>CAJQUN010000037.1:1780107-4180107 GCA_907163345.1 Haberlea rhodopensis
GTTACTAAAAAATAAACCTCCAAAATCCTATCAACTTTCATGGTATGACGTTAATGCAATTAAGATTCTGCATAAAATAAAAAATAAGCATGTGATAGATTCAATCCACCAGTAACTCGATTGAGTTGTTGTGTTGTTTTCAGCCTACAATCAAAAAATAAAAACTTACTAACAAGACCACGTACACTTACGTAACTAGAAAAATCTTCCTTCATATATCTAATTGCGACATCATTCACACTTGCGTTATCAACCGAGACTGTGTACAACTCATTTTCAAGTCCCCATTCTCTTGCACACTTCACAACAACATCAGAAAAATGAGGGCCACCACGAGGAGGAATATTACAAAAACTAAGAACCCGTTTGTTCAGTTTCCAATTCGAATCAATCCAATGGCCTGTGATTGCCATATACTCAATTTTTTATTCTTTGACTTCCACAAATCTGTAGTCAAGCTAATATTTCTTTATTTTTTCAATATATTGCACAATTGTTTTTCCCATCTCATATATCATAAAACAATTCTTTTTGGCAGTAGCTCGAGATATCCCAGTCCATTCGGGCATTCCATGTCTACAAAATATATTAAAGCCTTCATCATCCAACAATGAAAGGGGGTGATCATGCATAAGAATCCATGTAGTCGCTGCCTCTTTCGTAAATGCAAAATTTCACATCGTGGAGTGGAGGGAAAGACGTTACACCAATAGGAGCAAGAACAAGTTGTTTCAGTTTATGTTCAAGCTTCTTCTTAGCCTCCATATAGTTATAACAATGAGATAAATGACGCTTCAAATGTGACATTGTCCCTGATTTAATTTTTGCTATCAATAAATCATATGACAATGATTACACTGATACTTATCATCACCGTTTGAATCAACTATCTCAATCAGTTCTAACCACACCCCGGACCTCTTTTTGCCTTTTAGGTTTATGAAATAGATTATCATCATCCCCCACATTCAAATTTGTGTTATCCTCGGTATTAATAAGCTTGTTCAACAATCTCATCAGAACCTACAGCTGGACTCGCTGAATTTGCAATTGAACAAGATGTTGTCATACTTGAGAAACCTATTTTTCAGGGGATAATGAAGAGCTATTAACCTAAACAAAGATATGTAACATTGTAAATATAAGCTATTAACAAGCCAGACCCAAATTCACACAGACTGTTAATAGTAAGGAAATAATTACATGAAAGATAGTGCAAGAAGTTAAAGGAGTGTTACGACTTCTGCATCTGTGCTGGGGGGAGGGGTGGGGAGGGGAGGTTAAGTACCTGGTGGCTGGATTTCCAGTCCCACCGGACCTCGTTACGCCCATTCGGCGCAGCTTCGATGCGACTGCCTCCCGTTTCTTGCACTATTAATAATAAGGAAATAATAGCAGAACATCTACTAGCAAATAATAGCAAAAATTCCGAGAAAGGCTTCCGAGAAACCAGAAAGGCAGGGGAGATGAAGAGTGGAGACATTTATATATCAAACAATAAAGTAAACCATCGTGCGATTTTGTATACGATTTGAATCAGAAGATAACTACCTTTGGCGTGAAGGCGGTGGCGCGACGTGAAGCGGGGGGCAAACTGAGAGATGAGGCAGGCGGTGGCTTTTCAAAACTCAAGAGGAAAGAATTAGGGTTGAGGAGTGGGAGTGAGAGAAATTGGGTGAAGTGACCGAGAGTCGAGACTGATGATTCAAATTTCAAAGCAATATTTAGTTATTATTATTTAATTTATCAAAATATTATATAAATAAAATATCAATTCGCGAACAGTTCGTGAACTATCGAACAAAGAAATGTGGGATCGAGTTCGGCTCGAAAACATTTTCGAACATGTTCGAGTTCCGCTCGGATTTGATAACTTCAAATTCGAATCGAATTTTTTTCGAGCCTGTTCAAAAAGTTCGCGAACAGGCTTGGTTCGTTTACACCCTAGAAGTAACCGAGGGCAAAGAATCAGAAGAACTTTTTGTAACCGAGCTAGCTAAATACACGGAGGAATTGTCGGCGGCTAAGGTAAGGTAGAAATAATGAAATAGATGAGCAGTGACATCGAGTGGCCAAATAAATTGGACCTTTTACAAAAGCTTGGTGTGAAGCAGCGGTTGAACCGAAAGGATGTACAGGGGTTCAATGAAATCAATCAGAGTGAATCGAGATTGTGGGTTGTTGTTTACCTAAGGAGGACAGAGAAGTGGAGCCATGGGATTTCAAAGATTATTACATACAAGAATTGGGAACCGCTTGCGGAGGAATACGTTAGGAAAGATTAGGGGAGAAAGACGATATTGCTGTTGACATGGGAATGAGATGGGCTTCATGTTAGAAAATGGGACATGGGCAAAAGGTTGGGATGGCTTATGGTCAAATTAAATCAGTTGGGCTATGTTTTGGGTGGCCCAACGAGAAATATTGATCTGGAATATTAAACCAATTGGGCTATTCCCTAACACGCGAGTTACAAGCAGATGGGAAGATAGAATTGAACGACGGAGGGCAATCGCAGACGATGAATAGGTGGAGGCAATCAACCGACGGAGGACGGTTGTAAGGTCTCCGACGGAGGACGGCTGTAAGGTCTCCGACGGACGACGGTGTTGTCGGAGGTCGGTGGATGGGCAGCGTGGTGGGGCAGCAACTAAATTTTATCTCTGAAAAGTGGGGAAAGGGTCAACGATTTGAGATGTCTGATATAGTAGGCCATATTGGTGAATATGGTGGTTCGGGGCAAAAAGGTTGACCTTGCAAATCAGCTAGAAGGTCAAAATTTACTATTTAGTTTGCAGAAGCATGGGGTCATGTGACGATGCATGATGATAGAGAGGCTAATGTGTTGGGTCTCGTTGGTTTTTTTGTGGGTCGGGTTCTGTTGGGAGGAGCACCGTGCCAGAGATGTTCTTGGAAGGGAAATGAATAATTGAGAGTTAGCTATTGTGATTAGGTTTTTGGTGGTATGAATTGTGGATGTGATTATGAGTTTGTGATTTTTGATGTGGAGGGGGAAGCAGGCAAGCTGAAAGAAGTTGTCAAATAAGCCAAAAACTTTCAAGCAACACACGTGGTGAAATTCACATGATTTAGGAAAGCCGTGATAGATGCTAATAAGATTCGGTATCGTGGAAGAGACACTACTAGCGTTTTTGACTTCAGCCTTGAGGACAATGCTGTTTTTAACGTGGCGGTATTGTTACGGGAACAAATTAAGAATAGGCCTAAGAAGAAAAACCCAAAATACAACAACACGTGAATATTGGGGGGAAGGGAAACAACTTTGGATACCGAGAATTTGGATACAACACCATGTTTGTTAGGGTAATTGCAGCATTAAAGATGGGGGGAAAGGGGAAAGTTTTGGATACCGATTGAGACGCGAGTGCACGCCTTCTTGCTTGGGCCAGGGGGTTACCTTCCTTGAGTGTGTGAGTGTGGAATGTTGTCTTCATTGTATCACTTTCCAGTTTCAGAATCAATAATGGCATTCTGTTCTTGTATTCGTTGTATTTCCTTTGATTATTCCTAGATCATCTTTCCAGTATTCGCTGTGTACTTGCTCTTGATTCATTCTGCTGTGCATGAGTTATTTTGTGTATAACAGAATCAAGTAGGGCACTTGCCATTACCATGTATTGCCATGTAAAGCGTGGTGCTAGGCCTATAAGTAGAGGTCTCATCTCCTAATTTTATTAATCTCATAGCTGAGAGAAAAATAGAATTACGCTTAAGAAGTTGAGAGTCACCAGTGGGATTGTCCTTGTTAAAGCTAGAGAAATTATTGTCAGTATGAGGAGTCACAGTGGGATGTTCCTCGTTAAAGCTATGAGAAATTATTTTTTGGGACATACTCAGGGCCAATATTCTAGGTGAGCAAGTGTTAGAAGCACTTGTAACATGATTTCCTCTTTTCTTCCTATGTGAAGATTTATAGTAGCTCCGTGGAAGTAGCCTATATTTGGGTGAACCCCGTAAATTCGTTGCGTTCTTTGTGATTGCTTTTCCCAATTTTTGGTGTTTTGGTTTCATAACTGAATCATGTGTAGTGCCATGTGAACAATTGGAGGAATTGGCTAGTTGATGTACCGCTTGGGGAAATTGAGGAGGGTATTGTCATTACTATGTTTTTCCATGCATAGCATGGGTGCTAGGAGCTTATAAATAGAGGCCTCATCTCCCTATTTCGTTCATCCTAGACTTGAGAGAAAAGTTGTTCGTGTGTTGACAACAATAGTGTGGTCGAGGTCAGGAGTGAGTTGAGTGTTGTAATCACTTGTAAACAGTTTTCATTTTTCTCCCTATAGTGAAGATCTGCAGGAGATCCGTGGACGTAGCTACATTGGGTGAATCATATAAACTTGTGTTATTTGTCTTTGTTGCTTGCTTTTTCCATTTTCTTGGTGTTCTACTTTTCACCTTATTTTATCGATTTGTTTAGAGGATTATTTCATAACAACTAAGCAATCTTGCCATGCGAACAATTGGAGGATTAACTATTCGTACAACAGTTAAGGAAATCAATGAGGGTAATTGCCATTGCATGTATAGCGTGATACTTGGAGCCTATGAGTAGAGGCCTTATCTACTCATTTTATTCATACAAAAAGTTTTGAGAAAGTCGAATTGTAAGCCCCCAAACTATTATTACGACATTAGTGCATTTATGACGTTATTTGTGTATACATTTATCCGATTAGAAAATTCTCACTGCATTTACCTCATATGCACATTATGAGTACTATAAAAATTTGACAGAATTTCCCCATAAATTAAATTTTCAATCAAACATCAATCATGTACACACTCTATTTACACTCAATTTATTATGCAATTTATCTCTAATTTATATTCAAGTAACATCCAAATGGCAAGAGAAAGCTCACATTTATACATGCCATATACACATATTCATAATGCTCACAACCGAGCCTTGAGTAAATGAATATATAACTACTTGCACAGATCACATTACCCCTACCCATACTGGTAATATACCCTTGGGAGCATCATAAATCAACGGCTCGAATCATTTCCAGAGTCAATATCGTACCTGCTTTACCTGTTTAAACAGAAAACAGCCCCACACGGGGTGAGCATAACAACAACAAAATCATAATATCAACACATACAACTAGTAATTTAAGAATATAATGCTGTAATGTAAGCAAATACTCCTTGATATACCGCGACCATACGAGCTCTCTCTCGTTGTTCCTGTTCTCAACATGTCCAAAATTATCAATTCCAAAGTCAATTAGTCATAACAATAACGATTACTATTATCATACTCAAAATCATCAGTATACACATGATCATGTTAACAATGATTTACTGAAATCAACTACATCAAGGCTATCAATTTATTAGTTATAACTCATCTTATCACTTCGCACGCTCGACAGCGGTGGCATCACAATCCATCGCCCGCTCAATAGCTGCATCACAATAGTTCATAGCACCATCTATTGGTGCTCTCTATATCTGTCACAGTACTCTGCAATTATGTCAATTAATATGAGATTCAATACTTGTATATCTCTACGTACTATCTCGAACACAACAAGAATATATTATTCATTGCACGTAACAATAATACATTTACCTATGCTCGTACGTCATACGTACCTTAAAGTCATCAACATGATTTAAGTCATTCTCGACATCTGGAGGCTCGTGAAGTATCTATATTGAATATTAATTCAATAATATTATTATATCACAATTAATTTTCAACAATATCATCATTTATCATATAAATTTGTCATGCCTCATATTATAATTATTCACAATTTATAGTCCTCCGTAAACTAATCAACAAGCCAATTACTCTTTGTTCATTAAGTCACCAACTAAGGTTCCCCACATTGAGGAACAAGATTTCCCCAAACAAAATCATAACCATCATAAAAATCCATCATAAAATACCATATCTCAAAATTCCAAAGAATCAACAAATTTTCCAAAATTTTGCAACTGGCGATCAATCGCCCCTTGGCTCGCGATCGATCGCTCGCTATATATATTTATTTTTTGAAAATCGACGCCTCGACGGTCTGCTACCAGCCAGCGATCGATCGTTGGCCCTCAAAACTCGATGCCAATCTTCGGCCTCTCGCGATCGATCGGCTCCAAGCCAGTGATCGATCACGAGCTCCGAATTTTTTTTAAAACCTTAACTCGATCAGCCGCGATCGATCTCTACAATTCCCGTAATCGATCGCCGCCTGCATTCTCCGAAAAACACTTCGATTTTACAAGGTTTTCTCTACCCAATCCTCACCAAACTTGAATTAACCACAAATAAACATCCTTGCACAATATACAAGGATCTCAACACACTTTTAATTCAAACAATAAGAATCAAGAACTTTCCCCCGACCCTAGTATCAAAATTCAAAACCCACCATCAGCAATACCAATTTACAACCAAGAACTAGCAAGATTATGGTGAAGAACATTACACTTACAATTCCTCACAAGAAGTCACTTGTTGGTTGGGCTAAGACCCCCCATTCTTCAAGCTCCAAGAGAATGGGAAGAAAAAGGGAGGGGGTGGGGGAGGGGCGGGGAGGGGGAGAGAGAAGTAGGAGCAGAAGGAGAGAGAGAGAGAAATAGGGAAATGAGTTGAAACACCAAGCCACCTAGGTACATAATAACCATGTCTCCAATAGAGAAGGAGGGGAAGGGGAAGAGAGGAGGAGGAGCAGAAGGAGAGAGAGGAGAGAAATAGGGAAATGAGTTGAACACCAAGCCACCCTAGGTACATAACACCAATGTCTCCAATACTAAGATTCATAAAATCTCAGTTCCGATAAATTACCACAACCAAAACAATTACTTCCATCAACTTAATTTTGGGCATCATATAATTATTGCTCAACTTCAATATGAGCAACTTCAATAATTACTTCACTAGTTTCAACTCATAATTAACCTTCCCAATTCACATGATTCATCTCAATCATTTATTAGTTTAATAATTATGACTCAATCATAATTTTCAACCACACTCGATTTATCTCAAAGCGAGTCCAATTTCAAAACGATACTCATGCATAATTTCCTCTTTATTATCACATTAACTCCATTTAATTAAGGTAATTAATTCCTAGGCATGACAGAATTACTCTTAGATATTTGAGAGTAATTGCTTGTTTGTCTTGTGAGAGTCAGAGAAATTATACTTTTGGGTGTGATCAGGGTCGAGGTTTGTGAGCGAGTGAGTATTTGTAAACACTTGTGAAAAGATTCCCCTTTTCTCCCTAAAGTGAAGATCTCCATTTGAAGGAATTGTTGAATGATAGATAAAGATGACTAAAGTTTTACTTATCAAGAACTCTAGATAAATATTTTTATTTTAATATTCAGTGTTGATAAGTTTGCTAGGAGTTTTAGTTTATCTAAAATATTACACTTGTTTATCTTTTTATTTAATTAGATTTATCTTTCTAGATTTTAGGATTATGAGTCTTCTATAAATATAAGACATATGGTTATATTTATTTTAAGATGGGAACAATCAATAAAGAGAAGACTAGATTGAGTCTCTCATATAATTCTTTTCTTCAAACTTACATGATATCAGAGCTTTAGGTTTAAAAAACTAAGGCCAAAGCTTATCAAACCCTAGCCGCCGGCGAGTTTTTGCTATCTCAAGGAGAGACGCCGACGGCTAGACCTTCAATAGTCAATACCCATCATGATCATCGATGCACTCCAATTGAGTAATCGATTTCTCCCAAAAGAGTAATTGATTTTTGGAAAGTTACATATCAGCTTGCGATATCAATTTTTTTTTCTTCAAATAGTTTCAGCAATTTCACGTTATTGAATCGCAAGTCTGGATCGTTTTTTCCTCTCTCCATCGTTCAATCCAGTCATCGAAGATTCCAGATTTTCAGAAAACAAAAGGCCCATCATCGTCATCGCGCTCAGTCACTTTGCACGACCGATTCTGCCTTGTTTTTCCCCTTAGGCTGCGTCAACTCGTTCAATCCAGTCATCTCAATCGCAAGTCTGCGAATTTTTATTGGGTCCTTTACGCCAATCTTTTCTCCCTAAATCGATCTTGGATTTTCCTGGAAATCTTTTTCCCATCAGGGTCGCTGCAATTTCTCCAATTGCACGATCAATCGATCACGACCCAGACAACAATTGCGATCGTCAGCGTCATCTATCACAATTGTTCTCTGAATTTTTTTTCTCAATCTGTCTCGATTAAATCCAGCCTAGTATTTGTGCGATTTGTTTGTCCAGGGGTTTGTGCAGATTTCTGCATTTCATTTTATCGCACACTTTTGGGTGATTTTTGGGCCCAAAGATGCATAGTGGAGGCAGAGATGGTGTTCAGAATCGAGTGGTGGAATCCACGTCGGTTTGCGAAAGGGTAATCGCTATTCAGCAATGCAAAATGGACTCTGCGTATGCCTCGTTCAGGAATCTCCTCGATTCTGCTATGTCCGAAGAAAAAAAAAAAAAAAAATTCAACTTCATGAAAAGTTGGGGAATATTAAAGGAGAATGTAGAGAAGCTGAAGATGATTTGGTAAAAGCTCTATCTGTGACGCCTAGAAAAGAGGCAAGGAGAATGGCATTGATGGAGTCTATATCTGTTGTAAGTGCCAGGATTAATATTTAAATAAAATTGTGGATGATCAGAAGTCAAGGAAGATGAATTCGCTGCTATAGTAACTCGACAGTCTGAAGATTTGACCGCGTACAAGGAAAAGGTGAATTAGAACTCTGAACATAGAGAACAAACTGAAGATGCCATTTCATGGTATAACAAAGTCCTTGGCTTCCGTATTGAATGTGGTCTGTCTACTGGGTCCACTGTATCATTCACACGAAAAAATAAATAAAAATAAATAAATAGAAAACTTTTGTGGTTCCATTACCCCTCTCTTCGCGGGTGAAATCTCATCATTCCGCATTATCGTCCATCATCTTAATGGTTGGAATTAATGGGCACAATCAATTAAGGGTGTCAATGGTGAACTCTCATCTCCAGCCTCAAACCTTAGCAATTGCTGCCTCAAACCGCTTTTGAAATCACTACGTCACCGATCCGTGAGGATTCTCATGTGTCTACATCTCAGCAGCAAGCTTGGTCTCATAAACATCTATAGCCAAGCTTGAGGGGGAGTAGATAATATCAAATCTATTGTTGAAGACTCAGTCTCTCAAAAGAGGAACAGACGCAGACTCCCAAAATAAAGGAGGAGACGTAGACTAGCAGACGCAAACTCCCAAAAGAGGAGGAGACGTAGTCTAGCAGACGCAGACTCACAAAAGAGGAGCACATGCAGACTCCAAGAAAAGGAGATTGACTCTGAGAAAGAGGAGGAAGCCTCAAAACAAAATTTGATAACATCTTGACAAAGGCTCTTCACTATCCTAAATTTGAATACCTTAGTTCCAAGCTGAGCATGATAAACATATATGACTCAGAGCTTGACGAGGAGTGTTGAATGATAGATCAAGATGACTAAAGTTTTACTTATCAAGAACTCTAGATAAATATTTTTATCTGAATATTCATAGGAGTATTGATAAGTTTGCTAGGAGTTTTAGTTTATCTAAAATAATATACTAGTTATCTTTTTATTTAATTAGATTTATCTTCTTAGATTTTAGGATTAGGAGTCTTCTATAAATATAAGACATATGATTGTATTTATTTTAAGATGGGAACAATCAATAAAGAGAAGACTAGATTGAGTCTCTCAAATAATTCTTTTCTTCAAACTTACAGGAACCATTTAAGTTTGTTGTTATCTTTTCTTTTTTCTTTGGATGGTTTTTTTATTTTCCTCATCATTTTAATCATTTTGTATTTTGTAAATGATTCAATTTATTCTGCTTTACAAAGTTCTATTCGTCTTAAAATTGATCCTCATCGCAAAGATGGATTACCTGCGATGCTTTCATTCTTGCAATTAATGAGTCTCAACTCATCCAATGTACTTGTGATTTTTCAGAGGAAGCCTATATCGGATTATACACCGTCCTCATTGTCAAATTGATGAAAAGAGGAGAATTAAAATGGCTCTTGATGTGGTATCAATGCTTACCTTGGATACATCCCTAAGGAATTGGTTACATCTTATTTGTTTATCTCAAGTTATGGATGTCTTTGCAGGCAAAAGGCATGAATTGCTTGCATACTAGCACACCGACAATTGTTCATCGTGATTTGAAATCCATAATCTACTGGTGGATAACGATTGGAATGCCAAGGTACATCTTATCATGGATTTTTGCGCTAATGTACTTAAGGGCACAATATCTTTTTTTTAATTCTCTTTATTGTTCATGTAGACTACCCCAATTCATCGGGATTAAAGGCTTAGTTGTTGTTGTATAGAAATCAATTTGTAGATATGCATTCAGTTGAAACTGATGGAAGGAAATCCATGCTAGAGTCTGTGTTTCCCATTGGAAAAACATTTTTAATAGGTTAGCACACTCGTGCTTACAAGTTTCCTGAGAAAATAGTTATTAAAGGCGCATAGCGCACTAAAACGCAAAAGGGTCCTGGGGCTGTAGCACATAGCTCGACGCGAAGCGCGTGCTTTACTTTTAGTAAAGCGCAATAGCTTATATTTTTAATATATCAAAAATATCAATAAAATTTAATCAAACTCATTAGCAACAATTAGCAGTATGCTTTAGCAATGTTAAAAGGTTAGCAATTTATATTTTGCTATATTCTCAAGTATTTATCAAACTTTGAATGGACTCATTGGCATTGTGATGACTAATTACTGATGAACTATATCACGTAAAAATTGAAGGAAAAGAAAATATAAAACAAGAAAGGAGAATCAATCCAAAAATAATATTAATTTGAGACGAAAAAAGGAAAGGAAATAATGCAATGTAATTTTGAATAAAAGAAAAATAGAGCACTTGAACACATCAACCTGCTTATCGGTTGGCGGCGACTGGGGGCTGGAATTTTATGCAACAAGTCTAAAAAAAACAGTAACCCTAAAACTCTCTTATTTAACCCTAATATTCTCCAACTTGGGCTAATTTTTAATAAGCTCAAATTTAAATTTGAAGCCCAACCACCTTAGCAACGTATTTTGATAACCTGCCAGCCCCAATTTTCAAGCCTTAGCAAAAGCGCGCTATAGCGCGCGCCTTGACTAATTGAAAAAGTGCAGATAGTGCACATAACGCGCTCTTTGCCAAAACACGAGGCACATGGTGCTGCGAGGCGCACGACCCGCGCCTAACTTCGTTTTGAGCTTTAGCGCGCGCTATGTGAGCTTTTAATAACTATGCCTGAGAGAGAGGGGAATTTGAGCTTTTTGTCAATTCTTTCTACTATGTACAAGCATTTGTCTAATATTTTTTAGGCTTTTTAGAAAATTAAATAATTATCTTCTTGCACTACATTGGAAGGATGTGCCTTTTCCAGGAACTTGAGGTGATGCATTTAAGAATACAAATGTTTCAGATTATAATGTAATGAGGTTTTAATTTTTTTCTCTGAGCTATATCTTTTGGTAATCTAACATATAATAATTTCTTAAATATGGTAATCTAAACATAGAAACAATTCTTTCTAGGATTTTATCTTTTGCATCAATATTCTGCTGCAACAAGAAAAAGGTTATGGCCTACGTCTAGCAATAAGAAACTTGTATATTGGTAGAGGAGATGACTCTTGTGAGTTTGTAGATAATGATTAGGTACATACCTCAATTTTTCCAATGCTGAAAATAAATTTCTATCTAATGCTGAAAATAAATTTCTATGACATTGGCAAACAGACTGCATTCGTATCCAAATCAGATGATCATCGACTCAGGGAAAAATTGAGTTCTTCCAACCCCAACTTCTCTTTTTTTCTTTTTGTCTCTCTTACAATATATTAGGATTGCTGAGATGAAAGAGATTTTTCATGTTTGCCCTTAGCTTTTTAGCAGTTTATTTTCCAATTTCTAATGAGGGTACGACAAAATCACATATTTTAGTCAACTCGAAGATATGAGAATAAAAATAACCCCTCAGAATGCGTGAGGCAATAAAATGCCAAAATATAAAGTTAGATAATGTTACAGTGCAACTAAACAGCAAATAACTCTGTATCCACAATCATTACTTTTTATTATCAGCTCTTCGTCATTGTGATAAAAATATCATTTTCTTCTATACATTTACTTCAAACATATCATCCTTTTAGCATCTAGAACACTCATATGTTGTTTTATCTATGCGTCTAATAAACATGAAGTTAGATTAGTCTAAGGTTATTATAGGAATGTTGAAGGTAGTCCCAAGAGAGCAATTAAAGTCTCTTGACTTCGGGCGGGTAGTTTAAATACTAGAGATCATTATTTTTCTTTTGCTGCAAATTTAAAAAAATTCTAGAAGAAATATGCTCTCTCCTCTCATGATAAAGTAAATAAAGAATGACATCTCATAATGTATTGCATAAGCAAAACCCAATCCCCAAGAAATTAAAAAATAAAGAAAGGTATAGAAGCAACTCAATGACAACCAATCTTCATTTGAAGTAAGAGAATCTCAACCATGATTTACCATATTTAGTTATCATCTTCAATGGGTTCTAAGCTCATCCTCTATAGAGGAAGTGTTGCCGCTATTACTTGAAGTTTTACAAAGCACAATTATTATCAGTACCTGGGATTTCATTGCTTATTTATGTTTTATTCTTCATTTGCACATGAATGATGTAGGTGTGTGACTTTGGATTGTCACGCTTGAAGCACAATACATTTTTGTCATCCAAGTCAACTGCAGGAACGGTGAGCAGTATATTTAAGCTACAAGTGATTTCTCTATATGTATATGCTAGACACGAATCTTAGAGATTGTTGATCCCTTTTTTTTTAATACCTTTTTACGTTCTTTTCTTTTTGGTGGCTATGGTGGTCTATAGCCCGAGTGGATGGCCCCAGAAGTTCTCCGAAATGAACCTTCAAATGAGAAGTAAGACTGCTTACGATTTTTGTAAAGTGCCATGCTATTAATCCGTGTTTTGTATTACTTCCATGTAATCTATTTTCTGAACAATTTATTGGCGCTGTCTTTGTTCGAATACCATTTGAATTTGTGGAGTACATTGGTGATGGTAGTGTCTGCGAAGAGAAATTTTAGGAGAGTTATAATGAGAGATTTATTGTTTCCATGATCAGTTATTGTTGTAGCATTTAGGAGGTATGATCCGTGTCTATAATTCTTTTGATACAAGAAAAAAGTCACTCAAAAAAACTCATGGGGTGTGACCATATACATGTCATTCTGCTCTTACTTCAAACCTCAAGTTTTTTCTTGTTCTGATTTCTTATTTCTTCCTGATGTTATCCCAAGAAATAACTGCTGTGCATTCCCTTTTTAACCTGTTTGTTTCCTTCATATTTCTCTTAAAATTTCATTTGTTCATTAATTCCATTTTAGAGCTTATGAGCATTGACCGAACTTTAACTGTTGTATTAGGGTATGAAAGAAATTGAAAGTGTTTCAATTTCAGAGATGTTGATGAAGTAAAAAAAAAAAAAAACAATTTGCATTTCGATTCTTTTATTTTGGCATATAAATGGCAACCGCCTTGTCTAGCTTTTGTTGAAAATAATAATATGACAGATTGCTATTTTTTTTGGAAATTTTTTGCATTCACGTTGTGAACTGCACAGATGTGATGTATATAGCTTTGGTGTTATTCTGTGGGAACTTGCAACACTCAAATTGCCTTGGAGTGAGATGAACCCAATACAAGTTGTGGGTGCTGTCGGTTTTCAAAATCGCCGACTTGAAATCCCCAAAGAAGTTGATCCTCTGGTGGCAAGAATAATATGTGAATGTTGGCAAAGGTATGTCATATTATATATATAAAATATTTGTAAATGTTCCTTTTTTTTTTTTTTTTTCTGTTTTATCTTTAACTAACCACGACTTGCATTGTTACCAGTGATCCCAATCTACGTCCCTCTTTTGCACAGCTCACCGTGGGACTAAAGCATTTGCAGAGATTAGTTGTTCCTTCACATGTGGAGCATCCAACTGCAACTTTGCCACAACAAAACTCATTGAATTCTACTTCTTAGAAATGAATCTATTCTTCAAATACCAATACTAATTCATCACAGATTTGTCTTGCTATGATCCTCCATCAGATGTGGATATGCGCTTTTTGCTTTTATGGGATATTGTAAAAGTGCACAAAATATATTTGTTAGTTAAAAAATAGTTCTTGTAATTATATTTGCAATATTTTTTTTTCTTTTCCAACTTCTTTGGAGGATGGTGATTGTTAATTTTACCTCCAGTGTGGTTCTATATTGATCAATGGTTATCTTCCCTTGCTACTTGAACCTGGATGTCTTCTAAATTTTCATGGACTCGGTTTAATTGGTATCTTTTTTGGGTAAAGTGCACACTACATAAAATGATCGTCCCTCTTGTTTGTCTCGGCAGTAAATCCTTTTGTTAATACAAACGTTGAAAAAAAGGTTTTCTTTCTTAGTTTATAACAAAATGAACCGAAGTTTAGAAAATATAACAAATGTGGATGTGAACACAGACGGATGGATCAGTCAACGGCCAATATTTTTTTTTTTTTTTTTGAAAATCAGTTTCCGCCGATTCAATAGACAGATTCTGATGCCTCTCTTTTGTTTTTTTCAAAAAGATTGAGCATATCCTTTTTGCAAAATTTTGGCTCATGTTAGGCTATTTTATTTCTTACTAATTTATTTATTTATTTTGTTTAATTAATTTTTGACTAGCTCATTGTAGCCGATACCTTTATATGTATTTAACTAGTTCACTTCCAAAAAATATCTATTATTTTCATCAACCAATTCACAATGCATTAAACCTCTAAGCCGAAAACATAAAAGGCTACCCCTAGCTGTTAACTCTCTCTTAGTAATGGATACACTTTTTCCCCACGCAAAATACTTCTGCACGCCCAAAGAAATTCTCTTCATGAGATTGCAGCCAATCCAACAGCATCCCCATATTCAAGACTAGGTTCTGGAGCGGTACGAGACGTGATAGGAAACATTTGGATTGAGAGATTTGAATTTGGGAGGAGAAAGTATTTAAAATCCATAGATTTGAAATTCTAATTTTATAAAATTTATTGTTTGGTTGGCCATGGATTTTAAATGCACAACGCTCATAATCAACATTTCAACAAGAAAAAACCAACAATCAAACTGTTACTCCAACAATGCCTTGAACATTTTCGTGAAAATGTAAGAAACAGTAAACTTAAGAGGTAAGATTGATGCGCCAGAACTCCAATACTTTTTTTGTGGAGGAGATGGCTTCAACCCTGACCAAAGACCCCAAGTTTGAAGCAGCCTGGGCACTTGGCATCTGCCATTGTAGGAAAATTTCTTCGACAAAATGAGATGATGTAAACTGGTATAAACGGCGGTCGAAGACACGTTCCTGTACAAGCGCATCAAACTGTTCGAAGAAGTGGGAGGATGTGAAGAAGTGGCTGGATGGAAAATGATTTCAGATTAGGGATTTGAAATGACGGGTCTTAGAAGTGGACTTCAAATCCAAGTAAAATAAAGGGAAAATTACATGAAAGTCCATTTTGGTGACACAAAATTTATTTAAGTCTTGAGAAAAAATCTTAGTGCATAAAAAGCCAAATTGGAAACAATTGTGTTGAAATAAGTCCACTTTTCAAATTTTCAAATCAATTCGGTGTTTTATGATGACTCTTTTACCCCTCAATAGTTTGATATATTGCATTCTATCCTTTAGGCTTTTGTTTAAATTACAAAGAAGTCCATATATAATATTTAATTATCTTTTTTATCCTTATATTTATAAATAGCAACATTTAACATCGTCTTTTTACAAGTCCCCGTTTTATGCGATCCTTGGCACAAAATGGTATCAGAGCCTAGGTTTATTCTGGAAATACTATGATAATATCTTGAATATTAATTTGTAACCTATACGGAGGAGACGATTCAAGAAAAATATGGACCCGAACGTTTGTTCGAAGTGTCATTATTACAGGTGGTATTTTCAGAAATTGGAAAAACTTAATCAAAAGCATATGGCAGAAGCTCAACGCTTCAACCATAAATGGAAACAATTACGAGGAACCGGTTTAAGCACTCCAAGCATAAATCATTACAAGAAATTGGAAAGGATGGCAAAGAGGCTTCATCAAGTGAACCTCAAACTTCAGTTCCAGTTAGCCGAACTTCAGGAGGACAATCATCCTGAACACGAGGACGTTGTACCAGACCCCAATGATCCAACAGGGTCCGGACCGGATGAATAAGATGGGTGAGCCAACCTTTCGAGAAATCGAGCCCGATTCTTCTAAGATTTCCCAAGATCATAGAGAGATCCAAAAGACAGTGCAGCGCTATGGATATCTTCAATACCATGTCCCTACACAAATCCATCAGATCCAGAGTCAGATGGAGACCATGATTAAACATCAGAAGGAGATTCTTGAAAACCTTCAAGATGTTCAATCCCGAGTAAAGGAATTGGAGTCAAGGCCCAGTCCTACAGGAAGAAGAAAAGGAGGATGGTTGCCACCATCTTACGGAACAGAACCCCTTTTACACCAAAAGGGGAAAGCAGAGGAGGTCCGAAGGCCTTTAACTGAGTCTGAAAAAATGATTGCAGTCCTACGAGGAGAACCCATACTTCCCACAAAGTAATGGAAAGAATCAACCTGGAAGATCTAAGGGATCTTGATGATTCATTTGCAGGATTAAATCTCGTAGAAATCAAGACAGGAGAGCTTGTACAAAGACCTCCACCACAAGAGAGCTTCGGGTCACACAATCCACCCGAAGGAGACCAAAGTATGCCACACAGGGATGATTTTACCTCAGCAACTTTGGATCCCCCAGTTGGAACAAGGAACCGTCCCCGAAGGCCAGATATTCATCAGACGCCCTACGGGAAGTCACAGCTAGATCCAATCCATCCATATGGACTTATGCTCAACATGGATATTTTGGATTTCAAAAACAGAGAAATTCTTATTGATGAATGGGCTTCAGCAATGAGAATAGCAGCAGGAACACTTGACTTAGGCAAAGAATGATTCATTTTACTTCTAAAAATGAGTCTGGAAGGATCAGTCAAGATTGCCTGGGATCTTGGAGACCCAGGAACCAAGGAAGAAGTTCTAGCCGGAGAGTCCCTAAAAGAGATCGTGGACAAGACGGCGAGATTCTTCAAAATCTGTTTCATCGGAATAAGCTACTTCGAGGGAATGGAGGAAGAAAAGGCTAAGAAATACAGACAAGATCTAATTAGCCTAGAACTACATGACATCTGCTATGTAAATGAGTACATCAAAGTCTTTACAGAGTATCGATGGAAGTCGAAGATAGCGGAAAAAGATGCATCGGAGCTGTTCTTTGCCAAAAGTCCGAGTCCATGGAGAGAAATGCTTATCCAGGAATATACACCGCATACATTCGAGACGGTGTCCAGGAGAATGTCATTTCTTAAAGTAAAGCTGGCGGAGTGGTGCTACCAAGCAAAGCTCCAGAAAAATTTCAAGAAGCTCAGAGGAATCAACAAAATAGCTCCTCTTTGTTGTACGGGAAATGATATCCCTACAATCATTGGGAACTACCCACAAAGGCGCAAGTTGAAGAAGCACAGAAGTCAACCGTATGCCCGAGGAGGTGGTTCAAGAAGAAATAGGTCTTTATGGAGACCTAGAAAGTTCTGGTCAAAGCAGAAAGCCCGAAGCTATAGATCGGGGCAAAGGTCTGGACCAACAAGGAGTAGAATCTCATCGACAGGTTCTAATCAAGCAAGTTCTAGCAGGGCACCAACGAAGAGAACTTTCAGACGCACACCTACCCGTGCAAATGAGAGTTTTAGAGATTGTAACTGCTGGACATGCGGAGCAAGAGGACATATCTCTACAGATTGTCCAGAAAACCAAAGCGAGGAGTCAGACAGTTCGAGCATACCAAGGAATTTGAGGATGCTGTCTATTTTCAGGATTTGGTACAGGTGTATCAATTTGAGGATATTCCCTCGGATGAAAGTATCTACGAAGAAGAGATCTATTCTGAGGATGGAGGTGAATCTAGCTCAGAATCAGAGTGAAGGAGAGTTCCTTCAGCACGTGATTAGAGAAGAGCCGTCGGGGTTTTTCTCGCATACCACTGTTTCTCATAAAACCCTTATGAGGATCATGAAAGAAGAGCCAAAGCTTCAAAAGTATGATGGATTTACAATTGGAGCAATGAAAAAAGCCATGGATATGATTGGTCTTCGTAGCATGAAGCATCAGATTATCCATAGGGTAACAACAGGTGAATTTGCGATCCCGATGGAATTCACGGGAAACCAAATTGAGATGCAGTTAATCCCCTACAGAGAAATCCAGGAGATTAAGAACAAAGTCAAGAGAGAGGTTGCTAATACACTCTCGTGGATTCATATCGGAGTCATAAGAGTTATCATCAAAGCAACATTCAAGGAAGGAATTGATTCGCCCCTCAACCTGGCGATCTTTGACAAGAGAATCCCGAACCTCAAAGATTCTTGTTTGGGAGCAGTAGCAGGAAATCTGTATGCAGGAAATATGGCCTTCAACATCTATCCGAGGATTGCTTACAATTTAGGAGATCGAGACTTCAACAAAGTTCTCACTCTTCATCAAGATTTTAAAAGAGAAGATTTGATGAAAGAAGGGAACAAGCCTTACTCAATCACCTACAAGGTGTCATACGCACTCTCGAATACTCATCATTCCGAAGTATTCTTGAGAAAGGAATTCATCGAAATCCCCAGAATCTTCGAAGACTTCGCCAAAGCAGTATTGCCGGACATCATTGGCTGATGAAGGAAAACTTCGACACCCAAAGATGAAAGATCAGCGGAAATTTGGAGAGGCAATTCTTCAGTTCCGACAACAAGGTCCTAGTGAAAGGGAGTCACAAACTTTTGACTGGGTTAATATCATGTCTTTCAGAGAACATGATGAGGAAAGAGTAACTCCAGAAACCCTGTTGCTACTGAAAAATGCTTTACGAGAAGAAGTTCCACAACCTGGATCTACCCTCGAAGAGCGAATCACTCTAGAGGATGTAAAAAGGAAGATTCGTAGGAACTACAACGAGGATCCACTGGCATGGTGGAACAAAAATGAGCTCAGAGCTACTTTGAAGGTGAAAACTGGAAAAGAAAATGAGTTTGTGAGGTATAGGCCGATCCCCATGAACCAAGAAGATCGGAAGGATATGCAAAGCATACTTAAGGAGCATCTTGACCTTAAGTTAATCTCAGCAGGTATTTCTCCATACAGCAGCCCCGATTTTCTAGTAAGAAATCACGGAGAAATTAAACAAGGAAAGCCGAGATTAGTGATCAACTATAAAGGGATCAACGAAATCTTGGAGTTCGATGGATATTTTATCCCAAGCAGAGAACATTTGGTAAATAGCATCAAGAATGCCAAAGTATTCTCCAAATTCGATTGCAAGTCTGGTTTCTACCAGATTAAAATGGAGGAAGCAAGCAGAAAGTTCACAGCATTCTCCACACCACAAGGACATTATATCTGGAATGTCATGCCAATGGGATTGGCAAATGCTCCCCAGATATATCAAAGGAAGATGGATAATCTTTTCAAGGATTACTTCAGCTTCATGTTCGTGTACATTGACGACATCCTCATAGCGTCAAAAAACATGAAAGAACATCTTAAACATCTAGAGATCTTCTCAGACGTTTGTTACAAGGAAGGATTGGTGCTTTCCGAAAAGAAAGCAGTAATTGCTACAAGACAGATCGAGTTCCTTGGAATCGAGATCGACGAATCTGGAATCATCCTACAAAATCATATTGTTGAAAAAGTACAAGGATATCCGGATGACCTCAAGGATTTAAAACAACTTCAGAGTTTTTTAGGAGTTGTTAATTTTGCTGGAATGTTTATCAACAATCTAGCAAACCACAGGAAGGTGTTCAGTTCACTACTCAAAAAGGATGTTAAGTTTGAGTGGAATGAAGATCACAGACAAGCTGTTAAACAGCTAAAGGAGGTTTGCAGGCAACTACCAAAACTCGCAATACCAAACGACGAGGATGAACTGGTATTATACAAAGATGCCAGTGATCATTGGTGGGCTGCGGTCCTCATGAAAGTTACAACAGAAGGAGAAGTGCCATGCAGATATTGCAGTGGATTATTTGATAACAACGAAGTTATCACATGGCACATCAACGAGAAGGAGTTCTTTGCAGTCCGAAAGGCTTTTAAAAAATGGCCATTATTTTTACTTGCAAAGAAATTTATCTTAAAAATAGATAATACGAGTGTTAAGTCTTTTCTGAAAAATAAAATTGAATCAAAACCAGAAAATGCTAGACTTTTACGTTGGCAAGCTGAGTGTCAATATTATGATTATGATATTGTCATTGTGAAATCTGATAAAAATATTCTTGCAGATTTCTTAACACGAGATGGAGGGACACATTGCTAGCGATACCCTCAAGCGAGTTAGGAATCTGAGGGAAAACCTGAAGATCCTGGAACGAGATTTTGGGACTCTTTGTCTCAATGCAGAGGTCGCGGGACGACTTCAACGAGCAGATCTGGAACTTGTTACTGATCATATACGAGCATGCTTTCGGGACCATGAACGTTTGTTTGAAGTCTTGAAAGGGCCTATACTTCAGGCAGCACCTTCAACAGTGCAAAAAGAAGTGTTTAGAGAACGGGGCTCATCTAACCCGGAGGCAAGGGATTCAAGTACCCCTGTCACGAGTGCTTCAGATGATGCATTCCTTGAGGATGTACAAGCTGAAGCGAATGTTGAAGGTCAGGTGTCATCACAATCTGAACCTTCAAGTCAACCCAGCACCTCTGGGGTAAAAGAGGGAGAGTTGAATCTTAGGCCAATGACTGGCAAGTCTAAGGTTCAAACTAATGACGATTTAGTTTCTTCACCTATGCAGGATTACCAGCACACTTGGGAGAAACTAATTACCAGGCGAGGTATCAACCCAGAAAAATCAATAGTTGGTATCTCCGGAAAATATCCGAGAGTTTGGATGAAACCAGGCAGCCATCCAAATGATGTTCAGGAATGGTATAATTTCGGAGCTCTGGCTTCGGTTTATACTGTGACACCAGCCTTCTCTGAAATTTCGAAATTAGCAAAATGGATCAGAGAAGCTGTATACGAGACTTGGGCCAATAATCCACATTTGGCCAGAGGTGATATCTTGGAGTTGTATTTTTTCAGTGCTGCTCCAGAACCGGCAAAAGAAAGGCGTCATTGAAGCTTTTCATTTTATCAAGCTGAGAAGACTAGATGGAAACGCCCTGAAAAATATAAAAATGGCGCTACCAGAAGGAATTCCAATTTTGGCGGGAACTATCACAGATGATGAAGTTTCAACCAGACGAGCATGGGGTCTTTGGGTTTGTCTAATTGAAATGGACAAAGTCAAATACACATTCAAGTTCTTTCAGAATTCAGCCAATGGAACTTTCTTGCTGAATTCCATGACAGGAACCTCCACGAGATTTGCCGAAGAACTCTTTGAAACAGAGAAGAATTCTTTGGGAGAACAAGATTCCGGCAGGAAAGGAGACTTACCGGAAATTCTGCAACATGGCACACATTGGCCGATGTATTGATCATATCTGCTGTAAGGACCCCAAGCCCTTATCCCTTGATTAGTGTATTAATCAATATGTGTGGCACATGCTTTCAATAAAAATCGATCGGGAAACTCAGATGATGCTTTATCATTGGATGGCAAATACAAATTTTTCTTTAACACTCAATGTTAAGATCGTCAGCCTAACAACAATTAGACTCATAAAGTTCGCCCATTACCATCCCCTTTGTGCCACTTTTTACATTGTGGACTTTTATAAAAAATTTGGGCAGAGTCTCCCCATAAATAGAGCTATCCCGAAATAAAAGCACAACACATAACATAATTCCCGGCCAGGGAAAACATAATACTCATAAGAATACAGCAATACCAAGTAAATTCCCAGCCAGGGAAGACACCACACATACAACAAAAGTGGGTTTCAACACCCACATAATACACCAATGACTCTCATATCATTAGCAATTCTACCTGCATACAACATAGAATGAAAGAGAGAAGGGCTCATGCCTTTATATACAACCCATATACAAGTATAACCGTGCTCACATGCGAGCATCATGAATGTGTATATAAGTACTCTATACGGTACCGTGCTCCATCAAGCCCTGGTACCACGATCCTGGGAGTACATCCAATCAACAGCTCGAGCTCAGCTCCACAGTCATCGATGTACCTGTTCACCTGTCCCAATAGAGACAGCCCCCAACGGGGTGAGCATACCAATACACAAAATCCCAAAATCACAATAATGAAATTCATAATTTACAACAAAAGTAAATACTAATGAATTTTAAATGATACTCCCTGGATGGCAACGTCCTCATCCGGGACCGTGTACTGTCCCTGTTCTCACAATCATCAAACTCATCAAATCTCAAAAATCAGTAAATCAACACATTGATTTAACTCATAGCATGCCTGATTCTCAAGTATCAATAATTAATGATTCCAAATTCATTATACATACAAATATAGATATCTCGATATCTAATACTGATTTTCAACTTTGCTACCAATCACAGATAGCTCAAATGCCTAGCATTTATTTTACCAATTCTCCATTATACTTAGACATCTCACATGTCTTATAATGAATACATGATTCCACGATCATTCTCAGGCATCTCAAATGCCCTACAATAGTCATATAAACCCAGTACCCCATATCTCTTATAAGGTCATACTACTCTAGTATCACGCACGCTTGTGGCGGCGATGTCAAGGTCAGGTCGTTCCATAACTATATCAACATATATATATAACCATACGCACAACCATCAATGCAATCAAAATACATTATGCATTTCACAAATGCTCTCATACAAAGTAATGCTCGTACGTCGCACGTACCTTAAATCTCCGAAGTCCGAGCCAAACCTTGCTCGAGTTCCATGCCCCGAGGAACGATGTGCTAACAAGATAAATAATTCACAATTATTTACGAACATGCAACCCATGTCAAGCACACCCATAACCCTCAAAATATTGTCAACACACGACAATTAACCATTTAAAAGACCCGCGGCAGGGCATATGCGGGGAGGGAAAACGAATGAGACATATCGAAAATTGTTCAAGAACACCCTTCAATTTTTCGAACCCTATTCTCACAAATTGAACCCAAACTAAGCACCATAATACATCTAAAACATGTAATAATTGATCACTAAAAAGAATCACCGCTCCCCTGCCAATACCCCTAAAATCGAGCCCTAACATCACGCAAGCAGTGATGAAATTCGAACCATAAGCCACAAATTTTTGAACCATTAAAGTATGAAATATTTTCGACCCAACAACAGCACAAAAACGCCCCAAAAACACCGGAAGAAAAGCCCCAAAAACGTACCAAAAATGGAGCCCCAAATCAGACAGATTTCAGTTTTTGAACCCTAGCGCTTTCTGGCAAATCCGAACGCGATTCTCGACGAAACTTCGAATTGATGGTATGGGAAGGTGCGCCAGGACGAGACGAAGCCACCGTTGGGTCGGACGCGCCGAACGGCGGCAGGCGCAGCGCTTGAAGTGGCGGGGGTCGAAGCAGACGGAAATCGGACGGGGAGAGAGAGAGGCAAGGTGGGAAAAAATGGCTCCAATAATTAAAATCTCGGGTTCAACGGGTATTTATAGCAAAAATACCCCGAAATACTAATAGCCCCACAAATACATCATGATTCATTAAAAATCATCTGTTTTCAAAATTCTCTCTCTAACTCCAAAACCCCCTACCGGTGCCCACACAAAGCACCCCAGATCCCGAGTCACACTAAAAACCCAACTCATAGGTTTTTCACCCAAATGAGAATACAATCTCAACCTCGGGATCCAACGATCCCAACTACCCAAATAAACGAGCCCAGAAGGCCCAACACCACGATTAAACTCCAAATCGCCACGTAAAACAACTTTAGGGGTTATTAACACTCCGGGATTAACATCTATAATCCCTGGTCATCACAATATCCCCCACTAAAAGAATTTCGTCCTCGAAATTAGCACCGGTGTATCACGTAACACCCACAACAACATGAAGCCATAACCTCGATCCTTGACCATATTAGGATCGTCTTAAAAAAACGCGAGGATACTTACCTCACATCAAACTCTGAAACAGAGCGACCTACCAAAACCAACTTATCACCCAAGAGGCAAAACATACTTCGACGGTTCATCCCAAAGGTCAGTCTCTCATGACTGCAACACAACCGATACTTACGACTGTAAATCGGATGGTCATCCTTAGTTCTAATACGACTAGTAAGAACGCATCATGAATGACACCTCAATCGTGAGAACGTTGACCTCGTGTCAAACTCTGGAGTGGAATAGACTTCCAAATCCATCATAACGTCAAAGAGCGTCAGCACAACTCAACGCTAACAGTCCAAAAGCAGTTAGTCAACTGAAATTGCAAGGATTCGAATCGCTCCCGATTCTATCGTAGATATCATCCAATGACATCTTTATTATGACTCACGATGTCTAATACACATCATTACGAGGAAAACACTAGTATACCACGATGTACACATACCAAACCTGGTCTCCACTTTCAAACCTCCTCCATCAAATGAGTAGTCGCATCATTGCAACTCAATTTGGGTAATTCACGGCCACAGATTCACACAAAAGACATCTCACAAGATGTCCACCTCCGGATATTCCAAGGATCACATCCTGATCATAAATAAACCATCGAGACTCCACAGAGTTCAAATTCTGAAAGGACATGCAATAAACCCATGGCATCCTCAACGCTTGTGTCGACAGCTACACCCAACCAATCCGAATTCCTGTCATCCCTTCATAATCCTAGGATTTAACAATCCAAACTTGGGAAGGCTATCGCATAACTCGAAGGAAAACACCAATAAGGAAATACCTTAACCCACATAAGATAATCCCTCCTCAAAGGGAGTCAACTAACTTCACGATTATTCCTCATAATTATCGTGCAATGGAGATTCTCAATCTCAAGGTGTCCCATATCTCTCATCAGAGATTTAACCATCCCAAAAATAGCATAACTATATGCTTGACAAGAAGGAAATCAATAACTGGCATCCGTATACTCACCGGTATACCTGCCTAAGCACTGACATCACATGCATACTCAATGCACCCGGCTCGGGTATCTACAACCTACCCCTAAGCCCCAAACACAATCGTCAATCCTGAGTTATTCCCTACCCAGTGGAGAATGATAATCGACGATCAACAACACGGCGTGATTCCCAAAATCAACACCACATGCACCAACTTACCGAATCTTTCAAAGATTCCCAAATAGGTATAATACTACCTCCTTCCTCACAAGGGAAGAGCCATCGAACTCGAGATCCACAAGTCTCGAACCACCGTTCGAAAAAAACTGGATACAATAACACCTATTGCATCCCAAGTACACGGATTCCCCAAATCGAGTCAACGACGACTTGATGACTCTCTTGTTGGTACTCCAACATTATGAGCTGTCCCAGACAAGTCCCTCAAGACAAAAGACGCATAACGTTCTCATGAGGTGTTACATGCCTCAAACATCATGCTACAAAGGGACAATCAAAAGCCTGCCAAAAGTCTTCATCGTATCATCATACGATTCACCAAACTCGGTTCCAACGTGTAGTATCATGGCTCCAACAAGCACACTATATCATTCCCCCAATATCTGGCTAGCAAAGCGCTGTCTCCATAGGCTCATATCAAGCCCACCAACAAACCATATGTTCCATCTCGGTATGCCATACCGTACAAACCGTTAGAGTAATGGGTCATCGCCCAACATATCTCTAAAATACCAAGCACAATGGACAACCCGGTGTCCTTGCTCACTTATGATGCAATCATAATTCGTTAAGACTTATCCCACACCCTCAGGGTGGTTGTAACCATGTCTACCCTACATCACAACACAAGCGAGTAGTTTCCTCTATGGCTACTCTTACCACCAATCACTTGGCCCTAGCCAAACCAACGAGCATACCCAAGGGTATCATTGCTCGACAAATATTTACCTCTATAACATGATGTGGTACATTTACCGGTACAATACATCCAATACTCCACCGAGCAAACCTGCTCGGCAAAAGGTCTCGTCAACTAGTGACCCAGACTCTACCATGTGCTCACCATCGGCACTCAACCATACAACCAAATACATAACATAAATGTATTAACCATCAAAACTACGCTACATGTCTACATAGAACATCCACTATGTCATGGTCATCCCGTGACGGTACCTGTCAACATACGACTTTGAAATAATATTGTCGACTCATGACGGTATATGTCGATACACGACGTCTATAGTCTCATCGTCAAACACATGACAACATAAGTAAATTAACACATGATATCCACAATAGTGCTAAATAAACAGTAATATGCCATACCTCATTGCTAACAATATAGCGGCATACCTGTCTCCGTCATCCAACAGTGGTACGCAATCAGCACCCATCGCTCGTAGGTGGCGTAATCCAGCGTCATGTACATAGCGGCATAACCGTCGCTATAGAATCAGTGGCATAATCCCTCGTCATAGAGTCAGCGGCATAACACATCGCTATAGACATCTGGCGGCATGAACCATCGCCATAGATGTAGCGGAATGTACCATCGCTATGAACACCCGGCGGCATAAGTCATCGCCAATGGAATAGCGGAACGAACCATCGCTATGAATATATCCGGCGGCAAGAATCATCGCCAATCAATATAGTGGAATGAACCATCGCTATCAATATATCCGGCGGCAAGAACCATCGCCAATCAACATAGCGGAATGAGACATCGCTATCAATATATCCGGCGGCAAGAACCATCGCCAATCAATATAGCGGAATGAGACATCGCTATCAATACACTTGGCGGCATGAACCATCGCCAACCAACATAGCGGAATGAGACATCGCTATCAATACACTTGGCGGCATGAACCATCGCCAACCAACATAGCGGAATGAGACATCGCTATCAATACACTTGGCGGCATGAACCATCACCAACCAACATAGCGGAATGAGACATCGCTATCAATATCGATAATGTGGTTGTTCCGGTCTTGTTATAACAGCGGAATTTTAGGACCCCTCGCTTTGACATATAGCGGCATCATATGATATCCCTCGCTTCGACAATGACAGCGGCATGTTACCTCGCTTAGACACGACAGCGGCAAATATCATATTACCATCGCTTCATATGACAGCGGCAAGTACCTCCCTCGCTCGAATATAACAACTACCGGAACTTCCACTAGCTCCATGTACCTGCATCCAGGTTAATACCACAGTTCACAATATAATGATCGATATCACGTTCCAGTTATAACCACAATATTCCACATTAATCACTAGAATTGTGACTGTTCCGGTATCAATACAACAGCGGAATTTTAGGACCCCTCGCTTCGACAATGACAGCGGCATGTTACCTCGCTTAGACATGACAGCGGCAAGTACCTCCCTCGCTCGGAGATAAAGGCTACCGGAACATTCATCAATTCTACCACAATAATCAAACACAACATTTGGTTCCATTATCACAATATATCACTATCATGTCACATATATCATCACATGTAAGGGTTCACTATCCATGATATACATAATCAAATGTGCAACACGTTTTACCGTCCGAAGCTCGTACGTCTCACATTTCCTGATTTTCCTACAAAATCAGATCCCTTAACACATAATACATGAAGTACCAGACATCACCATTAATGCCATCCCATCACATTCTACACGATTCCTGCAACCACAATGATTAGCCACACCACTTTTCATATCATAAAAGCACATAACAACTAGTTGTGTCATACAACATTAATGCCATCATGCATAAATATGTGCTATCAATAACTCCCTAGGCCCTTAACAGCCCCAAAGAGCAACCACTGCTCTGACACCACTAATGTAAGGACCCCAAGCCCTTATCCCTTGATTAGTGTATTAATCAATATGTGTGGCACATGCTTTCAATAAAAATCGATCGGGAAACTCAGATGATGCTTTATCATTGGATGACAAATACAAATTTTTCTTTAACACTCAATGTTAAGATCGTCAGCCTAACAACAATTAGACTCATAAAGTTCGCCAATTACCATCCCCTTTGTGCCACTTTTTACATTGTGGACTTTTATAAAAAATATGGGCAGAGTCTCCCCATAAATAGAGCTATCCCGAAATAAAAGCACAACACATAACATAATTCCCGGCCAGGGAAAACATAATACTCATCAGAATACAGCAATACCAAGTAAATTCCCAGCCAGGGAAGACACCACACATCCAACAAAAGTGGGTTTCAACACCCACATAATACACCAATGACTCTCATATCATTAGCAATTCTACCCTTAACTGCATACAACATAGAATGAAAGAGAGAAAGGCTCATGCCTTTATATACAACCCATATACAAGTATAACCGTGCTCACATGCGAGCATCATGAATGTGTATATAAGTACTCTATACGGTACCGTGCTCCATCAAGCCCTGGTACCACGATCCTGGGAGTACATCCAATCAACAGCTCGAGCTCAGCTCCACAGCCATCGATGTACCTGTTCACCTGCCCCAACAGAGACAGCCCCCAACGGGGTGAGCATACCAATACACAAAATCCCATAATCACAATAATGAAATTCGTAATTTACAACAAAAGTAAATACTAATGAATTTTAAATGATACTCCCCGGATGACAACGTCCTCATCCGGGATTCCGTGTACTGTCCCTGTTCTCACAATCATCAAACTCATCAAATCTCAAAAATCAGTAAATCAACACATTGATTTAACTCATAGCATGCCTGATTCTCAAGTATCAATAATTAATGATTCCAAATTCATTATACATACAAATATAGATATCTCGATATCTAATACTGATTTTCAACTTTGCTACCAATCACAGATAGCTCAAATGCCTAGCATTTATTTTACCAATTCTCCATTATACTTAGACATCTCACATGTCTTATAATGAATACATGATTCCACGATCATTCTCAGGCATCTCAAATGCCCTACAATAGTCATATAAACCCAGTACCCCATATCTCTTATAAGGTCATACTACTCTAGTATCACGCACGCTTGTGGCGGCGATGTCAAGGTCGGGTCGTTCCATAACTATATCAACATATATATATAACCATACGCACAACCATCAATGCAATCAAAATACATTATGCATTTCACAAATGCTCTCATACAAAGTAATGCTCGTACGTCGCACGTACCTTAAATCTCCGAAGTCCGAGCCAAACCTTGCTCGAGTTCCATGCCCCGAGGAACGATGTGCTAACACGATAAATAATTCACAATATTTACGAACATGCAACCCATGCTCAAGCACACCCATAACCCTCAAAATATTGTCAACACACGACAATTAACCATTTCAAAGACCCGGGACAGGGCATATGCAGGGAGGGAAAACGAATGAGACATATCGAAAATTGTTCAAGAACACCCTTCAATTTTTCGAACCCTATTCTCACAAATTGAACCCAAACTAAGCACCATAATACATCTAAAACATGTAATAATCGATCACTAACAAGAATCACCGCTCCCCTGCCAATACCCCTAAAATCGAGCCCTAACATCACGCAAGCAGTGATGAAATTCGAACCATAAGCCACAAATTTTTGAACCATTAAAGTATGAAATATTTTTGACCCAACAACAGCACAAAAACGCCCCAAAAACACCGGAAGAAAAGCCCCAAAAACGTACCAAAAATCAAGCCCCAAATCGGACAGATTCCAGTTTTCGAACCCTAGCGCTTTCTGGCAAATCCGAACGCGATTCTCGACGAAACTTCGAATTGATGGTATGGGAAGGTGCGCCTGGACGAGACGAAGCCACCGGTGGGTCGGACGCGCCGAACGGCGGCAGGCGCAGCGCTTGAAGTGGCGGGGGTCGAAGCAGACGGAAATCGGACGGGGGGAGAGAGAGGCAAGGTGGGAAAAAATGGTTCCAATAATTAAAATCTCGGGTTCAACTGGTATTTATAGCAAAAATACCCCAAAATACTAATAGCCACACAAATACATCATGATTCATTAAAAATCATCTGTTTTCAAAAATTATCTCTCTAACTCCAAAACCCCCTCCCGGTGCCCACACAAAGCACCCCAGATCCCGAGTCACACTAAAAACCCAACTCATAGGTTTTTCACCCAAATGAGAATACAATCTCAACCTCGGGATCCAACGATCCCAACTACCCAAATAAACGAGCCCAGAAGGCCCAACACCACGATTAAACTCCAAATCGCCACGTAAAACAACTTAGGGGTTATTAACACTCCGGGATTAACATCTATAATCCCTGGTCATCACATCTGCCTAGCATGCCCGGAGCAGAAAGAACCAGAGTTCGGGAAAGGATTCCGATCCAAACCCGACAGATCAGAGGCAGGAAAAGACAAAAGACCTGCTGACAAGAGAGCCCGTTTTCCTAAAGCTCGGGGACCACAAAAACCACTAATGGAAAGATTCCCCGACAAAGGAAAAGAGGTGGACCATTAGAAGTTAGTGCGGATACTGTTCAAACGCACTCAGACAAAAAATAATGGACCACTCACGAGAAAAGTTGGCACAACCGGACAAAGATGCCAGACCACGTGAAAGTTAAGGCGCACTCACAGGCGCACTCAACAATTATCAAGATTTGGAATCCGCATTTGAAGTCCGGATTCATGCCTATATAAGGGCACTCATTCAGGAAGCTAAGGACATCGAAAATTCTCCATAGTTTTCTGAGAAATAAATTTAGAGTCTCCAAGCTTTGTAATATTTCAACTTTCGTAGCTTGGTAATCTTTCTTTCTTTTATTTCTTTTGTAATCATTTGTAATATTGTTCTATTGGTTTTAAGTTTATGTGTTTTGAGTCAAGCCTCATCTATATGAGAGGCTAAACAAGTCCGTCTCCTCCCAAAAGGAGACGTTTTAATGTAATAAATGTTATAAGTATTCCAGAATAAAAATAAGGCTGTTGCCCAGCTATCTCCCAGATTTCTTTAAATCTTTTTATATCTTGAATATACCTTACGCCCTAAGGTAGGAAACGAATTAGGGCTGTGCTATGCGGTTTCTGAAGGAGTCGGATAACTGGCAGACTAACCTCGCCCGTGTGCTGAGGTTGGATGGTGAGGAGCCATTCGTAAAACAGTCTGGAGGCAGTAAGTTTTCGACTGGTGGAAGTTGCGACCCACCTCACCCGGTGCCGTTATGGTCAAAATGGTATTTTTCAGTTTGCTAAAATTTTATTGTAATACGGAAGCTTGTTGGGCCTTTTATTTATTTTTAACATGATCTTCAAATCGGGTTGAATTATAATTAGACGAACGTTATATAAACCGTGAGTCCTTTGCAAAAGTATGCTCTTGGGATTCATCTCGAGATGACAGAAACTGAAGGATCTCATGTTCATATAATGTTTCTGTTTGATAAATATTAGGATGAAAACGATGATGAATAGTATATTGTGGCATATTTTGTTCTTTAAACATTTTCTAGGGCTAAGAATGCAATTTTATTAAAGATTGGTTGGACCGCGTGGACCGCTTGGACCACATGGACCACATGGGGTTATTATGGTCATTTCAACCTAGAATGGACTTATGTCAACTAATGTTTTTTCGCTGGACAAGGATAGATTATGTTTCACCAAAGTGTACCGGCCCGTAATTTTCCCTAAAATAAATGGCATTCGATTTTAAATTCAAATCCATCCAATTCATTTTTATAACCAAACAGGTGGAGTGAATTTGAGCTGTGGATTTGAAATCCAAATTAGCATAAACGCTTCAATCCAAAGGAGCTCTTAGCGTTTATGTGTATTAATTATCAGGATAAAAAGAAAAAAGAGCATTAGTCAAAATGATGATGATGAAAAAAGATTAAATCTAAGATAACTTGCTCATTGTTGAGAGTTGTAAGAGGCGGAACATATACGGTTTATATAAATCTAGAAAAATATTTAGCCCCTCCTCCACTGAAAAAAAAAAAAAAAAACTAGAAAAGATGGCCGGTGAACAAAAAACAGGCCTGATACAGATTCTTTAGTTTAACATTAGTTGATGTTCAACACTCAAAACTATACTGTCAACACTTTAAAAGTAGTTATTTTTTCTTTTTTTAATAAAATATACGAAGATATATCAGTTTTTCACTTTTTCTTACACCAAAGTATTGCCATCCCTTCCCTACTACTATAGCCGGAGAATCTAGTTTTTATTTTCATTGAGTTTCTCTCTCTCTCTCTCTCTTAAGGTTGGGCAGGCATATCGAAAAGGATTGCAACTTTGTATGAACTTAACTTACTTGAGACATTTGTAATGACATTTACACTCTTCTGAACAGCAAGAGCCACCATTATTAAGAGACTTTTCATATGTTGTTTTTGCTCTTTGGGACTGCCTTTGTTAAAGCCTCTTCGGAAGCCAGCAGATCTTGGAGGGTGATGTATGGAAGAAAAAGGCAAGATCTGCGAAGAAATAAAGAAGGATTTGATTCTGTGGGATACAAAGATATTATATTTGCCATCAACTTAATCACACATATGCCCACATATAATGCTGCATATATTACGTGCAGCAAGGTGAGGGAGGATCCCTAACCTACCTGGGTGATGGGTCTTCAGTATCCTACTAAATCAGAACTTATAAAAGCATTTGACTCGAGAGATAAGCCTTGGATCATAGCAGCAAACAAATTCTCTAAGCTCCACATTATTTGTTGAAATTGCAAGGAGAACAATTCCACAGATGAAGAAACTTTTGACACGGATTGACTTTCTGTCCAGCCAAATGCTTCCAAGCATATTTTAAAAGCTGGAATTGTAACACGTTTGCTGTTTAATACAGATCTGCAAACACAAAACACTTGAATAAGGACCTTAAACATTAACTAGTAACCATAAAAAAAAAAAAAAAGATTATTCGTGCAATAATCACACCAATGCAAAGGCATTCAAGTCTTTCATTGAAAAATCATCCATGTGACTTATCTGAGCAGCATGTTCCAATGAAGGAAGTGTTGGATTAATATTATTGGGTTAATAATAAGAGTCCAATAATTATGTTATATTTTGTTAATGAGAACAAAATTATGGTAAGTTATTATGAAAGGTAATTAGGCTAAAGAAATCCCACATTGAGATTATGATACACTTATGGTTTGATTATATTGAGATACAAATCATTAGAGTGTAGTTAAGTAGTAAAGATGGGTGCCCCTCGCGCGCCGTCCGTCCGTCCGCTCGGCTCGGCACGGCACGGCACGTCACGTCACGTCTCGTCTCGTCTCGTCTCGACTCGACTCGCCTCGCCGCGTCGCGTCGCGTCGCGTCGCGCGTGTCGCTGCCGCGAAGGCAGTCCTATCTTTTTACTACACGGATTTCTGAAATGACTTTTCATCTGCCTGACTTTTCATATTCTGCTGAGTATTAAGTTTGAGACTTTTCACCTACCTGCAGAATTGATGTCAGATTTAAGTGTGAGACTTAAATCCGAAATGAATATGATGTTTAAGTGTTGAGACTTTTCATCTACCCCATTAATCTTTACACTTAATTCTGAGACCTTTGGAGTGGTCTGCTGCTCAGCTATATAAGCTGCTTCAGCTTTATGTTTTCTTCATCCCGAAATTGCATTTCATATCATATCATATTATCTTGAGAGTACTACACACTGTTCAGTGTTCGAGTGAGTCTGTCTGGGTTTCTGCTTCAACCCATACAGAGGTGTTTGGGACGTTGTACCTTGGAACTCTCTTGTCCAGGAGGCCAGAAGTTGTAGGCGGGCAATTTAGAGTTTACGGGCACACGGTTTACTGTGGCCTCGTCCAACAACAAAGTTTCTGCCCAGTTTATTTAAACTGTTTGTTGTAAGTTTCTACTGCTTTCAAGTATTTTCTTTTATTTATAAAACAGTGTATGTCATCTTATGAGTTTTCTCGTCTTCTTCAACAAAAGGAGGATAACCAACAATCGTAAACTCTAAATCCTTGTGTAATTTTCTTTTGTTGTTCTGTCAAACCTAATTGTTTTTCATCTACTGCACTTTAACAAATTGTTACTGTCAATTTTCATATTTAGTTCAGACACTGTTTATGTACTGTTGAAAGGTTTAATCCTACTGTTTCAAAAAACTGTTTTGATATTATTTGTGCTCTTCTATTTCTGTTCTGTTTTAGCTTATGGCTGACCAGATTCCAAACCGAGTTGCTGAGAATACTGAGATTCCAGTGGTGAAAGCTAGCGGCGCTGAGGTCGTTATGCCAGTTCTGAGAAACCCAATGCCGTTCTCTCAATTTGAGAAACCGGAAAAGTTCAAGGGTTCCAACTTTAAACGTTGGCAACAGAAGATGATGTTCTTCTTGACCACTTTGAACTTGACCAGGTTTCTCAAAGAGGACAAACCAGTGGAGGACAAAGAGGATCCTCAATCTGCTGTGATAGTTGAGTCCTGGATGAGTGCCGACTACCTTTGTCGTAACTACATACTGAATTCTCTTGACGATGCACTTTTTAATGTGTATTCCCCCAAGGAGACTGCTAAGAATCTTTGGGAATCGTTAGAGATAAAGTACAAAGTTGACGACGCAGGCGCAAAGAAATTTGTAGCCGGGCGATTCCATGACTATCGAATGGTAGATGGCAAGAGCGTTGTTGAGCAATGCGAAGAGCTGCAGCTGATATATCACGAACTTGCTGCCGAAGGTATGGGGCTAAATGATGCTCTCCAAGTGGCGATGATGATTGAAAAATTACCGCCATCTTGGAAGGACTTCAAGAGCTACCTAAAGCACAAGCGAAAGATGATGAGTCTAGAGGATCTTATCAGGAGGCTGCGCATCGAGCAAGACAACCGAAAAGTTGACAAGAAATCATTTGGAATGATTTCCAAGGCCAACGTGGTTGAAGTTGGGGACAACTCCCATGGGAATAAGCGCAAACGTACTTTTGAACCCAAGGGAGATACTCAGACAAGGAGGTTCACCGGTGACTGTTATGTGTGTGGTAAGCCTAACCATAAGGCCAAGGACTGCACTCAACGTCAAAACAACTGCACTCAACGTCAAAACAATGACGGTAAGAGGAAGATAATCCCTTACAAAGGCAAAGGCAAGAGGCCTGCACATGCCCACATTGCTGAGGACAATCTGAGCTCTGACATGGATGACATGCATCTGAGTGCTGTGGTATCGGAGGTGAATCTTGTTGGAGGGAACTCCAAAGAATGGTGGGTGGACACTGGGGCTACTCGCCACATTTGCGCCAACAAATGGATGTTTAAGACCTATCAACCGGTGAATGATGAGAACTGCTATATGGGAAATTCAGCAATCTCAAAAGTTGAAGGCAAAGGGACGGTTGTGCTAAAAATGACTTTCGGAAAAGAGTTGACTCTTACCGAGGTGCTCCACGTGCCAGAGATCCGAAAGAATCTCATCTCCGGAGCAGTGCTGAACAAGAAAGGCTTCCGGCTTGTGTTTGAGTCCGACAAAGTCATTCTGTCCAAGGGTGGTATGTTTGTGGGCAAAGGCTACTTGGCCAATAACCTCTTCAAGATGAATGTAATGACTTTAGCTCCTAAGGCTAAGTCTAGTGTAGATGTTGAGGTTGATGTTAATGCAGCAAATGAGGCTAGCACAAGCAAAAATAATGTAATGACTGTTGCCAATGTGGCTAATAAAACTTTAAAGTTTGATTATTCTTGCGAGTCTTTACATTTGTGGCATGGTAGATTAGGACATGTGAATTATAAGTCCTTACAAAGGCTAATGTCTCTTAATCTATTGCCTAAATTTAACATCAATCATAAACACAAGTGTGAGACTTGTGTAGAGGCCAAATTAGCCAAGTCATCATTCCACTCAATTGAGCGAAGCACCGAACCGTTAAACTTGATTCATACGGATGTATGCGATCTAAAGTATGTACAATCTAGAGGCGGTAAAAATTATTTCATAACATTTATCGATGATTGTACAAGATATTGTTATGTCTACTTAATGAGAAGTAAAGACGAAGCAATTGATATGTTCATTCACTATAAGAATGAAGTTGAGAATCAACTTGATAAAAAGATTAAAATTCTTCGAAGTGATCGAGGCGGTGAATATGAGTCACCATTTGCACAAATATGTGCTGAAAGTGGCATTATTCATCAAACCACTGCGCCTTATTCTCCCGAGCAAAATGGTATTGCTGAAAGGAAGAATAGAACGCTTAAGGAAATGATGACTGCAATGCTTATAAGTTCCGACTTACCTACGAATTTGTGGGGAGAAGCTCTGCTTTCTGCCAACTATGTGCTAAACAGAGTACCACATAAAAAGTTTGATAAACGCCTTATGAATTGTGGAAAGGTCGTGCACCTAGTTACAAGTTTTTAAGGGTTTGGGGCTGTCTAGCAAAGGTACCAATTCCTCCTCCTAAGCGGACTAGGATAGGACCTAAGACAGTAGATTGTGTATTTATCGGATATGCGCAAGATAGTAGTGCCTATCGTTTTCTAGTGCATAAATCAGATAATGCAGAAATGCATGTAAATACTATCATTGAGGCTAGGGATGCTTCGTTCTTTGAGGAAATCTTTCCCCACAAAACTCCGACAATGCCTGAAACCAATGTTGAGAGAAATGTGGGGGATAGAGAATCTCAAAAGAATGTAGAATCGCCTAGACGAAGCAAAAGAGCGAGAAAAGAGAAATCTTTTGGCTCGGATTTTCTAACATATCTGTTGGAAAAAGATCCGACTACTTTCAAGGAAGCAATGTCTTCACAAGACTCTGATCTTTGGAAAGAAGCGGTAAATAGTGAGATAGAATCTATCTTACATAATCATACTTGGGAACTAGTGGATCTTCCTGCAGGTTGTAAACCACTAGGACACAAGTGGATCTTCAAGAGGAAGATGAAAGCTGATGGTACTGTAGATAAGTACAAGGCTAGACTTGTAGTCAAAGGCTACAGACAAACTGAAGGTGTTGATTATTTCGACACATACGCTCCTGTATCCCGGAAAACATCTATAAGGTTGATAATTGCATTTGCTGCATTATATAACCTAGAGATCCATCAAATGGATGTTAAAACGGCTTTTCTAAATGGAGAGTTAGAAGAGGAGGTTTACATGGAACAACCTGAAGGGTTTGTAGTTCCAGGTAAAGAAACGAAGGTGTGTAAACTTGTGAAATCCTTGTATGGATTAAAACAAGCACCTAAACAATGGCACGAAAAATTTGATAGCGTCATGCTTTCAAATGGGTTTAAAACAAACCAATGCGATAAGTGTGTCTACGTGAAAGGAGACAATACAAACTATGTGATAGTATGTCTATACGTAGATGACATGATAATTGTTGGTAATAACGATAACATCAAAATTACCAAGAAAATGTTGTCACGAAATTTTGAGATGAAAGACCTAGGTCTTGCAGATGTGATTCTTGGAATGAAGATCACCAAACATGCAGATGGATATTTTCTCTCCCAGGGTCATTATGTCGAGAAGATACTTGACAAGTTTGACAAGGGAAATAATACCATCGCTAGAACACCTATGGAAGTGGTGTCAAATCTTTGCAAGAATCGCGGAGAAGGTGTGCAACAACTTGAGTACTCTAGAGTCATAGGCAGTCTCATGTACCTCATGGATTGCACTAGACCTGATATAGCTAATTCTGTCAATACATTGAGCAGATATACGAGTAATCCCAGTTATGAGCACTGGAAGGCAGTAGTTCGAGTTCTTAGATATCTAAGATATACTTCTAACTACGGACTACATTATACGAGATACCCAGCAGTAATTGAAGGGTATTCAGATGCGAATTGGATATCAGACTCCAAAAATATAAAATCTACGAGTGGATATATATTTATAATTGGCGGTGCTGCTATTTCATGGAAATCATGCAAACAGACATGCATTGCTAGATCAACTATGGAATCTGAGTTCATAGCTTTAGATCTTGCGGCAGAAGAAGCTGATTGGCTTCGGAGTTTCTTGGAGGATATTCCAATGTGGTCAAAACCAATGCCACCCATTAGTTTGCACTGTGATAGTCAGTCAGCTATGGGAAGAGCACATAACAATGTGTATAATGGGAAATCACGACACATTCGTCGGAGACATAAATCCGTGAGAAATTTACTAAAAACCGGTGTCATTTCTTTAGATTATGTGAAGTCTAAAGAAAACATTGCAGACCCATTTACGAAAGGTCTGACGAGAGACCGAGTAGAGATTTCATCGAGGGGAATGGGGTTGAAGCCCATGAAATTGATTTCCAACCATGATGGCAACCCAACCTGAATTGTAAAATCCAATTTGCAGGTTCAATGGGAAAACCGAATTGTGGGGGGGCATCGAACAAAGCACTCGGGAAATTGAGTTCCTTACCTATTCCTGTGATGAAAGAGTGATAGACCTGTACTTTGGGAAGGCTGAGCTCATGCTCTTAATGATTCTTCTATCTCGAGATGATAAAGTGGGGTATTACAGGATACTCTTTAGGAGAAATCACCTATGTCGAATGTGAAGGGGCCGCTTCTATGAGATGACCTGAGGGCTAAATCTCTAGAGCATTCGATGAAACATCCAAGGCAGTCCAGGGCCAAAATGGACAACAACGAAAGAACCAATAATAGTGTGGAGATGAAGCTGTGTGAGTATTGTTGTCTTGTTATACATAAAACGTCGAACAGTTCAAGGCATCGCGTCCACTGGTTGACAAGTATATCCGATGATATTTTACTAAGGAAGGTTCAAGGTTAATCACCACCTATCCTGATGCAGTGGATTCTCAAAGTACTCTCAAATCTTCATCTAGGTGCATTGTGTAATTTTTTCGCCATATTGCATTCATGTGGGGGATTGTTGGATTAATATTATTGGGTTAATAATAAGAGTCCAATAATTATGTTATATTTTGTTAATGAGAACAAAATTATGGTAAGTTATTATGAAAGGTAATTAGGCTAAAGAAATCCCACATTGAGATTATGATACACTTATGGTTTGATTATATTGAGATACAAATCATTAGAGTGTAGTTAAGTAGTAAAGATGGGTGCCCCTCGCGCGCCGTCCGTCCGTCCGCTCGGCTCGGCACGGCACGGCACGGCACGGCACGGCACGTCACGTCTCGTCTCGTCTCGTCTCGACTCGACTCGCCTCGCCTCGCCGCGTCGCGTCGCGTCGCGTCGCGCGTGCCGCTGCCGCGAAGGCAGTCCTATCTTTTTACTACACGGATTTCTGAAATGACTTTTCATCTGCCTGACTTTTCATATTCTGCTGAGTATTAAGTTTGAGACTTTTCACCTACCTGCAGAATTGATGTCAGATTTAAGTGTGAGACTTAAATCCGAAATGAATATGATGTTTAAGTGTTGAGACTTTTCATCTACCCCATTAATCTTTACACTTAATTCTGAGACCTTTGGAGTGGTCTGCTGCTCAGCTATATAAGCTGCTTCAGCTTTATGTTTTCTTCATCCCGAAATTGCATTTCATATCATATCATATTATCTTGAGAGTACTACACACTGTTCAGTGTTCGAGTGAGTCTGTCTGGGTTTCTGCTTCAACCCATACAGAGGTGTTTGGGACGTTGTACCTTGGAACTCTCTTGTCCAGGAGGCCAGAAGTTGTAGGCGGGCAATTTAGAGTTTACGGGCACACGGTTTACTGTGGCCTCGTCCAACAACAAAGTTTCTGCCCAGTTTATTTAAACTGTTTGTTGTAAGTTTCTACTGCTTTCAAGTATTTTCTTTTATTTATAAAACAGTGTATGTCATCTTATGAGTTTTCTCGTCTTCTTCAACAAAAGGAGGATAACCAACAGGAAGTGTGGTATTAAGTCCAGGAGCTGCAACAACCGAGAAAAGAGAACAAATCTCAGGAGTTAGATACCTGAGGAGCTTTTCTTCCAGGACTTCCACTCTAAAGTCTGACCCAGCAAGTATCCCTATGAAGATCTGGAACTTTAGCTTTCCCTTCTTGTACAAGGCTAGACCATGAACAGCTAAGAGCCTGCCAAGCATGGATAAAATTCATTGTATTTCTCAATTATATGCATGGGTATTTATACATTTCACAGGATTGATTCAAGTCTCCAGAAAAAAAATATAGAAACACTAGATGAGAAGGATTCTTAACTAAACAATCCCCCGATTTATCAATCAAAGATACAAGCTATCAATCTAAGATACACAATACAATCTGATATATCCATTTCAACATCAATAACTTTATCGGTCCTTTCCGTTTAAACCATAAGACGTCTAAAATTATCTTGGTCCATAGTAGTTCATATATTCCCAAGGCCATTGCTCCAAACTCTGCCTCTACACTTGATAGTGTCACTATATTTCATTTCTTGCATCTCCATGTCACGAGATTGCCTCCAAGAAACGTACAATATCCTGAGATCTAAGCCTGCATAATCAGCATCAATGCATGCTTTAAGGCTTAATCCAACATCTTCTGCATAGATATCTTTTTTCAGGATTTTTCTTGAAAAAATACCCAATACCTACTAGACTACTTGTAGATGCACCTCTCTTGAGAGGTGCAATAAATTGACTTAGGACACTAATATATGCAATATCTTGTCTTGCGTGAGCTAGATACATAAGTTTCACCACCGGTCTTTGATATATTTCTCTATCCACCATGGGGTCTTCATTTGTGTCTCCAAGGTTATGATTAGCATCAATCATGCGCTGATTTGCAAGCCAGCATCCTGTCTGTATCAGAAAACTCATGGCATACTTCTATTGTGAAAAAAATGCCTTTATTGGAGTGTGCTACTTTGGTCCCAAGTATTTCAAACTCCCAAGCTCTTTTATTTCAAATTCCTCAGGCAAAATATCTTCTCAAAACTGCTTTTCTGTTTCTTCATTTCCTATCATAATTATGTCATCGACATATACTAACCTGAGTCCAAGTGTATGAAGAATAGCTTATTGTCTCCTTAGCTTTCCTTGTATCCAGAAAGTGGATAAACTTTCCAAACCAAGCCCGTGGTGATTGCTTGAGGCCATATAAAACTCTCTTCAACCTGCAAACAGTACTGCTTTTCATATTTCCCTCGAGTCCTCGTGGAATGTCCACATACATTTTTTTCTTTCTAGCTGCCTTGGTATAAAACAGTCTTAACATCAAACTGCTCCAAATTCCTATTGAATCAACAGCTAGGGATAATAAAATTCTTACTATATTCATCTTTGTTAGCAAACTTCTCTTAATAATCAAATCCATAGTTGTGTGTATCTCTTTGCGGCGAGTCTAGCCTTGTTTTTTTCCAGAGAGCCATCTGAATTGTAGTTCATCACAAACACCCTTTGCATCCCACAATTTTCAACAATTTTCCATGTTTGATTTTTTTTTTCCAGTGCCAGCATTTCGGGCCTTCAATTTTCATTAGATAATACCTTAGGTAAAGTATAGGAATGTGAAAGTTCTTTAAAATAATTAAGAAATTTCTTTGTGATAGTGAAAATTTGTCAAAGATCACAAACTTTGCTATCGGAAAAAGGGGATGTTTGGTACATTCTCTTGTTCCTTTCCAATGGTAATGATATCCCTAGTTCTGGAGGCCCAGTAGGTTTTAGGGATCCGAACTTTATTTGGGCCCGGTCAGTGGGGGACCCGTTTGCAGCCCAACAAGGGAAGTCGTTAGGGCGGATACCGTGCTGTCCTCTTCAAGCTCGCCGCCCGAGCCGAGTTGATACCGGGGACGACCACCTCTAGCTAGCTGTCGTGCTCTTTTCTGAGCAGGACCCTATTTAGCGCTCCTCGGCCACAATCCTCGGGGTAGCCTCCGAGCTAAGGCGGCGAGAAAGTAAATCAAGAGGTCGGGACGGGCAGCCATTGGCCCGGACAGCAGAGCTGAGGCGAGGAGTTATGTGAATAGGTCGGGACGGTCCGTCATCGGCCAGGTCAGCCGAGCTGAGGCCGAGAGGGTCAGTGACACACCTAGGGTGGTCCTGCATACCAAGACTGGGATTACAGGAATCAGACACCTATTAAAGCAAAGGCTAGGCCTACTAACCAATCAAAGGATGGTCAGACACTGTGAGTACGAAAAGCATATTCCCGGATGCAGAGAATCGCAAAAGCAGAGGGTCGTATGAGGTAGATAACAGATGTAGGTGGTCCCCAGTCTGTGGTTCTCCCCCCAGTTTCAGACATTGTCTCTAAAGTCCCCGGCAAGGCGGGACCATTGGCTACCCTCCCCCTATAAAAAGGAGAGTTGTCGGCAAGAAAGAGGGCTCTCTCTCCCTCTCGGAAGAAACCAGTTTGATCATCGGAGATTCTTAACGAGAAAAGGATCTTCCCGGACTCCGGCCTAACCCGTGATTTCACGAAATAGCTTATCCCCTCCCCTATAAATTCATTTGTTATCAAAGCGAACAAAAAAAAGAGGTAACAGGTAACATGCATATTATGATCATGGGCTGGTTTCGAAACAGGATTTCGTCAACTGTATGTACCTCATTCACAAGATTAAGGATTCTTGAATTTAGAGTTAGTGTCAGGCTTCTTCCTTCTTGAGTACTCCCAATCACATCGCAAGTCGGGAACAAATTTGGGTGAAGGATTCGAAAAGTTTTGAGATCAAAGTGGGTGAAGGGTCGAATCAACCAAATGCTCTTGCGTGAAGGGTGGCATAGCAAGTATTGGGATCAAAGTAGGGATTGAAGTCCTAGTTGTTGAGGGTAAGTCAAGTGAGAATGAATCTGTTGGGTTTCCCGTACCCCGGCGTCAGATCCAAAGCAACGGAAAATAAACAGAAACAGATCTGACCCAGGGACGGAAGATCGATTGCGCTTGATTCATATAAAAACATGCAAATATAGAATACTAATACACGAAAAGAGAATTACAGATAACAACGAAATCACTCTGACGACGGTGTTCCTCTAGTCCAATCAACCTGACCAGATTTACTAGCTCAGCACCAGTGCTAGTATGATGACGGCTATTGTTAGAGAGTGGATGTATTGAATGGAATATGTTAACCCTAGAGTGAACCTTATATTTATAGTGTTTATGAGCCAGCTAATTGGGCTAGGGCTCATAAAGCCCATCAGGCCAACGTTTGGCTTGCTGGGTATTTTATGCTAACTATCTCCCACTTGCCCAAAAGTCAACACAAAACAATAAAATCATAATCCAAGTAAGTCAATCCAATTGAACAACTTGATGTACAACCATTGTACATAATTATGAAACATAAATATATCAAATGATTTAATTTTAGAACTTTTTATAGATGAAACACTTTCAAATATAGAAACTCCACTAGAGTGAGGAGCTTTCAAAAATTAAATTCATCTATACTAAATCACTCAATTTGAGCACTTAACCTTTAAGTCTCAATTCTCATCGATAGATCGGCGGCCGGTTGATTGTGACCCAGCGAGGCTCAAGTGTATCATAGCAGTAGGATCACAACCTTTGTGATTTTAGAAGTCAAACAACTTCTTGGGCTTACCCTGAATGCCCCATTGTCAATTAAACTCCTTTAATATACAATGACGGAAATATAATTCCAGCAACAACCTACCGATCGTGGGTAGCGCCTAGCATCTGCTGCACGAAGACCTAGATAAAAATGACTAGCAATGTACGAGAACTTGTCAGCCATAGTTAGCGTGCAGTACATTCGTTTCACTCAATATGTCCCGATTGAATCAAGGGTATTGGTTGATCGAGACCCTTTATGATTTCAATAATTATGTATTTGTTTCACGTTATATGATTCATTGTGTGTGCGTATATGAAAAACTCTTTTTTCACAAGCACGACTCACTCTGGCCAGAGATTCCTTGAATCAAATACAGAAAAACACATAGGACATCCAGGTTCATCAAGACCAGTGGTGAATCCCCAACGACAATCATAGGCCTCTGACAACATCACTGAATACCCAAAATAACAACTTTATGACCCGCAAGTGATCAGTCATTAAATCAAAGTACACAACTATCTGTCTAGACCTCAATGACGCCTCGGGTCATGAGGAGTAATGGTGCACAACTATGACTAGAAATTCTATACTCTGTTAGGAATCCATCATACAATATGCAGCGGAATTTAAAATTGGATTCCTACCAAAGGACCTATACAAAGTGATCATATTGAGATTGAATAAGAATCGTACCCTTGTAGCGTGTTTGATGCAGAATCGATGCCAAACCACGAGTCACGAGCAAAACCTCCAAGATCTTGCCTCTACGGTATCCACACAATCAAATCAAAAAAGGATTTAAGAACAAGTTGCTAGACTCGTTCTTAAACCGGAACTAGACCCACGGTTCAAAACCGATCAACGGCGGCCGATCAAATCCCGATTCACGGCGGCGCGACGGCGTGAGGTGGGAGGTTGAGGCGGCGGCCGAGAGCTAGTGAATGGAGGCTATTAGGTTTTGTGATGATTGATTAATTAATAATTAACCGTGTTCCCTATTATATTATATGTTAGATTTAATTAAAGGCTTTCTTAAAGCCTCATTGGCCCATACCAATAATTAATTAAATACATACATCTAATATATATAATTAAGACTCTTCTTAATTAATTAATTCATCCAATGAATTATATCTCCCTTTATCGATTTAATCTTTTGTGTGACCCGATAGGATATTGCAATGTTGGCAGCGACATAAAATCTAATTTTATGTCATAAGCAATGAGGGGTATCTAGCAACACATCAAGGCTACCCAAATTACAAGAATGTCATTGACTCGACATAACCTACGAGCTGCGATAATATTAACCATGTAACTTAATCCCTTTGTCCAATGTGTTTAGATTGATCACGAGTCAGGAATAGTCATACTCATATATTCAATCTATTATTTCTTGATCCCCAAGTAGAACTAGAATAAACGAATAAGCTCGACATCACATATCGACTCATTCGAGCACGACCATGCATTTTAGTCTTACCCTATCAAGGGCCCAAACACTTCTCATGTTATATAGGAGGGACAAATCCTTTCTTGATCACTCAACATCCCTCTACATAATTCGTGGTGTATCCAATGATTGTCTTTATAGTTTACCCTGTTACATGTAACGTTTGACAATATCAAGATACACGACTCCTTATGTTGGGATCTCTGATGATCTCAAGTCGTAAGGATTACATACATTATTATCACTATGAGAATTGCTTATGACGTTCATATAACTATCCATGTAGCATTCTCATGGTGGGTCTGTCCAGTACATCGTTCTCTAACATGCACCCATGTGTTGATTTGATATCTCATATCTATGAACAATTCATCAATCAAAACATACTAGTCACAATGCATTTTCATTATCCTTATTCATGATAATACTTGACTAGGGACAATCTTTAAGAACAATACAATATTATTCTAAGGACATTAACTTATATATTAATTCATATTACACAGATACTTGAATAATATATAATAATGAATTGCCATTAACAAAATCATAATACATTGTATGTCATAAACAATCATCTAATGAGTTGTCTTAGGGCATATCCCAACAAATCTCCCACTTGCACTAAGACCAATCAGACATATACTTAATGCCTAGAGATCTAGTATGACAATCATGCTTCTGCTGTGATAGTGGCTTCGTCAGATGGTCAGATACATTATCATCAGTTGGTACTTTGCATATTTTACATCTTCTCTTTCAACGATTTCTCGAATAAAATGAAAGCGCCGAAGTATGTGCTTGGATCTTTGGTGAGATCTAGGTTCCTTAGCCAATGCGATGGCTCCATTGTTGTCACAATAGAGTTCAATCGGATCTAGTATGCTAGGCATCACCCCAAGTTCAGAAATGAACTTCTTGATCCAAACAGCTTCCTTTGCTGCATCTGAGGCAGCAATGTATTCAGCTTCAGTTGTAGAATTGGCTACTGTCTCTTGCTTTGAACTCTTCCAGCTTACAGCACCTCCATTTAGGCAAAACACATATCCTGATTGTGATCGAAAATCATCTTTGTCGGTTTGGAAGCTTGAATCAGTGTAACCTATTACATTGAGCTCTTCCTCACCTCCATAAATCAAGAATGTATCCTTAGTTCTTCTTAAGTACTTCAGGATATTCTTGACTGCAATCCAGTGACATTCACCTGGATCAACCTGATATCAGCTCGTCATGCTCAAAGCATACGAGACATCGGGACGCGTACATATCATGGCATACATGATAGATCCAATAGCTGACGCATATGAAATCTTACTCATGCGTTGTCTCTCATCTGGTGTTGAAGGACACTGATCATTCGAGAGATGTATTCCATGTGTCATAGGCACGAATCATTTCTTAGATTCTTGCATGCTAAACCGTTTTAGCACTTTGTCTATGTATGTACTTTGACTTAGGCCAAGTAATCTTCTTAATCTATCTCTATAGATCTTGATACCTAATACATAGGTGGCTTCACCTAAATCTTTCATAGAAAAGCAATTCCCTAGCCAAATCTTTACAGATTGTAAGGCAGGGATATCATTCCCAATTAGAAGTATGTCATCTACATACAATATTAGGAAGATAATTATGCTCCCACTGACCTTCTTGTAGACACAAGGTTCATCTACGTTTTTGATCAAACCAAACTCTTTGACTGCATCATCAAAACGAAGATTCCAACTCCGAGAAGCTTGCTTCAATCCATAAATGGATCGTTGTAGCTTGCATATCTTTCCAGCATCCATTGGATCGACAAAACCCTCAGGTTGTGTCATGTACACATCCTCAAGTAAATTTCCATTAAGGAAAGCTGTTTTGACATCCATCTGCCAGATTTCATAGTCATGAAATGCAGCTATTGCAAGTAAGATCCTAATGGATTTAACCATGGCAACTGGCGAAAAAGTTTCATCATAGTCAATACCATGAATGTTGATAGGCTTAGATTTTGAGTGTTTTTAACTGTAAATTCTTCCTACTTTCCGTTCTTTTTCCTGGATGATATTATGCTTTTTGGTGTTTATTCATTTGTTTCAGGAAAATATATCGGAAGTGGAAGAAATGAGCTTTTATGAAGATAACGGGCGAAATCGAGGCGTGAAAGATCAAAAAGTGAGGAAATGAAATTTTCGGAATCTCGATCGATCGAGATTTACTCTCGATCGATCGAGCCAGACAGAGAGTTGAGCATCAAAGATTTTCAAGTCTCGATCGATCGGTGGAAATCTCGATCGATCGAGCGAGGCAGTAACTTCGGAGCTGATTTTTTCAAACTCTCGATCGATCGGTGGAAAATCTCGATCGATCGAGCGAGACAGTGAGATTCAAAAGATGGCATGAACAGTGCACCGATCGATCGGTAGCAAATCTCGATCGATCGAGACGCGAAATCCTGAAGATTTTATTTTCCTTTTTTATCGAGATTTTGGAGGGTTTTAAGGGGGAGTTGATTCATTCCAAGAAAAAACACCAGAACAGACCATATCAGACGATTTCTAGGTCAAGGAGCCGCCGCCCAACACCGGAAAAGGAGATCCAATCTCCGTTCTTCGTCCAAGGTCGAGCCAATCTATTCCGGAGTGCAAGGAAGGAACAAGAGAAGAAATCACGGTGCAACGCACGGATTCATCCATCGTTTATCGTATTTCTGAACTTTAATTTATTTGATTTTCAATTTCATTTGATGTTTTAGAGGTCGAGAGACAATAAAACTCTTATGTATTTGATTTGAATTAAATTCAGTTTATATTATTGAGTTTTAATTTCGTTGTGTTTGATATATTGATTCATTGGTACTTGAGTGCATTGATTGTTATTGGTCATAAATTAATTGCATGTGTAGATCAAAGTCTAGCTAGCTTTGATTGAATTTGAGGGTTACAGCCGAGATCGAGAGATAACGTTGTAACACGCTCCATTAATTTATGATGTATGTCACGATTGAGATCGAGAGATGATATCGCATATGTGAGAACTTGGAATCGAGAGATTTAGAGTTATAAGGTTTTGATAATTTATGCAACTTTGAATTAGTAAATAGGTGCACGAGAGTGACTTATTCTAATTTATTGTTAGTTTCGTTACAGCTCGAGAGAGTGTATCGAATAATCGTGAAAACCATTCACCTTTAAAATCAATTGGTTGATAAACTGAGAATTCCATTGAATCATTAGAGATATCCTAATTGAACGACGAGCTTGGTAATTTTCTCGAGTAACTTACCTTTGCATTTCCGGAACCATTCTTTTCACTATTTCTAGTTTAATCTTTATTCTTTAGTTTAATTTAGATCTAGTTAATCAAACTTCTTTTATCGTAGGCTAAATATAATTTTACTTTATCTTATTTGGTACTTATACGTTAGTCCCTGTGGATTCGACAACCTGTACTTAATTTTCACTATACTAAAACTTGACAACCGTGCACTTGCGGTAGAATCGCTTCAAACCAATCTTTGAAATATCTTTTGTTTAAAAATAAAGCGGTCAAGTTTTTGGCGCCGTTGCCGGGGACTAATCTGTATAATATCATACGAGATTAGTTAATTGTAATTTAGCCAATTTTATTATTGCGTTTTTGTTTTCTTTTTCTTTTTGTTATTTTCGAAAAAATAAACTTTATTATTTTATTTAAGTATGTTATTTGTTTTTCTTGCGAGGTACTTGTGATGCTTCATCAACAAGTCTTCACAAGATTTGCCCAACAATTTTCAGAGCCGTTTTGTTCGGCGTGGGAGAGATTCAATGAACTGGCAGACACATTCAGGCATCACAACTTTTTGAACTATACTCTTCTGCAACATTTCTTCAAAGGTTTGGATGCACAGACACGAGGATGGGTATTCAAAGGAGCATTGGTGACTGGGAGTCCCCTGGTTGATAGAGATGAGGACAGTCTATTACACCTGTTCAATGATATGGCGGATTTCGATTACCACTGGCATTGTAATCCTTCCTTGCAAGGTTGGAGTCACAAATACCCACCAGAGACCCACTACCCTAATGATACGCACCAAACCTTTGAGCATCACGGCGAGAAGAAAGATAGTTTTGTAGAAGGAACGGCTCAATCAGAGAATATGTTATTTAGACTCATGGCATCAACTGAGCAACGTTTAGAGAACCAGACCAATTATATACGTCATCTAGAGCAGCAATTTGCAATTCTAGTGGAAACCATCTCAATGAGCTGCCAAGAGGAGGAGACGAGATCTACAAATCAGGCCTGGTTACATGATGATGATCACTCAACCAATCAAGTTTGGGGGAGTGATCCGACTCATGGGGAAGAATCAAGGGAAGTTGAGCCTATGGAAGTGATTGAGCCTACAGTGGAAAAGGCATCTGAGGAGACCCTATGGGACAACGAGCCAAGATTGAAGTTGGATGATGAGATTTTCGAGAAATTTGATATCCACCCATCGATGAAGGCATGTTATGGGCCATATGTGGATACGTATTCCTCATCGATGCCACCAACTTCACCGCACTACGCCATCCATGAGATGAAGCCAATTCAAGAATCATTCTCCCATGCTCACTATGTCATGAAGAAAGTTGTTGGAGCAACGAGCTTACACCGTTACACTCTTGCCAAGCTTGAGGGCATACTATATGAAGACCCATTAGTAGTATCATACGATACTTACTATGGGCGGCAACCGCTCTTTGATGGTTGCTTCTGATGGTCAAGCCGACGACTAGAAATCAGCGCTTCTTGGGAGGCAACCCAAGCGTATCCTTTTGCATTTAGCTTTGTTTTATTTTCAATTTTGCATTTAGTTTGTTTTTCTCTCTTGTCGATTTTTTTTTTCTAGCATCCTTCTTTTGCGAGGTACTCAAGTGGAGCGATGAACCCCTACAGCAGTGGAGCTTTCAAAAGCCAAACTTCCTCAATCCTCATGCAAGCCTCTTGATCAGGGGAGTTTACTTTTTCCCTTTTGATTCTTTTAAACATTGAGGACAATGTTTCAGTTAAGTTTGGGGGAGTGGTTTGCGTGTTTAACTTGTTTTATCCACATGTTGTGTGTTTAATTATCCACATGTTGTGTGTTTAATTGTCACTTGAATCGTCCTTGAGCATTACAAAAAAAAAAAAAAAAAAAATTTTTTTTTTTGTGAGTTAGTCTTGAGAAATGAAGAATTAGATTTGCAACGGTAATACATGATGAAATTAATCCTCATCTAGATAGGAGTCATGAAAATGTTTAACTTGTTTGTATATATCCTTTGTTAACCATATGTCAAAACTGAGGAATAATTTGAGCACTTATTGAGTCACGATTGAGTGAAGTATGTATTGATTAAAGTGAAAATTTGTGTTAACTATGATGAGTCTTGAGTATCTTAGATAACTCTACAATTTATTTGAAAGCACTTTAAGGCGAAATTTATAATTAGGAACTTGACTTGGAGATGATTTAGGCGATCTTTGGACCGTTTGTGCCTTTCAAGCCTACCTGTTATACATTATCCTTAGTGTCCCCTCTTGTGCCTTATTGAAAAAGAATGGTATATGCATTGCATATGATTAGACCCCCATTCGACATTTTTGGCAACCTCATTATACCTACCTTGGATTGAGCCTAAAAGAAAATTTTTACCCACCCCTAAGGGAGTATAATGAATCTCATTCATTGTATTAAATTGTTATATGTTGATAAGTTCATTGTGAAAAAAATGAAATGAACAAAAGAATGAGCAAAGAGAAAGAAAAGATGTAGAGAAAAGCCTTGAAAAGAAAAATTCAAATAAGACCCAAAGTGGCCAAGGCTAGAAAAAGTTGAAGAGAAGCTTAAAATAGTTGAACTGATATACTCTCTTCTTTGCTTCTATCCTACCTTTTCTTTGGAGCCGACACCAAAAGGCCTAACGTTATAAGCTTTTAAGACCTTTTGATCCAAGTCTAGGGAATAATTACATTAGTGGAGAAGTGCTGGATAGTAAATTTGTAGAGTAATTCAAAGTAATCTTGACTAGGAGTTAATATGGCACATGTTGATTTTAAAGATATGTATGTAACTCATGTTTGACAATAGCACACACGCACGTTCCGATGTTGCGATGTATTGTTTAACTTAGGAGAAATTGCTTCTTGTTAAGTGTTGAAGGACTTCTATTGATGTGTAAGTAGGATTTCTGAGATTTTACGTATGTTGTAAAGATGATTCATGCTTAGTATCGAGTTTAACTTTTCTTTTTGAGCTTATTGCTTGCTCGAGGACGATCAAGTCTAAGTTTGGGGGAGTTGATAGGCTTAGATTTTGAGTGTTTTTAACTGTAAATTCTTCCTACTTTCCGTTCTTTTTCCTGGATGATATTATGCTTTTTGGTGTTTATTCATTTGTTTCAGGAAATATATCGGAAGTGGAAGAAATGAGCTTTTATGAAGATAACGGGCGAAATCGAGGCGTGAAAGATCAAAAAGTGAGGAAATGAAATTTTCGGAATCTCGATCGATCGAGATTTACTCTCGATCGATCGAGCCAGGCAGAGAGTTGAGCATCAAAGATTTTCAAGTCTCGATCGATCGGTGGAAATCTCGATCGATCGAGCGAGGCAGTAACTTCGGAGCTGATTTTTTCAAACTCTCGATCGATCGGTGGAAAATCTCGATCGATCGAGCGAGACAGTGAGATTCAAAAGCTGGCATGAACAGTGCACCGATCGATCGGTAGCAAATCTCGATCGATCGAGACGCGAAATCTTGAAGATTTTATTTTCCTTTTTATCGAGATTTTGGAGGGTTTTAAGGGGGAGTTGATTCATTCCAAGAAAAAACACCAGAACAGACCATATCAGACGATTTCTAGGTCAAGGAGCCGCCGCCCAACACCGGAAAAGGAGATCCAATCTCCGTTCTTCGTCCAAGGTCGAGCCAATCTATTCCGGAGTGCAAGGAAGGAACAACACGGTGCAACACACGGATTCATCCATCGTTTATCGTATTTCTGAACTTTAATTTATTTGATTTTCAATTTCATTTGATGTTTTAGAGGTCGAGAGACAATAAAACTCTTATGTATTTGATTTGAATTAAATTCAGTTTATATTATTGAGTTTTAATTTCGTTGTGTTTGATATATTGATTCATTGGTACTTGAGTGCATTGATTGTTATTGTTCATAAATTAATTGCATGTGTAGATCAAAGTCTAGCTAGCTTTGATTGAATTTGAGGGTTACAGCCGAGATCGAGAGATAACGTTGTAACACGCTCCATTAATTTATGATGTATGTCACGATTGAGATCGAGAGATGATATCGCATATGTGAGAACTTGGAATCGAGAGATTTAGAGTTATAAGGTTTTGATAATTTATGCAACTTTGAATTAGTAAATAGGTGCACGAGAGTGACTTATTCTAATTTATTGTTAGTTTCGTTACAGCTCGAGAGAGTGTATCGAATAATCGTGAAAACCTTTCACCTTTAAAATCAATTGGTTGATAAACTGAGAATTCCATTGAATCATTAGAGATATCATAATTGAATTTACGAGCTTGGTAATTTTCTCGAGTAACTTACCTTTGCATTTCCGGAACCATTCTTTTCATTATTTCTAGTTTAATCTTTATTCTTTAGTTTAATTTAGATCTAGTTAATCAAACTTCTTTTATCGTAGGCTAAATATAATTTTACTTTATCTTATTTGGTACTTATACGTTAGTCCCTGTGGATTCGACAACCTGTACTTAATTTTCACTATACTAAAACTTGACAACCGTGCACTTGCGGTAGAATCGCTTCAAACCAATCTTTGAAATATCTTTTGTTTAAAAATAAAGCGGTCAAATGTGTTTGAAACCTTTTACAACCAGTCGACCTTTAAAGGTTTATACATTACCATCCATGTCGGTCTTCTTTTTGAAAATCCATTTGCACCCTATGGGTCTTACCCCTTCAGGCGGGTCAACCAAAGTCCATACTTGGTTTGCATACATGGATTCCATCTCAGATTTCATGGCTTCTTGCCATTTCTCAGAATCCGTGCCCATTATAGCTTCTTGATAAGATGACGGTTCATCCTCATCAATAAGTAGTAAGTCACCTTGTTGAGTCACAAGAAATCCATATCTCTGTGGCTCACGGTGTTCTCTTACAGACCTACGCTGGGCTTGTGTCTCTTGAGCAGTCAATTCATCCACAACAGCTTGTGGTGTTTGCTCTGTTTCCATCTAAATATCATGTTCAATGTTTTCTTGTGGTTGAACTTCACTAAGTTCTATTTGTCTCCCACTGGGTCTTCTACAAATAAATTCTCTTTCAAGAAAGACACAAGTCTGAGCAACAACTACTTTGTTCTCGGTGGGATAATAGAAATAGTATCCTTTCGTTTCCTTAGGATACCCCACAAATAAACACTTATCAGATTTGGGTCCAAGTTTATTGGATGCGTGACGTCTCACATAAGCCTCACAACCCCAAATCTTCATAAAAGACATACTAGGACGCTTCTTAGTCCATATCTCATATGGTGTCTTTTCTACTGATTTAGATGGAACACGGTTCAGTATAAATATCGCTGTTTCTAAAGCATGTCCCCAAAAGGAAGTCGGAAGATCTGCATGACTTATCATTGATCGAACCATGTCCAACAAAGTTCGATTCCTCCTTTCGGATACACCATTCCATTGTGGAGTATACAGAGGAGTGAGTTGTGAGACTATCCCACACTCCTTTAGATAGTCATGAAACTCTTGGCTTAGGTATTCACCTCCTCGATCTGATCGGAGGGTTTTGATACTTATGCCAAGCTGATTTTGTACTTCGTTCTTGAAATCCTTGAACTTTTCAAAGGTTTCATGTTTATGTTTCATTAGGTACACATACCCATATCTATTGAAGTCATCAGTAAATGTAACGAAGTATTGAAAACCACCTCTAGCTTGTGTCCTTATTGGTCCACATACATCACTATGTATGAGACTCAATAAATCATTTGTCCTTTCAACATGTCCATTGAAAGGAGCTTTAGTCATCTTGCCCATTAAACAAGATTCACATGTTTCATATGATTCAAAATCAAATGAATCTAATACTCCATCCTTATGAAGTTTTGATATGCGATTCTCGTTTATATGGCCCAAGCGACAATGCCAGAGATAAGTTGGATTAGAATCATTATTCTTAATCCTTTTAGTTTTTATGTTATATACAGGCATATCAAGATTTAATACATAAAGACCATTAATCAATTGTGCACTATCATAAAACATATCATTCAAATAAATGGAACAACACATGTCCTTTATAATAAATGAAAAACCAATCTTGTCCAAACAAGAAATTGAAATAATGTTTCTAGTAATAGATGACAAAAATAACAGTCTTGTAAATCTAATAATAAAGCAGAAGGCAAAGTTAATGAATAATCTCCAATAGCTAATGCAGCAACTCTTGCTCCATTTCCCACTCGGAGATCAACCTCGCCTTTCGCCAACAACCTACTCCTTTTGAGATCCTGCACATTAACACAAATGTGAGAACCACATCCAGTATCTAATACCCATGATGAAGAAGTAGATAAATTGACTTCTATAACAAAAATACCTGAAACGGAAGTCACACGTCCTTTTGTCTTCTTAAGATCTTCCAGATATAATTTGCAGTTCCTCTTCCAATGACCGGTCTCACCGCAATGGAAACAGTTCCATTCCTTAGACACTCCTCCCTTTGGCTTGAGCGCAGAAGCATGAAGCTTAGACTTAACAAAGACTTTCTTGTTCTTCTTATAGCCTTTTGCTTTAGTCTTTCCTTTGCTCTTATTCACAATAAGAACATTAGTAGGCTTAGACTTCTTTGAATTTGCTTCATATGTTCTCAACATACCAAGCAATTGCGGTAGTGTCTTTTCGATTTCAATCATATTGTAATTCAAGACAAATTGACTGTAGCTATCGGGCAACGATTGCAAGATCACGTCTGTGGCCAACTCTTGGTCCAATGGAAAACCCAGCTTCTCAAGATTCTCAATGTACCCAATCATCTTTAGTACATGAGTTCCAACAAGGCTTCCTTCTACCATTCTGCACTGGAATAACACTCTAGAGACGTCATACCTCTCTTGTCTAGCTTGTTGTTGGTAGAGTTGCTTTAAGTGCTCGATTATATCGAACGCCTCCATTTCCTCATGTTGCTTCTGAAGCTCAGAGTTCATGGTGGCAAGCATAAGGCAACCAACATCAAGCGCGTCATTCTGATGCTTCTTGTAAGCATCCTTATCGCTTTTAGCAGCCGTTAAGAGAGGTTCCTCAGCAGGTAAGGGTTCCTCTAGGATATATTGCTTTTCTCTTGTTTGAGGACAATCCTCAAATTCCTATACCAGTCTAGGAAATTAGTCCCATTTAGTTTGTCCTTCTCAAGGACCGATCGCAATGATAGTGTGCTAGTTACGTTGTTTGATGCCATGGATATCTACAATATAAATATGCAAAATAACTTTATGATTTTAATCATTTAATAAGGTCTTATATTAAATGATACTCCCACTATTTTGTTTAAAATATCAACCCTCGTAAACTTAGTGGGCCAAGATCCATATTTCACCTAATCCTGAGTTAGCTTTGGCTAATCACCCAAGACTCGGTTATTTAGGTAGACAACACTTTGTCAATTACATGACATGTAATTCTTGGATGGTTGGACGAACAACACTTTGTTCATATTCATCTAATGAATTATTATCCAACCCCATGCCTCTAGGTTCCCAATCTTATTGAGATAACAGTAGCTAAGTCGAACCCAATTTTTAAAATAATCATGGATATCACTTTTATCCTTTCGCGCCTTACTAAGATTGTCACGGTGCTTTGCTTTGGCAGCCCACACATGTTCAATCGAAGTCTTGACGAGTATTTTTAATTGGAAGGCATCTTAATTTGACGTAATATTATAAGAGGGATTTATTGATATCATGATTTTATTAATATTGAAAATATGTCTGGTACATATATGAATATATACATATCTACATATATGTATATCAAGCATCAATATTAAATAAAACAGTAAACATGCATCTTATACATCAACATAAAATAAACGTGACATGCTTAAGCCCCAACTAATGATTTTCTCAAGCCAATGAGAAAATCCTAGAAGGTCAACCTAAGGTAACTTCTCCAAGCACCTCTTTGGCTCCCTTTTGTGAATGGCCTCCTCATCCCGGCACCTTGGTTCATCTTCATTGATCTCCATCAACAAAATAAACTATACTATATAACAATTACATGATAAAGAGAATTCCCCGAGTTACATTCGAGGGGAACGTAGGGGAGGGATAACATTTAGAAAAATAGAGAAGGCACGACTCGCAGGCCGTATTAAATTACAAACATACACAAAGTCCTATCTAATAGGTCATAGGGCTATAACCATGCACCATGCTCAAACAAACACATAAAACATGCTATAACAAATAATGAATTAAATTCTAAACATTTTAAAATTTAATTCCAATTAAAACTGTAAAATAAATTTTATGAAATTATCGTACGCTCGGGACATCACATGTCACGGATCCTTAGCCCAAACCCACGGCCAACCAACCACGCATGTGACTAGGGTTCGAAAACCCTAGCAATCTCGATGCCGTCTTGGATCGAATGGGGCTAAGGGTTCGAAACCCTAGCCCATTAGCGTGTGGCGACCGTCTCATGTAGCCAAGGGTTCGATAACCCTAGCCACAAGATGGCGGCGGCCGAGAGCCTTGCAGGCTAGGGTTCGAAACCCTGGCCCAACGGCGGCGACTCGGCCATGCACGAGCCAAGGGTCCGAGACCCTAGCACCATGAAGCGGCCGTGAGCTTCCATGTGAGCCAATGGCTCGGTTTTGATCACGAATTATTGTATATTTCGATCCGTCAGTTATATCACATATAATATTGCAATAATTCCCACAAAATCTATTAATACATATCATATATGAATTAAACAGTTTTAAAGCATGCAAAAGATTCAAAACATGATTAAACATTTAATCACATAAATCTGATATGAGCTTTGAACCTGACTCTGATACCACTGTTAGGAATCCATCATACAATATGCATCGGAATTTAAAATTGGATTCCTACCAAAGGACCTATACAAAGTGATCATATCGAGATTGAATAAGAATTGTACCCTTGTAGCGTGTTTGATGCAGAATCGATGCCAAACCACGAGTCACGAGCAAAACCTCCAAGATCTTGCCTCTACGGTATCCACACGATCAAATCGAAAAAGGATTTAAGAACAAGTTGCTAGACTCGTTCTTAAACCAGAACTAGACCCACGGTTCAAAACCGATCAACGGCGGCCGATCAAATCCCGATTCACGACGGCGCGGCGGCGTGAGGTGGGAGGTTGAGGCGGCGGCCGAGAGCTAGTGAATGGAGGCTATTAGGTTTTGTGACGATTGATTAATTAATAATTAACCTTGTTCCCTATTATATTATATGTTAGATTTAATTAAAGGCTTTCTTAAAGCCTCATTGGCCCATACCAATAATTAATTAAATCCATACATCTAATATATATAAATAAGACTCTTCTTAATTAATTAATTCATCCAATGAATTATATCTCCCTTTATCGATTTAATCTTTTGTGTGACCCGATAGGATCTTGCAATGTTGGCAGCGACATAAAATCTAATTTTATGTCACAAGCAATGAGGGGTATCTAGCAACACATCAAGGCTACCCAAATTACAAGAATGTCATTGACTCGACATAACCTACGAAGTGCGATAATATTAACCATGTAACTTAATCCCTTTGTCCAATGTGTTTAGATTGAACTCGAGTCATGGAATAGTCATACTCATATATTCAATCTATTATTTCTTGATCCCCAAGTAGAACTAGAATAAACAAATAAGCTCGACATCACATATCGACTCATTCGAGCACGGCCATGCATTTTAGTCTTACTTGATCAAGGGCCCAAACACTTCTCCTGTTATATAGGAGGGACAAATCCTTTCTTGATCACTCAACATCCCTCTACATAATTCGTGGTGTATCCAATGATTGTCTTTATAGTTTACCCTGTTACAGGTAACGTTTGACAATATCAAGATACATGACTCCTTATGTTGGGATCTCTGATGATCTCAAGTCGTAAGGATTATATACATTATTATCACTATGAGAATTGCTTATGACGTTCATATAACTATCCATGTAGCATTCTCATGGTGGGTCTGTCCAGTACATCGTTCTCTAACATGCACCCATGTGTTGATTTGATATCTCATATCTATGAACAATTCATCAATCAAAACATACTAGTCTCAATGCATTATCATTATCCTTATTCATGATAATACTTGACTAGGGACAATCTTTAAGAACAATACAATATTATTCTAAGGACATTAACTTATATATTAATTCATATTACACAGATACTTGAATAATATATAATAATGAATTGCCATTAACAAAATCATAATACAGTGTATGTCATAAACAATCATCTAATGAGTTGTCTTAGGGCATATCCCAACATACTCGACAAGTGGTAACCAATTATAGAATTCCGAGTTGGGTCGTTCAGTGAACTCATTCCTAATGAGCACCTATTCATGTGTGCTGACTTCTCCAAGCCAACGCCGATGAAACGCGGGCGCACTACACTAGACACATCATGAATACCAGTCTCTAACAAGCATATATCGATATCCCATTCTCGAAAGCTCATCGACTAGGAACATTTAGAAATCGCTGTCGAGAATGTATTTCATTGTCACCATCATATGCATAACCATATTCTATAGACTATAGCAATCTCAAGGACTTCATATATGCATCAAGATGCATGGGTAAACAGATGAAGAAGTGCCATAAATATTAATATTCAAACAAGATTTGTCATAATAAGATTACAAGTACAATCAATCAACTATTCATTTACTTAATCATGCATGGCAACAAAATCTTTCACTTTCCCAAAGCCAACTACTCATGTGTCTCAAGACCATCTTCCTAAGATGTCTGACACACACCAATCGTTGTAAAGGCTTTGTCAGTGGATTCACCATATTTTTCTGTTGGAGCGATTCTCTCGATAATAATGTCGCGTCTACCATCTCTCTCATTAGATAGTATTTTCTCAATATATGTTTGGATACTGATGAGATCTTGGTTATTCATAACAGCTCACTTGTTGTCACAGTACTAGAGACTGTATCAACCGTACTAGAAATTACACCCAACTCTTGGATGAAATTTCATATCCAAACTGCCTCTTTGCTGCATCGTATGCTGCAATGTATTCAGCTTCAATGGTGGAATCCGATGTGGTGTCTTGCTTGGAACGTTTCCAAGAGACATCACCATCATTGAGCTTAAATACAAATCTGAACATCGATATGGTATCATCTACATTCGATTGAAAAACCAGCATCAGCTTAGCCTTCAACTTTTATTTCTCCACTTACAGATCCAAAAACCATGAACATGTAATAAGTTCTTCATAAGAACTTGATGATTATTTTCACAGTTTTCCAGTGACCTTCATCGGGATCTGTCTGATGTCTGCCCATTACTCTAAGAACATACGTCAGGCCAAGTACAAACATAACATACATTACGCTATTAAAAAATCGAAACATAAGGTACCAATGTCATCTTTTTCACTCTCCTCGTCAATCTTAAGACCCATTGACTCGAGAGATGAATACTATGACATATTATGAAATAACTCATTTTCAACTATTCTGTGTAAAACCCTTTTAGCACAGTGTTTATGTACGTAGATTGAGAGATCTCAAGCATCCTTTAGATCTTTACGCCAAGCACGTATGACACTTCTCCCTAATCTTTCATGGAGAAATTAGTAGATAATCATGCTTTAATTGACTAATCCAACATCATTCACAATGATCATGATATAATCGACTTAAAGCAACACAAATATAACTGTGCTCCCACTAACCCTTTGGCACACACATGGCACTTCCGGAATTTTAACAAAACCAAACAATTTGATGATGTTATCAAAACGGAAGTTCAAACTCCGGGATGCCTTCTTAGGCCCATAAATGGACCTCTGGAGTTTGAAAACATTTTTCTCACTCCAAGAAGTTGTAAACACATTTGGCTGCTATATTTCTACCTCAATGCCACCACTGAGAAATGTTGTGTTCACATCCATTAGTCATATCTCATATTCATAATATAAAGATATAACTAATAAAATCCAAATAGACTATAGCATCATAACCGATGAAAATGTTCTCATAAACAACTCTTTGCCTATGAGAATAACCGTTTCTCACCAGTCAAGCTTTGAAGGTCACTACCTTCCCATGCACTGTAAGCTTTTACTTGTAAATCCATGCAGCCAATGGGAACAATTCCCAAGGAGGATCTACTAAGGCCCATACCTTATTAGAGTACATGGAGTCTATTCAAATCTCATAGCATCTTGCTAATATCCCGAAACGATGTCTAACATCGTCTCCTTGAAAGTCATAGGATCACATCCATGGTCAAAATCATTTTGATTAATTTCTAGGAGTAAATTCAATTTATCAGGAGTTCTTGAAACATTTTCAAATCTCCTTGGTGTGGGTAAATTAAAGGTTATGATTGACTCAATTAATTTCACCGTTTTCACTTTTCTAGTGGTTTGTGGTTCTTGAACCCTTTCAAGTTATATTATATGATAATTCCTTTCTAATAGAAACATTTTCTCTAGAAAGACTGCACTTGCGAAACAAACACCTTGTCTGCAATTGATAATATGAATTTCCAAAAAATAACATAAGATGGATCAACTATCCAACTCATCTCCCACTGGCTGCTTCACATAAGCAGAACAATCTCAAATCTATATTTGGAGTATTTTTCAGTCCATATCGTATATGGAGTTTTGGTCACTGCATTTGTATGAATTATGTTCAACCAATATGTAACTTTAGAGAGTTACTGGGAGAGAATCACATTCTCTTTAAGATAACTCAATATCATCTTGCACTAACATTTAGTGCTCTACATACGTCCATATGAATCAAATTCAATGGACATTCAGCGCATGCTAAATATATGTTGGATTTAAGTTATCATTCTTTTTATATTCTTTGAATATAATCATACTAATCTGTTAGTTCCGGATTTTAAAGATGACAAAACAAATCAGAACGGATCGATAGAAATCAGACTGACCAGATCGATTGCTCAAAGCAGATCAAGCTGATATGGTATATTGCAAATCAGAACGGATCGATGAACATCAGCCTGACCAGATCGAAGCTTCAGATCAATCTCAACTATTATCAGATCAAGAGCAGACAAGGTTGAATAAGATTTGCTCTTCAGTCCGAATCATTAACGGCTATTTATTGAAGCATTTAATGTTGCAATTAATGCTGAAAAAGACCAAGGACTGAAGATTACCATAAAAGGTAAGAAGACAAAGAAGAACTTACCCGACAGTCGTCGAAATCATGAACCAGAATGGCAAGCGCCCAAAAGAATAAGACTGTAGCCTACTCAGAATTTGAGCAGAGTCAAGAGTTGCACATAAAGGGAAATAATGTCGTTGGTACATGCAACTATATAAGAAGGCAACTAAAGAGCTCAAGAGAGAGTCTGATCAATCGAAAAACGCAAAAGAAAACTAAACAGCATAATCTTACAAGTTCAGATATCCTCGAGCCGAAAGTTTTCATAAGCACAAGTATATTGTAATATTTGATCATCTTAGGATCATTGTGTGCATAGACTAAATTAGTCTATCTTTTGTATTCTGTACTAAGATAGAGAAGTGAGAATCAATTGTAACTGTCAGACAGTGTGTGTCTGAACAGATCGAGAGACTAGGAGTTTCAGTCTGGTAGTGAGGTAAATCCAGCTGAATTGGTTTGTACAAGTCTTCTAGTGGAATCCTTCCTTAATTGGAAGAATGGGAGACGTAGAAGGATTACACCACCTTCGAACTTCCAGAAACATATTCTATATTTTATCTTTCTGCACCTGTTATACTTTTCGAGCCATCGAGCCGTTCTTACTAGTCTAAGAACAGACCGTTCCGCACTAAAATATTCAGTGGTCTGTTCTGCAGAAAAAGTTGATTAAGAAACAGATTTCTTTCACTAATCCGATAGAAATCACTAAGGATTATTTTTAATAGGAGTGTTCATTCACCCCCCCTCTAAACACTCCGGACCGGTCCTAACAAGTGGTATCAGAGCCAGGTCGTCTTAATCATCTCAAAGACACTTAAGCTGATGGCATCATTTAACAAGATTCCTATGTTCTCAAAAGAAGACTATGATGATTGGAGAATCAGAATCCAAGCTCATCTGGCAGCACATGATGACGATATGTGGTTCGTCATCACTGATGGACCAATGAAAATTCTGAAAGTCAATACAGCAGCCTCCATTACTGGTGGTGAACCCCAAATGGTCGAGAAGGACAGATCCCTCTGGACGAATGAAGAAAGAAAGAAAGCAAATCTAGACAACGTTGCCAAAGACATCTTGTTCAAGACGTTGGACAAGAATATGTTCAGTAAAATCAAAATGTGCTCTACTGCTAAAGAAATTTGGGAGAAGATAGCACAGCTATGCGAAGGGAACGACCAGACTAAGGAAAACAAGCTGACTGTTGCTCTTCAAAAATTTGAGAGCATAAAAATGAAGATTGTAGAAACTCTAAACGAGTTTGATGAAAGAGTTACTGTATTATCAATGAACTAAATGGTCTGGGCAAGGAATACTCTAACAGAGAGATTGCTCTGAAAGTAATGAGAGCTCTGCCAAAAGAATGAGATGTAAAGACCATTGCAATGAGGGAGTCTAAAGACGTGAACAAAGTTGAACTTCATGATCTGTTCGCAGATCTTAAGGCATATGAGTTCGAACTGATCACCAGAGGTGAAGCAGAGCCATTCATCTCTCAACCAAACAAAGCACTGGCAGCCATTCCAGACCAGACCACCCCCACAACAGATCGATCTATCGAACAGATAAGTAATGATGCTATGTCATTATTTATCAAGAAATTTGGTAAATTCATGTCTAAAAATAAAAGGAACTTTAAATCTTCTCATCACTATAAATCTAGAAAAGACGATGCTGTTAATGATCAGGCTTGCTACAATTGTGGTAAGACCGGACACTTTATTGCAGATTGCACTAGACCGAAGAAAGAAGAACGAAAAGAAAAGCATCGTGATGACAAGAAAAAGAAGCACTACAAAGATAGTAAAAATCATCATGGGAAGTCCCAAAAAGTCCTAGTAGCAGAGGAAGGAAACAACAAGTGGGCTCAGACTGACTCAGATTCAGAAAGCTCCGAATACTCATCCAGCGAAAGCGATGAGGATATTCAATGTCTAATGGCAGACGAAGAAACGAGTCAAACAGACGAGGTATTCGATCTTGACTCAAATGAATTCACACGTGAAGAGCTTATGTCCGCACTGCAAGACATGGCTAATGACAATAGAATTTTAGCTGAATCATTTGAGAAAACTAAAGCTAAAGCCAATGATCAAATAGATGAGCATATCAAACCAAGCTGCTCTGAGCTAGGTGAGTGCAATAATCTACAGATCGAGCTGAATAAGCTGAAAATCTCTTACGATCAGCTCCATGAAGAAAACAAGAGAATTAGCACACAAAATGCTAAGCTTTCTCGTATTTTCAAAACATGGACAAAATCAAGAGCATCTCTGGAAGAATTGCAAGAGGTACAAAGAAATGCCGGTGATGTCACCGGCATAGGCTTTGATATCAAAGACTGCACCAAAGATGAATCTGAATTGTTGCTGGTAAAGAATAAAATCAAACAAATGACATTTGTTAGATCCAGCTCAGTATATGAAACTGAAGCGCCTACAATTCAAACGGGAGTCTCCTTCGTGAATCAAGGTTTGAGAAGAGGAATTGGGTACGTTAACCAAGCCAAAGAAAAGGCACCAGCAAACTTTGTGTCTATCAGACCAAATCTAAAGGTGCAAGATCTAAGGCAAGGAAGACCATCCAACTACTATAACTCAAAACCAGTTCAACGAAGATATAGATTACCTCATAAGAATCAAAGGTTTCCATATCGCACACATTATCACACACAACATCGAAACAGATCAGCTCACATCACACCAGACACACACAAGCCATTAAAGCTGATACAGGTGTGGGTTCCCAAAGGGCTAATCCGTTCTGGACCCAAGCAGGATTGGGTACCAACAGTAATTATGTTTGATGACAGGTACCGAAGAATCTAGTATCGGACTGGTACCTAGACAATGGGTGTTCTCGTCACATGATAGGAAACGTCGTGCTGCTGTCTGAAGTCACAAAATGTACTGGACCCAAGATCATCTTCGGGGATAACTCAAAGGGTAAGACCGTGGGCAAGGGTAAGATTGTCCATGGTAATATTACTATCAATGATACTATTAGTTGAAAATTTATGTTATAATCTGATCAGTATAAGTCAACTATGTGATAATGGTTATGCTGTAGAATTTCACAAACACACTTGCACTGTTAAATCGTCAGGCTGTATGATCATGCTTGTAGGAATCAGAAATGGAAATACATATAAGATTAACTGGAATTTTGCTCAACCTGATAATCATACTTGTTTCATCGTGAATAATGATAATAAACACTGGCTATGGCATAAACGCTTGAATCATCTCAACTTTAAGACTATCTCTAGCCTGTGTAAACATGATTTAGTTGTTGGTCTGCCCAAGATCGATTTTGCTAAGGATAAGATCTGTGAAGCTTGCCAAATGGGCAAACAGATCAGATCATCCTTCAAAAACAAGAATGCCAAATCCTCCTCACGCTGCTTAGAACTATTACGTATGGACTTGTTTGGTCCTATACCAATAACAAGTTTAGGGGGAATGCGGTATACTCTTGTTGTTATTGATGATTACTCACGTTTTACATGGACAATATTTTTAAGCAGTAAAGATCAGACCGGTCCGAAGTTGACCAAGCTGCTGAAACGCACTCAGAATGAGAAATCATCAAGCATAGACAAGATTCGAAGTGACAAAGTCACTGAATTCTCAAATCAGAATCTTGAATCCTTTCTAGAAGATCAAGGAATTAAGCATGAATTCTCAGCTGCTCGAACCCCTCAACAAAATGGAGTTGTAGAACGAAGGAACATAACGCTTAAGGAGGCAGCAAGGACAATGCTTGCAGATTCTGGTATTTCCCAAAAGTTTTGGGCAGAAGCTGTAAATACTTGCTACACTCAAAATCGGTCTATGATTAACAAGAAGTTGAATCTTACTCCATATGAAGTATGGACTGGTAACAGACCGTCTATCTCTCACCTTCATGTATTTGGCTGCAAATGCTTCGTTCACAATAATGGTAAGAATCATCTTACAGCATTCGAAGCTAAGTCAGATAATGGGATATTCTTAGGATATTCATCCAATAGTAAAGCTTTTCGTATCTTCAATAATCGCACTTTAACTGTAGAAGAATCAATTCATGTAGTGTTTGATAAATCTTTATATATTGAGGGTAACAAGGAATCAATTCAAAATCAGATGGAAAATATCCATCTCGAAGCTAACAGTGATGATGGGATTGTAGATAACAGGTCAAAAGATAATCCTCCGGAACCTGAAGTACCAGATAGACCGGATCAAGGCAATGAAGCTCCTCCAGATCGAGCCGATTCGGAGATTCTAAACTCTAATGTTAAAGCAGATGCTGATAATGCTGCTACTAATCATCCTTCTGGACCAGATAATCCGGAATCGAGCTATCGATGGACAAAGAGGCATCCACCTGATCTAGTAATTGGAAGTCCTTCTGCACCTATAAGAACCAGATGACAGATGATGGATGAATTCACTCATGCCACTTTTATATCTAATCTGGAACCCAAAAGGATTGATGAAGCTTTGACTGATTACAACTGGATTAAAGCCATGCAAGAAGAGCTTAATCAATTTGAACAAAATCAAGTCTGGAGTCTAACCCCCAGGCCAAGTGGTCTGCCTATTATTGGAACCAAATGGGTTTTCAGAAACAAGCTAGACGAAGATGGAATTGTGGTTAGAAACAAGGCCAGACTGGTGGCACAAGGATTCCGACAAGAAGAAGGAATTGACTTCGATGAATCTTTTGCACCAGTCGCCAGACTTGAAGCAATCCGAATCTTTCTTGCTTATGCTGCTTTTAAAGACTTCAAAGTATATCAAATGGACGTTAAGAGTGCTTTTCTTAATGGTAAGCTTCAGGAGGAAGTTTACATTGAGCAACCTCCTGGATTTCAAAACCACTCATTTCCAGATCATGTATATCTACTAGATAAAGCAGTATATGGACTGAAACAAGCTCCAAGAGCCTGGTATGACACCCTGTCTCAATTTCTGCTGAACCGCGATTTTCAGATCGACTCAGTGGATAAAACTATTTAAATTTATTAAGGGGGAACATACCTTATTAGTTCAAATCTATGTTGACGATATCATTTTTGGGTCAACTAACCCCAAATTATGCGAGAAATTCTCTAAGTTAATGCAGTGACAGTTTGAGATAAGTATGATGGGAGAACTTTCATTCTTTCTGGGTCTCCAAGTCAAACAGCTCAGCAATGGTATTTTTATAAATCAAACCAAGTATACCAAAGAGCTTCTCAGAAGATTCGGTATGGAGACTTGTTCAACTGCGTCAACTCCAATGAGACCTTCAATCAAGCTAGATAAAGACGAAGGGGGAATAGCAGTTGAAGTAACTATGTATCGAGGACTGATCGGATCGCTCTTGTATCTTACAACGAGCCGGCCTGATATAATGTTCTCAGTTTGCATGTGCGCTAGATTTTAGTCAGATCCAAAGCAATCACACTTTATTGCTGCTAAGCGCATTCTTAAATATTTAAAAGGATCTCAGAACGTTGGTCTTTGGTACTCCAAAGATTCAAATTTCAGTCTAGTCGGATATTCAGATGCTGACTATGCTGGGTGTAAGATTGATCGCAAAAGCAGCAGTGGAACCTGTCAATTCTTAGGTGAAAGATTGATATCATGGTTTAGCAAGAAGCAAACATCCATTGCCACATCTACAGCTAAAGCAGAATATCTTGCCGCTGGAAGCTGTTGCGCTCAAATGCTCTGGATTCAACATCAGCTCAAAGACTATGTCATTCAAGCTGTTGAATCTCCAATATTCTGTGACAACACCAGTGCAATTGCTATAACGTATAATCCAGTTTTGCACTCTCGAACAAAGCATATTGATATCAGACATCATTTTATTCGAGATCATGTTGGCAAAAAAGAAATTCGGATCGAGCATATTTCAACAGACCAGCAAGCAGCAGATATATTCACCAAACCACTTCCTGAGGCTAAGTCAATTATTTTCGTCAAATTCTTGGTTTAATAGACTTATCTTGATATTTTAGATGTATCTTTCTTTTCGCTTTTAAAGATTATATACTGGCACAGATCGATAATACAATGATCAGAAAGACACAGACCGGTCCGAACTTTCAGACCGATCTCTGTCAAATCTGATATTATCCCATGATCTGTCTGGTCAACAAATCTTTAAATAAAGTAATTATTTAAAACAGCCCGGACTGATTGCAATTTTAACCGCCTTATCTCTCTATCATCCTGTCCGTTTATTTTGAATTATTTAAATATCAGTCATCGAGATATAGACACGTGTCTTTTCTCTCCTATTTAGCGGGCTGAACATTTCATTTTCATTTCACTTTTTACGAATTACTGATGTCTATTTTCTAACTCTCAAATATTTTCAATTTCTCAGTATCCTTCATTTCACTCAAATGGCTACTATCACTCACAATTCTCTATCTGTTGAGTTCGATGAAATCTACAGGGCTGAAGATCCAGAAATGGTCTCCATGTTCAAATCCTTGGAGTCTTCTGGATTAAGGAACTTTCTGGAATGCGGAACGGTGGTTTACGAGTCGGAGATTCGAGAATTGTTTGCCAATGCTGTGTCTCAGAAGACGTTCATCTCCACCACCGTCAAGGGCAAATCATTTGACATCTCCCAATCGATACTGTCAAAGACCTTTGGTCTTCCCAACACCGGACTGACTGAGTTTGGCCACATTCCTCAGGCCACTATCACCGATCTTCAGGGGAAGGTATCCATTTTTGGCCACCGACTGCAGCCATCATTCAAGAAGAAGGAAATGCTCTTTCATTTCCAAGTTTTGTGCGAGATTGTTGGCAATCCACTATTGGGCAAAGCCGGAAGCTATGACGCTGTCACTGCCGATAAATTCCGGGCCATGTCTGCTATTCACTCAGGACAAAAGATGAATTTGTCTGCGATCTTGTTTGGAGTTTTGCTTGAAACGGTTATCGCCTCCAAACAGGCTGTGTGCTTTGCAGTTCCCCTCAGCAAGCTGTTGGAGACTTTGAACATCGAGCTGGGGAAGCCGTCTGCTTTGAGTCCCTTTAAAATTCTCAACCCCAAGGGATTGGCACTACTGAAATCCAAAGGTGCTCCACCCACTTCTTCCGATCTGGTGGCTGTCAAAATTGAACAAGGAGAAGAACAGGCTGCTGCTCGAAAAACTCGAGTCAAGCGCAAATTGACTATCCAGACTGACTCAGAGGAAACTCAGTCTGCTCCTTCATCTCCTGCCAAGCCCCCTCCAAAGAAGCCAAGAACCCAGATCACCAAGCCAATCAAAACCTTACCTCTTAAAACCTTACCTATATTGCCCTCCACAAAAGCCACCCTTGCACCCCAAACTACAACCCCACCTTTATCCACTCCAGTCACTGTACCCAAAGTCACTATCCGAGTGCCCTCTGCCATCCCTGTAGTCAAAGGCATTGTTATCACCGAGTTGGGAGACTACACCCAATCGGGGATCAAGACCTCATCTCCCACCGGCAAAGGCAAGGCAATAATCACTGAACCCCTCTCTTCAAAACCCAAATCAGCCGCTCAAACAGCCATCGACATCGCCATGGAAGATGTTGAGGAAAAGGCAAAGGAGCTCACTGTGGTGTTTGATGAATATGTTGAATACAAAACGATCAACCACATTGATCTGTTCTTCGGCAAGCTGAGAAGACTCCAAAAGATGGAACAAGAAGTCCTTAAGGGGACAGAGACTGATGACGTCCGAATTGCTGTGCATCACAAAGATCTGTTCCAGGCTAACCAAAGATTCAGACTGGCAAACTTGCTCATTGCAGCTAAGAAGGCAAATTTTGATCCGAGCAATCCGACTGCCAAAGATGATGGTGCCGTCATTGCTCAGCTGGAGATGGATGTTCATGCTCTTCACTTGGCTGTTCGTTTTCAACAACAGAAGCTCAACATATCCACTCCAGTTCCCAGCCCGGATCACCCATCTGCGAACAAGACTTTGGCGAACCTTTCCTTGAGCAAATGCCTTCTGATTCAGCGAAGCAGACAGCGGAGCAACCACTGACTAATGCTCCATCTGCAGATGAGACTGAAGCAATGGATGTCTTGCTGGACTCTCCAACAACTTCCATCCCCATTGCACCCTCAGTCTCCCAAATTCAGCACAGTCCAACCGCCGAACATACAATAGTCATCTCTCCAGACTTCGTCGATCCGGATCTGGTGGTGTCAAATGTTGTTGCCGCATTACAGGTTGAGGAGCCTACCAGACCTATCACTCCTCCAGATCAGTCTGCTAAAGATACGTCATTTTTGGAAGCATTCTCTTCGGACTTGGTCAATTTAATCCGGTCTGAAACACGCCAATCTGTTATGTCTTCACTTTTTCCAATTGCCGCAGAGGTTGATCATCCTTCATCGCCATCTGATCACTCTCCGAGCCTCTATCTGATGATGCCCCATAACTGGCGAAGTCACTTCAACACCTTTCTGATAACTGTCTATCTCTCTCTCAACGAGTTATAGAAGTTCATCAAAGTCAGAGGGCTACATTCTTGGATTTTGAATCTTTCAAAGAGAAGATGACAGCCAATATTAGCAGCATTCAGCGCGGATTGAATGATCTGTTCTCTTAGCAAGCTACATATAAAAACAGTCTGAGAAAAGAACAGATCGACCTGGCCACTGAAGTTTGAGCTTCCGTCGCAAAGTCCCTTATTGCTCAAGACACTCGTCTTGACGCTATCAGCGCTCAGCTCGCCCAGATTGTCGACTTTCTTCAAGAGATTGCTGCTGACAAAAAGGGGGAAAAGAGAAAGGACTTCAAGCCACCTCAGTCTTCAGCAAGAAAGTAGCGGTCTATATAAGTCAGACTTGTCTGTAATTGTATATCAGATTTTTATTCAATAAAAGTCAGAATTTCTTTTAAGTCTTCGTTCATTTATTTTGAACAAATTGGCTTAATCAATCCATACTTCAACTTAACTGTGTTCATTTATTTTGAACAAGAAGAAGTAATTGATCCGCAAGTACACGCTTCAGAGTTCTTAAAAGACTGAATAAGAAGACATAGAAGCTAGGTTTTGTCATCATCAAAAAGGGGGAATTTGTTAGTTCCGGATTTTAAAGATGACAAAACAAATCAAAACGGATCGATAGAAATCAGACAGACAGATCGATTGCTCAAAGCAGATCAAGATGATATGGTATATCGCAAATCAGAACGGATTGATGAACATCAGCCTGACCAGATCGAAGCTTCAGATCGATCTCAACTATTATCAGATCAAGAGCAGACAAGGTTGAATAAGATTTGCTCTCCAGTCCGAATCATTAACAGCTATTTATTGAAGCATTTAATGTTGCAATTAATGCTGAAAAAGACCAAGGACTGAAGATTACCATAAAAGGTAAGAAGACAAAGAAGAGCTTACCTGACAGTCGCCGAAAGCATGAACCAGAATGGCAAGCGCCCAAAAGAATAAGACTGTAGCCTACTCAGAATTTGAGCAGAGTCAAGAGTTGCACATAAAGGGAAATAATGTTGTTGGTACATGCAACTATATAAGAAGGCAACTAAAGAGCTCAAGAGAGAGTCTGATCAATCGAAAAACAGCATAAGCTTACAAGCTCAGATATCCTCGAGCCGAAAGTTTTCATAAGCACAAGCATATTGTAATATTTGATCATCTTAGGATCATTGTGTGCATAGACTAAATTAGTCTATCTTTTGTATTTTGTACTAAGATAGAGAAGTGAGAATCAATTGTAACTGTCAGACAGTGTGTGTCTGAACAGATCGAGAGACTAGGAGTTTCAGTCTGGTAGTGAGGTAAATCCAGCTGAATTGGGTTTGTACAACAGGATTGTATAAATCAAAGTCTTCTAGTGGAATCCTTCCTTAATTGGAAGAAGGGGAGACGTAGAAGGATTACACCACCTTCGAACTTCCAGAAACATATTCTATCTTTTATCTTTCTGCACCTGTTATACTTTTCTAGCCATCGAGCCGTTCTTATTAGTCTAAGAACAGACCGTTCCGCACTAAAATATTCAGTGGTCTGTTCTGCAGAAAAGTTGATTAAGAAACAGATTTCTTTCACTAATCCGAGAGAAATCACTAAGCATTATTTTTAATAGGAGTGTTCATTCACCCCCCCTCTAAACACTCCGGACTGATCCTATCATAATCATTCATAAGTTCACCAGATTCAATAAAACATGCATTCCTAAAAATACTGCAAATCAAATTCGCATATTTAAAAGAATATCATTCTCTATCAAAATAGGAACAATGTTCATTATTAAATCTAGAACAAATAAATAATTGCTCAAACCAGTTCCTAACCAGTTCAAGATTTTATATTAAATAAATGTTCCAAACAGCCTTTGCAACAACTCTTGCTACAATGCTTAACCTCAGGTGGGCTTCATCTTTCTAGGGCTCTCTACTTCTTCACATCACATGCAACTCTTTGCAAAAATGCGAGCACAACTGGCATCATATACCAAGGGAGTAGAACCAATAGAAACATTTAATTTTAATATAAAACATACCCTTTCTAGAACGCTTATAGTCTAGGTATTTCTTACAATTTTGCGCCAGTGACCAGCAGTGAAAACATAGATGCCTCTCTTTTCTTAGTTGCTACTATATCCTTTTTCGTGTTTTGAGGTTGGGAACCATTTCACTTCCTCTTCTTTATCCTTGAACTCTTCTTACCATTGGTAGAAGATTCGACAAGAAGAACACATTTCTCCTTTTGAATCAAGGACTCATGAGTTTCCAATATTTTGACTATAAGATCAAATCTACAGCCAGTTAATGAGGATTTGTCACATTCAGATTTTCCAATTTCTCAAGAAGAGATATTTTTCTTACACCATGCTCATAGACAGAAGCCACTTCTTGCATGGGAAATGAAAATAGCTCTTTGGAAGTCCCGAGTCTCAGTAATCGCGTCTTTTCACCAAACAACATTTGTAGATGTTGGAAAATATCAGCAATGTGTGATATCCCCGAAATAATTAATTGCAATTTGGGCATTAATTATGTTCATGTGATTATTTTGGTGATAATTAAATTATGTGTTAGAATTAATTATCTTGGTGAAATGCTTAGTCACATGGTAGGCGTGACCCGGTGGTGCATTTCAGGGTGCATGTTGGGAAGTTGGGGGTTATCATGGTTTAATTATGGTGGTTGATAATTATTTGGTAAATCATGGATTTAATTGAGATTTTGGTGCATTTTGGTAAAATGCTTTTAAAATATCATGTTGGGGGTATTTTATACATCATGTTAAATAACGGGACATGTTTAATCAACCCTATACCCACTACCCCCTTCTTTTACTCTTCAATCACTCACATCTCTCATATCACTCCCCACCCTATCCCCAAAACCCCTTTTTATCGGTCAAAAACAAGGAAGAGGAGGAAATTTCCAAAAATCTGGGTTGCTTAAATTCTTGTTGAGATTTGAAGCCTAATAGTGGTATGAATCCTTCCTTGGTTAGTTTATTATGTTTTGTGTTTGAAATGGGTTTGTCTTAGGGATTCAAAAATGGTTTGAGTTTGAGTATATGGTGTTTTTGGATGGGTTTTGGAGTATGTTATTGTTGATGGTTATTTTGGGGTAATATTGGTGTTTTTGATGTTTTGGGTTGAAGTGTTTTGAGTTTAATGTGGGTTGGTGGAGTTCTGTACATGAAAATGGCGATTTCTCACATTTACAGAGCTTCTCGATCGATCGAGCATGGCTTTCGATCGATCGAGCTCGGCAGGGTTGCAGGTGGGAACATTTCGATCTTCTCGATCGATCGAGAAGAACTCCCGATCGATCGAGGCGACTTCGCGATCGATTGGTGTGGACGTCTCGATCGATCGAGATGGGCAGCAAGGCGATGGGCGCAAGATGGTTAGCTCGCGATCGATCGAGCGTAAGGGCCGATCGATCGCGAGTCTTAAAATGTGATGTTTTGGGTTTTTTGGCTATTTTAATGGGATTTTTGGTATTGGTTCATAAATTGGCTTCTAATATTGGTTTGTATGATTGTGTAGAACCATCCCAGGTAGCCACACAACAAAGGAGATAAAGTCCCACGGCATCTCCACTTTTGGAAGAAAGGTACGTAGTGAGACGTACGGGCATCGGACGGTAAAATGTATTTATATGCATTGAATTGGTTATGCATTATGGTTGCATACATGGTCTTAGTTATGCATTATGGTTGCATACATGGTTTGGATATGCATTACGGTTGCATGTGTATATTGGATGCATTGGTGCATGTGATTGTGAGTCGAGATTATATTCCAGTGATGAAGAATACTTGTCGCCTTCATGTCGAAGCGATGATAGAATACTTGCCGCTGTCATATTATAGCAATGGAGAATATTTGTCGCAAATATGTCGAAGCGAAGGATCATGCCGCAGTCATATTACTATTGCGAGGGATATTATGCCGCTAATATGTTGAAGCGAGGGGTATTAATGCCGCTGTCATGTAAACGGGAGGGGTATTATGTCACTGATATAATAAGACTGGAAATGACCATTGGTATACATGGAATGGATGCATGTCATGACATAAATTATTGGTATTATAATCCATTGATTATGAATGTGGTACAGGGACAACCAAGGGGAGCTTTTAAATGTATTAAACACAGGAAGTGTATCGTATTTACGGTTTATGCATTTGAATTACAATCATATTATTGTGAATATGGTTTATATACATGCTCATGGTTTTCGGGTTGTTCCTGTGGGTACTTTTGGGCGGACGGACTAAGGCGGGTTGATGCGGTGAGCTAGTGAGGAGTGCTTTTGGCATAGCAGGCTTAATTCTTTTGTATAGTCTCTACTCTAGGAGTAGTGTAAAGCTATAGGATTAACATTCATTTGGTTGAGAATGTAATTAATCTTTTTTGGTAATTTTATTTTAGCCTGTAATCATAACAGCTCAAGGCATCAACACGAACTTTATACTCTATAGATGCATGTTAGCTCTATTTAAGCCTTTAATCCGCACTTAAGGAACTAGAGTCCTTACACAATGTGAACGAGTTTCTCATCTCTGTGTTGAAACTCATTGGTGACATTGATGATAGCACCTAGCCGAGAGATCATCGTCCCAACACTTCTCAAGTGTGGCGATCTCTTCATAAGACGAACCGGGAGACACTTCAACATGAGGCTCCCAACAAGGGTATCTAGTAAATTTTTTTTTAGAAGCAAGCACTATTTTAAAATTAGTAGCCAATCAGAATAATTCGGTGGTTAATTTGTTTATATTGAGACTTGATGTAATCGGATTCACGACAATCACAATTATGAGAATAAACAGAAAATATAAGCAAACCGTTTGATTAGTAATTAATTCAAAAACTATGGACTTTAGTTATTGAATGTTCCCACTAAATTTTTCGAATTCATCATCCTCATTAAAAATTAAAGGAAAATCATATTTTCTTAATGGGCTTGGAGACCAACTAGCTCATGAAAACCTCGGACGTGGGCCCACCGGCTTCATGATACTAAAGGTAGATCACAATTGCATCATATGCAACCCCCAAGATATTTGTCTCGCGATTGGCATAACCCTACGTGGGCAGGACAATTATGCATTCCCATGTCAAACTAACCATCCCACGGATGGAAATGTCACGCCCAAAAGACCCCACGTGGGTGAGTAATCTAGAAGGTTAACATAACCACACCCTTAAATAAGTGGCAGTTAAACCCAAGTTACATCTTTACCTTGTCTAGGACTTCCTCATCCCGATGCCTACCTAATAGTTGAAACAGATGCATCTGATTCAGGGTATGAGGGTATCCTCAAACAAAAATTACATTCATCTGCATCTCCTACAACTGAACATATCATTCGATTTTATTCAGGCATTTGGTTAGGATCTCAAAAGAATTATTCTACTGTCAAAAAAGAAATTTTATCCATAGTTTTATGCATTTCTAAATTTCAAGACGATTTATACAATAAATCATTTCTGTTAAGAATAGATTGCAAATCTGCAAAAGAAATTTTTCAGAAAGATGTAAAAAATATAGTTTCAAAACAAAATTTTTGCACGATGGCAAGCTATTTTATCAGTGTTTGATTTTGAGATTTGAATACATTAAAGGATCATCCAATTCACTTCCAGATTTTCTTAGTAGAGAATTTTTACAAGGAAAAAATATTATTACAGATGAACCAGTCCAAAGTTCAAACATCCGATGATTATGCAGCTCAAAAACCCACTCAAAATAGATTTACAGTTCTTGCAGATTTTCCTCCTCTTACCTATACTCAAGCTGTACAAACACCCCTTGCACCTACCACACCTAAAAAACCTTTACCTACTCAATCATCCCAATCATCTCCCTATTTCACAAAACCTTATGTTGAACATCTTACTCTAACTAGATTTTCAACTGTCCCTGACTTTAATACACTCAAAAGTATTATTCAACGATATTATCCTCAAGGTTGTCATTGGTACCCAGAAGACTCCAGAAAGACTCAACAATTTTATGAATTTATTCTTGTTGATTCAAAATCAATAGAATTGGTCCACACTCCTGATAATAAAAATCCTTCTCGAATTGCTTTTTCAAAATGTATAATAAAAAAGATTTTTAAACAAGAAGAATGGACTTTTCCATTTTCTCAAAAGAATTTTTCAAAAGATTTTAATCCAAAGGGTTATAATTATTCTGATTACAAGATGGCTTGGTTTAATACTTTTTTCAAAAGACCCTTTGATCATTCATGGTTTTTTACATTTCATACAAACTTTTTTAAAGAATTCCCCATTTGGTTTTGCGATTTGTGGTTCAAATTTGGTCCTTCAACCGAAATTTTACCTCCAGATGTAAAACTTGCCCTTCAAAGTTTTGTTTCAAAAGCACCAGGTACGGAATTTGAAAAACAAATTCTATATTTTTCCGAATTCAAAGTACCATGGATTTTTTGTTGGAATTTCCAATTTCAACAATTTTATTCAAAACCTTACCCCATTTCTATTGTAAGAGAATTCAAAATTAAATGGTGGCAAAATTATTCAACAAATTACTGCAATCAAGAAGTGGTTCTTAGATTTCTTCAAACAGGTGAAAAAATTAAATGGTCACCAATTAATCCAAATGAAGTATCTACTAAACCAACTCATCCCTTGAATGCAAGAGTTCAAGCTAAAATGAATTTATGATTCAAAATTCACGAAAAAAAAACTAGGAAAACAACCTACAACCGAGCACTCAGAACAACAAATCAAACTACTTCACATGATGGAAGATTGTCCAGAATTAGCAGCTAATTATGTTCATAATCTAAAAACAATGAAGTCCTCCTCATCAAAAGCTGACTCAGATGAATCAACATCAAATTTCGACCCATTCAAAGATCAATTTGCTCAAGATCCATTTGATTTATAACAGCTATGACAAAGCAAAATTCCTACAACAATTTATGTTCAATGATCCAATCAAGAGAATTATCCGGCTCCAAAGTTGGCAAACAAAAATTCATGTGGAAAGCTGGAGGAATCATCACAACCAGCTGGCTGTACAGTAAAGATCCACAAGCGACAAAAAGACAAAGGAAGATTTGACGTCAAAGCTACCACTACTCAAAGTAAAGAATAAAGCTACGGTTCTAATTCAAGATGCTTTTCCACTCAAATCAAAAGACTACAGAAAAGATGCTAAAGCCAAAAGTACTGTCGGCCATTTTCCAAAAGTAGATGCTCATGTAATGCAAATGTAGTTTAAATTCAAATGCAATTTCAATAATGTATCTATAAATAGATGTGTAGATTTCATTACAATCATCGTAGAATTCTCTGGATGATCTTATAATCAATCACTCTCATTTTCCACTACAATACTTGCTTGTAATCTCCTACTTTTGTTCACATTCAAAGTAAGTCAGTCTTATTTTCAGTCTTTCTTCATTTTATTGTTTATCATTTACATTCATATCATGTTTAATCATATCATGATCAGAAAATGTCTAATTTCCTCGCTCTGAATCTTGCTATGATCAATATAACTTCCCTATTTCTGGTATAGAAATACTTCATCATCAGTGAATGATTTTAGCCAACATCATGCAGATCATCAAGCTATATTAATCCGAGAACCCATTGAAAGCATGCAAAATCAGTCTACTGCTCCTATACCTGACACGCATACTGCTTCTATACCTGACATTCATAATGAGTCTTTAGATGCTCATACTCTTGAACATTTGCCTCATATCGATATTGAAAGTGTGTATCTTCATAGGAAATTTTCACGACATAGAAATATACCACCTTAAAGTTTATGATTGTAATCTTCCTAAATCCGTCACAGAATCATCACTTCAAATGCTTTATTCAGGAAAACAGTACCCTATTGAACAATTCTTATCTTCTGATAATCTTTCTACAAAACATAAGGCTTTCACAACTTCAATACCAACATTATCCAAGCCAAAGTCCTCTAAGGTAGCAGTACAGGACCACAAGTGGCAAGATGCCATGTACAAGGAAATAAAAGCCTTAGGAAAGACTAACACTTGGATTTTAACAGATTTACCTCCTGAAAACATTGTATTGGATGTAAATTGATATGTAAGATAAAATTTAAAGCCAATGAATCTATAGAGCGATATAAAGCACGATTAGTGGATAAAGGATTATTTTGACACTTTCTCACCCGTAGCAAAGTTAACAACCGTGAGAGTATTGTTAGCTATTGCATCTATACAAAACTGGCACCTACATCAATGCGATGTCAATAATACCTTTTTACATGGAGACTTAGATGAAAAGTCTATATGCAACCACCCCTTGTTATTGCCAAACCAATGACACGAGTTTGTAAACTAATTAAAAGTTTATAACTTTATATGAATTGAAAAAAGCTTATAGGCAATGGTTTCACAAACTCACCACTCATCTCATTGAATACGATTTCTATCAATCAAAATCAGATATTTCATTGTTTATTTTATCTAATCAGTGTCATTTCACTACTCTATTATTATACGTAGACAATATCATCACAGTAAGAAATAATTTGATCGAAATAGAGTCTATCAAGAAACATCTTGACACAAAATTCACAATCAAAGATCTTGGCACTCTCAAATATATTCTTGGCTTGGAAATAGCAAGATCACCTGAAGGTATCATTTATGTCAAAGAAAGTATGCCTTTGATATCTTAAATGACGCTGGCTATCTCGGTTGCAAGCCATCATCAACACTTACAGATCCAACCATCAAACTTAATTCCAAAGAAGACAATCTTCTATCGGATCGTACATCATATAGACGAATGGTTGGTAGATTATTATATATGACAATCACATGCCCAGATCTTGCTTAGAGTTCAAAATCTTAACCAGTTTCTTTCCAAATCGACTCAGTCTCATACGACAGCAGCTCATAGGGTGCTGAGATTTTTAAAATCTACTCCAGGGCAAGGTATATTCTTTCCTAAATCATCTTCCCTAAATATTATAGGCTATATCAATAACTTATGATGCACAGATACCCCTAAAAATCACTCGGTGTAGTGTCGGACACTTCTCGGATATCAACACTTCTCGGACACTCCTCGGATATGTGTCAGACACGCCACGTGGCATGTCCTTAATTTTATTAAAAAAATAAAATCGGACACCGGTGTCGACACTCCCCTCAAAATCGGACACCCGTGTCGGACAAGGCCGATAGGTGTGTCCGACACAGAAATGACACTTTTGGGTGTTAATTGTACAATTTAAAAAGTTATTGGCTAAAATAAAATTTAGACATGTTAGCTCAGCTTTATGTTAATTGAAGTTACATATATTTGTTGTTAGTATGAGTGATACTAAGATGATTTCAGTGACATACATTTATATATTATTTATGAATTTGGTAAGAATATTTTTGATGTTATCTTTTATTTGGACGCGTTTGTTAAATTTATATCAACTAAAGTGATATGTATTTGGTGTTAGTACGAGTGATACTATGATGATTCCAGTGACATGACCCCCGTTGTCGGGGCTGCCGTGTTTTTGTTGTATGGGCATGACATGTATTACAGGTGGAGGTTCTATAGATGCTCGAGAGGAAGCATATAAGAGTACTAGAGCCCCGTGAGAGTGAGCTCCGATTATTTTATTGAGTATTGCGTCCCAGCTTTATGTGAAAGGTTTTTTGTTTTAATAAGATGTGACATCCCCGAAATGGTTAATTGCATTTGGGCAATAATTGTGCTTATATGATTAATTATGTGGTAATTAATTATGTGTTGGAATTTATTTACCTTATGGAAATGCATGGTCATGTGGATAGGGTGACCCGGGGTTGCATTTCAGGGTGCATGTGGTGCATGTTGGGTAAATATTATTGGAAGCATGATTTATTTGCCATTGGTAGCAATTGATTAGAAATCATGTGTTTAATTGATATTTGGTGCATTATGAGTAAATGCTTTGAAAAATATCATGTCGAGGTGTTTTATACACCATGGAATTCTTTTGGTATGCTTTTTAATTAAACCAACACCCTTTTTATTACCCCAACCCCACCATCCACTCTCACTTTTAACTTTACCAAAATCAAATCCACAAACCCTTCCTCCTTCCAATTTTCGAGCTCAAGCTTGGGGGTGAAGAGAAACCTTTCAAAAATCTTGATTTGTGAAGATTGTTGGGTGATTTGAGGTCCCCAAGAGGTATGGATACCTCATGGTTAATTTTGTAAGGTTTTGTTTAAGTTTGATATGGTTTGAGGGATTTTAAAATGGGTTTGTGTTGGGTTGTTGTGGTTTTGGTATTATTTGGTTGGATGTTAAATATTTGGGTTTATATAGATGTTTATTGTTGGTTTTGAGTTGTTGGGTAAGGTTGATGTTGGTGTATGTGGGTATGTATGAGTTGGGGTTGAAGATGGGTGAATAGTGCCCAAACCCCGCATGCCCAGAGCTCGGCGATCGATCGGCGCCTTCTCGCGATCGATCGCGAGCAACAGAGCTGAGGCAGTGAGCTTCAGCGATCGATCGCGAGTTTGGCGCGATCGATCGGCGAGGCCGCGATCGATCGGCGCAAGCTCCGCGATCGATCGCGGATTGTTTAATTTTGTTGCCCGAGACAGTGAGGTCTCGCGATCGATCGGGGCCTTATGGCGATCGATCGCGAGACACCAAAAATGGTGTTTTTGGTTATTTTTGTGGGATTTTTGGTATTGGACTATTATTGGGTTCTAATATTGGTATTTGTGAATATGTAGAACCAACCCAGGTGGCAACACAACCAAGGAATTGAAGTCCTACCATATTCCACTTTTGGAAAGGTACGTAGTGGACGTACGGGCACCCCAACGGTACATGTATCTTATATACTTATTGTTATGCATTGTGGATGCAAGTATATATGTGGTATTGCATTGTGGATGCAAATACATGTTATGCATAATGTTTATTAGATGCATATGATTATTGGTGCATATCCCATGAGTCGTGGTCATCCCTTGATGATTTTAATGCTTGCCGCTATTTGGTTTGGTTCCGCTAAATGTGAAGCGAGGGGTGGGAGCGCCGCATGTCACATTTGAGCATGGTTATCATATAGGACGAGGAAAGGGTATTTGCCGCTCAATGAGAGGCGAGGGGTGGGAGTCCCGCAGTCCATTGAAGCGAGGTTATCCTATGCCGTCTATATGTAAATAAGCGAGGGGCATTAAAATACATTGTGATTATCAGACTAGGGATTGGTGATCAGTATTTGGTATTGATGAAATGGCATATGTTCATGACATGTTTAGACCATTAAAAATAATCTATTGATTATACTCATGAGTTATGGTACAGGGACAACCAAACGGGAAGCGTTTGAAATGCATGGGGAAAACAGGAAGTGTTTTATTATGATTATGCATTTACGCTTTATCTTCATATTGTGTTGAATATGAATGATTATTATTGCTCATGTTTGGGGGTTGTCCTTGTAGGTACACGTTTGGCATGATAGAAGGGCTAGACGGGTTGAGACAGTGAGCTTGAGGATGCTTTTGTGAATTGAAGGACAGGATTGTTTTGCCTAGTGTCTACTCTAGGAGTAGTGTAAAACTAGTTGATAACATTCATTTGATGGGGGAATGTAATTAATCAAATTTTGGTAGTCCTTATTTTTGGCATGTAATGCTTAAGCTCATAAACTCAACACGTTATTTCTCACTCTGATCATTTATATTAGCTCTATTATGCCTTGATTCCGCACTTAAGGATTAGGGTCCTTACATAAGATCTTATGCTCCGGGGTATTGATAAGTGTGAATTTTACACTTAATTTGCTATAAGATTATGGGCGTTTTTGTAGTGATTCCTGGGCAATATTACGCGTTTTGGTATATATTTGTATATTTCAGGAATCTAGGTTCAAATGCATAAAAGTGGAGGAAATAAACTATAAATGATGAAAAAGGACCAAACCGAGCAAACATGGAAAAGAAGGGACGAAATTGAAATTTGTTGAAATTCAGGACTCGCGATCGATCGGAACTTTTGGGCGATCAATCTCCACGGGGCAGAAAAAATTTGCTATCAATCGGTACTTAAGGGAGATCGATCGCCGGGATGAAAATGTTGAAAAATAAATGACAGAATAGTCTAGCGATCGATCGGCCACTTGTCGCGATCGATCGCCAGACATCAAAATTTTCGGGATTTTATTTCCATCTTGGTTATTTTGTGTCCAAGTTTGGTGAAACTCCTCTAACTATATATCTGACTTGTATTGGACGAAAAGAGGACTTTTAGGCCGAGAATAAACCCTACAAATCCTCCATCCACCACTCTTCATCCTCTCCAATCATCCGTACACCACAAAGCCATTTAAGAAGAGACGCATTGGAAGAGACGGGACGACAGAGCAACGCAAGGAGTCAACACCTCTTGTTATTTTTGTATTTCTAACTTTTGTTCTATATTTTCATTAGATTTTGATGTTTAGAATGTTGCAAAACAATTTGATGCATTATATTTGATGACTATTGTTGGCTAAGTTTGTTGTCAAGACTTCGGGGATCCCTTGTTGAACCCATAATTCAATTTAAGGTTTTTGATTGATTCTTACATATCTTTGTGCATAATTTATTATGATTCATGCTTTTGAAGGATTGATCACATTTTTGATTGATTATTTATTGTGATTGAATTGACCATAGGATATTGCAATACGATATAATAATTTATGCCGTGGATTTCAGCCTAAGATCGAGAGATAAAGTCAAATACACGCGTGATAGCAATAGATTTACCAAAATGGAAGGCTAGTAGTTTTCATAGATCGACATTCAATATTGATTGTTCAATAAGGATACGAGAGTGGTTTATTGCGACGTTAGTATTAGATTTGTTAGCCGTATCAGGGTATAACAAGTGTATTAGGAAAACTCGCCACCTTAGAACGTTTGAATTCAAATCTTAACTAATAGGTGAATTATGGGGGATTACATGGGTGAACTAAAGTCTTGATAATTGTCTCTATCGATCTTATTCTTATTCACTACTGTTTGTTTGGGCTGATAATTGAGTTAATTAGTCAATTTAGTTAATTAATCACAACCAATTATCGTATGCCAAAAATAGTTAAATTAATTGAGTTTGATACTTATTTCCTAGTCCTCGTGGGTTCGACACTTGTACTTTTCATATCATTATACTAAAACTTGACACCGTGCAGTTGCGGTACATAATTGCTACACTGGAAAATACTGTTTAAAATAATAGTGATCGGGTATGTCCGAAATATGAAATATTTGGGAGATTGATTAAGTACTTGGCTGATGAATTATGTGCATTTATGTGTGGATGAGAAAATGGTATTACATATATTTTCAATATTATGATATATGTAGTATTGAAATTTTTGGGCCATATGTTGCTAAATTTTAAATAATTTTTCATTGTTTACATAAAAATAATCATTGTGTGATAACTAACGTATGATTAAGACTAGACCCTCATAGTTAGTATCAGATCATAATCTGGATATGCTCAAATTAGAGTTAGGACACTGATCTAGTCACAAGTAAAATGTTTGTGCATGTGCTTGACTACCTGTCTGATATGCTTTTGCCTTCTGTGATTACATGTTAGATGATTATAAGTCATATATGTAACGAACAAATAAGCATTGGCAGATAGGGGAATTACTTGTAAGCACTATAGATTGTGGATTGAATGTAACTTGGTGATGATATTTTGGGAACTGTAGTTATTTATTTGGAAATTAACCCTTGTGTTACTGACACTATGAACTAGGGACATAATAGATAAGAGATTATATGTATTTAGGTAGGAATTAATCCATATGAATTTTCGAACGAATTAGATACCGAAAAGACAAGGGTGTTGTACAAGATTCTACATCGAGTCCTGGTACACACCGATGTTATAATATAGATCTAGGCTAACAACAAGTTGAGACTTGGATTTGGAGGCCATCGTAGCTCATTTCCAGAACACACGTCAGAACTACGAATGAAGATTTGCATATGACTATTACTCTCATATGACTATTACTCTTCGAGATGAGAACATCTAAAGCAATGGTAGTGACGGAAGACGAGCTTTCCCTCTCTCTGACGTAGTGAAGGATGTTACAAGAAGGACATGTTGGGTAATCGACTATCGTGGATTCAAGAAATTGAGTATATGCTTAATATCGATAGCTAATCACTGGCGAAGAGATTTGAAATTAACAGTGATCCAGCTGATGTATAACACACAAATATGGTGCGAAGCAGCTAGAACTGGATTGAATGAAGATGTAGTGACTATCACTTGGGATATTTTCAAGACCCAAGTAGTCACAAATGCAACAAAAGTTTAAGCAGAAGGAGTAGAAAGGGACTTGTTATGACTGTGGTCAGTATGCATATTATTCCGAAGCATGTCTAGTAGGTGCTCAGGGACAAATGCATTCACATGATCAGCTGACATACTAAGTCCCACCAGCAGTCTAAGTTCCTCACAGACCAGGGGCATCTGCAGTCATTTACAGGTCACCAGCAGACCCAAGTGTATGTCATGACAGAGGATCAGACTAGGAAGGCTCTAGAAGATGTGATCACGAGTAAATACCTTCGATTTTGTCGAAATACATGAGTCTTATTTGACACAGAAGCATCGAACACATTCATTCATTTAACTGAATCTTGTCAATAAATATGATATTAGGATTACACCATTTCATGATATTTTATTGGTATCCACACGAGCTGGTAGATTTACTCTAGCTTGTTATATTGTGTTAAGCTGGGTACAGTTTGATGATAGCATTATACTTATGAATTCGATGGTGTTGCCGATGCACAATTTTTGATTGCATTGTGGGCATGTATACTATGACGAATTAAGCCATGGTAGATTGTTTTAATGATGTAATACTAATTCAACCATATTACCACTCCAGATTTTTATAGCAGAGGATCACAAGCTAAAATCCCATTAGTATCCGTTATGGAGATGTTTCGATTGTTATCCTTAAGAAATGAGGGATATGTGACCTATGCAGTTGATGCTACAAAGAAAGAGCCGGCACTATATGATATTCCAGTTGTAAAAAAAAATTATCTTGGGATACATAGAGAATGATTGTATATCCTTTCTTAGTATGATATATTGATCGATTGAAATTAGAGACTAATGATATGATGACAACAAATCATGTTGAATTGATTTCTAAATGATGTGATTAAATAACTTTGGTGAATAACCTATGTAAAATTCTACTTGGGATAATATATGGTTATTCATGATTTGGAGTTAAGACTCGATGTTATATGTCTCGACTTCGGAAATAAATGAAATGCTAAGTTTCCACGTGTTTAGGGAACTTGAGTTTAGCCAAATGTAATGAACGAATGTGGTTCTGCAGTGCAACATCCATTTAAGATTTGAGCGATGCAATTGAACTTTAGGAGCATCGATATGATTTGAAATTTGCAAAATAATAAATTGTGTTTTGAAATTTCCATGATTTGTATATTGTAGAGGTTTATCTCCTTTGAGGACTAAGGACGAACCTATTGGAAATCATAGGTTATGATCATTGAATAATGTAAAGAAATTATTCTCTAGTAAATCAAGTTAATATCTTCTGATACAAGTTCGTATGAGCGTTATCCTCGGGTATAAGTCTTGAATGAGGAAATTATTGAATCTAAGATGCACAAAGTTTCGTACATAGAGATTGTCCTGATATAATTAATTTTAACAATTGGGACAATGGGTACCAATGAATCTTTTTTATGAATTTTTACTTTTAGAGTTTCACTAAGTTAAAAAGAATGTTCCGATTCTTCTGAAATGGTTGAGAATAAGCATGAAGTTTCATGGGTTTGTTCGCCTATTAAAGGCGTTTCATAGAAGGGTTTTCTCAAATAGCCCGACCTATTACCCAGTTAACCAATAAGAATCAAAGTTTAATTTGGTTTGATGAGAGTGAAAACAGTTCACGAATTGAAACAGAGGTTGACTACACCCCAATGTTGGTTGTGGATAAGGGGGATTTGTAGTTTGTGCACATGTATCAGCCATAGGTTTGGGATGTGTCCTAATGCAACATGGAAAGGTGATTTCTTACACTTCAAGGCAATTGAAACCTCGTGAGTCTCGATATCCTGTCCATGATCTCGAGCTAGCTGCTAGTGTCTTCACCTTGAAGATATATCGACATTATCTCTGCTGTGAGCAATTCAGTATATACTCCGACCATAAGAGCTGAAATTACATATCACTCAGTCGGAGCTGAACATGAGACGGACACGATGGATGGATTCACTAAAAGATTTTGATTGTGAATTCAATACAACCAGGAAAGGTGGATCAAGTGGCAGATGCATTGAGCCAAAAAGTGCAGGATGCCATAGCATCATCGATCCATATCTGGCAGAACTATGATGATTTGTGCACATCTGGATGGGATTATCATCCAAAGGGAGATTATTTCCTTGTTTCTGCAATACAGTTTGAGCCACAGATCATTTCTTTGATTAAAAAGGCTCAAAGGACAGATAGATCCGTATATCCATCAATAAAGGAAATGATTATGTCTAATCACCCATCTAGATTCAAGATGTCATCTGGTGGTTGGTTGCGACTGAACGACATATTAATGGTAATGAATCTTACAGATTTGAAAGAAGCATTACTTCTGAGTCACACTGCAGACACCATAATGTTCATCCTGGAAGCCGTAAGATGTAACATAAAATGAGACCACATTTTGGTATTGTCAAGAATCTCTATCGTTTTTGGAATTCTCTTATAACAATAGTTTCCAGACTATTTTCGGAATGACACCATATGAGGCTTTATATGGCAGACATGTCGATCACCGGTATGCTGGAATGAGTGACGAAAGACAACTGACACAACCAAAGTTTGTAGAGGAAATGCAAGAAAAAGTATAGTGAATCCAAAACGAATGAAAGGAGCTCAGGACAAGCTAGCCAGTTATGCCAACAAGAGGAGAAGACCGTTAGAATTCCAAATCGGAGATATAGTATTTATGAAAGTATCATCATTTCGTGGGACAATGCGTTTTGAATGTCAAGGTAAGTTGTCACCTCGATCTATTGGTCCCTATCAAATTTAGGAAATATTGGTTCAGTGGCATATCGATTAGACTTGCCACAACAGTTATCACTGATACATGATGTTTTCGTGTATCTATGCTAAGAAAGTATGAACCAGGTCCATATCATGTGTTGCAACCTGATGAGATCGAAGTGGACAGTTCCTTATCCTATGTAGAACAACCAATCAGAATCATGGACAGAAAGGAAAAGACTTTGAGGAACAAGACCATTCCATTTGTGTTAGTACAATGGAATCGACATGGTATAAAAGAGTATACATGAGAGTTAGAGGTTAGAATGCGACAAGAATGTCCACACTTATTTGAGAATGTCATCATGTATCCCATGTCTACTAGTTTTGAGTATTTGATGTAAATGTAAGATTGAATGAATAAAGACTATGATTTGAATTCATATCTATTATGATTTCGAGGCCGAAATCTTGAAGGGGGAGAAAAATATAAGACCCCGTTACAAAATATTCCGGACTAACGATGATTATTCAAAACCCGGATGATTAATTAGTTAAGCATTGGATAATTTAATTGGGAAATGAAATATCAATTTAAATTATCAACAATAGTAAAATTGGAATTGAATGAAATAATAAGTTAGTGAAAAAAGTAGTGGAATTTTGAAAAAATTGGATAATTAAAATATAGATTGCGAATTAATGTATTTCAGACCACCACATATTATATATATATAACACTATTTTTTTTAAAAAAAAGAAAAAAGAAAAAAAAAGGGCAATACACGACACACACATCTACACTCATTCACACACATTGCATTTCAAGGCTGCTTAGGAACCATCGAACATTCTCTCATCTCTTTCCCTCTTCACCTTCATTTCTCTAATGTTTCTTACTGAGTAATCCTTCAAAAACTCATCAAAAAATCATGCAAGCAAGAATGGTGTTTTGCATATAATTGGCCCACATTCGATATTTATTAGTCAAATCATTATACCCACCCTTTTATGAGCCAAAATTGAAAATAATTATCCTTACCCTAAGGGAGTATAATGAATCTCATTCATTACACGTAAATTGTTATATTTGAGCTCATTGAAAAATATTGATGAATGAGAAAAAAAGAAAAAGAAAAGAAAAGGAAATGTCTTATGAGTTAAAAGAAGTACGACCCCCAAAAGGCTAAGACATAAAGAAAAGAGCCTTGTGAAATAAATATAAAATGCAATAAGGCTAGACAAAAAGAAGAGAAACTCGAGAGGAGCTAAACGTGAACTTTACATGATTATGCTGTCTTCTTTGTGCTTATCCTACCTTTTCTTTGTAACCGACACCAAATGTCTAACCTTACAAGCTTAAAAAGACATTTTGATCCAAGTCCAGTGAGTGACTACATAAGTGAAGAAGTTGTTTCAAAATAGGCATATGGGGTGCTCAACGATAACCTTGACTTTGAGTTAATTAGATTGATTTGATCTTGAAAATGTGCATGAAACTTTAGATTGACAATAACACACACGTTCCGATTTTGAGATGTGTTGCTTGATTTAGGAGAAAATATGTCTTGTCAACTTTTGTATGTGTGTATGAGATTTCTGAGTATAATTCTAGTCATGAGCTAAGTTGGTTTAAATATAAAAAATGAACTCTGCCTTTGGATTTTAATACTTAATCGAGGACGATCAAAGTGATAAGTTTGGGGGAGTTTGTAAGTGCCATTTTTGAACTTATATTTGTATGTTTTCTCGTATTATTTTACTATGATTCTTGAACGATTACACTTTTTGATATCAATTTGCATGTTGCAGGAATTTAGGTGAAAATACAAGTAAATGAAGAAAAAGATCTAAAATCGATGAAAGGAGAAGGAATAAAAGGTAAGAAACCGAAATCCAAGACACATGCCATTTCTTTCTCCTCAAATTTCTTCATGTTCGAGCCATATTTTGGAAATGTGGTCAACATAAAAGTTGTAGAAATTTCTGTTATCTTCGCGTGGTTAGCTAATTCACTTAATTTCGAGATTGAATGAGAAGGTTTCACAAATCTTCATACGATATTGATTGTTCAATAAGGACACGGGTGTTGCTTATTGCAACATTAATATTAGACTTGTTATAGCTTGACCATAGTATAACGAATGCATTAGGAAAACTCGTCACCTTAGGGTTTTGGATATTCAATGGAGAATTGTAGGGGATTGCATTGGTGAGCTGACGTCTTGATAATCTTCTCTAGCGTAATTTTATCGTTAACATTGATTGACTGGTTGGATTATTAGTTAATTTAATTTATTAGTTTAATTGTTTAATCCAATATCGTAGGTTAAATATAGTTAAAAGCGTCTTATTTGGTATTTACAGTTAGTCCCTGCGTGTTCGACAACCCGATCTTAATTATCTATACTAACTTGACAACCGTGCACTTGTAGTATAATCGCGCTACACTGAGAATTTATTGTTTAAATGAAACGCGATCAGCCCCCATCTTAGCTTTCAATGCAAGAAGTTCACCTATAGCAACATTATCTTCTCCAGTTGGGTTAAGTGTTGTTGGTACAGAGAAAAAAGAGAGATAGCTAGATTGATGTAGTCAAACACATGACCAGGTTATGGATCAAAAGCAGAAGGAAAAATAAATTTTATTATTCGTTTTAAGCTTGGATTAGGGAACCAGTTGCTTGTTTATTAGCTTAATAACGTGGAGGATATTCTTTTATGTTTGTTATTGCTTTGTAACTTTTTGGGTACTTCTTGTACTTTATTTTATATAATTATATTTTGTCTGATTAAAAAAAAGTGATGTTGAGTCAACAAACCATGGGAATGAAGGTATTGGGAGGTATGCAGACAGACATTTAGCAAGGTAGTTTTACAAGAATTAGCATATGATATTTGATTTTTCATTTCATACTTTGATAATGATTTAAAAGTCAACAAGTATTTAAAGTTTGTCAAATGACAGTGTGTTGAATCAGAGAGAATTAACATGTGAATGAAAGAAGTTCAATCTTGACAAAGATTTAATGTTTTAACAATTTTGGCATGCCATTCTCACGTACCCAAAATCTCTTATTCCTCAACCAATTTTATATATCAGCTTCATTTGATTCTGAACAAGCTTCCTTGCCGATATCAAATTGAGATCTATTGCCCCAAAAAATTGAAAACACATCAATAATTTTTAAATATGTGGAAATAAATGGGACACCATAATTTTTACCTGGAAAACCTTCCATAATAAATGGAAAAACAACGGGCCCTAATCTGATATAATTTCCCATATTAATATTAACACAATAAAGCATAAACAAATTGAAGGGGAAAAGTGTTATGGAGAGAGAAAAGAGCCGAGATGAAGCCTTGTCCCCAACCCCTTCTCTTCATGCCGACTGCTCCTTGCTTTTCATTATGGGAAATAGTAGTGGACTGTAATATTGACTTTGGGACTTGATATGCACAGAGGGCATAATGGAGCAGAATGTTTGGTATAACACTAGCATCCTGCTCTAGTCGAGATAGTATAACACTGTGTCGATTGTTCGGGTATTTTGGCAATAACAGTCTGCACACCATTCTCAGAATTTGTGAATTTCAAATGTTGAATCCATCCAATATAAAAGCACAATTGCAAATAATCCAAGAGGATATCCAATGTTGCATGAAATCTAAAAATGTTAATACGTGACTGAGCTGAACGGAGCTCAGCTCAGCAGTTCAAAATAAGTGTAAACTCAGTAGTGCCCGAGTTCAAAAATCATCTTATCAATGGAACCTTAACAATTAAGGGGAAGCTCTGTAAGAAAGTGTGTAACCAGTATAACCCTGACGATGGGATCTCGGCATAACCATGAGAATGGGAGCTTAGGTCAACCATGGCTCGGTAATCGAGGTACATCGAACTGGGTATGAGGTGATTTATAAAGAACAATTTGAGATACCCGAACACGATCAATAAAAATGATGTCATCCCGAGCTGACGGAGGGATCGAGAATCCTGAACTGAGAAAAACTCTTGCAAATAAAGCTCATATGAACACCAAGAATATTTATCATGAGTTAATAAAGCTTATCCGAACAGCAGATGTGATAAACATCCTCAGCTGATGAGAAAGCCAAGCCCCAGAGGTAATAAACAAACATCTCGAGCTACTATACAAGATCCAACAGTTATATGTAGGCAACAAAATTAGAGATATCAAAATGGGCTAGGATGGTCAGGTTGGGCGGGTCTAGCCGAACCCGACCTCAAAATAGGCGGGTAGGCCCAGGATTTTTTGGGCCCGCAGGAAGATGTGACAACCTGTTTGGGCCGCGAGTTTTGGTGGGTTGGCCCTTGGGTTGGTCCTTTCAAAAAAAAAAATTTTTTGATGTTCCTTTTTTTAGCCTCAATTCATAAACAGGAACTCAATATCACATTGGAGGATCTGATCCACAATATATTTTTAACTTGATATGGCTTGAGAGTCGCATCATGCATTTCAAAATTGAGTAAAATACTGATTTCCTAGTCAAATATTTATAGTAGCATGGTCAATGTTTAAACAAAACCTGAAGCATGTTCCAATATTCTCCTAGCATCAGTTCCAGGCTCGGCAAGTTAAGTTGGAATTCTTTTCTGAAGTTTTATTTATTTTTATTTTTAATTTTCGGCGGGTTTGCCCGCTCCAACCCACCACTCACCTAGGGTTGGGTTGGGTCCCAACCCGCCTAGAGGTGTGCCCGCTGGGCCCATTTAGGTCGCAGGTTAGGCGGGCTAGCCTGTTTGGGTCGGGCTGGCCCGTCTTGACAGCTCTAAACAGAATAAAGAAGTTGGAGTTCAAGATTCCGCCAATGAATACTGTTTTGCAGTAGTATATATAAGAGAAAAAGGGCTGAGATAAAAAGACCTAGAATTTGAAGCAGATTAACTACTCAACAATACTTGCAAAAGAGAGAAGAGAAGATCATCTTCTTGAAAGTGAAAGAGGAAAACACGATGGAAACCTTTCTCAAGGAATTCTCTTGTATTGAGATTGAGTATGTGAGTATTGAAAGAAATGAGTCTGTTGTAACATGTTGATGTACATTGAAAGTGGTTGAACAAAAATTCTCCTCTTCCCGTTGATGTAGGTCACATTGGCTGAACCAAGTAAATCTTGTCTCTTCGCTTTTATTGGTATTGTTATTGCATAATCTTGAGTTTCATGTTATTCTCTGTGCGATTTCTTGGATTTGAGATCACGCTGCATTGAATCAAATTGTGTACTTCAAACATGTGTTGTTTTTTGTGTTTTTAGGAAGTTAAGTGATGATAAAGGATAAGATGAGGAAAAGATCATGGAATAACAAGAAAATTGTGGAACAAGATGAATGCAAGTCAAAGGAATGATGAAAAGATGAGCCAATAAGAAGAATTGGAGTAGAGATCAGTCTCTACAAATACAAAGATCTCTATAGAAAACAAAGAGGCAGCGACCGATCCCTGAAGAAAGAGGGACGGATCTCTAGAGACAGTGTGTTGGGAAACAAATTTTGTGTATTGGCGATCGATCACTAAGACTGAATTTCTGAAGAAAAAAACAAGATGCGGCGACCTATCGCAATGAAATAGGCGATCGATCGCTGCATAATTAAAGCCCAATTAAAATTAGCGGACCCAAATATAAGAGGCGGCTACCCTAATCATATTGGGGACTTTTGACAGTCTTTCAAGGGGAAGACACATTGAGGAGACTGCTAGGATTCCAAGGGCAAGGATTTCATCAAAAAATGAAGGCGGCTTTCATCCGGGGACGGAGAATCACGTCCATATCATTTTGTTTCTGTTACTTTCATTCGTTTATGAATTTCTCAAACATGTCTATGTGTTTTATGAATTCTAGGATGAACTAATCCCTTCTTTCTTGGGGAAAGACGTAGCTTATTGGATTTTATGTTTTGGTTTGATTGATTTACATATTAGGATATATCACATGGTTTATTTGTGTTTTCTTGCTTTGAATGCAATTTAATTGACCGGCCGTTGATTTAATTGTAATATTGTTTGTAATCTATCACTCGGGAGAGGGGATTGTGAACAGGATATAGGAAAACACATATCGTCGACATGCGTATAACTTCATTGAAGCCTTTGAAAGAATTATTGTGCAATCAATATTGTTTGATATTAATCTTATATAGGGATATCAAGGTTGGTATTGAATGATAATTTCTACTATTGTTTGATAAATCTATAATATTATAATTGATCATAAGAAACATAGTTGATAACAAGTGAAATCGGACCTTTAGAATCCTTCTCATAATTATTTCTCTTGAATTGTTGCAACCGCTAGTTAGTGATTTAAGTTATTTGACAACCAACAACACTATTCATTTTTCTAAATAGGATTAAGACCATCTAGCACAAGTATTTAATTAATACTATAGACCAATCCTCGTGGGTTCGACATCCGTATTCATTCCATATACTAAAACTTGACATCGTACTCTTGCGGTACGTTTTGCACACAACACTGTATCATAAAGAGATACAACCTGCATGCTGGATATCTCAAATTGTTTTCCTGTTTCACAATAGTACAATCTTCCGCAAGTATAAAATCTGTACTAAACATTATAATATGGTTTCATTATCACTTTAATTCATTACTTTCAACATATGTATTTTCACTGTCATTTACGACTCATATTGTATAGTTCACAAGAATATAGTATTGTAAAGTAAAGAGATACTCCCTGAGTATGCCAGTACAATATATGATCCATTGAATTATTCCTGTACTCAAAACTCCACAATCATCAATTCTAGAATCACCATGTTTATTGTTATTATTTAAACATCATATTCATCAACAAGAATAATCACTTATCACTTATTTATGATTAACAACTACCAAAGGACAGTATGCCTATCATCCACGATCATCCTCAAGGATATCTCATATTCGCCATGCCATAGGCATTAAATTCCCTTCTCATATCTCATTACTATCATTTATATAACCACCATGCCCCAAACATTAACTTTAACTCACATATTCTGCAATTTACTTTCACATTTCAAATGGACAACACATGTATGCATAAAGCTATAATTACTTGATACCATACCTGTTCGTACGTCATTACATACCTTATCACTTGAATTTCTAGTCGAGCTATCATCCTCTTTGCCCTGAGGTCTAAGGTGGCTCTAAGAAAGTCCAACAACTCAATATAATCATCAATAACTCATTAAAGTGATATAAACCACCAATTCATGCTATGACACATATTTAAAGCATATTCATCACTATACACTTTAATACTTGTTTATAACACACATTAACATGTGTCTAACTCTCATATTCACATAATAACACATGCTCGAAGTTATTAGCATCTCACCCCATAGATCAACACTCACCAAAACATTACAATGTTATAATTCATAAAAGTAGACTTCTTTACTACACAACTAATAGGGCTTTTGGGCCAATACTTGAGCACCACTTAAGCATATTATCAAATACCTTATTAGCATGATTTTCAAGCCCCAATTCAGCCCTAATATTCGGCCATGACAACCCCTAAGGTTCGGCCAAGCAAACCCCAACCAATACGTGCTGAAACGTATCTATATGTGGGTATACAATAGCGATACATACAAAAAAACACACACTGCACACACGCAATACACACAGCACAAAACTCATGCACACACACACACATTATTTCACGCCCACACATACACACACCACACTTCTTGCAACAATCATCTACAAAGTGCTCAACACAAGAAGGCACATTTAAGAGCAAGCTTGAAACATGGCAGCATAATTTTCCCAAATTTCAAACCCAAAAATCTCCCCCAAAACCACCAAAATTCCATGAAAAATCAATGCACGATTAGAAATAAATGATCAAGGTATCATGTAGCATCTTACCACATACACAAGAAAACGAGCCAAGAACCAAGGTGAAATCTTCTCTTCAGCGAGAAGTGGACGACGTGAAGGTGGGGGAAAGATAAGGAATAAATCGGTTTTGTGTGTGGAATGAGAGAGTATCCAACCCTTATGTTATATTTAATCCCTACCATTCAAATACCATTTCATCTCAATATTAGGGTTAATCCTCACCCTCCAGTTACTATCTCATAATTTATCATCACAAGGATCCCTTTTAATTTAATGGATACTACAAATTCAACCTGTAATTATTTATTTCAAATTTTGGTGCCAACATATGATCGCCAATAATTTAAACCTGAAATCTTATTAAAATACTATAATTAAATAGAATGAATAATTATTAATTATTCCGGGCATCACAAAACAAGATACTAAATTGGCTAGAAATTTCAGGAAGGATTATCTAACCTTTCAGACCATCAAATGGAACCTAATTGTTGGGTACCGATTAATATTTGATAAATGAAACCTTTGAAGTGGAATTAAATTATAAGACTGGGATGAAACACATTTGTGCTAGAGGAAAGTACAAAGGCAAAATGTACAAATTGAAGATGTATGAATTCTTCTTTCTAACTGATTTTTCAGAATGACACATTGTTGCCTTTTATAGGCAATTTTGTGATGCTCGGGAATTAATGGTGTAAATCCCGTTGTGGTACTGATCCTTAATGGATTTTAATTGTGTCAATTATGAATTAATTGCGGTGTTGGGACTTCCGATGATTTTAAATTTTGTAATTGGGGTTTTTGGATTCAAGGGTTGAGATTGCATTCTCATCGTGGTGTTAAACCTTAGAATTGGGTTTTTGGTGAGATCTGGGGTGCTTTGTGTTGGGATTGGTTATGGAAATTGAGATTGAGAGGTATTTATTGGACATAGATGATTTTTAATGAGTCATGATGTATTTGCGGAGGACTCGGGATTTTGAGCCTTTGTACTATATATACCAAGTGGACTCGGTGTTCAATGGGTTGGCGCTTCATTCTCTCTCTCTCTCTCCCCGTCCCGTTTCATCTCTCCCCCAACCCTTTTCCCCTCTTTTCTCCTTGGACGAAAATCGAGCAAGGCTCGATCTCGGAGCAAGGTTTCTTGAAGATAATTTGGTATTCTTCTTCCCCTCGCATTTACCTTCGTTTTGGTTGTGGTATTGTAGAGTTTGGGCATGTGTAGTGTTGGGTTTGAGTTTTGAAATTTTAAAGATTTTTGGGATGGAATGTTTAAGGAGTTTTATGGAGTTTATGTTGAGGAATATTGTTATAATGGGTGTTGGGTTTGTTTATTTGGGGGTTTTAAACCATAAAACACCATTTTTGGACTGTTGCAGGGCTCGCCGATCGATCGGCAAGAGGACTCGATCAATCGCGCATAATTTGTAAAATTGGATGACGATGTACAATGCTCTCCATCGATCGAGCAAAGTTGCCGATCGATCGAGAAGGTCGGGTGATCGATCGAGCAAAGAAGATTTTTGGGCATAATTTTGTTGGAGCTCTCGATCGATCGAGCACATTTGGCCGATCGATGAGATGCTCTGTTTTGTGGTTTATATTGTTTTGTTGTTGGGGAATCGATACATGCTTCGCCCGGGGTCTTTTAAAATGGTTAATCGTCATGGATTGATGATATAATTGGGATTTGTGAACGTGCTTGGGCACGTGGTTGCATGCTCATAAATAATTATGTGTTATTTTATGTGTTAGCACAAAATTCATCGTGTCATGGAACTAAGGCAATGTTTGATTCGTACTATGGAATTATAAGGTACGTATAATGTATGAGCATAGTCTTGTATATTATTGCAAATGTGAAATGCATGATACTGTTAATGCAATAAATGGGTAAGTATTGCAAATTTTATGGTGCCGCTATGGAGCGAGCAACAGTTGAGATGTTGTCGCTATGGAGCGAACATCGGTTATGATGCCGCCATTATTGGGCGTGCGAGGTAACAAAAAAGTGTAATTAGTGGTTAGATATATGGAATATCTGTAATCATTATTTAATGATTTGGTATATTGATTATGGTATTGTTATTGGGGAACGGATGAGTTAATCAATGTAATGATTAACTAGCTTTTGAAGATTTGATGGTTTGGTTTCTGTGAGAATAGGAACAGCACATGGATCCCGTATGAGGATGACACTGTACAGGGAGTGTCTTTTAAATTCATCGCTTTACACTCTGTAAATTATGTAATGTGATATTGTGATTATTAGATCGATGGTATTGGTATGCTCACCACGTGTGAGGGTTGTCTCTGTTGGGGCAGGTGGAACAGGTACAACGGTAGCTCTGGAGTTGAGATCGAGCTATGGATGGGAGGTGCTTCAGGACCAAAGTACAAGTGCCGGTATTGAGTAGGGTACTTTATACATTAAATACACATTCACTCATTTGATGCTCGCATGTGAGCACTGCTATATGTGTATATGGGTTGTATAAAGGTGTATGGACTTTTCTCTTTTCATTAATGGGTTGCATGCAATTAATTAAGGAATTGCTAAATGAATTGAGAACATGTTAGTGTATTATAAGGGTGCATGCTATGTAAGTGGATTTGGTTGAGAGAAATTGGACATTACATGGAATAATGCAGGAACTTTCCTTGTTGGTATATTATGATATGGTAGCATGTGTTTTCCCCTTGATTACATGATTGTATGCACTAAACACATGGGTTAATACACTAAGAGCGGATTAAGGACACGGGGTCCTTACATTAGTAGTATCAGAATAGTGGTTTGCTCTTTGGGGCTGTTGATGGCCAAGGGATGGTTGATAGCACATAGTTTATGCATGATTGCAATTAGTGTTGTGTGACACAACTATTATGCTTACGTGCATATCATGATATGTGTTCATAAATGGAATATGTTGTTTCTGACCACTGTGACTGCAGGGTCGTATGAGATATGGATTATGCATTGTGGTTGCATATATATATATATATATTGGATGTTTGGTGCACATCATGGGGAATCGTTGTTATATTCGAGGGATGATTTTAATGCTTTGCCGCTGTCATTTGAAGCAATGATAGAATACTTGCCGCTAGCATATCGTAGCGAGGAAAGAATATTTGCCACTAAAATGTTGAAGCGATGGTAAATGCCGCATGTCACATTAAAGCGAGGTTATTCAATGTCGTTGATATGTCGAAGCGAAGGGTATTAGTGACGCGGTCATGACAAGCGAGGTGCATTAAAATACATTGTTATAACAAGATGTGACATAAAATACTTTGCCGCTCATAGCATGTGTATTGTGATATGGAATACCACTGTTACACGAAAGCGAGGAATCATTGTTATATTCGAGTGATGATTTTAATGCTTTGCCGCTGTCATTTGAAGTGATGATAGAATACTTGCCGCTGTCATATCTTAGCAAGGAAAGAATATTTGTCGCTAAAATGTTGAAGCAATGGTAAATGTCGCATGTCACATTAAAGCGAGATTATTCGATGCCGCTGATATGTCGAGCGATGGATATTAGTGCCGCGATCATGACAAGCGAGGTGCATTAAAATACACTGTTATAACAAGATTGTGATATGTCGATGGTTCATGCCGCCGGATATGTATAGCGATGGTTCATTCCTCTAATTCTATGGCGATGGTTCATGCCGCCGGATATATATAGGGATGGTTCATTCCGCTAATTCTATGGCGATGGTTCATGCCGCCGGATATGTATAGCGATGGTTCATTCCGCTAATTCTATGGCGATGGTTCATGCCGCCGGATATATATAGGGATGGATCATGCCGCCGGATATATATAGCGATGGTTTATTCCGCTAATTCTATGGCGATGATTCATGCCGCCAGATATATATAGCGATGGTTCAATCCGCTAATTCTATGGCGATGGTTCATGCCGCCGGGTATATATAGCAATGGTTCATTCCGCTAATTCTATGGCGATGGTTCATGCCGCCGGATATATATATCGATGGTTCATTCTGCTAATTCTATGGCGATGGTTCATGCCATTGGGTATATATAGCGATGGTTCATTCCGTTATTCTATGATGATGGTTCATGCCACTGGGTATATATAGCGATGGTTCATTCCGCTAATTCTATGGCGATGGTTCATGCCGCCGGATATATATAGCGATGGTTCATTCCGCTAATTCTATGGCGATGGTTCATGCCGCCAGATATATATAACGATGTTTCATTCGGCTGATTTTATAGCGAGGGTCTATGCCGCTGATTCTATAGCAATGATTTATGCCGCTGATTCTATGGCGAGGGTTCATGCCGCTGATTATGTAGCGATTTTTCATTCCGCTGATTCTATAACGAGGGTCTATGCCGCTGATTCTATAGCGATGATTTATGCCGTTGATTCTATAGAGAGGGTTCATGCCGCTGATTATATAGCGATGTTTCATGCCGTTGATTTTATAGCGATGGCTCATGCCGCTGATTTTATAGCAATGGGTTATGCCGCTATGTACGTAGCACGGGATTGTGCCGCTTTCGAGCGATGGGTGCTGATTGCGTACCGTTGTTGGGCGATGAATACATGTATGTCGTTATCATGTTAGTGATGAGTTATGATATATTGTTATTTTGTTAGCGTTATTGTGGATGTCATGTATTGACATGTACCGTCACGGGTTGACGATGTTATTGTGGATGTCATGTATTGACATGTACCGTCATGGGTTGACGATGTTATTGTGGATGTCGTATGTTGACATGTACCGCCATAGGATGACGATGACATAGTGGATGTTCTATGTGGACGTGTACCGTCGTTATGATGAAAAATACATTTGATCTTGAAAAAAATGCCTACACTGTTTGACTTCAGTGACAAGGAGATGACTCGGGTTCCACTTTGGGTCACACTATCGGGATTGCCCCCAACATGCTTGAATGCGAAAGCACTTAGTCACATCTTGTCCTATGTTGGCACTCTTCTTTATACTGATGAACTCACTACTACAAAAGCACGGCTCTCTTACGCTCGTGCACTTGTTGATGTTGACATGTCTATCCCTCTGGTTTGGTGTGTTCCCACATCCTTCCCCGGAGGGTTGGAATTGGATCTGGAAATCAGATTTGAAAATGCTCCAGATTTTTGCACAGATTGTAAGATCTTAGGGCATCGATCAACAACTTGCCAAAGGACTCTTGCCAGCAAGCAACCTATGGCACCTCTAGTCACCCATCCCCAGGTTGCCAAAGCCATGCCCAATCCAAAGAAGAAGCACTCTAGAGCTTGCACAGATGGTGATTTAGACCATGACCATATCATGGACTGTATTAACACCCACATACCGGGCACTTCGAGTCACTTTAAGGCAAGCACTTCGGGCCCCACCGCTACTGGTAAGTCATACGATATTGTGTCAGCCAACAGGGATGCTAGTAAGCCTGCAGCTTCTGCTCACACAGGTAAGGGGCCGAAGAAGGTGATTCCCACTAGGGTGATTACACCACCAAGGCCGGACAGGGCAGGCACTGTTAGTTCTGAGCAACTGTGTTGGGGCATACAAGCTACTAATATGGGGCAGGGTTCCCATACCGAGGCTTCTGGACATAATTTTGGTTACTCAGACTCAACTCCCACCGGGGTTGATGATGTGAATGTGCAGGATGTTAGTTAAACTAATAAGAAGAAAAAAGGCAAAATGACATCTGAAGATGGGCCAGCCGACTCGCAACATCCTCACCCATGAAAATTGCTTCTTGGAATATAAGGGGTTTTCACAAACCCCTTAAGCAGAAAGGTGTTGGGAATATTATCAAAGCCCAACAATTGGATATATTTGGACTGGTTGAAACTAAGTTACAAGATAACAACTTAGAATCACTAATGAGAATCCGGTTTCCTACTTGGCATCAAGCAAATAACTACTCATCTCATACTTTGGGTCTAATTTTGGTACTTTGGAACCCAAAGTCAGTCAGTGTGGAGGTTCTGGAAACGTAAGCTCAACACCTGCACTGTGTGGTTTCTTGTTTGGTAACGCGGATCTCCTTTCACACAACCTTTGTGTATGGCTTCCATTCCATAGTGTGATGACCAGGGATTATAGATGTTAATCCCGGAGTGTTAATAACTCCTAAAGTTGTTTTACGTGGCGATTTGGAGTTTAATCGCGGTGTTGGGCCTTCTGGGCTCGTTTATTTGGGTAGTTGGGATCGTTGGATCCCGAGATTGAGATTGTATTCTCATTTGGGTGAAAAAAACCTATGAGTTGGGTTTTTAGTGTGACTCGGGATCTGGGGTGCTTGTGTGGGCACCGGTAGGGGGTTTTGGAGTTAGAGAGAGAATTTTTGAAAACAGATGATTTTTAATGAATCATGATGTATTTGTGGGGCTATTAGTATTTCGGGGTATTTTGCTATAAATACCAATTGAACCCGAGATTTTAATTTTAATTTCATTTCAGCCCCACCTTCCCGTCACTCTCTCTCCCCGCTGCCTTCCCGTCGCCCCCAGCCCCCGCGCACAAAAGCCGTTCGCCCGCCGCCGTCCGGCCGCCGTTCGGCGCGTCCGACCCGCCGTTGGATTCGTCTCTCCGAGGCGCAGCTATCCACACCGGCAATTCGGAGTTCCATCGTGAATCGCGCTTGGGCTTTCCGGAATTGCGCAGACGCCCAAATTTTTAGGGTTCTTCGATTTTCGTCCGTTTTCCTTCCGATCTTCGTATGGGTAACCTTCCTTACCCCTTTTTCGTCATTCTCATATAATTCCCTGCTATTTTGTGTTGTAATGGTTCAAATTTGCCCTAATTTCGTGAGGGTTTGATTTCGAATTTTGGGGGTTTTGGCAATGGGGTGATGATTCATGTTAGTGATCGATTATTACATGTTTTAGATGTATTATGATGCTTAATTGGGTTCGAATTGAGATGTTAGGGTTCGAAAATTTATGGGGAGTTCTTGAGCAATTTTCGATATTGTCTCATTCGTTTCCCTCCCATGTGCTCCGCCCCGAGTCTTTAAATGGTTTATTGTCGTGTGTTGACAATATTTTGAGGGTTATGGATGTGCTTGAGCATGGGTTACATGTTCGTAAATAATTGTGAATTATTTATCGTGTTAGCACATCGTTCCTCGGGGCATGGAACTCGAGCAAGGTTTGGCTCGGACTTCGGAGATTTAAGGTACGTGCGACGTACGAGCATTACTATATATTAGAGCATTTGTGAAATGCATAATGTATTTTGATTTCATTGAATAATTGTGCATGAGGTTATATATATGTGTTGAGAAGCTATGAAGCGACCTAATCTTGATATCGCCGCCACGAGCGTGCGTGACACTAGAGTAGTATAACTCTCATAAGGTATATGGGGTACCGGATGTATATGACCATTGTAGGGCATTGAGATGCCTGAGAATGATCGTGGGATCATGTATTCATTATAAGACATTTGAGATGTCTAAGTATAATGGAAAATTGGTAAAATATATGCTAGGCATTTGAGCTATCTGTGATTGATAGCGAGGTTGTGAAATCAGTATTAGATATTGAGATATCTATATTTGCATGTATAATGAATTTGGAATCACTATCTATTGATACTCGAGAATTAGGCATGCGATGAGTTAAATCAATGTGTTGATTTACTGATTTTTGAGATTTGATGAGTTTGATGATTGTGAGAACAGGGACAGTACACGGAATCCCGGATGAGGACGTTGCCATCCAGGGAGTATCATTTAAAATTCATTAGTATTTACTTTTGTTGTAAATTATGAATTTCATTATTGTGATTATGGGATAGTTGTGTATTGGTATACTCACCTCGTTGGGGGCTGTCTCTGTTGGGGCAGGTGAACAGGTACATCGATGGCTGTGGAGCTGAGCTCGAGCTGTTGATTGGATATACTCCCAGGATCGTGGTACCAGGGCTTGATGGAGCACGGTATCGTATAGAGTACTTATATACACCTGAGGGTCATATACATATTTATGATGCTCGCATGTGAGCACGATTATATTTGTATATGGATTGTATATAAAGGCATGAGCCTTTCTCTCTTTCATTTTATGTTGCATGCAATTAGAGGTAGAATTGCAAAATGATATGAGAGTCATTGGTGTATTATGTGGGTGTTGAAACCCACTTTTGTCGTCATATGTGTGGTGTCTTCCCTGGCTGGGAATTTACTTGGTATTGCTGTATTCTGATGAGTATTATGTTTTCCCTGGCCGGGAATTATGTTATGTGTTGTGCTTTTATTTCGGGATAGCTCTATTTATGGGGAGACTCTGCCCAAATTTTTATAAAAGTCCACAATGTAAAAAGTGGCAAAAAGGATGGTAATGGGCGAACCTATGAGTCTATTTGTTAGTAGAGATGATCTTATAACGTTGAATATTAAAGGAATTTTGTAAGCATCATCTGAGTTTCCCGATTGATTTGTATAGAAGCATGTGCCACACATAGTGGTTAATACACTAATCAAGGGTTAAGGGCTAGGGGTCCTTACACATAGTGTTATTGGTATGCTCACCCCGTGTGGGGGGGGGCTGTTTCTATTGGGACAGGTGGAACAGGTACAATATTGGCTTTGGAATTGAGTTCGAGCTGTTGATTGGAAAAGTTTCTAGGGCTGAGGTACCAATGTTGGTATTGAGTAGTATGCTTTATACATTAGATACACATTCACTTATTCAATGCTCGCCTGTGAGCATTCTGATGTGTATATGGGTTGTATAAATGTTATGGGCTTTTCTCTTTTCATTTATGTGTTGCATGCAATTAATTAAGGAAATTGCATAATGAATTGAGAACACGTTAGTGTGTTATGAGTTGCATACTTATGCAAGTTGAACTGTATGAGAACTGAACATTAAGAGAATTAATTTCAAATTTTATAGATGGCATGTTAATGCTCTAGAAACATGTATAAGAATTCCCTAATGACATGATTGTATGCACTAACATATGTGATAATGCACTAATTGCGGGTTAAGATAGTGAAGGCCTTACACATTTACTTTTTCTCAAGGCTCTTTCTTTATAACTTTTCTTTTACTCTTTTTCTCATTCATCAATCTATTTCAATAAGCTCATCATGATATAACAATTCACGTGCATCGAATGGGATTCATTATACTCCCTTAGGGTAAGGATAATTTTCAATTTAGGCTCATAAATGTGGGTATAATGAGTTTACAAATGAATGTCGAATGTGAGTTTATTTGTATGTTAAACATACATCATTCTTTTTCAATTAGGCTCAAAAGTGGACACTAGTGATTTACATAATGTAAACAAGGTAAGCTTAAAAGGCTCAAACGTTCCAAAGATCGCCTAAATCATGTCCAAGTCAAGTTCATAATTATAAAATTTCGCCTCAAAGTGACATCAAATAGGTTCTAGAGTACTCTAAAATGCTCAACACAAATCATAGTTCACAAAAGTATTCACTATCCAACATGTAATTCACAAGATCATGACTCAATGTGCTCAATATATCCTTGACATGCTAACTCAACAAATGATATTCATGTACAAGTATCACAATCATCAGAATTCAAGTCCATATGCATAATGAGATTAGTTTCATCATGGAATAGAGTCAATACTTTAATTCATTCTTTCTCAAGTTTGAACTCATAAATGTTTTTTTTAGCTCATAAAATCGGACGATTCAAGTGTCAATTTCAGCACACAACATGAGGATTAAACAAGTAAAATGCAAGTCACTCCCCCAAACTTAAATGAAACATTGTCCTCAATGTTTAAAAGAATCAAAAGGGAAAAAGTAAACTTCCCTGATCAAGACGCTTGCATGAGGGTTGAAGAAGATTGGCTTTTGAAAGCTCCACTGTTGTAGGGGTTTATCGCTCCAACTGAGTACCTAGCAAGAGAAGAATGTAAATAGTAAAATAGTCGACTCGAGAGATAATAAAACTAAAATGCAAATACTGAAAATAAAAACAAACTAAAATGTAAAGGAAATTGCTTGGGTTGCCTCCCAAGAAGCGCTTATTTCTAGTCTTCGGCTTGACCATCAGAAGTGTTACGCCTCGCTACCTTAAGTGTGGATTAAGTGCATTAAGAGAGCTAAACATACATTCATCGGAGTATAAGGGTTCATGTTGATGCATCGAGCTTAAGGAATTACAATGCCAAAAATAAAACTTCCAAAAAGGAATTAGTTACATTCCCTGAAAATGAATATAAAGGCTATATATTTACTCTACTCTGTGTAGAAACTAAACAAAAGAATTTTTGTATTGCTATACCAATAGCACTCCTCACACAGCTCACTGCATCAACCTTGTCCTTAGCCCTCCATGCCAAAAGCTCCTACAGGAACAACCCCAAACCATGAGCATATAATAAGCCATATTCACCACAATATGATTATAATGTATAAATACATAAACCGTAATATAAAGCACTTCATGTATCCAATGCATTTAAAACGCTCCATTTTGGTTGTCCCTGTACCACAACTTATATTCATAATCATCAGATCATAATACAGTTCCATAAATGTCATGACATATAACCATTCCATCAATACCAATAAACAATCATAGTCTTGTTATAACAGTGTATTTTAATGCACATAGCTTTGTCATGATCGCGGCACTAATACCCCTCGCTTCGACATATCAGCGGCAAAATAACCTCGCTTTAATGTGACAGCGGCATTTACCATCGCTTCAACATATTAGTGGCAAATATTCTTTCCTCGGTATGATATGACAGCGGCAAGTATTCTATCATCGCTTCAAATGAGAGCGGCAAAGCATTAAAATCATCACTCGAATATAACAATGACTACCCATGATATGCACCAAGCATACAATATATATATATATATATATATATATATATATATATATAACCACAATGCATAATCCAAAATGTACAAATACATTTTAACGTTTGGTGTCGTAAGTCTCTCTCTACGTACCTTTCCAAAATCTGGGATGTTGCGGGACTTTATCCCCTGCATTGTGTTGCCACCTAGAAAAGCTCTACACAATTGTACAACTCAATATTAGAAACCAAATCATAATCCATTACCAAAAATTCAACAAAATATCAAAAAATCCCATATTTTGTGTCTCGCGATCGATCGCCCAAATGCGCCGATTGATCGCGAGACTCCCTTGCCTCAATGCCCAAAAATTGCCACTCCACGATCGATCGCTGAATACTTGCCGAGCGATCGTGGACTTCGCCAATCGATCGCGCAAACTCGCAATCGATCGCGGAAAGTTTCTGTCCGCGCACCATGATGCTCACGATCGATCGGTAAAACGCATCGATCGATCGCGGATGCCTGCAAGTGCGATTTTCACAATTTTCGTGCATTTCCTCCTTCCCAACCCATAACACTCATAAAACTTCACACCCCAACCATCCCGTACAACCAGAACTACCATATACATCATAAAACACATCAATATCAACAAAACTCAAACATCAACACATAAAACACCATATACCAAATCAAACCCCTTTTTCCCCCAAATAATCCAACCCAAAACTCTTCAAACATGAATAAACATTAAAGGGGAGGGTTCATTACCACTAAAGCTCCAAATCCTTAGCAAGACACAAGCAAAACCAAGTTTGGAACTTCTTCTCCTTCCTCCTCCTTGAGTTGGGCGATTTTGGGGTTTTGGGGAAGGGTTGAGTGATAAAAATGAAGAGTGGTGGGGAAATGAGAGTGAATAAATGGGTGGGGTGTAGGATTTATTAGAAGGGGGGTTAATTAAAAAAATACCCATGAATTTAGTATGATGTACTAAAATATCCCAACTTGATATGTTAAAGCATTTACTCCATAAAATGCACCATAATAAATATTAACATGCTTTTTCTACATCACTAGAACAAACCCAACATATCATGCCAAATTTACACCAATCCCCACAATGCATCACATGCACCCAGAAATGTATCACCAGGTTATGCCCACCGCATAACTACCCATCCTCTTATGCAGCAAGGGCCTTCGTTTGTTGATTGGTACTTGGTTCATCGTCAACTCGAACGCTTATTCAAACTCATACACCTTTAAATCAGCAAAAAGATCGTGTAGATCGATCTTGTTTAAATCTTTGGATTCTCTCATGGCTATGGTCTTAATTCCTTTCTCTTGGGAGACCTCTCATGACCTTTAGAGTAACTTCTCTATTCAACAGTTCTTTTCCCAAGCTATTGAGTTCGTTGATAATTACTGTCACTTTCATCATATTCATTGAGAGTTTCTCAAGACATCATCTTGATGTTCTCAAACTTATGTAGAGCAACTGTATGCTTGTTTCTTTAGTTTGATCATTTCCTTCACACAATTGTGCGATCTTTTCTCAAATATCTTTTGCGGTAGGACACATTTTGATTTTATTGAACATGTTCTTGTCCAATATTTTGAATAAGATATCCTTAGCTACGTTGTCCAAGTTTGCCTTTTTCTTTTCCTCATTTTTCCAGGATGCTCTCTCCTTTTCAACCATCCGATGTTCACCACTACATATAGCCACTGTTGTGTTGACTTTCATGATCATCATTGGTCCGTCAGTGATGGCGTACCACATATCATCATCTTGATCACTTATATGTGTTGCATTCGAATTCTATAGTCATCATATTCATCCTTTTTGAACATTGGAATCTTGCTGAATGAGGCCATCAGTTCTGGTATTCTCATAATTGAGAAGACCTGCTCTGATACCACTTGTTAGGATCGGGGACTGTGTAGAAGGGGGGTTGAATAAACACTACTCAATTTCTCGATTCTTCAAAATACAACAGACTGTTAAGTCGGCAGTAGACAACAAAAAATAGTGTGGAAGGTATCTACTGGACTTGTGAGTTTAGAACTGATCGGTAAACACAAAGAAACAGTAAAGTAAGGTGCAGAAAGTAAATGACACGAGAGTTGTTTTTGGAAGGTCAAATCACAAACGCTTCTACGTCTCCCCTTCTGCCTTTGCATGAAGGTTACACTAGAAGACTTCGGTTTACATTTTTCAGTATACAACCTACTTAGGCACCCACACAGATTTTCCTAAACTCCTAGCAACACAACAATCACAAGTATTACAAAGTGATTTTACAACACTCACATAAAATATAAAAATTTGATCTTCCTTGAGTGTTCTTGAGCAGTAGACTAAAATACTTAGATCTTTAATATCTCAAAAATGCTTGGACACTGCACTGCAAAACTTCAGAATATTTCAATAAGAGTTTTGAATGTTTTGCTGGTTTTCGAATGAAGTGGATTCAAGATTTGGAGTGTTGAGAGGTTTCTTCATTCTACTCTTCGATGTATTTATAGACTCAAAAGTCTAACAACAACTATTCTTCAAATGGAAAGAACCACGCAAAATCAGCTACCTGATTTTCATCCAAATTTCTTTTGTATTCCTTCTAATTTTGTTAACCAACGACTAGTTCATTCTGGTGAGATTGGTGGCGCTGATATGGCAGTGCGGCGCTCTGTTGTACTTTTGTCAGAGTTTTGTCATCTTGCCTTATACGTCTGCTGACAAAACTCTGACAAAAGTACATATATATACATATATATATATATATATGTATATATATATATTCTCCATGACAACATTAATTTTTAAAAAATTTGAATAGGTTTCACAAATCTCACGTCTATTAATTTATGAAGGTTTATATATATATATATATATATATATATATATATATATATATATATATATATATATATATATATGAAGGCTTCACAAAACTTAATCAATTGTCATTTGTTTCTTTCTGAAATTAATGTCATCTTGAATCTCATCTCTGACTTTTCTCAAAATAGTAAAAACTTCTGAATGTGGTTTTCCCAAAGCTTAGCAAAATATATTCAATATCATCACCGCTGCAAGAGTTTCCTTTCGAGAATGGTAGAACTATCATATAAAATTTCGTAACCTTTACCAATTCCCATGACGATCTCAGTTGTTATATGCATGTTAGTCAACATCTATGCAGTTGTGTATTTTTGTCATGGTTGTTCAAAATATTCGACATTCATTACATTGCGATAATTTTGCTCTGCATGCATAATTAATATAAATTAATAACTATTAATTTATCGATAATTTAATATTCACTAAATTAATAGAATTTCACAAATCTCAAGTCTATTAATTTATAAATATTGAACTCCTCATGTTGTTTTTTAAAAAAATAATGATATAATGGAATATGAAAATAAAATTTGATATGTATTTAAAAGATAGTTTAATAATAGTTGAGGTTCTATCTTATTATTATTATTATTATTATTAGGGAAAATTACAAAAATCATTATATAGTTTGGTCCAAATTTCACTTTGTAACCATCATTTAGAAAATCACAGTTTACATCATCAACTTTCATAAATTGTAACACTTTGCATCCTCTTGACTCGGTTTGGTATTTTTATTGAAGATTCATCATCGTATTCAATCATCAGATATCCTCAAACATAAAGCCCCTTAAGCTAGCTATTGCAAATGTTAAAAAATTTAAAAATATTTTGGGCATCTAGTTGTTTAATTTCTGAAAGAATGAATTTTTGACACCCCAAAAATTTATTTTTATTTTTTAAAAATTTGCAATAACTAGCTCCAGGGACTCTAAGTTTGAGGATATATATCGATAATGAAATATGGAGATAAATCTTCGATAAATATATACTCGAAGTCAAGATGATGCAAAGTGTTACAGTTTATGAAAATTGAGGATGTAAACTGTGATTTTCCAAACAATGATTGCAAAGTGAATTCGAACTAAACTATATGATGTTTTTTGTAATTTTCTCTTATTATTATTTATTTATATTATAATGTGTGAACCCCTGGTTATTCATACCTTAATCAAATTAGATGTACTGGTTGTTTTAATCTCATAGGTGTGAACCCCTGGTTATTCATACCCCCCCCTGGTTATTCATACCTTATTCATACCCCCCCCGCTTTTTTTTTTTAACTTTAAGTCTTGCTTTTCGACCCGGAGAATAAAGTAGAAGAACCCAGATTTTTAAATGAACAAAGATTATTAATCCTTAACTTTTCGAGGAATCCTTCATCAGAAACAAGTTCTTACTTTCAAATTCTAGAAAACCCAAAAACAAAAATATCTACTCCAAATACAAATATATGGTATTTGTGTTCAGTGTCATTTATTGTGAAAGTGGACCGAATATGTGTAGATTATATTTGGTAAGATTTGACTTCACCAACTTATTAATATCCCATTTATTATCCAATTAACTTCTCACTTTTTCCCACCCAATTAACTTCTGATTTTGTAATTGTATATGTATGAAGAAATTTTTAATTATTCTTAATGGTTATGAATATTTTTATATTTATGTTATTTTCCTTTAGTTCAATTTAAATTAATTTTACATAAATTATAATAAGGTATATAATTGTATGCTCACTTAACGTGTTTGAGTCGGTGACTAAGTATATATAATGGCATATATGGAATGTGTTCTGGAGAAAAAAGTTTGATGCATTTTGATTTTGGATCTTGGATGCCCAATTTATAATATAGGAGGGTGATGGATCCGAAATTCCTCGTAATCAGTATTATCCAAATAACTAAAACACACTTTGAACAGATTGGATAGAATTATATAAAAACATGAATGCCACATTGGGAAAGAGCAATAAATCAATAGGACTTGATTTAGAAGCAACTTTACGACAATTCTGTTAAGTCATTAACTTAAGATAATTTTATTTTGGAAATAAAGGTTAGAAACTTAAAAGATAGTAATCCCTATACTTACATATCGATTGTTATTTAAAAAGAGAAAAATAATGAAATGCTATATCGACACTACAATTTCAGAATCTGTGTTAATAAGCAAATCACCATCTGTTCAAGAATATGACTAAACAAAATCACATGCCAGTACAATATGATGCTCCATTTGTAACAAGTGTGCGTGCGTGTGTGTGTAAACTTCTCAAATAATATATACCACATCATGGTTGATAGGACCTGAAGAGTAATTAATGATAAAGTAATGGAAAAAAAATGAAAACATGACCATTAAAAGTTTGTCGTTGATGGAACTCAGGTGGATTGCGCTGTTCCCTGGCGGAGGCGGAGGTGGAGGCGATGACCCTGGTGATGGAGCTGATGTGGGAGAGCTATGAGGCGTATTACCAGGCGTGGCTTGGGGATTTAATATGGAAGGTGAAGGAGCATCGCTCGTGTTGTTGCTTATAGGCAGTGTATTCTTGCTGGCATCATAGCCTGTTGTTAACAGACAAAGTCAGTGCTATGCACTTCCAAGAAGAAAGATGCTAATAAGAAAAATGTAATAACTCACAGTCGGATTCTTTCCAACCCAAAACCATCTCCTCGCGATCAAAAACTATGCGATATCCAGTCATAAAATTTTCTGGAATACCAGAAACTAAATGGTCAGTCGTAACAGAGTAGGGCTAATGTTGAGTAAAAAACAACAACTACGACAGAAGCTTATGATGCTTTGATTTTTCCAGCAGACAAATAGTTCCGTGGCATAGTGATTTTGAGATAGCGACCAGAAAGAGATGGGAACTCACTGTAGTCATTCATTTATCAGATGCAATCTCAAGAGAGAACAGTTTTAAGAAGATAATCAAATGGACCTTCTCATGGTGTATATATGCATGAATTCAATAATTGGTTTTTTCCCGTAATTTCTATTCAAATCCAGTAGTAAATTTTGCAGACAACAGAAAGATGTCGAATCTTCAGTCAAGTGGGTTGTGTAAATAAAGATGACAAATGAAACTCCATTGCCAACACATGAGAAGATATTACAATCATGATACTCACGTCCAATAATGTTGACATCCTCACTTTTGACCACAGCCAAACAAAATGCTGTCCCCCCCTGAAAGACGGAAGAAAATATTAACACATCTCTTTGATGGGAATCCTCAAACATTGATCCAATGCAAGATCTTACCGTGTGTCCAATTACTATTATTGGGTCGTAAAGAATAAAACTGTTTCCGCCTTTCATTGTCAAGTTCATATCCGGAATGGTAAAGTTTGTTTGACTTGGACTGCATGCCATGGAAATAATGAACCAAAAAATAAGCATCATAAAACACATGAGCTGAATAATAGTTTTGCTATCAATATAACAGACCTTAGCTCATAGCAATAATCAAAGATAAGCTTGGATGTAGGTCGAAAACGTGGCTCAGTTGTCCGCGAATCAAACTGAAACAGGAGAGAAAATTCGAACTTTTATGAATGAAACAGTAACATCACTAGAAAAGACAGTTTTCGCTTATCAGACTTACACTCTCTGTAATAACCGTGTAAGCTGGGTCATTTAAGTAGGTAAATGAGGTGCCAGAGTCAAAGATTGCTGTGAACTCTACATCAGTGGAGTTGTTCTCCACAACTATTTGTGTCACAGTAATATTATAGGTTGGACTGCAGAAAATTCTGAACATTAATAAAGAGGAATTGGTGGGGGTGGGGTTCAGGGGACATCCACATATTGCAGGGGGGGAAATGACTGCTTACTGTAATTGCTCAAGATTGAATGGTGTTGTTTTTTGGTCTGGACTCCCTTTATCTCCAAAATCAATTCTTCCAAGTCCATTGGGACCAAAACACATCCCAAAAGAATTCGCTGTAAGCCCTTTGTTAGCTAAAATACTAGGAACAGATATATTATCCATACCGAGCCCAAAGAGACCATTAGGAGCACCGCCATTCAAAAAACTACCAGTTTGAATTATTCCACAGCTGAAATTCATGATATGAAACAAGAGATCAAGATTAAAGAACAATCTGGTTATGAATACATGGCATATTTTTTGGTCGATCATAAATTACAAGATAATTTTTCTTGACAACAAAATGATAGAACCCACCCTAATGTAATTGGGGCCTCGACACGTGTCTTTTCATTGTCATCTGAAACCAAATGCAAAACATCATCTACCAATATCCCTCTAGATGATGTGTTGCTGGAAAGATATACGTCCTGATAAGCACAAGCATTACGTGAGATCGAGCACCCTCTTCTAGCCCCACAAATAGGGCTATTGCATGGAACAAGCGTGCTAGTTGATGATGCATTTGGGCTGTATATGCTTAAATCCACATTCTGTTTCATAAAAATTAAATAAAAACAATGTGAAGCCATGAATTCTGGGAAAGAAAAGTATATAGATCATGAAATGACAGATGTCCACAATGGTCAACTAGCCAAAAAAAAACGTAGCAGTAGGTTTTAGCCACTTAATCAGAAGACAACAAATCATATCCATAATAATGTGTATGCTTTGAAGCAAATTAAACATCAAGTTAAATACTGCTTTGAAATATGCTTTTAGAAGAAAATAAATCTCTTCACCGAAATCCATGAATGAGAATATACAAGGTAAACCGGCAAGCATTTTTCCACTATTTTAAAATACAAGAAAAAAACTTCAACAGAGGAAACAGACACCTGGAACCCAGAAATAAAACTAAAATGACAAATTAGAAAACAGAAACTATGAACTGCAACTACTGCAAAAAAATTGACTGGCTTTAAAAATGGGGACAAAAATCCTACCCATACACACTCTTCCTCAACTTAGCAAATACATGCACATCGTTCTTATCCTGCCAAATAAGGACTCTAGATCACTTCTGATAAGGCTTTAGTGAGGATGTATGCTTCCAGATCCATTTGAAGGACATGTGATAGGCTGATAGTTCTCAAGATGTGTTTTCCAAGTGTAGGAGTATACCCACTAATATTGTTGAATAAAGAGAGATAATAACAATGAGTTAGTTGATAAGGATATAACTAAGTATTTGTATTTTAAAATTTTCATATCTTATTAGGAGTCTTTGACATCAGGAGTTTATGCAATGATGTCTTGTAACCTTTTTAGATTTTTAATTATTCAGAATAATTACAAGAGACTTTCTTCTCCTAAGTTCTGTTTTGCTACATGGTATCAGCGCTGGAGGGTTTCGACCATGATAATTAAATTCTATGAAGTATGACCCCTGATATCGGTGAGAATTTCTTATTGTATTCATCGGCCAAAGATGTCTAAGAGGCGGCAAGGGACACTTATTCCAACAAGGAGAATATTGGAGAGCTGTTCGAGATCGAAAGCACCCTTACTGCCTTGAAACAAGGTGAATCCTCTGTTACCCGATACTTTACGTCGCTAACTCGATATTGGCAACAAATTGACCTTTATGAAAATTACGTATGGAAGTGTCCAGATGATGAATCCTCCGACCGAGCAATTGTTGAAAAGAGATGTATTTTCCAGTTCTTGATGGGTCTTGGCTCGAATCTGGATGATGTTTGTGGACACATTCTTTCCGTCAAACCACTGTCTAGCCAGCGTGAAGCTTTCTCTACGGTTCGACACGAGAGTCGGAAATATTAATGATGGGCCCTTCACTCACTAGTCTTCCTTCGGAAGCCTCAACCCTTGCCATGCGATCCAATTGCAGTCCATCCATCACTTTGGACCTTACCCCTCAGCCTATTGTTTCTATTGGGCAAAGTTCGACTACTTCAAACAGCATGCATAATGGCCGTCCTTGTTGTGAAAAAAAGCAACAGATACTTTGAAACACGTTGGAAAATCCATGGGAAGCCGGTGAATTGGAAATCTTCCCATCAGAGGCATGCCAATCTTGCTACCGAAGGTCTTCTGGCTGAACAACAGCCCTTTAGCAAGGAGCAACTAGATATTCTTCACCAATTGATGAGTAAGGCCCTTCCACAGAGCACTCATTCCCCTATTGGTGCTGGAAGTGTTGCCCATACAGGTACTACACCTATTGCTTTTCTTTCACAACTTTTGGATAATCGATCTGGTGCGTCGGAACACATGACAGGAAATTTGAAGCTTTTAGGCTCTTATCACCCATGCACTACTCCTTGTATTGTCCGTATAGCAAATGGCTCTTGTGCGAATATTCTTGGGACAGGGGCAGTCCATATTTCAGGCACTTTTACTTTGAATCCCGTCTTATTTGTTCTTAATCTTGATTGCAATCTGTTATCTGTTAGTCGACTCAATAGAGATATCAAGTGTGTCTCTAAATTTATGCATGATTCATGTGTTTTTGAGGACTTGACTAGGTGTGTTCATCAGTTCGGTTTACCAACCAAACCGAAAAAGTTCGGTTCAGTTTTTTGTTTAGAAAAAATATCGGTTTAGGTTCGGTTTCGGTTATAGCGTTCCGTTAACCCAACATAAATTTTAAAAAAAAATTTAAACAAAATTTTAATATGTATTTTTTAAAATACATATTTTTAAAATATGTATTTATATTAAAAATGGCCGAATAATAAAATCTCGTGGAGCAAGGGTAGATAGTCTTGGGCCCACAGATGAGGCTTTCATGAGCTAAAAAACGTAAGAACTAAGAAGTGAAAACCAATAGTGAATTGTATAATTGTATCCACGACCAGTTCAATCTTTTGGGTACGGAACCAGTGTTTGGGCCAGCCAAACTTGTTTTTGCGTAGACCTCCAATTCGAAAAAAATTTAAAATTAATATTTCGGTTTTACCGAAGCCGAACCGAAATTTTCGGTGAAAACTGAAACCTAACCGAAACATTTCAATTGGGTTTTCGGTCGAAAATTTCAGCTAATTTGGCTTCGGGGTGGGCGATTGGCACTAACGACCATGATGATATGCCCATTGTTGTTCGAAAGGGGGTTAGGTCTTGCACTCAGCATCCTATAGGTATTTTTTCTCACTTGAGCATTCATCTCAGGCATATCGAGCTTTTGTGTCCAATTATATCAAGTTTAGATACCAACTATTGAAAGCGCTCTACAAAATCCAGATTGGAAGTTAGCAGCCCTTGAGGAAATTCAGCCCTAGAGAAGAACAGTAGATGGCTCATTACGGATCTTCACCAGGAAAGAAAACAGTTGGATGCAGATGGATCTTCTCAGAGAAGCATAAAGCTGATGGAAGCGTGGAACGATACAAAGCAAGATTGGTTGCAAAAGCGTACACTCAATCTTATGGTATTGATTATCAAGAATCTTTTGCTCTTGTAGCCCGACTAAATGAATGGAAACATACAGTGTCAATCTGATCACACCTTGTTTGTCAAACACTCGGAAGGAGGAAACATCATAATTTTCATAGTATATGTTGATGATATTGTTATCACAGAAAATAATAGCAAAGAAATGTCTCAGGTGAAAGTTCTGCTCTCAAAAGCATTTGAAATGAAAGACCTCGGACATTTTAAATATTTTCTGGGAATCGAAGTTGCAAGATCAACCCGTGGATTTATATTTCTCAAAGGAAATATGTGATGGATCTTCTAAAAGAAATTGGAATGTTTGGGTACAAACATGTAGACACACACCCATGAATGCCAAAGCAAAGCCTGAGACATACAGTGATGTTGTGAACAGAATATTGAGATATCTCAAGAGAAACCCGGGAAAGGATTACTCTTCAGAAAATCCTCTATCTGAAGTGTCAAGATATACAGTGATGCGGATTGGGCAGGCTCCCACACAGATCGACCATCTACCTCCGGCTACGGCACATTTGTCTGGGAAACTTAGTAACTTGGAGGATTAAAAGCAATAAGGGGTAGCTCTTAGCACTGCAGAGGCAGAGTATCGAGCATTAGCCCAAGATATATATGAAGGAATGTGGTTGAAAAGATTATTGAATGAATTTGGAAAACAGTCAACCAGGAGAAATGATGTGTGACAACAAGCAACCATAAGCATAGCCAAAAACCTTGTGCATCATGATCGGACTAAACACATCGAGATAGATCGAAAATTCATAGGTGAAAAGATCGAGAAGGAAATCATCGACCTCAGCTATATGACCCAGCTTGAGGGGATATTAACAATGAGTTAGTTGATACGGATATAGATAAGTATTTGTATTTTAAATTTCCTATCTTATCTTAGGAGTTTATGTAATGATGTCTTGTAACCTTTTTAATTATTCAGAATAATAACAAGAGTCTTTATTCACCTAAATTCTGTTTCGCTACAGTTATATATCTCCTTGGAGTTCTTATCAAATAGATACGTTTTCCCAATTTTCAGATACATAGAATTCGTCAACCAAGTCATCATCACTCAGAATTTTAGGTCACCCAGGAACTATAGGAAACATTAGAAATGGGCAAATATTGCACAGCCCATGTAACCACAATTCCCATCAACCTAGAGAATGAAAAGGGTTGTTCTTATGTTCTGCATAAAGGGAGTGGTTGTATCCTTTCAGGCAGACAACAAGGTTCGATCGACATAAGGATTTGCCCAAATCTTTTGTTCCTCTTCATTGAATCCTCATGAATGAGATAATGAGAACGTATAACATACATGGGCAACGGTTTTCCTATTTGTAGGAACAACTTTGAAAAAGGAAACTCACACCTGTGGTATATATGGTATTGTTTCCATGCAAAATATTTCCTGAAATATCTTGGGGAAATGAATTGGAAAATAAATGTGAGCTTTGTAATGCTTACGAATGTAGAACATGAATAGAACTGTTTTTTTAATTGACAAAAAATTGAAAATATATGAGTATATTTGCCTATGCTTCCTGGAACTGAAAATATTCCCGGAAATAACATACTCTAGACTCCGGAAACCACAACACGAGAACTTAAAATTCCAAAACAACATATGCACCGCAAGTAAAATAAAAAGAATTAGACAAATTTTGAAACTATTGGAAGATTAACCCCAACTTTCCATAGCATACCTGCCCTGTTATATTCAAGCTACGTACACATCTGGTACAATCACAGGGTAACCAAAACAGGTTGCTGCCAGTGTCAAGTGCCACAAGGTATGTTGAATTAGGTGTTCCGACATCCACAAATACGTAATGCAAGCTGCAAATACACGAGACAAAATTATATAACGAAGCAAGCCAAACATGTTCTAATCACTTAGTTGTAGCAATTAAGTAGGACTTACTAAGAGCAGGAAAAAAACTAGAATGCTTAAATATAAGACAGAAAATGAAAACTTAATCAGAAAGTAACTCTTTTTGAAACCAATGCCACGATAAGTAGATAAGTGAAGTCAACTCTAATCTTCTCAAAACTTTTATTGATCGACTTGATTTGGTCGTTCAAAATAACCAAAATTTTCATTTGACAAGGCACGAGTAACAACAAATAAACAAGCAAGAGTGCTTGACATCATGGTCAGAGAAGATATGACTGAAAGATCGAAAATTGTAAGATGATAAAAAAAAATAAGAATCATTAAAGAATATCTAGGAGGATTTATCATGCAAAAACGAAAGCAACAAAAAGATGTCCAAGGCACAATAGCTCATAAGCAAGTAAAGCAACATTACTAACTATAAATAATCCATCATTAATTTCTGCTTAATGAAACATGAAACCAATGAGACATCAACGTATGCAATAAAGATTTGATATGGAACATCATCGTATGCAAGAGGAAAAACAACTAGGGAACAATATCAAAACGAGATTTTGAGAACCAAATAAACACAGAATGATAAAAGCTAAAACAAGTTGAATGATCATAAATTTCGAGGACAGCAAGCAAAAAACAGATTGTTAAAAAAGAAAAAGAAAAAGCATACAATCCAAGAGCGGAGAGACGATAGGTAATGTTGCCACCGGAGAAAGTGAGAGTGGGGGCTGTGGTGGAAGGAGTGGATTCGGCAAGACGGCGGGCCTTGAAAAGATTATCACGGTGAGCCATGGCGGTGTAGTAATCCAGCGTACCCTTTTCTGGGAACCCATCAAAATCCAAGAAATCCTTGAGATGGTCGGAATATCTGTGGTGGATATCGAACCCGAACGTCCCAAATGCTTCGCTACTCCTGGCATTAATCCAGCACATAGAGACTAGCATAATCAGAATACCCATCACCGCTGAAGTACACATCATTTAATTTATTCGTCGTTCTTGGAATCGAAAAAAAAAAAAACAGAACAACAAAATATTTTCAATCACCTCTTGGCCCAATAAATCAACAACTAGTATGCAAATTCGGGGTGGCGTAGACTAATTGAGTCTACGTTAGAAAGTATTGTCAGGAAATTATGAGGAAGTAGAATAAAGATTGTTGACAAGTTCTTACCTAGGGAAGGAGGTGAGAAAAATACTACTAAAGAATTGACGAAGTCAACTGTTCCGGCACACGGAGTGATGAGTCACGCGGGAAGAGACCAGGCAATGGAAATATACACTGAAAAGTCAAACTTTTGAGCATGTTACACCTTTCTCACCCTCTATAAATAAGTTTGTATTAAATGTTTTTTATATTCAATATTTTTTATGTAACATCTACAAATAAGTTTGCATTAAATATTTGTTATATAATTTTTTTTATAATTAGTTAAAACAACAATTATTATTATTTTAAAGTTATTATAATAATTTTTGCATTATAAAATTTAAGTTAATATGATAATTTTATCAACATACCATGATCAAGATAGTTATTATATTCTCTTGGCTATGTTTACTTGGCATGATTCGGGGGTGGATAGACTTATTAATCAAGCCTATCTAATGTTTATTAAAATATGCTAAGTTTTTTTTTGGGATTAATTATTTTGTTGGAGTGATAAATAGTACCAAATAGAATGAGAAAAATACTTTTCTACCCTTATAAACAAAAAAAATAAGCATCAATACATAATTTTTTTTATTTTCTCGACCAAATCAAACTTTTCTTAACTAAATTAAACCTTTTTTATTTTAATTACTACCTCTGCTCTATTTTTTTTTTTTTGGGATTTGTGAATTTAAAATTCAAAATATGCATTTTCAAACAAATTAATTTTTTTTAATTAAAATTTAAATAATTATAAATAATAGTTATTTTGTGATGATATACTAATATTTTTTCAAATTCATACAACAACTTTTTAATTAATACATCAACTTTGTTTTTAAAATATAATTTTTAAAATTAAATGAGTATTAATAAATAAATAAAGAAATCAAACATAATAATAGTATTAATAAGGATATGAGGATTAAAAAAGGTTTAATTTAGTTAAGAAAAGTTTGGTTTGGTCGAGAAAATAAAAAAAAACTTGTGGCATTACTAAAGGTTAGCATGGAGACATGCAGATTGGAAAAGGTTTATGAGTGCTTGCATAAGCTAAGAGGGGTTAATCTGTCGGCTATGGAAATCATAGAGAATTGGTTTCGAGAGAACCATGCATCTGAGTTGGGTTCAATTAATTTGGATCAGAATCAGATGAAGGAAGATGTTAAGAATTAATGGAGTTCCTACTTATAACCAACTTGTTGTGAGTGAAATAATCCAAAATCTTTTATAATGAGCAACTATAGCTTTCAAATTTACACTGTGGACAACAATTCTCAATACATCACTCAGGTGTATATAAGTCAAACACGTCGATTGATAACGTGGGGGAAGGTGAGCATGTGAACGGAATAATCAATCACATGAAAAAACCTGCTCTGATACCATGTTAAGAACTCATGTAATTCATACTCATAACACAAAATCTTTTATAAGGAGCAAATATAGCTTGCAAGTCCCAATGTGGGACAACAACTCTCAACAAAAGCACTTTTAAGGAATGGATATGGGTGACATGGACTTGGCTAGTTTGGGAAGGGTGTTTGGATTGTACAAAGATCAACTATGATGCACGGACACTCCTAAAAATTACTTGGTGCAGTGTCGGACACTTCTAGGACACCGACTGTAGAACTCCAACTCCCAATCTTGTCATTATTGCATTAACATGGTCATTTGTATATACAATTATAGCATTAATGAGTTCTCACTATATGCCTCGCACTTATGCCATGACCTCTATAAAAAATTTCAATGGAAATCCCCAAACCCGAAATACAAATCACATACGTATACACTTCGTCATGCACTAATATGCTCTCAGTTTGTTAAGCATTTCCTCTAAATTTAATTTCATGCAGCACACAATGAAAAGAGAACCCAAATAAGTGTCTATTGGTATAAAACGTAATGCTCTATACCAAAAACCGGTACCTCAGTCCTGTGAGCATTCTCGTTCATTAAATCGAAACTTGATTCCAGAACCATTATCATATATGTTCTACCTGTTTCAACAGAAACAGCCACCACGCGGGGTGAGCATACCAACAACATGATCACAATATCAACACATATAACAACTATGAATTTACAGAATGTAAATGCTGTAATTTAAGGAAATACTCTCTGAGTATACAATGGCCATGTGGGATCTCAAACGCTGTTCTTGTTCTCACAATATCTCAGAATCATCATCTCCAAAACCGATAATAATCCATTATCAATAAAGAGTTAAATCATTACAACAATGATTTACTGTAATCAAATGCATTTCAATTGTCAATTTTCACATTAAATTGCATAATATCACATTGCCCGCTTAACAGCGGCGACACTCTAAATCATCGCACGCTCAACAACGACATCACTATAAAATAGCGCACGCTCAATAACGGGATCACTATCACTCATTGCACGCTCAATAGCGGCATCGCAATATACCATCTATAAGGACCCCACATCCTAATCTCGTCATTAGTGCATTTATCATCTATATTAGTGCATACATTCATATCATTAAGGAATTCTCATTACATACGCCAATAACAATGGCATGACGTCTATAAAATTTTTGACATAAATCCTCTTAACATCCAATTCAACACAACTCAACTAGCATAAGTATACACTTCATAGCACCAATCATATTCTCAATTCATCATTCAATTATATTCTCAAATAATTGCAGGCAATACGTAATTGAAAAGACAAGCCTCAATTTTTATACATACCATTTACACATATTCAAAATGCTCACACACGAGCCTTTAGTAAATGAAAGTGTATCTACAAGTACAAGTCTCATTACCAATACCAATATTGGTACCTCAGTCTTGGGAGCATTCACATTCAACAGCTCGAACTCATTCCCAGAGCCAATGTTGTACTTGTTCTACCTGTTTCAACGGAAACAGCCCCCACATAGGGTGAACATACCACCAACATAATCTCAATATGATCGAATCCACAAATAATAATTTACAGAATATAAGGCTGCAAATTAGATAATACTCCCTAAGCATTTCATATCCTTATAAGATCTCCCAGCTGTTCATGTGCTAACAATATCCAAACTCATCAATTCCATAATTGATAATAATTCAATTCATCATGTTCACATTTATCATTACCATAATCCATATTTACTCAAACATCTCAACATTGATGTATCACTTCGCTCGCTCGATAGCGGCATCATCATAAATCATAGCATGCTCAATAGCGGCATCATCATAAACCATTGCTCGCTCAAAAGCGGCACCGACATAGACCATCGCACGCTCAATAGCGGCATCATCGTAAGCCAATAAATACAACAGTAACATAACCATCAAAAATTGTACGTCTCTACGTACTTAATTCAAGCGCAACAATAATATATTATTGGTTGACACAACAATAATATACTTACATATGCTCGTACGTCACACGTACCTTATAGTCCAATCGTAAGAGCCACTCCTTGCTTGCCCCGAGATCCGGTGAATTAATCGCTACATGAGATTAATAATTCAATATCAATTATATGTAAGCAATCACATACTCAACCTCCATAAATATCATCATAACATGACGATATAATACTCAAACGACTCGGGCAAGGCCTACGTCGACATTCAACAACAAAATATTTTTTCAAGAATTTTGGCTTGACGATCGATCGCTTCGCCAGCCTCTCAAAAATCTGGACAATTCATCGTCCCTCGGCGATCGATCGCCAAAGTCCTCGCGACCTACGATTTTTTTGAAAAATACTGCCTTCCATGCTATTACGAACCCAAAACCAACACAACCAACACCCCATGCTCCTCAATTCTTCAATAAAAACACAATTTCAAACTCAATAACAAAATCTATAAAATCCCAAGAATTCAAACACATCTCACACCATAATCAAACTCTACAAAAATATAATCAAAACCTTCACAATCAAGAGATGAAGATGGTTACCTAGTTATTTGCTCAAGAATCTTGCCCAAAAATCGAGTTCCATGGAATTTTCTTCGAGGGAAAAGGGAATAGGGGAAGGAGAGAAGGGGGAAAAAGCGGTGAGGGGGAAGGAGAGAGAGGAAAAACGAGTGGAGTGATTGAACACTGAGTTCACTTGGTATATAGTACCAAGGCTCAAAAAGCCCGAGTCTCCAATACTCGCACCAAAACTCTTTAATAACAACAGTGTTCAATAAAATCTCACACTTCCTCAAATGCATCTCAAACCTCAAACCAAAGCTCTCACCAGACTCCAGATCCTACTACAAACATAATTCCAAGGTTCAATAAGTCAATGAGAATAAAATCTCGAACCTTGACTCTAACAATTCCAACAACGGATAATAATCCCTTAAAAACTCAATTCGATAATTATCATCATTACCGCCATTAATCTTTGGATATCACACATACATAGGTGCTCTCGAAACCATAAACACATCAATCAACAGTTATGTCAACAACTCATAGTATACACGGTTCGTATGTCTTTACGTACTAATTTAATACGTACTCATTTAAACATAACAAGAATATATTATTCGTTTAAGCACGAAAATAATATACTTAACTATGCTCGTATGTCACGCGTACCTTAAGATTGGCGACATAATTTGGACATCTTCCATAACCAGTGGCACATACAATATCTATATTGAATATCAATTCAATATCAATAACTCATTAATCCTTTAAATATTGATTTGTCATGCCTCGTATTAAAATCAATCACGATTTAACTCTAACTCCACCAATCTGTTGGGTCTCCCGATCAGTAGAAAGCCAAAAAATTCACCCTTCGCTATGGCCTTGGACCGATCGATCGGCTGCTGCACGACCCGAAAAACGCCATTTCATTTCTCCAAAAACCTCACATATCCATAACACAACCTCATACAACTATATTTGTGGGGTCCTCATCACCTTAATCCTTAATTAATTGTTCAATTACGTAAATCACATTCTACGTACTACTGATTGTGATTTTTCACTATGTCTTTCGCTTACATTATTCATATACATTACATCTTGTATATTCTTTACATAGCACAAATCATCAAATCTCGCACAGTTTAACTCCTAGTAGCAGAAGGTAGACTCACAATCCCAGCTCTCCCCAGCTATGAGTCCCTACAGAACAACCACACAACACATGAGTATATAGAAATGGTGTCCATCAATCAGGATCAATATAATGCATCAATATATAAACAACTTCCTGTAATTCATGCATTTGCAATACTTCTTTCTAGTTGTTCCTGTACATACCCCATGTACATACCTCAAAACATAATAAACACATGATACAATTAGCCAAATATGTCATCACATATTTCATTCATTATCCTGTTATAACGGGACCGATATGATATGCCTATCTCAAATCAATATGTCAGTGGAACCTCATCACATCTTCATATTAGCAGCACATATCATATAACCGTCCTCACTCGTTATAACAGCCAAAGCATATGCCCAATAATGGCATACCTCTCATATACAACATGCCCAACAATGGCATACTCAGTATGGCATCAACTGTATGCCTCAATCACATCGTGTCTCACAGCACCAATCACATGCCTCAACAGCATGAATATACACCCTGTTATAACGAAGCACATATGATATTGTTTTTCTGCTCAATATGTCACTGGAACCACCTCACATCTTCATATTAGCAGCATATATCATATACTCAGCACATGTTATAACAGTCCAATCTCATGCATCAACAGTATATAAATCATCATTACAAATGATATTCACAACCATTTCATATGTCAACAATATATATATTCTCATCATATACATTTATCAGAAATGTAATATCTATATCGTACGTTAACACGTACCTGTCGTACGATATAAAATATAGAAATTCAGGCGTCAATGGTTAACCGCCTCATTGTCCCATCCCCTGTGATGATACTACATAAATACCAACAATGTATCATGTTATAATAGACTTCAATATCAAATTCCACAAAACTATAACAATGTTCAACATTTTACATCTAGCGATCGATCGGTCACTCTCGCGATCGATTGCTTCAATTGTGCAACCCTAGCGATCGATCGGTCAAAAGCTAGTGATCGATCGCTAGAAAGTCTGAATTTCATAAAATGCTACGGCCTTTTAGCGATCGATCGGTACTCTTTTAGCGATTGATCGCTAACCACTTTTGCTTTGAGCGATCGATTGGTATACTCTTAGCGATCGATCACTATGCTCTGTAAATTCAGAATATGGCGATTTTGATGCTTATCTTCATGGTTTATCCCTTCCACCTCGAATCATACTCTCACAATCTCATAAAACATCATTCTATCATGATCTCAACATGTTTTCATAACAACACAACTTATTTCATTGACTTTAACAACATATGAATTCAATCTTTCAAACAAATCACATGCTTCTTGAATTGCATATAAAACACCATAACTAAGTTATTACACCACCTAACTACATCAAAGTAACCTTATGCAACTTATCCTTACCACATATTCCATTTTGAACATGATTCCAAGCTAGAACCAAGCAAAGAAGAGAAGGGTGCAAGAGAGCATGTGTAGAGCTTTTGTAGGTGAGTTATGGTGAATTATGTTTCTCAAAATCTGATTTTGGATAGATATAGTGTGATGACCAGGGATTATATATGCTAATCCCGTAGTGTTAATAATCCCTAAAGTGGTTTTACGTAGCGATTTGGAGTTTAATCGAGGTGTTGGGTCTTCTGGGCTCGTTTATTTGGGTAGTTGGGATCGTTGGATCCAGAGGTTGAGATTGTATTCACATTACGGTGTAAAACCTAAGAGTTGGGTTTTTGATGTGTCTCGGAGTCTCGGGTGCTATGTGAGCACCGGTAGAGGGTTTTGGAGTTAGAGAGAGAGTTTTTGAAAACAGATGATTTTTAAGGAATCACGATGTATTTGTAGGGTTATTAGTTTTTCGGGGTATTTTGCTATAAATACCAGTCGAACCCGAGATATTTCATTAAAATTCCATTTCAGCCCTCCAACCTCTCTCTCTCTCTCTCCCCCCGCCGAACCCGTCTGCCTCCCCTGCCCCCGCGCGCAAAAGCGCTTCGGCCGCCGCCGTCCCGCCGCCGATCGGCGCGTCCGACCTACCCACGGCTTCGTCTCGTCCAGGCGCTCATTTCCCCTCCGGCAATTGAAAGTTTCATCGCGATTTGAGGTCGAATTTTGAGAAAGAGCGGCGATCCCCAATTTCTAGGGTTCATCGGATTTTGGTCGTTTTTCTTCCGATTTCGTTTGGGTAACGTTCCTTACCCCTTTTTCCATGTTTGTGATGTTCTTCCCTGCCTAATTGTGATTTGTGGCTCGAAATTATGTTCGAATTTTAGGGCTTGGAATTCGATTTTGGGGATTTTTGGCATGAGGATGATAATGCTTGTTAGGATTCGATTTATTCATGTTTAAATGAATTATGATGCTTAAGTGGGATCGAATTAAGATGTTATGGTTCGAATTTCCCCAATTTCGTAGGGTTTAATTTTCGAATTATTGGGGGTTTTTGGCAAAGGTGATGATTCTTGCCATTGATGGTTTAATTCACATCTTAGGTGTATTATGATGCTTGGTTGGGTTCGAATTGTGAGTTTAGGGTTCGAATTGTGTAGGATGTTCTTGAACAATTTTCGATATTATCGCATTCGTTTTCCCTCCCTGCATGTACCCTGCCCCGGGTCTTTTAAATGATTTATTGTCGTGTGTTGACGATATTTTGAATGTTATGGATGTGCTTGAGCATGGGTTACATGTTCGTAAATAATTGTGAATTATTTATCGTGTTAGCACATCGTTCCTCGGGGCATGGAACTCGAGCAAGGTTTGGCTCGGACTTCGAGGATTTCAGGTACGTTTAACGTACGAGCATAGTTTAAATGATGTTTTACAAGTATGATGCATGATCTAAAATACATGAAATGCTTTGCTATGATGGTATCGGGACTCGGTTACGATATGTTGTTTCACATGGTGGAATGCTCAGTGCCGCTATGAAGCGAGCCAATGATGAGATGTGGTTGCTACGGAGCAAACACCCATAGTATGACGTTACCTTGAAGTAAGAAATGAAAATGTGGTATTTGATTAGATATCTAGGATATCTGTATTTTATTCCCTATGGGTAATAATAGGAACAGAGACGTAGTTAATCAGAGAAGTGATTAACCAGTATCGGAAGTTAAGGAAATCTCAATATGATATCTAGAATTATGATCATTGCTAGATTAAGTAAGATGTTATGAAACGATGTTATGAAAAGATGTTATGAAACGATGTTATGAAAAGATGTTATGAAACGATGTTATGAAAAGATGTTATGAAACGATGTTATGAAATGATGTTATGAAATGTTGCTAATAATTGCTAGATTAAGTAAGATGTTATGAAAAGATGTTATGAAACGATGTTATGAAAATATGTTATGAAACGATGTTATGAAATGATGTCATGAAATGTTGCTAATCATTACTAGATTAAGTAAGATGTTATGAAACGATGTTATGAGAAGATGTTATGAAATGACGTTATGAAAAGATGTTATGAAACGATGTTATGAAAAGATGTTATGAAACGATGTTATGAAATGATGTTATGAAATGTTGCTAATCATTGCTAGATAAAGTAAGATGTTATGAAAGGTTGCTAATTTGAAACTGGCTAGGGTTAACCAATGTGATGATTAACTGCATATTCAGGATTTGATGATTTATCTGTTTTGAGAACAGGGTTATTACAGGGGTACGATATGATGAGGATGATACCATCCAGGAAGTATCACATATGTTCCACAATATTTACATTTTCGTAAATTATGTATTATGTCATTATGATTATGAAATTGTGGAATTGGTATGCTCACCCCCGTTGGGGGCTGTCTCTGTTGAGGGCAGGTGAACAGGTACATCGATGGCTTTGGAGATGAGCTCAAGCTGTTGATTGGATGTACTCCCAGGATCGTGGTACCAGGGCTTGATGAAGCACGGTATCGTATAAAGTACTCATATACCCAAGATGATTATATACATATTCATGATGCTCGCATGTGAGCACGATTATACTTGTATATGGGTTGTATGTAAAGGCATGAGCCTTTCTCTCTTTCATTCTATGTTGCATGCAATTAGAGGTAGAATTGCTAAATGATATGAGAGTCATTGGCGTATTATGTGGGTGTTGAAACCCACTTTTGATGTCATATGTGTGGTGTCTTCCCTGGCTGTGAATTTACTTATTATTGCTGCATTCTGATGAGTATTATGTTTTCCCTGGCCGGGAATTATGTTATGTGCTGTGCTTTTATTTCGGGATAGCTCTATTTATGGGGAGACTCTGCCCAAATTTTTATAAAAGTCCACAAGTAAAAAGTGGTGTAATGGGCGAGCTCTATGAGTCTATTGTTGTTAGGAAGACGAGCTTATAACGCTGTATGTTAAAGAAAATTTTGTAATTGCCATTCATTGGTAAAGTATCATCTGAGTTTCCCGAACAATTTTATTAAAAGCATGTGCCACACATTAATGATTAATACACTAATCAAGGGTTAAGTATACGGGGTCCTTACATTAGTGGTATCAGAGCAGTGGTTGCTCGTTGGGGCTGTTAAGGGCCTAGGAAGATATTGATAGCACATATTTATGCATGATGGCATTAATGTTATACGACATGACTAATTGTTTATGTGCTTATATGATATGAAAAGTGGTATTGCTAACCATTGTGGTTGCAGGAATCGTGTGGAACACGATAGGATGGCATTAATAGCGATGTCTAACACTCTATATGCTACGTGCCAAGGAATCTGATTTTGGAAGAAAATCAGGGAAAAGAAAGATATGATGTATTGTCTGAGGACAGACTGGGTAGACAACCGACAGTGGAATACTTCGGTATGGTCTCAATTATTATTGAATATACTAATGCGTTTGTTCATGTAATGTTCAAGCGAGGAAGGTACGTAAGACGCGTACGGGCATCGGACGGTAACATATTCTTACACTATGACTATGCTATGATTACAGAAGTAATTACGATGTTTATGATGATGATGTCTATGATGAATAAAGATGACAAGATGTTTACGATGATGTTATTACAAATAAGTTTATGATGATAATGATAAGTAAGTTATGATAATGCTTATGATAAGTAAAGATGATATGATGTTCATGATAATGATTATGATGATGATTATGAGGAATAAGATTATAATGATGATGTTTATACGATGTTTATATGATGATGTGCATAAGATGTTTATATGATGATGTACATAAGATGTTTATATGATGATGTACATAAGATGTTTATATGATGATGTGCATACGATGTTTATATGATGATGTGCATACGATGCTTATATGATAATGTTTACATGATGTTATTGTGGTAAGGTGCCACGGGGTAAGGTGCCCCACATGGTAAGTAGCCATGTGATGTTATTGTGGTAAGGTGCCACGGGGTAAGGTGCCCCACATGGTAAGTAGCCATGCGATGTTATTGTGGTAAGGTGCCACGGGGTAAGGTGCCCCACATGGTAAGTAGCCATGCGATATTATTGTGGTAAGGTGCCACGGGGTAAGGTGCCCCATATGGTAAGAGGCCATACGATATTATTATGTGGATTTACGATGACTCATTCTTTTATGATGATTGGCGATGGTTCTTTCCGCCAGATGTATGATAGCGATGCCTCATTCCGCTATATTGATGGGCGATGGTTCTTTCCGCCAGATGTATGATAGCGATGCCTCATTCCGCTATATTGATGGGCGATGGTTCTTTCCGCCAGATGTATGATAGCGATGCCTCATTCCGCTATATTGATGGGCGATGGTTCTTTCCGCCAGATGTATGATAGCGATGCCTCATTCCGCTATATTGATGGGCGATGGTTCTTTCCGCCAGATGTATGATAGCGATGCTTCATTCCGCTATATTGATGGGCGATGGTTCTTTCCGCCAGATGTATGATAGCGATGCCTCATTCCGCTATATTGATTGGCGATGGTTCTTTCCGCCAGATGTATTGATGACGATGCCTCTTTTCGCTATTATGTGACGATGATTCATACTCAGGTGTATAGCGAGGTTTCATGCCACCTATTATATGACGAGGTATCATGCCGTCGATTCTATAGCGATGGACTGTACCGCTATATATTCAGCACAGGATTTTGGCCGCCTTCGAGCGATGGGTGCTGATTACGTATTATTATGGAGCGACGGAGATAGGTATGCCGCTATCTTGTTAGCGATGAGGTATGAGATATTGCTATTTTATTAGCATTATTATTGCTGGTATGCGTTGATATGCATGTTTTATTATGACTATTTACTAGCATGATGATGGATGACATATGTTGATGTACATGGACCGTCACGAGTTGACTATGTTATTTAGATGTCATTGTTGACTTGTATCGTCACTAGTTGACGATACCTTAGATGTCATGAGTGGGCATGTGTCGTCACAGGATGACGTTGACGATGGTGTAGGAGATGTCTTATTAGACATGCATCATCGTTACGATGAGCAATGCGTTGAGCATACGTTTTCAGTTGTATGCCTTGGGTGCCAGGTGTCGGGCACCAGGTGGTGTGTGCGTCACCGATTGACGTGACCCTTTTACCGAGCGGGTTGCTCGAAGAATGGATGGACACGCTGTACATGTGATTGTACCGCAGAAATTGTTTGAGGTAATCATATTTCGAGTGGTGGTACCCTTGGGGTATGCTCGTTGGAATGGCTTTTTGGCCATGTTTATTTGACGACAGGAGTAATCGTGGAGGAATTTCTCGCTTCCATTGATATGACATGTGGTAGACATGGTCACACCACCCATGAGGGTGTAAGATGGGTCCTAAGGGAATAGGATCAGGTTATGTTAGGTACATGGGGACATTGAAGTGTCCAAGGTATGTCAGTATTGGAGGAATGTTGGGTAAAGACCCACTACTCTATCGATTGTTCTTCCCAGGGTATGGTATGCCGTGCGGAAACGTCCATCTGATTGGTAGGTTTGAGGTGAACCTAGTGAGGCAGCGACTAGTTCGTCTGCCGCGTGTGTGCAGCACCATGATGGGCTTGCTAGAGCCGTTATACTGCTCGTTGGAACCAAGTTTGGCAAATCGTAAAGTGATACGAGGTGGATTGTAGTGGACTCTGGTAGTCACCACGTCATTTGAAGTTGAGGTTGAGTATGCCTCACAGAAACGTATATATGTTTATGTTTAAATCTTGGGGAGACTTGTCTGGGACAGCACATGATGTGAAGTACCAACGAGAGAGTCGTCAAGTCGTCGTTGATTCGATCTGAGAATCCATGTATTTGAGCTGCAATGATGCGACTGCTCCTTCGATAGAGGAGGTTTGAAAGTGGAAACCAGGTTTGGTATGTGTACACCGTGGAATACTAGTGTTTCCCTCGTAACGATGTATGTTGGACATCGTGAGTCATGATAAGAGATGTCAAGGAATGAAATCTACGATGGAATCAGGAACGATTCGAATCCTTACAGTTTCAGTTGACTAACTGCTTTTGGATTATTAGCGTTGAGCTGTGCTGACGCTCTTTGACGTTATGATAGATTTGGAAGTCTATTCCACTCCAGAGTTTGACACGAGGTCAACGTTCTCACGGTTGATGTGTCATTCAGGATGCGTTCTTACTGGTTGTATTAGAACGAAGGATGACTGTCCGATCTACAGTCGTAAGTATAGGTTGTTTTTCAGTCATGAGAGACTGACTTTTAGGATGACCCGCATCGAAGTACGTTTTGCCTCTTAAGTGATATGTTGGTTTTGGTAAGTCGCTCTGTTTCAGAGTTTGAAGAGAAGTAAGTATCCTCGCGTTTATTAATACGATTCTGATATGGTCAGGAATCGAGGTTATGGCTTCATGTTGTTGTGTAGCCTGGGTGTTACGTGATACACCAGTGCTAATTTCGAGGACGAAATTCTTTTAGTGGGGGATATTGTGATGACCAGGGATTATATATGCTAATCCCGTAGTGTTAATAATCCCTAAAGTGGTTTTACGTAGCGATTTGGAGTTTAATCGAGGTGTTGGGTCTTCTGGGCTCGTTTATTTGGGTAGTTGGGATCGTTGGATCCAGAGGTTGAGATTGTATTCACATTACGGTGTAAAACCTAAGAGTTGGGTTTTTGATGTGTCTCGGAGTCTCGGGTGCTATGTGAGCACCGGTAGAGGGTTTTGGAGTTAGAGAGAGAGTTTTTGAAAACAGATGATTTTTAAGGAATCACGATGTATTTGTAGGGTTATTAGTTTTTCGGGGTATTTTGCTATAAATACCAGTCGAACCCGAGATATTTCATTAAAATTCCATTTCAGCCCTCCAACCTCTCTCTCTCTCTCTCCCCCGCCGAACCCGTCTGCCTCCCCTGCCCCCGCGCGCAAAAGCGCTTCGGCCGCCGCCGTCCCGCCGCCGATCGGCGCGTCCGACCTACCCACGGCTTCGTCTCGTCCAGGCGCTCATTTCCCCTCCGGCAATTGAAAGTTTCATCGCGATTTGAGGTCGAATTTTGAGAAAGAGCGGCGATCCCCAATTTCTAGGGTTCATCGGATTTTGGTCGTTTTTCTTCCGATTTCGTTTGGGTAACGTTCCTTACCCCTTTTTCCATGTTTGTGATGTTCTTCCCTGCCTAATTGTGATTTGTGGCTCGAAATTATGTTCGAATTTTAGGGCTTGGAATTCGATTTTGGGGATTTTTGGCATGAGGATGATAATGCTTGTTAGGATTCGATTTATTCATGTTTAAATGAATTATGATGCTTAAGTGGGATCGAATTAAGATGTTATGGTTCGAATTTCCCCAATTTCGTAGGGTTTAATTTTCGAATTATTGGGGGTTTTTGGCAAAGGTGATGATTCTTGCCATTGATGGTTTAATTCACATCTTAGGTGTATTATGATGCTTGGTTGGGTTCGAATTGTGAGTTTAGGGTTCGAATTGTGTAGGATGTTCTTGAACAATTTTCGATATTATCGCATTCGTTTTCCCTCCCTGCATGTACCCTGCCCCGGGTCTTTTAAATGATTTATTGTCGTGTGTTGACGATATTTTGAATGTTATGGATGTGCTTGAGCATGGGTTACATGTTCGTAAATAATTGTGAATTATTTATCGTGTTAGCACATCGTTCCTCGGGGCATGGAACTCGAGCAAGGTTTGGCTCGGACTTCGAGGATTTCAGGTACGTTTAACGTACAAGCATAGTTTAAATGATGTTTTACAAGTATGATGCATGATCTAAAATACATGAAATGCTTTGCTATGATGGTATCGGGACTCGGTTACGATATGTTGTTTCACATGGTGGAATGCTCAGTGCCGCTATGAAGCGAGCCAATGATGAGATGTGGTTGCTACGGAGCAAACACCCATAGTATGACGTTACCTTGAAGTAAGAAATGAAAATGTGGTATTTGATTAGATATCTAGGATATCTGTATTTTATTCCCTATGGGTAATAATAGGAACAGAGACGTAGTTAATCAGAGAAGTGATTAACCAGTATCGGAAGTTAAGGAAATCTCAATATGATATCTAGAATTATGATCATTGCTAGATTAAGTAAGATGTTATGAAACGATGTTATGAAAAGATGTTATGAAACGATGTTATGAAAAGATGTTATGAAACGATGTTATGAAAAGATGTTATGAAACGATGTTATGAAATGATGTTATGAAATGTTGCTAATAATTGCTAGATTAAGTAAGATGTTATGAAAAGATGTTATGAAACGATGTTATGAAAATATGTTATGAAACGATGTTATGAAATGATGTCATGAAATGTTGCTAATCATTACTAGATTAAGTAAGATGTTATGAAACGATGTTATGAGAAGATGTTATGAAACGACGTTATGAAAAGATGTTATGAAACGATGTTATGAAAAGATGTTATGAAACGATGTTATGAAATGATGTTATGAAATGTTGCTAATCATTGCTAGATAAAGTAAGATGTTATGAAAGGTTGCTAATTTGAAACTGGCTAGGGTTAACCAATGTGATGATTAACTGCATATTCAGGATTTGATGATTTATCTGTTTTGAGAACAGGGTTATTACAAGGGTACGATATGATGAGGATGATACCATCCAGGAAGTATCACATATGTTCCACAATATTTACATTTTCGTAAATTATGTATTATGTCATTATGATTATGAAATTGTGGAATTGGTATGCTCACCCCGTTGGGGGCTGTCTCTGTTGAGGGCAGGTGAACAGGTACATCGATGGCTTTGGAGATGAGCTCAAGCTGTTGATTGGATGTACTCCCAGGATCGTGGTACCAGGGCTTGATGAAGCACGGTATCGTATAAAGTACTCATATACCCACGATGATTATATACATATTCATGATGCTCGCATGTGAGCACGATTATACTTGTATATGGGTTGTATGTAAAGGCATGAGCCTTTCTCTCTTTCATCTATGTTGCATGCAATTAGAGGTAGAATTGCTAAATGATATGAGAGTCATTGGCGTATTATGTGGGTGTTGAAACCCACTTTTGATGTCATATGTGTGGTGTCTTCCCTGGCTGGGAATTTACTTATTATTGCTGCATTCTGATGAGTATTATGTTTTCCCTGGCCGGGAATTATGTTATGTGCTGTGCTTTTATTTCGGGATAGCTCTATTTATGGGGAGACTCTGCCCAAATTTTTATAAAAGTCCACAAGTAAAAAGTGGTGTAATGGGCGAGCTCTATGAGTCTATTGTTGTTAGGAAGACGAGCTTATAACGCTGTATGTTAAAGAAAATTTTGTAATTGCCATTCATTGGTAAAGTATCATCTGAGTTTCCCGAACAATTTTATTAAAAGCATGTGCCACACATTAATGATTAATACACTAATCAAGGGTTAAGTATACGGGGTCCTTACATATAGTCCATTCTAAACTCAAATGCAAATTCACATAACTTCCTTCAAATGCATATCAACATAGTACCCCACTACACACCTCATGCATCTAAATTATATTGTCCATACTCTCTTGGTCATGGTACAACAAGATATGCACCAACATAGCACGCCACTATATACATATATGTCGACGTTCTCAACTATGTTTAGTTCATTTCAACATGACAATTAATCTTTGTAGCACATGTCAACGAATCATACTCGACCTAAGTCAAACTCGAGTCCACATCATACAGTAATTAGTTCATAATTACTCAATAATCACATCACACATGTTTAAGTCATATCGAGTCATATCGAGGCATTACACTATTCAAACCAAATAAATATCATTGGACACTCAACAAGGATTAAAACCCATTTCATTTATAAAAAAACAACAAGAATCCAAGACTCTTCAAAACCCACAAACTTCAACACAACTCAAAACCATAATCAAATCTTACAAAAACACTATCAAAACAAAGATAATCGAGAGGGGGAGAAGATTACTCAACAATATGCTCAAGAATCGCTCTAAAAAATCGAGCTCCATCGATTTTCTTCAAGGGGAAAGAAAATAGGGGAAGTGAAAGGAAGAGAGAATGCGGAGAGAGGAAGAGGAGGGAAGAAATGATTGAACATCGAGTCCACTATATATATATATATATATATATATATATATATATATATATATGATGTGTCTAGAAATAAACATGTTTTATGCGCTTAACTGTCAATGATTGGAAATGATTTAATGGTTAACTTGATGTTTATGGTTCCTAATCATACATTAGGCAATATGTAGGAAAATGTGAAGAAATCGAGCTAAAATGATGGAAGAAGGAAGAAAGTTGAAGAAACCAGAAAAAAAAACGGAATCCAAGACTATATATCAATCATTTCTCCTCGATTTTCTTCATGTTCGCGCAATATTTTGGAAATATGGTCAATAGAAAAAATGATGAACTTTCCGCTATCTTTGCATTAACAACTAATTCGTTGAATTCGGAGATCGTATGAGAAAGTTATGACCAAAATACTAAATTATGGTGCAGCAGGCAGAATTGTAGGCGCTAAGACGCCACTTATGATGCGCCTAGGCGCCTGTAATGCTGAAATGAAATTTTTGGAAACATGATTTCTTTCATTCCTACTTGGATTCTAACCTACCCCATTAGCCTCCAACCTTAAAAACTCCAAATTTTAGACTTTTATTCATTAGATAGCCATTAGATAATTTAGATAGTTAGGGTAGAGTAGTTTAGACTTAGTTTATAAATTTTCTTCCAATTTTGTTGAACACGGTTACAAAGATCAAAGCGAAGGCGAGATTGACGACCTCGACGAGTGGAGATCGGATTAGTTTCTCTTCCCTTGTTTTTATTTATCTGTTTTTATTAGATTATGAGTAGCTAGTTTTTAATTCTTGGTTGAGGAAGACAAAACCTTGGATTTATTTATCTTGGGGAGATTCTTACGCTTTTATTTATCAATTTTTATTGAATATCAATGTCTTCAGATTTTGATGATATGATTTATGTTTGTTTATTGGATTGGCAACCTAATAACTTGCATGTAATCTAATGCTACATTTGATAATTGTTTGATTGATTATTACCAGGTGTCGGATTCGCTGGGTCAAGGTTTGAGATTTTATGATCGTGGTGTGTTGAACCTTGGAATCATATTTCTAATGAGACTTCGGGGTTGTGGATTTTAGATTGAGGTTTGGGGATGTAATTGAGCGAATTGGAGATAAATTATTGAACACTTGTTTTAATTAAAAGTTTTGGTGCGAGTATTTGAGACTCGGGTTTTTGGGGTCTTGGTACTATATTGGTAGCGCTTATCGTGTATGTCCAAATTAACCCCACTCAATCCTCAAGATTGATAACAATAATGTAGTGGTGTGAGTAGGGATCGATCCCACGAGTAGGTGTGAATTATTGTGTTAATGGAAATCAAAACAAACAACAAACTAAAGATTGAGTTTTGAAGATTGAATTATACTAATTAAAGCAAATGTTAAACTAACGAAAGCGATTCTTGGTATCGGTCGACTCTATCTTGGATATTATCATCTATTTCATCGATTCACAAAAGACTCAATTTTATTTGAACAATCATCAATTGGAAATCTAATTCCTCCCCCATCTTATTCCTAATCAATCAACCCAAGCGTTCTAATTTAACTTTCACCAATCAATCAGTCTCTATATGCGCAATCAAGATTAAAATCATGATAACATTCAAAACTAGTGAGTGATGAATCTAAACAACATAAACACAAGCGGTTTATATAAAGTTAGTCAATTATTTTCCTAAGAATTTAATAACACATGCATCAGGCAATTATCAAACTTAGTTGCTTCATAAATATGCATTTGGTATTAGTATGTGTGATATTATGATCATTAAGGTACATGCATTTATTTGTATTGTTAGTTCCGGACCTTATCGATGAGATTTTAAAGATGACAAAACATTTCAGACCGGATCGATAGAAATCAGATTGACCAGATCGATCGGACAAAACAGAGCAAGATGACAAAACATATCAGACCGGATCGATGGATTCCAGACTGACTAGATCGATACTTCAGATCGATCTCAACCTTTATCAGATCAGAGCAGTCAAAGATACATAAAGGATGGCTTCTCAGTCCGAACCATTAACGGTTATTTATTGTAGCATTTAATGCTGTAATTAATGCTACAAAGGATCAAAAATTGAAGATTGCCATTAAAGGTAAGAAGACAAAGAAGAGCTTACCTGACAGTCGCCGAAAGCATACACCAGAACGGCAAGTGTCCTGAAGAAGAAGACTGTAGCTTTCTCAGAGTTTAAAAAGAGTCAAAGTTGCACATTAAGGGAAACAATGTCGTTGCTACCCTCAACTATAAAAGGATGCAACAAAAGGAAGACATGGACACTTGATTCCAACTCACGCTGATCAATTGAAAAACACACAAGAAAGCAACTGCACACGCTTACAAAGTTCAGAAGCTCTCGAGCTGAAGTTATTTATTTAAGCGCGATTACTTTGTAACATTTGATCATTGTAGGATCACTGTGCGCATTGTGTATTGAAAAATAGAAGTGAGCAAATTATTGTAACTGTCAGACAGAGTGTGTCTGAGCAGGTTGAGTGACTAGGAGTTTCAGACTGGTAGTGAGGTAAATCCAGCCTGAATCTGGTTTGTACAACAGGATTGTATAAATCAAAGTCTTCTAGTATAAACCTTCCTTAATTGGAAGAAGGGGAGACGTAGAAGGATTACACCACCTTCGAACTTCCAAAAACATATCCTGTGTTTTATCCTTCTGCACTTAGCCATCGAGCCGTTCTTACTTTTACAAGAGCAGACCGTTTCCGCACTTACCTTTTTAGTGGTCTGTTCTGTTCAAAGAGTTGATTAAGTAACAGATTTCTTTCACTAATCCGAAAGAATTCACAAGGGATAAATTTTATAAGGAGTGTTCATTCACCCCCCCCCCCCCCCTCTAAACACTCCGGACCGATCCTAACAAGTGGTATCAGAGCAGGTCATCTTAATCAGCACAAAGACTACTAAGCTGATGGCATCATTCAACAAAATCCCCATGTTCTCAAAAGAAGACTATGATGACTGGAGAATCAGAATGCAAGCTCATCTGGCAGCTCAGGATGACGATATGTGGTTCGTCATCACTGATGGACCAATGAAGATTTTAAAAATCAATACAGCAGTAGCCATCTCTGGTGGAGAACCACAAATGGTGGAAAAAGACAGATCCCTCTGGACGAATGAGGAAAGAAAGAAAGCAAATCTCGATAATGTGGCCAAAGACAGCTTGTTCAAGACTTTGGACAAGAACATGTTCAGCAAAATCAAAATGTGCTCTACTGCCAAAGAAATTTGGGAGAAGATAGCACAGCTATGTGAAGGCAACGACCAGACCAAAGAAAACAAGTTAACTGTTGCTCTTCAAAGATTTGAGAGCATAAAGATGAAAAGTGGAGAAACTCTAAATGAGTTTGATGAAAGAGTCACCGGCATCATAAATGAACTGAATGGTCTGGGGAAGGAATATTCTAACAGAGAGATCGCTCTGAAAGTAATGAGAGCTCTGCCAAAGGAATGGGATGTAAAGACCATTGCCATGAGGGAATCAAAAGACCTTAACAAGGTTGAACTTCGTGATCTGTTTGCAGATCTTAAGGCCTATGAGTTTGAACTGATAAGCAGAGGTGAAGCAGAGCCATTCATCTCTCGACCAAACAAGGCCCTGGCAGCCTTTCCAGACCAGATCGCTTCAACATCAGACCGATTTGCTGAACAGATGAGTAACGATGCTATGTCATTATTTATCAAGAAATTCGGTAAATTTATGTCTAAAAATAAGAGGAACTTCAAACCCTCTCATCATTATAAATCAAGAAAAGATGATACTGTTAACGATCAGGCTTGCTACAATTGTGGTAAGACCGGACACTTCATTGCAGATTGCACCAGACCGAAGAAAGAAGAACGGAAAGAGAAGCATCGTGATGATAGAAAGAAGAAGCACTACAAAGACCGCAAGAATCATGGAAAATCCAAAAAAGTCCTAGTAGCTGAAGAAGGAAACAGCAAATGGGCTCAGACAGACTCAGACTCGGAAAGCTCTGAATATTCTTCCAGCGAAAGCGAAGAAGATATTCAATGTCTTATGGCAGACGAAGAAATGAGTCAGACAGACGAGGTATATGATCTTGACTCAAATGAATTTACACGAGAAGAGCTCATGGCTAATGATTATAGGATCTTAGCTGAATCATTTGAGAAGAATAAAGCCAAAATCAGTACTCAAATGGATGAGCACAACAAACCAAGCTGCTCTGAGCAGGGTGAGTGCAAAAATCTCCAGATCGAGCTGAATAAGCTGAAAATCTCTTATGATCAGCTCCATGAAGAAAATAAGAGAATTAGCACACAAAATGCTAAGCTCTCACATATATTCAAAACATGGACAAAATCCAGAATATCCTTGGAAGAATTACAAGAGGTTCAAAGAAACGTCGGTGATTTCACCGGCATAGGCTTTGACACCAAATAATGCACCAAAGATGAATCTGAGCTGTTGCTGGTAAAGAATCAAGTCAAACAAATGACATTTGTTAAATCCAGCACAGTATATGAAACTGAAGCACCTAAGATTCAAACAGGAGTCTCTTACGAGAATCAAAATCTGAGAAAAGGAATTGGTTATGTTGACCAAGCCAAAGAAAATGCACCAGCAAGATTTGCGTCTATCAGACCAAATCCAAAGGTGCAAGATCGAAGGCAAGGAAGACAATACAATTACTATAACTCAAAACCGATTCAACGAAGATATAGACTACCTTATGAGAATCAAAGGTTTTCACAGCGCACACATTATCACACACAGCATCGAAACAGACCAGCACTCAGCACACCCTACACACACAAGCCATTGAAGCTGATACATGTGTGGGTTCCCAAAGGGCTAATCCGTTCTAGACCCAAATAGGATTGGGTACCAACAATAATTATATTTGATGACAGGTACGAAGAAACTCGCATCAGACTGGTATTTGGACAGTGGGTGTTCCCGTCACATGACTGGAAACATCGAGCTGCTGTCTGAAGTGACAGAATGTATTGGACCCAAAATCATTTTCGGGGATAACTCAAAGGGTAAGACCGTGGGCAAGGGTAAGATTGTCCATGGTAACATTATTATCAATGATGTGCTGTTAGTTGAAAATCTGTGCTATAATCTGATTAGTATAAGTCAACTCTGTGATAATGGTTATGCTGTAGAATTTCATAAACACACTTGCACTGTTAAATCATCAGACGGTATAACCATGCTCGTAGGAATCAGGAATGGAAACACTTATAAGATTAACTGGAATCATGCTCAACCTGATAATCCTACTTGCTTCATCGCTAACAATGATAATAAACATTGGCTGTGGCATAAGCGCTTGAATCATATCAACTTTAAGACCATTGCTAGCCTGTGTAAACATGATTTAGTTATCGGTCTTCCCAAGATCGATGTTGCTAAGGATAAGATCTGCGAAGCTTGCCAAATGGGCAAACAGATCAGATCATCCTTCAAAAACAAGAATGCCAAATCCTCCTCCCGCTGTTTAGAATTACGGCATATGGACTTGTCTGGTCCTATACCAATAACAAGTTTAGGGGGAATGCGGTATACTCTTGTTGTTATTGATGATTACTCACGCTTTACATGGACTATATTCTTAAGCAGTAAAGATCAGACCGGTCCGAAGTTGATCAAGCTGCTGAAACGCACTCAGAACGAGAAATCATCCAGCATAGACAGGATTCGAAGTGACAAAGGCACTGAGTTTTTAAATCAGAATCTTGAATCCTTTCTAGAAGATCATGGAATCAAGCATGAGTTTTCAGCTGCTCGAACTCCTCAACAGAATGGAGTTGCAGAACGAAGAAACAGAACGCTCAAGGAAGCAGCAAGAACAATGCTTGCTGATTCTGGAATCTCTCAAAAGTTCTGGGCAGAAGCTGCAAATACTGCTTGCTACACTCAAAACCGATCTATGATTAACAAGAAGCTGAATCTCACTCCATATGAAATATGGACTGGTAACAGACCATCTGTTTCTCACTTTCATGTATTTGGCTGTAAATGCTTCGTTCACAACAATGGTAAGAGTCATCTTACAGCATTTGAAGCTAAGTCAGATAATGGTATATTCTTAGGATATTCATCAATTAGCAAAGCTTATCGAGTTTTTAATAATCGAACTTTAACTGTTGAAGAATCTGTTCATGTAGTCTTTGATGAAACTTTATGTGTTGAGGGCAACAAAGAATCAATTCAAAATCAGATGGAAAATATCCATCTCGAAGCTAACAGTGATGATGAGATTGTAGCTAACAGGTCAAGAGACAATCCACCAGAACCAGAAGTACCAGACAGACCGGATCAAGGCTTTGAAGAAACTTCAGATCGAGCTGATCCGGATGCTCCTGACTCAAATATTAAAGCAGATGCTGATCATGATGTTACTGTTCATCCGACCGGACCAGACAATCCAGAGTCAAGCTATCGATGGACTAAGAAGCATCCACCTAATCTAGTGATTGGTAGTCCTTCTGCACCGATCAGAACCAGAGGACAGATGATGGATGAGTTCACTCATGCTGCCTTCATCTCAACTCTGGAACCCAAGAAGATCGATGAAGCTCTGACTGACTTCAACTGGATTAAAGCAATGCAAGAAGAGCTTAATCAATTCGAACAAAATCAAGTTTGGAGTCTAACCCCCAGACCAATCGATCTGCCTGTTATTGGAACCAGATGGGTCTTCAGAAATAAGCTAGACGCAGATGGAACTGTGGTTAGAAACAAAGCCAGACTGGTGGCACAGGGATTCAGACAAGAAGAAGGAATCGACTTCGATGAATCATTTGCACCAGTCGCCAGACTTGAAGCTATCCGAATCTTTCTTACTTATGCTGCCTTTAAAGACTTCAAAGTATATCAGATGGACGTCAAGAGCGCCTTTCTTAATGGAAAGCTTCAGGAAGAAGTCTACATTGAGCAACCACCTGGATTTCAGAACCATTTGTATCCCAATCATGTATATCTACTGAATAAAGCAGTGTATGGTCTGAAACAAGCTCCAAGAGCCTGGTATGACACTCTATCTCAATTTCTGCTGAACCATGATTTCCAGATCGGCTCAGTAGATAAAACTCTATTTAAATTCATTAAGGGGGAACATACCCTATTAGTTCAGATTTATGTTGATGACATAATCTTTGGGTCAACTAACCCCAAATTGTGCGAGAAATTTTCTAAGTTAATGCAGGGACAGTTCGAGATGAGCATGATGGGAGAATTGTCATTCTTTCTGGGTCTACAAGTAAAACAGCTCAACAATGGCATTTTCATCAATCAGACCAAGTATACCAAAGAGCTCCTCAAGAGATTTGGAATGGAAACATGCTCAACTGCATCAACTCCAATGAGTCCAACAATCAAGTTAGACAAAGATGAAGGGGGAACGGCAGTTGAAGTAACCATGTATAGAGGACTAATCGGATCGCTATTGTATCTTACAGCGAGCCGGCCCGATATTATGTTTTCAGTCTGTATGTGCGCCAGATTTCAGTCAGAACCAAAGCAATCACATTTTATTGCTGCCAAGCGTATTCTGAAATATTTAAAAGGATCTCAGAACGTTGGTCTTTGGTACTCCAAAGATTCAAACTTCAGCTTGATCGGGTATTCAGACGCAGACTACGCTGGGTGTAAGATCGATCGTAAAAGCACCAGTGGAACATGTCAATTTCTAGGTGAAAGATTGATCTCTTGGTTCAGTAAGAAGCAGACATCGATTGCCACATCCACAGCTGAAGCAGAATACCTAGCCGCTGGAAGCTGTTGTGCTCAAATGCTCTGGATTCAACACCAGCTCAAAGACTATGGCATCCAAGCTGTTGACTCTCCGATATTTTGCGACAACACAAGTGCAATTGCTATAACGTATAATCCAGTTCTGCACTCTCGAACAAAGCATATTGATATACGACATCATTTTATTCGAGATCATGTTGGCAAAAAGGAAATTCGGATCGAGCACATTTCAACAGAGCAGCAAGCAGCAGACATCTTCACTAAACCGCTTCCTGAGGCTAAGTTTAATTATTTCTGTCAAATTCTTGGTTTAATTGACTTATCTTAATTAGTTTAGATGTTTTTATTCTTTTCGCACTTGAAGATTTTTGTCACCACAGATCGATAATACAATGTTCAGAAAGACACAGACCGGTCCGAACTTTCAGACCGATCCTTGTCAGTCTGATTTTATCATGATCTGTCTGGACAATAACAACAGCTCGGACTGATTGACCATTTTAACTAGTTGTACTTTAACCGCCTTATCTTTCTTTATCCTGACCGTTTATTTTGAATTATTTAATTCTCAGTCTTGGAGATAAAGACACATGTCTTCTCTCTCCTATTTAGCGGGCTGAACATTTCATACTTGTTCACTTTTTACAATTTACCGCTTTCTACCTTCTTACTCTCTCACTCTCTTACTCTTCGCACTTTCTTTAAACTCCTTTCAAATGGCTACCATCACTCATAACTCACTCTCCGTTGAGTTTGATGACATTTACAGGGCAGAAGATGCTGCGATGGTGTCCATTTTTAGAGCCCTGGAATCATCTGGTTTAAGGAACTTTTTGGAGTGCGGAACAGTTGTTTATGAATCAGAAATCCGCGAGCTGTTCGCCAACGCCGTCTCCCGGAAGACATCCATTTCTACTACTGTCAAGGGCAAATCTTTCGAGATCTCGCCAATGACGATGGCCAAGACCTTTGGCCTCCCCAGTTCCGGACTGACAGAGTTCGGACAGACTCCTCAAGCGTCACTCTTAGATCTTCAGGGGAAGATTTCTATTTCTGGCCACCGATTGCAACCCTCCTTTAAGAAGAAGGAAATGCTCTTCCATTTCCAGGTGCTGTGCGAAGTGGTAGGCAAGCCACTTTTGGGTAAAGCAGGAAGTTTCGATGCTGTAACCGCCGAAAAGTTCAGGGCTATGGCGGCTATTGTATCCGGCCAGAAGATAAACTGGTCCATGATTTTGTTTGGAGTACTGCTGGAAACGGTGATTGCATCCAAGCACGCCGTATGCTTTGCTGTTCCTCTCAGCAAGCTCTTGGAGTCCTTAGGCCTCGAGCTGAGCAAGCCGTCTGCTCTCCGTCCCCTTAAGATCCTTAACTCCAAAGGGCTTGCACTGCTGAAGTCCAAGAGTGTTCCGCCTACTCCTGCTACTCTGGCTGCAGTCAAGTTTGAGCAGGACGAGGAACAAGTTGCTGTGCGCAAACCTCGGGTCAAGCGGAAGCTGACCATTCAGACTGACTCGGAAGAAACCCAGTCTGCTCACTCGTCACCAACCAAGCCACTTCCCAAAAAGCCCCGAACCCAGATTACCAAACCAACCAAATCTCTACCTCCACCCATACTGCCACCCCCTAAAGCCACCCCTGCCCCTCAACCTTCCACCCAGCTTTCACAAGCTTCAACCCCTGCACCCAAAGTCACCCTTAGAATTCCCTCTGCCAATCCCGTGGTCAAAGGGATAGTTATCACTGAGTTGGGAGACTATACCCAATCAGGGATTAAGTCCCCTTCCTCCACCGGCAAGGGAAAAGCCATTCTCACCGAACCCCTCTCTTCTAAACCCAAATCTGCAGCGCAGACTGCCATCGACATCGCTATGGAGGATGTTGATGAGAAGCTAAAGGAACTCATTGTGGTTTTTGATGAATATGTCCAGTACCGGACTATCAACCACATTGAGCTGTTCTACGGTAAGTTGCACAGATTGAAGAAGATGGAAGAGGAAGCTCTGAAAGGAACAGAGACTGATGATGTTCGACTTGCCGTGCAGCGCAGAGATTTATTTACGGCAAAACACAGATTCAGACTGGCCAATCTGCTTCTAGTTGCCAAAAAGAAGAACTTCGATCCGCTTGCTCCAACTGCCAGAGATGATGGGGCTGTGATTGCTCAACTCGAGATGGATGTTCATGCTCTATCCTTAGCTGTCCGTTTTCAACGACAGAAGCTAGGTACCTCCACTCCAGCCACAAGCCCGGATCATCCTTCTGCAAGCAAGACTCTGGCAGAACCATTTATCGAGGTTATTCCCTCTGATGCAGCAAAACAGACAGAGGATCAGCCTGCAGAGCACGTACCAGACCAGACAGCGGAGCAGCCATTGCCTAATGCTCCGTCTGCAACAGATGATGAACCAATGAATGTTCTGTTGGACTCTCCGACAACATCTATTCCATTGAAGTCATCAGCCTCCCGTGCACAACCCAGTCCAGCTGAAGTATGTGCAACAACTGTAGCACCAGACCTCATTGATCCGGATTTCGTGGTATCTACAGTGGTTGCAGCTCTCCAAGTTGAGGAACCTCCCAGTCCCCACTCTCCTCCGGGACCATCAGATGAAGATTTGGCCTTCATTCAAGGTTTTTCTTCGGATCTGGTCACTCTGATCCGATCCGAAAGTCATCAAGCTGCCATTTCTTCCATCGTGCCGATTGCTGAAGAAGATGACCATGCCATGTCATCATCAGATCACTCTCCCAGCCAGCTATCTGATGCACCTCCATCCCTGGCACGACTATCCAGCACTTCTCTGATACCTGTATGTCCTTGACTCAACGCATTCTAGAAGTTCATCAAGGTCAGAGGGTCACAGCCTTGGACTTTGCTTCTTTCAAAGAGAAGATGACTGCCAGTATCGGAAGCCTTCAGCGCGGCATAAACGATCTGTTTTCTCAACGGGCCTCTTACAAGAACAGTCTGAGAAAAGAGCAGATCGAGCTAGCCACTGAAGTCAGAGCATCTGTTGCCAATTCCCTCCGCGCTCAAGACGTTCGTCTTGACGCTATCAGCGCGCAGCTAGCACAAGTTGTCGACTTTCTTCAAGAGATTGCTGCTGACAAAAAGGGGGAAAAGAAGACAGACTTCAGGCCGCCTTCTAGAAAATAATATTTTCAGACTGTGTATTTTAGGATTTTCTTGGTGATCAATAAAATCCTCGTTTGATTAAGTCTGTGTTCATTTATTTTGAACCTCATCATAAGGCTTAATAATAAAGATTTAATCGATCCAACTTAATGATGTTCATTTATTTTGAACAAAGAAGTAATCGATCCGAAAGCATTCGCTTCAGAGCTCTTATCAAGACTGGTTAAAAAGACTTAGAAGCTAGGTTTTGTCATCATCAAAAAGGGGGAATTTGTTAGTTCCGGACCTTATCGATGAGATTTTAAAGATGACAAAACATTTCAGACCGGATCGATAGAAATCAGATTGACCAGATCGATCGGACAAAACAGAGCAAGATGACAAAACATATCAGACCGGATCGATGGATTCCAGACTGACTAGATCGATACTTCAGATCGATCTCAACCTTTATCAGATCAGAGCAGTCAAAGATACATAAAGGATGGCTTCTCAGTCCGAACCATTAACGGTTATTTATTGTAGCATTTAATGCTGTAATTAATGCTACAAAGGATCAAAAATTGAAGATTGCCATTAAAGGTAAGAAGACAAAGAAGAGCTTACCTGACAGTCGCCGAAAGCATACACCAGAACGGCAAGTGTCCTGAAGAAGAAGACTGTAGCTTTCTCAGAGTTTAAAAAGAGTCAAAGTTGCACATTAAGGGAAACAATGCCGTTGCTACCCTCAACTATAAAAGGATGCAACAAAAGGAAGACATGGACACTTGATTCCAACTCACGCTGATCAATTGAAAAACACACAAGAAAGCAACTGCACACGCTTACAAAGTTCAGAAGCTCTCGAGCTGAAGTTATTTATTTAAGCGCGATTACTTTGTAACATTTGATCATTGTAGGATCACTGTGCGCATTGTGTATTGAAAAATAGAAGTGAGCAAATTATTGAAACTGTCAGACAGAGTGTGTCTGAGCAGGTTGAGTGACTAGGAGTTTCAGACTGGTAGTGAGGTAAATCCAGCCTGAATCGGGTTTGTACAACAGGATTGTATAAATCAAAGTCTTCTAGTATAAACCTTCCTTAATTGGAAGAAGGGGAGACGTAGAAGGATTACACCACCTTCGAACTTCCAGAAACATATCCTGTGTTTTATCCTTCTGCACTTAGCCATCGAGCTGTTCTTACTTTTACAAGAGCAGACCGTTTCCGCACTTACCTTTTTAGTGGTCTGTTCTGTTCAAAGAGTTGATTAAGTAACAGATTTCTTTCACTAATCCGAAAGAATTCACAAGGGGTAAATTTTATAAGGAGTGTTCATTCACCCCCCCCCCCCTCTAAACACTCCGGACCGATCCTAACATGTATGATTTTTGAATTTGGTAGAATATTTTTAGTGTTAAATTTTATTTGCACGTATTTGTTAAACTTTATGTTAATTGAAGTAGCAGTATTTGGTGTTGGAAAAATGGGAAACTGACTTAATTTATATTATATATATATATAACCCTCCCCAGTGTTAACATTGGGATGTCATGTTTTTTAAAAAAAATTTAGGAGGAGGTCAGTTTCTTAACCGTCCCATTTGGTGTTAGTATGAGTGATATTATGATAATTTCAATTACATGCATTTATTTATATGCTTCTTGAATTTGGTAAGAATTTTTATTGCTTTTATAATGTTTTAGAATTTAAAAGTATGATTTTGTATTTTATAATATAGCACATGTATAATATATATAAAAATATACAGGTATGTCACAGCCATGTAGTATCCTGAAAATTTTGAAAATTTGTGTCGCCGTGTCTTGTCAATGTCGTCGTGTCAGTGTCTGTGCATCTTAGAAGATCAAATATAACCTCAGATGGAAAATGTTGTTCCTGTGGTGAGCAGTTGGTCTGTGTTGATATTGATAAAGCAGAGAGTGAGAAGTTAGCACAGTCAATTGCTTGAGCATGATATAACTCAATAATATGTGGAAAGTTTCGGGTAAAACAAAGGAATTGCAGGATAAATTAGAGGCAAATTGAAGAAGCTTGACTTAGTCTCAATTTTATAAACATGGCCATTAACTCAGCATAACAATAGTGGCGGAAATTAAACTACCCAGAATGGAGGAACAAAAGGGAAATCCAAGGCATTTCGAATGGGACAAACAATCAATCCACAAAAACACTATGCAAATTTCATGCAAAGTCCACCTCTTATATTCTAGATTAGTCATTACAATTTCCAACTTTAAGTTTGTAGATCTTTGTAGTTTAATAGCCGATCCTTCAACTTTATTTCTGATTCCAAGATTATGAATGATGTTTAAGTTTATTCTCAATAGTGTAATCATGTATTTATATTTATTGAAAACTTTCCTTTCCAATTTCGTGCAAATCTTTTAAGTTAATTTGTTATGATTTGACATAAAAGTATATATCAGAGGAGGTAGACATATTGTTTAAACTAGCGATGTGAAATTTGTTATTGTTTAAACTAGAGGAAGCTTATATGTAATTCACCATTTAATTGTTTGGAATGCAATAAACGGCCCTGCTTGAAAAGTGATTGAATGTGTGGTGCATATACTGCTATACGATTTGAAGCTTAGAGTTGCACCGTTACCACCAGCTATAACTTTTGATAAAGTGTCAAGCGCTTGGTCCTACAATTGGTATCAAAGCTATTGTCATGTGTGAGCCAATGTCACGTGATTGATTCTCATGAGTTGTAAAACAGTGCAATTATTGGGAGAGAGATTGCTGGAGTGCAATAATTGTCCCTACTTGGAGAATGATCGAAGTGTGGTGATGAGTTGTTATAATGTTTAAATATTAGAGTTGCACTGGCTTCTGATAAAACAGCAAGTTGGAATTCAAGCAACAAGCTTTATCAGAAATCATAACTGGTGATAAGGGTACAACTCAACTCTTTAAATAGTATAGCATCTCAAGCGTTACGTTTATATCGTTCTCCAAGCATAGACAAATATCGCACTCCAACAATTTTTGTGAAACCCCAAATCAAGAACTTAGACTTGACTTGCAAATGGATGGCGAAGACTTGCATTAGGATGGCATGGCAAGACTTGCATTGCAAATGGGAAGACTTGCAAATAACTTGGGAATAATGGCACAAGACTTGGAAACATGGGAAGACTTGGCAAGGAGAAAAATTCAAAAAAATTCTTCTATAAATTGTATCAAAAATTTCATTTGGGAACAAAGAAAATACTATCAAACAAAACCATTGTTTCTAGTTGTATTAGCAAGGAAAAAAGGAAGATTTTGAAGCCTTTTTGCAACCTACATATCAGGTAAGTGGGCTTTTGTTATACTATCCTTTCGTTTTGACAACGTATGTATGTTTATGAAAAATACAGTCGAATATGTGAACTATTTTAAAAACTATGATGTCATGAAAATTCTGAATATTGGGAGATAAGTGCTATGCAAAGCAACATACTACGTACGTGTGAGCCACCTCTTGAACCAATGGGGCAAACTGCTATACGTACGGGAGCCACCTCTTGAATTCGTAGGAGCCACCTCTATAATCCTTATATTTTGCAGATCGATCTAATCTAATTAGTATATGATATGTGTTTTGATATGATGCATTTTGTATGGCTCAAAAGGAGCAAAATTTTGTTACGTATCAGTTTATGTTTAGAAATCTGTTTCAAAATTTGTATAAGTTTATGTTTTGGCATATTCGATTGGCCCCCACTTGCTGAGTATTTTCCCAAATACTCACCCCTTACATCCCCTCCCCAGAGAAAAGTAAGACAGATACCGAAGAAGAAGAAGAACAACACAACTTTTGGGGTTGGTGATCTATTGCAAGATTTCAAGATTTTACATAATTATGCTTCCGCTAAAATTTATTAAGATTTAAGTTATGGTTTTATTTTCAGTTGTAAAACATTTATTTTTATGGAATAAAAGACTGGTTATATTTTAATTCTGCACTATGAGGCGTGTTGTCTTCGAATTGTATATTTGAATTCAACGTCGGTGTTATCGACTCCGGTCTCGGGGCATGACATTTAAGTGGTATCAAAGCTAAACTAGGTTCCGTAATCCTGCTGGGAAAAGATTTCTGGTTGATACAAATTAACCGTGATATGAATCCCGGATCCAATAGACCAACTGATTAAATCTAAAAATCAGTTGGGAATCGAATAACAATCTGAATTAAAAAAAAATCGAAAATGGCTACTGCGGTGCTACATCGTCGCCGTCGTCGCTGCTCGTAACGGAAAGTCGACCCGTCACCACGACCGCCTGAATGAGACGAATCCACTGCATCATGAATCGAATCGAACGGACAATGATTTCCCGGCCAAATCGCCGATCAAAAACTCACGAAACCAAACACGTAAATTTTTCCGATTCCGCAGTCGCCGACCACCGATGATCCAATCGGGCATATCACTGTAACCGAAATCAACTCTAGTACGAAAGCCCTCTATAATTTCCAAGTTTCAACTACCGGAAGATGTCCAAATGATCGATCGAAGCCGAGCATTGAAGAACCCTAATTGTGATTTTTTTTTCAAATCCGATTTCTCAATAATCCGAACAACATTTCAAAATTCAATCTGTTATTTTTATCTTTTTGATATGTCGATTCAAAGCCCTATCCATTTATCTACTCACAAACAGGGTAGGATAACTTATTTTGGATCGAATTCAATTGCCTAGAACCCTAAAATTTCGATCCATGATTTTTCTATAATCCGAACATAAAATTCAAATTAAATCTAGTTTATTACTACTTAAACATTTCGATCCATAGCCCTCTAACAAACTGGATTCACAAACGAAAGAAAGTGTCCAAATTTAAAATCGAAACGCACGCCCTTTGAACCCTAGCTGGCGAAACTTTGTTTGATAAATTGCTCGACCATTCGAACGCCAAATCTTAATTAACTTCGTGTTTATACTCGCCATTGTATGGGTAATAAAAACCCTCTATCATATCTTTCTCACAAACAAAGCAACATGCTCAATTTTGAATCAAGTTCACGCTATAGAAAACCCTTAAATTTCGAAAACTTTGAGCTTCGATTTCTCTCAAATTCGAACACCATTTTCAAATTAATTCAATACTCATATCTTACTCATTAAAATCCCTTGGCTAATTTTGAATTTCCAGATCCGGATTGATAGAATTTTGAATCGTAATTTTACACCCATTAGCCTATAAAAAAATTGAGATTTATCCTTCGATTTCTCAATTACTTAAACATAATTTTTTTTTTCAAAATACACCAAGATTATGATAATTCATGTTCTGTTTTATATAAATTTTTGGTTAATAAGAATAAACTAAACTTTTAGATATTAGTGTTATATGTTTCTTCAAAAATTTCTTTTAGCTTATTCTCTCCACAACTTTATTTTTAAACTCATTTTTCATTGACAAATCTATGATGACCGTATAATTTCGTTGTAAGAATGACCTTAGACTTTGCAATTTTCTTCAATTTTTTTAAACTATAAACGTTTTGCAAATCGACAATCTTTATCAACATAAATTTAGAGGAGTGTTATTTATAACTGCACGATTAGTGGTGTGGAACCTTTATTTATTTTATATAATTATCATTACAAACTGATATTTAATTCAAAATATTACATATCTGATCCACAATACAACAAGAAATAAACTCATGATAAATAATATTAAATTTCCAAACGACATCACCAACATACATGAAAACACAATAAACTGCAAAATAAAATACAATATTAAAAATATTGGGGTTTCTTCAGACATGTCTTGAAGCTCGCCCTCGTCCAGATGAACCACCCTTGCTTCTAGCCAAACTTTAGACTAAAAAGTTCTACCCCAGTGGTAACTACTGGATCCAAATACTAAGTGATTTTCAAATTGGTTTTGAAAATAATCAAGAAGATTTTTTTAGAGGTGTGATTTTCAAAGAGTTCAAGCCATTATTTATAGTAAACCTTGAGTCTTGGATTGATGGATGTTCGATGTGGGAAAGTTTATACAAATTACTTTTGGACCAAAATTACAAATGTGCGAATTTGTAGGACATGGCTGGACGTCCACCCCGTAACAACCGCAACCCACGATACGCATTTCCACACAATAACGACAATGAAGGCGGTGGAAGCCAAGATCTACCCCAAACACCAAGAACGTGTTTAAGTCGTGAAGACTTCATGGCCATTGCTACCATCGTGGCCACTACTATTCAAGGGTTCATTAACCCAACTGCTAACCAGGCACAACCACAGCCTCAACCACAAGGGATAAAGTATCATTATGAGTCTCTTCGTAAGAGTGACTACATTCGATGGTAACTCAAATCCAGAAGTGGCTCAGCACTGGCTGAAAGAAGTAGAAAAACATCATAGACTGCTTGAAGTGCCTCAAGAGATCAAAGTGGAAGTTACATCACCATTTCTTGTTGACGATGCGAATAAGTGGTGGTATACTGTGTCACCCTCAATGCAAGAGACCGGACCAATCACTTGGCAAAGGTTTCGAGGCGCATTTCTGAAACAATACTTCCCCGCAGCTATTAAACTCCAGAAGTTGGAAGAATTTGATAACCTAGCACAAACTCAAGGAATGTCAGTGAATGAGTATTCTTCAAAATTCCATTCCCTAGGGACTTATGCACCAAGCATTATGGCAGACAATGCCTTAAAGCTGCACCGTTTCAAGAAGGGTCTGAACACTCGGATCCAATCAGCCTTAGCAGTATATGAGACCACCAACTTTGGGGACATGATGGGAGCCATCAGGGCCGAGGCTGATATTGATAAGTGTATTTTATACACTTATATTTCTTCTTATTTTGCATGGTTTAGTGTTAGTTTTCGATCAGAATTACGCTTTTGGTTTTGTTATGTGTTGTTTTGCAGGAATCCAGGTAATTACATATTTTGTGGACTAAAAGGGTGCAAATGACGGAAAGAACGGATGAATTGAAGCCAAAAATCTACACTTTGAATCAAAGCAACAGGCGTAATTACGCCTGTCTTGAGGCGTAACTACGCCTAGCTTACGACATTTGAGCTTTTAAACGAATTTCTTGAGGCGTAACTACGCCTGATTTGAGGCGTAACTACGCCTAAGCCACGGCAATTGTGATTTTGAAGAATTTTAAGTGGCGTAATTACGCCACTTTTGAGGCGTAATTACGCCAGTCACGTGGGAAGCCAGACTTTGGACACGTCGACAGGCGTAACTACGCCACTTTGGAGGCGTAATTACGCCAATGGAATTTTGGCAATTTTGGAGACTTTCCTTAGTTGATTGCACGGGACTTTTAAAGGGTTTAGAGGAGGATTTTCGAAGGCTATTCAGACTTAGACATATTCTTGGAGAGAAAGGAGGCTAGGGTTGAAGAACGGAGAAAAATAACGACAATGGCTCGGAGCAAAAAGTAGAGAATTCATCACGAGACGGCGGCGTTCATCGGAGATCGAAGAATAGCGTCCAATTCGTTTTGTATCTCTAAACTTTTAGCAATTTTTATGGGTTATTTAAACATGTCTATGTGTTTAAATACTTCTAGCATGAGCTAATTTTATTTTCCTGGAGACGATGTAGCTTGTTTTGAAACTACGCTTATTATGAATTGATTGAAGTTTATTTGGATTTCCGTATGGTTTATTTATGTTTTCCTGTTCTTAATGCATTTAATCTACTGGCCATGGATTGAATGATTCCATATTTGTGATCTATCACTCGGGAGAGGGGGTTATGAATAGGAAAGAAGGAATTCGTATCGTGGTAGTTATATTGTTCGGAAGGCCTATAACTCCATAGAAGTCGTCATAGGAATTACTGCACTTTTACAATTGTCTGATAATTCATCTTAGATAGGGATATCAAGATTAATGTTAGATAATTAATTCTGCTTAACACCCGGGAGGGGGAGTAGAAACAAATAAGAATTCTCGGCTAGTAAACTAGGAAATCCATAACATGGAAATCAAGGAATGATAAGTGTAGTGGATGAACAAGTGAAATCGTACTCCTAGATTCGTCTCCAACTGATTTCTTTTCAACTCAATATTTGATCATCGTTAGTTAATTAATTTTTATTATTCGCATAACACTCAACTATTCGATTCTCTAAATAAAGCAAAGACTATTTTAATTCAGTACTTAGATTTAACTATTTAACCAATCTCTGTGGGTTCGACATCTTTCTATACTAAAACTTGACTACCGTGCGCTTGCGGTAAGGGATTTTTCGCAACAAGTTTTTGGCGCCGTTGCCGGGGATTGATTTATTTAGTACAATCTGATACTGTACCAATTAATCTTGGTTTTAATTTAGAGCTTTTATTCCTTTTATTTTTGGAGTGATTTTTGTCTGTCTGAATTTTTTGCAGTGCATGCGAAAGTACACTACTCCTGAATCGTTGCTGTTTGATCCTGAGATCGAGAGAACTGCAAGAAGTCTAAGAAAAACGAGAAGGGAGGAATTGATAGAAATGGCTGCAAATAGAGACAACAACGAACCACCTCCACAACTTGTTGAACCTCAAAGGGCGATCAGAGATTATTTCAAACCTTTGGTCAACAACAATTACTCTGGGATAGCTCGCCAGACTATCAATGCCAACAACTTTGAACTTAATCCGGCATTAGTATGGTGCAACAGAATCAGTTTGGTGGGTCCCCTGTTGAAGACCCCAACTTGCATTTGAGGATATTTTTGGAGATAGCTGATACTGTGAAGATGAATGGTGTTCCAGAAGATATTGTGAGACTGCGATTGTTCCCTTTCTCTCTTAGGGACCATGCAAGGAGTTGGCAACAATCTCTTCCAAATAATGGTATTAACACATGGGCGGAAATGGCATCGAAATTTCTCTCGAAGTTCTTCCCACCAGCTAAGTCAGCTCAACTGAGAACTGAAATCAGTACGTTCAGACAAATTGATTCTGAACAACTATACGAGGCATGGGAGCGATTCAAGGATTTATTGAGGAGGTGCCCACAACATAACTATGAAAGCTGGGTGCAGATTCAGTTATTTTACAATGGGTTGAATGGACCAACTAGGATCATTGTGGATGCTGCAGCATGAGGAACACTATTTTCTAAGACTGCAGATGCTGCCTTTGAATTACTTGAGGAGATGTCGGCTAACAGCTTCCAGTGGCCCAGTGAGCGAGCCATGGCAAGGAAACCCATAGGTATGTATGAGGTTGATCATTTTAGTACTCTTACTGCACAACTGTCTGCACTAACCACGCAGGTAGCAGCTCTGACCAAGCAAGGAGCACAACCTACTATTGAATTAGCCGCCGCTGCAGCTGGAATGGAGTTGTCAAGGGAAGCAGAGCAAGAGCACGTTCAGTTCATAAACAATCGGTATCCCAACAACAATAATAACTACCGAAGCAATCCGTATCAACAAGGGTTCCACAACAATGATAGACTCTCATATGCCAACAACAATAGTGCTCTGAATCCACCACCTGGATACGCTCCACAAAAGAATGAAGGTAAACCTTCACTTGAAGATTTGGTGAATACTTTTGTTCAAAGTTCGAAATTGAGGTTTGAGAAGAATGAGTCGAGGCTTGATACGATTGAGGGTCACATGAGCAACATGGGTGCTACAATGAAATCTCTTGAGGTGCAAATTGGGCAGCTTGCTAATGCCATGAACAACCAACAAAGAGGATCATTTCCTAGCAACACCGAAGTGAACCCAAGGGAGCAGTGCAAGGCCGTGTCATTGAGAAGTGGTAAGGAACTTGGGGATGTAGAACCAGCACATGTTGATGAGCCATCTGTTGAGGAGACTCAAATTCAGGTTGAAACCCCTAAAGAAGTTGAAAAGGAGAAGCAAGCCACATTACCGGAAAAGCTTCCTATGTACAAGCCTACACTTCCATATCCCCAACGTTTCCGGAAAAAGGCTATAGATGACCAGTTTGCCAAATTCTTGGAGATTTTCAAGAAAATCCACATAAATATTCCTTTTGCCGAGGCGTTGCAACAAATGCCTAATTATACAAAGTTTATGAAGGATATAATGGCAAGAAAGAGGAAGCTTGAGGAATTTGAAACCGTGAATCTCACAGAAGAATGTAGTGCAATACTCCAAAAGAAGCTACCACAAAAATTGAAAGATCCAGGAAGTTTTACTATTCCTTGTATTATTGGTAGTTCTACATTTAATAGGGCGTTATGTGATTTAGGTGCAAGTATTAATTTAATGCCCTTATCTGTTTTCAGGAGTTTAGGGCTTGGTGAAGTAAAGCCTACTACAATCACATTGCAATTGGCGGATAGGTCTCTCACATATCCTAGAGGGATAATTGAAGATGTGCTTGTGAAGGTGGACAAATTTATTTTCCCTGCAGATTTTGTGGTTCTAGACATGGAGGAAGATGGAGATGTTCCATTAATTTTAGGGAGACCATTCTTAGCAACAGGCAGGGCACTGATAGATGTCCAAAGAGGAGAATTATCCTTGAGAGTTGGAGGAGAAGAAGTCATGTTCAATATTTAGAAGGCTCTCAAGGGACCTGACGAGGTAAGTACTTGCAAGTTTTTGGATGTAATTGATTCATGTGTCCATAACTTTGAAGTAGGAGCAATACCGGAGGATCCATTGGAGAATTGCATGGTCAACTCTATTATGAAAGTGGATGCAACTGAACCTGATCTTGCTGATCAAGTGGAAGCACTTAAGAGCTTGCCTAAGGAGAACAACACTGCTGGGAAAGCGGAAGATGTACGAGATACATCAGTCAAAGAAGATACGAAGGCGAGCTCGGAACTGAAAGAACTACCGGCCCACCTTACTTATGCCTTCTTGGGTGAGAATTCGTCATACCCGGTAATTATATCTTCATCTCTTTGTTCTTTAGAGAAGGATAAATTATTACGTGTATTGAGGACATATAAATCTGCTTTGGGTTGGTCGATTTCTGATATCAAGGGGATAAGCCCGTCTTTGTGCATGCATAAAATTCTTATGGAGGATTCCTTTGTTCCCTCCATTGATCATCAAAGGCGGTTAAATCCAGCAATGAAGGAAGTAGTAAAAGCAGAAGTGCTTAAATTGTTAAATGCTGGGATTATTTATGCTATTTCAGATAGTGCATGGGTTTCCCCAGTACAGGTTGTGCCAAAGAAAGGAGGGATGACAGTGGTAAGAAATGAAAATAATGAGTTGATCTCAACTCGAACTGTGACGGGTTGGCGAGTTTGCATTGACTATAGGAAACTCAACAAGGCCACAAGGAAGGACCACTTCCCTCTTCCATTTATCGATCAGATGCTTGACAGGTTAGCCGGTTATTGTTATTACTGTTTCTTAGATGGCTATTCAGGATACAATCAAATTGCCATAGACCCCGAGGATCAAGAGAAGACAACGTTTACCTGTCCATATGGCACCTTTGCGTTTAGAAGAATGCCTTTTGGTTTATGCAACGCACCTGCTACTTTTCAACGGTGCATGATGGCGATATTTTCAGATATGGTGGAGGAGATCCTTGAAGTCTTCATGGACGACTTTTCGGTATTTGGTTCTTCTTTTGACCATTGTTTGCATAACCTATCTCTTGTGTTACAGCGCTGCCAAGAAAAGAACCTCGTGATAAATTGGGAGAAATGTCACTTTATGGTGCAAGAGGGTATTGTCCTTGGCCATAAGGTGTCATCTCAAGGACTTGAAGTGGATAGAGCAAAAGTGGTTGCAATTGAGAAGCTTCCACCTCCGAACAATGAGAAGGCTATTAGGAGCTTCCTTGGACATGCCGGGTTTTATCGCCGTTTTATTAAAGATTTTTCTAAAATAGCTAAGCCCTTGTGTAATTTGTTAGAAAAAGACTCACCTTTTGTCTTTGATGATTTGTGTTTGCAGGCATTTAACAGGCTAAAGAAAGCACTTATATCTGCACCAATCATCATAGTGCCGGATTGGAAGGAACCATTTGTTTTAATGTGTGATGCCAGCGACTATGCTGTGGGAGCAGTTTTGGGGCAAAAGAGAGACAAGATTTTTAGGGCGATCTACTATGCAAGTAGAACTCTTGATGGAGCCCAACAGAATTACACGACCAACGAGAAAGAGATGCTAGCTGTGGTGTATGCATTCGACAAATTTAGAGCATATCTGATTGGGACAAATGTCATAGTTTACACAGATCATGCAGCGATTCGTTATCTTTTTGCCAAGAAGGATGCGAAACCCTGGTTGATTAGATGGATCTTGTTGCTACAAGAGTTTGATTTCGAGATCTTGGATAAAAAGGGCAGTGAAAATCAAGTAGCAGATCACTTATCACGTTTGGAGTTGGAGGATCAAATGGATCATGGAGTCATACAAGAGAACTTTCCTGATGAACATCTCTTTGAGGTATGTACTAAAACTCCGTGGTTCGCTGATTTTGCTAATTATTTGTCGTTTGGTATATTGCCTCCAGACCTCACTTATCAGCAAAGGAAGAAGTTCTTTCATGATGTGAAGAATTATTACTGGGATGAACCGTATGTATTCAGACGCTGTGCAGACCAAATTGTCCGGAGATGCGTAACTGAGGAGGAATCAAGAGAGATTCTTGAAAAGTGTCACTCCAGACCTTATGGAGGACATTTTGGAGCAGCAAGGACAGCAGCAGAAGTGCTTCAATCGGGCTTCTATTGGCCAGAGCTACATCGAGACAATTATACTTTGGTGAAGACGTGTGATCGTTGTCAGGGCATTGGTAATATTTCTAAACGCCATGAGATGCCGTTGACAAATATCTTGGAATTAGAAATCTTCGATGTATGGGGTATTGATTTCATGGGACCCTTCCCACCATCTTGTGGACAGTCATATATTCTGCTAGCAGTGGACTATGTTTCTAAGTGGGTTGAAGCGATTGCCACATCGACTAATGACGCTCAGGTCGTGGTCAAGTTCGTGCAAAAGAACATCTTTACACGGTTTGGTACTCCGAGATCGATTGTCAGTGATGAAGGGACCCACTTCTGTAACAAGATCTTCAGTGCTTTGATGACGAAATACACTGTGAGGCATAAGATTGCATTGGCTTATCATCCACAGACTAATGGCCAAGCCGAAATTTCTAACCGAGAAATTAAGCTAATTCTTGAAAAGACGGTCAGTATTAACCGAAAGGATTGGGCCCTGAAATTGGATGATGCATTATGGGCATACCGCACTGCATTCAAAACTCCCATAGGGATGTCCCCATATCGTCTAGTTTTTGGGAAAGCATGCCACTTACCGGTAGAATTGGAACATCGGGCTTTCTGGGCCATAAAGAAGCTGAACTTTGATTTGAAGGCTGCTGGTGAGCAACGGTTGCTACAGCTCACTGAGATGGATGAGTTTCGTAATGAAGCGTACGAAAATGCTAAGATCTACAAGGAGCGAACGAAGAATTGGCATGACAAGCAAATCGTGAGAAGAGAGTTTAGTCCTGGTCAGAAAGTGCTACTATATAACTCTCGTCTCCGACTATTTCCAGGAAAGTTGAAGTCACGATGGTCTGGGCCGTTCACTATTGAGAAAGTGACCCCATATGGAGCAATTGAACTGAAATGCGATGACGGCCACACATTTCAAGCAAATGGGCAGCGATTGAAGCATTATTTTGGGGAAGAAGTAAGAGACATGGACGAGGTTCATCTGAGCGAGCCTAAGTGAATGGATGGAAGACAGTCGGGCCGAGGACTATAAACTAAGCGCTTTTCGGGAGGCAACCCGAATCCTGTATCCTTATTTTATTTTTATTTTATTTAAAAAAAAAAAAAAAAATTTGAGATGCCGTAGGACAGGCGTAACTACGCCTCTTTGTGGCGTAATTACGCCTGTCAATTTTCAGAAAATTTTAAAAAGTCGTAGGCGAGGCGTAATTACGCCTCTCCAGCGGCGTAATTACGCCTCGCGTCCTCTTCCCCTCAAATTTTCAATTCCGATTTTTTCTCTTCAATCTCTCTTAATTAAGCTATCCCACCTCTAAAGTCAATATTTTTATCGATTAATTGCAGGTTTTTGGAGTCTACTGATGCAAGGAAGCAAGTTTAGGGGGGTTGCAACAAAGTGGTCTAGCTTCGCCAACCAAATCGAAAATTCTTCATCTAAGGGTTGCCGCCGACTTTCCAGCCAGCACTTTTTCCACAAACGCCCTCCGACGATATGGATGACGATGACCACTGACGGTCATCGCTTAGGTATGTGCATCGTTCTATTTAGTTCTTCATGTATATGCATTGAGGACAATGCACATTTCTAAGTTTAGGGGGGTACTTTGAACTAGTAAAACTACTTGGATTTCTGTTGCTTTTGTGTGTTTGTTTTCCTTATTTTGATTGGTTTTGTCTTGATTTAGAGTCTGTTGAGTTTTGAGTGTCATAAGTTGTATTACGAGTCAGTTGAGGCCAATGATGAAAAATTGAGTTGATTTGTGGAAAATTTTAAAATTTTCATGTTTTCATGCTGCTCTTGAGTTCTCACATATTCTTGCACTAGAACCCATGACCATTTGATTAATCAATGATGATTTGAACGAACACAAAAATGATATAGGCAATTCTTGATAATTTGGGCCTTGATTCTTTCATAGAAAATTGCCATAGTAGCCCCTTTGAGCTTAAATGTAAAAGAATGAGGATTGAATTGTTTGCAATATCTTTTAGAATCTCATTCAAATTTTCTCTGATATTACCATGGTTTTCAGATGCAACTGAGCACATTGGTCAAATCATGTAAGTTATTTGTGAATTGAGAGTAGTATATAACTTACTATAGTAATCTTTGAGGCGAAATACAGACATATGTGGCTTAGGAATGATTTAGGCAATATTTTTGATCGTTTGAGCCTTTGAAGCCACCAAAATACATCATTTTCATCTGTAGTTACCCTTTTGAGCTTATTGAAAATCGAATGGCATGTGCTTAGGCACATAATAACCCCCATTCGGCATCATTTCAAAATCCCACATTGACCACCTTGCTAAAGCTTATACACTATTTCCTACCCTCAAGGGAGTAAGCTTCTATTGCGCTTTAAAAGTTCAAATAACTCCTATGATTTTAATTGAAAATGAGAAGTGGAGTAACGATGAAAAAAAAAAAGGGGAAAGAGAAAAATAATGAGGTGAATAATGATGAGGAGGATGAGAAAAGAGGATGAATTGAAATGAAAAGAAAATTGATGAATCATCAATAGAAGGAGTCGAAAGCGGGATGAGAATGCGCAAATTGATTATAATTTCAACTTACTCTCTTGCTTTGAATACCTTTCCTTTTATTGAAGCCATGAGCCAAAGCCTAACGTTACAAGCTTATTAAGACCTATTGACCAAGCCACATTTGTCTAATATACTAGTGGAGAAGGTTATGAATAGTGAACCTATGACACTCGAGAAACACTTGTAATAAACATGGTTTTGACATTCACATATGAGCATCTCATTACCTAGTCTTGATGTATTGTTAGCATTCATCAAAATACACTATGTTTTTTAACAATGCAATTTGAACCTATACCTTGCAAAGTCCTATTGATTTGTGTGAGTTAAGATTGCTTTAATGATTACATGGAAATGGTAGCACACACACACGTGAGAATTCTTGAGAAAATGATATGCATGTCTGAACTTCTGAGGCCTACACAATTGGAATGTTTTACAACTTTGTATATCATGGCTGATATACATCGCCTAGAAGAATAATTCAAGCGCAAACGACCTCTTCCTGATCAGCCCTCTAACAATGGTCAGAAGTTCAAACGACCAAATCAGTTCAATAATCAACAAAGAAGACCTACATCTACCCCGAATAACAAAGAATTCCCAAAGTGCCGAGTTTGTAATCTTTCACATACTGGGGAATGTCGCAGACAGAGTGGTGCTTGCTTTCGATATGGGAAGTTTGGACATAGAATTACAGATTGCCCTGAGATTGAGAAAAAGGGGACTGGTTCAGGCAAGGGAGCCCCTCCGAACAAACCCAATGCTAGGGTGTTTGCCATGACACAGAATGAGGCGGATAATGCCAATGACGTTGTGGCAGGTACTGTTTTAATCAACAAATTGCCTGCTTATGTGCTGTTTGATTGTGGTGCCACACACTCGTTTATGTCTAAGAGGTTCGCTAAGAAGTTAAAGCTTATACCTAACATGTGAACCATATAGACTAGCAACTCCTGCTAACAAAACCTTGGAAACACATAGTGTTCATCGAGGTTGCAACATTCGTATAAATGATAAAAAGTTCAACACCGATCTGATTCAACTCAACATGGTGGAGTTTGATGCTATCCTAGGAATGGATTGGTTAGCTAAACTCCACGCCTTAGTTGACTGCCATAAAAAGAATGTCAAACTTCGAGCTCCAGATCAAGAAGAAATCTTATATAATGGCAATACAAGAGAGCGTAAATTTCTCTTATCTGCTTCACAAACATGGAAAGCCATGAAAATCGGTGAGAGAATTTATCTAGCCATGATAAGCTAAGTCAAGGAAGGAGCTGAACTCAGATTAGAAGATTTCAAGATTTTACATAATTATACATAATTATGCTTCCGATAAACTTTATTATGATTTAAGTTATGGTTTTATTTTCAGTTGTAAAACATTTATGTTTATGGAATAAAAGACTGGTTATATTTTAATTTCTGTACTACGAGGCTTGTTGTCTTCGAATTGTATATTTGAATTCAACGTCGGTGTTATCGACTCCGGTCTCGGGGCGTGACAAATTTAATATTGTATGAACTTCTTAAACCCTTGATGAAGTGCTATTAGTTTCAATTCTCAAGAAGATATTTAATGTTTATTAATCGGTTGATAAATCTTCCTAGTCCTTAAGTCTTACGGTCTTATCTGTTCTTCATCACTACCGGACAGAGTAATTCAATGATGTACGCAGTAGATTGATGCGGCAGAGGTCGATTATATCTGGAAGTCCAATTGTTGTAGACATATTCAAGCTTTTAATCCCATTAAACTGTTAATAAGTTAGCCTACAAAATACTACTTAGAACAAATCTATTTTCCAAAGATTGGACATTGTTTGCTTAGGTGGGTTAAGTAGTAAAAAAACGTAGAATAAGTTTGTTGGGTTTGGCCCATTACCTATTTGGGCCTTGGCTTTCTTTTTCCTTTCATTTGCCTTATGTTTCCCGAGCCCCTTTTTCAATCGGCCCTTTCACTTCTCACCTCTTCCAGATGCTTCTTCATCGCGTCTCCTCGGCTGGCTTGCTTGACCGCGTTCCTTGGGACTTGCTCCCCTTCTCTTCGTCTTCCTCGGTGCTATTAATCGTGGTCTTGTTCCATGATGAGGTATGTTAGAAGTCATAAATCCTTGTGTATTTTTGCTTCCCCCTTTCGCGTCGCTGTGCGTGGTGTGTTCGGATTTGTGGCTTGAACTCTTGCCCTGCTGTTAGTCGTGGTTGTGCTAACTGTGCTTGGCTGTGTAGTGCTCTGTGTTGCCCTTCTCCTTCCTGGTGTAACCCCTGTGTGTGCGGTTTCCCTTGCTGTTTTTCCGTCCATCATCTACGGCTGTGTGTTCGGTGGTGTTTGGGCAGTGTGTGTGTGTCTCCCACCTTTTGGCTACGATACCTTGGTTCCCCGGTGACGACGTTGAAAGGAAACCCTGCTCGACCTGAGCCCAATTCCCTTACTCTTGTTTCGATTTCAGTTTTATAGTTCTTTGTGAATTGTATACTGAGATTGGTTTCTTGTTGTGATTGCAGGTTATCAATCGACGTTCAAGGCGAAACGAACACCTTACAGTGGTATCAGAGTGTTCCGTGCCTGGTGGAGTGTTTGGGCAGCGGCTGGAGTGTTCGGGCAGCGGCTGGAATGCTTGGGCAGCGGCTGGAATCTCGGGCAGATCTCGGGCAGAGCACTTTGGTGTTGGGCAGTGTCCAGATCTCGGGCAGTGTACTCAGGCTGAGTGTATTCAGGCTGTGTAAGGATCTTCGGTGGTTTCGTCACCCCAGAGTTTTGTCTCTGGGTAGTAAGTGATTATCTTGACCCGTAATCTTTTTACTACGTTGTTTCTAAGTAATTGTGTCCCTTACCTGTAGGAAAATCTCTATCTGAAGCCCCATGCTCGTACACCTTTGAGTGTATTGCGATCTTGTGGGTGATAGCGATTTCTCCTCCCCTTAGCGTGACTGATTCTTTCATAGTTTGTTTGTGCCTTGTGGTCCTTAATTCTGCTGACTGGTTGTTGAAATTGTGTGTGTGCCTCCTTGCTTATTTGTGATGGCTTCAATTTATGGATATAACCTTGAACCCTTTAATGGAAAATCTGATTTTTCGATATGGCAACAACAGATGAAAGGAATTTTAATACAGCAAAAAGTATTTAAAGCTATTGACGGTAATTGGGCTGAAAACATTACATCTGCTAAGAAACTTGAAGATGACAAATATGCTTACTCTTCTATTATCTTGAACTTATCTGACTCTGTGCTCAGGAAATGTGGTAAACTATCATCTGCAAACGAACTTTGGGAAAAAATTGGAAGAAATGGTACTGAAAAATCTTTGCCAAGTAAACTTTTCTTGTTAGAAAAATTTTTCAGATTCAAGCTAGACTTGAACAAAGACGTAGTTGAAAATTTGGATGTGTTTACTAAGTTAATTCAAGATATTAAATTGACAGGAGATAAGAACATTGACGACTATTCACCTATTGTTCTTTTAAATGCTATTCCTGAAAATTATAGTGATGTAAAATCCACCATTAAGTACGGTAGAGATTCTATTACATTGGATACTGTAATGAACGGCCTAAAAAGCAAGGAATTAGATCTAAAAGTTAACAAAGGTAATAGACAATCCTCTGGTGAAGTTATGCACGTTCGTGGTAGATCACAACATAGGCATAATAACAATAACCAATATCAGAAAAGTGATAAAAGAGGAAAAAGTAGGGCTAGATCGAAATCTAGGCCTAGTAAAAAGAAATGTTACAATTGTGGGGACCCAAATCATTTGATAAAAGATTGCCCTAAAAAGAAGAATCAGAATAGAAATGGAAATCAGACAAATGAACAAGCGAACAATGCTTTTACCTCTGGGGAAAACATAGGGGATATTTTTATGGTGACTGAATTATGTGACTCTGTGAACTCTGTGCTTTCATTGCCTGTGTGTGAAAATGAATGGCTTATTGTCTCAGGTTGCACTTATCACATGACACCATTTAAAAATTTGTTTCTAGCTACAGAGAAATTGAGCATGCTTCTATTTCTATGGCCAATGAGAAATTGTGTAAAGTTTCTGGTATTGGTAATATTTGTCTGAAATTTGAATCTGGTTATTCTGTGACTTTGAAAGACGTTAGACATGTTCCTGCTTTGTGCAATAACTTGATGTCTTGTGCAGCTTTAGAGTCTGATGGTTATGAGGGTAAATGGGGAAATGGTTGCATGAAAATTATGCGGGGGTCTTTGGTAGCTTTTAAGGCTGAGAAAAGAAGGAATTTGTATGTTTGCAAAACAGTCTCTGATTATGGTAAAATCTGTGCTAATTCTGTGTCAGATGATTTAACTGATTTATGGCATAAAAGGTTAGGTCATATGAGTTCTAAATGATTAGAGATTTTACATAAAGATGGTTGTTTTGGTAGGGATAAATTGTCTTGCATGACTTTTTGTGATTCCTGTGTTTTAGGCAAATAGCAAAGAGTTAAATTTCCTATCTCCCCTTCCCCCAATGTGACTAAATGTTCTGATATACTTGAATACCTGCATGCTGATGTTTGGGGACCTTCACCCGTCCCAACTCAAGGTGGTAATAGGTATTTTTTGTCTATCATTGATGATTACTCTAGAAAAGTATGGATTTTTCTAATGAAAAATAAATCTGATGTTTTTGATAAATTTAAAAACTGGAAGATTTTGATTGAAAACCAAACTGGAAAAAAGATTAAACGACTTAGGACAGATAATGGAATGGAATTCTGCAATATCTTGTTTGATGACTTGTGCAGTGAATCAGGGATTCTGAGACACAAGACTGTGCCCTATACTCCCCAGCAGAATGGTGTTTCTGAGAGGATGAACAGAACTTTACTCGAGAGAGTTAGAAGTATGCTTGCATCTTCTGGACTCTCAAAGAGGTTCTGGGGCGAAGCTGTCGTGACAGCTTCTTATTTGATAAATAGATCCCCTTCCGTGCCTTTGAATGGTAAGTGTCCCGAAAGTGTTTTTTCTGGTAAGAAATTAGATTTTTCAAATCTTAAAGTGTTTGGTTGTTCTGCTTTTGTGCATAGGAAATGAGACAAACTTGAACCTAGGTCAGTTAAGTGCGTCTTTCTTGGTTATCCTGAGGGTGTGAAAGGATATAGGCTTTGGTTAAGATGTGAACCTGGTTTCAAAACTATTATAAGTAGGGATGTCATTTTTAATGAATCTGAGATGCCTTGCTTGCTTCCATCTTTGCCTGAATCTGATTGTGAGTCTGAGACTACACCAAGCAAGGTGGAGTCTTTGCCTATTGTTACCCCAGTTATTGAAAACAATGTGCTCCCTGATATGGATCATGAGAACTTGCCTGTTTATGAACCAAATTTGCATGAAAATGTTGACGAACATGTGCATAATGAATTGGTTGCTAATGAACATGAAGATCTGCATGATTATATGTTGACTAGGGATAGGGTTAAAAGAAATGTGAAACAACCTGCTAGGTTTAATGATTTTCACCTCACATCGCATGTTTTCAATATGTTTGAGTCAATTGATAATTGTGAGCCTAAGACCTATAATGAAGCTTTGAAATCTAAAAATGTTGTGTATTGGCTTAGTGCCATGAAAGATGAAATGCATTATTTAATTGTGAATCATACATGGACTCTTGTACCTAAACCTGTTAATTGCTCTTTGGTAGATTGCAAATGGTTATTTAAGGTAAAGAATGAAGCTGATTCTGTTAGATATAAAGCTAGGCTAGTTGCAAAAGGTTTTACTCAAAGAGAGGGTATTGACTATACTGAAATCTTTGCTCCTGTTGTTAAGTTCACTACTGTGAGAATTTTATTATCACTTGTTGCTCACTTTAATTGGGAACTTAAACAGATGGATGTTAAAACTGCTTTTTTGCATGGTGACTTAGATGAAAAGATTTACATGAAACAACCTGATGGTTTTGTTGACTCAAAGAACCCTAATCACGTTTGTTTGCTTAATAAATCTTTGTATGACCTTAAGCAGTCACCTAGGCAATGGAATAAGAAGTTTGATGAATGCATGCTTACCTTAAAATTTAAAAGAAGCTCTTTTGATCATTGCTTGTATTTTAAGGATAAAATGCCAGTGCCTGTTTTCTTGTTGATTTACGTGGATGACATGTTGATTGCTAGTCCTTGTCTGAAATCCATTGAGCATATTAAGAACTGTTTAAGTGATAAAGTTGATATGAAGTTCTTAGGTGATGCTAGTAGAATCCTAGGCATGGACATTGTTAGAGATAGAAAGGAATCTACTCTCTGGTTAAAGCAAACTTCTTATGTAGAGAAAATTTTAAAGAAATTTTCCATGTTTGATGCAAAACCTGTTAACGTGCCATTAGCTGCTCATTTTGTGCTAAGTAAAGATCAAAGTCCCAAAACTGATGGTGATTTTGATGCCATGAAAAATGTACTGTATTCAAATGCAATTGGTTCTATAATGTATTTGATGGTTAGCACTAGACCTGACATTGCTTATGCTGTTAGCTTCTTAAGTAGATATATGTCTAATCCTGGTGTGGTACATTGGAATGCTGTTAAATGGTTGTTACGATATTTGAAAAACTCTATGCATTATGGCTTATGTTTTTCTAAATATGCTGATGGTGTCAAGTTGAAAGGTTATGTTGATTCTAATTATGCTAATGATAAGGACAATAGAAAATCTACTACTTCATATGTTTTTACTTTGTGTGGAGCATGTATAAGTTGGAAATCGCAGCTGCAGCATATCGTTGCCTTGTCAACAACGGAATCAGAATATGTTGCTGTAACAGAAGCTTTGAAGGAGCTGTCTGGCTAAAAGGTTTGATCTCTGAACTTAACTTGCTCGAAGGTAAGGTAGAGGTATTTTCTGATTCTCAGTCCGGCATTCAACTGTGTAAGAATCCTATTTTTCATGATCGCACTAAGCATATTGATGTTAGATTTCATTACATTAGGGATGTAGTGGCTAAAGGGTTAGTTAATCTTGAAAAAATTCCTTCTGAATATAATCCTGCTGATATGGGAACTAAGTGTTTACCTATTTCTAAATTGCAATCATGTCTAAATTTTGAATTTTGATACATGTGATTGATTAGTGTTGCTGACTGTGTTGGTAGTCTATAACTGCTTTGTGCGAGTTATAGAATTTGTTACCCCGGTTATTGACTTTAACCTCTTTGCGTTGGTTATTGTCTGTGTTCTTTGTCTGTGCTTTGTGCTATGACAGGAATTTGGTCCACACAATACTTTGTGTGTTGTGGGGACCCTTTGGGCGATGATGAGTCATCTATGGGTTTTCCTTACGTTGAGGTGGAGCCGGTATTGTGCCAAGGTGGAGATTTGTTGGGTTTGGCCCATTACCTATTTGGGCCTTGGCTTTCTTTTTCCTTTCATTTGCCTTATGTTTCCCGAGCCCCTTTTTCAATCGGCCCTTTCACTTCTCACCTCTTCCAGATGCTTCTTCATCGCTTCTCCTCGGCTGGCTTGCTTGACCGCGTTCCTTGGGACTTTCTCCCCTTCCCTTCGTCTTCCTCGCTGCTATTAATCATGGTCTTGTTCCATGATGAGGTATGTTAGAAGTCAGAAATCCTTTGTGTATTTTTGCTTCCCCCTTTCGCGTCGTTGTGCGTGGTGTGTTCGGATTTGTGGCTTGAGCTCTTGCCCTGCTGTTAGCGTGGTTGTGCTAACTGTGCTTGGCTGTGTAGTGCTCTGTGTTGCCCTTCTCCTTCCTTGGTGTAACCCCTGTGTGTGCGGTTTCCCTTGCTGTTTTTCCGTCCATCATCTACGACTGTGTGTTCGGTGGTGTTTGGGCAGTGTGTGTGTGTCTCCCAACTTTTGGCTACGGTACCTTGGTTCCCCGGTGACGACGTTGAAAGGAAACCCTGCTCGACCTGAGCCCAATTCCCTTACTCTTGTTTCGATTTCAGTTTTATAGTTCTTTGTGAATTGTATACTGTGATTGGTTTCTTGTTGTGATTGCAGGTTATCAATCGACATTCAAGGCGGAACGAACACCTTACAAAGTTCATTTTTTTACGTGATGAAAAAAAAAATCATTCGTTGTGATGTTAGACGTACGCTTGGTGTGTTTGATAACGTTATCATTGATTGCCTAATCCACAACATACACATCAAACTCCGTATAATTAATCACAATACATAAAATACTTGTATCTATTATTTCTTTTGTCACTCATACTATACACGTTCTTTGATCATTCCATGCCACATACCAACTCTACATTAATGCATAACCTTCGTGTTATTATTTTGATGCATTCTACAACTGCGAGAAAATCGAACCACGAAGCTATACTCAAGCTCCATTAAACATCAAAGCTTGAGTAGCATCACAATATCTCCTGTTCAAGTTCTCAAACTTGAGATCTGATAATTATTTATTTATTTATTATTATTATTCTTATTTTCTTTTGTAATAAATTGCAATTTCTAATATAAATTTTACAAAGATTGAAGAATATTTTCTTTAACATACTATCAATAAAATATAGAATTTTATAGGATAAATAAAATTGCTATAGTAAGTCTTCTTTGGAATTTCTTATGGAATGAAATTGCAAAAAAAGGTATATCTGTAGTTATTATTGACGCATAGAGCTAACTGTTTAGCTTATAAAAAATATTTAATTGTATTATAATTGATATTTATGGATCATAAATATCAATGCGAAAGAGCCTCCGATCTTAGTCGGGTGGTTAAAGCTCATGTCCTCCTTTGGGACGACTCGAGTTCGAGTACAGGCAATGGCCAAAAATGTTTATCCCCCTCACCTATATCAAAACAAAAAATAAATAAATACGAATGCGAACATTTTTTTAAATGATATAAATAACAAGACATTTTTAAATAAAAAATTTAATTAGGAGGTATAAAATTCGATTGAAATTATATTTTAGGAAAAACATAGAAAATAATGCTGTGGTGTTTAATTTTCTATTTGGATAATAAGCAAATTGATTTCTAAAATTGAAATCAACACAGCGTTACATGCTTCCTTTCCTATACTGCTGTATTTATACAAAAGAAGTATAGATAATCAATCAATGAGATCACATTATTAATCCAACATTATTTTCTACTCAAATGTCCATAGTGATGCTATGAATCTCTTCATCTCTTGGCACCTCCACTTAATAAAGAAGTTCCCATCTGGATCTGTCGTAATGAATAAAAGAATATGATCTTGTTCCTCTTAAAAGCAACATCACTCTCTGGATCTTGTTTTAAGAGACGAAAACGAAAATTTTCTATGGAACAACAATTACCCCTCATGTCCTACCTTTGCCTATACATCATGCAGTTGGAGCGCGACATTTCATTTATATATACCTTTGACATAGTGGCAGACGCACGATCCCACATTCTTCTCTATGTTTAAAATTTCATGGTCCCTCTTCTAGATCTTTATCGGGCACTTGGTCGGGATGGCACCACAACTCTTTCATGTGCAGGCTAAGCAGGTCAACAGTTTCGTACACCAACTCTATATGGAAACCAAACTTGTCTCCTGCAACAAAGCTATAGATCTGATTCTTCACTTCAATACAGCTTTTCCCTGCTTCTTTTTTACTTCCCATTCCTCTCAATAATTTCCTTATCTTAGCGAAATCTCCCCACTTACCATCGGCCGCATATATGTTCGCAACCGCCAAATATGACCCAACAAAACTTGGTATCTGATTTAACACCTTTCTTGCATCAAACTTCCCAAGCTCAGCGAGCTTATGTGATTTACAAGCGCCAAGAAATGCCCCCCAAACAGACTCATCAGGCATGAATGGCATAGATTCTATAAGTTCATATGCTTCCTTGACTCGTCCGGCACGTCCAAGCAAATCTACTACACACCCGTAAATTTCTTGATCTGGGATGATTTTGTAATGTCCGATCATTGATTTGAAATATTTTAGACCCTTATCAACAAGTCCAGCATGACTACAAGCATTCAAAACTGCCACAAACACTATCCGGTCAGGGCTGACACCGGATCGAATCATCTGATCAAACAATTGGACAGCATTTTTCCCGTAACCATGGCTACCGTATCCAATTATCATGGAAGTCCAAGAAACGACATTCTTATCAGGCATTTCGAAGAAAATTTTGCACGAATTCATAATACTACCACATTTTGCATACATGTCAATCAAAGCATTGGCAGTTCCAACGTCATTACATAGGCCCCTTACAAGAACCCTTCCATGAACCTGTTGTCCGCAGCTCAAAACCGCAATGTTGGCCACAGAAGCTACAACGCTCGTAAATGTAAATTGATTTGGAGTGAGGCCTTCCAATTCGAGACGAGTGTACAAGTTGAGAACCTCAAATGGATCGGACTTCTCATATCCAGCAATCAACGTGTTCCATGTGATAATATCTCTCTCGGTCATTCCATGAAAACATAGAAATGCTTCATTCAAACCAACACACTGACTGTACATGTCTAGTATAGAATTCATTACCGGAATACTGGAATCAAATCCATGCTTAACTACTGTAGCATGTATTTGCCTGCCATACACATGCGAACCAATTGAAGTGCAAGCTTTAATTGCAATCGAAATGGTGAAGGGATTTAATTCAGCCTCCTGATTGCATGAGCAAATGAAAGGATGTAAAGTTAGACAAAGCAACATCGTTAGATTATTCCTTAAACAAAATTTTACCATGAAAAATATGCTCCCACAGTACAATCTTATGCAAGAATGATTAGCACCACCTTTTGCGTAAAAAATTAGCACCCCTAATCTATACAACCACATTTGTACAGAATTCGTTAAATATATGTGCATACCGGTAACATTTTTTTAAAAACATGGAGCGCACCATAGCCATCTCCAAAGTGAGTGTAACCAGCAATCAGTGTAGTCCATGACACCGAATTCTTAGCTGAAATCTCCTCAAAAATCAAGAATGCATAACCTATGCAGTCACAGCACACAGCATACATGTCTATAAGCGCATTATCTACATAAAGACTCCGAGTAACACCGCTCTTAATGGCCAATCCATGAGCCAAGGCTCCACATTTGAGCGAGTTCATCCCTTTACATGCCTTGATCACGCTAGAGAAAGTGAACTCATTGGGATGCACGTGAACACCATCCCTCAACATCTCGCGGAACATTGTCCACGCCTTTGAATGGAGGTTGCAAGATATGTACCCACTGATCATGGCAGTCCAAGAAACGACGTCTCGGTCAGGCATTTCGTCGAACAATGTCCGAGCTTCTGTGGCAAGGCCACTGTCGAAGTAAGATTTGATGACATTGGTAGCTAGAAAGGAAGGCGATTTCGCCAAAAATGGAGGGTTGAAGAGTGGTGGGGAGTCGAGCTGCCCATAGTGAAGAGAACGCCGGATTTTTTGCGGAATTTGTCCGTGCTGGACCAGTTTTCTTGAGCTCATTTCTTATGCATCACGGCCAAGAGGTAATTCAATGCAAGGAGTCCATGGTCAAAATAATTAAGCAAGACAAATGAAAATTACATGTAATAATAGCGGCTTGAATTCCATGTATGAAATGTCCTATGGATTTTAAACTATAAGCTACTCTACATGCCCTAAGTCACATAATCCTCCTACCCCCCTCCACTCAATGGCGCTTCGATCGCGAACTGGCGAACTGGGTGCGCATGCGCCTTATTAAGACGACTTAACAGTTTCTAGTTCGCACTTTAAGAATTTCTAGTTCGCGCACTAAGATTTTATAATCCGCGCACTAAGAATTCATAATTCGGGCGTTAAGATTTACTAAGTCGTGCACTAAGTTACTAAGTCTTGTTAATCCTCCTTAATTCTTCGATTTTTTTTTTTTGTAATTATAAAAAACAATTATCTGATTTTGGGTTTAGATGATTTTTTATGGTTTCTAGGTATTTCGGGTTGGTAAAAAAATTATATCATATGGTAAATAGATAGATAATGAATTATGAAAATGCATAATAACATATGAAAGATTAAAATATGTGATAAAAGAAACTATGATAAATATGTGATTTTGTAACATTTTTTCGGAGTAAATAATAAAACTTTTGATATCTTAGTTTTTTGCATGAAAATTAATAAAATGAACTTTATAAATAAAACTTTTATTTTTATTGAGTTAATTTAAATGTTTATATTAGTCATTTCATAAGATAATAATATAAGTCTCTGAAAATAATATGAGTCATTTTTAATAAATTCATACTATTACCAAACATGTTGAAATAAATAAGAACAATTTGGTTTCATTTTTCAAATTCGTTATTTTATATCTTTAAATAAAACAAAGTTTTAATACTTCATTTCGTTTTCTAAAATATATTTTTTCGGAGAATCTTACTAGACGAACGATTAAATACACGATTCAAATTAAGTTGTATCACGGGCTATAACATTTTGCAAAGCTGCAAATGTTAGATCCTTCACTAAAATCTAATTTTAATGTTTTTTAAGAATGGTAAAGCTGCAAACACCAAAGTTGTTAAGAATTTCATATTGTAAATTTGTAAATAATATAATAATGACATAAATTTGTTAAATATGATGTATATTATGTATGTTTAACGTCATTTCATCAGTTGTATACATATATATTTATTTATATATACATAAATTTGTGAGTTATGCGGTCAGTGTGGTTGGTGGTGTGCAGAGGCGATTCCGTACGAGAGCATTAACTCCCTATCATTTGGTGCTCCAAGTTCTCTCTTCTAAATTCTCTATTATTAGGAGATTGAGTGATCGAATCCACTCCCTATCATTTTGTGCTCCCGTTATCGCCTCGTGCTTCGCTAAATTTTTTGATTCAATTTCTTCAGCTTTGCGATCGTTGTTAGCCAAAAAAAAATTTGATCCTTCAAAAAAAAAAATTTATTTGTTTTGAATTTCTGGATTGGTGTTGATTGCTTGCCGATTCTGATTTTGTACATTAAGTTGTGCAATTTTTTTTTAGTGAATTGAATCGTGCAGTGTGCATATTCTGTTTGTTGATTTCCAAGTCGTGATTCTGCTTTGTTGAGCTTGCAATTGTAAATTGTGCACTGGATGTTGTTTGATCATCATTGCATTTTCCTCACCATTTCCAATTGCGATCGAATTCCGTATAATTGTGCTCCATCCTTCTGCGTGAATTATTGGTGGTGGATTGATGAATTCCTTCTTTCAATTGTATTGAGAGTTGTGAATTGTGCAGTCGATCTAGAATTTCGACACTACAATTGAATTGAAGACGCAATCGCTGACAAGATACACAACGACAGTTTCAATTCCGAATTTGATTACACCAACAACATGAGCAGATCGAATTATTAGCATTTCGTCAATGCTTCTCATTCAAGTGTGAAATCTGTGCAATCATCAGTTCCATTCTTCATCACGATCATGGCTGGATTTGTGTTTTCAATTCTTCTGCTTGAATTGAAGAGACTGTTTTGAGCCCCAAAATTTGTTTTTTGTTGATTTTCAAGTGAAGAATGATCAATTCTATTGAATCTTAGTCCGACTTCCAGCTTGAATTTTGATCGCTACAATTTTGTTCCAGCTTTACACCTTCTCAAGTTTCACTTGCGAGTTCCAACAGTACATTGCGTTGATTATTTGTTATATCAGTTTGGAGCTGTGCGATCATTGCTTTGATCCTTACAACACTAACAACATACAGGGGCATCACACCGAATTGAGATAATTCTTCCAGATTCGAATTTCGCACATATTCGAGAGGGCATAGGACAGTTAATGATCGCTTGGAGGTAATTTTTCTCCAAGTTACGGCAGAACCTCAGGTTACCGAAAGATTACATCTTCGTTACTGAATTTTAGCAAGAATTCATACAGGGACAATAGCGAACAATGGCAGCACCTCCGCCACACATAAATTTCGGCGTCATTTTCTCAAATCTCGCATTGGTTCAACAAAATAATGCAATTGTCAAAGAAGAGTTGAAATCGATCCGTCAATCCTTGCTTGAGCTTAAAGCGATGCCGAAAGATTACATCTTCGTTACAGATGCAACTCTTGACCAAGAGAAAAACCACAACATAGATGTTGCTTCGTTAATGGAGATCCCAAGTGAAGCGAGGATGGTGCAGCGCATTAACATTATTTGTTGGGTTTCCGTACCCCCGGCACCAGATCCAAACGCAGCGGAAATAATACAATAAACAGATCTGATCCGGGGACGAACGATCGCGCCTAATTCATGTATTAGCATGCAAATATTAAATATTAATGGACGAAAAGAGATTACCGATAACAGCGAAATCAATCTGATGTCGGTGACCTTCGAGTCCAATCAACCTGACCAGATCTACAAGCCCGACACCAGTTCTAGTATGATGAGACTTTTCTATGAGAGTGTGTATTGAATGACCTTGAACGGAGTCTCTCTGTTTCTCAGAAACTAAAATGACATATTTATAGGGTCATTAAGTAACTAACGGACTTTGGGTGCATAAACCCAATAGACAAACTTTTGGCTTGCAGGGCATATAAGCTAATAATCTCCCACTTGCCCAAAAGCCAACACATGAGCACTAAACTCATAATCCAAGTAGGTCAATCCAATTGAATAACTTGATGTACAGATGGCGTACATAATTATGAGATAAATATATCATACTTTTTAATTTTAGAACTTTCTATAGATGGAACCTTTACAAACATAGAAACTCCACTAAAGTGAGGAGCTTTCAAAAATTAAACTCATATCTTGAATATCAATCACATAATCTTGAGCACTTAACATTTATGTGATGTCCAGAATAGTTATTAATTGTTAAATGGATTTAATTATGATATTTATAAGATATGCCGGAATTAAATTCTTGGTAACCATATTTTGTACTGGAGTTGAGATAAATGATTCCGGATTGAATCTATAGTGTGGATTGAATTCGAGGGAATTCTTCTTATTAATATCAAGATTTATTTAGGCTGAGATTTTAATGAAATGATAAGGGGTTGAGTTGAATTAAGTGGTGTGTGTTTTAAATTAAATAAGGGTTGGAATATAACACATACCACACCGAAAACACATACTAAACTCACGATTTTTTCTTCCCCCTCAACCCCACTCTCGCCGTCTCTCACCCTTCGGCTGCCCCACTTTACTCTACTGTAAGGGACGATTTTTCCCCTCTTCTAGCATGATTTTATTCAGGTTTGTGTCTATTAATTTTGCTGTATCCTACTCGAATTGTTTTCCTTTTCTTGGGGCTTGTTCGACGTTTTCTTGCTGGGTTGGGGGAGGGGATTATGCGTTCGTCTTCTACTGCGAAGGGAAGTTTTTGGGCATTGTTTTGATCGATTTTTATGTTTTGGGTTGCCTTCTAGCTTTATTAAATTGTTGTTGTGGAGTTGTTGTCAATGTTTCTTCTTGTTTCAATCTTTTCCCATACTGTGTGCGTGTGTGAACTGCTGTGTGCGTGCGTGAGCAGAAGGTGTCAATTAAATCTTGTTGCTGCCATTGTTGAGTTCTTTTCTACTCTAAAATTTGTTGTTATAGAATTGCTCATAGTTGAACATGTAACCATGGCAGTCTTGATGAGCTCCTACTGTTATGAGCTTTGTCTATGTCTTGCTTTTCCTTGGGGATCTATTACTATAACCATGATTAATGCTTCAAGCGATTACTGGTTCAAACCCTTGTTCCTCTGCATTCCATTTTAGCATTGCTGGTTTGATGCTTAGGGAATTTATGTGGGTGTAAGTTGCTGGATGTGTGCATGTAGTTGTGTATTCCAGCATTTATGGGTGTGTATTACATCGTGTATGCTTGGCATGATGCGTCGTTGCTATGAAAGTAAGATGGGTTCGGGTAACATGTGATAATATACGCTACTAGTTCATTTTGTATAAGTTTCTTATGTGTGAGTTAAGGATTCCAAGTACGAGTAAAATGTTTAACTAGATGTTGAGTTAAACGTACGAACGAGATTCTTGATGACATGGGAAAGTAGTATGAATTTTATTGATTTAAAGTGATAGAACCTCATCAGAGAAAGATTGAGTATTTAAATGACAATTTTAGGGATTAACTTCATTATTAATGAGCAAATATTGATTTGATATTCAATATAGATACTCCATGGGCCTCCGAACGTCGTGGATAGCTTATTCATATTGTCGACCTTAAGGTACGTGGTGACGTACGAGCAGGTATACCCAGTATTTATATATTCATGTGTATATATATTTTGAATGAGATGTTTAAGGCTAAGTGATTGAGTTTGGTAATCGAGTTTAATATACGTGGAATGGTGGATACGTAGATGTACGTGATCCGGGTATACGAGTTGAATATCGATGCATTTGGCATGATCTATATGAGAAATGGTTCAGAATGAGATTAATTGATAGACATAGTTGCCTTGGATATGAGATTCGTTGTGATTGAGCATAAAATGTTGAATTGTGATTATATTGAATTTATTGCATTGATGAGTACCATATTTTGAATAATGATACTGAACTTGATGTTTATGAAAGTGTATAAGATTGAACAGGAACAGTTCGTGATGGCTATGCCGGTTTGGAATTGTACATGGAGTATATATAATAGATTTTCAATAACCTTAATTGTTGCTGTACAATTTCGTATATTGATGTGTATGATTATTGAGTTGGAGTATGCTCACCCGTGTGGGGGCTGTTTCTGTTGAAACATGTACAACAGGTACTAAGCTACTTTGGATATTGGCTCGAGCTTTGTCGGATCATGCCGCTTCCAGAAGCGTATATGAGTGTGAATAGGATACGCTATTTATTCAGTTAGATTAGTATTCATTTATTTGTTGATCGTATGTGAGCAACTGGAAGCATGTATATGGACTGTATAAGGGTGTTGAAGCCCACTTTTGATGTCTTATTAGTATAGTGTTTCCCTGGCTGGGAATATTTGGGGTTTGGTTTCTTTTAAGTATTGTGTTTTTCCCTGGCTGGTAGTTATTTCGGTAATGTGTTTTATTTTGGGATAGCTCAGTTTATGGGGAGACTCTGCCCAAATTTTCATAAAAACCCACAATATAAAAGTGGTGTAATGGGGATGGTAATGGGCGAAATCTTTGAGTCTATTTGCTGGTAGAGATGATCATATAATGTTGAACATTATTTATGTCATGGGATTATGGGAAACATGAAATGATTCTTTTTAAAGAATGAAAAGAAAATGAAAAATTTATACGCATACGACGTCATAAATGAACTAATGACGAGTTAAGGGGTTGAGGCCTTACATCAGTGGTATCAGAGCAGTGGTTTGCTCTTTGGGGCTGTTAAGGGCCTAGGAACTTGTTGATAAGAATTGGTAGCACATAATTATACATGATGGTACTAATGTTGTGTGACACAACTAATTTCTTATGTGCTTTTACGATATGGAAAATGGTATTACTAATCATTGTGGTTGCATGAATCGTGTAGAGTGCGATGGGATGGCATTAACGGTAATGTCTGGCACTCCATATGTTATGTGCTAAAGAATCTGATTTTGTAGGAAAATCAGGAAATGGGAAACATGATGTGCTGTCTAAGGACATGAATGATTGACAGCAGACAGTGGAATATTGTGGTATGATTTCAATTGTTATTGAATATGCAATGTGTTACATTAGCGTCCTACTACGGGTATATCATCAGCGATGGATCATAATATTTGCCGCTGTCATGTCGAAGCGATGTACATGCCGCTGTCATTGTCGAAGCGAGGGATATTATTGAGCCGCCGATATGACTTAGTAGGATTTGTGAACTGTTGTATTAACCTGGATGCAGGTACATGGAGCTAGTGGAAGTTCCGGTGGTTGTTATATTCGAGCGAGGGAGGTACTTGCCGCTGTCATATGAAGCGATGGTAATATGATATTTGCCGTGTCATGTAAAAGCGATGTACATGCCGCTGTCATTGTCGAAGCGAGGGATATCATATGATGCCGCTATATGTGGAAGCGAGGGGTCCTAAAATTCCGCTGCTATAACAAGACCGGAACAACCACATTATCGATATTGATAGCGATGTCTCATTCCGCTATATTGGTTGGCGATGGTTCATGCCGCCAGATATATTGATAGCGATGTCTCATTCCGCTATATTGATTGGCGATGGTTTATGCCGCCGGGTACATGTATAGCGATGCCTCTTTCTGCTATGTCATTGGCGATGGCTCATGCCGCCAGACATGTGTTTAGCGATGGTGCATTCCGCTGATTCCATGGCGATGGTTCTTGCCGCCGATTATATATATAGCGACGTCTCATTCCGTTATTCTGTTGATGATGAGTATATCAATTTGTGTATTGATATGAAATCATATTTTGTGGAATATTTATGCTGAGAGCAGGGACAATTTAAAGGATCAGGTGCGGATCAACTGTATACAGTAAGTGTTATTACATCTTGTTGTTTTAAGAATGTATATTCATCGTGATTATGGATATTATATGTACGCCAGTAGTGGCGATGAGTATTATGTACCGCCGTAGGGCGATGAAGATTGATGCATTGTGTGATGACCTGGGATTATAGATGTTAATCCCGGAGTATTAATGACCCCTAAAGTTGTTTTTACGTGGCGATTTGGAGTTTAATCGCGGTGTTGGGCCTCCCGAGCTCGTCTATTTGGGTAGTTGGTATCGTTGGATCCCGAGGTAGAGATTGTATTCTCATTTGGGTGAAAAACCTATGAGTTGGGTTTTTAGTGTGACTCGGGATCTGGGGTGCTTTGTGTGGGCACAGGTAGGGGGTTTTGAAGTTAGAGAGAGAGTTTTTGAAAACATATGATTTTTAATGAATCATGATGTATTTGTGGGGCTTTTGGTATTTCGGGGTAATTTTGCTATATATACTAGTTGAACCCGAGATTTTAATTTGGGAAGCCATTCATTTCAGCTCCTCGCCCGTCTCTCTCTTCCCTTCCCCTGCCTCTTCCCGTCTCCCCCAACCCTTGCCCATAAAAGCGTCGAGCCCGCCGCCGTCCGGCCACCATCCGGCGCGTCCGGACCGCCATTGGCTTCGTCTCTTCCAGGAGCAACTTTCCACACCAAGAATTTGAAGTTTCGTCGCGAATCGCGTTCGGATTTACCAGAAAAGCGCAGAGGCCCGATTTCTAGGGTTCATCCTATTTCGATCGATTTCCTTCCGATTTTCGATTGGGTAACCTTCCTTACCCCTTTTTCGTTCTTCTCCTGTAATTCCCAACCATTTTTGTGTTGATTTGGTTCGAATTTCTCCCTGTATGCGTGAGGGATTGTGTTCGATTTTGGGGTTTTGGCAGGAGGGGCGATTATTCATGTTGTTGATCGATTATTTCATATTTTAGATGAATTATGGTGCTTAGTTGGGTTCGAATTATGATGTTAAGGGTTCGAAATTGAGGGATGGTTCTTGAACAATTTTGTTGATGTCTCTTTCGATTTTTCCCTCCCTGCATGTGCTCCGCCCCGAGTCTTTAAATGGTCAATTGTCGTGTGTTGACAATATTTTTATAGGGGTGATCGCTTTTATTTTAAACAATATTTTTCAGTGTAGCGATTCTATACCGCAAGTGCACGGTGTCAAGTTTTAGTATAATGATAATATAAGTACGGATTGTCGATCCCACAAGGACTAAGAAATAAGTACCAAACTCCACTAGTTTAACTATATTTAGCCTACGAAAATTGGTTATGACTAATTAACTAAATTAACTAATTAACTCAATAATAAATCCAAACAAACAATAGAGAATGAGAATAAAATAAATAGAGACAATTATCAAGACTTTCGGTTCACCTATGTAATCCCCCACAATTCGCCTATTAGTTAAGAATTAATTCAAACAATCTAAGGTGACGAGTTTTCCTAATTCACTTGCTATACCTTGGTCCGGCTATAACAAATCTAATACTAACGTAACAATAAGCCACTCTCGTACCCTTATTGAACAATTAATATTGTAAATCGATCTATGAAAACTACTAGCAATCGATTACTAGATATCTATAGCTATCACACGTGTATTTGACTTCATCTCTCGATCTCAGTCTGAAATCCACGGCAAAGATCACTTTATCGAATCACAATATCCTATGGTCAATTCAATTGCAATTTAATATCATTAAAGGATGGCCAAACCCTTAAAAGCATGAAGAACAATGATCTAAACACATAGATTAATAAGAATCAATCAAAACATTAAAATTAAATCATGGGTTCATAACATAGGATCCCCTAAGCCTTGACAACAAACTTAGCCTAGAAACATATTCAATATCAAATGCAAAATTATGTTTTTCAACATCAAAAGCATAAGAAAATCAAATATAATCAAACAAAGTTTAGAAATACGTATAAACAAGCGATGTTGGATAGCGTCGTCGACTCCGTATCTCCGTCTCTTCCTTTGGCCGTGCTTTTTACTGTACGTGAATCTTCAACAATCCTTGCTGCCGTGCTGTTCTGTACGTGCAGAATCCAAGTGTGAAATTCGTCCAGAAGCAAAATTACGTGCGAAAGACTGAGACTTTGGAGAATTATCGGCTGTTCAATCTTTCTTTCTCCAATTCCCGTGCGTTCGGTCTATGCTTTCTCTCTTTTCTCCTGCTGCTCTCCAACTCCGCGTCTCCTGCTGCTGTTCGTTCCTTCCCTTCTGAACTCACGTAACTCTCCCTTCTTATCTCTTTCTCTTCTCTCACTCTCAACTCCCACGTACGTTTTTCTCTTCCTCACGTCCAGAGTATTCGTTCGTATCTGTATTCGTTGAAGTGCTCTTCGTACGTCTGTCTCCTCCCCTTGCTTCCCTGATATCGTTTGCTTATCTATCTCTCCATACACGTTTCTTTTCCCCAATCTCTACGTAAATATCTCCCTTTTAATTGGTTAATCCCTTGGTAAAATATTAGAGAATATTTTATTCCCTACTAATGCTCATATACAATCTTCTCTTCTCTCCCTTCCTTATCATGCATGTGATGTGTAAAATCTTTAATAAAATCGTGTTGCATAAGTGGCGTTAGGGTGCAGCATGTATTCTATCCCGGTGCACGATTTTTTAACTCTTGAAACCCAATTTGAATTCTTGTCACATTTATGCATTTCTCATCATCTTTTAGCATTTGGACCCGGATTCCTGAAATATACAATTATATACCAAAACGCGTAATATTTTCCACGAATCACTATAAAAACGCCCCTAATCATATATCAAATTAAGTGTAAAAATCACACTTATCAAGGGGTTTTGGATGTGCTTGAGCATGGGTTACATGTTCGTAAATAATTGTGAATTATTTATCGTGTTAGCACATCATTCCTCGGGGCATGGAACTCGAGCAAGGTTTGGCTCGGACTACGGAGATTTAAGGTACGTGCGACGTACGAGCATTACTTTATATTAGAGCATTTGTGAAATGCATAATGTGTTTTGATTGCATTAAATAGTTGTGCATGTGGTTATATATATATGTGTTGAGATAGCTATGGAGCGACCAAATCTTGACATCGCCGCCACAAGCGTGCGTGATACTAAAGTAGTATAACCTTACATGATATATGGGGTACTGGATAGGGCATTGAGATGCCTGAGAATGACTGTGGAATCATGTAATCATTGTAAGACATTTGAGATGTCTGAGTATAACGAAGAATTGGTAAAATAAATGCGAGGCATTTGAGCTATCTATGATTGGTAGCGAAGTTGAGAAATCAGTATTAGATATTGAGATACCTATATTTGCATGTATAATGAAATTGGAATCATTACTTATGGATATTCGAGAATTAGGCATGCGATGAGTTAATCAATGTGTGGATTTACTGATTTTTGGAGATTTGATGAGTTTGATGATTGTGAGAATAGGGACAGTACACGGAATCCCGGATGAGGACGTTGCCATCCAGGGAGTATCATTTAAATTCATTAGCATTTACATTTTTGTAAATTATGAATTTCATTATTGTGACTATGGGATTTTTTGTATTGGTATGCTCACCCCCGTTGGGGGCTGTCTCTGTTGGGACAGGTAGAACAGGTACATCGATGGCTTTGGAGCTGAGCTCGAGCTGTTGATTGGAGGTACTCCCAGGATCGTGGTACCAGGGCTTGATGTAGCACGGTATCGTATAGGGTACTTGTATACACCTGAGGTTATATACACATTCATGATGCTCGCATGTGAGCACGATTATACTGGTATATGGGTTGTATATAAAGGCATGAGCCTTTCTCTCTTTCATTCTATGTTGCATGCAATTAGTGGTAGAATTGCTAAATGATATGAGAGTCATTGGTGTATTATGTGGGTGTTGAAACCCACTTTTGTTGTCTTATTGTATGGTGCCTTCCCTGGCTGGGAATTTACTTAGTGTTTCTGTATTCTGTTAAGTATTGTGCTTTCCCTGGCCGGGAATTATGTTATGTGATGTGCTTTTATTCGGGATAGCTCAATTTATGGGGAGACTTTGCCCAAATTTTTATAAAAGTCCACACTGTAAAAAGTTGCGTAATGGGGATGGTAATGGGCGAAATCTATGAGTCTATTTGTTGGTAGAGATGATCTTATAACGTTGAATATTAAAGAAATTTTGTAATTGCCATTCAATGGTAAAGTATCATCTGAGTTTCCCGATTGATTTTATTGAAAGCATGGGCCACACATAGTGGTTAATACACTAATCAAAGGTTAAGGGCTAGGGGTCCTTACACATTGCTATTGTGTTAGCAATGAATATTTTTAGTACCACTATGGTGATTAGCGATTTATGCTGTTGTACCGCAATTGTGTTAGCAATGAGTATTGATGATGCTTTGATTGCAGATGGCAATAGAAGTTGTGCTATGTACAGTTATGTTGTTGCTCTATGTGACTTAGGCCCAAGAGGATATTGGATCGACCCAGGAGGACGAAGTATCGAGGTAAACCATTTCAGTTGGTTGAACATATTGATATATGTTGATTCGAGTTATTTTGTTGATTTATATTGATTTTGAAATCATGTACATGTAGAAAAGTTGATAATAGAATTGAAGTGGAACCTAGATGTGTCATATTCATATTTTGTTGCGGTAATGAGGCAAGAAGGGGTGTAACCGCTGTGATAACACTCTCATATCTACGGTGTGTAGTGATGAGATATTGAAAATTGATGATCTGTGGCTGTTAGTGCGTATAATGTGGATATATGTATGTGGGAATTACTAATGGGTTTCCTAGTAATTTCTTTGCACCAGATAATAGCCAGAGGATAATATATGAGATGTTGATGCGTAAAGGCTCAAGAGTACCGCTACTTCATACGGAGGATGGTGGTGATGTTGGTATAAGTTGCATACTTTTACACATGATATGCATGGATTGCATGATTTAGCAATTTTATGATGTGTACTATGATGAAAGTAAAATGTGGCGGATTTAGATCTTGTGCAAGGAAACTGTACCGATGCGACTACACAGGTACCAAAGTATGACAAGAAGTGCTTGATTGCTAAACACTGTAAGTGTTGGATTTTATGAACTGTTAGCAATTCTCTTGATAAGTTAATTATAGGAATGAGCTGTTGAAATGTAAACAAAGTTGAACAGGGCTAGTATGATGTCATTGCGGTATTGAATGTCATATCATTGAATGAACGTAAACGATTACTGAGACTGGTTAGCAGAATACATGTAACACGGTAGATTGAAAGGAATGACTTGAACAAAAAAAAAAATCTATATGCTACAGACAATTTAAGTGATGAGATAGGAAAGTAAACGTGAAAAAGTGGACTGATTAGTCTAGTTCATGAGATCTATTGTTTCTTAGTTGTTACAATAGCGAGAGAGAATGTATGAAATATTCAATCCATAGTAAATATGTAAATACGATGATTGATCATTCAGGAGTGTAGGTTGCTGAATAACTTAAATATGATGATGATGATTGATCTGGTATAATCTTCATGACATGGTATTAATATATGTTAGCTCATTAGATGCTAATGTTGAGATATGGTAAGTGATGTGATTCGCAGTCTTACCATTCTTGGTTGAATGTGGCACATGTATGAGCCGTGATAATTCGAATGACTGTCATCCTACAGATGGTCAAATCACTATCTCGATCTGTATAATGGTACGTAAAACTTTATTGTTGGCTTTTATAGTAAGCATACATTTCAATTTCGAGGTCGAAATTTTATTAGTTGGGGAGAATTGTGATGTCCGGAATAGTTATTAATTGTTAAATGGATTTAATTATGATATTTATAAGATATGCCAGAATTAAATTCTTGGTAACCATATTTTGTACTGGAGATGAGATAAATGATTCCGGATTGAATCTATAGTGTGGATTGAATTCGAGGGAATTCTTCTTATTAATATCAAGATTTATTTAGGCTGAGATTTTAATGAAATGATAAGGGGTTGAGTTGAATTAAGTGGTGTGTGGTTTAAATTAAATAATGGTTGGAATATAACACATACCACACCGAAAACACATACTAAACTCACGATTTTTTCTTCCCCCTCAACCCCACTCTCGCCGTCTCTCACCCTTCGGCTGCCCCACTTTGCTCTACTGTAAGGGACGATTTTTCCCCTCTTCTAGCATGATTTTATTCAGGTTTGTGTCTATTAATTTTGTTGTATCCTACTCGAATTGTTCCTTGATTCTTGGGGCTTGTTCGACGTTTTCTTGCTGGGTTGGGGGAGGGGATTATGCGTTCGTCTTCTACTGCGAAGGGAAGTTTTTGGGCATTGTTTTGATCGATTTTTATGTTGTGGGTTGCCTTCTAGCTTTATTAAATTGTTGTTGTGGAGTTGTTGTCAATGTTTCTTCTTGTTTCAATCTTTTCCCCTGCTGTGTGCGTGTGTGAACTGCTGTGTGCGTGCGTGAGCTGAAGGTGCAAATTAAATCTTGTTGCTGCCATTGTTGAGTTCTTTTCTACTCTAAAATTTGTTGTTATAGAATTGCTCATAGCTGAACATGTAACCATGGCAGTCTTGATGAGCTCCTACTGTTATGAGCTTTGTCTATGTCTTGTTTTTCCTTGGGGATCTATTACTATAACCATGATTAATGCTTCAAGCGATTACTGGTTCAAACCCTTGTTCCTCTGCATTCCATTTTAGCATTGCTGGTTTGATGCTTAGGGAATTTATGTGGGTGTAAGTTGCTGGATGTGTGTATGTAGTTGTGTATTCCAGCATTTATGGGTGTGTATTACATCGTGTATGCTTGGCATGATGCGTCGTTGCTATGAAAGTAAGATGGGTTCGGGTAACATGTGATAATATACGCTACTAGTTCATTTTGTATAAGTTTCTTATGTGTGAGTTAAGGATTCCAAGTATGAGTAAAATGTTTAACTAGATGTTGAGTTAAACGTACAAACGAGATTCTTGATGACATGGGAAAGTAGTATGAATTTTATTGATTTAAAGTGATAGAACCTCATCATAGAAAGATTGAGTATTTAAATGACAATTTTAGGGATTAACTTCATTATTAATGAGCAAATATTGATTTGATATTCAATATAGATACTCCATTGGCCTCCGATCGTCGTGGATAGCTTATTCATATTGTCGACCTTAAGGTACGTGGTGACGTACGAGCAGGTATACCCAATATTTATATATTCATGTGTACATATATTTTGAATGAGATGTTTAAGGCTAAGTGATTGAGTTTGGTAATCGAGTTTAATATACGTGAAATGGTGGATACGTAGATGTACGTGATCCGGGTATACGAGTTGAATATCGATGCATTTGGCATGATCGATATGAGAAATGGTTGAGAATGAGATTAATTGATAGACATAGTTGCCTTGGATATGAGATTCGTTGTGATTGAGCATAAAATGTTGAATTGTGATTATATTGAATTTATTGCATTGATGAGTACCATATTTTGAATAATGATACTGAACTTGATGTTTATGAAAGTGTATAAGATTGAACAGGAACAGTTCGTGATGGCTATGCCGGTTTGGAATCGTACAGGGAGTATATATAATAGATTTTCAATAACCTTAATTGTTGCTTTACAATTTCGTATATTGATGTGTGTGATTATTGAGTTGGAGTATGTTCACCCGTGTGGGGGCTGTTTCTGTTGAAACAGGTACAACAGGTACTAAGCTACTTTGGGATATTGGCTCGAGCTTTGTCGGATCATGCCGCTTCCAGAAGCGTATATGAGTGTGGGTAAATAGGATACGCTATTTATTCAGTTAGATTAGTATTCATTTATTTGTTGCTCGTATGTGAGCAACTGGAAGCATGTATATTGATTGTATAAGGGTGTTGAAGCCCACTTTTGATGTCTTATTAGTATAGTGTTTTCCCTGGTTGGGAACTTATTTGGGGTTTGGTTTCTTTTAAGTATTGTGTTTTTCCCTGGCTGGGAGTTATTTCGGTAATGTGTTTTATTTTGGGATAGCTCAATTTATGGGGAGACTCTGCCCAAATTTCCATAAAAACCCACAATATAAAAGTGGTGTAATGGGGATGGTAATGGGCGAAATCTTTGAGTCTATTTGCTGGTAGAGATGATCATATAATGTTGAACATTATTTAGCATTATGGGAAACATGAAATGATTCTTTTTAGAAATATGAAAAGAAAATGAAAAATTTATACGCATACGACGTCATAAATGAACTAATGACGAGTTAAGGGGTTGAGGCCTTACAATTTAAGTCTCAATTCTCATTGATAGATCGGCGGCCGGTTGATTGTGACCCAGCGAGGCTCAGGTGTATCATAACAGTAGAATCACAACCTTTGTGATTTTAGCAAACAACTTCTTTGGGCTTACCCTGAATGCCCCATTGTCAATTAAACTCCTTTAATAGACAATTACCGAAATATAATTCCAGCAACAACCTACCGATCATGGGTAGGGCCTAGCATCTGCGCTTCACGAATACCTAGATACGAATGACTAGCAACGTACGAGAACCTGTCAGCCATAGTTAGCGTGCAGTACATTCCTTTCACTCAATATGTCCCGATTGAATCTAGGGCATTGGTCGGTCGAGGCCCTTAACTATGTATTTGCTTCACGTTATATGATTCATTGTGTGCGTATATGAAAACTCATTTTTCACAAGCACTACTCACTCTGGCCAGAGATTCCTGAATCATATATAGAAAAACACATAGGACATCCTGGTTCATCAAGATCAGTGGTGAATCCCCAACGACAATCATAGGCCTCTGACAGCATCACTGAATACCCAAAACAATGACTTTATGACCCACATGTGATCAGTCATTAAATTAAAGTACACAGCTATCTATCAAGACCTCAATGACGCCTCGGGTCATGAGGAGTAATGGTGCACAACTATGACTAGAAATTCTATACTCGACAAATGGTAAACCACTTATAGAATTCTGAGTAGGGTCGTTCAGTGAACTCATTCCTAATGATCACCTATTCATGTGTGCTGACTTCTCCAAGCCAACGCCGATGAAAGGTGGCGCACTACACTAGACACATCATGAATACTAGTCCCTAACGAGTATATATCAATATCCCATTATCGAAGGCTCATCGACCAGGAACATTTAGAAATCGCAGTCGAGAATGTATTTCATGGACACCATCATATGCGTAACCACATTCTATGGACTATAGCAATCTCAAGGACTTCATCAATGCATCAAGATGCATGAGTAAATAGATGAAGAAGTGCCATATATATTAATATTCAAACAAATATTTGTCATAATAAGATTATAAGTACAATCAATCAACTATTGATTTACTTAATCACATATGACAACATCTTTCACTTTCCCAAAGCCAACTACTCATGTGTCTCAAGACCATCTTCCCAAGATGTCTGACAGATACCAATCGTTGTAAAGGCTTTGTCAGTGGATACACTATATTTTTCTGTTGAAGCGATTCTCTCGACAATAATACGTGTCTACCATCTCTCTCATTAGATGGTGTTTTCTCAATATATGTAGGATCCTGATGGGATCTTGGCTATTCATAATAGCTCAAATATTGTCATAGTACACAGAGACTGTGTCAACTGCACTAGAATTACATCCAACTCTTTGATGAAATTTCATATCCAAACTGCCTCTTTGCTGCATCGTATGCTGCAATGTATTCAGCTTCAGTGGTGAAATCCGATGTGGTGTCTTGCTTGGTACGTTTCCAAGAGACAACATCATCATAAAGCTTAAATACAAATCCGAACATCGATATGGTATCATCTACATCCAACTGAAAAACAAGCATCAGCTTAGCCTTCAACTTTTATTTCTCCACTTACAGATCCAAAAACAATGAACATATCCTAAGTTCTTCATAAGTACTTGAGGATTATTTCACAGTTTTCCAGTGACCTTCACCGGGAACTGTATGATGTCTGCTCATTACTCTAAGAACATTCATCAGGCCAAGTACATAACATAGCATACATTATGCTATTAAAAATCGAAACATAAGGTACCAATGTCATCTTTTCACTCTCCTCATCAATCTTAAGACCCATTGACTCGAGAGATGAATACTATGAGATATTATGAAGTAACTCCTTTTTCGACTATTCTATGCTAAACCCTTTTAGCACAATGTTTATGTACGTAGTTTGAGAGATCTCAAGCATCCTTTAGATCTATCTCTATAGATCCTTACGCTAAGCACGTATGACGCTTCTCCCAATCTTACATGGAGAAATTAGTAGATAATCATGCTTTAATTGATTAATCCAATACCATTCATAGAGCATGATATAATCGACTTAAAACATCAGAAATATAAACATGCCCCCACTAACCCTTTTGCACACACATGTCACTTCAGATTTTAACAAAACCAAACACTTTGACGATGTTATCAAAACGGAAGTTCAAACTTCGGGATGCCTTCATAGGCCCATAAATGGACATCTGGAGTTTGAAAATATTTTTCTCATTCCAAGAAGTTGTAAACACATTTGGCTGCTACATTTCTACCTCAATGCCACCACTGAGAAATGTTGTGTTCACATCCATTACTCATGTCTCATATTCATAATATAAAGATATAACTAATAAAATATAAATAGACTATAGCATCACAACTGATTAAAAGTTTCTCACAGACAACTCTTTGCCTATGAGAATAACCTCTTCCCATCAGTTAAGCTTTGAAGATCGCTACCTTCCCATACACTCCAAGCTTTCAATCTTAGATCCACGAGCAGCCAATGAGAACAATTCTCAAAGAGGATTTACTAAGGTCCATACCTTATTAGAGTACATGGAGTCTATTTCAAATTTTATAGCATATCGCCAATATCCCAAAACGATGTCCAACATCGTCTCCTTGAAAGTCCTAGGATCACATCCATGGTCAAAACCATTTTGACTACTTTCTGGAATAAATTCAATTTATCAGGAGTTCTTGAAACACTTTCAAATCTCCTTGGTGTGTGTAAATCAAAGGTTGTGATTGACTCAATTAATTTCATTTTTTTCACTTTTCTAGTGGTTTGTGGTTCTTGAGCTCTTTCAAGTTATATTATTTTATCATCCTTTCTAATAGAAACATTTTCTCTAGAAAGATTGCACTTGCGAAACAAACACTTTGCCTGCAATTGATACTATAAATTTCCACAAAATAACATAGGATGGATCAGCTATCCAACTCATCTCCCACTGGCTGCTTCACATAAGCAGAACAATCTCAAATAAAAATTTGGATTATTTTTCAGTCCATATTGTATATGGAGTTTTGGTCACTGTATTGGTATGAATTATGTTGTAAGGACCCTAGTTCCTTAAGCGTGGATTAAATGCATAATTAGAGCTAACATGCATTATCAGAGTATAAAAGTTGATGTTGAGACTTTGAGCCTTAAGAATTACATGCCAAGTTAAGGACTTTCAAATGGATTAATTACATTCTCTAACAAATGAATGTTATTCACTATAGCTTTACACTACTCCTAGGGTAGACACTATACAAAATAATCCTGTCATTCCTTATCAAAAGCGTTCTTCACAAGTTCACCGCCTCAACCCGCCTTAGCCCCTTTATCATGCCAAAATGTACCTACAAGGACAACCCCCAAAACATGAGCATATAATAATCCATAGTCAACACAATATGAATATAAGTGCATAAACCGTAATAAAACACTTCATGTTTTTCCCATGCATTTTAAACACTCCCTTTTTGGTTGTCCCTGTACCATAACTCATGAGTATAATCAATAGATTATTTAATGGTTCTACACATGTCATGACATAACACCATTTCATTATCCCCAATCCCCAATCCCCAATCCCCAATCCCCAATCCCTAGCCTGTTATAATAGTGTATTTTAAATGCACCTCACTTGTCATGACAGCGGCACTAATACCCCTCGCTTCGACATATTAGCGGCATTGAATAACCTCGCGCAAATGCGACATGCGGCAATACCCTCGCTTCAACATTTGGCGGCAAATATTCTTTCCTCGCTATAATATTACAGCGGCAAGTATTCTATTATCGCTTCAAGTGACAGCGGCAAAGCATTAAAATCATCACTCTATATAACCATGACTCATGGGATGTGCACTACATATGCAATCATAATGCATAATTCAACATGTATTTGCATCCACAATGCATAATTCCATATATACTTGCATCCACAATGCATAATTCCATATATACTTGCATCCACAATGCATATTCAAGTGAATATATAAGATACATGTACCGTTGGGTGCCCGTCCGTCTCTCTACGTACCTTTCCAAAAGTAGGATGTGGTAGGACTTCACTTCCTTGGCTGTGTTGCCACCTGGGATGGTTCTACACATTCACACAAACCAATATTAGAACCCAATAATAGTCCAATACCAAAAATCCCACAAAAATAACCAAAAACACACTTTTTGGTGTTTCGCGATCGATCGCCGCAAGGCCCCGATCGATCGCGATATCACACTGCCCGAGTGTGAATTTTTCTGCACTCGCCGATCGATCGCCCAAATATGGTGATCGATCGCCCAACGCTACTGGAGCGTACTGACTGCGCACGATCGATCGCCAGAAACTGGCGATCGATCGCCGCTTCCTGCACTTCGAAAAATACCATTTTTTGCACCATATTTTCTTCCCCATCTTCACCAACAAATATACCAACAAACCCATAACATAAAAACACCATAACCTTCAACATACACCTTTAAACAACCAAAAATCTAGCACCCAACCAAAACCAAGACCAACCCAAAACAAACCCATTTCAAAACAACCAAAACCATTTCAAATCCAAACTAAACACCAAAAAACATCAAGGAGGTATCCATACCTCTTATGGACTCCAAATCCTACCAATAATCTCACAAACAAAGCTTTTGCAAAGATTTCCCTTCCACTTTTAAGCCAAAATCGAAAATGGTGAAAGGGGTTAGGGTTGGGAGAGTAATTGGGGATTGTAAAAAGTGATAGGTAAAGTGGGTGGTAGTGGGGTATAAAGGTGGGGGTTAATTAAAAACATGTACCCCAATTATTAGCATGATGTATAAAATACCCCAACATGGTATTTTAAAAGCATTTCCCCAAAAAGCACCAAAATCTCAATTAAAATACATGCTTTCCAAGTAAATATCAACCATCACAATTAAATCATGCTAGCACCCAAATTACCAACATGCATTACATGCACTCTGAAATGCATTACCCGATCACGCCTACCATGTGACTAAGCATTTCGCCATTTTAATTAATTCCAACACTAAATTAATTAACACTATAAATAATCACATAATCATAATTAATCCCAAATTGCAAATAATTTGTGACACCCCGAAATAATTATATGCAATTTGGGCATTAATTATGTTTATATAATTAATTGTGGTGATAATTGATTTATGTGTTGGAATTAATTATCTTGATGAAATGTTTAGTCACATGATAGGCGTGACCCGCGGGTTGCATTTCAGGGTGCATGTTATGCATGTTGGAAAATGAGGTGTTAACATGATTTAATTATATCGATTGATAATTATGTGGAAGATATGGATTTAGTGGAAGTTTGGTGCATTTTTGTAAAATGCTTTTAAAATATCATGTTGGGGTATTTTATACATCATGTTAATTAATGGGGTACAATTTTAATTATTTTAACCCCACTACCCCCCAACTTTACCAATCACTTTACTAATTCCCCAAATCTCATCCCCAACCCTAACCCACTTCACATTTTCGATTTGGCATAAAATGGAAGGATAAATCTTCACAAAAGTCTTGTTTGTGGGATTTGTTGTAGGATTTGGAGTCCTCAAGAGGTATGGAACCATTCCTAAAGTTTTAATGATGTTTAGTTTTGAAATGGCTTGGTATTTGAGTTTTTATGTGGGTTTGTTTTGAGTATATGTTGAATGTGGTTCGGGTATGATTTTTGAAGTGTTTTATGTGGGTTTTAGTGAGTTATGATGATATTTGAGTTGTTGGAAAGTTTGGGTTTGAAGGGTATGAGGTAGAGCTTGAAAAATGCTCAAAAATGGTGAAATATCGCGCACACAGCAGGTGCCGATCGATCGCCATATATGAGGCGATCGATCGCCGAAGGCCAGTGGCGATTTGTATAGCAGGCGATCGATCGCCATATTGGCGCGATCGATCGCCTCGAGCCAGTGAAGTCTGGCGATCGATCAGGAAGGCTCGCGATCGATCGCCTTGACACAGCAATCGATCGCCAGCAGTGGTTTTTTGTAAAATGATGTTTTTGTTGGATTTTTGGTATTTGGGCTATTATTTGGCTTCTAATATTGATTTGTATGGTTGTGTAGAACCACCCCAGGTACCCACAACTTCAAGGAGATAAAGTTCTACAACTTCTCCACTTTTGAGATTAAGGTACGTAAGAGACGTACGGGCATCGGACGGTAAAACACTCCTATACTATGACTACGCAATGATTGCATAAGTATTTATGATGTTTATGATGATGATTATGATAAGTAAAGATACGATGATGTCTATGATGAGTAAAGATGATATGATGTTTACGATGATGTTTATGATAAGTGAAGATGGTGTTTATGATGAGTAAAAATGCTATGCTGTTTATGATGTATGTTAAACTATGTTATTAGAAATGTTAGAATGCTCCGGTAGTTGTTATGGGAAAGCGAGGAAGATACTTACCGCTGACATAGCTAGCGAGGAGATATATCCGCTATCAAGGTGTAGCGAGGGATATCACAGTACCGCTATATGTCGTAGCGAGGGGGCCAATTGTGCCGCTGTCATAGCAGGACCAGAACAGTCACATTTCTAATTAACATTGTTGATTATGAGCATATAAGTGAAGTACACATAATAAATTAATAATCGAAAAGTAAAAGCAAACTCCCAAGTCGACTCCGTTCGTTGATTCTTGATCCTTCCTCGCTTCTTTCTCGATCGTGCTCTTCGATTATCTTGTTGGCTTGTTCCAATTCCTAGGATGAAGTGGTGATGGTGGATGAAGGTTGAATGGTAGAAGGATGGAGGTTGGATATGAAGTGAAGGAAAGGGGTGATGGACGTGAATTATATGGAAGGAGGCGTGAGATGGTGTTAGTGGAGAGTGATGGAGGTATGATGGAATTGAAGGAAAGGGGGGCTGAGATTTGGATGGTGAATGGGTGTATGGAGGTGTGAAGGATATTCCTAGGGTTTAAAGTATGATTTGGGTTGAAATTATGGTGTATAATATATAGGGGAAAGAATTATGGACTTTCCTCTTGCATCCAAACTCTACAAGGAAGGTATTTTAATGAAAATTGCTCGTCCCGATCGATCCGAAAGAAGAGCCGATCGATCGAGCCTTCCAGTAAGATTTTCGTTGCTTTTTCTGCCCGTCTCGATCGATCGGAAATTCTGCTCGATCGATCGGAAATCAGAGTAAGTTTCTTCGCCTTTTTCAGCTTCTGGCGAGTTTCGTATTTTGGCCGTAACATTCTCATACGAACTCCGAATTTGATGAATCAGCTGTCCACGCGAAGATAAGAGAAAGTTCTACAACTTTTATATGGACCACATTTCCAAAACATGGCTCGAACATATAGTAATTTGAGGAGAAAGGAGCAACATGTGTCTTGGATTCTGGTTTCTTCCTCTTTTCTTCAATTTTATTCATTTTTTCATCATTTTAGCTTGATTTCTTCCCCTTTTATGAATTTCAACATTGATTCCTGAAATATAGAAATATATACCATAAAACGTAAAATAACTCAAGAATCAACACGAAAATATATACATATCAAAGCATAAAAACGCGTAATATTCAACCCTATCAACTCCCCCAAACTTATCACTTAATCGTCCTCGATTAAGCATTAAAATCACAAGGTAGAGTTCATTCTTGATACTTGAAACAATTATTTCATGACTTATTTTATTCTCAGAAATCTCATGCACATATACAAAAGTTGACAAGACATGTTTTCTCCTAATTCAAGCAACATATATCAAAATCGGAACGTGTGTGTGTGATATAGTCAATCTCAAAGTTTCATGCACATATTCAAGATCAAATCATGTTAATCAACTCAAAGTCAAGATTATCATCAAGCATCCCATATGCCTATTTTCAAACAACTTCTCCACTAATGATAGTACTCCCTAGACTTGGATCAAAAGGACTTTTTAAGCTTGTAATGTAAGGCCTTTGGTGTTGGCTTCAAAGAAAAGATAGGATAAGCGTAAAGAAGAGAGTATAATCTATTACAATTCAATTTTTTTTTTTTTCGCACACATCGAGCTTCTCTTCTTTTTCTTTTATAGCCTTGGCCACTTTGGGTCTTATTTAGTCAATCTTTTTCTCAAGGCTTTTTGTCTATCTTTTTCTTTTCTCATTCATCAATATTTTTCAATAAGCTCATCAAGATATAACAATTTACGTGCATCGAATGGAATTCATTATACTCTCTTAGGGTAAGGATAACTTTTTCATTTAGGCTCAAATAAGGGTAAGTATAATGAGTTTGCCAAGAATGTCGAATGGGGTCTAATTATATGCAATACATATACCATTCTTTTTTCAATAAAGCTCAAATGGGACACTAGGGATTGATATGAATCATGGAAAGCTTGAAAGGCTCAAACGTTTCAAAGATCGCCTAGATCATTTCCAAGTCATGTTTGTAACTATAAAATTTCGCCTCAAAGTGTTATCATCAAATAAGTTCTAGGATAACTCTAAGATGCTCAAGACAAATCATCAAGTTCACAACAATTATCACTATTCAACATGCAATCCACAAGATCATGACTCATTGTGCTCAATATATTCCTCATTCTTGACATGCTAACTCAACTTGGATATTCATGTACAAGTCCAATCACAAATCAAGTTCATATGCATAGTGAGATCAAAATCCTCATTGAATAGTCACTACTATAATTCATTCTTTTCTCAAGTTTGAAAAAAAAAAAAAAAATTTAGCTCATAATAATCGGACGATTCAAGTGTCATTTAAGCATACAACATGTGGTTAAAACAAGTAAAACATGCAAGCTACTACTCCCCCAAACATAAATCAAACATTGCCCTCAATGTTTAAAAGAATCAAAAGGGAAAAAGTGAACTCCCCTGATCAAGACGCTTGCATGAGGGTTGAGGAAGATTTGCTTTTGAAAGCTCCACTGTTGTAGGGGTTCATCGCTCCAACCAAGTACCTAGCAAGAGAAGAATGCAAATGGTAAAATATTCGACTCGAGAGATAAACAAAACTAAAACAAAAACTGAAAATCAAATAACAAAACTAAATAACAAAAGGATACGCTTGGGTTGCCTCCCAAGAAGCACTGATTTTTGGTCTTCGGCTTGACCATCAGAAGCAACCATCAAAGAGCGGCCGCCGCCCATAGTAAGTATCGTATGATACCACTAATGGGTCTTAATTCAATATGCCCTCAAGATTGGCAAGATTGTAGCAGTGTAAGCTCGTCGCTCCAACAACATTCATCTTGAAGTGGTAGGTATGGGAGAATGATTCTTGACTTGGCTTCATATGGAGGATGTAGTGCGGTGAAGTTGGCATCGATGGAAAATATGGATCCACATATGGCATAGAACATGTCTCCATCGATGGGCTCAAATCAGAATCTTCGAAAGTATCTTCCTTCTCCAACATCACATTCGATTCATCTTCATATGGGAACTCCTCGGATGACATCTCTGAAGTATGCTCAATCTCTTGAAGAGGCTCAAGTTCCCTCGACTCTTCCACACTAGCAGGATCACTCCCCCAAACTTGGTTGGTTGAGTGATCGTAATCATATAACCAAACTCGATTCGTCGTCTCTTGCTTTGTAGCCCTCATCTCTTCCTCTTGGCAACTACTTGAAATTGTTTCCATGAGGACCGCCATTTGCTGCTCCAGGTGACGCATAGAGTTGGTTTGGCACTCTAAACTGCTCTCAGTTGATGCTATGAATCTTTTTAAGGTATCTTCTAACTGAGTTGTGACATCAGCAGAACTATATCTCCTCTCTTCGAGATGTTCAAATGGTTGTGGCGTATCAATAGGGTAGCGAGGCTCCGGTGGGTATTGGTGACTCCAACCCTGCAGTGAAGGATTCCAATGCCACTGGTAATTGAAGTCCGCCATATCATTGAGCAGGTGCACCACACTGTCCCATCTCTTGCAACCAACGGACTTCCAGTTGCTAGTGCTCCGCTAAATACCCATTCTCGTGTCTGTGCATCCAAACCTTTGAAGAAATATTGTAGAAGAGTATAGTTCGAAAAGTTGTGATACCGGAATGTGTCTGCCAATTCATTGAATCTTCCCCACGCTGCGTAGAACGGCTCGGAACGTTGTTGGGCAAAGCTTGTGAAGGCTTGTTGATGTAGCATCTCCAAGTACCTCACAAGACAAATAAACAAAATAAATTAATAAATTTTTTATTTTTTTTCGAAATAAATATATACAAAGGGAAAAATGGTTAAATTACAGTCAAAGAACCTAGTATGATATTACTAAAGTTAGTCCCCGGCAACGGCGCCAAAAACTTGATCGCTTATTTTTTTTAACAAAAGATATTTCAAAGAATGGGTTGAAGCGATTCTACCGCAAGTGCACGGTGTCAAGTTTTAGTATAGATAGGAAGATACGGATTGTCGAACCCACAAGGACTAACAAGCAAGTACCACATAAGATGTCTTTTAACTATATTTAACCTACGATAATCAATTAATAATTAAACTAAACTAAATTAAGCTACTATAATCCAACCAAAATAGTCAACGATCACGAGAAAAATCCACAAGAAAGTATCAAGACAATTATTCACCTAACCCAACTCTTACAATTCTTTTCTTCATACATCTCTAAGGTGACGGGTTTTCCGAATTTATTCAATATACTCTCTCGAGCTATATTAAGTCTAACATCAAATTGCAACTAGTAACTCTCGTTCACGTAATTAACAATTTAATGTTGAATGCGCTTTATGAAAACCACTAACTTTTAGATTAAACAACCCAAAGCTATCACTCGTGTGTGATTTTATCTCTCGATCTCAATCTTTAACACACGGCATGAATTACTATATCGTATTATAATTTCATCTCTCGATCTCAATTATAATAAAATATCATTCAAAGGTGATCAATCCTTCAAAAGCATTAAAAACAATAACACATGCTCATAGAAGATGTATGAAATCAATGAATCAATAATATTAAAGGAAAACAATGTTTAAGATATTTCTCAATCATCCAAAACACATAAAATCCAATAATAAATCAAAACAAATAATCGAAAAGTAAAAGCAAACTCCCAAGTCGACTCCGTTCGTTGATTCTTGATCCTTCCTCGCTTCTTTCTCGATCGTGCTCTTCGATTATCTTGTTGGCTTGTTCCAATTCCTAGGATGAAGTGGTGATGGTGGATGAAGGTTGAATGGTAGAAGGATGGAGGTTGGATATGAAGTGAAGGAAAGGGGTGATGGACGTGAATTATATGGAAGGAGGCGTGAGATGGTGTTAGTGGAGAGTGATGGAGGTATGATGGAATTGAAGGAAAGGGGGGCTGAGATTTGGATGGTGAATGGGTGTATGGAGGTGTGAAGGATATTCCTAGGGTTTAAAGTATGATTTGGGTTGAAATTATGGTGTATAATATATAGGGGAAAGAATTATGGACTTTCCTCTTGCATCCAAACTCTACAAGGAAGGTATTTTAATGAAAATTGCTCGTCCCGATCGATCCGAAAGAAGAGCCGATCGATCGAGCCTTCCAGTAAGATTTTCGTGGCTTTTTCTGCCCGTCTCGATCGATCGGAAATTCTGCTCGATCGATCGGAAATCACAGTAAGTTTCTTCGCCTTTTTCAGCTTCTGGCGAGTTTCGTATTTTGGCCGTAACTTTCTCATATGAACTCCGAATTTGATGAATCAGCTGTCCACGCGAAGATAAGAGAAAGTTCTACAACTTTTATATGGACCACATTTCCAAAACATGGCTCGAACATATAGTAATTTGAGGAGAAAGGAGCAACATGTGTCTTGGATTCTAGTTTCTTCCTCTTTCTTCAACTTTATTCATTTTTTCATCATTTTAGCTTGATTTCTTCCCCTTTTATGAATTTCAACATTGATTCCTGAAATATAGAAATATATACCATAAAACGTAAAATAACTCAAGAATCAACACGAAAACATATACATATCAAAGCATAAAAACGCGTAATATTCAACCCTATCAGTACACTTTTGGACTGAAGGGCTAAGGGTCGGGTTGAGGTTGTGAGCTACGAGGAGCATGAAAGAATTTAGGTTACAGGATTTTTTGGATAGTCTCTACTCTAGGAGTAGTGTAAATCTATAGCTTTAACATTCATTATCGAGAATGCAATTAATTAGCTTTTGGAATTTTATTTTGGCCTGTAATCCTATTAGATCAAGGCTACAACCGGAACCCTAAGATGTTATTAATGCATGTTTAGTCCATAATACGTTATTATAATGATATTAAGGTAGGAAGACCCTACATTAGTGGTATCAGAGCAGTGGTTAGAGAACCCGGGAATGAGTGAAGGGTAGCCTTAGCAATAAGTTGGATAGGTGCTCTTTTTTAAACATGTTTTGTGCATATGTTGCATATGAAGTACATGACTATTATACTATCATGTTATATTTTTCTAACGATGTATTTTTATGAACTTCTTTTGGGTATTGTTGTTAACCTTGTGTTGCAGCATGGCAGCAAATATCGATATAGGAGACGCAGTGAGTGTTAATGCAAGTGATGGGCGTACAAATCCCCTACCACCGCCAGCCTTGGACGAAGAACCCTCTGAGCAACAGTTTCTACCTGGAGAGCTAAGTTTGGCTCAGTTTCTGACATACCGACCCCCAATGTTCGAAGGAACTGAGACAAGGGAACTGGCCGAGGAGTGGTTAGAAAGGATAGAACAGATATTTGTGGCAGCTCCATGTGCGAAGTCAGCATGGATAAGGTTAGCGGAATTCCAACTGGCCAAGAAGGCATTGATATGGTGGAAGACCACAGTGGTAGAGCAAGAGGCTCAGGGACAAGAAATAAATTGGAAGATGTTTCGAACTCGGTTTCTGACCCGCTATTTCTCATCTGCTGCACGACAGGCTAAGGAGGATGAGTTTACTAACCTTAAGCAAGGTAACATGCCTGTGTCAGATTATGCTCTCCATTACTGTTCTTTGCTCAGATATGTACCTCATATCGCCACAAGTACTCAAGCAAAGATGAGGAACTTCATGAAAGGCTTGAGGCCTGAACTGTATGACAGGGTGATCACTTATGGCCCTACTTGCTTCGGTGCGTATCCTGATGCCGTGCCACCTCCAGCACCCCCTCAGAAATCTACTTCTGATAATTTGAAGCCGAGGGGTGATCAGTTCAAGCCAAGGGGGAACACATCAGCTTCGATGTTCAGTGGTAAGAGGCCCGAGAATCGTTGGAAAGGAAACCGTAGGAATGATGCCCCGTCAGGAAGAGGACAGTCTCAGGGAAACAGATTTGTGAAGGTCCAGTGCTCTCTTTGTGGGCAACCGCATTCAACGAAAGACTGCATATGTTGTTACGTTTGTGGCAATAAGGGCCACTTTGCTCGGCAATGTCCCAATCAGGAGGGACAACAGAACTCTGCGGGGAGGCCTGCGGACAGAGCAGTGCACCACAGGCCACCGTTTGTACCGAGGCAGTTTGGAGGTCAGCCTATGGGGCCACCTCAGGGGCAAGTTTATGCATTGACAAGGGAGCGGGCCACAGCGGCTCCGGAGGAAGTGATAGCAGGTACGTGTCTTTTATTTACCCACCCTGCTTTTATATTGATAGACACAGGTGGGTCACACTCTTTTGTGTCGACAAGTTTTGTGGAAAGGCACCACATATGCACTTCTCCGTCGCCCACGCCTCTTGTAGTCTCGACACCCGCTGGAAGAAGTTTGATTGCTGATCGGATTGTCTATTACGGCCTCATTTATTTTGAGGATAACGAGCTAAGGTCAGATTTGATTGTTCTGGGAATGTCAGACATCGATTGTATTATGGGCATCGATGTGCTGAACAGGTATCAGGCAGTTGTGAACTGCAGGCAGAGGACTGTCCGGTTCAGATATGATATGGGAGTCCAGTTGACATTCTATGGGGACGGTTCCCGTTCAAAGATCCCATTGATATCTGCTGTTAAGATGGCACAGTTGTTGGAACGGAGCCATACAAAATATCTCATCTATGATGTTGATATTACTGAAAAGAGGGAAGAATTAAAGGTCGAGGATGTGCCCGTAGTGGCGGAGTTTCCTGATGTCTTTCCGTAAGAGATTCCCGGATTCCCATCGACGAGAGAGGTCGAGTTTGGGATTGAGTTACTACCGGGGACGTCTGCCATTTCTCGTGCCTCGTATAGGATGGCACCAACAGAGTTAAGGGAGTTGAAGGTTCAGTTGCAAGAGCTCCTTGATAAGGGTTACATACGCCCTAGCGTATCGCCCTGGGGTGCACCAGTCCTATTTGTCAAAAAGAAAGATGGTTCGATGCGTCTGTGCATCGATTACAGGCAACTGAAACAAAGCCACAGTGAAGAATAAGTATCCACTTCCGAGGATCGGTGATTTGTTTGACCAGTTGCAGGGTACGAGGCTCTACAGTAAGATCGATCTGAGGTCGGGGTATCATTCAGATTTGGGTAAGGGAAGATGACGTTCAGAAGACAGCTTTCAGGACTAGGTATGGGCACTATGAGTTCTTAGTCATGCCTTTTGGGGTGACAAATGCCCCAGCTGTCTTTATGAGTCTGATGAACAGAGTATTTCAACAATATTTGGATCAGTTTGTCATTTTTTCATTGACGATATACTCATTCACTCCCGGACCGAAGAGGAACACGTGAAGCACTTGAGGACAGTACTCCAGATCCTTAGGGATCATTAGTTATATGCAAAGCTCAGCAAGTGCGAGTTCTGGTTGAGAAGTGTGGTGTTCTTGGGTCATGTTATATCTAGCAGCGGGATATCTGTAGATCCCAGGAAGGTTGAAGCTGTGATGGAGTGGGCTGCACCCACTTCTGTACCCGAGATCCGGAGCTTCCTCGGCTTGGCCGGTTATTATCGACGTTTTGTCAAAGGTTTTCAAAGATTGCCAAGCCCCTGACTTAGCTGACTCAGAAAGGAGTCCCGTTCTATTGGTCCGAAGCTTGTGAGGAAAGCTTCCAAGAATTGAAGCGTCGTTTGACTACTACACCTGTATTGGTGATTCCTTCTGAGAATAAGAGGTTTGCCTTGTACACAGATGCATCACTGCAGGGTTTGGGCTGTGTGTTGATGCAAGATAAGCATGTGGTGGCTTATGCATCGAGGCAGTTGAAGCCACATGAGGCTAGGTATCCAGTCCATGATTTAGAACTGGCAGCCATTGTATCTGCCTTGAAGATTTGGAGGCATTACCTGTATGGTACGACGTTTACCATCTATTCAGACCATAAGAGCCTGAAGTTCTTGTTCACACAGGCTGAATTGAATATGCGTCAAAGAAGATGGATGGATTTACTCAAGGATTATGATTGTGAAATTGAGTACCATCCTGGTAAAGCAAACTTGATAGCAGACGCCTTAAGTCGGAAGGTAAAGAGTACTGCTGAGGATGCCATGAATTTATCAGCTATGATGACTTCTTATTGCCATCTGGGCTATGATTTCGATGTGGACACGTTGCCGGTGCGAGTGTCGACCTTATTGGCTGAGCCAAACATATTTGAGGCTATCAGGAAAGCCTAGAGGTCGGATGATGAGGTTCAGAGATGGTCATCGATAGTACTTCAGGGTCAGTTATCAAAGTTCAGAGTGGCAGAAGATGGTTCCTTGAGGCTCGGCAACCGCTGGGTAGTTCCGAGTACGCCGTAGTTGCGTCAAGGGATCTTGCATCATGCTCATAGCAGCAGGTTTAGCATACATCCAGGTGGGAGGAAGATGTACAACGACTTATGCGACCAGTTTTGGTGGAGGCGGATGAAAAGAGACGTCATCGCCTTTGTCAAGAAGTGTTTGATTTGTCAGCAAGTAAAAGCGGAGAGGCAGAGGCCTGGTGGCGAATTGAAGAGTTTAGAGATACCTGAATGGAAGTGGGAGTACATATCTATGGACTTTGTGACCCACTTGCCAAGGACGGCCTCTTGATTTGATGCGATCTGGGTGATCGTGGATAGGCTAACGAAGGTGGCTCATTTCATCCCTTACTGTATGACTTTCACATATCTAAAGATGGCCCAATTATATGTACGGGGTGTGGTGAGGTTGCATGGGGTTCTAGTCTCGATTGTGTCTGACAGAGACCCAAGGTTTACTTCACATTTCTAGGAGGGTCTCCAGACAGCTTTGGGCACAGAGGTGAGACTGAGTACAGCTTATCACCCTCAGACAGACGGCCAGACGGAGCGTACTACACAGACGCTCGAAGATATGCTGAGGGCATGTGTATTGGAGTTTGATACTCCGTAGCAAGATTCATTACCACTAGTAGAGTTCTCGTATAATAACAGCTATCAGGCGAGCGTTCAAATGGCCCCTTTTGAAGCTCTTTACGGACGAAGTTGTAGGTCACCGCTGTATTGGGAGGACTTGACTAGTAAAGCGGTCGGAGGACCGGATATGATTAGGGATATAGAAGGAAATATTAAGTTGATACGCCAGAAGATGAAAGTGGCCCAGGATAGGCAAGCAGCCTATGCCAATAAACGACGACAATCGTTAGAATTCCAAGTAGGAGACAAGGTCTTCTAGAAAATCTCACCCTTCAGGGGTGTGGTTCATTTTGGTATGCGGGGGAAGTTATCTCCGAGGTATGTTGGGCCATATGAAGTATTGCATCCTATCGGTACTTTGGCCTACCGTTTGGCTCTACCGCCGTCTTTATCTGGCATACATGATGTTTTTCACGTCTCTATGTGAAGTATGAGCCAGACCCATCTCATGTATTACAGCCTACTGAAGTACAGCTGGACTCAGACGTGTCCTACGTAGAACGACCAATCAAAGGTTATACCGATGGTCAAAGTTCAGTGGGATCGTAGGGGTGTCGAGGAGGCTACGTGGGAGACGGAACGGCATATGATACAGCATTACTCGGATCTATTTTCTGGTATGTTATTTATGTTTAATTTCATTTGGGGTAAGTGCATGCGATTTCGAGGACGAAATCTTATAAGTAGGGGAGTATTGTGACACCCCGAAATAATTATATGCACTTTGGGCATTAATTATGTTTATATGATTAATTATGGTGATAATTGATTTATGTGTTGGAATTAATTATCTTGATGAAATGTTTAGTCACATGATAGGCGTGACCCGCGGGTTGCATTTCAGGGTGCATGTTATGCATGTTGAAAAATGAGGTGTTAACATGATTTAATTATATCGATTGATAATTATGTGGAAGTTATGGATTTAGTGGAAGTTTGGTGCATTTTTGTAAAATGCTTTCAAAATACCATGTTGGGGTATTTTATACATCATGTTAATTAATGGGGTACAATTTTAATTATTTTAACCCCACTACCCCCCACCTTTACCAATCACTTAGTAATTCCCCAAATCTCATACCCAACCCTAACCCACTTCACATTTTCGATTTTGGCATAAAGTGGAAGGAGAAATCTTCACAAAAGTCTTGTTTGTGGGATTTGTTGTAGGATTTGGAGTCCTCAAGAGGTATGGAACCCTTCCTAAAGTTTTAATGATGTTTAGTTTTGAAATGGGTTGGTATTTGAGTTTTTATGTGGGTTTGTTTTGAGTATATGTTGAATGTGGTTGGGGTATGATTTTTGAAGTGTTTTATGTGGGTTTTAGTGAGTTATGATGATATTTGAGTTGTTGGAAAGTTTGGGTTTGAAGGGTATGAGGTAGAGCTTGAAAAATGCTCAAAAATGGTGAAATATCGCGCACACAGCAGGTGGCGATCGATCGTCATATATGAGACGATCGATCGCCGAAGGCCAGTGGCGATTTGTATAGCAGGCGATCGATCGCCATATTTGGCACGATCGATCACCTCGAGCCAGTGAAGTCTGGCGATCGATCGCCATGTCAAGGCGATCGATCGGGAAGGCACGCGATCGATCGCCTTGACACAGCGATCGATCGCCAGCAGTGGTTTTTTGTAAAAATGATTTTTTTGTTGGATTTTTGGTATTTGGGCTATTATTTGGCTTCTATATTGATTTGTATGGTTGTGTAGAACCACCCCAGGTACCCACAACTTCAAGGAGATAAAGTTCTACAACTTCTCCACTTTTGAGAATAAGGTACGTAAGAGACGTACGGGCATCGGACGGTAAAACACACTCCTATACTATGACTACGCAATGATTGCATAAGTATTTATGATGTTTATGATGATGATTATGATAAGTAAAGATACGATGATGTCTATGATGAGTAAAGATGATATGATGTTTACGATGATGTTTATGATAAGTGAAGATGATGTTTATGATGAGTAAAGATGCTATGATGTTTATGATGTATGTTAAACTATGTTATTAGAAATGTTAGAATGTTCCGGTAGTTGTTATGGGCAAGCGAGGAATGTACTTACCGCTGGCATAGCTAGCGAGGAGATATATCCGCTATCGGTGTAGCGAGGGATATCACAATACCGCTATATGTCGTAGCGAGGGGGCCAATTGTGCCGCTGTCATAGCAGGACCAGAACAGTCACATTTCTAATTAACATTGTTGATTATGAGCATATAAGTGAAGTACGATTTTAATCATTTATGTCAAGAACTAATGATTACATGCATGACTATGAAACAGGGACAACAAAACAGGGTTAATGCGATTAACCAGGAAGTATATGTTAACGATTATTTTCATGCATTTATTTATATGCCATTATCTTATGATGTTAAGTAATGATGTACATGCTTATGATGGGTTATTCCTGTAGGTACACTTTTGGACTGAAGGACTAAGGGTCGGGTTGAGGTAGTGAGCTACGAGGAGCATGAAAGAATTTAGGTTACATGATTTTTTGGATAATCTCTACTCTAGGAGTAGTGTAAATCTATAGCTTTAACATTCATTATCGAGAATGTAATTAATTAGCTTTTGGAATTTTATTTTTGGCCTGTAATCCTATTAGCTCAAGGCTACAACCGGAACCCTAAGATGTTATTAATGCATGTTTAGTCCATAATACGTTATTATAATGATGTTAAGGTAGGAAGACCCTACATAATTATTTCGGGGATATCACAATACTCCCCTACTTATAAGATTTCGACCTCGAAATCGCATGCACTTACCTAAATGAAACCAAACATAAATCACATACCAGAAAATAGTTCCGGGTAGTGCTGCACCATATGCCGCTCCGTCTCCCACGTAGCCTCCTCGACAGCCCTGCGATCCCACTGAACCTTGACCATCGGTATCACTTTGTTCCGAAGTCTGCGATCAGCTCTATCCAGAATCCTGACTGGCCGTTCCTCATAGGACACATCAGAATCTAACTATACCTCAGAAGGCTGTAACACATGTGACGGATCCGGCTCATATTTCCGCAACATAGATACGTGGAATACGTCGTGAATACCAGATAACGACGGTGGTAAAGCCAAACGATAAGCCAAGGTACCGATGCGCTGTAAAATCTCATACGGTCAACATACCTTCGAGACAATTTCCCACGCATACCAAACCGTACCACACATCTGAAAGGCGAGACTTCAAAAAGACCCTGTCTCCCAACTGGAACTCCAATGGCCTCCGCCGTTTATTTGCATAGGCTGCCTGCCTGTCTTGGGCTGCCTTCATTTTTGGACGGATAACCTTTATCTTATCCTCCATTTCCCGAATCAGTTCGGGTCCTCCCACTGCTTTACTGGTCAAGTCATCCCAGTATAATGGCGACCTACAACGCCTACCATACAGACCCTCAAACGGAGCCATCTGAATACTCGCCTTATAGCTATTGTTGTAAGAGAACTCTATCAAGGTCAATGAATCTTGCCATGAGGCATCAAACTCTAATACACAAGCCTGTAGCATGTCCTCGAGTGTCTGTATAGTACGCTTGGTCTGACCGTCCGTCTGGGGATGATACGATGTACTCAACCTCAACTCAGTACCCAAAGCTGACTGAAGTCCTCCCCAGAAATGAGATGTAAATCGTGGATCTCTGTCAGATACAATAGACACTGGAATCCCATGCAGTCTCACTATGTCCCGGACATACAGCTGAGCCATCCTCAAGTATGTGTACGTCATACTGTAGGGAATGAAGTGAGCTACCTTCGTCAGCCTATCAATGATCACCCAAATGGCATCACAACCCGAAGTAGTCCTCGGCAAATGGGTCACAAAGTTCATGGATAAGTGCTCCCATTTCCATTTTGGTATCTCTAAGCTCTTTAGCTCACCACCAGGCCTCTGCCTCTCTGCCTTAACCTGCTGACAGATCAAACATCTCTTGACAAAAGCGATCACATCACGCTTCATCCATTTCCACCAGAACTGATCACATAAGTCCTTATACATTTTTCTCCCTCCTAGGTGGATACTAAATCGGCTACTTTGAGCTCGCTCCAAGATCCCTCTACGTAACTACGGCGTACTCGGAATTACCCATCGGTTACCGAGTCTCAAAGAACCATCCTCAGCCACTCTGAGTTTTGATGGCTGACCCTGAAGTGCCAATGATGACCATCTCCGAACCACAGCATCCATTTTCTGAGCTTTCCTGATATTCTTATAAATGTCCGGTTCTGCCAATAAAGTCAATACCCGTACCGGTGATGTATCCACATCAAAATCATAGCCCAGATGGCAGTAAGAAGTCATCATAGCCGATAAGTACATGGTGTCCTCAACAGTACTCTTCACTTTCCGACTCAAGGAGTCTGCTGTCAAGTTTGCTTTTCCAGGATGGTACTCTATCTCACAGTATTAGTCCTTGAGTAAATCCATCCATCTCATCTGACGCATATTCAACTCCACCTGAGTAAACAAGAACTTCAGGCTCTTGTGATCCGTATAAATGGTAAACGACGTACCATATAAGTAATGCCTCCAAACTCTTCAGGGAAAAAATAATAGCCGCCAACTCCAAGTCATGGACTGATATCTAGTCTCATGCGGCTTCAACTGCCTCGATGCATAAGCTACCACATGCTTATCTTGCATCAATACACATCCAAGGCCCTGAAGCGATGCATCAGTATAAAGAACAAATCTAGTGTTCTCCGTAGGAATCACCAACACAGGCGCCGTCGTCAACCGGTGTTTCAACTCTTGGAAGCTTTCCTCACAAGCCTCAGACCAAAAGAATGGGACTCTTTTTTGGGTCAACTGTGTCAAAGGCTTGGCGATCTTTGAAAATCCCTCGACGAAGCGTCGATAATAACCGGCCAAACCAAGAAAGCTCTGTATCTCGGGTACAGAAGTGGGTGCAACCCACTCCATCACAGCCTCTATCTTTCTGGGATCCACCGATATCCCACTGCTAGATATAACATGCCCCAAGGACACAACACTGCTTAACCAGAACTCACACTTGCTGAGCTTGGCAAATAACTGATTATCCCTGAGGATTTGGAGCACTGTTCTCAAGTGTTTCACGTGCTCTTCCTCACTCCGAGAGTAGATGAGTATGTCGTCAATAAACACAATGACGAACTGGTCAAGATATGGTTGAAACACTCTGTAATACCCCCGAAATGCTATATGATTATATGCTACGATGATGAAATGTTATATGATTATGTGCTACGATGATGAATTACGATGTATTTAAGAGGGTTGTGGTATTTTAAGTGGGGGTTATATTTATGATATGATGATAGGGTTTAGGGGGCATGTTACGTGTTTTTAATTGTTGTACTGATGAAGTACAATTATAAAATAGCAAGGGAAGATATTTTTATACATCGTATGAAATACCGAGACACAATCAAACACCACAAACCACCCTACATGCAACCACCCCCCTAACCCATGCCAATCAAACTGTTGATAGGCTGACTTCTCACCCCACTTGGCTCAATCATTCAGCCTCATCCTTCCATCCCAAATCTCGACCCTTCTCTCCCAAAGAAACACCAGCACTTGCTGAGTAAAAACTTGAGGAGCCTTACCATTTTCATCCCTTCGAAGTCTCTCAAAAATCGGAGCAAAGTAGGGTAAGAAACCATGCTCTGTTTTTGTTTTTAAGCTTATTAGGTTCTTGCTTTTATGTATGGTAAAAATGGCATGATAGCTTAGGTTTCTTGAAACCTTCGATTTAAATGATTAAATGGTGTTATTATGCAGCTCTCAGTATTTTTCCTTGAGCATGTTATGTGTTTTATATGAAGGATTAAAGCATGTGAACTAGGGTGTTTGAAAATCTGGGAAGATGTTTCCCCTGTTTTCTGGAAAAATGTGGATTGAGAGTGTTATTGAGGAGGTTATATTATGCATGTTAGATGGGTCTTTGGGTGAACCTTTGATTTGAGTACACGAATGATAAGTTGGTAAAACCCAGGATATTTTTGTTCAAGCATGTTTTATGAATTATGGTATAGTTTTTATGGCATGAAATGGAGTGCTCGAAAATCTGGGTAATGCCATGATGCCCTGTTTTCTGTAAGTTGGTTGAGCTCTAAGTTTATGATGATGATATGATGCATGTTAGCTTAGGTTTTGTTACATGGATATTTTATGAAGTTATTCACATGATAGTTTTAGCATGAAAAATGTGTTATGAAGTAGAAAAGATGGTATGAAAAGAGGTGCTCAAAAATCTGGGGAAAATCCCGATTATTCAGAGCTCTCGATCGATCGAGATTTGGTCTCGATCGATCGAGCGAGACAGTAGGTCTAATGTATGTTTTAAAATCTTGATGCCGATCGATCGAAGGATTTCTCGATCGATCGGTGAAGCTTCTCGATCGATCGGTAAAATGCTTCGATCGATCGAGCGAGGCAGGAAGCTAAGGCACTGTTAGTGCACAGTGTCTCGATCGATCGAGATCTTGGGCCGATCGATCGAGAGAGGCAGCAAGTTGAAAAAAAAAAATATAATGATGTTTTATTTTGTTAAGTTTATAATGTGAGATGGTTTTGAGGCATCTAATATGGTATTATGTGGTCTTGTAGAACCATCCCAGGTACCCGGCACCATCAAGGAGATAAAGTCTGTTGACTCCTCCTCCTTTTGAAAGGGTACGTAAGAGGCGTACGGGCATCGGACGGTAACACACATCTTTATACTACAACTATGCTTTTATTGCATGAGTGTTCACGATGGTTATACGATGATGTTTATACGATGTTTATACGATGTTTATACGATGTTTATACGATGATGTTTACATGATGTTATTGTGGTAAGGTGCCACGGGGTAAGGTGCCCCACATGGTAAGTAGCCATGTAACGTTATTGTGGTAAGGTGCCACAGGGTAAGGTGCCCCACATGGTAAGTAGCCATGTAACGTTATTGTGGTAAGGTGCCACGGGGTAAGGTGCCCCACATGGTAAGTAGCCATGCGATGTATTTGTGGTAAGGTGCTACGGGGTAAGATGCCCCACATGGTAAGTAGCCATGCGATGTATTTGTGGTAAGATGCCACGGGGTAAGATACCCCACATGGTAAGAGGCCATGCGATGTTTATAATGTGGTAAGATGCCACAGGGTAAGATGCCATATGCACGATTATGAATCAAGAACAACAAGAAGAAGGTAACGAATAACCAGCATGTTCACTTAACTAAGATGTCGTACATGTACTGTTATATTTTGTTATGATGTTATAAGATGATGATGCTTATATGATGATGATGTTACAAGATGATAATATTTATAAGACAATGATGTTTATATGATGATGACGTTATAAGATGATGATATTTATAAGATGGTGATCTTAATCATTCATGTCAAGAATTAATGGTTTTTTTTATGCATGGCTATGAAACAGGGACAACCAAAGAGGGTTAATGTGATTAACCAGGAAGTATACATTACCAATTATTTCCATGCATTTATTTATATGCCATTACCTTATGATGTTAAGTAACGATATACATGCTCATGACGGGTTGTTCCTGTAGGTACACCTTTGGACTAAAGGACTAAGGGTCGGGTTGAGGCAGTGAGCTACGAGGAACACAGGAACGTTTAGGATTCAACTTCTGTTTAGTATCTACTCTAGGAGTAGTATAAATCTAACATGTTAACATTCATATTGGGAATGTAACTAATAAGCTTTGAAGTTTTATTTGGCCTGTAATTCTGTTAGCTCTTGCAACAACTAGAACCCTAAGATGTTATTAATGCATGATTAGTCTTTCTTATGTCTATTAATCACTGTTAAGGTGGGAAGACCCCACATTAGTGGTATCAGAGCAGTGGTTAGATAACTCGGGAATGAGTGAAGGGTAGCCTTAGCAATAAGTTGGCTAGGTGCTTACTTTTAAACATATTTTGTGTATAAGTTACATATGAAGTATATGACTATTATGACAACATGTTATGGCTTCTAACGATGTATATATGAACTGCTTTTGGATCTTGTTGTTAACCCTTGTGTTGCAGCATAGCAGCAAATGCTGAAGTAAACGATGCGATTTCATGTGCGCTTCTCCGTCGCCTCTAGTAGTCTCGACCCCCCACTGGAAGAAGTTTGATAACTGATCAGATTGGTTATGACGGCCTCATTTATTTTGAGGGTAACGAACTGAGGACAGACTTGATTGTTCTGGGGATGTCAGTTTGTAGGCATTGATGTTCTGAACATGTATCAGGCAGTTGTGGACTGCAGACAAGGACTGTCCGATTCAGGTCTAATATGGAAGTCCAACGGACATGCTATGGGGATGATTCCCGTTCAAGGATTCCGTTAATATCTGTTGTCAAGATGGCACAGTTATTGGAACGAGGTCATACAGGATATCTTATCTATGCCGTTGATGTTACGGAAAAGAAAGAAGAAGTAAAGGATTGAGGATGTGCCCGTAGTGGCGGTGTTTCCTAATGTATTTCCCAAAGAGATTCCCGGATTCCCACCGACGAGAGAGGTCGAGTTTGGGATTGAGTTACTCCCAGGGACGTCTGCCATTCTCGTGCCCCGTATAGGATGGCACCAGTGGAGATAAGGGAGTTAAAGGTTCAGTTATAGGAGCTCCTTGACAAGGACTATACACACCTTAGCATATCGCCCTGGGGTGCACCAGTCCTAATTGTCAAAAAGAAAAATGGTTCGATGCGGCTGTGCATCGATTTTAGACAACTGAACAAGGCCATGGTGAAGAATAAGTATCCGCTTCCGGGGATTGATGATTTGTTTGATCAGCTACAGGGTACGAAGCTCTACAGTAAGATCGATCTGAGATCGGGGTATCATCAGATTCGAGTTCGAGAGGATAACGTACAGAAGACAACTTTCAGGACTAGATGTGGGCACCATGAATTCCTAGTCATGCCTTTTGGGGTGACGAATGCCACAGCTGTTTTATGAGCCTGATGAATAGGGTGCTCCAACCATGTTTGGATCAGTTCGTCATAATTCTCATTGACGATGTGCTTATTCACTCTCGAACTGAAGAGGAATATGTCAAGCACTTGGGAACAGTACTCGAGATCCTTAAGGATCATCAGTTGTATGCAAGCTCAGTAAGTACGAGTTCTAGTCGAGCAGTGTAGTGTTCTTGGGTCATGTTATATCAAGATCGCTAAGCCTCTGGCACGGTTGACTCAGGAAGGAGTGCCGTTCTATTGGTCGGAAGCTTGTGAGGAAAGCTTCCAAGAATTGAAGCGTCGTTTGACTACGGCACCTATATTGGTGATTCCTTCTGAGAATAAGAAGATTGCCTTGTGCACGAATACATCACTTCAAGGTTTGGGCTATGTGTTGATGAAAGGTAAGCATGTGGTGTCTTATGCATCGAGGCGGTTGAAACCACATGAGGATGGGTACCCAGTCCATGACTTGGAGCTGGCAGCCGTTATCTTTGCCTTGAAAATTTGGAGGCATTACTTGCATGGTACGTCGTTTACCATCTACATGGACCATAAGAGCCTGGAGTTTGTTCACACATGAATATGCGACAAAGAAGATGGATGTCATGAATTTATCAGCTATGATGACCTCTTGTTGCCATTTGGGCTATGATATTGACATGGACACGTCGCTGGTGCGAGTATCGATCTTGTTGGCCGAACCAGACATATTTGAGGATTATCAGGAAAGCCAGAGGTCGGATGATGAGGTTCAAAGATGGTCATCTATAGTACTTCAGGGACGGCCATCAAAGTTCAGAGTGGCAGAAGATGATTCATTGATGTTGGGCCACCGATGGGTAGTCCTAGATACACCAGAATTGCGTAGAGGAATATTGGAGCGAGCCACAGTAGTCGGTTCAGTATCCACCCAGGAGGAAGGAAGATGTACAAGGACCTAAGTGGTTAATTCTGGTGGAGACGTATGAAGCGTGATGTTATGGCTTTATCAAAAGACGTTGATCTGCCAGCAGGTAAAGGCAGAAAGACTGAGGCCTGATGGCGAGCTGAAGAGCTCGGAAGTACCCCAATGGAAGTGGGAGTATGTATTTATGGACTCTGTAACCCACTTGCCAAGAGCGGCCTCTGGATTCGATACGATCTGGGTGATCGTGGATAGGCTGACGAAATAGCTCACTTCATCCTTTGTCATGTGTCTTTCACACACCTAAGGATGGCCAATTATTTGTGCGGGATGTAGTGAGGTTGCGTAGAGTTCCAGTCTTGATTGTGTCTGACAGAGACCCAGGTTTAATTCACATTTCGGGGAGGGTCTCCAGACGGCTTTGGGCACAGAGGTAAGACTGAGTACGGCCTGTCGCCCTCAGTCAGACGGCCAGACAGAGCGTACCCTTCAGACGCTCGAGGACATGTTGAGGGCATGTGTTTTGGGAGTTTGATACTCCGTGGCAAGATCCTATACCACTGGTATAGATCTCCTTTAATAACAGCTATCAGGCGAGCATTCAAATGGTCTTTTGAAGCTCTTTATGGACAACGATGTAAGTCACCGCTGTATTGGGAGGACCTGACTAATAAGGCGGTCGGAGGACCGGATATGATTAAGGACATGGAAGAAAGATCAAGATGATACGCTCAAAGATGAAAGCGGGCCAAGATAGGCAAGTGGCCTATGCCAATAAGCGGCGACGACCGCTAGAATTCCAAGTAGAAGACAGGGTCTTCTTGAAAATCTCATCCTTCAGTGGTGTAGTTCGTTTTGGTATGGAAGTTATCCCCGAGGTATGTTGGGTCATATGAAGTATTGCAGCGTACCAGTACTTTGGCTTACTGTTTGGCTCTACCGCCGTCCTTATCTGGGATGTATGATGTTTTCCATGCCTCTATGTTACGGAAGTATGAGCCAGACTCGTCTCAGGTATTACAGTATACTGAAGTGCAGTTGGACTCAAGTGTATCCTACGAAGAACGACCAATCAAAATTCTGGATCGAGAGGATCGCAGGCTACGGAGCAAAGTTATACCGATGGTCAAAGTTCAGTGGGATCGTCGGGGTGTCGAGGAGGCTACATGGGAGACGGAACGGCATATGGTGCAGCACTATCCGGAACTATTCTCTGGTATGTATTTATGTTTAGTTCCGTTATGATGATGCATGTGGATTTCGAGGACGAAATCTTATAAGTAGGGGAGTAATGTAATACCCCCGAAATGCTATATGATTATATCCTACGATGATGAAATGTTATATGATTATGTGCTACGATGATGAATTACGATGTATTTAAGAGGGTTGTGGTATTTTAAGTGGGGGTTATATTTATGATATGATGATAGGGTTTAGGGGGCATGTTACGTGTTTTTAATTGTTGTATTGATGAAGTACAATTATAAAATATCAAGGGAAGATATTTTTATACATCGTATGAAATACCGGGACACAATTAAACACCACAAACCACCCTACATGCAACCACCCTCCTAACCCATGCCAATCAAACTGTTGATAGGCTGACTTCTCACCCCACTTGGCTCAATCATTCAGCCTCATCCTTCCATCCCAAATCTCGACCCTTCTCTCCCAAAGAAACACCAGCACTTGCTGAGTAAAAACTTGAGGAGCCTTACCATTTTCATCCCTTCGAAGTCTCTCAAAAATCGGAGCAAAGTAGGGTAAGAAACCATGCTCTGTTTTTGTTTTTAAGATTATTAGGTTCTTGCTTTTATGTATGGTAAAAATGGCATGATAGCTTAGGTTTCTTGAAACCTTCAATTTAAATGATTAAATGGTGTTATTATGCAGCTCTCAGTATTTTTCCTTGAGCATGTTATGTGTTTTATATGAAGGATTAAAGCATGTGAACTAGGGTGTTTGAAAATCTGGGAAGATGTTACCCCTGTTTTCTGGAAAAATGTGGATTGAGAGTGTTATTGAGGAGGTTATATTATGCATGTTAGATGGGTCTTTGGGTGAACCTTTGATTTGGGTACACGAATGATAAGTTGGTAAAGCCCAGGATATTTTTGTTCAAGCATGTTTTATGAATTATGGTATAGTTTTTATGGCATGAAATGGAGTGCTCGAAAATCTGGGTAATGCCATGATGCCCTGTTTTCTGTAAGTTGGTTGAGCTCTAAGTTTATGATGATGATATGATGCATGTTAGCTTAGGTTTTGTTAAACCTTTGATTTAAGTGCTTACATGGATATTTTATGAAGTTATTCACATGATAGTTTTAGCATGAAAAATGTGTTATGAAGTAGAAAAGATGGTATGAAAAGAGGTGCTCAAAAATCTGGGGAAAATCCCGATTATTCAGAGCTCTCGATCGATCGAGATTTGGTCTCGATCGATCGAGCGAGACAGTAGGTCTAATGTATGTTTTAAAATCTTGATGCCGATCGATCGAAGGATTTCTCGATCGATCGGTGAAGCTTCTCGATCGATCGGTAAAATGCTTCGATCGATCGAGCGAGGCAGGAAGCTAAGGCACTGTTAGTGCACAGTGTCTCGATCGATCGAGATCTTGGGCCGATCGATCGAGATCTTGGGCCGATCGATCGAGAGAGGCAGCAAGTTGAAAAAAAAAATATAATGATGTTTTATTTTGTTAAGTTTATGATGTGAGATGGTTTTGAGGCATCTAATATGGTATTATGTGGTCTTGTAGAACCATCCCAGGTACCGGCACCATCAAGGAGATAAAGTCTGTTGACTCCTCCTCCTTTTGAAAAGGTACGTAAGAGGCGTACGGGCATCGGACGGTAACACACATCTTTATACTACAACTATGCTTTTATTGCATGAGTGTTCACGATGGTTATACGATGATGTTTATACGATGTTTATACGATGATGTTTATACGATGATGTTTATACGATGTTTATACGATGATGTTTACATGATGTTATTGTGGTAAGGTGCCACGGGGTAAGGTGCCCCACATGGTAAGTAGCCATGTAACGTTATTGTGGTAAGGTGCCACAGGGTAAGGTGCCCCACATGGTAAGTAGCCATGTAACGTTATTGTGGTAAGGTGCCACGGGGTAAGGTGCCCCACATGGTAAGTAGCCATGCGATGTATTTGTGGTAAGGTGCCACGGGGTAAGGTGCCCCACATGGTAAGTAAGGTGCCTCACATGGTAAGTAGCCATGCGATGTATTTGTGGTAAGATGCCACGGGGTAAGATACCCCACATGGTAAGAGGCCATGCGATGTTTATAATGTGGTAAGATGCCACAGAGTAAGATGCCATATGCACGATTATGAATCAGTAACAACAAGAAGAAGGTAACGAATAACCAGCATGTTCACTTAACTAAGATGTCGTACATGTACTGTTATATTTTGTTATGATGTTATAAGATGATGATGCTTATATGATGATGATGTTACAAGATGATAATATTTATAAGACAATGATGTTTATATGATGATGACGTTATAAGATGATGATATTTATAAGATGGTGATCTTAATCATTCATGTCAAGAATTAATGGTTTTTTTTATGCATGGCTATGAAACAGGGACAACCAAAGAGGGTTAATGTGATTAAGCAGGAAGTATACATTACCAATTATTTCCATGCATTTATTTATATGCCATTACCTTATGATGTTAAGTAACGATATACATGCTCATGACGGGTTGTTCCTGTAGGTACACCTTTGGACTAAAGGACTAAGGGTCGGGTTGAGGCAGTGAGCTACGAGGAACACAGGAACGTTTAGGATTCAACTTCTGTTTAGTATCTACTCTAGGAGTAGTATAAATCTAACATGTTAACATTCATCATGGGAATGTAACTAATAAGCTTTGAAGTTTTATTTGGCCTGTAATTCTGTTAGCTCTTGCAACAACTAGAACCTTAAGATGTTATTAATGCATGATTAGTCTTTCTTATGTCTATTAATCACTGTTAAGGTGGGAAGACCCCACACACTCTGTTCATCAAGCTCATAAAGACAGCTGGGACATTCGTTACACCGAACAGAGGAACTTATAGTGCCCATACCGAGTCCGAAATGCTGTCTTCTGCACATCCTCCTCTCTGACCCGAATCTGGTGGTACCCTGACCTTAAATCAATCTTGCTATACAGCTTTGTACCTTGCAACTGATCAAACAAATCGTCAATCCTTGGGAGATGATACTTGTTCTTTATTGTGGCCTAATTCAGTTGCCGGTAATCGAGGCACAGACGCATCGATCCATCCTTCTTCTTCACAAAAATGACCGATGCGCCCCATGGCGACACGCTAGGTCGTATATATCCTTTGTCAAGGAGTTCTGCAACTGCTCCTTCAATTCCCTTAACTTCGCCAGTGCCATCCTGTAAGGGGCACGAGAAATAGCGACGTCCCCGGCAATAATTCAATCCCAAACTCGACTTCTCTAGCCGGTGGGAATCCTGGAATTTCCTCCGGAAACACATCCGCAAATTCTGCTACCACGGGTATATCCTCAACCCTCAACTCTTTATTCCTTCCCGTCGGGTCCACGGCATAGATAAGATAGCCCGTGTGTCCACGTTCCAATAATTGGGACATCTTGATCGTCGAAATCAATGGAGTCTTCGCACGAGAACCGTTCCCATAGAAAGTCCACTGCATTCCCATATCAGATCTGAACCAAACCGTTCTCTGCCGACAGTCCACAACTGCCTGATATCTGTTCAGAATGTCAATACCCACGATGCAGTCGAAGTCTGACATACCCAATACGATCAAATCTGCCTTCAACTCGTTGCCCTCAAAATAAATGAGGCAATCCGCAAGAAACTGATCAGCAACAACATTTCTTCCAGTGGGTGTCGAGACCATAAGAGGCATGGGTAACGAAGACGTGCACATATGGTGTCTCTCCACAAAACCAACAGATACAAAAGAGTGGGAGGCACCTGTATCTATCAAAATAAAAGCAGGGTGCGTAAATAAATGGCACGTACCAGCGATCACCTCCTCCGGGGCTGCCTGGGCCTGCTCTCTAGTCAGTGCATACACTTATCCATGGAACGGTCCCACTGAACATCACCTACCTCTTCATTGAGGTTCCCCAAGTTCATAGCCGCCATGCTATAACACAAGGGTTAACAACAATTCCAAAACAATACATGTGTTATACCGTTAGATAACATGAATGAAAATAAGCATGTTAATATAACAATATATACATCAATATGCACCACATGCATAATCAAGCCCAAATATAAACGCCTAGCCAATCATTTGCTAAGGCTACCCTTCACTCAATCCCGGCTTCTCTAACCACTGCTCTGATACCACTAATGTAAGGACCCTAGTTCCTTAAGTGCGGATTAAAGACATAATTAGAGCTAACATGCATTATCAGAGTATAAAAGTTGATTTTGAGACTTTGAGCCTTAAGAATTACATGCCAAGTTAAGGACTTTCAAATTGATTAATTACATTCTCTAACAAATGAATGTTATTCACTATAGCTTTACACTACTCCTAGAGTAGACACTATACAAAATAATCATGTCCTTCCTTATCAAAAGCGTTCTTCACAAGCTCACCGCCTCAACCCGCCTTAGCCCCTTTATCATGCCAAAATGTACCTACAAGGACAACCCCCAAAACATGAGCATATAATAATCCATATTCAACACAATATGAATATAAGTGCATAAACCGTAATAAAACACTTCATGTTTTCCCATGCATTTTAAACGCTCCCTTTTTGGTTGCCCCTGTACCATAACTCATGAGTATAATCAATAGATTATTTAATGGTTCTACACATGTCATGACATAACACCATTTCATTATCACCAATCACCAATCACCAATCACAAATCCCTAGCCTGTTATAATAGTGTATTTTAATGCACCTCGCTTGTCATGACAGCTGCACTAATACCCCTCGCTTCGACATATTAGCGGCATTGAATAACCTCGCGCAAATGCGACATGCGGCAATACCATCGCTTCAACATTTAGCGGCAAATATTCTTTCCTCGCTATAATATGACAGCGGCAAGTATTCTATCATCGCGGCAAGTGACAGCGGCAAAGCATTAAAATCATCACCCTATATAACCATGACTCATGGGATGTGCACCAAACAATCATCATATACATATGCAATCATAATGCATAATTCAACATGTATTTGCATCCACAATGCACAATTCCATATATACTTGCATCCACAATGCATATTCAAGTGAGTATATAAGATACATGTACCGTTGGTGCACGTACGTCTCCCTACGTACCTTTCCAAAAGTAGGATGTGGTATGACTTCACTTCCTTGGTTGTGTTGCCACCTGGGATGGTTCTACACATTCACACAAACCAATATTAGAACCCAATAATAGTCCAATACCAAAAATCCCACAAAAATAACCAAAAACACACTTTTTGGTGTCTCGCGATCGATCGCCGCAAGGCCCCGATCGATCGCGAGATCACACTGCCCGAGTGTGAATTTTTCTGCACTCGGCGATCGATCGCCACTTTTGGCGCGATCGATCGCCAGCCTCGCCGATCGATCGCCCAAATATGGCTATCGATCGCCAAACGCTACTGGAGCGTACTGACTGCGCGCAATCGATCGCCGCTTCCTGCACTTCGAAAAACACCATTTTTGCACCATATTTTCTTCCCCATCTTCACCAACACATATACCAACAAACCCATAACATAAAAACACCATAAACCTTCAACATACACCTTTAAACAACCAAAAATATAGCACCCAACCAAAACCAATACCAACCCAAAACAAACCCATTTCAAAACAACCAAAACCATTTCAAATCCAAACTAAACACCATAAAAACATCAAGGAGGTATCCATACCTCTTATGGACTCCAAATCCTACCAATAATCTCACAAACAAAGCTTTTGCAAGGATTTCCCTTTCACTTTTAAGCCAAAATCGAAAATGGTGAAAGGGGTTAGGGTTGGGAGAGTAATTGGGGATTGTAAAAAGTGATAGGTAAAGTGGGGGGTAGTGGGATATAAAGGTGGGGGTTAATTAAAAACATGTACCACAATTATTAGCATGATGTATAAAATACCCCAACATGGTATTTTAAAAGCATTTCCCCAAAAAGCACCAAAATCTCAATTAAAATACATGATTTCCAAGTAATTATCAACCATCACAATTAAATCATGCTAGCACCCAAATTCCCAACATGCATTACATGCACCCTGAAATGCATTACCCGGTCACGCCTACCATGTGACTAAGCATTTCGCCATTTTAATTAATTCCAACACTAAATTAATTAACACCATAAATAATCACATAATCATAATTAATGCCCAAATTGCAATTAATTATTTCGGGGATATCACATATGTTCAACAAATACGTAACTTTAGAGAGTTACTCAAAGAGAATCACATTCTCTTTAAGATAACTCAACATCCTCTTGCACTAACATTTAGTGCTCCACATACGTCCATGTGAATTAAATTCAATGGACATTCAGCACATGCTAAAGATATGTGGGATTTAAGTTATCATTCCTTTTATATTCGTTGAACATAATCATATTAATCGTTCATAAGTTCCTCAGATTCAATAAACATGCATTCTTAAAAATAATGCAAATCATATTTGCAAATTTAAAAGAATATAATTCTCTATCAAAATAGGACAATGTTCATGATTAAATCTGGACAAATAAATAATTGCTCAAACCAGTTCCTAACCAGTTCAAGATTTTATATTAAATAAATGTTTCAAACAGCCTTTGCAACAACTCTTGCTACAATGCTTAGCCTCAGGTATGTGTCACCTTCCTAGGGCTCTCTACTTCTTCTAATCACATGCAACTCTTTGCAAAGATGCGAGCACAACTGACATCATATACCAAAGAAGTAGAACCAATAGAAATATTTAATTTTAATATAAAACATACCCTTGCTAGAACGCTTCTAGTCTAGGTATTCCTTACAATTTGCGCCAGTGATCAGCAGTGAAAAAATAGATGCCTCTCCTTTCTTAGTTGCTACTCCTTTTTCATCTTTTGAGGTTGGGAACCATTTCCCTTCCTATACTTTATCCTTGAACTCTTCCTACCATTGGTAGAAGATTCGACAAGAAGAACACGTTTCTCCTTTTGAGTCAAGGAATCATGAGTTTCCAACATTTTGACTATAAGATCAAATCTACAGCCAGTTAATGAGGATTTGTCACATTGATTTTCCAATTTCTCAAGAAGAGATATTATTCTTACACCATGCTCATAGACCGAAGCCCCATCTTGCATGTGATATGAAAATAGCCCTTTTGAAATCGCGAGTCTCAGTAATCGCGTCCGTTCACCAAACAACATTTGCAGGTGTTGGCAAATATCAGCAGTGTGAACATATTTCTCATATCCATGTTGAACTCATTTGACATTGATGCTTTCATATAGCACCTAGTCTCGAGATCATCGTCTCATCACTTCAAAAGTGTGGTGATCTCTTCATTAGACGAATTCCGGAGGCACTTCAACAAGAAGCTTCCAAACAAGGATGTAAAGCAACTTCTCAGAAGCACATACTATTTTAAATTAATAGCCAATCAAAATAATTTGGTCCGGTTAATTTGTTTGTATCGAGAATAGATGCAATCGGATTCACGACAATCACAATATTGAGAATAAACAGAAAATACATGCAAACCATTTGATTATTAATTAATTCAAAAACTATGGACTTTAGTTATTGAAATGCTCCCACTAAATTTTTCGAATTCATCACCCTCATGACAAATGAACGAAAAATCATATTTTCTTAGTGGGCTTGGAGTCCAACTAGCTCATGCAAACCCTAACGTGGGCCCACCGGCGTCATGATACTAAAGGTAGATCACAATTGCATCATATGCAACCCCCAATATATTTGTCTCGCGATTGGCATAACCCTACGTGGGCAGGACAATTATGCATTCTCACGTCAAACTAACCCATCCCACGGATGGAAATGTGACGCCCAAAAGACCCCACGTGGGTGAGTAATCTAGAAGGTTACATAACGGCACCCTTAATTAAGTGGCAGTTAAATACACAGCTTTCTCATGCCAGATGCCCCCCACGTGGGTGAGTAAGGCAATATGACACAAGTAGTGTCTCATGGCTTATCTGTTGATGGAAGATAGGAAGCAACAAACCCTTTTGAGCTCCCTTTATCAGTTTGATATTATAAAATATACAAACAAACATTTATCATAAATCATATGCATAATAAAAATAAATATGGATGATTACGGCCTTTTCTTAATTGATCCACGTGAGCCATACGTGGATCACAAGTCTGTCTAAGGTGATGCAGGTATATAATGCAATCCTATTACATTTTTGCTTCCATTATACATGTCTTGATTCTTGATGCTCCATCTTCAATCTCGACCTCCCACTAATTCTTAAAGTTTTTACATTTAAATCGTGCAAACAAGAAAATAGGGATACAAATCCGGGGTGGGATACATCAGACAATAGGGAGAGCAGGCTCGCAGGCCCGAGAACCAAAATCACAATTATAATAAACAATAAAAACCTAAACATTCACCTAAACACATTGGTCAAAGCCCGTAATCATCCACCATGAATCATCCACCATGCAATCACATCATATGTAATTAAACATTAAACTAAACAATTACATCATATGTAATTGTACTAATCACATCATATGTAATTAGATCACAATAATTAATTTATTTATCGTTTCCCACTAATCGCATCATTAATTAACAAATTAAATAAAACCATTTTATTTAATTTCTAATTAATTAATTTTCAATTACTTGGTAAAATCACTATTTTACCTACAAATCATAATATTAATCAAAAAATAAAATTAATAAATTAAATGAAACATTTTCATTTAATTTCTAAATAATTAATTTTTCAACTAATTTGTAAAATCTCAATTTTACTCTTAATAAATTAAAATCATATTTTAACTATTAAGTATTATGATTTATTATTTTAAAAATCAATATCCGGACAAAACATTTAAAAATGACCCAAAATAATTTATGGACTCCAAACAATTTGGATTCAAAAATTAAAAGATGCAATTTAAACCCCAAAAATTAACCTTAATTTTCGGATTTACAAAATAATAATTTTTTTTAATACAAAATCGAAAATTAGGGTTTGCACAGTGTTCATCTTCCTCCACAGCACAACCAGCGGCGGCTAGGGTTTGTTGTGCGACTAGGGTTTCACAACCCCAGCCGCGTCGCCGCCATTCCAGTGAAGGAGATGCAACCTGCTTGCCTCCCTTCACGTCGTCTTTCTTGCGCAATTTTCTTCTGCAACAATTGCATAGACCATGACATCTAGTCGAACCCAAAACGATTTTGGAGCAAACCACACGCAGTGCAGAATGGCGGAGAACGACTTCCCATCCATGATGACCGCCGCATACGACGCTCGCAGCCTTGCAACACGAAGGCGCAGAGCCTGGTGTGGGTCGCGCGAGTTTGGCGGAAGCCACACACTGAGTTTTCATTCCGGTGGTGCAACACTTGCGCAGACCCATGAAACCAGCCGCTTCTCCGGCGAGATATGGCTTTTCCGGCAATGGGCCAGCGGCATACCGGAAACATTTTCCGATACTGTTATCAATTAAAACTCCTTTTAATCGATTTTTTATATTTTTCCGGATTGTGCAATTTTTGAAAATCCAAACACGATTATTATCACGTGGAAACGATCTAATAAAATAATTATCATGTACATGAATCAAAGTGCAGCCTGACTCTGATACCACTATTGGGTTTCCGTACGCAAGATCTAAACGCAGCGAAAATAATACAATAAACAGATCTGACCCGGGGATGAACGATCGCGCCTATGTATTAGCATGCAAATATCAAATATTAATGCACGAAAAGAGATTACCAATAACAGCGAAATCAATTTGATGTCGGTGACCCTCGAGTCCAATCAACCTGACCAGATCTACAAGCCCGGCACCAGTGCTAGTGTGATGATGGCTTTTCTATGAGAGTGTGTATTGAATGACCTTGAAAGGAGTCTCTCTGTTTCTCAGAAACTGAAATGACATATTTATAGGGTCATTAAGTAACTAACGGGCTTTGGGTGCATAAAGCCCAATAGACCAACTTTTGGCTTGCAGGGCATATATGCTAACATTATTTCCATCACAGATGAAGCCACAGTAATGGACAGGAAAATAGAAACGGCCAAAATACGGAGGCAAGCAAGTTGAATCATAACAATGGTGGTGATGATTTTGGTGCAAGTAGAAGGGCAATCAAGGCTACTGGAAATCATGTTAGTAACTCTAGTTGTGGAGATGTTGAAGCACTGCCCGAAGACATTGAGGATGAGTTCATGATTTTTGGGGAAGCATATATTGAAATGGTGCCGCTTAGACACAATCAAGGTTGCTTATTGGAAGTTCGACAGCACATGCTTTATAAGCTTTAATCTGGGACAACCATGCAAGATAGCTTCTGAAAGTTGCCTTGACAATACTGGAAAATTATGCAAGAATGAAAAAGGATTCTTCGAGTTTTTTACTACTGAAATCAGGACGGGTATATGCACCTATGAAGAGAACAAAATACCAGCGGTCGTGAAGCCTAAAAATGCCATTCCCACCAAAATACACGTGATCTTACTTTTACCTAAACCATTTCTTTTTCTAAAAATCCAAGGTTCTATGTTGTAGATGCTAATAAGGCCAAAACAAAACAGATAAAGAGGATAACTTTGGAACATGTTGTTCTTGATGATGACATCTCCGGAGACGAACTCAAAGCTGCTCTGATGATTGGCCAAGAAGAAGCTACTGTGGAAGGTAAATGTTTTCATGGTTTATAGCATGTATATGCCCTTTGCAGTAATTTTGTGTTTTTCATAAAGAATAAACATGTTCACAACGGTTCTATGTTGTAGATGCTGCTGAACCAATAACAAGAATGAGAATGTCCACAAGAGCAAGGGTGATCAAGCCCAAGAAACTTGCTAGATATTTGACTCCATCTACTCCTATGCTGCACAAGCATATTTTGCATTTTGAAATGCCCCATTATGTTTATTTGAATTCTTGTAAATGTATTGTGTATGCAACACTATTTTGGACGGCCTTTCCTTTTAAATAGATATGTCTCCTTGTATGTGTATAAGTTACCTGTCTTAAACATGTACGATACATCTTTTCATTTACTTCATCTATTTCTTCTGTCTGTGGTGGAAATTTGTTTATTATTTTTTAGATAAACGTCCTTGTTTATCTTCTGGTCGAACTGTCCTTTTGAGACTGATTTCTTGACTGGGATGTCATGATGGAGATAGATCCTTTCTTTGGGGAGTGAAAGGTTTATTTGTTATTTGGTGAGTTATACTATTTTTTGCCATCTATTTGTCTTCGTATCTTAGATATTTCAGCTTATGAGGTCTACATTAAAGGTTTATTCCATTTTTCCCTCTTGCAGGCTTCTCAATAGATAGAGAGCTTTTATTGTAGCTTACATATACATCCTTCTCTATGATTATACAGAATGTGTATACTTCACCCATGAATACAAAATTATAAAAAAAATTTACTATGCATTGCAATTATTTCAGGAAACTTCAAACAAAAATTGTCTATAGTCATCAAAAAACAAGATAAAATAGCAACAAACTGCTCATTTGCACCGTTCAACATACACTAGTTTAGTAATATGAGTAAAGTGAATGATATTTTTGGACTGATGAAATAACAAAAAATATTTCGAGAAGGGTACATACCAAACTCATATGCACAAAAAATGGCGGATGCGAGGGTTTAAAAGACAGTCTAACCTACTTTTTAAGGAATTCTGACACTCTTTCAATGGGAGAATGTATTGAGTAGCCGCCTACCATTTCAAGGGCAAGGATTTCATCACCAAATGAAGGCGGCTTTCCTCGCGGATGGAGAATTGCCTCCATATCATTTTGTATCTCTTAATTTTGTTTATTTATGAATTTTTCAGACAAGTCTTAGGATTAATTAATCTCTTCTTTCTAGGGGAGATGTAGCTTGATTGGATATTATGTTTTGGATTGATTGATCTATATATTAGGATTTATCATATAGTTTATTTGTGTTTTCTTGCTTTGAATGGAATTTAATTGCCTGGTCATTGATTGAATTGTCATATTTGTTTGTGATCTATCACTCGGATAGGGGATTGTGAACAGGACATAGGAAAACACACCGTGGATGTTTATATCGTCGACGACGTATAACTCCATTGAAGCCTTTGAAAGAATTATTGTGCAATCAATAATGTCTAATATCTAATCTTAGATAGGGATATCAAGGTTGATATTTAATGATAACTTCTATTATCACTTGGGAAAAGGAGTAGAAAAAATTAAGAATTATTGGCTAATAAACTAGATAAATCTATAAAATTGTAGTTGTGTAAGTAATCCATCAAGCATCGTACGCAGCGGAATATAAAAAAAATTATGGATTACAAGACACCGGATCTATACAAAGGGGTTCATATCGGATAAAGGAACAAAAGTCTCACCCTTGTAGCGTGTTTGAGCCGATTCCACGAAGCAGCACCACGTCCAACGCCTTCTTCGAGTCACAAGCAAAACTTATCAAGTTTTGCCTCAACGGTATCCACACGATCAAATCGGGAAGAGATAGTTTAAGAACAAAGTGCTAGATTTGTTCTTAAACCGATTCAAGAAGCACACTTGATTCACAATCAAAAGGATGGCACAAAATTTCTCTACCTCACGTCGACTATGAGGAAGTCGAGAGAAGCATGAGAGATGTGGCGGCCGTGTGACTTGTTTGAACGAATGGAATGAATAAAATTGTACCCTACAATTCCTTATATCCTTGTTATTAAAAGACTTAATTAAAGTTCAAGACTTTCTCAAAGTCTTATGGGCCTAACCCATGATTTAATTAAAACTTTTAATCATTTAATTAAGACTCTTCTTAATTAATTAATTCATCCAATGAATTTAATTTTCCTTATCGATTTAATCTTTTGTGTGACCCGATAGGATCTTGTAATGTTGGCAGTGACATAAAATCTCATTTTATGTCGCAAGCAATGAGCGGTATCTAGCAACACATCAATGCTACCCAAATTACAAGAATGTCAATGACTCAACATAACCTAGGAACCGTGATAATATTAACCATGTAACTTAATCCCTTTGTCCATTGTGTTTAGATTGAACACGAGTCATGGAATAGTCATACTCGTATATCCAATCTTTATTTCTTGATCCCCAAGTAGAACTAGAATAAACGAATAAGCTCGATATCACATATCGACTCATTCGAGCATGGCCATGCATTTTAGTTCTCACTTGATCAAGGGCCAAACACTTCTCCTGTTATATAGGAGGGACAAATCCTATCTCGATCAGTCAACATCCCTCTACATAATTCGTAGTGTATCCAATAGTCGCCTTTATAGTTTACCCTGTTACGGGTAATGTTTGACAATATCAAGATACATAACTCCTTATGTTGGGATCTCTGATGATCACAAGTCGTAAGGATTACATACATTATTATCACTATGAGAATTTCATATGACAATCATATAACTATCCATGTTGCATTCTCATGGTGGGTCTGTCCAGTACATCGTTCTCTAACATGTACCCATGTGTTTATTTGATATCTCATATCAATGAACAATTCATCAATCAACACATACTAGTCTCAATGTATTGTCATTATCCCGATTCATGATAATACTTGACTAGGGACAATGTTTAAGAATAATACAATATTATTCTATGGACATTAACATATATATTAATTCACATTGCACAGTTAAACGAATAATATATAATAATGAATTGCCATTCATAAAATCATAAACATTGTATGTCAAAACAATCATCCAATGACATGTCTTAGGGCATATCCCAACAAATCTCCCACTTGCACTAAGACCACTCAGACATATACCTAATGCCTAGAGATCTAGTATGACGATCATGCTTCTGCTGTGACAGTGGCTTCGTCAATGGGTCAGATACATTATCATCTGTTGGTACTTTGCATATTTTAACATCTCCCCTTTCAACAATTTCTCGAATGAAATGAAAGCGCCGAAGTATGTGCTTGGATCTTTGGTGAGATCTAGGTTCCTTAGCCAATGCGATCGCTCCATTGTTGTCACAATAGAGTTTTATCGGATCTTTAATGCTAGGCACCACTCCAAGTTCAGAAATGAACTTCCTGATCCAAACAGCTTCCTTTGCTGCATCCGAGGCAGCAATATACTCAGCTTCCGTTGTAGAATCGGCTACTGTCTCTTGCTTTGAACTCTTCCAGCTCACAACACCTCCATTTAGGCAATACACATATCCAGATTGCGATCGAAAATCATCTTTGTCGGTTTGGAAGCTTGCATCATTGTAACCCATTACATTGAGCTCTTCCTCACCTCCATAAATCAAGAATGTATCCTTAGTTCTTCTCAAGTACTTCAGGATATTCTTGACAGCAATCCAGTGACCTTCACCTGGATCAACTTGATATCTGCTCGTCATGCTCAAAGCATACGATACATCGGGACGAGTACATATCATGGCATACATGATAGATCCAATAGCTGACGCATATGGAATCTTACTCATGCGTTGTCTCTCATCTGGTGTTGAAGGACACTGTTCCTTCGAGATATATATACCATGTGTCATAGGCACGAATCCTTTCTTTGATTCTTGCATGCTAAACCTTTTAAGCACTTTGTCAATGTATGTACTTTGACTTAGGCCGAGAAGCCTTCTCGATCTATCTCTATAGATCTTGATTCCTAATACATAGGTGGCTTCTCCCAAGTCTTTCATCGAAAAGCAGTTCCCTAGCCAAATCTTGACAGATTGTAAGGCAGGGATATCATTCCCAATGAGAAGTATGTCATCTACATACAACACTAGGAAAATGATTATGCTCCCACTGACCTTCTTATAGACACAAGGTTCATCTACGTTTTTGATAAAACCAAACTCTTTGATTGCATCATCAAAACAAAGATTCCAACTCCGAGAAGCTTGCTTCAATCCATAAATGGATCGTTGTAGCTTGCATATCTTTCCATCATCCTTTGGATCGACAAAACCCTCGGGCTGTGTCATGTACACATCCTCGAGCAGATTTCCATTTAGGAAAGCTGTTTTGACATCCATCTGCTAGATTTCATAATCATGAAATGCAGCTATTGCAAGTAAGATCCTTATGGATTTAACCATGGCCACTGGTGAAAAGGTTTCATCATAGTCAATACCATGAATTTGTTTGAATCCTTTTGCAACCAGCCGACCTTTATAGGTTTGTACATTACCATCCATATCGGTCTTTTTCTTGAAAATCCATTTGCACCCTATGGGTCGTACCCCTTCAGGTGGATCAACCAAAGTCCATACTTGGTTTGCATACATGGATTCCATCTCAGATTTCATGGCCTCTTGCCATTTCTCAGAATCAGTGCCCATTATAGCTTGTTGATAAGATGACGGCTCATCCTCATCAATAAGTAGTAAGTCACCTTGTTGAGTCACAAGAAATCCATATCTCTGTGGCTCCCGGTGTTCTCTTACAGACCTACGCTGGGCTTGTGTCTCTTGAGCAGGTACTTCTTCCACAACAGCTTGCGGTGCCTGCTCTGTTTCTATCTCAATCTCAGGTTCAGTGTTTTCTTGTGGTTGAACTTCACTAAGTTCTATTTTTCTCCCACAAATAAATTCTCTTTCAAGAAATACACCAGTCCGAGCAACAACTACTTTGTTCTCGGTGGGATAATAGAAATAGTATCCTTTCGTTTCCTTAGGATACCCCACAAATAAACACTTATCAGATTTGGGTCCAAGTTTGTTAGTGGCGTGACGTCTAACGAAAGCCTCACAACCCCAAATCTTCATAAAAGACATACTAGGACTCTTCCCAGTCCATATCTCATATGGTGTCTTTTCCACTGATTTAGATGGAACACGGTTCAGTAAGGAAATCGCTGTTTCTAGAGCGTGTCCCCAAAACGATATCGGAAGATCTGCATGACTCATCATTAATCTAACCATGTCCAACAAGGTTCGATTTCTCCTCTCGGATACACCATTCCATCGTGGAGTATACGGAGGAGTGAGTTGTGGGACTATCCCACACTCCTTTAGATAGTCATGAAACTCTTGGCTTAAGTATTCACCTCCTCGATCTGATCGAAGGATTTTGATACTTTTGCCAAGTTGGTTTTGTACTTCATTCTTGAAATCTTTGAACTTTTCAAAGGTTTCATGCTTATGCTTCATTAGGTACACATACCCATATCTACTGAGGTCATCAGTAAATGTAACGAAGTATTGAAAACCACCTCTAGCTTGTGTACTTATTGGCCCACATACATCACTATGTATTAGTCCCAATAAAACATTTGCCCTTTCAACATGTCCCTTGAAAGAGGCTTTAGTCATCTTGCCCATTAAACAAGACTCGCATGTTTCATATGATTCAAAATCAAATGAATCTAATACTCCATCCTTATGAAGTTTAGATATGCGGTTCTCGTTTATGTGGCCCAAGCGACAATGCCAGAGATAAGTCGGATTACAATCATTATTTTTAATCCTTTTAGTATTTATGTTATAGACAGGCATATCAAGATTTAATAAATAAAGACCATTCACCATTTGTGCACTAGCATAAAACATATCATTTAAATAAATGGAACAACAGTTGTCCTTTATAATAAATGAGAATCCATACTTGTCCAAACAAGAAATAGAAATAATGTTTTTGGTAATTGAAGGCACAAAATAACAATCTTTTAAAATGAACGATAAACCTGAAGGCAAAGATAAATGATAATCTCCTATAGCTAATGCAGCAACTCTTGCTCCATTTCCAACTCGGAGATCTACTTCGCCTTTCGCCAACAATCTACTCTTTTTGAGGTCCTGCACATTTACACAAATGTGAGATCCACATCCAGTATCTAATACCCAATATGAAGAAGTAGATAAATTGACTTCTATAACAAAAATACCTGAAGTGGAAGTCACACTTCCTTTCTTGAGATCCTCCGGATATACTTTGCAATTCCTTTTCCAATGACCGGTCTCACCGCAATGGAAACAGTTCCCTTCCTTTGCTATCCCTCCCTTTGGCTTCAGTGCAGAAGACTTTGGCTTAGATTTAACAAAGACCTTCTTTGCTTTCTTATTGCCCTTAGCTTTGGCCTTTCCTTTGCTCTTATTCACAATAAGAACATTCGTGGCCTTAGTCTTCTTTGTGTTCGCTTCATATGTTCTCAACATACCAAGCAATTGTGGTAGAGTCTTTTCCATGTCAGTCATATTGTATATGAATTATGTTATGCTCATGTGTTGGGGGTTGTCTTTGTAGGTGCTTTTGATGATGAGAACCAGGGTCGGGGTTGAAAAGCTGAGCTGTAAGTAGTGCTACAGGATTAGCATGTTAGAGAAAATTTTTGTATAGCTTCTACATGTGGTAGAGTAAGACTATAGTGTAGTACCTTTTGTAGGAATTTGTGAAGTTCCTTTTGAAACTTTTGGCACTGTATCTCATAAGCTCAGGTTAATCGACACGACTTATTAATCTGATTTATTCATATGAATGTTTAGTTCTCTTAATCGCACCTATTAGTATGTTTGAGATATCGGGGTCTCACATTTAGTGGTATCAGAGCAGTGGTTAGATAACCAGGGAAGAGTGAAGGGTAGCCTTTAGAGACAAGATGGTTAGGTATTCATTGTTGGGCATGTTATGCATGTGATGGATATTTTTGTATAAGTGTTATACTAACATGCTTTGAATATAATACTTTTGTTATCTAACGGCTTATACTATGAACTGCTTTTGGTATTGTTGTTAACTCTTGTGTTGCAGCATTGCGGCTATTAACCCGGAGAACCTCAATGAAGAGGTAGGGGATATGGGCAGTATGAATGCTAGTGTTGCTCAGATGAATCCTTTACCGCCACCTGCTGTGGGAGTGGAGCCCAGTGCACAGATGTTATTACCAGGGGAGCTCAGTTTGACACAGTTTCTGAACTTCCGTCCACCCATGTTTGAGGGGACCGAGTCTGGAGAAGGGGCCGAAGAGTGGCTAGAACGGATAGAGCAGATACTTGTGACTGCGCCCTGTTCACGTACAGCATGGCTGAGGTTAGCCGAGTTTCAGATGGCGAAGAAGCCTTCTATGTGGTGGAAGACCACTGTGATGGAGCTGAGGGCTCAAGGTATGGTAGTGGACTGGACTGTATTCAGGACCCGGTTTCTTAACCGGTATTTTTCTGCAGCTGCCAGACAAGTAAAGGAGGACGAGTTCACTAACTTGAAGCAGGGCAGCATGTCAGTTTCAGACTTTGCTTTGCAGTATTCCTCACTATTGAGGTATGTCCCCCATATCGCTGTGAGCAGTCATGCGAAGATGAGGCATTTCCTGAAGGGACTGAGGCCAAAACTATTTGATCGGGTGTCTCCAGCAACCCCAGCTCTTTTGATGACGCCCTGACACGGGCAGAGTTGGCAGAGATTGCAGTAGGCGCGTACAAGGATGTTGTACCCCCTTTCGTACTACCATAGAGGCCTGTTACTGATAGTTTGAAACCACGAGGGGATCAGTTCAAGGCTCGTGGAGCCTCATCATCTTCCAGATTTAGTGGGAAGAAATCTCAGGGTCAGAAGCAGAGCAATCGAGGACCTACACAGGGGAGTAAGGCAGGAGGGGACAGGTGTGACCGCTGTGGAGGATTTCACTTGTCACGTGACTGCCGAGGCTGTTATGTTTGTGGCAAGGTGGGCCACTTAGCTCGGAACTGCCCCAATCGGGCAAGTCAGGCAGACTCAGGGCCGAATAGGCCAAGATTTGACGCTAGGATGGCACCACCGAGACAGCAGTTTGCGCCTCGGCCGCAAGGAGGTCAGGCGGCGGGACCGCCGCAAGGCCAGGTGTATGCACTGACTAGGGAGCAGGCCGAGGCAGCCCCGGAGGAGGTCATTGCTGGTACGTGTCATTTATTTACGTACCCTGCATTTATTTTGATAGATACAGGTGCTTCTCATTATTTTGTATCTGTTGCTTTTGTGGAGAAACACCGCTCGTGCTCGTCTCTGTTACCCACGCCTCTCATGGTGTCGACACCCACGGGAAAGCATGTGATTGCGGACCGACTGTTATCTGATTGCCTCATTTATTTTGAGGGCAATGATCTGAGGGCCGATCTGATTCAGTTAGAGATGGCAGATTTTGACTGCATTATCGGCATTGATGTGTTGAGAAGATACCGAGCTGTGGTAGATTGCCGACAGAGGATGTACGTTTTCTATCTGATCAGGGGTTCCAGTGGACCTTTTATGGGGACGGCTCTCGTCCAAGGATTCCAATGATCTCAGCGGTTAAGATGTCACGGTTATTGGAACGTGGCCACACTGGGTACCTTATTTATGCCGTGAATGCATCAGAAGAGAAGGAAGTGAGAGCCGAGGACATTCCAGTTGTGGCGGAGTTCATTGATGTGTTCCCAGATGAGATTCCGGGGTTTCCGCCTATCAGGGATGTTGAGTTCGCCATTGAGCTGCTGCCGGGGACTTCTGCTATTTCTCGTGCCCCGTACAGGATGGCACCGGCAGAGCTGAGAGAGCTGAAGGTACAATTACAGGAGCTCCTTGACAAGGGATAAATTCGTCCTAGTGTATCGCCTTGGGGTGCACCAGTCTTGTTCGTGAAAAAGAAGGATGGTTCAATGCGTCTGTGCATTGACTACAGGCAACTGAACAAGGCCACAGTGAAGAACAGGTATCCACTTCCGAGGATTGATGACTTGTTCGATCAGCTTCAGGGTACAGAGGTGTACTCAAAGATAGACTTGAGGTCAGGCTATCATCAGGTGCGGGTAAGAGCTGACGATGTCCAAAAGACGGCTTTTAGAACTCGGTATGGGCACTACGAGTTCTTAGTGATGCCATTCGGGGTGACAAATGCACCTGCAGTTTTTATGAGCCTGATGAGCAGAGTATTTCAGGAGTACCTCGATCAGTTTGTGATCGTATTCATTGATGACATCCTTGTCTATTCAAGGAGTGAGGAGGATCATGCCGATCATCTGAGGATAGTGCTCCAGATCCTCAGAGATCATCAGTTGTACGCCAAACTCAGCAAGTGTGAGTTCTGGCTGAGCAGTGTATCATTTTTGGGCCATATCATTTCAGGAGAGGGGATATCAGTAGACCCGAGGAAGATAGAGGCAGTTATGGATTGGTCTACCCCTACTTCAGTCAGTGAGATTCGGAGTTTTCTTGGATTGGCTGGCTATTATCGACGTTTCGTCGTGGGTTTCTCAAAGATCGCCAAGCCACTTACACAGCTGACTCAGAAGGGAGTCCCTTTTTGTTGGACAGAGGCTTGTGAGCAGAGCTTCCAGGAGTTGAAGCACAGATTGACTTCAGCGCCAGTTCTAGTGATTCCCAAGGAGAACAAGGGGTTTATCCTTTATACCGATGCATCGCTACAGGGCCTAGGATGTGTACTGATGCAAGACAGACTTGTAGTGGCTTATGCTTCGAGACAATTGAAGCCACATGAGACGAGGTATCCGGTCCATGATCTTGAGCTAGCAGCTATAGTGTTTGCCTTGAAGATATGGCGACACTACTTATATGGTACCTCATTCACCATCTTCACTGATCACAAGAGCCTGAAGTTCTTGTTTACACAGGCTGAGCTGAACATGAGGCAGAGGAGATGGATGGATCTGCTGAAGGATTATGATTGTGAAATCCTATACCATCCCGGGAAAGCAAATTTGACAGCTGACGCTTTGAGTCGGAAGGTGAGGAGCACAGCAGAGGATGCCATGTGTCTATCAGCTATGTTGGGCTCCTACTGCCATTTGGGATTTGATTATGATGTGTCTACTTCACCAGTACAGGTTTTGACCTTGTTAGCTCAGCCTGTTATTTATGATCACATCAGGAAGGCTCAGGGGACCGACGCAGAGGTTCAGAGATGGATGTTAGTGGTTCATTCATGTCAGCCATCGAGATTCAGAGTGGCTGAGGATGGTTCTCTGAGACTTGGCGACAGATGGGTGGTTCCAGATACACCCGAGTTGCGTCAGGGTATATTACAGCGAGCTCATTGCAGCAGGATGAGTGTCCACCCGGGCGGGAAGAAAATGTATAAGGATCTACGCAGCCAGTTCTGGTGGAGGCGTATGAAACAAGATGTCACCTCATTCGTCAAAAGATGTTTGATCTGTCAGCAGGTGAAGGTGAGAGGCAGAGGCCTGGAGGTGAACTAAAGAGTTTAGAGATACCCGAGTGGAAGTGGCAGCACGTGTCTATGGATTTCGTGACCCACTTACCGAGGACTATTTCAGGTTTTGATGCCATCGGGGTAGTCGTGGATAGACTGATTAAAGTGGCTCATTTCATTCCCTACTGTATGACATATACGCACTTGAGGATGGCACAGTTATATGTCAGAGATGTGGTGAGACTGCACGGGATCCCTGTTTCGATAGTGTCCGATCGAGATCCGCGGTTCACATCTCACTTCTGGGAGGGTCTGCAGACAGCTCTAGGTACAGAGTTGAGGCTGAGCACAGCCTATCACCCTCAGACGGACGGACAGACCGTGCGTACGATACAGACGCTCGAGGATATGTTGAGAGCTTGTGTGCTAGAATTCGACATATCATGGCAGGACTCGATAGCCTTAGTGGAGTTCTCTTACAACAACAGCTACCAGGCAAGTATACAGATGGCTCCTTTCGAGGCCCTCTATGGTAGGCGTTGTAGGTCACCCTTGTGTTGGGATGACTTGGACCGTAAGTCGGTTGGAGGACCAGAGTTGGTTCAGGAAATGGAAGAGAAAGTTAAGGTTATCAGAAGAAAGATGAAGGCAGCTCAGGACAGACAGGCAACGTATGCCAATCAGCGGCGTAGGCCGTTGGAGTTTCAGTTGGGCGACAGAGTCTTTCTGAAGATCTCACCTTTCAGAGGTGTAGTACGGTTTGGTATGCGGGGGAAGTTGTCCCCGCGATATGTGGGGCCGTATGAGATCTTACAGCGTGTGGGTACTCTGGCGTACCGTTTAGCTTTACCGCCTTCTCTGTCTGGTATACACGATGTATTCCATGTGTCTATGCTGAGGAAGTATGAGCCGGATCCTTCACATGTGTTGCAGCCTTCAGAGGTGCAGATTGAGTCCAATGTTTCCTATGTGGAGCGACCTATCAGGATTTTGGATATGGCAGATCGCAGACTGAGAAACAAAGTTATTCCTATGGTCAAAGTTCAGTGGGATCGTAGGGGTGTCGAGGAGGCCACGTGGGAGACGGAGCGACACATGGTGCAGCACTATCCATAACTGTTTTCTGGTATGTGATTTATGTTTTGTTTATTTTGGGTAAGTGCATGCTGATTTCGAGGGCGAAATCTTATAAGTAGGGGAGTATTGTGATATCCCCGAAATGATTATGTTATTTTAATCATTTGTTATATTATGATGATTTAGTGTTAATTCATGGGGTTGAATTAATATGGTTGAGGAGTTACATTTCGGGGTGCATGCGACATATGTTGGGATGTTGGGGTTGTGGCATGATTATTTGGGGTGTGTGTTAATTGTTTTGGTAAAATCATATTTAAATGGGAATTGAAGTATTTTATTGAGAAAATACTATAAAATATCATGTGAGGATATTTTAATACATCGTGCTAAATACCGGGACCAAAACATAACACATCACATAACCCACCACCCAACCACCCCCCATTGACCCATACCCTGCTGCCAGCTGCCAGCTGCTTTCCCATACCCCTTGTCCCATCTCCCACCCAACCTTACCATGTCTGAAATCACTTCATTTTCCTCCCAAAAATCGTCCAACACTTGCTGAGCAAAATAGGAAGGAGTTCAACCATTTTTGTTGCTTTGAAGCCTTCCAAAAATCGGAGCAAAAAGGGGTGAGAAACCATGTTCTGGTTTTGAATTTAAGTTGTTGAGTTCATGCTTTTTGTTGGTGTAAAAATGGCATGTTAGATTTGGTTTCTTAAAACCTTCGATTTAAATGCTTACATGGTGTTCTTATGAAGCTCTCAGTATTTTTCCTTATGTATATTACATGTTTTATGTAGAGGAAATAAGCATGTAAAGTATGGTGTTCGAAAATCTGGGTAAGGTTGTGCCCTGTTTTCTGGAAAAATATGAGTTGGGAGTGTTTTTATGAAGGTGATATCATGCACGTTAGCTTAGGTTTTGGTAAACCTTTGATGAGAAAATATGCATGGTAGTCTTGTGAAGCCCTTGGCATTTTTATTCGAGCAAAATTCATGACTTATGTGGTAGATTTCATTGCTTGAAAGTGGGTACTCAAATATCTGGGCAGGAAGACAATGCCCTGTTTTTCAGAAAAGTTGATTGAGTACTGATGTTATAGGGTGATTTTAATGCATGTGGGTTTGTGTTTGGGGTATACATCTTATATGAATACACTCATGGTAGTGTATTGTAGCTACTAGCATGTTTGTTTGGGCATGTTGTATGTCTTACATGTTAGATCGAAAAGTATGAATATCGGTATTAGACAGTTTCCGGAAATCTGGGCTGAAACAGAGCGACCGATCGATCGGTGAAGAACACCGATCGATCGGCAAAGCAGTAGCATTTTTCCAAAATTCAAACAGTTCACCGATCGATCGGTGATGAGGACCGATCGATCGGTAGTGCCTTTTTTTTTAAATGTAGAATTTGTTTAAATTTTGATATTTGATTGTAATGAGACATCTAATATTGTGTTGTACACTGGTGTAGAGCCTTCACAGACAGCTACACAGCGCAGGGGATAGAGTCCCACAACACACTACATTTTGGAAAAGTACGTAAGCGACGTACGGGCATCCCACGGTAACATGTATTTTATGTTTGTCTATTGACACATGGTGAATGCAATGTGATGCATTAAGAGTATGATACATGTTATTATGCATTGTTGTTGCATATTATGCATTGTTGTTGCATATTGTGATGTGGAATAAAGAGGTGTATTCCACGAGTCAGGGGTGATCACAATGAAGGTTTTAATGCTTACGCTTGACCGCTAAAAATGTGGAGCGGGAGGGGGGAGGCTCGCTTGCACATGGAGGCGGGGTATACCATACTAAGCGAGGATGAGATACCGCTAGTATGAAGAAGCGAGGATGAGATACCGCTTGTTTTGAGATTGTAAAGCGAAGAAGCATTAAAATAACTGATGATGACTGACTCAAGAAAAAGAGATGATATGTCATGACATTTATTGGTGAAGCCATATATTCATATAGTGTTTTGATTATGAATTGTGGTACATGGACAACCAATGGGCATTGTAAATGCGATGGAAATACAGGAAGTGCTTTGTATTTTATGATTATGCATTTACGTCTTACATTCATATTATGTGGTATATGAATTATGTTATGCTCATGTGTTGGGGGTTGTCTTTGTAGGTGCTTTTGATGATGAGAACCAGGGTCGGGGTTGAAAAGATGAGCTGTAAGGAGTGCTACAGGATTAGCATGTTAGAGAAAATTTTTGTATAGCTTCTACATGTGGTAGAGTAAGACTATAGTGTAGTACCTTTTGTAGGAATTTGTGAAGTTCCTTATGAAACTTTTGGTACTGTATCTCATAACCTCAGGTTAATCGACACGACTTATTACTCTGATTTATTCATATGAATGTTTAGTTCTCTTAATCGCACCTATTAGTATGTTTGAGATATCGGGGTCTCACATGAATGCTCGCCTGGTAGCTATTATTATAAGAGAACTCTACCAAGGCCACTGAATCCTGCCAAGAAGCATCGAACTCCAATACACAAGCCCTCAACATGTCCTCGAGCGTTTGGATAGTACGCTCGGTCTGGCCATCCGTCTGAGGATGATAAGCAGTGCTCAATCTAACTTCAGTTCCCAAGGCTGACTGAAGACCCTCCCAAAAATGAGATGTGAATCGTGGATCTCGATCCGACACTATGGAAATGGGGATCCCATGCAACCTCACCACATCTCGAATATATAACTGAGCCATCCTCAAAAAGGTGAAGGTCATGCTATAGGGAATGAAATGAGCTACCTTAGTCAATCGATCCACAATCACCCAAATAGCATCAAAACCCGAAGCACTCATCGGCAAGTGAGTTACGAAGTCCATGGAAATGTGTTCCCACTTCCACTTCGGTATCTCCAAGCTTTTCAACTCGCCGCCAGGTCTCTGTCTCTCTGCCTGCTGGCAGATCAATCACCTCTTAACAAAAGCGACGACATCAAACTTCATTCTTTTCCACCAAAACCGATCACGTAGATCTTTATACATCTTCTTCCCGCCTGGGTGGATGCTAAGTCTGCTACCATGAGCTCGCTCCAAGACCCCTCTACGCAACTCCGGCGTACTCGGAACCACCCAACGGTTACCCAATCTCAAGGATCCGTCCTCGGCCACTCTGAACTTCGATGGCTGACCAAGATGTACTAAAGATAACCATCTCTGAATCTCATCATCTGATTTCTGAGCTCTCCTGATGTTCTCATAGATATCTGGCTCAGCTAACAAGGTCGATACATACACCGGTGATGCATCTATGTCGAAATCATAGCCCAGATGGCAATAGGAGGTCATCATAGCTGACAAATGGATGACGTCCTCAGCAGTACTCCTCACTTTTCGGCTCAAAGCGTCTGCTGTGTACTCAATCTCACAATTGTAGTCCTTAAGCAAGTCCATCCACCTTCTCTGCCTCATGTTCAGCTCCACCTGAGTGAATAAAAACTTGAGGCTCTTGTGATCCGTGTAAATGGTAAACGAAGTACCATACAAATAATGTCTCCAAATCTTCAGGGCGAATATGATAGCCGCCAATTCCAAGTCATGGACTGGGTATCTAGTCTCATGCGGCTTCAACTGCCTCGACGCATAAGCCACCACATGCTTATCTTGCATCAATACACACCCAAGGCCCTGAAGTGATGCATTGGTATACAAAACAAATCTGGAGTTTTCCGTAGGAATCACTAATACCGGCGCCGTCGTCAACCGGTGTTTCAACTCCTGGAAGCTCTCCTCACAAGCTTCTGACCAAAAGAATGGTACTCCATTCTGGGTCAACTGTGTCAACGGCTTGGCAATCTTCGAACATCCCTCGACAAAGCGTTGATAATAACCGGCCAAGCCAAGGAAGCTCCGTATCTCAGGTACAGAAGTGGGTGCAGCCCACTCCATCATAGCTTCAATCTTCCTGGGATCCACAAATATCCCGTTGCTAGATATGACATGCCCCAGAAACATTACACTGCTCAACCAAAATTCACATTTGCTGAGCTTGGCATACAACTGGTGATCTCTGAGAATCTGGAGCACTGTCCTCAAGTGTTTCACGTGCTCTTCCTCGTTCCGGGAGTAGATGAGAATGCCGTCGATGAATACAATGACGAACTGATCAAGATAGGGTTGGAACACCCAATTCATCAAGCTCATAAGACAGTCGGGGCGTTCGTCACCCCGAACGGCATCACTAAGAACTCGTAGTGTCCATACCGAGTCCGAAATGCTGTCTTCTGTACATCCTCCTCCCTGACTCGAATCTGGTGATACCCGGACCTCAAATCAATCTTGCTATAAAGTCTGGTACCTTGCAATTGATCAAACAGATCATCAATCATTGGGAGAGGATACTTGTTCTTCACTGTAGCCTTATTCAGTTGCCGGTAATCGATGCACAAACGTATCGAGCCATCCTTCTTTTTCACAAAGAGAACCGGTGCGCCCCATGGCGATACGCTCGGGCGTATATATCCCTTGTCAAGGAGATCCTGCAACTGCTCCTTCAATTCTCTCAACTCCGCCGGTGCCATCCTGTAAGGTGCACGAGAGATAGCGGATGTCCCCGGTAATAACTCGATCCCAAACTCGACTTCTCTAGCCGGTGGGAAACCTGGGATCTCCTCTGGAAATACATCAGCAAATTCTGCTACCACTGGTACATCCTCAATTCTCAATTCTTTATTCTTCCCAGACGTGTCCACGGCATAGATGAGATAGCCCGTGTGACCACGTTCCAACAATTGAGTCATCTTGATTGCTGAAATCAACGGAATCTTTGCACGAGAACCGTTGACATAAAAAGTCCACTGTACTCCGAATTCAGATCTGAACCTTACTGTTCTCTGCCGACAATCCACCACTGCCTGGTATCTGTTCAGAATATCAATACCCATGATGCAGTCAAAGTCTGACATGCCCAATACAATCAAATCTGCCTTTAACTCGTTGCCCTCAAAATAAATGAGGCAATCTGCCAGAAACTGATCGGCAACAACATTTCTTCCAGTGGGTGTCGAGACCATGAGAGGCGTGGGTAAAGAAGACGTGCGCATATGGTGTCTCTCCACAAAGCCCACAGATACAAAAGAGTGGGAGGCACATGTATCTATCAATATAAAAGCAGGGTACGTAAATAAATGGCACGTACCGGCGATCACCTCCTCTGGGGCTGCCTGGACCTGCTCTCTGGTCAGTGCATACACCTGCCCCTGGGGTGGTCCCACTGTCTGACCTCCCGATGGTCGAGGCACAAATTGCTGCCTCTGGTGCACTGTCCTGTCATCAAATCTCGGCTTGTTCCCTTGAAAATCTGACTGTCCTCCCCGAGTGGGGCAATACCGAGAGATGTGGCCCATTTTGCCGCAACTATAACAAGCAGGGCAATTATTCGAAGAATGCGGCCCTCCACAATTGTCGCACCTTGACTCCCCTGGTCTATTCCCTTGCATAGGCCCTCGGTTGGTCGACCAATTGTTCTTCTTGTTCTCTTGCTTCCGACCAAAGGATTTCTTTCCACTGAACCGTGAGGATGTAGAGGCACCACGAGGTTTAAATGACTCCCCTCGGGGCCTCAAGCTATCAGTAGCTTGCCTCTGTTGTGGCACCTGTGGGGGTACAGCACTAGGATAGGCCCCAACTCCAATCTCCGCAAGCTCTGCTCTTGTGAGAGCATCATCAAAGGAAGTGGGGTTATTGGTGATAACCCGGTCAAAAAGCTCCGGTCGCAACCCCTTCATGAAGTTTCTCATCTTTGCATGTCCATTGGTGGCAATGTGTGGGACATACCTCAGTAACGAAGAGTAGTGCATAGCATAGTCTGACACTGACATGCTCCCTTGTTTCAAACTTGCAAACTCATCTTCCTTCATCTGTCTCGCCGCCGCAGAGAAGTACCGGTTCAGAAACCGGGTTCTGAAGAGCGTCCAATCAATCAATGCACCCTGTGCTTTCAGTTCCATTACCGTGCTCTTCCACCACATGGATTGTTTCTTTGCCAGCTGGAACTCCGTCAGCCTCAGCCATGCTGTAACAGCACAAGGAGCGGATACAAATATCTGATCAAGTCTCTCTAGCCACTCTTCGGCCTCCTCTCCTGATTCTGTGCCCTCAAATCGGGGCGGGTGGTAAGACAGAAACTGAGTCAAATTGATCTCACCAGGTAGTAATAACTGAGCCACTGGTTTCATGCCTACAGCTGGTGGAGGTAAAGGGTTTGCTTGACCAATGCTCGCATTAACACTGCCAACATCACCCACCTCTTCATTGAGGTTTCCCAAGTTCATAGCCGCCATGCTGTAACACAAGGGTTAAAACAATTCCAAAACAAACATATATATGTTATGCCGTTAGATAACAGGAATGATAATAAGCATGTTAGTATAACAGTATATACAACAATATGCACCACATGCATAAACATGCTTCAAATGTAAGCACCTAGCCAATCATGCTAAGGCTACCCTTCACTCGTCCCCGGGTTCTCTAACCACTGCTCTGATACAACTAATGTAAGGACCCTAGTTCCTTAAGTGCGGATTAAAGGCATAATTAGAGCTAACATACATCATCACAGTTTAATGTTCGTGTTGAGACTATGAGCCTTAAGAATTACATGCCAATTCAAGGACTATCAATGGATTAATTACATTCCCAATCAAAAATGAATGTTATCAACTATAGCTTTACACTACTCCTAGAGTAGATACTATACAAAAGTAATCATGTCCTTCTTTTCTCAAAAGTATTCTTCACAAGCTCACCACCTCAACCCGCTTTAGCCCCTTTTTCATCATGCCAAAAAGTACCTACAAGGACAACCCCCAAACATGAGCAATAATATCATTCATATCCAACACAATATGAATATAAGGCGTAAATGCATAAATCATAATAAAACACTTCCTGTTTTTCCCATGCATATTAAACGCTTCCTGTTTGGTTGTCCCTGTACCATAACTCATGATTATAATCAAATAGATTATTTAATGGTCCACACATGTCATGACATAATACCATTTCATCATCACCAATTACCAATCATCAATCCCTAGTCTGTTCATCACAATGTATTTTAATGCCCCTCGCTTTTCATATAGGCGGCATAGAATAACCTCGCTTCAATGGACATACGGCGCTCCCACCCCTCGCTTCACATTGAGCGGCAAATATTCTTTCCTTGCCTCCTATGATAACCACGCTTAAATGTGACATGCGGCGCTCCCACCCCTCGCTTCACATTTAGCGGCACCAAATCAAATAGCAGCAAGCATTAAAATCATCAAGGGATGACCACGACTCATGGGATGTGCACCAATAACCATCATATGCATATACAATCACCATGCATAATTCAACATGTATTTGCATCCACAATGCATAATTCCATATATACTCGCATCCACAATGCATAAACAATGAGTATATTAGATACATGTACCGTTGGGTGCCCGTACGTCTTCTACGTACCTTTCCAAAAGTAGGATGTGGTAGGACTTCACTTCCTTGGTTGTGTTGCCACCTGGGATGGTTCTACACATTCACACAAATCAACATTAGAACCAAATAATAGTTCAATACCAAAAATCCTACAAAAATAACCAAAAACACCCATTTTGGTGTCTCGCGATCGATCGCCATATAGACCCGATCGATCGCGAGACTACACTGCCTCGTTCAACAAAAAAATTCAATCCGCGATCGATCGCCGAGTTTGCGCCGATCGATCGCGACCTCGCCGATCGATCGCGCCAAACTCGCAATCGATCGCGGAAGGCTACTGCCTTCTCCCCTGTAGCTCGCGATCGATAGGTAGAAAGTCCCGATCGATCGCCGAGTCCTGTATGCCCGATTTTCGGGCACTATTCATCCTTCTTCTTCCCCAAATCAAACAAACTCAAACATTTATACATCAACAATATAAAACCCCTAAAAACCTTCAATAAACATCCTCATACACTCATACATTCAACACCCAACCACAATAATACCAACCCCAACAAACCCATTTCAAAAACTCAAATCAAAACAAATCTTTGCAAAAACAACAAGGAGGTATCCATACCTCTTGGGGACTTCAAATCTCCCAACAAAACTCCACAAATCAAACTTTTGGAAGGATTTATCTTCACCTCTTTGCTCAAACTCGAAAATGAAGGAGGGAAGGGTTTGGGTGGTTTATTTGGGGAAAGTTGAAAAGTGATGGTGTAGTTGGGATTGGGGGGGTATAAAGTGGGTTGTTTTAAATACAATGCACCCCACAATTACCATGGTATATAAAACACCCCAACATGATATTTTAAAAGCATTATACCAAAATGCAACAAAATACCAATTAAACTCATGCTTGACCAAATAATTATCGATTACCATAAACAACCATGATAATCCTTAAACTCCCAACATGCACAACATACAACCCGAAATGCATTCTCGGCCACGCCTACCATGTGACTAAGCATTTTAACATGATAATTAATTCAGGCACATATATTAATTATCACTATAAAAATCACATAAACATAATCAACGCCCAAATTGCAATTAATTATTTCGGGGATATCACAGAAGCCACTTATCCATGCATGCGTGAACCATTATCGAGCCAAAGAGTTCAAAACTCATCCACGTCTCGAAACCTCCATGCACGAACATGAGCCACAACGACTAGGCCATCTCGAGCCAAGGGTTCGAAAATCCTAGCCCTCACGTGGCTAAGCCGTGGGTCAAGTGTACTAGGTGGTGGCCGAAACATTACTCAATTAATTTGATTATTCGCTTCGTGTATCGTATACATCAAACATCAATTATATCAAATATAATTTCATGATAATTTCACAAACTTAATATTAACATATCATATATGTTCATACAGTTTTAAATAGCATGCAATATTAGTTCTAATATGATTAAAACAATTTAATCACATAAATCCGATATGAGCCTTGTACACGGCTCTGATACCACTGTAAGTAATCCATCAAGCATCGTACGCAGCGGAATATAAAAAAAATTATGGATTACAAGACACCGGATCTATACAAAGGGGTTCATATCGGATAAAGGAACAAAAGTCTCACCCTTGTAGCGTGTTTGAGCCGATTCCACGAAGCAGCACCACGTCCAACGCCTTCTTCGAGTCACAAGCAAAACTAACAAACAAATATGACAATTCAATCAATGGTCAGCCAATTAAATTGCACTCAAAGCAAGAAAATACAAATAAACCATATGATAAATTCTAATATATAAATCAATCAATCCAAAACATAATATTTAATCAAGCTACGTCTTTCCCCTAGAAATAAGGGATTAGTTCATCCTAAAATTGATAAAACATATAGACATGTCTGAAAAATTCATAAAAGAACAAAAGCAAGAGATACAAAACGATATGGAAGCAATTATCCGTCCCCAGATGAAAGCCGCCTTCGTTTAATGTTCAGTACAATATGTAGGGTTATTGCACAGTATGTATAGATAAAGCTAATCTTCAACCCATGTAAAATTGGGGACAAAGTGCAAATTGAGCTATTTTCACAATATAGATGGGGAATACTTGTATGCATTCGGTTGGGTCTCACTTATCTACCAACTCAAAATTAAAACACGATATTTTTTTAAAAATAAAGTTACATAAACTAACAAACCAACCATTTTACATCAGTCATATTGAATTGGTCTATAAATGAGCTACAAACTAGGTCCATATAAGTATTTTTCGGTATATATGAAAGAACTCTGAGGTTGACATCTCTTGGCACATGATATATAATAATAGTCTCCTTGTCGATCTTGTGTTCAACTTCAATATAAGATTAGAGATGCCAATTCTGTCATTAATAAAAGGGAAAATTACAAAAAAAATCATAATATAATTTGGTCCAAATTTTATCTTGCAACAATTGTTTAAAAAACTACAGTTTACATCCTCAACTTTCATTAATTATAACACTTGGCATCATGTTGACTCGGTGTTGTGTTTTTTATCGAGATTTTTTGCTGCATTACATCATCGACATACATCCTCAAATTTAGAATCTTTTAAACTAGCTGTTACAATTATAAAATAAATCAAAATAAATTTTTGGGTGTTAAATTTCTCTTTCTCCGAAATTAAACAACTAGATAATTTTGATACCCAAAATTATTTTTTTATTTTTTTACAATTTGCAACAACTAGCTCAAGTGGCTCTAAGTTTGAGGATGTAATGTGATGATAGAATGCGGTAATAAACCTTCGACAAAAATACTAAACCGAGTAAAGATGATGCAAAGTGTTACAATTTATAAAAGTTGATGATGTAAACTGTAATTTTCCAAACAAAATAAAAATTAGAGCAAATTATATGATGATTTTTGTAATTTTTTCCCTTAATAAAATTATGATAGTAGAAAATTTGATGTATAATCTGTTAGGTATAAGTTCATTTTATTATCATGGGTACAATGTAGAATTATATTGTAGAATTACTAAAAATGCATGCTTGGTAAAACCAACCGAAAACATTCAGAAATCGGTTACTTGTTTCATCTCTGACGATTAAAGTGAAAGTTGACTGTGACATAATGCCAAGACTACTGATAGAGAATGATTTAGTCGTAGGTTTGTCAAAGATTAGCTTCAAAAACATAAGTTTGTTCATATTATGCGCAAGGAAAGCATGTTAAGTGTGGTTTCAAAGGCAAACAACCACCCTCTTTCTCAAGTTTGTTGAATTTTGTTATACCATGATATTTGGATCTATCCAAATTACGAGTTTAGAAGGAATAAAATTATATTTTACCTTCTAAAAATAAAAATAAAAAACTTAAAATTTTGATCTCATCCATGCAGGAATATTATGACATCTTTTATAATGTAATACAAGAGTATGACGGAATTTGAAATTATAAGAACACTTAAATTTTGAATTGTACAAAAACCCAGATTAAAATTGTAATGGAGACTGAAAAGTAAAAATGATAGTTATATGCATGATTTATAATAAAATAATAATATTACTATATTCAGTTATTTGTTATTATCATTATTTACATCAAATTTTATGGTAGGAAATAATCCGACGAGTTTTTAACAACTTGATAATTGGTTTCAATAAAAACTCACAAGTTTATTATTTTGATTTTTTACAGGTCAACTCACACAACCAGTTTATACAAAAACTCGAACCAAATTTTCAACAGTCACAGGTTTTTCCATTAACGGTCCGATTCCTCCGGTTTTTAAACTATGCATCATAATTACTTTTCTATCGAAGTACCTTGCTTCACTTTTAGGTAGACCAGACCACAGTTTAGAATTGCCGCTTAGACGGTTCAAAAAACCTCGACCCTTAACCTTAACCTTCCTTGACGAATCTGGTTACGATTAATGAATCGTCGGTTACGATTTTGGTTCCGGTTACGGTTACAGTTTGACCCTTTCTTTTCAAAAAAAAAAATTAGAAATATTATGAAAATTTGACAAAAAGTGTAAAAAGTATATGATTGTGTTTTCCTTCATGAAATAAACCTAAAATAACGTGAAATAAATTCAAGTTCAAATAATCAGAATGCGTAAGAGATATTTGTTTGATTAATATATATAAATTATAACATTCTATTTAGATCAACAAGACTATTATAGCTTAGTGGTTACAGCTCATTATTTCATGAGTTCAAATCTCCACTATAACATATGTTTTAATTTTAAAAATGTAAAAAAATTAAAATAAACCTTTTGAACCGCCGATTAACCGACGATTTACAGATTATAAAATTATGATGTTACGAGACAGATCTTTCACCGTTGACCCAGTTAATCGACTCATTGATTAAGATCTAGGTCCAAGTCGGTTAATGATCATTTATTACCGGGTCTACATTTAGGTGACCAATTGACCATTCATATCTCAATCCCTTCTCAAAAGTACTCAGATACATAATTATAATTTTTTTATGAACAATTAGTTATTGCCACGTAGGAATAACATACATCCATTCAAGTTATATATTATTATTTACTAGCAGGTGACGCACACGCGTTGCGTGTGTAACGTAATATATAATGCATACGAAATAAATAAGACATATACATTGATTAATATTACAATTCAAAAGATGCAACAAAGAACCACAACAAACCATTGGAGGTGGTAGTTTGGTAAATTCAAATTTGCCATACCAATGTAGTTAGTATAAGGGGCTTAGGCATTATGCAACAAAGAACCACAACAAACCATTGGAGGGGGTAGTTTGGTAAATTCAAATTTGACATACCAATGTAGTTAGTATAAAGGGCTTAGGCATTATAATATAGTAAGATTATATTTAAATTATGCGATCGATTTAATGATTCCAAAAAAGGCAAAAAAATTCTAATTTCCAAGCAAAACATTCGAGTAATTTTTACGGACACAAAAAGCAAAATTACACATTTTCCACCACTCCAAACTCCTACAGAAACATAGACAAACAAGATATGATATTGACGTACACCAACAGCAGAACATTATACATGCAGGATCAGGACTGCATCTCCCAAATTGGGGCTGAGGCGGGTTCACGGCCATGCACCCTCAGACGATAGATGCATGTATGAGAAGCACTCCCGTGGTTGGATGCAATGTCGAGTCTAACAGTGTCGACTACCGATGATGATACCGAGTCCAACACCTTAAAGGTTTGAGCATTGCTCTTCTCGAGATCATAGGTGAATTCAGTCAAAAGAAACGTGTTCTCGGGATTGTTTTTCACATCAGATGAATCAGGTCCTTGCAGCCATCCTGATACCCTGCAGTGCTTTGGAGCACTCGACCTATCATAAGCCACACTCTGTTCGGTGAAGAACAAACAGAAAATATTAGGGAAACAGAAAATTCTGCTTATATAAAATCAAATGGTTTGACTTGCAAATAAATCAGTGATCAAACAAGAGTAAATGAAGCTGTCGGAACAAAATAACTTGTCAAAACAGGCATTACAAGAAGTTCCAGCATTAAGTTTCATTAGGCATGCTTTCTGAAAACTCATCAATTAGCTTAATTTCAAAAATCATTCTCAAACAGGACGATCTACGAAGCTTCCTCTTCCTTGTGCTTAATAAGAATCAGCACTTTAACGTTTTCCCACAATTAAACATGAAAAATTGCATACTTACTGCAATAATTTACACCAACTTATATGATACCCTCTATTGTCCCCCATTCCACCTGATAAATCATTCAATGCTCCTGAACAAGGGTGCCATGGCCTACTGTCCTAGGTCAAAGATGTTGTATATTGAAGTAATTCTAAGCAAAAGTATATGGGCATATGAAAAATCAAGAGTTATCCCCTTTCAACCGTACCTTTACCAATTAACCGCTTATATTTTTTAAGTTCTCTAAATCATTCCACAAAGTTTAGGGGTTTAACTTCAGTTTGGAAATCACCATCAGTAAATCCAAATGCTCTTCAATTCCAGCACTTCTCAAATTCTTCAAGATGTGTCTTCTCGATATCAATGAAGAAGATTGTTGTCACGCCCCGAGACCGGAGTGAATGACATCGGCGTTGATTCCAAATAAAATTCGAAAACAAATCTCGTAGTACAAAATTATAACACCACCAGTCTTTTAGTACATAAATAAATGTCTTTACAACTTGAAATTATATTAAAAAACTGGTTACATAATTGTTCAAATTATTGCACATATTCGACTTAATTTTAAAACATACTTATGATTTTTTTTTTTTAAAAAGCTCACTTACAAATTGTGAGAGATGATTCTAAGCATGATTGAATGGATTTGATTGCAAAGCTGCGGTGAAATTTCTTTTCCTCGATGAAATTTTCGAAATACATTTCTTTGTTGATGTGTATTTCTCAAAAATTTGGGGCTGAAAGTTGAGAAGTTTTTCAAGTGTTCATGGTGCAGAAGGCTCTTATATTTATAGAGTGCACAATATGAGAGTTTCGGTCCTTACTAGCTCTAAGATTCAATCGTATCTCCCAAACTTATCTCCAGATTATGTCATATCTTCGGATTACGTCAAATCTTTTAAATTATATCATATCTTTCAATATTATCTCTACTGAATATTTGGCCTGGCCTAGCAACTTATTGTGGTTTGATCAAAACTCTAGTTGGTTTGGTTGGAAAAACCGGGATTTCACAATAGCTTTCACTATCATATATTCAAAAGGGAGCATAGTCTTTCTAATTGCATGTTTCACAGTTGGTCTCAACTCATAAACTACAAAACAGATCACTTGCTAACTAAAACCAAGAAAGTATAGTACATAAGCTACCCCAATGTTTTTGAGAAATGACAACTATTCTTCATCACACTTCCTGCTCACCCGCAATCACAACATACAAACACACATATGTACCATACAGCGAGATAAAATAAAAAAAATAAAAAAAAGAAGCCGTGCATAAACATTGCGTTTCAATCAGCGGTCTTCATTGTAAAGTTCAATAATGGCGCAAGATCAGACGAAGTACAAAAACCACAACAAAGAACCTACGTAAATAATACTCCAAGAAAATCACACCCAGCCACACGAGTATCTTGTAAACAATGATAATAACCACCCCAAAAGAAATTTAAATCTCCCCCCTGGAGATTGTACTAGAGTCGCAATAAGAAGCAAAGGCATGTGAAGCATACTAATGTACTGCTAACTCCTAAGCAAAACACTATAATAACATAACAAAATAAGACGAACGCAGAGAGGTCAGATACATTACCTTAGCAACATGTTCCAGAGTCACAGCTTCTGGTGCAATGGCAGCCCTAAGCCTGATCACCACAAACCCACTATCCCCTTTAAGAGGAAAACAGTGTCCAGGCTCCCCAAAGCTCGGCGTAAGCATCTTCTCTGAATCCGCAATAAGCCTACTACGCCCCACGAATCCACCCAGTTTCCCACTCCCATAAGGCTCAGAATACTTCACCACTTTCCCCCCTCCCGATGCTAATGCATAATCCACCATCCCCAACCCATCCGCAGCATGCTTTTCAATCTCCTTCTCCACAACTTTCCTTGCATAACCCATAATTTCATCCAAACTCGCATCACCAACCCCATTATTCCTAGATTTCTCAAACTCCTCAAAAAACTCCCCAAACTGGTCCTTTGAAAGGAAACTCTTGGTTCTAAACTCACTAATAAACTTCTCAAAAACATCACTCCTCACATCCAACGCCTTCAATTTCAATCCCACTTCTTCCCCATTCTTCTCCATTATCTCATCAAATTCCTTCCTCACCGAACTAACACCATCGTCGATTTTTTTATCAATAGCATTCACCTGAACCTGCATTGCCCTCATCGTCGTTTTAACAAACATCTCCACCTCCGCGAGCTTCCCCTCAAAATCCCCCGAGATCGCCGAAAATCCGTCAGTGGCGCGGCCTGACTTGAACACAACCCACCGAGACATCTGGATTAAACCCAGAATCACAACCAACAACGCAATATTCTTAGTGAGGATGCTGACAATCGTCAACCAGCGAGGCTTAGATGACTTCCGGACCGGGTTAGACTTTCGTGGCGGGGCATTTGTTCTTCCATCTCTAAGAATTGCAGCCGCTTTGTCAACCGCAATAAATTTATCAGAATCACTGCCACCCGTGGATGCTGGGGGTGTTAAATCCGAAGCGACTGTCGGATGATTCTTCTCCGTTACTCGGCGGCGAGCGGTGGACATTTGTTTCGCTGTAATCGATACAGACAAATGAAATGCTTGGTTTAAATTGTCGGAACTGAATGGAATCGACCCGATTGTGAGATTTGACGAGAAATTCGAAAAGAAACCTGCAGAAAGGGGGAGATTTTGAAATTTTCAGGGAGAGAGGGGATTGTGCATCAAATTTTGAAGGCGGTTCCAGAATATGATGATTCAATTTTGTCGTTTTTCCTAATCATCCTATACAAAACATAATTAATACCTAGTTTAAATGTGACGAAGCATCGAAATCAAACATTAATTAAATATTATAAATTGGTTATCCTATATAAATATTACGCGTCGCAAGTGCAAATTTGATATTTTTGTATTTATTCTAAACGTTTATTAATTTTTAATAATTTTTTTAAATGATATATTTTTGTTGAGTTAATAAATTTCTTTTAAGTTTTATAAAATTACACAGAATTATTAAAAAAAATTCGTAAAGTTTTATTAACTTTTGTAATTATAAAATTTCAAAAAAGTCACTAAAAATCTATTAAAATTTAGATACTTTTAGATTTTTATAAAGTTATTAAATGTCAAGTCTGAATACCACTAAACCTATGATGCACGGATATTCCTAAAATTTCACAATCATTTATCCGATACTTTTCGGATATCGATATTCACTGATACTTGCTCGATGCGTATCTGATACGACACGTGACGCATCTGAATTAAAAAATTATTTATTTATTTTGGATACTTGTCTAGATACTTCAAGATACTTCTGATTTCGATGTATCGGATACACCATGTGGTGTATCCGAATTCAAAAATTATTTTTTAATTTCAGATAGTTATATGAATACGGCCAAGATACGTATTGTGTGTATCCGAATTTAAAAATTATTTTTTAATTTCAGATAGTTATATGAATACGGCCAAGACGTATTGGATACGCTATGAGGATTTTGCAGATGAATATTCTATACCGGATAAATGGGTGATAGATCCACTATAATAGTGGATAATCTATGGCTCATGATCAATATATCGAGATGGAGCAGTCAATTAAATGATTAGACAATATTTTTATGTAACTTTCTTGATTTAAGTAGTAACGGGTGTTTAAAATTCTACTATTTATCGTGAATTTGATGAAGTTTAAACTTTATTATTTTGATTTTATGTACTTAATATTGATTATATATTTGAAACTTGATTTCTTATAAATATTATTGATATATATATTTAAAAATAAAAAAAGTTATCGTATCCAGAAGTATAATTACCCCTTTCTCTTTAATATAAGTTTTATTTTCAAAATATTTTTCACACAAAAGTGTCCAATTATATATATATATATATATATATCTCGCAGTTTGTGCCCCTAGTTCAGCATACAATGTTTATATATCTATTTGTGCCCCTAGTTCAGCATACAATGTTTATATATATATATAGATATATAAACATTGTATGCTGAACTAGGGGCACAAACTGTGAAGTCCGCTCGCAATCATGTTTTTAATGTTCACACAATGATTATTTTAATATAAATATGGAAGATTAACTTTAAAAAATTTCAACACATAGCCATACAAATTTTGGTTTGGTCTCGTTCACAAAGAACATATCATCTATTATACATATATCTATATACTCAATATTAAATACTAGAAATATGTAATACCAGTTTCACATCTATTCATATAATTAATCAAATACGAAATCAAGTATGAAATCAAATCTCTCAAGTTTACATAAACTCAAAATACAACTTCATGGGGCATGCACCGACGAATTAAAATAGATTGAAAAAAAAAATCTTTGACACAATACTAGAACATATAATTCAACAAAATAGATCAAGTTCCGTCCCACGGAGTTTTGGTATTCCTGGATACTTCCTTTTGAGAATGTGAAGGTTGAATGCCTACAACACATTTCGTAACAACACAAAAAGACATTGACAGCCTCCATCATGGAGTTAGTATCCACACATACGAGAAACCAAATAAACCACTATAATATGACAAAATATCGTCTATCCAAAAACAAATATGACAAAATATCGTATGATATATGCTATGTACGAACGTAATGTGTGTACAAGTAAAATCATCTCATGATATTAGGAATCAAAGAATGATATCATCAAAAATATAGTATTCGAGCTCTGGGAGATGGATCCACATTCGAAGCTTAGACATCTTCCTAACTTAATTCAATAAGTTTCTAGCAATTATAGATTGCCAACTCAAACTGTTATGCCTGGATATGATATATACATGTGTAATATGATTATGGTGTAATGATGATTAATTACAGTACGATGTGGATGTTGGGATATGCCCTAAGACAAGTCATTAGATGATTGTTTAAGACATACAATGTTTATGGTTTTATGAATGACAATTCATTATTATATATTATTCTTTTAACTGTGCATTGTGAATTAATATATATGTTAATGTCCTTAGAATAATATTGTATTATTCTTAAAGATGTCCCTAGTCAAGTATTATCATGAATTGGGATAATGATAATACGTAGAGACTAGTATGTATTGATTGATGAATTGTTCATTGATATGAGATATCAAATCAATGCATGGGTACATGTTGGAGAACGATGTACTGGACAGACCCACCATGAGATTGCAACATGGATAGTTATATGATCGTCATATGCAATTCTCATAGTGATAATAATGTATGTAATCCTTACGACTTGTGATCATCAGAGATCCCAACATAAGGAGTTATGTATCTTGATATCGTCAAACGTTACCCGTAACAGGGTATACTATAAAGGCGACTATTGGATACACTACGAATTATGTAGAGGGATGTTGACTGATCGAGATAGGATTTGTCCCTCCTATATAACAGGAGATGTGTTTGGCCCTTGATCAAGTGAGAACTAAAATGCATGGCCATGCTCAAATGAGTCGATATGAGATATCGAGCTTATTCGTTTATTCTAGTTCTACTTGGGGATCAAGAAATAAAGATTGGATATACGAGTATGACTATTCCATGACTCGTGTTCAATCTAAACACAAAGGACAAAGGGATTAAGTTACATGGTTAATATTATCACAAGTTCTAAAGGTTATGTCGAGTCATTGACATTCTTGTAATTTGGGTAGCCTCGATGTGTTGCTAGACACCGCTCTTAGCTTGTAACGTAAAATGAGATTTTATGTCACTGCCAACATTACAAGATCCTATCGGGTCGCACAAAAGATTAAATCGATAAGAGAAATTAAATTCATTGGATGAATTAATTAATTAAGAAGAGTCTTAATTAAGTGATTAAAAGATTTTAATTAAATCATGGGTTTGGGCCCATAAGACTTTAAGAAAGTCTTGAACCTTAATTAAAAGCCTTATAATATAAATACATGGTTTTGATTAATGGTTAATCATACTTTTTCATATCATACTTTGATATTAAAACCTAGCCACCAAAACCCCTTAAGCTCTCGGCCACCTTGAGAAGGTGACCTAATCGCCGCCGCCTCCTCTCCATCTCTTGGCCGTCGCCGCCGCTAGTAAGGGAAGGAGATCGGTTGTTTTAATTGGTTTTGATCCGTGGTTTTGGTTTTGATTCGAGAATAAGACTAGCAACTTATTCTTGAATATCCCTTTTCGATTTGATCGTGTGGATACCGTAGAGACGAAGGTGAAAACTTTTGTTTGTGACTCGGAGTTCGTTGGACGTGCTGCTCCATGGAATCTGCTTCAAACACGCTACAAGGGTGAGACTCTTATGTTCCTTTATCCGATATGATATCCTATGTATAGATCCATTGTTCTAGTAATCCAAATTTTTTATTCCGCTGCGTTGTATGCTCTTGGATTACTTACAGTGGTATCAGAGCCGTGTACAAGGCTCATATCGGATTTATGTGATTAAATTGTGTTAATCATATTAGAATTTATATTGCATGCTTATTAAAACTGTTTAATTCATATATGATATGAAATAAATATTTAGTTATTGAAAATCATCGTAATAATTGTATTTGATATAATTGGCGAATAATAATATTTATTGAGCATCAATTTTCGGCCATCACCATCACAAATGACACGACGGCTAGCCACATGAGGGCTAGGGTTTTCGAACCCTTGGCTCGAGATGGCTTAGTCGTTGTGGCTAATAATTGTGCATGGAAGTGTCGAAAATTAATTAGGGTTTAGAACCCATTGGACGTGACGGCTAGCTCATGACGGCTAGGGTTTCGAACCCTAATAGCCGTGCATGGCTCGGCCATCATCGCCTTATTTTCTAAAGTTTTGAGACGTGGATGAGTTTTGAACTCTTTGACTCGATAATGGTTCACGCATGCATGGATTAGTAACTTTACCACATGAGAGCAAGGTTTTTCGAACCCTTAGCTCAAGATGGTTGAGCGAACCACGGGCATGGCATGACCGTGACTCGTGGCTAACAAATTCCAGCGTTTAAAACAAGATGGCTCGATAAAATACCATAAGGGTGCGAGGCGGCTAGGGTTTGGAACCCTAGCGCCGCCGCCGCACGAGCCAAGGCTCGGCCATGGGCTAGGGTTTCGAACCCTAGGCCCATCCATGGTCCAGCCGAGTGTTTGTGGTTCGAACCATGGTGGTTCGAGTCTTAGTCGCTTTAGTTCGTGGCATGTGATGTCCCGAGCGTACGATAATTTTTCAAAAATTATTTTACAGTTTTAATTAGAATTAAATTTAAAATGTTTAGAATTTAATTAATTAAATGTTAATGCATGCTTTATGTGTTGTTTGAGCATGGTGCGTGGTTATAGCCCTTTTGACCTATTAGATAGGATTTGTGGATGTTTGTATTTATAATACGACCTGCGTGTCGTGCCTTTCTCTATTTCATTCTAAATGTAATCCCTCCCCTATGTTCCCCTCGAATGTGAATCGAGGAATTCTATATCTTGTAAATAGTATAGTTTATTTTATTGATGGTGATCAATGAAGATGGAGCATCGTGCCGGGATGAGGAGGCCATTCACAAATTGGAGCCAAAGGAAGGTGCTTGTGAAGTTACCTTAGGTTGACTCATAGGATTTTCTCATTGGCTTGAGAAAATCATTAGTAGGGGCTATAACCATGTCACGTTTAATTATGTATGTTGATGCATGATTTATCTTATGTTTTAGTTTGATAATAGTATTACACATATATGTAGATATGTATACAACTATATGTAGTGGACATATTTTAAATTATCAAATTAATCATGAGATCAATAAATCCCTCTAAAATATTAAGTTTTAGATGCCTTCCAAAATAAAAGTACTCGTCAATAACTTCGATTGTACATGTGTGGGTTTGCCAAAGCAAAGCACCGTGGCAATCTTAGTAAGGCGCGAAAGGATAAAAGTGATATCCGTTATACTTCAATTGGGTACGACTTAACTAGGTTATCTCAATAGGATTGGGAACCTAGAGGCATGGGTTGGACTTTAATTCATTTGATGAATTGAACAAAGTGTTGTTCGTCCAACTATCCAAGAATTATATGTGATGTAATTGACAAAGTGTTGTCTACCTAAATAACCGAGTCTTGGGCGATTAGCCAAAGCTAACTCAAGATTAGGAGAAATATGGATCTTGGCCCACTAAAGGTTTCGAGGGTTGATATTTTTTTCAAACAAAATAGTGGGAGTATCATTTAATATAAGACCATGTTAAATGATTTAAATCATAAACTTATTTTGCATATTTATATTGTAGATATCCATGGCAACTAACAACGTTACTAGCACTTTATCACTGCGATCGGTCCTTGAGAAGGACAAATTAAATGGGACGAATTTCCTAGACTGGCATAGGAACTTGAGGATAGTCCTCAAACAAGAAAAGAAACAATATGTCCTAGAGGAACCCTTGCCCGCTGAGGAACCTCCCCTAACAGCTACAAGAGCTGAAAAAAATGCTTACAAGAAGCATCAGAGTGACGCACTTGATGTTGGGTGCCTCATGCTTGCCACCATGAACTCTGAGCTTCAGAAGCAACATGAGGAAATTGAGGCGTTCGATATGATCGAACACTTAAAGCAGTTGTACCAACAGCAAGCAAGACAAGAGAGGTATGACATCTCTAAGACGTTATTTCAGTGCAGGATGGTAGAAGGAAGCTTAGTTGGAACTCATGTGCTCAAGATGATTGGGTACATTGAGAATCTGGACAAGCTAGGTTTTCCATTGGACCAAGAGTTGGCCACCGATGTAATCTTGCAATCGTTGCCTGAGAGCTTCAGTCAATTTGTAGTAAATTACAATATGACTGACATGGAAAAGACTCTACCACAGTTGCTTGGTATGTTGAGAACATATGAAGCAAATACTAAGAAGACTAAGGCCACAAATGTCCTTATTGTGAATAAGGGCAAGGAAGGGCCAAAGCTAAAGGCAACAAGAAAGCAAAGAAGGTCTTTGCTAAATCTAAGCCAAAGTCTTCTGCACTAAAGCCAAAGGGAGGGATAGCAAAGGAAGGGAACTGTTTCCATTGCGGTGAGACCGGCCATTGGAAAAGGAACTGCAAAGTATATCTGGAGGATCTAAAGAAAGGAAGTGTGACTTCCGCTTCAGGTATTTTTGTTATAGAAGTCAATTTATCTACTTCTTCATCATGGGTATTAGATACTGGATGTGGATCTCACATTTGTGTAAATGTGCAGGATCTAAAAAGGAGTAGGACGTTGGCGAAAGGTGAAGTTGATCTCCGAGTTGGAAATGGAGCAAGAGTTGCTGCATTAGCTATAGGAGATTATCATTTAGCTTTACCTTCTGGTTTATCACTGATTTTGAAAGATTGTTATTTTGTGCCTTCTATTACTAAAAACATAATATCTATTTCTTGTTTGGACAAGTATGGTTTTTCATTTATAATAAAGGACAATTGTTGTTCTATTTATTTAAATGATATGTTTTATGCTAGTGCACAAATGGTGAATGGTCTTTATGTATTAAATCTTGATATGCCTATCTATAACATAAATACTAAACGGATTAAAAATAATGATTGTAATCCGACTTATCTCTGGCACTGTCGCTTGGGCCACATAAACGAGAACCGCATATCTAAACTTCATAAGGATGGAGTATTAGATTCATTTGATTTTGAATCATATGAAACATGCGAATCTTGTTTAATGGGCAAGATGACTAAAGCCCCTTTCAAGGGACATGTTGAAAGGGCAAATGTTTTATTGGGACTAATACATAGTGATGTATGTGGACCAATAAGTACACAAGCTAGAGGTGGTTTTCAATACTTCGTTACATTTACTGATGACCTCAGTAGATATGGGTATGTGTACCTAATGAAACATAAACATGAAACCTTTGAAAAGTTCAAAGATTTCAAGAATGAAGTACAAAACCAACTTGGCAAATTATCAAAATCCTTCGATCAGATCGAGGAGGTGAATACTTAAGCCAAGAGTTTCATGACTATCTAAAGGAATGTGGGATAGTCCCACAACTCACTCCTCCGTATACTCCACAATGGAATGGTGTATCCGAGAGGAGAAATCGAACCTTGTTAGACATGGTTAGATCAATGATGAGTCATGCAGATCTTCCGATATCGTTTTGGGGACACGCTCTAGAAACAGCGATTTTCTTACTGAACCGTGTTCCATCTAAATCAGTGGAAAAGACACCATATGAGATATGGACTGGGAAGCGTCCTAGTATGTCTTTTATGAAGATTTGGGGTTGTGAGGCTTTCGTTAGACGTCACGCCACTAACAAACTTGGACCCAAATCTGATAAGTGTTTATTTGTGGGGTATCCTAAGGAAACGAAAGGATACTATTTCTACTATCCCACCGAGAACAAAGTAGTTGTTGCTCGGACTGGTGTATTTCTTGAAAGAGAATTTATTTCTAGAAAAACCAGTGGGAGAAAAATAGAACTTAGTGAAGTTCAACCACAAGAAAACACTGAACCTGAGATTGAGATGGAAACAGAGCAGGCACCGCAAGCTGTTGTGGAAGAAGCACCTGCTCAAGAGACACAAGCCCAGTGTAGGTCTGTAAGAGAACACCGGGAGCCACAGAGATATGGATTTCTTGTGACTCAACAAGGTGACTTACCACTTATTGATGAGGATGAGCCGTCATCTTATCAACAAGCTATAATGGGCAATGATTCTGAGAAATGGCAAGAGGCCATGAAATCTGAGATGGAATCCATGTATGCAAACCAAGTATGGACTTTGGTTGATCCACCTGAAGGGGTACGACCCATAGGGTGCAAATGGATTTTCAAGAAAAGACCGATATGGATGGTAACGTACAAACCTATAAAGGTCGGCTGGTTGCAAAAGGATTCAAACAAATTCATGGTATTGACTATGATGAAACCTTTTCACCAGTGGCCATGGTTAAATCCATAAGGATCTTACTTGCAATAGCTGCATTTCATGATTATGAAATCTGGCAGATGGATGTCAAAACAGCTTTCCTTAATGGAAATCTGCTCGAGGATGTGTACATGACACAGCCCGAGGGTTTTGTCGATCCAAAGGATGCTGGAAAGATATGCAAGCTACAACGATCCATTTATGGATTGAAGCAAGCTTCTCGGAGTTGGAATCTTCGTTTTGATGATGCAATCAAAGAGTTTGGTTTTATCAAAAATGAAGATGAACCTTGTGTCTACAAGAAGGTCAGTGGGAGCGTAATCATTTTCCTAGTGTTGTATGTAGATGACATACTTCTTATTGGAAATGATATCCCTGCCTTGCAATCTGTAAAGATTTGGCTAGGGAATTGCTTTTCGATGAAAGACTTGGGAGAAGCCACCTATGTATTAGGAATCAAGATCTATAGAGATAGATCGAGAAGGCTTCTTGGTCTAAGTCAAAGTACATACATAGACAAGGTGCTTAAAAGGTTTAGCATGCAAGAATCCAAGAAAGGATTCGTGCCTATGACGCATGGCATTTATCTCTCGAAGGAACAGTGTCCTTCAACACCAGATGAGAGACAATGCATGAGTAAGATTCCATACGCGTCAGCTATTGGATCTATCATGTATGCCATGATATGTACTCGTCCCGATGTATCGTATGCTTTGAGCATGACGAGCAGATATCAAGTTGATCCAGGTGAAGGTCACTGGATTGCTGTCAAGAACATCCTGAAGTACTTGAGAAGGACTAAGGATACATTCTTGATTTATGGAGGTGAGGAAGAGCTCAATGTAATGGGTTACACTGATGCAAGCTTCCAAACCGACAAAGATGATTTTCGATCGCAATCTGGATATGTGTATTGCCTAAATGGAGGTGCTGTGAGCTGGAAGAGTTCAAAGCAAGAAACAGTAGCCGATTCTACAACGGAAGCTGAGTATATTGCTGCCTCGGATGCAGCAAAGGAAGCTGTTTGGATGAGGAAGTTCATTTCTGAACTTGGAGTGGTGCCTAGCATTAAAGATCCGATAGAACTCTATTGTGACAACAATGGAGCGATCGCATTGGCTAAGGAACCAAGATCTCACCAAAGATCCAAGCACATACTTAGGCGTTTCCATTTCATTCGAGAAATCGTTGAAAGGGGAGATGTTAAATATGCAAAGTACCAACAGATGATAATGTATCTGACCCATTGACGAAGCCACTGTCACAACAGAAGCAAGATCGTCATACTAGATCTCTAGGCATTAGGTATATGTCTGAGTGGTCTTAGTGCAAGTGGGAGATTTGTTGGGATATGCCCTAAGACAAGTCATTAGATGATTGTTTAAGACATACAATGTTTATGGTTTTATGAATGTCAATTCATTATTATATATTATTCTTTTAACTGTGCATTGTGAATTAATATATATGTTAATGTCCTTAGAATAATATTGTATTATTCTTAAAGATGTCCCTAGTCAAGTATTATCATGAATTGGGATAATGATAATACGTAGAGACTAGTATGTATTAATTGATGAATTGTTCATTGATATGAGATATCAAATCAATGCATGGGTACATGTTGGAGAACGATGTACTGGACAGACCCACCATGAGATTGCAACATGGATAGTTATATGATCGTCATATGCAATTCTCATAGTGATAATAATGTATGTAATCCTTACGACTTGTGATCATCAGAGATCCCAACATAAGGAGTTATGTATCTTGATATCGTCAAACGTTACCCGTAACAGGGTATACTATAAAGGCGACTATTGGATACACTACGAATTATGTAGAGGGATGTTGACTGATCGAGATAGGATTTGTCCCTCCTATATAACAGGAGATGTGTTTGGCCCTTGATCAAGTGAGAACTAAAATGCTTGGCCATGCTCGAATGAGTCGATATGAGCTATCGAGCTTATTCGTTTATTCTAGTTCTACTTGGGGATCAAGAAATAAAGATTGGATATACGAGTATGACTATTCCATGACTCGTGTTCAATCTAAACACAAAGGACAAAGGGATTAAGTTACATGGTTAATATTATCACAAGTTCTAAAGGTTCGAGTCATTGACATTCTTGTAATTTGGGTAGCCTCGATGTGTTGCTAGACACCGCTCTTAGCTTGTAACGTAAAATGAGATTTTATGTCACTGCCAACATTACAAGATCCTATCGGGTCGCACAAAAGATTAAATCGATAAGGGAAATTAAATTCATTGGATGAATTAATTAATTAAGAAGAGTCTTAATTAAGTGATTAAAAGGTTTTAATTAAATCATGGGTTTGGGCCCATAAGACTAAGAAAGTCTTGAACCTTAATTAAAAGCCTTATAATATAAATACATGGTTTTGATTAATGGTTAATCATACTTTTTCATATCATACTTTGATATTAAAACCTAGCCACCAAAACCCCTTAAGCTCTCGGCCACCTTGAGAAGGTGACCTAATCGCCGCCGCCTCCTCTCCATCTCTTGGCCGTCGCCGCCGCTAGTAAGGGAAGGAGATCGGTTGTTTTAATTGGTTTTGATCCGTGGTTTTGGTTTTGATTCGAGAATAAGACTAGCAATTTATTCTTGAATATTCCTTTTCGATTTGATCGTGTGGATACCGTAGAGACGAAGGTGAAAACTTTCGTTTGTGACTCGGAGTTCGTTGGACGTGCTGCTCCGTGGAATCTGCTTCAAACACGCTACAAGGGTGAGACTCTTATGTTCCTTTATCCGATATGATATCCTATGTATAGATCCATTGTTCTAGTAATCCAAATTTTTTATTCCGCTGCGTTGTATGCTCTTGGATTACTTACAGTGGACTCGGGTTCGGGCTGAACCGAGTGATGATTGATTGAATAACAGAATGAATTACTTATGAGAATTCAAAATAACATTGTAGTGTTATGTGGACAAGAGACTTGCCATGTACATTTGCCATGAATTTGAAGGGAGTTACATTTGAATTTGAGTTGAATTTGAAGGTTTAATTATATATCTAAAATCAGATTTTAAACACATACTTACACCATAAACACCTACAAATCTCTACATGTTCTGTGATATCCCCGAAATGATTACGTGTGTGTAACCATGCAATTAAGGGTTTTTAATTGTGTGCCTATGTGTTAAATGCGTGTTTTATGTGGGGGCGTTATATTTATTTTGATGATGTGGTTTAGGGAGCATGTTAGGTGTTTTTAATTGTTGTATTGATGTGGTAAAATTATAAAATAGCAAGGGGAGATATTTTTATACATCGTATGAAATACCGGGACACAATTAAACACCACAAGACCACCCTACATGCAACCACCCTACCCCCCACTTGCAGCAACCCACGCCCCTCCCCTGATTTCCTGGAAGGATGATGGCCAAGTAGGCTAGTTGCCAATCTGATATTTTCATCTTAACTCTTCCAAAAAACCTCTTCCTTCTCTCCTTCTTTTCATCTGATATTCAAGCTGCTATTAGGAAGAAAGAGATCGGATTTTGCTTATCTTTTCTTGATGAAAATCGAAGAGCAAAAGTGGTGAGGAATCACGCTGGTTCACCAGCTTTTTTCGTTTTTATGCATGTATGTTTTTCATAGCAGTTTTGGCATGCTAGTGTTAGGTTCGATGAAACCTTGTTATGAGTACTTGCAAGTAATGTTTATGAAGCCCCTAGCATGTTTTGTTAAGTAACTTACATGCTTTATGTGTTAGATTTTCGTTTGTGAAAAGACCTCCTCGAAAATCTGGGCAGGGGAAATGCCATGTTTTAAGTTGAGTAGGGGTTTTATTATGAAGATTTGGAGCATGCTAGCTTAGGTTTTGAGTAAACCTTTGACGTGAATACATACATGGTAGTTTGGTCAAATTACCAGCATATTTATTTGAGCATGAACTACGGGTTATGTGGTATTTTCGTTGCTATAAAGATGCATGTTCGAAAATTCTGGGCTGAGTATTTATGCCCTGTTTTTCAGAAAGTTTGGTTGAGTACTGAGGTAAATGGACGATTTTGATGCATGAGGGTTTGCGTTTGGGGTGTAACTTTTATATGAATACACTCAGGGTAGTGTATTGTAGCCCTTAGCATATTTGTTCAAACATGTGGTGTATCTTATATGCTAGATCGAAGGGTGTAAAACTGGGTGTTCGAGAATTCTGGAATTTGTGTTCTTGAACAGGACATCTCGATCGATCGGAATTCCATCTCGATCGATCGAGCGAGGCAGAACCTTGGTATTGATTGAAGGTGTCTTCTCGATCGATCGAATAGATGGGCCGATCGATCGAGAGACCCAGAATGTTGAAAAATACAAATTGTTATATTTTGTTAAATTTTTTATATTGGATTATTATGAGGTGCCTAATATTGTGTTGTGTGGTTATGTAGAACCATCTCAGGTACCAGCACAGTCGAGGAGATAAAGTCTGTTGACTCCTCTACATTTTGAAAGGTACGTAAGCGACGTACGGGCACCCGACGGTAACATGTACTTTATGTTTGTCTTTGACACATGATAATGCAAGTGACGCATTATGAGTATGATACATGTTATTATGCATTGTTGTTGCATATTATGCATTGTTGTTGCATATTGTGATGTGGAATAAAGAGGTGTATTCCACGAGTCAAGAGAGATCACAGTGTAGGTTTTAATGCTTATGCTTGTTATGTAGTAATGAAGCGGGGAGGATGGTACCGCTCATTATGAGATTATGTAGTAATGAAGCGGGGAGGATGGTACCGCTCATTATGAGATTGTGTAGTAATGAAGCGGGGAGGATGGTACCGCTCATTATGAGATTGTGTAGTAATGAAGCGGGGAGGATGGTACCACTCATTATGAGATTGTGTAGTAATGAAGCGGGGAAGATGGTACCGCTCATTATGAGATGTTGAAGCAAGAAGCATTAAAATAACTGTTGATATATGACTCAAAAGCTATGTAAATAAAGAGGTGATATGTCATGACATTATTAAAGGATCCATAATTTCATATAATGTGTTTATTATGAGTTATGGTACAGGGACAACCAAAGGGCGTTGTAAATGCTTGGAAATACAGGAAGTGCTTTGTATTTATGATTATGCATTTACGTCTTACATTCATTGTAGGGTCTTCCTACCTTAATATCATTTAGTACACAAAGATGGAACAGAACATGCATTTATAACCTCTTAAGGGTTCCGGTTGTAGTTTGAGCTAGGGAGATTACAGGCCAAAAATAACGTTTTCAAAGCTATTTAATTACATTCCCAATAAAGAATGTTAAAGCTATAGATTTACACTACTCCTAGAGTAGAGACTATCAAAAATCCTTCATCCTACGTTCATCATGCTCCCTTTAGCTCACTTCCTCAACCCGATCCTAGGCCCTTGGTCCAAAAGTGTACCTACAGGGATAACACATCATGAGCATTCATATATTTACTTAACATTATATAAAAGCATACAATAATGCATATCATCTTAGTTAAGTAAAAGTTATTGGTCGTCCTCCGACCTCCTTGGTTATCCCTGACTCTTATTCATATATTGGGGTGTCTTACCCCATTGTATTGCATCTTACCATATCATAATCATTGCGTGGCATCTTACCACGTGGGCATCTTACCCAATCATCTGGCGTCTTACCATATTATAAACATTGCGTGGCATCTTACCACGTGGGCATCTTACCCAATCATATGGCGTCTTACCATATTATAAACATTGCGTGGCATCTTACCACATGGGCATCTTACCCAATCATCTGGCGTCTTACCATATTATAAACATTGCGTGGCATCTTACCACGAGGGCATCTTACCCAATCCTATACTTTGGGTGGTGTCTTACCACATGGGCGTCTTACCCAATCATACACGTCGTATGACCTTATCATAAACTTCGTCATTATAGACGTCCTCATAACATCGTTATCATAAACATCATCTTAAGCATCATCATCGTAACATCATCATAAGCATCATCATTATAATTATCATCATAGATATCATCATCATAACATCATCTTAAACGTCATCATCGTAAACATCATCTTAAACATCATCATAATATGTAAGGGCATGGTTTACCGTCCGATGCTCGTACGTCTCTTACGTACCTTAATTCCCAAAAGTGGAGAATTTGGAGAGCTTTATCTCCTGGATGTTGTGGGCACCTGGGATGGTTCTACACAACCATACAAATTGATATTAGAAGCTAAACATAGTCCAATATCCAAAAATCCCACAAAAAAATCAAAAATCCACTTTTCTTCAGCTCGCGATCGATCGCCACCCAGGCGCGATCGATCGCGAGATCGCACTGGACGAGGGGCCAAAATCTCCTTCTTGGCGATCGATCGCCACTTTTGGCGCGATCGATCGCCAGGCCCGCCGATCGATCGCCCAAAAGTGGCGATCGATCGCCAAATGCTTCTGGCTAGTACTGGACGCTCGCGATCGATCGCCAAGAACGGGCGATCGATCGCTTAGTGCTGTACATCGAATTTTCGCCATTAATGCTCATTTTTCAAGCTCCTTCACATACCACCCCAAAACCAAACTTCCATAAAACATCAATAACATCATAACCCACCAAAACCAACATAAAACACTTCAAAAATCATACCCCAACCATACACAACACATACCCAAACAAACCCACATAAAACATCAAAAACTTAACCCATTTCAACACCAAACATCATAAAACTTATAGGAATGGTTCTGTAAGGCCCCGATGCTAATTAATCCAGATTAACGATGATTAAGCAAACCCGGATAATTAAAAGTGCAAATTTGAAATAAGGAATTCCGGACTACGATGAGTCAACCAACTAGTGGAACATGTTTTAGTGCATGAGCATGTGCATGATCACATGGCACTTGGAGAACACATGCCACTAATTAATTTAACTCATGTTTAATACATGATTTTGGACCAATAATCTTGCAAGGTAATGATTTATGGACACATGGATTCCACAATACATCAAATAAATAAATAAAATCATGCATGGCATTGAATCTCACGCCCATAACTTGCCATTTCAGATTTTTTGGTCTCAACTTTAGCTAGCCCTTTCTCTCTCTTTAAAATAAAATCTCCACCTTCTCTCCTCTAGCAATTTCGAAAATTGCAGCTCTTTTCCTACAAAAATCCTCTTGAAATTGTGAGTGCATGTCACATGCAAAGATGGATTTGAGTGCTACTCATCTTGAGGAACAAGATGCACCAAGAATTTTCAAGTTTGGAGAAAGAAGATGCAAGATTTTCGAGTTGCAGCAGTTTTGGGGTAGGATTTTCGATCATGGCTTGGTTTTGTGGATGATCAAGCTTCAAATCTTGAAGATAAATGAAGGTATATCATCATCCTTGAGTTTTATCAACATGCATGTATGATTGAGGGTCGAACCATGGTGTTCATTTACGAAGAAGTTGCTGTCAATTATAGTCTGCTAAGAACAGTGCATGAACAGTCTGGTGTTTCGCGTTTTTAGCATAGTTAAGTTTCGAATTGGAAAATAATGCTCCAATGACATGTTGTAGTATTTTGTGTTATCTTTAAATGGCCACCGAAATCAGCTAATTTGGATTTAAGATGAAAAAGTTATGGTCGTTCTACCAACATGTGTCAAATCTGGAAATTTACTGCATGCGAGTTTCATGCATTTTGTTATTCGTATTTCTGGGAATAAATGGCTACGAATATGAAGTTTTAGGCTCTAATAAGTGTTGTAGTATTAGAGGTTAGCTTGAATGTGGAATTGGCCTCACTCAATTTGGAGCTCATATGAACGAATTATGCTAATTTTACCAGCAACTATACAATCTGGAAACAGGGGATATACGAGTTTTTTAGGCTGTACGTTTTTCAGTTAATGTACATGAATATGAATTGTTTAGCTTAAAGCTCATAAGATATGTTTTGTTTTATGTTGGGTTATCTTGCATTAGAAACTGGCCTTACATGATATGGAGTTTCCGTGTGTAAGATATGAACTTTTCCATAAAACCGCTCACTCTGTCAAAACAGAATATGAGTATTTTTAAATCTGGCATACTTTTCTTTGTATGTGCCTCTAGATGAACGAACTAGCTTCTGGACTTCAAATATGAACTGTATTACTTTGAGTTTTGGTGAGTTTCCCACTAGCCTCAAGTTATTTGGACGTCATATGAATTTATTATGATTTTTATACAAACATGGGTCAGGCTGGAATTTGGTGAATTGTCCTGTTTTTCTAGCAGATTGTTCTTGGCCATTTTACCTAGGCTAAATGAACGAATTTGAAGATGAGTTGAACTGATGAAATGTTCATTTTTGAGTTAACTTTGAAAATAAATTAGACCCATGTGATTTTATTAAGTATCGGACAAGTTATGAGCCGATCTCTACGGTTGCGCAGGCTGAAATTTAGAGAATTGGTTTTGGGTCTAAGTTTGAGTTTTATTTGATATGTTTAAGGCTAGTATGTGACATTATGTTGTATTTGGAACTGTTATGGCCAGGTTTATTAATCCTGAGATTGAGTCGAGGATCACTTGGTAATTAGCTAACGATTTGAGGTACGTAGAAAACGGGTTTTATCACAATGTCTGGCAAAGACATGTGATGTTCCCGGGTATGATTTACTTGTCATTACTTGCTCCTTATGTGACTATGTGATAAGTTGATTTGCAGTATGTGAATTACATGGTACATTGACTGCATGATATATGATGACATGAGATTTGAGGTGCATCACATGAGATTATGATATTGCATGATGCATTGACACGCATGGACATTGAGCATGTCATGTTGAGCCTATTGATTCGTTCTTGGTACCTATATCTTTTCTTGGTATGAGTGATGCGTGTCTGGGGATGATGGGCAGCCGTTGGCTCGGCAGGAGTGAGAGTGAGCTGAGGGATGCCGGAGCGACGAGCGTGCCGACGTCGCCCAGACACGAGGATGATGGACCGCCGATGGCTCGACTGAGAGATAGATCGGAGCGCGGAGCGTGTCACATCCTGCTCGAGCACTGATGAGTGATTGATGATTTCCTTTGGACCCTTGAGACAGGGATATTCGAGATTTGATACCCTTCATGTGCATTTGAATTCATGCACGGCATACATCGCATGTTATTTGTCATACACTGTGATTTTATCTGTTTCTCGTACTGGGGTTCTGACCCCCTTCGCGGGGGCTGTCATGTCTTTGTTGGATGGACATGACAGGTGGTACAGGTGGACGTACTGTGGATGCTCGAGACGAAGCATCGATAAATACCAGAGCTCCTTGAGAGCGAGCTCAGGTATATGGTTTATGATTTGAGTCCCAGTAGTTGTTTAGTATTTTTACTTATGTTTTAAATTACCGGGGTATGCCCTGAGTATCTGTATTTTTAAGTATTACTTTACTGAGAATTGATATGTAATGCTTATGCGATGAATATCATGTTAGATGTAAAATTGGAAATACATATTTTCACTATTCGGAAATGTTTTAGAAACAAAATGCGAAAAATTTTGAGGGTCACTTTTTATAAGTTTTTAACTAAATCTTCCGCTGTTTACATTAATATAACAATCGTGTGTTAATTAAACCTCTGATTAGGACCAGGCCCTCACAGTTGGTATCAGAGCATAATCTGGGATATGCTCGGACTAGAGTTAGGACATTGAGTATAGACACAAATGAATTGTTTGTGCATGTGTCTGACTATCTGATTTATATGCTCTTGCCTGCTATGTTTACATGTTCGATAATGATATTTTATGCATGTACTGGATTAGTAAGCAGGAATAATGAGATGTCATATCTCTGAAGATTCTAATATGCTGAGTTGCATATAATCTAGAGAATTTGAGAATTTTATCTGTTAGCACTGGCAGTTGCTTATCAGATGATGTTGTAGACTAAGTGATGAGAACATCTCTGACTTGGGATTGTATATAATGTTTTGATTTATGATGAACAGTTAGTGTTGGACAGGTAGCAGCGGTACCGACTTTAAGAGCTATCTATCGAACCTGTAGACACTATAAGCTGTTAATTGCATTATAACTTAGTGATATGCGTCCATTATCGGGAATTTTATTTATCACTTTGGGATTTAATCCTTGTGATTAGTGGGATGACAATAGAACTATTAAAACGCTTTGTGTTGATTGACATCGGGAATTTGAGTCCGAAAGACCAGGGTAATACGTATGAGTTTACGTCAAAACCTGTGTACGCCAAGATGATAATATAGAACTTGAGAATATTGAAACTAGCAATATTGCAACTGAAGAATGGAGTGTAGTTGTTGTGAGAAACAACGAGAATTGGTTTGAATGAGGACTTGGTTTAGGGGACTGTCGTGATTTAGTTCCAGTTTTTGTGTCCGAACTATGAATAAAAACTTCACTATGAACTCTTTTAGAAGAGACTATCTAGAGTAATGGTATTGATGACATGGAAAATGATAATTGATTATCGTGGACTTGAGAAATGGAAATATCTGCTTAATCTCAATAGCTATTCACTAGTGAAGAGATTAGATTTTGACTAAGGAATAAGTCACCAAGGTGGTGCGAAGTAATTAGAACTGGATTAAAGATTAATGAAGTGACTATCATTGCGATAATCCAAGTAATCCTGGAAAAGTTTCAGAAGTATCACTCAAATTTATCCAGCTCTAGTAGTGCTAGAGGTACTATGAGATTGTAGAATACCAAATTTTTTTTGAGGTCACTGTGGATGTAAATATCTACTGATCCATTTGAAAGAATAATAGAAACTAATATCGATTGTGGCCAGTCAGAGCATGTCCATGACGTGCTCAGGAACATATGCAGCCATGACAACAAATACCCTGAGCTAGGGGTAGATATCATGGTGGTTATTCTTCACGACCACTCAGTTTCAGCAGCAGTAAATTACCTGTAGACCAGAGAGTATACCTTGACAATGGGATTGAGATGTCTCCAGGATATATAACCATTTCGATTTTGGCAATGATAGAGATGCTAGTGATCAAAGATACATGTTGTGTATTGGTCACATGACACGAGTTTGATTTGAGATAAAATCATTGGTTTCATATATTGCATCAAATGTGCATTGATAATGATAATGGGGAAAATACACTAGCAGTGATAATTATACTATCCACACTTGTAATAGTGAACTACAGATTTCAGTTTGTTGATAGTGTTGTGGATTTGAATTAAATGATGTTGTCGAAATATGGTTTTGATTGTATCAAGGGCATGGATACTCTGATAAATTTTGAAGATCTCGTAAGTTGATTTCAGGGTATAATGAATTTTTAACCGTCTTCTGGATACAAATGAAATGTTTATCACCACGAATAGCAAGCTAAGATACTGATAGTATCAGTTATGAAAATATTGTGGTTGCAATACTTGAAAAACGAGGGATATTTGATAGTAAGAAGTTGATGCTTATCAAAAGAGTTGAGGTTGATTGATATCATAGAGGTAAGAAAACATACCAAGATTTTCCTGAGGAAACAATAGAATTTTCACTAAAGAAGGAAATCGATTTTAACTATTCGTTGATGACAAGGAATAGATTTGATATCGAAAGCACTGTACGGAATGTCGTCAGCAGAGTTGACAGATATATGAATAGTTGCTGAATATCCTCGATACTGGTACATATGTCTAGTATGTCACCTTGAGGGAACATCAGTATTGTTCGTGAAGAAGAAAAATGATATGATGAAGATGTGTATCGATTAAAGGTAGTTGAATCGGGCTATTGTCAAGAATAAATACCCACTGCCTAATATCGAAAAGTAACTGATCAAGTTGTAAGGAACTTTAATGTATAAGAAGAACGATTTTTACTCTGGTTACCATCAGTTTGAGTCAGAAGTGAAAATGTTCTCTAGGCAATTGGTCAAACCAGATATAGACATTTTGAATTTTTGGAAATGTCGTGTGGTCTGACAACTATACCGGTAGAGTTATGAATTTGATGAAGAAAATATTCCCTAACTTTTGGGCGGAAGTGTAATCATATTCATCAGTGGTATACTAGTGTATACGAGATCCGGAAGGAACCACAGAACACATGTGATTGATTTTTCAGACGTTTCGTGAAGCTCAAAGGGTGTACCAAGTTATTGAAATGTAAATCTTGGTTGAATCAAGTGTTGTTTTTGGGATAGGTGATATCATCTCACCAGATACCTGTTGATTCCAGTAAAGTAAAGATAGTACTAATTTGGCCAAGACCAATCATTGTACTCAAGATGAAAAGTTTTATGAATTTTGACAAATACTACAGGCTTTTACGGAAGGATATTCTAGGATAGCCTGTCTTATGAACTAATTGACCAAGAAGAAATTTGATATTCGTTTGGTAAGATGAATGAGAAAGCAGTTTTCGTAACTGAAACTGAAATGGACTACAACCCCAATGTTGTTTTGGTTTAACTGGTTCAGGGAGATATGTAGTTGTGCAAATACGTATGTCAAAGATTTGAAGATATGTTCTAATGTATCATGACAAGATGATTGCATATTCTTGAGATATAAGCGATGACTAGATTTATTAGAGAATTTGACATAGATAGTCAATATAAATCAAGGAAAATGAAACTAGTAGCAGATGCACTGAACCTAAAAGTGCAAGATGCAATGGTAGCATCGTTGTTTGCTTTGCAGTTTGATAATCTCTGATTTTGATGATCGGAAAGACACGAAGGACAGACCCATACAGATATTGAGTTAAGAAATTGGTTCTGTCTTATCAACAAAGTAAATTTAGTATGCCATTTAGTGGTTGTTGCGAATGAAAAATCAGTATATAGCATCGAATTTTACTGATTTGAAAGACGTATTACAACAGAAAGCACACTATAGAGAACATAGTGTTATTCTGGGAATGATGTGATGTATCATTCCTGAGATCCTATTTCTGACGGGATGGTATAAAGGAAGAAATTTTTGAATTTTGTGGCAATAGTTTGACATGCCAGCAGGTCAAGATAAAAATACGAGACCTAATGGGATGTTACAGGATTTGTAAATACCACAACGAATTTGGGAAATTTCTAGTTTTGGGTTTTATAGCTCAAATTGTTTAGAACAAACAGAGATTGTGAAACAAGTTGAATCGAAATATTCAATACAAGATATTGATTTCATATGATAGTCTATATGTCTATGAGAAGACGACATGTTTAAGATATGGATAATGTGGTTTAGTTACAGTGAGTTTCTGTAACAGATGTATCTGATTGAGATCCGAGGATAGTATCAGAATTCGAAACTATATTAAGAATGTCATGGGTACTAAATTAACAATAAGTATTGCTTATCATATCCAGACTTATGGATAAACTGAAAGAATTATCCAGATTTTGGAATATATGTACCAAGTAATAGTGATGAATTTAGTGAGAACGGACAGAAATCACTATTCACCAGTGGGATTTTCCTATAATTTAAGTTTCAGACAACTTTTGGGATGGCATCGGTTCAGATTTTGTAGAGCCAGAACTACTGATCACTGATATGATGATAGAAAATTGATAAGGAATTTTTGGCACAACATGAGATTGTTGAAAAAATGCCAGGAACGATAAAATTTCTGCGAAAACGATTAAAATTTGGCTTGAGGTGAGCAGATTTGCTACGCCAAAGAGAAATATATCGTCAGACTTCGAGTTGAGAATCAGGTAAATATGGAAATATTACATTTGCGATAATCAATATGATTCGTTAAGTGAGGTATGATGTTGCCTCGATATTTTGAACTTTGTGGAATCATAGAGAACTTTGATTAAATGGTAGATCGTTGAGACGACCACAGTAGTTGTCATTGATACATGATGATCCTTAAGTATCTATGAATGAGATTGAGACATCTCATATGTTTTGATTTATTGAGTTATATTCAGTTTTGCGATTTCGAGGACGAAATCTTTTGAAGAGGGGAAGAAATGTAAGGCCCCGATGCTAATTAATCCAGATTAACGATGATTAAGCAAACCCGGATAATTAAAAGTGCAAATTTGAAATAAGGAATTCCGGACTACGATGAGTCAACCAACTAGTGGAACATGTTTTAGTGCATGAGCATGTGCATGATCACATGGCACTTGGAGAACACATGCCACTAATTAATTTAACTCATGTTTAATACATGATTTTGGACCAATAATCTTGCAAGGTAATGATTTATGGACACATGGATTCCACAATACATCAAATAAATAAATAAAATCATGCATGGCATTGAATCTCACGCCCATAACTTGCCATTTCAGATTTTTTGGTCTCAACTTTAGCTAGCCCTTTCTCTCTCTTTAAAATAAAATCTCCACCTTCTCTCCTCTAGCAATTTCGAAAATTGCAGCTCTTTTCCTACAAAAATCCTCTTGAAATTGTGAGTGCATGTCACATGCAAAGATGGATTTGAGTGCTACTCATCTTGAGGAACAAGATGCACCAAGAATTTTCAAGTTTGGAGAAAGAAGATGCAAGATTTTCGAGTTGCAGCAGTTTTGGGGTAGGATTTTCGATCATGGCTTGGTTTTGTGGATGATCAAGCTTCAAATCTTGAAGATAAATGAAGGTATATCATCATCCTTGAGTTTTATCAACATGCATGCATGATTGAGGGTCGAACCATGGTGTTCATTTACGAAGAAGTTGCTGTCAATTATAGTCTGCTAAGAACAGTGCATGAACAGTCTGGTGTTTCGCGTTTTTAGCATAGTTAAGTTTCGAATTGGAAAATAATGCTCCAATGACATGTTGTAGTATTTTGTGTTATCTTTAAATGGCCACCGAAATCAGCTAATTTGGATTTAAGATGAAAAAGTTATGGTCGTTCTACCAACATGTGTCAAATCTGGAAATTTACTGCATGCGAGTTTCATGCATTTTGTTATTCGTATTTCTGGGAATAAATGGCTACGAATATGAAGTTTTAGGCTCTAATAAGTGTTGTAGTATTAGAGGTTAGCTTGAATGTGGAATTGGCCTCACTCAATTTGGAGCTCATATGAACGAATTATGCTAATTTTACCAGCAACTATACAATCTGGAAACAGGGGATATACGAGTTTTTTAGGCTGTACGTTTTTCAGTTAATGTACATGAATATGAATTGTTTAGCTTAAAGCTCATAAGATATGTTTTGTTTTATGTTGGGTTATCTTGCATTAGAAACTGGCCTTACATGATATGGAGTTTCCGTGTGTAAGATATGAACTTTTCCATAAAACCGCTCACTCTGTCAAAACAGAATATGAGTATTTTTAAATCTGGCATACTTTTCTTTGTATGTGCCTCTAGATGAACGAACTAGCTTCTGGACTTCAAATATGAACTGTATTACTTTGAGTTTTGGTGAGTTTCCCACTAGCCTCAAGTTATTTGGACGTCATATGAATTTATTATGATTTTTATACAAACATGGGTCAGGCTGGAATTTGGTGAATTGTCCTGTTTTTCTAGCAGATTGTTCTTGGCCATTTTACCTAGGCTAAATGAACGAATTTGAAGATGAGTTGAACTGATGAAATGTTCATTTTTGAGTTAACTTTGAAAATAAATTAGACCCATGTGATTTTATTAAGTATCGGACAAGTTATGAGCCGATCTCTACGGTTGCGCAGGCTGAAATTTAGAGAATTGGTTTTGGGTCTAAGTTTGAGTTTTATTTGATATGTTTAAGGCTAGTATGTGACATTATGTTGTATTTGGAACTGTTATGGCCAGGTTTATTAATCCTGAGATTGAGTCGAGGATCACTTGGTAATTAGCTAACGGTTTGAGGTACGTAGAAAACGGGTTTTATCACAATGTCTGGCAAAGACATGTGATGTTCCCGGGTATGATTTACTTGTCATTACTTGCTCCTTATGTGACTATGTGATAAGTTGATTTGCAGTATGTGAATTACATGGTACATTGACTGCATGATATATGATGACATGAGATTTGAGGTGCATCACATGAGATTATGATATTGCATGATGCATTGACACGCATGGACATTGAGCATGTCATGTTGAGCCTATTGATTCGTTCTTGGTACCTATATCTTTTCTTGGTATGAGTGATGCGTGTCTGGGGATGATGGGCAGCCGTTGGCTCGGCAGGAGTGAGAGTGAGCTGAGGGATGCCGGAGCGACGAGCGTGCCGACGTCGCCCAGACACGAGGATGATGGACCGCCGATGGCTCGACTGAGAGATAGATCGGAGCGCGGAGCGTGTCACATCCTGCTCGAGCACTGATGAGTGATTGATGATTTCCTTTGGACCCTTGAGACAGGGATATTCGAGATTTGATACCCTTCATGTGCATTTGAATTCATGCACGGCATACATCGCATGTTATTTGTCATACACTGTGATTTTATCTGTTTCTCGTACTGGGGTTCTGACCCCCTTCGCGGGGGCTGTCATGTCTTTGTTGGATGGACATGACAGGTGGTACAGGTGGACGTACTGTGGATGCTCGAGACGAAGCATCGATAAATACCAGAGCTCCTTGAGAGCGAGCTCAGGTATATGGTTTATGATTTGAGTCCCAGTAGTTGTTTAGTATTTTTACTTATGTTTTAAATTACCGGGGTATGCCCTGAGTATCTGTATTTTTAAGTATTACTTTACTGAGAATTGATATGTAATGCTTATGCGATGAATATCATGTTAGATGTAAAATTGGAAATACATATTTTCACTATTCGGAAATGTTTTAGAAACAAAATGCGAAAAATTTTGAGGGTCACTTTTTATAAGTTTTTAACTAAATCTTCCGCTGTTTACATTAATATAACAATCGTGTGTTAATTAAACCTCTGATTAGGACCAGGCCCTCACAGTTGGTATCAGAGCATAATCTGGGATATGCTCGGACTAGAGTTAGGACATTGAGTATAGACACAAATGAATTGTTTGTGCATGTGTCTGACTATCTGATTTATATGCTCTTGCCTGCTATGTTTACATGTTCGATAATGATATTTTATGCATGTACTGGATTAGTAAGCAGGAATAATGAGATGTCATATCTCTGAAGATTCTAATATGCTGAGTTGCATATAATCTAGAGAATTTGAGAATTTTATCTGTTAGCACTGGCAGTTGCTTATCAGATGATGTTGTAGACTAAGTGATGAGAACATCTCTGACTTGGGATTGTATATAATGTTTTGATTTATGATGAACAGTTAGTGTTGGACAGGTAGCAGCGGTACCGACTTTAAGAGCTATCTATCGAACCTGTAGACACTATAAGCTGTTAATTGCATTATAACTTAGTGATATGCGTCCATTATCGGGAATTTTATTTATCACTTTGGGATTTAATCCTTGTGATTAGTGGGATGACAATAGAACTATTAAAACGCTTTGTGTTGATTGACATCGGGAATTTGAGTCCGAAAGACCAGGGTAATACGTATGAGTTTACGTCAAAACCTGTGTACGCCAAGATGATAATATAGAACTTGAGAATATTGAAACTAGCAATATTGCAACTGAAGAATGGAGTGTAGTTGTTGTGAGAAACAACGAGAATTGGTTTGAATGAGGACTTGGTTTAGGGGACTGTCGTGATTTAGTTCCAGTTTTTGTGTCCGAACTATGAATAAAAACTTCACTATGAACTCTTTTAGAAGAGACTATCTAGAGTAATGGTATTGATGACATGGAAAATGATAATTGATTATCGTGGACTTGAGAAATGGAAATATCTGCTTAATCTCAATAGCTATTCACTAGTGAAGAGATTAGATTTTGACTAAGGAATAAGTCACCAAGGTGGTGCGAAGTAATTAGAACTGGATTAAAGATTAATGAAGTGACTATCATTGCGATAATCCAAGTAATCCTGGAAAAGTTTCAGAAGTATCACTCAAATTTATCCAGCTCTAGTAGTGCTAGAGGTACTATGAGATTGTAGAATACCAAATTTTTTTTGAGGTCACTGTGGATGTAAATATCTACTGATCCATTTGAAAGAATAATAGAAACTAATATCGATTGTGGCCAGTCAGAGCATGTCCATGACGTGCTCAGGAACATATGCAGCCATGACAACAAATACCCTGAGCTAGGGGTAGATATCATGGTGGTTATTCTTCACGACCACTCAGTTTCAGCAGCAGTAAATTACCTGTAGACCAGAGAGTATACCTTGACAATGGGATTGAGATGTCTCCAGGATATATAACCATTTCGATTTTGGCAATGATAGAGATGCTAGTGATCAAAGATACATGTTGTGTATTGGTCACATGACACGAGTTTGATTTGAGATAAAATCATTGGTTTCATATATTGCATCAAATGTGCATTGATAATGATAATGGGGAAAATACACTAGCAGTGATAATTATACTATCCACACTTGTAATAGTGAACTACAGATTTCAGTTTGTTGATAGTGTTGTGGATTTGAATTAAATGATGTTGTCGAAATATGGTTTTTATTGTATCAAGGGCATGGATACTCTGATAAATTTTGAAGATCTCGTAAGTTGATTTCAGGGTATAATGAATTTTTAACCGTCTTCTGGATACAAATGAAATGTTTATCACCACGAATAGCAAGCTAAGATACTGATAGTATCAGTTATGAAAATATTGTGGTTGCAATACTTGAAAAACGAGGGATATTTGATAGTAAGAAGTTGATGCTTATCAAAAAGAGTTGAGGTTGATTGATATCATAGAGGTAAGAAAACATACCAAGATTTTCCTGAGGAAACAATAGAATTTTCACTAAAGAAGGAAATCGATTTTAACTATTCGTTGATGACAAGGAATAGATTTGATATCGAAAGCACTGTACGGAATGTCGTCAGCAGAGTTGACAGATATATGAATAGTTGCTGAATATCCTCGATACTGGTACATATGTCTAGTATGTCACCTTGAGGGAACATCAGTATTGTTCGTGAAGAAGAAAAATGATATGATGAAGATGTGTATCGATTAAAGGTAGTTGAATCGGGCTATTGTCAAGAATAAATACCCACTGCCTAATATCGAAAAGTAACTGATCAAGTTGTAAGGAACTTTAATGTATAAGAAGAACGATTTTTACTCTGGTTACCATCAGTTTGAGTCAGAAGTGAAAATGTTCTCTAGGCAATTGGTCAAACCAGATATAGACATTTTGAATTTTTGGAAATGTCGTGTGGTCTGACAACTATACCGGTAGAGTTATGAATTTGATGAAGAAAATATTCCCTAACTTTTGGGCGGAAGTGTAATCATATTCATCAGTGGTATACTAGTGTATACGAGATCCGGAAGGAACCACAGAACACATGTGATTGATTTTTCAGACGTTTCGTGAAGCTCAAAGGGTGTACCAAGTTATTGAAATGTAAATCTTGGTTGAATCAAGTGTTGTTTTTGGGATAGGTGATATCATCTCACCAGATACCTGTTGATTCCAGTAAAGTAAAGATAGTACTAATTTGGCCAAGACCAATCATTGTACTCAAGATGAAAAGTTTTATGAATTTTGACAAATACTACAGGCTTTTACGGAAGGATATTCTAGGATAGCCTGTCTTATGAACTAATTGACCAAGAAGAAATTTGATATTCGTTTGGTAAGATGAATGAGAAAGCAGTTTTCGTAACTGAAACTGAAATGGACTACAACCCCAATGTTGTTTTGGTTTAACTGGTTCAGGGAGATATGTAGTTGTGCAAATACGTATGTCAAAGATTTGAAGATATGTTCTAATGTATCATGACAAGATGATTGCATATTCTTGAGATATAAGCGATGACTAGATTTATTAGAGAATTTGACATAGATAGTCAATATAAATCAAGGAAAATGAAACTAGTAGCAGATGCACTGAACCTAAAAGTGCAAGATGCAATGGTAGCATCGTTGTTTGCTTTGCAGTTTGATAATCTCTGATTTTGATGATCGGAAAGACACGAAGGACAGACCCATACAGATATTGAGTTAAGAAATTGGTTCTGTCTTATCAACAAAGTAAATTTAGTATGCCATTTAGTGGTTGTTGCGAATGAAAAATCAGTATATAGCATCGAATTTTACTGATTTGAAAGACGTATTACAACAGAAAGCACACTATAGAGAACATAGTGTTATTCTGGGAATGATGTGATGTATCATTCCTGAGATCCTATTTCTGACGGGATGGTATAAAGGAAGAAATTTTTGAATTTTGTGGCAATAGTTTGACATGCCAGCAGGTCAAGATAAAAATACGAGACCTAATGGGATGTTACAGGATTTGTAAATACCACAACGAATTTGGGAAATTTCTAGTTTTGGGTTTTATAGCTCAAATTGTTTAGAACAAACAGAGATTGTGAAACAAGTTGAATCGAAATATTCAATACAAGATATTGATTTCATATGATAGTCTATATGTCTATGAGAAGACGACATGTTTAAGATATGGATAATGTGGTTTAGTTACAGTGAGTTTCTGTAACAGATGTATCTGATTGAGATCCGAGGATAGTATCAGAATTCGAAACTATATTAAGAATGTCATGGGTACTAAATTAACAATAAGTATTGCTTATCATATCCAGACTTATGGATAAACTGAAAGAATTATCCAGATTTTGGAATATATGTACCAAGTAATAGTGATGAATTTAGTGAGAACGGACAGAAATCACTATTCACCAGTGGGATTTTCCTATAATTTAAGTTTCAGACAACTTTTGGGATGGCATCGGTTCAGATTTTGTAGAGCCAGAACTACTGATCACTGATATGATGATAGAAAATTGATAAGGAATTTTTGGCACAACATGAGATTGTTGAAAAAATGCCAGGAACGATAAAATTTCTGCGAAAACGATTAAAATTTGGCTTGAGGTGAGCAGATTTGCTACGCCAAAGAGAAATATATCGTCAGACTTCGAGTTGAGAATCAGGTAAATATGGAAATATTACATTTGCGATAATCAATATGATTCGTTAAGTGAGGTATGATGTTGCCTCGATATTTTGAACTTTGTGGAATCATAGAGAACTTTGATTAAATGGTAGATCGTTGAGACGACCACAGTAGTTGTCATTGATACATGATGATCCTTAAGTATCTATGAATGAGATTGAGACATCTCATATGTTTTGATTTATTGAGTTATATTCAGTTTTGCGATTTCGAGGACGAAATCTTTTGAAGAGGGGAAGAAATGTAAGGCCCCGATGCTAATTAATCCAGATTAACGATGATTAAGCAAACCCGGATAATTAAAAGTGCAAATTTGAAATAAGGAATTCCGGACTACGATGAGTCAACCAACTAGTGGAACATGTTTTAGTGCATGAGCATGTGCATGATCACATGGCACTTGGAGAACACATGCCACTAATTAATTTAACTCATGTTTAATACATGATTTTGGACCAATAATCTTGCAAGGTAATGATTTATGGACACATGGATTCCACAATACATCAAATAAATAAATAAAATCATGCATGGCATTGAATCTCACGCCCATAACTTGCCATTTCAGATTTTTTGGTCTCAACTTTAGCTAGCCCTTTCTCTCTCTTTAAAATAAAATCTCCACCTTCTCTCCTCTAGCAATTTCGAAAATTGCAGCTCTTTTCCTACAAAAATCCTCTTGAAATTGTGAGTGCATGTCACATGCAAAGATGGATTTGAGTGCTACTCATCTTGAGGAACAAGATGCACCAAGAATTTTCAAGTTTGGAGAAAGAAGATGCAAGATTTTCGAGTTGCAGCAGTTTTGGGGTAGGATTTTCGATCATGGCTTGGTTTTGTGGATGATCAAGCTTCAAATCTTGAAGATAAATGAAGGTATATCATCATCCTTGAGTTTTATCAACATGCATGTATGATTGAGGGTCGAACCATGGTGTTCATTTACGAAGAAGTTGCTGTCAATTATAGTCTGCTAAGAACAGTGCATGAACAGTCTGGTGTTTCGCGTTTTTAGCATAGTTAAGTTTCGAATTGGAAAATAATGCTCCAATGACATGTTGTAGTATTTTGTGTTATCTTTAAATGGCCACCGAAATCAGCTAATTTGGATTTAAGATGAAAAAGTTATGGTCGTTCTACCAACATGTGTCAAATCTGGAAATTTACTGCATGCGAGTTTCATGCATTTTGTTATTCGTATTTCTGGGAATAAATGGCTACGAATATGAAGTTTTAGGCTCTAATAAGTGTTGTAGTATTAGAGGTTAGCTTGAATGTGGAATTGGCCTCACTCAATTTGGAGCTCATATGAACGAATTATGCTAATTTTACCAGCAACTATACAATCTGGAAACAGGGGATATACGAGTTTTTTAGGCTGTACGTTTTTCAGTTAATGTACATGAATATGAATTGTTTAGCTTAAAGCTCATAAGATATGTTTTGTTTTATGTTGGGTTATCTTGCATTAGAAACTGGCCTTACATGATATGGAGTTTCCGTGTGTAAGATATGAACTTTTCCATAAAACCGCTCACTCTGTCAAAACAGAATATGAGTATTTTTAAATCTGGCATACTTTTCTTTGTATGTGCCTCTAGATGAACGAACTAGCTTCTGGACTTCAAATATGAACTGTATTACTTTGAGTTTTGGTGAGTTTCCCACTAGCCTCAAGTTATTTGGACGTCATATGAATTTATTATGATTTTTATACAAACATGGGTCAGGCTGGAATTTGGTGAATTGTCCTGTTTTTCTAGCAGATTGTTCTTGGCCATTTTACCTAGGCTAAATGAACGAATTTGAAGATGAGTTGAACTGATGAAATGTTCATTTTTGAGTTAACTTTGAAAATAAATTAGACCCATGTGATTTTATTAAGTATCGGACAAGTTATGAGCCGATCTCTACGGTTGCGCAGGCTGAAATTTAGAGAATTGGTTTTGGGTCTAAGTTTGAGTTTTATTTGATATGTTTAAGGCTAGTATGTGACATTATGTTGTATTTGGAACTGTTATGGCCAGGTTTATTAATCCTGAGATTGAGTCGAGGATCACTTGGTAATTAGCTAACGGTTTGAGGTACGTAGAAAACGGGTTTTATCACAATGTCTGGCAAAGACATGTGATGTTCCCGGGTATGATTTACTTGTCATTACTTGCTCCTTATGTGACTATGTGATAAGTTGATTTGCAGTATGTGAATTACATGGTACATTGACTGCATGATATATGATGACATGAGATTTGAGGTGCATCACATGAGATTATGATATTGCATGATGCATTGACACGCATGGACATTGAGCATGTCATGTTGAGCCTATTGATTCGTTCTTGGTACCTATATCTTTTCTTGGTATGAGTGATGCGTGTCTGGGGATGATGGGCAGCCGTTGGCTCGGCAGGAGTGAGAGTGAGCTGAGGGATGCCGGAGCGACGAGCGTGCCGACGTCGCCCAGACACGAGGATGATGGACCGCCGATGGCTCGACTGAGAGATAGATCGGAGCGCGGAGCGTGTCACATCCTGCTCGAGCACTGATGAGTGATTGATGATTTCCTTTGGACCCTTGAGACAGGGATATTCGAGATTTGATACCCTTCATGTGCATTTGAATTCATGCACGGCATACATCGCATGTTATTTGTCATACACTGTGATTTTATCTGTTTCTCGTACTGGGGTTCTGACCCCCTTCGCGGGGGCTGTCATGTCTTTGTTGGATGGACATGACAGGTGGTACAGGTGGACGTACTGTGGATGCTCGAGACGAAGCATCGATAAATACCAGAGCTCCTTGAGAGCGAGCTCAGGTATATGGTTTATGATTTGAGTCCCAGTAGTTGTTTAGTATTTTTACTTATGTTTTAAATTACCGGGGTATGCCCCGAGTATCTGTATTTTTAAGTATTACTTTACTGAGAATTGATATGTAATGCTTATGCGATGAATATCATGTTAGATGTAAAATTGGAAATACATATTTTCACTATTCGGAAATGTTTTAGAAACAAAATGCGAAAAATTTTGAGGGTCACTTTTTATAAGTTTTTAACTAAATCTTCCGCTGTTTACATTAATATAACAATCGTGTGTTAATTAAACCTCTGATTAGGACCAGGCCCTCACAGGTTCCATACCTCTTGTAGGCTCCAAATCCTAGCAAAGATCACACAAACAAAGTTTTTGTGGGACTTTCCTTCTTCCTTTTTGGTGGATTTCGAAAATGGGTAGGGTTTGGGGTTGGGAAGTGATTTGGGGATTTTTAAAAGGTGAATGGTAATGTGGGGGGTTAAAGTGATGTGTAGGGGATTTAAAAGGGGTTGCAATAACTTAATAAAAATTGTACCCCAAACTTAACATGATGTATAAAATACCCAACTTGGTATTTTAAAGGCACTTTTCAACAATGCTCTAAACTTCATTTAAAATCATATCTTCCTCATAATTGATAATTTAACACAATTAATCATGTTAACATCTTAATACCCAACACATAAATCTATCAATACATGATACATCATATAAACATAATTAATGTCTAAGTTACCATTAATTAATTTCGGGGCATCACATTACTCCCCTACTTACAAGATTTCGTCCTCGAAATCGCATGCACTTACCCAAAAGAAACTAAACATAAATCATACCAGAAAATAGTTCGGGGTAATGCTGCATCATATGCCGCTCCGTCTCCCACGTAGCCTCCTCGACACCCCGACGATCCCACTGAACTTTGACCATCGGTATAACTTTACTTCGTAGTCTGCGATCCTCACGATCCAGAATTCTGACCGGTCGTTCAACGTAGGATACATCTGAGTCTAACTGCACTTCAGTAGGCTGTAATACATGAGACGGATCTGGCTCATACTTTCTCAACATAGAAACATGGAAGACATCATGAATCCCAGATAAGGACGGCGGTAGAGCCAATCGGTAAGCCAAAGTGCCGATACGCTGTAATACCTCATACGGTCCAACATACCTCGGGGATAACTTCCCCCGCATACCAAATCGAACAACACCCCTGAAGGGTGAGATTTTCAAGAAGACCTTGTCTCCTACTTGAAATTCTAGCGGTCGTCGCCGCTTATTGGCATAGGCTGCTTGCCTATCTTGGGCCGCTTTCATCTTTAAGCGTATCATCTTAATCTTTTCCTCCATGTCCTTAATCATATCCGGTCCTCCGACCGCTTTACTCGTCAAGTCCTCCCAATACAGCGGTGATCTACATCGTCGTCCGTACAGAGCTTCAAAAGGGGCCATTTGAATGCTCGCCTGATAGCTGTTATTGTAGGAGAACTCCACCAGAGGTATAGACTTTTGCCACGGAGTATCAAACTCCAAAACACATGCCCTCAATATATCTTCGAGCGTTTGTATAGTACGCTCCGTTTGGCCATCAGTCTGAGGGTGATAAGCTGTACTTAGTCTCACCTCGGTGCCCAAAGCTGTCTGGAGACCCTCCCAGAAATGAGAAGTAAACCTTGGGTCTCTGTCAGACACGATCGAGACTGGAATCCCATGCAACCTCACTACATCCCGTACATATAATTGGGCCATCTTTAAATACGTGAAAGTCATACTGTAAGGGATGAAATGAGCTACCTTCGTCAGCCTATCTACGATCACCCAGATCGCATCAAATCCAGAGGCCGACCTTGGCAAGTGGGTCACGAAGTCCATAGATATATGCTCCCACTTCCACTTAGGTACCTCCAAGCTCTTCAGCTCGCCACCAGGCCTCTGCCTTTCTGCCTTTACTTGTTGGCAGATCAAACATCTCTTAACGAAGCTGATCACATCACGCTTCATGCGTCTCCACCAGAATTGACCACTTAGGTCCTTATACATCTTTCTTCCACCGGGGTGGATACTGAACCGGCTACTATGAGCCCGTTCTAAAATTCCTTTACGCAATCCTGGCGCATCTGGGACCACCCATCGGTTGCCCAATCTTAAAGAGTCATCTTCAGCCACACTAAACTTTGTTGGCTGGCCTCGAAGTGCTATTGATGACCATCTCTGCACTTCATCATCCGACCTCTGGGCTTTCCTGATTGCCTCAAATACGTCTGGCTCGGCTAATAAGGTCGACACTCGCACCGGCGACGTGTCTACATCGAAATCATAGCCCAGATGGCAATAAGAAATCATCAAAGCTGATAAACACATAACATCCTCAGCGGTGCTCTTCACCTTCCGACTTAAGGCGTCTGCTATCAAATTTGCCTTACCAGGATGGTACTCAATTTCACAGTCATAATCCTTGAGTAAGTCCATCCACCTCCTTTGCCTCATATTCAACTCTGCCTGAGTGAACAAGAACTTCAGGCTCTTATGGTCCGTAAAAATGGTAAACGTAGTACCATAAAGGTAATGACGCCAAATCTTCAAGGCGAAAATGATAGCTGCCAGTTCCAGATCATGGACTGGGTACCTGGTCTCATGAGGCTTCAACTGTCTCGAAGCATAGGCTACCACTTGTCTGTCTTGCATCAATACGCAGCCCAAACCCTGCAGTGACGCATCCGTGTACAAGGCAAACCTCTTATCCTCAGACGGAATCACCAATACTGGCGCTGTCGTCAAACGACGCTTCAATTCTTGGAAGCTTTCCTCACAAGCTTCGGACCAAAAGAATGGGACTCCTTTCTGAGTCAGCTGTGTCAATGGCTTAGCGATCTTGGAAAACCCCTCGACAAAACGTCGGTAATAACCTGCTAAGCCCAGAAAACTCCGTATTTCGGGTACAGAAGTGGGTGCTGCCCACTCCATCACAGCTTCAATCTTCCTCGGATCTACAGATATCCCTTGGCTAGATATGACATGGCCTAGGAACACCACGCTGTCTAACCAGAATTCGCACTTGCTCAGCTTTGCATACAACTGATGATCCCTAAGGATCTGAAGTACTGTCCTCAAGTGCCGTACATGATCTTCTTCAGTCCTAGAGTAGATGAGTATGTCGTCAATGAAAACTATGACGAATTGGTCCAAATATGGCTGGAACACCTTGTTCATCAAACTCATGAAAACAGCCGGGGCATTTGTCACCCCAAAAGGCATGACTAGGAATTCATAATGCCCATACCTAGTCCTGAAGGCTGTCTTCTGGACATCCTCTCCTCTTACTCGAATCTGATGGTACCCCGACCTCAGATCGATCTTACTGTAGAGCCTCGTACCCTGCAACTGATCAAACAAATCATCGATCCTCGGGAGTGGGTACTTATTCTTCACCGTAGCTTTGTTCAGTTGTCTGTAATCGATGCACAAACGCATCGAACCATCTTTCTTCTTCACAAATAAAACTGGTGCTCCCCAGGGCGATACGCTAGGGCGTATATAGCCCTTATCAAGGAGTTCTTGCAACTGAATCTTTAATTCCCTTAGTTCCGCTGGTGCCATCCTATAAGGGGCACGAGAAATGGCCGACGTCCCTGGTAATAACTCAATCCCAAACTCGACCTCTCTCGTCGGTGGGAATCCGGGAATCTCCTCCGGAAAGACATCAGGGAACTCCGCCACTACGGGCACATCCTCAACTTTCACTTCTCCTTTCTTTTCCGTAACATCGACGGCATAAATGAGATATCCTGAATGACCTCGTTCCAACAACTGCGCCATCTTGACAGCAGATATCAACGGAATCTTAGAGCGAGAACCATCCCCATAGAACGTCCATGGAACTCCCATATCGGATTTAAACCGTACAGTTCTCTGCCTGCAGTTCACAACTGCCTGATACCTGTTCAGAACATCAATGCCCAGAATGCAATCAAAATCTGACATTCCCAGAACAATCAAGTCTGACCTTAGTTCCTTATCCTCAAAATAAATGAGGCCATTGTAGACGATCCGATCAGTAATCATACTTCTTCCAGCGGGGGTCGAGACTATAAGAGGCGTGGGCGACGGAGAAGTGCATAAGTGGTACCTTTCCACAAAACTTGTCGACACAAAAGAGTGTGATTCACCTGTGTCGATCAATATAAAAGCAGGGTGCGTAAATAAAAGACACGTACCCGCTATAACCTCCTCCGGAGCCGCTGAAGCCTGCTCCCTTGTCAGTGCATAGACTTGTCCTTGAGGTGGCCCCATGGGCTGACCTCCATGCTGACGCGGCACAAATGGTGGTCGGTGCTGCGCTGTCCTATCTGCAGGCCTCCCCGCAGAACCCTGTTGACTTCCCCGGTTGGGACACTGTCTAGCAAAGTGGCCCTTGTCGCCACAAACATAGCACCCTATACAGTCTTTTGCCAAATGTGGTTGCCCACAAAGAGTGCATTGGATCCTCCCGGATCTGTCTCCCTGAGACTGCCCCCTTCCAGATGGGGCATCACCTCTTCGGTTTCCTTTCCACCTATTGTCGGACTTCTTACCACTAAACCTTGACGCTGAGGAGTTCCCCTTGACTTGAACTGATCATTCCTCGGCTTCAAATTATCCGGAGTGGATTTCTGAGAGGGTGCCGACGGTGGTACAACATCAGGGTATGCACCCACTCCTAGTTCGGCTAGCTCAGCCCTTGAGAGTGCATCATCAAAACAAGTAGGGCCATAAGTGATCACCCTATCGTATAGCTCCGGCCTCAGACCCTTCATGAAATTCCTCATCTTCGCTTGCGTGCTTGTGGCAATGTGAGGTACATATCGGAGCAAGGAGCAAAACTGAAGAGCATAATCCGATACCGACATATTACCTTGCTTGAGGTGAGTGAATTCATCTTCCTTAGCCTGTCGTGCTGCAGCCGAGAAATAACGGTTCAGGAAGCGAGTTCGAAACATTTTCCAGTTCACTTCATGACCTTGAGCCTCTTGCTCTACCACAGTGGTCTTCCACCACATTAATGCCTTCTTGGCCAATTGGAACTCCGCTAACCGTATCCACGCTGTCTTCGCACATGGGGCTGCCACAAAGATCTGCTCTATTCTTTCCAACCATTCCTCAGCTCGTTCCCCAGTTTCAGTTCCTTCAAAGGTTGGGGGTCGGTAAGCAAGAAACTGAGTTAAGCTTAGCTCCCCTGGCAATAACCGCTGTTCGGCCGGTTCATCATCAAAAGCTGGCGGGGGTAGGGGATTCGTACGCCCCGCACTTGCATTGACGCTCACTGCGTCACCTACCTCCACATTTGCTGCCATACTGCAACACAAGGATTAACAACAAGATCCAAAAGCAGTTCGTATAATACTTCGTTAGATAAACAAAACATGTTAGCATAACATCATATACTTCATATGCAACTTATGCACAAAACATGTTCGAAAGTAAGCACCTAGCTAACTTATTGCTAAGGCTACCCTTCACTCATCCCGGGTTATCTAACCACTGCTCTGATACCACTAATGTAGGGTCTTCCTACCTTAATATCATTTAGTACACAAAGATGGAACAGAACATGCATTTATAACCTCTTAAGGGTTCCGGTTGTAGTTTGAGCTAGGGAGATTACAGGCCAAAAATAACGTTTTCAAAGCTATTTAATTACATTCCCAATAAAGAATGTTAAAGCTATAGATTTACACTACTCCTAGAGTAGAGACTATCAAAAATCCTTCATCCTACGTTCATCATGCTCCCTTTAGCTCACTTCCTCAACCCGACCCTAGGCCCTTGGTCCAAAAGTGTACCTACAGGGATAACACATCATGAGCATTCATATATTTACTTAACATTATATAAAAGCATACAATAATGCATATCATCTTAGTTAAGTAAAAGTTATTGGTCGTCCTCCGACCTCCTTGGTTATCCCTGACTCTTATTCATATATTGGGGTGTCTTACCCCATTGTATGGCATCTTACCATATCATAATCATTGCGTGGCATCTTACCACGTGGGCATCTTACCCAATCATCTGGCGTCTTACCATATTATAAACATTGCGTGGCATCTTACCACGTGGGCATCTTACCCAATCATATGGCGTCTTACCATATTATAAACATTGCGTGGCATCTTACCACATGGGCATCTTACCCAATCATCTGGCGTCTTACCATATTATAAACATTGCGTGGCATCTTACCACGAGGGCATCTTACCCAATCCTATACTTTGGGTGGTGTCTTACCAAATGGGCGTCTTACCCAATCATACACGTCGTATGACCTTATCATAAACTTCGTCATTATAGACGTCCTCATAACATCGTTATCATAAACATCATCTTAAGCATCATCATCGTAACATCATCATAAGCATCATCATTATAATTATCATCATAGATATCATCATCATAACATCATCTTAAACGTCATCATCGTAAACATCATCTTAAACATCATCATAATATGTAAGGGCATGGTTTACCGTCCGATGCTCGTACGTCTCTTACGTACCTTAATTCCCAAAAGTGGAGAATTTGGAGAGCTTTATCTCCTGGATGTTGTGGGCACCTGGGATGGTTCTACACAACCATACAAATTGATATTAGAAGCTAAACATAGTCCAATATCCAAAAATCCCACAAAAAAATCAAAAATCCACTTTTCTTCAGCTCGCGATCGATCGCCACCCAGGCGCGATCGATCGCGAGATCGCACTGGACGAGGGGCCAAAATCTCCTTCTTGGCGATCGATCGCCACTTTTGGCGCGATCGATCGCCAGGCCCGCCGATCGATCGCCCAAAAGTGGCGATCGATCGCCAAATGCTTCTGGCTGGTACTGGACGCTCGCGATCGATCGCCAAGAACGGGCGATCGATCGCCGAGTGCTGTACATCGAATTTTCGCCATTAATGCTCATTTTTCAAGCTCCTTCACATACCACCCCAAAACCAAACTTCCATAAAACATCAATAACATCATAACCCACCAAAACCAACATAAAACACTTCAAAAATCATACCCCAACCATACACAACACATACCCAAACAAACCCACATAAAACATCAAAAACTTAACCCATTTCAACACCAAACATCATAAAACTTATAGGAATGGTTCCATACCTCTTGTAGGCTCCAAATCCTAGCAAAGATCACACAAACAAAGTTTTTGTGGGACTTTCCTTCTTCCTTTTTGGTGGATTTCGAAAATGGGTAGGGTTTGGGGTTGGGAAGTGATTTGGGGATTTTTAAAAGGTGAATGGTAATGTGGGGGGTTAAAGTGATGTGTAGGGGATTTAAAAGGGGTTGCAATAACTTAATAAAAATTGTACCCCAAACTTAACATGATGTATAAAATACCCAACTTGGTATTTTAAAGGCACTTTTCAACAATGCTCTAAACTTCATTTAAAATCATATCTTCCTCATAATTGATAATTTAACACAATTAATCATGTTAACATCTTAATACCCAACACATAAATCTATCAATACATGATACATCATATAAACATAATTAATGTCTAAGTTACCATTAATTAATTTCGGGGCATCACATTCATATTATGTTGAATATGAATTATGATATGCTCATGTGTTGGGGGTTGTCTTTGTAGGTGCTTTTGATGATGAGAACCAGGGTCGGGGTTGATATGCTGAGCTGTAAGGAGTGCTACAGGATTAGCATGTTAGAGAAATTTTTGTATAGCTTCTACAAGAAGTAGAGTAAGACTATAATGTAGTACCTTTTGTAGGAATATGTGAAATTCCTTTTGAAACTTTTGGTACTGTAATCTCTTAAGCTGAGGTTAATCAACACGACTTATTACTCTGATATATACACATGAATGATTAGTTCTCTTAATTGCACCTTAGTATCTTGATTTGATAACGGGGTCTCACATTTAGTGGTATCAGAGCAGTGGTTAGATAATCAGGGAAGAGTGAAGGGTAGCCTTTAGAGACAAGTTGGCTAGGTATTCATTGTTGGGCATGTTATGCATGTGATGCATATTGTTGTATAAGTGTTATACTAACATGCTTTTGAATATGATACTCTTGTTATCTAACGGCTTATATTATGAACTACTTTTGGTATTGTTGTTAACTCTTGTGTTACAGAATGGCGGATATTAACCCGGAGAACCTCAATGAGGAGGTTGGGGATATGGGCAGTATGAATGCCAGTATTGCTCAGCTGAATCCTTTACCGCCACCTGCTGTGGGCGTGGAGCCCAGTGCACAGATGTTATTACCAGGGGAGCTCAGTTTGACACAGTTTCTGAACTTCCATCCACCTATGTTTGAGGGAATTGAGTCTGGTGAAGCGGCCGAAGAGTGGCTGGAGCGGATAGAGCAGATACTTGTGACTGCACCTTGTGCACGGACCGCATGGCTGAGGTTGGCCGAGTTTCAGATGGCTAAGAAGCCTTCTATGTGGTGGAAGACCACTGTGATGGAGCTGAGAGCTCAAGGTGTGGCAGTTGACTGGACTGTATTCAGGACCCGGTTCCTTAATCGATATTTTTCTGCAGCTGCCAGACAATTAAAGGAGGATGAGTTCAATAGTTTAAAGCAAGGCAGCCTGTCAGTGTCAGACTACGCTATGCAGTATTCCTCACTCCTGATGTGGGGTCTTCCCACCTTAACAGTGTTTTAGGGATATAAGAAGGACTAATCATGCATTAATAACATCTTAGGGTTCTAGTTGTTACATGAGCTAACAGAATTACAGGTCAAATAAAACTTCAAAGCTTATTAGTTACATTCCCATAATGAATGTTAACATGTTAGATTTATACTACTCCTACAGTAGATACTAAACAGAAGCTGAATCCTATACGTTCCTGTGTTCTTCGTAGCTCACTGCCTCAACCCGACCCTTAGTCCAAAAGTGTACCTACAGGAACAACCCATCATGAGCATATACATCATTACTTAACATCATAAGGCAATGGCATATAAATAAATGCATGAAAATAATTGGTAACGTATACTTCCTGGTTAATCGCATTAACCCTCTTTGGTTGTCCCTGTTTCATAGTCATGCATAAAATCATTAATTCTTGACATGAATGATTAAAATCATCATCTTATAACATCATTATCATATAAGCATCATCATCTTGTAATTATCATTATCTTATAACTTCATCATCATATAAGCATCATCATTTTATAGCATCATCATCTTGTAGCATCATCATCTTATAGCATCATCATCTTATAACATCATAACAAAATATATCAGTAATTGTACGACATCTTAGTTAAGTGAACATGCTGGTTATTCGTTACCTTCTTCTTGTTGTTCCTGATTCATAATCATGCATATGGGCATCTTACCCTGTGGCATCTTACCACATCATAAACATCGCATGGCCTCTTACCATGTGGGGCATCTTACCCCGTGGCATCTTACCACAAATAAACATCGCATGGCCTCTTACCATGTGGGGCATCTTACCCCGTGGCATCTTACCACAAATAAACATCGCATGGCCTCTTACCATGTGGGGCATCTTACCCCGTGGCATCTTACCACAAATAAACATTGCATCACATCATCATATAAACATCGTATAAACATCATCATATAAACATCGTATAAACATCATCATATAAACATCGTATAAACATCATCATATAAACGTCGTATAAACATCATCATATAAACATCGTATAAACATCATCATATAAACGTCGTATAAACATCATCATTTCATCGTATATATTCATGTGATAAATACATAGTCATAGTGTAGGGATGTGTTTTACCGTCCGATGCCCGTACGTCTCTTACGTACCTTTTCAAAAGGAGGAGGAGTCAACAGACTTTATCTCCTTGATGGTGCCGGTACCTGGGATGGTTCTACAAGACCATACAATACCATATTAGATGCCTCAATACCATCTCACATCATAAACTTAACAAAATAAAACATCATCTTATTTTTCAACTTTCTGTCTCTCTCGATCGATCGGCCCCAAGGTCTCGATCGATCGAGAAACTGTGCACAAACAGTGCCCAAACATTCTGCCTCGATCGATCGATCGAAACATTTTACCGATCGATCGAGGAGCTTCACCGATCGATCAGAAAATCCCTCGATCGATCGACGCCTGAATTTTAAACCATGCTAAAAAGCTTTCTGCCACGCTCGATCGATCGGGACCAAAATCTCGATCGATCGAGAGCTCTGAAAAATCGGGACTTTCCCATATTTTTGAGCACCTCAATTCATACCATCATTTCTATGTCATAAGGCATAAAACATGCTTGAACAAAAATGTTACAAGCTTTATAAAACTACTATGCATGTATTTAAATCGAAGGTTTAACAAAACCTAAGCTAACATGCTTCATAACATCATCATAATCTTCATCCTCAACCAACCTATACAGAAAACAGAGTGTGTTCCCCTTTGCCCAGATTTTCGAGCACATAGATTCATAACTAGAAATCTATCACATAAAACATGTATCATGCTCAGACAAACATGCTAATAGTTACACAAAACTACCATGTAAGTATTCATACCAAGGTTTCACCCAAACCTACACTTAGCATGCGTTAAAAACAACCCACCAAACCCAAGCTCAAACACAAACCCAGAAAACAGGGTAACCACTTACCCCTCTCCTTTTGCTCCTCTTTTTTTGTAAGGATTTGGACACATTCTTACCAGTCTTTTGCCCTCTCTTAGCAGCTTGCCTGGACGTTTTTGATGGGGAAAGAAGAAGGGGAGCAAGTGATTGGAGGTAGAGTGGTGAGGGGAGAAGAAGGCATGGGTTGTGCAAGTGGGGGGAATGGGTTGGCCTAGTTGGGGGTGAGGTGGCCGAGTAGGGGGGTGGTGAGGGTTGGGGTGGTCATGTGGTGTTTAATTGTGTCCCGGTATTTAGTACGATGTACTAAAATATCCTCACTCGATATTTAACAACTTTATTTAATTAATACATCCTCTAAAACACCCAACATGCCCCCTAAATCATATCGTCACATCATAAGTATTATCCCCCAAATTAAATACACCACAACCCTTAAACACATCGTAAATCATCATCGTAGCACATAATCATATAACATTTCGGGGGTATTACACCTGAGGTATGTACCTCATGTCGCTGTGAGCAGTCATGCCAAGATGAGGAACTTCCTGAAGGGACTAAGACCAGAACTATTTGATCGGGTTGTCTCCAACAACCCCAGCTCTTTTGATGACGCCCTGACACGGGCAGAGCTGACAGAGATTGCAGTGGGCGCATACAAGGAAGTTGTACCCCCTTTTGTACCACCCCAGAGGCCGGTTGCTGATAGTCTGAGGCCACGAGGGGATCAGTTCATGGCTCGTGGGGCCTCATCATCTTCCAGATTTGGTGGGAAGAAGTCTCAGGGTCAGAAGCAAAACAATCGGGGACCCACACAGGGGAGCAAGGCAGGAGGAAGCAGGTGTGACCATTGTGGAGGATGGCACTTGTCACGTGACTGTCAGGGTTGTTATATTTGTGGCAAGGTGGGCCACTTGGCTCGAGGTTGCCCCAATCGGAGAGCACCACAGAGACAGGCAGACTCTGGGCCGAATAGGCCAAGGTTTGATGCTGGGAGGGCACCACAGAGACAACAGTTTGCACCTCGACCACAGGGAGGTCAGACGGCAGGACCGCCGCAGGGTCAGGTGTATGCACTGACTCAGGAGCAGGCTGAGGCAGCCCCGGAGGAGGTCATTGCTGGTACGTGCCATTTACTTACGTACCCTGCACTTATATTGATAGATACAGGTGCTTCCCATTCTTTTGTGTCTGCTGCTTTTGTGGAGAGACATTCTTGTGCTCGTCTCTGTTACCCACGCCTCTCATGGTCTCGACACCCACGGGGAAGCATGTGATTGCTGACCGACTGTTATCTGATTGCCTCATTTATTTTGAGGGCAATGATCTGAGGGCCGATCTGATTCAGTTAGAGATGGCAGATTTTGACTGCATTGTCGGCATTGATGTTTTGAGCAGATACTGAGCTGTAGTAGATTGCCGGCGGAGGATTGTTCATTTTCTATCTGATCAGGGGTTCCAGTGGACCTTTTATGGGGACGGCTCTCGTCCAAAGATTCCAGTAATCTCAGCGGTTAAGATGTCGCGGTTATTGGAACGCGGCCACACGGGCTACCTTATTAATGCCGTGGATGCATCAGAAGAGGAGGAAGTGAGAGCCGAGGACATTCCGGTCATGGCGGAGTTCATTGATGTGTTCCCAGATGAGATTCCGGGGTTTCCCCCTATCAGAGATGTTGAGTTTGCCATTGAGCTGCTGTCAGGGACTTCTGCTATTTCTCGTGCTCCTTACAGGATGGCACCGGCAGAGCTGAGGGAGCTGAAGGTACAGTTACAGGAGCTCCTCGACAAGGGATACATTCGTCCTAGTGTATCGCCTTGGGGTGCACCAGTGTTATTCGTAAAGAAGAAGGATGGTTCAATGCGTCTGTGCATTGACTACAGGCAACTGAACAAGGCCACAGTGAAGAACAGGTATCCACTTCCGAGGATTGATGATCTTTTTGATCAGCTTCAGGGTACAGAGGTTTACTCAAAGATAGATTTGAGGTCAGGCTATCACCAGGTGCGGGTTAGAGCTGATGATGTCCAGAAGACAGCTTTTAGAACTCGGTATGGACACTATGAGTTCTTGGTGATGCCTTTCGGTGTAACAAATGCACCTGCAGTTTTTATGAGTTTGATGAACAGAGTATTTCAAGAGTACCTCGATCAGTTCGTGATAGTGTTCATCGATGACATCCTTGTCTACTCAAGGAGTGAGGAGGAACATGCCGATCATTTGAGGACAGTACTACAGATTCTCAGAGATCACCAGTTGTACGCCAAACTCAGCAAGTGTGAGTTTTGGCTGAGCAGTGTATCATTCTTGGGTCACATTATCTCTCGAGAGGGGATATCAGTAGATCCCAGGAAGATTGAGGCAGTTATGGATTGGTCCACCCCTACTTCAGTCAGTGAGATTCAGAGTTTTCTTGGGTTGGCTGGCTATTATCGACGTTTCGTCGAGGGTTTCTCAAAGATCGCCAAGCCACTTACACAGCTGACTCAGAAGGGAGTCCCATTCTGTTGGTCAGAAGCTTGTGAGCAGAGTTTCTGGGAATTAAAGCACAGACTGACTACTGCACCAGTTTTGGTGATTCCCAGGGAGAACAAAGGATTTATTCTCTATACTGACGCATCGCTACAGGGCCTAGGATGCGTACTGATGCAGGACAGACATGTAGTGGCTTATGCTTCGAGACAGTTGAAGCCACACGAGACGAGGTACCCAGTCCATGATCTGGAATTAGCAGCTATAGTGTTCGCCTTGAAGATATGGCGACACTACTTATACGTACCTCATTCACCATCTTCACTGATCACAAGAGCCTGAATTTCTTGTTTACACAGGCTGAGCTGAACATGAGGCAGAGGAGATGGATGGATCTGCTGAAGGATTACGATTGTGAAATCTAATTCCATCCCAGGAAAGCGAATCTCACAGCCGACGCTTTGAGTCGGAAGGTGAGGAGTACAGCGGAGGATGTTATGAGTTTATCAGCTATGTTTGCCTCCTACTGTCAGTTGGGTTTGGATTTCGAGGTATCTTCTTCACCGGTACAGGTTTTGACCTTGTTAGCTGAGCCTGTTATTTATGATCACATCAGGAAGGCTCAAGGGACCGACGCAGAGGTTCAGAGATGGATGTTAGTGATTCGTTCAGGTCAGTCATCGAAGTTCAGGACGGCTGAGGACGGTTCTTTGAGGATTGGCGACCGATGGGTAGTCCCGGATGTACCTGAGTTGCGTAGGGGTATATTACAGCGAGCTCATTGCAGCAGGATGAGTGTCCACCCGGGCGGGAAGAAGATGTGTAAGGATCTACGCAGCCAGTTCTGGTGGAGGCGTATGAAACAAGATGTCACCTCATTCGTCAAGAGATGTTTGATCTGTCAGCAGGTGAAGGCTGAGAGGCAGAGGCCTTGAGGTGAGCTAAGGAGTTTGGAGATACCCGAGTGGAAGTGGCAGCACGTGTCTATGGATTTCGTGACCCACTTACCGAGGACTGTTTAGGGTTTTGATGCCATATGGGTAGTCGTCGCCAGATTGACTAAGAGTGCTAATTTCATTCCCTACTGTATGACCTTCACGTACCTAAGGATGGCTTAGTTATATATCAGAGATGTGGTGAGACTACACGGGATCCCTGTTTCGATTGTGTCTGATCGAGATCAACGGTTTACATCTCACTTCTGGGAGGGTCTCCAGTCAGCTCTAGGTACAGAGTTGAGGTTGAGCACAGCCTATCATCCCCAGACGGACGGACAGATCGAGCGTACGATACAGACGCTCGAAGATATGTTGAGGGCTTGTGTGCTGGAGTTCGACACTTCTTGGCAGGACTCTGTAGCCTTGGTGGAATTTTCTTATAATAACAGTTACCAGGCTAGCATACAGATGGCTCCATTTGAAGCCCTATATGGCAGGCGTTGCAGGTCGCCTTTGTGTTGGGATAATGTGGACCGTAAATCGGTCGGAGGACCAGAGTTGGTCCACGATATGGAAGAAAAGGTAAAGGTTATCAGGAGAAAGATGAAGGCAGCTCAGGACAGACAGGCAGCGTATGCCAATCAGCGGCGTAGGCCGTTGGAGTTTCAGTTAGGCGACAGAGTCTTTCTGAAGATCTCGCCTTTCAGAGGTGTAGTACGGTTTGGTATGCGGGGGAAGTTGTCCCCGAGATATGTGGGGCCGTATGAGATCTTACAGCGTGTGGGTACTCTGGCGTACCGTTGGGCTTTACCGCCCTCTCTTTCTGGTATACACGACGTATTCCATGTGTCTATGCTGAGGAAGTATGATCCGGATCCTTCACATGTGTTGCAGCCTTCAGAGGTGCAGTTAGCGTCCGATGTTTCCTATGTGGAGCGGCCTATCAGGAATCTGGATAGGGCAGACCGTAGACTTCGGAACAAGGTTATTCCTATGATCAAGGTTCAGTGGGATCGTAGGGGTGTCGAGGAGGCCACGTGGGAGACAGAGCGACACATGGTGCAGCACTACCCAGAGCTGTTTTCTGGTATGCGTTTATATATTGTTTTACCTTATGTTGGTAAGCATGTTTGATTTCGGGGACGAAATCTTATAAGTAGGGGAGTATTGTGATATCCCCGAAATGATTATGTGTGTGTAACCATGCAATTAAGGGTTGTTAATTGTGTGCCTATGTGTTAACAGCGTGTTTTATGTGGGGGCGTTATATTTATTTTGATGATGTGGTTTAGGGAGCATGTTAGGTGTTTTTAATTGTTGTATTGATGTGGTAAAATTATAAAATATCAAGGGGAGATATTTTTATACATCGTATGAAATACCGGGACACAATTAAACACCACAAGACCACCCTACATGCAACCACCCTACCCCCCACTTGCAGCAACCCACGCCCCTCCCCTGATTTCCTGGAAGGATGTTGGCCATGTAGGCTAGTTGCCAATCTGATATTTTCATCTTAACTCTTCCAAAAAACCTCCTCATTCTCTCCTTCTTTTCGTCTGATATTCAAGCTGCTATTAGGAAGAAAGAGATCGGATTTTGCTTATCTTTTCTTGACGAAAATCGAAGAGCAAAATTGGTGAGGAATCACGCTGGTTCACCAGCTTTTTTCGTTTTTATGCATGTATGTTTTTCATAGCATTTTTGGCATGCTAGTGTTAGGTTCGATGAAACCTTGTTATGGGTACTTGAAAGTAATGTTTATGAAGCCCCTAGCATGTTTTGTTAAGTAACTTACATGCTTTATGTGTTAGATTTTCGATTTTCGTTTGTGAAAAGAGCTCCTCGAAAATCTGGGCAGGGGAAATGCCCTGTTTTAAGTTGAGTAGGGGTTTTATTATGAAGATTTGGAGCATGCTAGCTTAGGTTTTGAGTAAACCTTTGACGTGAATACATACATGGTAGTTTGGTGAAATTACCAGCATATTTATTTGAGCATGAACTACGGGTTATGTGGTAGTTTCGTTGCTGTAAAGATGCATGTTCGAAAATTCTGGGCTGAGTATTTATGCCCTGTTTTTCAGAAAGTTTGGTTGAGTACTGAGGTAAATGGACGATTTTGATGCATGAGGGTTTGCGTTTGGGGTGTAACTTTTATATGAATACACTCAGGGTAGTGTATTGTAGCCCTTAGCATATTTGTTCAAACATGTGGTGTATCTTATATGCTAGATCGAAGGGTGTAAAAATGGGTGTTCGAGAATTCTGGAATTTGTGTTCTTGAACAGGACATCTCGATCGATCGGAATTCCATCTCGATCGATCGAGCGAGGCAGAACCTTGGTATTGATTGAAGGTGTCTTCTCGATCGATCGAAAAGATGGGTCGATCGATCGAGAGACCCAGAATGTTGAAAAATATAAATTGTTATATTTTGTTAAATTTTTTATATTGGATTATTATGAGGTGCCTAATATTGTGTTGTGTGGTTATGTAGAACCATCTCAGGTATCAGCACAGTCGAGGAGATAAAGTCTGTTGACTCCTCTACATTTTGAAAGGTACGTAAGCGACGTACGGGCACCCGACGGTAACATGTACTTTATGTTTGTCTTTGACACATGATAATGCAAGTGACGCATTATGAGTATGATACATGTTATTATGCATTGTTGTTGCATATTATGCATTGTTGTTGCATATTGTGATGTGGAATAAAGAGGTGTATTCCACGAGTCAAGAGAGATCACAGTGTAGGTTTTAATGCTTATGCTTGTTATGTAGTAATGAAGCGGGGAGGATGGTACTGCTCATTATGAGATTATGTAGTAATGAAGCGGGGAGGATGGTACCGCTCATTATGAGATTGTGTAGTAATGAAGCGGGGAGGATGGTACCACTCATTATGAGATTGTGTAGTAATGAAGCGGGGAAGATGGTACCGCTCATTATGAGATGTTGAAGCAAGAAGCATTAAAATAACTGTTGATATATGACTCAAAAGCTGTGAAAAGAAAGAGGTGATATGTCATGACATTATTAAAGGATCCATAATTTCATATAATGTGTTTATTATGAGTTATGGTACAGGGACAACCAAAGGGCGTTGTAAATGCTTGGAAATACAGGAAGTGCTTTGTATTTATGATTATGCATTTACGTCTTACATTCATATTATGTTGAATATGAATTATAATATGCTCATGTGTTGGGGGTTGTCTTTGTAGGTGCTTTTGATGATGAGAACCAGGATCGGGGTTGATATGCTGAGCTGTAAGGAGTGCTACAGGATTAGCATGTTAGAGAAATTTTTGTATAGCTTCTACAAGAAGTAGAGTAAGACTTAATGTAGCACCTTTTTGTAGGAATATGTGATTCCTTTTGAAACTTTTGGTACTGTAATCTCTTAAGCCCAGGTTAATCAACACGACTTATTGCTCTGATATAGACACATGAATGATTAGTTCTCTTAATTGCACCTTAGTATCTTGATTTGATAACGGGGTCTCACATGTTCTTTGGACTCTTTTGAGGGTTTGGTTTAGAGTTACACTTGCAAAGATCTTTGTACACACTAAGAGGAAGTGGTTTACTTGGTAAGGAGAATACCCTTTCATTACTTTATCATGGTATTTGTGAGAACCCGTTATTTCAACATACAATAAGTTGCAATTAAGAGAACTAATCATATCAAATTAGAGTTGTAAGTCGTGTTGACAATTGAGCTTAAGGTTTACATGTATGTATGATATGCCAAAAGAAATTTGTTACATTCTTTAACAAATTTGGGTAATGCTACTTCTACTGCACTCCTAGTAGAAACTATACAAAATAAGTCTTTATCTTGCTATCTTGTAGCACTCCTTACAGCTCAGCTTATCAACCTGACCCTGGTTCTCCTTAGCAAAAGCACCTACAAGGACAACCCCCATCACATGAGCATATCGTAATTCATATCAAACATAATATGAATGTAAATCATAAATGCATAATCATAGTCATAAAATACTTCCTGTATTTCCAATGCATTTAAAACGCCCATTAGTTGTCCCTGTACCATAACTCATGATAAAAACAATATATGATATTATGGTTCCTTAATAATGTCATGACATATCTTTACTTCTTAAATCCTTACTTCAATCTTGAGTCATTTTATCATTAGTGTATTGCAATGCTTCTTACTTTTCCACGTAAGCGGTATTCTTCCTCGCTTCTTATGGAAATTCACGCCTCCATGTGCGAACGGTCCTCTACCTCTCGCTCCACATTTTCAGCGGAATTATAGTGTAAGCATTAAAATCCTCACTGGGATAACCTTAACTCGTGGAATACACCTCTTATATTCCACAGCATTCATATGCAGAAACAATGCATGTCAACATGTATCATATCACTTCACCATCTTATGCATACTTTACTTTACCTTGTGTTAAATAAATAAACACGAATACATGTTACCATTGGGATGCCCGTACGTCGCTTACGTACCTTTCAAAGATAGAGCAGTCAACCGACTTTATCTCCTCGACTATGCTGGTACCTGCGATGGTTCTACATAACCACATAACACCATATTAGGCACCCAATAATAATTCAATACCAAAAACTAAAAAAAATTCAACATTTGCCCCAATATGTCATCTCGCGATCGATCGCCCCTTAGCCCCGATCGATCGCGAGATGTTACTGCCTCGTATACCAAAAAATATACAATCAGCGATCGAGCACCTCTTATTGGCGATCGATCGCCAAAACCCACTGGAACGTCGCGATCGATCGCGCCTTCTTGGCGATCGATCGCCAACTCTGTTCCTTTGCGCGATTTCCAGAATTTCCGAGCACCTCGTTTCATACACTTAAAACTACATCATAACACATATAAAATGCTCGAATAAAAATGCTAGGGACTTCACCATACTTCCATGAAAGGGCTTAAACCAAAGTTTCAATAAGAACTTAGCTTAGCATGCATCATAGTAACCCCAAAAGTTCAACACTCAACCCAAAATTCCCCAGAAACAGCGCATAAAACTCAGCCCAGAATTCTCGAGCATGCATCTTCACAACACAGAAACTACCACATAACCCGTAACCCATGCTCAAGGAAACATGCTAGTAACATCACAAAACTACCATGTATGTGTTCACGTCAAAGGTTTATTCAAAACCTAAGCTAACATGCTTCAAATCTTCATGATAAAACCCCTACTCAACATAAAAACAGGGCACTCACCCTGCCCAGATTTTCGAGGAACACTTTTCACAAGTCGAAATCTAACACATAAGTCATGTAAGTTACTTAACAAAGTATGCTAGGGGCTTCATAAAAATCACATGCAAGCACTCATAGCAAGATTTCATCGAACCTAAAACTAGCATGCCGAATCTGCTATGAAGAACACACATACATAAGAACGAAAAAACTGGTAAACCAGCATGATTCCTCACCACTTTTACTCCTCGATTTTCGTCAAACTCCGATCAAGAAAACACCAAAAATCTTCTCCTATATTTAGTTCATATGTTGGACAAAAGTTTTCTGGAAAGAAGGAGGAGAAAACCGAGAGAAGAGAGTGGGAAAGAAGTGATGGAAGAGGCATGGTTGATCAATCTGCTTTCCAGAAAACAGGGGCAAGTGGCATGATTCAGCTGATTGGGGGGGGGGGGGGGGGGGGTGGTTGCTTGTAGTGTGGCCTTGTGGTGTTTAATTGTGTCCCGGTATTTCGTACGATGTAGAAAAATATCCCTCCTTGATATTTTATAATTTTACCCCATCAATACATCATTCAAAAAAATACCTAACATGCCTCCTAAACCATATAATCAAAATAAATATAACACCAACCACATACATTAATTCCCCAACTTAATTACATGCTTTTACCACATAAAGCATAACCCATAAACCACAAATTAAATCATGCCTTTAACACATAATAAAATTAGCACATCAAAGCATGTTTACACATAATCCTTTCGGGGGTATCACAGTATTTAGAAGTTCTTTGATTATGCTTGAATTTTGAAGCATGAAAGCATGTAATTGTTATTTATTGCTTAAAGTGTATTTGAAGCTAAGACACAAGGTGTAAAAGTATGTAAACATGTTTGTTAGATGTTAGAGATGTTATGAAATAAGTTGTAATGGTGGGAAGTGAGGTGTAGAAGAAACACCAAGAAAAGAAGTAGAAAATCGCCATGGTTTTTCAGAAAATAGAGGAGGCGATCGATCGCTACGTTTGAGGCAATCGATCGCCTGTGGCTAAACATGAGAGTGGCGGTGCATTGAGCGATCGATCGCTTCAAGTAGGCAATCGATCGCCTCAAGGCAGAATGTTTTACAAAGGGGTAAGCGACCGATTGCGTGAAAATAGGAGATCGATCGCCTATGACCAAATCATTAAGCGATCGATCGCCAGGGTCCAGAATTGGAAAAGTGTCATATTTTGTGGAATTTGATTTTAACGCCTATATAACATGATATATTGTTGGTATTGTTGTAGCATCATCACAGGGGACGGGACAACGAGGCAGTTAGACAGGGACACCTAATTTGTATCGTTTGTGTCGCAGAACAGGTATGTTTTGACGTACAAGTATATGATATTGTTGTGATGATGATGTGAGTATGGTATCATATGATTATTGACATCATATGCATGTGCATTCATAATATTATATATTATTGAGAGGGATGCCACGATAGATGTGTAGTGTATGCTTTGGCTGAGATCGGTGCCACGATAGATCTGCCAGTGTTGGGCATATGCTTTGGCTGAGATTGTTGCCACGATAGGTATGCTACATATGCTTTGGCATGAGAGATATACGCCGGTTGGGTATATGCTCTGGCTGTTATAACATGTAAGGACGGTACTATGATATGAGCTGCTAATATGAAGATGTGAGGAGGTTCCACTGACATATTGAGCTGAGATAGGCATATCATATTGGTCTGGTTATAAGAGGAGATGAGATGAGACATGTCATGACATAATTGCATTTGATAATGCATGATACAGGACAATCGCATTTGATGTTTATAGTGCTTTATCGTTTATGTTTTGTATTGATATCGCACTGGGATGGTTTTGTATCTATACTCATGTTGTGTGATTGTTTCTGTAGGGACTCATAGACGTGGGAGGACGGGATTGTGAGTCGTTTTCCACTGCGAGCTGAACCACTGCTTAGGAGTGTGGATTTAGGTTGTTTTGCTGTGTATAGGATGTGTATTATTGACATGGTTTTTGTTAATTTGTAACAACCTACATAAGTAAACTCTTAATCAGTGTATGTTTTACTTAATTCTGACTCACATATGTATAATGAACTGATACATAATGGATTAAGTAACGAGGACCCCACATTAGTGGTATCAGAGCAGTGGTTTCGAGAACGGGGTGAACAAGGGTAGAGGAAGGTATTAGGGAGTTACCTAATACGTTGAAAGCATGTTATGGTCATGATATGATGTTATACTGACATGCTTTATATATTTGTTGTTGCTGGTAACCTGTATTTGCAGTAATGGCAGACAGAGTACCACATGATGAGGTTGGGGATGCCATGAGTGGCAACGCTAGTGTTGGATTGGCGCCTGTACCACCACCACCATTTGGGCAAGGGCCAGTGGAACAGGTACTGTTACCTGGGGAATTGACTTTGACACAGTTTCTGAGTTATCAGCCACCTCGCTTTGAGGGTACGGAATCAGGGGAACAAGCAAAGGAATGGTTGGAACGGATTGAACAGATCTTTGTGTTAGCACCATGTGCCAAATCTGCCTGGATACGTTTGGCAGAATTTCAGTTGGCAAAGGCAGAGGAAAGAGGATGAATTTAAAAATTTGAGACAGGGGTCAATGACAGTGTCTGATTATGCGGTACAGTATTCTTCATTGCTACGGTATGTACCACATATCGCTGCAAATACAAAAGCAAAGAGCATACTGCACTTCATGGACCAGAAATGCTACATGAAATGGAGGAGAAAATGAAGTTGATTAGATTGAAATTACAAGCTGCTCAGGATAGACAGGCTGCTTATGCCAATAAGCGACGTAGACCACTTGAATTTCAAGTTGGTGATCGCATATTCTTGAAAATATCACCTTTTAAAGGTGTGGTATTATTTGGTAAGTGTGGAAAGTTGTCTCCACGATACGTTGGTCCGTATGAGGTGTTGCAACGTATTGGTACGTTGGCATATCGCTTAGTAGGGATGGCAACGGGGCTGGTTTGGAACGGGTTTGGCCAATCCCAGGACCCGCCCCGCCACACATAAAACCCGGACCCGCCCCGCCCCTCTTAGACCCGCGAACCCGGCGGGTTAGACCCGCCCCGCCCCGGTTCCATTTTTTTTATTTTTTATTTTTATTTTTAAAAAATATTTAGCTAGAAATCAACTTTGAAACACAAAAGTTGAGTTTTGTGATTAAATTTTATGTTCTCTCTAGTAAATATTTATAATAATCATTGTAAAACTATCTTTAAGCTACTAAATATTTATTAATTTGCTCTCATTTCCTTCAAAATTTCCAACTTCTTTCACATGAACACATGAATTTTGATATAAAATTAAATAATGTCACTTTATTGTTCAATCAAAGAAGTAAAATGTATATTCAATAAATTAAAAATGTATAGCGGGGCGGGTCCGGGGCGCGTTCGCCCAATCCCAGGACCCGCCCCGCCCCGCTTCCAAACCCGGTTGATGCGGGTCCAGACCCACCCCGGTGGGGCGGGTTCAATGCGGGTCCGGGTCTGGACCCGTTCCATTGCCATCCCTATCGTTTAGCACTACCGCCAGCATTGAGTAGTATTCACGATGTGTTTCATGTTTCACTGTTGAGGAAATATGAACCAGATCCGGGTCATGTATTGACACCATCTGAAGTACAGTTAGACACAGATGTGTCTTATGTAGAACGACCAGTGAAGATTCTGGATAGAGCTGAGCGGAAATTGCGTAACAAAGTGATACCAATGGTAAAGGTACAGTGGGATCGACGGGGTGTCGAGGAGGCAACGTGGGAGACGGAGCAGCATATGATACAACAGTATCCTGAGTTCTTTACTTGTATGACTTTACAGCTTTTATGATACTGTTGGTAAGTGATTAATATGATGTTGCATATATGATCATGTTTCTTATCTTATTGTAATAGGATTGTTGATTTGATATAGATATATGCATGTTATGTATATGCAATTTCGAGGACGAAATTCAATGAGTAGGGGAGAAATGTCATGCCTCGATATTACATATACATGTGTAATATGATTATGGTGTAATGATGATTAATTACAGTACGATGTGGACTCGGGTTCGGGCTGAACCGAGTGATGATTGATTGAATAACAGAATGAATACTTATGAGAATTCAAAATAACATTGTAGTGTTATGTGGACAAGAGACTTGCCATGTACATTTGCCATGAATTTGAAGGGAGTTACATTTGAATTTGAGTTGAATTTGAAGGTTTAATTATATATCTAAAATCAGATTTTAAACACATACTTACACCATAAACACCTACAAATCTCTATATGTTCTTTGGACTCTTTTGAGGGTTTGGTTTAGAGTTACACTTGCAAAGATCTTTGTACACACTAAGAGAAAGTGGTTTACTTGGTAAGGAGAATACCCTTTCATTACTTTATCATGGTATTTAGAAGTTCTTTGATTATGCTTGAATTTTGAAGCATGAAAGCATGTGATTGTTATTTATTGCTTAAAGTGTATTTGAAGCTAAGACACAAGGTGTAAAAGTATGTAAACATGTTTGTTTGATGTTAGAGATGTTATGAAATAAGTTGTAATGGTGGGAAGTGAGGTGTAGGAGAAACACCAAGAAAAGAAGTAGAAAATCGCCATGGTTTTTCAGAAAACAGAGGAGGCGATCGATCACTACGTTTGAGGCAATCGATCGCCTATTGCTAAACATGAGAGTGGCGGTGCATTGAGCGATCGATCGCTTCAAGTAGGCAATCGATCGCCTCAAGGCAGAATGTTTTACAAAGGGGTAAGCGACCGATCGCGTTTAAATAGGAGATCGACGCCTATGACCAAATCTTTAAGCGATCGATCGCGTTAAATCATGAGATCGATCGCCAGGGTCCAGAATTGGAAAAGTGTCATATTTTGTGGAATTTGATTTTAATGCCTATATAACATGATATATTGTTTGTATTGTTGTAGCATCATCACAGGGGACGGGACAACGAGGCAGTTAGACTGGGACACCTAATTTGTATCGTTTGTGTAGCAAAACAGATACGTTTTGACGTACGAGTATATTATATTGTTGTGATGATGATGTGAGTATGGTATCATATGATTATTGACATCATATGCATGTGCATTCATAATATTATATATTGTTGAGAAGGATGCCACGATAGATGTGTAGTGTATGCTTTGGCTGAGATCGGTGCTACGATAGATATGTCAGTGTTGGGCATATGCTTTGGCTGAGATTGTTGCCACGATAGGTATGCTACATATGCTTTGGCATGAGAGATATACGCCGGTTGGGTATATGCTCTGGCTGTTATAACATGTAAGGACGGTACTATGATATGAGCTGCTAATATGAAGATGTGAGGAGGTTCCACTGACATATTGAGCTGAGATAGGCATATCATATTGGTCTTGTTATAACAGGAGATGAGATGAGACATGTCATGACATAATTGCATTTGATAATGCTTGATACATGACAATCACATTTGATGTTTATAGTGCTTTATCGTTTATGTTTTGTATTGATATCGCACTGGGATGGTTTTGTATCTATACTCATGTTGTGTGATTGTTTCTGTAGGGACTCATAGACGTGGGAGGACGGGATTGTGAGTCGTTTTTCGCTGCGAGCTGAACCACTGCTTAGGAGTGTGGATTTAGGTTGTTTTGCTATATATAGGATGTGTATTATTGACATGGTTTTTGTTAATTTGTAACAACCTACATAAGTAAACTCTTAATCAGTGTATGTTTTACTTAATTCTGACTAACATATGTATAATGAACAGATACATAATGGATTAAGTAACGAGGACCACACACAAACTATACCTTTATACCATCACTATTAAAGATTTAAAGGCAAAACACAAATAAAAGTTGATTGATGCTTGTGATTCCGTCGAACCCGTGTTGTCCAGCTATATCTCCTTCGATCCTCCTTTTCTTGCTAAAATTTGACTTCTAGTGTGTTGTTCCTTCCAAATACTTGTTTGCATGTGTGTTTTGGAGGTGTTTGGTCGATGGTTGAAGGAGGAACAACAACGAGGGAATGAGAAAAAGAAATAAGAAGAATAGAGAGAGAGAGAGAGAGATTTATATTTATCGTATAAAGATGTGGTGTGGTCCAAAACATATTTATTTGTTGCCTAAGTTTTGATAATGTTTGTCTCTTACACAAACATTATGAATCTAGGAAAATTCGATACTATCTATGAAGCACGGACACTCCTAACTCGGTGTAGTGTCGGACATTTCTAGAACAACAATGATAAGTGTATTCTATAGACTTATATTTCTTCTTATTTTACATGGTTTAGTGTTGGTTTTCGATCAGAATTACGTTTTTGGTATTGTTCTGTCATGTATTGTAGGAATCTAGGTAACTACGTGATTTGTGGACTAAAAGGGTGCAAAGAGCGGATTAAAATGATGAATTAAGGCCAAGATTCTAAGGTTTCCATCCAAAATGTTGGCGTAGCTACGCCATTATCAGGCGTAAATACGTCAAGGCTACTGGTAGCGTTTATCGCGTACGCCCAAATTAACCATCTCAAGTTAATAACAGTAATGAATGTAGTAGCGTGAGTAGGGATCGATCCCACGAGGAAGGTTATATCTTTGTGTTAACTTATGCAAACGAAAATAAAAAGGGGTTTTTGAAATCAATTGAATAATACTACTACTATGATGCAAACTTAAACTAGATGAATTAACTTATGAGAAAAGAGCGATTCTCGGTTTTTGGTTAACTTTACAATTGGTGTTTACTATCTTGGTCATCGATCTTCACATACGATTCAATTCTCTTATGAATATTCATCGTGGGCGTTTAATCCAATAATCAAAGTCCTATCTCACCTTAAGTTTAGTTAAGTAGACCAAGCGTTCTAGTTTAACCCTTATCAAACAATCAATCAAAATACAAGCGATTAAGATTTAAATCGATGATAGCATATGAACTAGTGAGATCGATGAATCTAAACAACATAATCCAAGCGTCTATGTTTAATCTAGTCAATTGTTTTTCCTAAGAATTTAACAAACTCACAAGCGGAATTTAATTAATCTTAGTTGCTTCGTAAATTAGAGGGATCAAACGATTCCGTATTTGATTTCTAATTTAGCGTTAAATTGTATGAAAGATAGCTAGGTGATCAATCCAACAATCATGCATAACAATTATGATAATCAAATCAAATAAACAATTGATACTCAAAGAAAATCAACAATCAAAACTTATCTCACAAGAATCGTAAACATCCAATGTATCGTTTTCCTAAACCGAGAATCACAAAAGTATTTAGCTACTCATAACTAGATTAAAAACAATCAAAATTAATCTAGAAAGCATCAAACTAATAGGAAAAGAAAAAGTTACTAAAAGGAAGCACGATTCCGGCTTGTCGATTCCGTCCTCGTTCTTCGAGCGTTCTTCACAAAAATTGAAAGAAATATTATTCTAAAATCTAAAAATTATTTCTAAAGTCTGAATTCTCTCTAAAAGAGACTAATTTTCGAGTATCTGAGGTATGGAGGCTGATGGGTAGGTTAAATTATATGTAGGAAGGAAAGAAATCAAGTCTTTACACTTTCCAAAACTCTACAGGCGTAGCTACGCCAGAAAATGGCGTAAAGACGCCTGATGACGTGTTAAAAATATGGCTTCCCGCATTTTTGGCATATTTACGCCTCCAAATGGCGTAATTACGCCTGTCGCCTTAGCGTTGGCGTAATTACTCCTGATAATGACGTAATTACGCCTGTCCTCCATTTTTCTGGCGAGTTTCGTATTTTGGCCGTAACTTTCTCGTACGAACTCCAAATTTGATGAATTAGCTGTCCATGCGAAGATAACTCAAAGTTCTACAACTTTCTATGGACCACATTTCCAAAACATGGTTCGAACATATAGAAATTTGAGGAGAAAGGAGCAATATGTGTCTTGGATTATGGTTTTTTCCTCTTTTCTTCAACTTTAGTCATTCTTTCATCATTTTAGCTTGATTTCTTCACATTTCCCTACATTTACACAAATATACGATTATGTAGCATATGTATCAATTTATCAATCAAAATATACCAAATCGTAGATAATTAAGCGCAATAGATGTGTCTATTTCTAGTCACATCAGCTACGACATTTCCAACATTTTGAAGAGTTACAGTAGGCGTAACTACGCCAGTTTCAGGATTAGCTACGCCAAGGCTACATCATTCGAGATTTTTGAGAAAGGAGTTAAGGCGTAACTACGCCACTTTGAGGCATAGCTACGCCAGTTGAATCGTAATTACGCCAAGACCCAGGCGTAAATACGCCAGTCACACGGGAAGCCAAGTTTTTAACACATCATTGGCGTAGTTACGCCAGTATTGTTGGCAAAAATATGCCAACAAAATTTTGGAAATTTATGCTACCTTCATTATCTGATTTTTGAATAAAAAGGGCAAGAGAGGAACGAAGGGTGGATATTAGGATTCACATTTAGACTAGAACAAAAGAAACTAGGGTTGGAGGAGAAGAAAGGGAGACGACAACGGCTCGGAGAAAAAAAAGGAGAGATTTCATCACGAGACGGAGGCGTTCATCAGAGAACGAAGAATATCTTCTAAATCATTTTGTGTTCTAACTTTTATTAGTTTTTATGGATTATTTAAACATGTCTATGTGTTTAATTCATTCTAGCATGAACTAATTCTATTTTTCTAGTAGAACGATGTAGCTTGTTTTGAAACTACGCTTATTATGAATTGATTGAAGTAATTGGATTTCCATATGGTTTATTTATGTTTCCCTTTCTTAAGGCTTTTGATCTACTGGCCATGGATTGAATGATGTTATATTTGTGATCTATCACTCGAGAGAGGGGTTGTGAATAGGAAAGAAGGGATTCATATCGTGGAAGTTTATAGTGTTCGAGAGGCCTATAACTCCATAGAAGTCGTTAGATGAATTACTGTGCAATTTCAATTGTATGATAATTGATCTTAGATGGAGATATCAAGATTAATGTTAGATGATTACTTCTGCTTAACACTCGAGAGAGGGAGTAGAAAATAATTAAGAATTATCGGCTAGTAAGTTAGGAAAATCCATAATATTGAAATCAAGGCATGATAAGTATAGTGGATGAACAAGTGAAATCGAACTCCTAGATCCGTCTCTAATTGATTTTTCTCAACTCAAGATTTGACCATTGGTAGTTTAATTGATTTTTATTATTTGCATAAAACACTCAACCATTCGATTCTCTAGATAAAGAAAGATTATTTTAATTCAGTACTTAGATTTAACTTTATATTCAATCTCTGTGGGTTTGACATCTTTTATATTAAAACTTGACCACCGTGCGCTTGCGGTAAGGAACTTTTACAACAAGTTTTTGGCACCGTTGCCGGGGATTGATTTATTTAGTACAATCTGATACTGTACCAATTAATCTTGGTTTTAATTTAGAGCTTTTATTTCTTATACTTTGAATTGATTGTTGTTTTCTCTGAGATTTTACAGTGCATGCGGAAATATACAACTCCTGAATCGTTGTTTTTTGATCCTGAGATCGAGAGAACTGCAAGAAGATTGAGAAAAACGAGAAGGGAAGAATTAATAAAAATGGCTGCAAATAGAGACAAATAGAGACAACAACGTACCACCCCCACAAAGAAATGTTGAACCTCAAATGGCCACCAGAGACTATTTCAAACCATCGGTCAATAACAATTACTCGAGGATCACTCGTCAGACTATCAGCCAACAACTTTGAACTTAAGCCTGCATTGATAAGTATGGTACAGCAGAATCAGTTTGGTGGTTCCACTGTTGAAGACCCCAACTTACATCTGAGGATATTTTTGGAGATAGCTAATACAGTAAAAATGAATGGTGTTCCAGAAGACACTGTGAGATTGCGCTTGTTCCCTTTCTCTCTTAGGGACCATTCAAGGAGCTGGTTACAATCTCTTTCTGATGGTGGTATTTGCACATGGGCAGATACATCATCGAAATTTCTCTCAAAGTTCTTTCCACCAGCTAAGTCAGCTCAACTGAGAACTGAAATCTGTACGTTCAGACAAATTGATTCTGAGCAACTATATGAGTGATGTGAACGATTTAAGGATTTATTAAGGAGGTGCCCACAACACAACTATGAGAACTGGGTGTAAATCCAGTTATTTTACAATGGGTTGAATGGGCCAACTAGGATCATTGTGGATGCTGCAGCAGGAGGAACACTCTTTGCTAAGACTGCAAATGCTGCTTTTGAATTACTTGAGGAGATGTCAGCCAACAGTTTCCAGTGGCCCAGTGAGCGAGCAATGGTAAGGAAACCCATAGGTATGTATGAGGTTGATCACTTTAGTACTCTTTTCGCACAATTATCTGCACTAACCACGCAGGTAACAACTCTGACCAAGCAAGGAACACAACTCACTATTGAATCAGCTGCAGCTGGAATCGAGTTGTCAAGGGAAGCAGACCAAGAACAAGCTCAGTTCATAAATAATCGATATCCCAACAACAATAACAACTACCTAGGCAATCAGTACCAACAAGGGTTCCGTAACAATGATAAACTCTCATATGCCAACAACAATAATGCATTGACTCCACCACCTGGATATGCTCCACAAAAGAATGAAGGTAAACCATCATTTGAAGATTCGGTGGGTAACTTTGTTCAAAGCTCAGCATTGAGGCTTGAGAAGAATGAGTCAAGGCTTGATATGATTGAGGGTCACATAACTAACATGGGTGCTACGATGAAGTCTCTTGAGGTTCAAATTGGGCAGCTTGCTAATGCCATGAACAACCAACAAAGAGGAACATTTCCTAGCAACACTGAAGTGAACCAAAAAGAGCAGTGCAATGCCCTGGAATTGAGAATTGGCAAGGAACTTGGGGATGTAGAACCAGCACAGGTTGATGAGCCATCAGTTGAGGAGAAAATTTAGGTTGAAATCCCTAAGGAAGTTGAAAAGGAGAAGCAAGCCACGCCACATCAAAAGCCTCCTATGTTCAAGCCTACACTTACATATCCTCAACGCTTCAGGAAAAAGGCCATAGATGACCAGTTTGCAAAGTTCTTGGAGATTTTCAAGAAAATCCACATTAACATTCCATTTGCTGATGCGTTGCAACAAATGCGTAATTATGCAAAGTTCATGAAGGACATAATGGCACGGAAGAGAAAGCTCGAGGAATTTGAGACTGTGAATCTCACAGAAGAATGTGGTGGTATTCTCTAGAAGAAGCTACCACAAAAATTAAAAGATCCATGGAGTTTTACGATTACTTGTATTATTGGTAGTTCTATATTTAATAAGGCATTATGTGATTTAGGTGCAAGTATTAATTTAATACCTTTATCTATTTTCAAGAGCTTAGGGCTTGGAGAAGTAAAGCCTACTATCATTACCTTGCAATTGGCGGATAGGTCTCTTACGTATCCTCTAGGGATAATTGAAGATGCACTCGTTAAGGTGGACACATTTATTTTCCCTGCAGATTTTGTGGTACTAGATATGGAAGAAGATGGAGATGTTCCATTTATTTTGGGGAGACCATTCTTAGCGACATGCAGGGTACTTATCGATGTTCAAAGAGGAGAACTATCCTTGCGAGTTGGAGGCGAAGAAGTCATGTTTAATATTTAAAAGGCTCTCAAGGGATCTGACAAGGTAAGCACTTGCAAATTTTTAGATGTTATTGACTCATGTGTGCATAATTTTGAAGTAGGAACAATACCTGAGGATCAGTTGGAGAACTGCATGGTCAACTCCATTATGCATGTAGATGCAACTGAATCAGCACTTAAGAGCTTGCATAAGGAGAACAACACTGCTGGAACAGAGGAAGATGTACAAGATACATCAGTAGAACAAGTTACGAAGGCGAGCTCGGAATTGAAAGAACTACCTACCCACCTTAATTATGCCTTCTTGGGTGAGAATTCGACATATCCGGTAATTATATCTTCATCTCTTTGTTCTGTAGAGAAAGATAAATTATTACGTGTCTTGAGGACATTTAAATCTGCATTGGGTTGGTCAATTTCTGATGTAAAGGGGATTAGCCCATCTTTATGCATGCATATTCCCTGCTGAACCATAGAGTGCTATGATGGGGTTGTTCCTGTTCCTAACTCTTCCCCGGGTAGTTCCCTAAATACTTATGGAGGAGTCATTCACTCCCTCATTTGATCATCAAAGGCGGTTGAATCCAACAATGAAAGAGGTAGTAAAAGCATAAGTGCTTAAATTGTTAAATGCTGGGATTATTTATGCTATTTCAGATAGTGCATGGGTTTCCCCAGGTTGTGCCAAAGAAAGGAGGAATGACAGTGGTAAGAAATGAAAATAATGAGTTTATCTCAAGTCGAACTGTGATGGGATGGCGAGTTTGCATTGACTATAGGATACTCAACAAGGCCAAAAGGAAGGACCACTTCCCTCTTCCATTTATTGATCAGATGCAATACAGGTTAGCCGTTTATTGTTATTACTGTTTCTTAGATGGCTATTCAGGGTACAAACAAATTGCCATAGACCCCGAGGATCAAGAGAAAACAACATTTACTTGTCCATATGGAACTTTTGCGTTTAGAAGAATGCCTTTTGGTTTATGCAACGCACCTGCTACCTTTCAACGGTGCATGCTGGCTATATTTTCAGATATGGTGGAGGAAATCCTAGAAGTCTTCATGGACGACTTTTCGGTATTTGGTTCCTCTTTTGACCATTGTTTGCATAACCTATCTCTTGTGTTACAACGCTGCCAAGAAAAGAATCTTGTGTTAAATTGGGAGAAATGTCACTTTATGGTGCAAGAGGGTATTGTTCTTGGCCATAAGGTGTCATCTCAAGGACTTGAAGTGGATCGGACAAAAGTGGTTGCAATTGAAAAGCTTCCACCTCCGAACAATGAGAAGGATATTAGGAGCTTCCTTGGACATGTCGGGTTTTATCGACGTTTTATTAAAGATTTCTCTAAAATAGCTAAGCCATTATGTAATTTGTTAGAAAAAGACTCACCTTTTGTCTTTGATGATTCGTGTTTGCAGGCATTTGATAGGTTAAAGAAAGCACTTATATCAGCACCGATTATCAGAGTGCCGGACTGGAAGGAGCCATTTGTTTTAATGTGTGATGCCAACGACTATGCTGTTGGAGCAGTATTGGGGCAAAAGAAAGACAAGATTTTTAGGGCAATTTACTATGCAAGCAGAACTCATGGAGCCCAACATAATTACACCACCACCGAGAAAGAGATGTTAGCTGTGGTGTTTGCATTCGACAAGTTTAGAGCATATCTGATTGGGACAAAGGTCATAGTTTACACAGATCACACAGCTATTCGTTATCTTTCTGCAAAGAAGGATGCGAAACCCCGTTTGTTTCGATGGATTTTATTGCTGCAAGAGTTTGATTTCGAGATCTTGGATAAAAAGGGTAGTGAGAACTAAGTAGCAGATCACCTATCTCTTCTGGAGTTGGAGGATCAAGTGGATCATGGAGTCATACAAGATAATTTTCCTGATGAACATCTCTTTGAGATAGGTACTAAAACCCCTTGGTTTGCTGATTTTGCTAACTATTTGTCATGTAGTATATTGCCTCCAGACCTAAATTATCAGCAAAGGAAAAAGTTCTTTCATGACGCCAAGAATTATTACTGGGATGAACCATATGTATTCAGACGCTGTGCAGATCAAATTGTCAGGCGATGTGTAACTGAGGAGGAAGCAAAGGAAATTTTAGAAAAAATGTCACTCAACACCTTATGGGGGACATTTTGGAGCATCGAGAACCGCATCAAAAGTTCTTCAATCGGTTTTCTATTGGCCAGAGCTACATCGAGACAGTTATATTTTGGTAAAGACGTGTGATCTTTGTCAACATATTGGTAATATTTCCAAACGCCATGAGCTGCCATTGACAAATATATTGGAAGTAGAAATCTTCGATGTATGGGGTATTGATTTCATGGGCCCCTTTCCACCCTCTTGTGGTCAATCGTATATTTTGTTAGCAGTGGATTATGTTTCTAAGTGGGTTGAAGCAGTCGCCACATCCACTAGTGACGCTCATGTTGTGGTTAAGTTTGTGCAAAGAACATCTTTACCAGGTTTGACACTCCGATAACGATTATAAGTGATGAAGGGACCCACTTCTGTGAGAAGATCTTCAGTGCTTTGATGACGAAATACACTATGAGGCATAAAATTGCACTGGCTTATCATCCACAGACAACTGGCCAAGCTGAAATTTCTAAGAGAAATTAAGTTAATTCTAGAAAAGACTGTCAGCATCAACCGAAAGGATTGGGCTCTGAAATTTGATGATGTACTATGGGCGTACAGAACTGCATTCAAAAGTCCCATAGGGATGTCCCAATATCGTCTTGTCTTTGGGAAAGCATGCCACTTACCTGTAGAGTTGGAGCATCGAGCTTTTTGGGCTATTAAGGCCGCTGGTGAGTAACAGTTGTTACAGCTCACTGAAATGGATGAGTTTCGCAATGAAGCTTATGAAAATGCCAAAATTTACAAGGAGCGAACAAAGAATTGGCATGAAAAGCAAATCGTGACATATAACACATGCACCCCAAATAATTATGCCACAACCCCAAAATCCCAACATATAACACATGCACCCTGACATGCATTTCCCAAAATTATTAATTCAACACAAAGAATTAATACCATAATTTTCACAACAATGATTAATGTTTAAATAACACCTAATCATTTCGGGGATATCACAATACTCCCTACTTATAAGATTTCGTCCTCGAAATCAGCATGCACTTACCCAATATAAAATAAAATATAAATCACATACCAGAAAATAGTTCTGGATAGTGCTGCACCATGTGTCGCTCTGTCTCCCACGTGGCCTCCTCGACACCCCTACGATCCCAATGTACTTTGACCATAGGAATAACCTTGTTCCGAAGCCTGCGGTCTGCTCTATCCAAAATCCTGATAGGCCGCTCCACATAGGAAACATCGGACTCAAACTGCACCGCTGAAGGCTGCAACACATGCGAAGGATCTGGCTCGTACTTCCTCAGCATAGACACATGGAAAACATCGTGAATACCAGACAGAGAGGGCGGTAAAGCTAAACGGTACGCCAGAGTACCCACACGCTGTAAGATCTCATACGGCCTACATATCTCGGGGATAACTTTCCTCGCATCCCAAACCGTACTACACCTCTGAAAGGTGAGATCTTTAGAAAGACTCTGTCGCCCAACTGAAACTCCAACGGTCTTCGCCGCTGATTGGCATACGCTGCCTGTCTGTCCTGAGCTGCCTTCATCTTCTGTCTTATCACCTTTACCTTTTCTTCCATTTCCCGGATCAAATCTGGTCCTCCGACTGATTTGCGATCCATGTCGTCCCAACACAAAGGTGACCTACAACGTCTACCATAGAGGGCCTCAAAAGGAGCCATCTGTATGCTTGCCTGGTAGCTGTTGTTGTAAGAGAACTCTACTAAGGCCACCGAGTCCTGCCAAGAAGTATCGAATTCCAACACACAAGCCCTCAACATATCTTCGAGCGTCTGTATCGTACGCTCGGTCTGTCCGTCCGTCTGGGGATGATAGGCTGTGCTCAACCTCAACTCTGTACCAAGAGCTGACTGAAGACCCTCCCAAAAGTGAGATGTAAACCGCGGATCTCGATCAGACACAATCGAAACAAGGATCCCATGCAGTCTCAACACATCTCTGACATATAACTGTGCCATCCTCAAGTACGTGAAGGTCATACAGTAGGGAATGAAATGAGCACTCTTAGTCAATCTGTCGATGACTACCCATATCGCATCGAAACCCGAAACAGTCCTCGGTAAGTGGGTCACGAAATCAATAGACACGTGCTGCCACTTCCACTCGGGTATCTCCAAACTCCTTAGTTCACCTCCAGGCCTCTGCCTCTCAGCCTTTACCTGCTGACAAATCAAACACCTCTTGACGAATGAGGTAACATCTTGTTTCATACGCCTCCACCAGAACTGGCTGCGTAGATCCTTATACATCTTCTTCCCGCCCGGGTGGACACTCATCCTGCTGCAATGAGCTCGCTGTAATATACCCCGTCGCAACTCGGGTGTATCTGGAACCACCCATCTGTCGCCAAGTCTCAGAGAACCGTCCTCATCCACTCTGAATCTCGATGGCTGACCTGAATGAACAACTAACACCCATCTCTGAACCTCTGCGTCGGTCCCCTGAGCCTTCCTGATGTGATCATAAATAACAGGCTCAGCTAGCAAGGTCAATACCTGTACTGGTGAAGTAGATACATCATAATCAAACCCCAACTGACAGTAGGAGCCCAACATAGCTGATAAGCACATGGCATCCTCTGCTGTGCTCCTCACCTTCCGACTCAAAGCGTCAGCTGTCAAATTTGATTTCCCGGGATGGTATAGGATTTCACAATCATAATCCTTCAGTAGATCCATCCATCTCCTCTGCCTCATGTTCAGCTCAGCCTGTGTAAACAAGAACTTCAGGCTCTTGTGATCAGTGAAAATGGTAAATGAGGTACCATATAAGTAGTGTCGCCATATCTTCAAGGCGAACACTATAGCTGCTAGCTCCAGATCATGGACTGGATACCTCGTCTCATGTGGCTTCAACTGTCTCGAAGCATAAGCCACTACATATCTTTCCTGCATCAGTACGCATCCTAGGCCCTGTAGCGATGCGTCAGTATAAAGAACAAATCCTTTGTTCTCCCTGGGAATCACTAGAACTGGTGCAGTAGTCAGTCTGTGCTTTAATTCCCTAAAGCTGTGCTCACAAGCCTCTGTCCAACAAAAAGGGACTCCCTTCTGAGTCAGCTGTGTAAGTGGCTTGGCAATCTTTGAGAAACCCTCGACGAAACGTCGGTAATAGCCAGCCAGACCAAGAAAACTTCGAATTTCACTGACTGAAGTAGGGGCAGACCAATCCATAACTGCCTCTATCTTCCTCGGGTCTACTGATATCCCCTCTCGTGAAATGATATGGCCCAAGAATGCTACACTGCTCAGCCAGAACTCACACTTGCTGAGTTTGGCGTACAACTGATGATCTCTGAGGATCTGGAGCACTATCCTCAGATGATCGGCATGATCCTCCTCACTCCTTGAATAGACAAGGATGTCATCAATGAATACGATCACAAACTGATCGAGGTACTCCTGAAATACTCTGCTCATCAGGCTCATAAAAACTGCAGGTGCATTTGTCACCCCGAATGGCATCACTAAGAACTCGTAGTGCCCATACCGAGTTCTAAAAGCCGTCTTTTGGATATCGTCAGCTCTAACCCGCACCTGGTGATAGCCTGACCTCAAATCTATCTTTGAGTAAACCTCTGTACCCTGAAGCTGATCAAAAAGGTCATCAATCCTCGGAAGTGGGTACCTGTTCTTCACTGTGGCCTTGTTCAGTTGCCTGTAGTCAATGCACAGACGCATTGAACCATCCTTCTTTTTCACGAACAAGACTGGTGCACCCCAAGGCGATACACTAGAACGAATGTATCCCTTGTCGAGGAGCTCCTGTAACTGCACTTTCAGCTCTCTCAGCTCTGCCGGTGCCATCCTGTATGGGGCACGAGAAATGGCTGATGTCCCCGGCAGTAGCTCAATGGCAAACTCCACATCTCTGATCGGCGGAAACCCTGGAATCTCATCCGGGAATATATCAATGAATTCCGCCACGACCGGAATGTCCTCGGCTCTCACTTCCTTCTCTTCTGATGCATCCATGGCATAAATAAGGTAGCCAGTGTGGCCGCGTTCCAATAACCGCGACATCTTAACCGATGAGATCACTGGAATCTTTGGACGAGAGCCGTCCCCATAAAAAGTCCACTGGAACCCCTGATCAGACAGGAAACGTACCATCCTCTGTCGGCAATCTACCACAGCTCGGTATCTGCTCAACACATCAATGCCGATAATGCAGTCAAGATCTGCCATCTCTAACCGAATCAGATCGGCCCTCAGATCGTTGCCCTCAAAATAAATGAGGCAATCAGGTAACAAGCGGTCAGCAATCACATGCTTCCCCGTGGGTGTCGAGACCATGAGAGGCGTGGGTAACAGAGACGAGCACAAGTGATGTCTCTCCACAAAAGCAACAGATACAAAAGAATGAGAAGCACCTGTATCTACCAAAATAAATGCAGGGTACGTAAATAAATGACACGTACCAGCAATGACCTCCTCCGGGGCTGCCTCAGCCTGCTCCCTAGTCAGTACATACACCTGACCTTGCGGCGGTCCCGCCGCCTGACCTCCCTGCGGTCGAGGTGCAAACTGTTGTCTCGGTGGTGCCGTCCTAGCGTCAAATCTTGGCCTATTCGGCCCTGAATCTGCCTGACTTGCCCGATTGGGGCAATTCCGAGCTAAGTGGCCCACCTTGCCACAAACATAACAGCCTCGGCAGTCACGTGACAAGTGAAATCCTCCACAGCGGTCACACCTGTCCTCTCCTGCCTTACTCCCCTGTGTAGGTCCCCGATTGCTTTGTTTGTGACTCTGAGACTTTTTCCCACCAAATCTGGAAGATGATGAGGCCCCACGAGCCTTAAACTGATCTCCTCATGGCCTCAGACTATCAGCAACAGGCCTATGTGGTGGTACGAAAGGGGGTACAACATCCTTGTACGCGCCCACTGCAATCTCTGCCAACTCTGCCCGTGTCAGGGCGTCATCAAAAGAGCTGGGGTTGTTTGAAACAACCCGATCAAATAGCTCTGGCCTCAGCCCCTTCAGAAAGTTCCTCATCTTAGCATGACTGCTGACAGCAATATGAGGTACATACCTCAGCAGTGAGGAATACTGCATAGCGTAGTCTGATACTGACAGGCTGCCTTGCTTTAAACTATTGAACTCATCTTCCTTCAATTGTCTGGCAGCTGCAGAAAAGTACCGGTTAAGAAACCGGGTCCTGAATATAGTCCAGTCTACCACCATACCTTGAGCCCTCAGCTCCATCACAGTGGTCTTCCACCACATAGAAGGCTTCTTCGCCATCTGAAACTCGGCTAACCTCAGCCATGCGGTACGTGCACAGGGCGCAGTCACAAGTATCTGCTCTATCCGTTCCAGCCACTCTTCGGCCCCTTCTCCAGACTCGGTCCCCTCAAACATGGGTGGATGAAAGTTCAGAACTGTGTCAAACTGAGCTCCCCTGGTAATAACGTCTATGCACTGGGCTCCACGCCCACAACAAGTGGCGGTAACGGATTTGCCTGAGCAACACTAGCATTCATACTGCCCATATCCCCTACCTCTTCATTGAGGTTCTCCTGGTTAATAGCCGCCATGCTGCAACACAAGAGTTAACAACAATACCAAAAGCAGTTCATAGTATAAGCCGTTAGATAACAAGAGTATCATATTCAAAGCATGTTAGTATAAACTTATACAAAAATATGCATCACATGCATAACATGCCCAACAATGAATACCTAACCAACTTGTCTCTAAAGGCTACCCTTCACTCTTCCCTGGTTATCTAACCACTGCTCTGATACAACTAAATGTGAGACCCCGTTATCTCAAACATACTAATAGGTGCTATTAAGAGAACTAAACATTCATATGAATAAATCAGAGTAATAAGTCGGGTTGATTAACCTGAGCTTAAGAGATTACAATACCAAAAGTTTCAAAAAGGAATTTCACATATTCCTACAAAAGGTACTACATTATAGTCTTACTCTACTTCATGTAGAAGCTACACAAAAATTTCTCTAACATGCTAATCCTGTAGCACTCCTTACAGCTCAGCTTTTCAACCCCGACCCTGGTTCTCATCATCAAAAGCACCTACAAAGACAACCCCCAACACATGAGCATAACATAATTCATATTCAACATAATATGAATGTAAGACGTAAATGCATAATCATAATACAAAACACTTCCTGTATTTCCATCGCATTTACAACGCCTATTGGTTGTCCCTGTACCACAATTCATAATCAAAACACAATATGAATATATGGCTTCACAAATAAATGTCATGACATATCATCTCTTTTTCTTGAGTCAGTCATCATCAGTTATTTTAATGCTTCATCGCTTCATAATCTCAAAAACAAGCGGTATCTCATCCTCGCTTCTTCGTACAAGCGGTATCCCATCCTCGCTTAGTACTGTATACCCCGCCTCCATGTGCAAGCGAGCCTCCCCCCTCCCGCTCCACATTTTTAGCGGTCAAGCGTAAGCATTAAAACCTTCACTGTGATCACCCCTGACTCGTGGAATACACCTCTTTATTCCACATCACAATATGCAACAACAATGCATAATAACATGTATCATACTCTTAATGCATCACATTGCATTCATCATGTGTCAAATAGACAAACATAAAATACATGTTACCGTTGGGATGCCCGTACGCCGCTTACGTACCTTTCCAAAATGTAGTGTGTTGTGGGACTCTATCCCTGCGCTGTGTAGCTGTCTGTGAAGGCTCTACACCAGTGTACAACACAATATTAGATGTCTCATTACAATCCAATATCAAATTTAAACAAATTCCACATTTTAAAAAAAAAGGCACTACCAATCGATCGGCCCTCATCACCGATCGATCGGTGAACTGTTCGAATTTATTAAAAAAGCTACGGCTTTTGCCGATCGATCGGTGTTATTCACCGATCGATCGGTCGCTCTGTTTCAGCCCAGATTTCCAGAATTCTCTAACACCGATATTTTTGCCTCTTAATCTAACATGTAAGACATACAACATGCCAAACCCAACATGCTAGCAGTTACAATACACTACCCTGAGTGTATTCATATAAAATATATATCCCAAACACAAACTCACATGCATTAAAATTTCCCATTAACATCAGTACTCAACCAACTTTTCTGAAAAATAGGGCATTGTCTTCCTGCCCAGATTTTCGAGTACCCACTTTCAAGCAATAAAATCTACCATAAAAGTCATGAAGTTTGCTCGAAAAAATGTCAAGGGCTTCACAAAACTACCATGTATGTACTCAACCCAAAGGTTTACCAAAAACCTAGCTAACATGCATGATATCACCTTCACAATTTCACTCCCATCCCATATTTTCCAGAAAAACAGGGCACACACATTACCCAGATTTTCGAACACTATACTTTACATGCTTAAATCTTCCACATAAAACATGTAACATGCTCAAGGAAAAATACTGAAAGTTTCATAATAACACCATAAATGAACTTAATTCGAAGGTTCAACGAAACCTAAGCTATCATGCCATTTTTACACCAAGTAAAAACATGACTCAAAACACAACTTGACCCAAAACAGAACATGGTTTCTCACCCTCTTTTGCTCCGATTTTTACAAGCTTTCCAAGCAGTGAAAATGGAAGATCTCCTCCCTAACTTCCTTAGCAGCTGTTGGACGATTTTTGGGAGAGAATTGGAGGGGTTTCAGACATGGAAAGGTGGAGTGGGAGATGGGACAAGTCGTATGGGTGAGCAGCTGGCAGCAGGGTATGGGTCAAGGGGGGTGGTTGGGTGGTGGGTTATGTGATGTGTTATGTTTTGGTCCCGGTATTTAGCACGTTGTATTAAAATATCCTCACATGATATTTATAGTATTTTCTCAATAAAATACTTCAACTCCCATTTAAACATGCTTCACCAAAGCAAATAACACACACCCCAAATAATTATGCCACAACCCCAAAATCCCAACATATAACACATGCACCCTGACATGCATTTCCCAAAATTATTAATTCAACACAAAGAATTAATACCATAATTTTCACAACAATGATTAATGTTTAAATAACACCTAATCATTTCGGGGATATCACAATTATGGGGAAGAAGTAAGGAATGTGGACTATGTTCATCTGAGGGAGCCTAAGTGAAGGAATGGAAGACAGTCGGGATGATGACTATAAACTAAGCGCTTTTTTGGAGGCAATCCAAATTCTGTATCCTTTATTTTATTTAATTTAAATAAAAAAATCAGTTGCGTAACGCCTTTACAAGGCGTAAATACCCCAGAAAAAAATTTTAGCTTTTGCAAATGCCGCAGCGTAGGCGTATTTACGCCTGTTAATGGCATAAATACTCCTGTTCAATAATCCTGGAAAAAAAAAGCCGTGCGAGTGGCGTATTTACGCCTCTCATGCGGCGTAAATACGCCATTCGCCTTTTAAGTCTGATTCTGCAGTTTTTTTTCACAATTTCTCCTCTTCTCTTCAACCCTAACTCACGCACCCCCACCCACCCCCCCCCCCCCCCCCCACCACCACCACCAAAACCCCAAATTCCAACTTTTATCTTCAATTTCCCTTGTTTAAGAAACCCCACATCTGAAATCTAGTGTTTTTTTCAGATTAATTGCAGGCTTTTTGGAGTCCATTCTTGCAAGGAAGCAAGTTTAGGGGGTTGCTAAGTGGTACTCTTGATTCTCCAACCAAATTCGATTTTGCTTCATCTAAGGCTGGGTAAGTATAATTTCTCAACAAGTATTGAGCTCTTGTGAGAAAAAGTGGAAATATTTTGTGCTTGGATAGATGTGGAAATTGAATTGGGTGTGATATTATTGTGGAGTTTGATATTGGAGTAATTGTTGTGGGGGTGAATTAGCCAAGTTTGGGGGTTATTGTTAATTTTGGTTTATTGGAAGTGCACATCTAATGGCACCCAAAAAGAAACAAAAGGGGAGCACTTCCAAACAACCCGCTTCTTCATCGGTATCGTTTGACGCCCACATATTTTGGAATGTTGATGCTGAGAATAATTATAAGTCGGAATTAGATAGGCCCTGGATCAGTGAGCATGGGTTTGATTTTACTGACCCCCAACACCCCATCCTTCAAAGTGCCAGAGCTCGTGGTTGGGGGGAATTTATTAAGGAACCGAATGATGCGGTGCAGCCTATGGTTCGTGAATTTTATGCTAACCTCTCTGTGCGACATGATGACTACAAGGTCTTGGTTCGAGGATACATGGTAGCCTTTGATCGCCACACAATCAATACACTCTTAGAGATGCCAGATGTGGAAGATGACGAATACACTACCTATATCAATGAACAGGTCGACTACAATGAGATCATTTTGAGGTTGTGCTGCCCTAATGCGCGTTGGAAAATGAATCAAGATCGGTTTATCAATTTCCAGCTTCGGCGCTAAAAGAAACTGAGAAGTTCTGGTTCTCCTTTATCAAGGCACGGATTAAGCCAGCTCTTCATGTCAATGATGTGACCAAGGATAGAGCTGCCCTGCTGTTTGCTATTATGACTGGCTTATCTATCGACTTAGGGCGTGTTCTCCAGTACTCCATTGAGTTTGCCTGCAGGGGGCAACGATTTTGGGATTCCCACACCCCATGCTGATTACTGATTTATGCTACTATGCGGGGTGCGATGGGGCCCTGATGAAGAGCGGTTGAAAATTCGGAAGCCGATCTTGTTATCAAGACATGCTATTCGAGGACGACGCCCCCAATCATCTAGCCAAGCAGGCACCTCGAGTGAGCCACCACCAACTGAATCTGATCTGATCCCGGACTTTCACACCATTGTTACCAGACTCACTGACTTGGAGCATTGTGTAGCGGCTCAAGCTCATCAATGGGAAGAGTTCCACCAAAGTCACGAAGCATACCTGCAGCGCCAAGAGGCATTCCAGCAGCGTCAAGTTATATACATGAACTTTGTGGTTGACTTTACCTCAGCCCTCGCCCAGGAGTTCCCTCAGAGAGTGTTTCCACAGCTCCTACTTTCCAGCCACCACCCACAACCGCCCCCAGATGATATGGATGACGATGACCAATGACGGTTGTCGCTTAGGTATGTGCATCGTTCCATATCGTTCTTCATGTTGTATGCATTGAGGACAATGCACATTTCTAAGTTTAGGGGGGGTACTTTGAACTTTGTCTCAAATTACTTGGATTTCTGTTTATTCTGGTCAGTTGTGTCTTACTTGCTTTGTAATAGTTTTTTTTTGTTGGTTTGTCATTGATTAGAGTCTGTTGAGGCCAATGATGAATACTTGAGTTGACTTGTGAAAATTTTAAAATTTTCTTGTTTTCACTTTGCTCTTGAGTTTCTCACATATTCATGCACTAGAGACCATGACCATTTGATTAATCAATGTTGATTTGAACATAAATATGATATAGGTGATTCTTGATAATATCTTGGGCCTTTATTCATTGATATAAATTTGTCATAGTAGCCCATTTGAGCCTAATTGTGAAAGAATGAGACTTAAATTGTTGCATTATGTTTCAGATTCTCATTCAAATTCTTTTGATCAACACATTCTCTGAGCACAATTGGTTAAACCACATATAAGTTATTTGTGAATTGAGAGTAGTGTAGAACGTACTATAGTAACCTTTGAGGCAAAATACAGACATATGTGGCTTAGGAATGATTTAGGCAATTTTTGATCGTTTGAGCCTTTGCAGCCACCAAATGACATCATTGTATCCCTAGTTACCCTTTTGAGCTTAATACAAATCGAATGGCATGTGCTTAGGCACATGAATGACCTCATTCGTCGTTTTAAGATACCACATCAACCACCTTGTTGAGAGCTTATGCACTATTTCCCACCCTCAAGTGAGTAAGCTTCTATTGTGCTTTAAAATTTCAAATAACTCCCATGTTCAATAATTGAAAATTAGAAGGGGAGTAACCAAAAAAAAATAATAATGAGGTGAATGATGAGGCGGATGAGAAAGGAGGGTGAATTGAAAAGAAAAGAAAAATGATGAATCATCAATAGAAGGAATTGAATTTGGGATGAGAGTGTGCAACTTGGTTATATTTAACTTACTCTCTTGCTTTGAATATCCTCTCCTTTTATTGAAGCCATGAGCCGAAGCCTAACCTTACAAGCCTATTAAGACCTATTGACCGAGCCACATTCATCTAATATACTAGTGGAGAAGGTTATGAATAGTAAACCTATGGACACTCGAGAAACACTTGTAATGAATATGGTTTTGACATTCACATATGTGCATCTCATTACCTAGTCATGATGCATTGTTTAGCATTTATCAAAGTCATACTCCTTTTATGAACAATGCAAATTGAACATATACCTTGCAAAGTCCTATTGATTTGTGTGAGTAAATATTGCTTTGAGTTAATGATTTAATGGTAATGGTAACACACACAAACTTGAGAACTCTTGAGTAAGTGAAATGCATGTTTGAATTGAGAATTTTAGACCATGTATTTCTGAGGCCTACACAATTGGATTGTTTCACAACTTTGTTTTGTGTGGCATTTCATTTCATATTTGTTTTTGTTACTCTTGTTTGTTTTGCTCGGGACTAGCAAAAGTTTAAGTTTAGGCGGTTTGATAAGTGTATTTTATACACTTATATTTCTTCTTATTTTACATGGTTTAGTGCTGGTTCTCGATCAAAATTACGTTTTTGGTATTGTTCTGTCATGTCTTGTAAGAATCCAGGTAACTACGTGATTTGTGGACTAAAATGGTGCAAATAGCGGATTAAAATGATGAATTGAGGTCAAGATTCCAAGGTTTCCATCCAAAAGGTTGGCGTAGCTACGCCATTATCAGGCGTAAATACGCAAAGCTACATCATTTCCATCATTTTGAAGAGTTACAGTAGGCATAACTACGCAAGTTTCAGGCGTAGCTACGCCAAGGCAACGACAGTCGAGATTTCTGAAAAAGGAGTTCGGGTGCAACTACGCCACTTTGAGGCGTAGCTACGCCAGTTGAAGCGTAATTACGCCAAGACCCATGCGTAAATACACCAGTCACGCGGGAAGCCAAGTTTTTAACACATCATCGGCGTAGTTACGCTAGTATTGTTGGCGTAAATATGCCAACAGAATTTTGGAAATTTATGCTACCTTCCTTATCTGATTTTTGAATAAAAATGGCAAGGATATTGGGATTCACATTCAGACTAGAACAAAAGGAACTACGGTTGGAGGAGAAGAAAGGGAGATGACAACGGCTCGGAGAAAAAAAGGAGAGATTCCATCACGAGACGGAGGCGTTCATCGGAGAACGAAGAATAGCTTCTAAATCGTTTTGTATTTCTAACTTTTACTAATTTTTATGGATTATTTAAACATGTCTATGTGTTTAATTCATTCTAGCATTAACTAATTCTATTTTTCTAGGAGAACGATGTAGCTTGTGTACGCTTATTATGAATTGATTGAAGTAATTGGATCTCCATATGGTTTATTTGTGTTTCCCTGTTCTTAATACTTTTGATCTACTGACAATGGATTGAATGATGTTATATTTGTGATCTATCACTCAAGAGAGGGGGTTGTGAATAGGAAAGAAGGGATTCATATCGTGGAAGTTTATAGTGTTCGAGAGGCCTATAACTCTATAGAAGCCTTTAGAGGAATTACTGTGCAATTTCAATTGTTTGATAATTGATCTTAGATAGAGATATCAAGATTAATGTTACATGATTACTTCTGCTTAACACTCGAGAGAGGGAGTAGAAAATAAAAAAGAATTCTCGGCTAGTAAACTAGGAAAATCCATAATATTGAAATCAAGGCATGATAAGTGTAGTGGATGAACAAGTGAAATCGAACTCATAGATCCGTCTCTAATTGATTTTTTTCCCAACTCAAGATTTGATCATTGGTAGTTTAATTGATTTTTATTATTTGCATAAACACTCAACCATTCGATTCTCTAGATAAAGCAAAAATGATTTTAATCAGTACTTAGATTTAACTTTATATTCAATCTATGTGGGTTCGACATCTTTTATATTAAAACTTGACCACCGCGCACTTGCTGTAAGGAACTTTTACAACAGACAACAATCTCGTACACGATTGGGACACATGTTGGACACTAGTGGAGTGTCCTTAATTGTTTTTTAAAAAAGCCGGGTGTCGGACACGCACGACTATAGGGCTTGTCCGACACGAAAAGGACACTTTACATGGTTTTAGGAACAATGCAGATTGGCTAGATTTTGGTTGATTTGGTTTGATTTTGGCCAAATTAGACCTCGGGCTCTATGTTAAACATCGATCAAGGAAAAACCCATGTGTAAGACCCCAACTCATAATCTCGTCATTAGTGCATTTATCGCAAATATTAGTGTATAATTTTTTTTCATTAGGGGATTCTCATTGCATGCTTCTTAATTGTAGCATAACTTCCATAAAAAATTTCGACATAATCCCTCGTAAACTCGATTCTCAACACAACTCAATTCACATATGTATGCACTTTATAATGCACTAGTATTATTCTCAATTCATTATGCAATTTTACTCTTAATAAATTGTATGCAATACCAAAATGAATAGAGAAATACCAAAGACATTTGTACAATCCATATACACATATCAAAATACTTATAGACGAGCATTGAATAAATAAATGTTTATATTACAAAAATCACGGTACTCCATACAATACTGGTACATCACTCCTTGGAACATCCTCATTCAATGATTCGAACTTGTTTCTTGAACCAATGTCGCACATGTTCTACCTTTTCAACAAAAACGGCCCCACATGTGATGAGCACACCAACAACATAATCTCAATATCAACGAATATGTGAACAATTGTATTGATCACTTTTATTTTAAACAATTATTTCTCAGTGAAGCGATTCTACCGCAAGTGCACGGTGTCAAGTTTTAGTATAGTGATTAAAAAGAAAGGATGTCGAACCCACAGCGACTAACGTATAAGTACCAAATAAAATTAGCAAAAATTATATTTAGCCTACGAAAAAGATGATTAATTAACTAATTAAACTAAAGAATTAAAAACTCAAAAATAAAACAACTCCTTTGCAGATGCGAATGAATTCCGCTCAAGAAATCTATCAAGATATTCATTCAATTGTGTGTCGTCGATGATTTGTTTGTTAAAACAATTACTTATCAATCAATTCTTAAGGTGACGGATTTCCGAATATAATCAATACACTCTCTCGAGTTGTATTGAAACTAGTAATAAATTGACGCAAGTAACTCTCGTTCACTTAAACCAATTTAATACCGAATAAATCTCTATGAAAACCGTTGATCTTTAAATCTTTCAATTTAAAGTGACCACGTATGTGATTTAATCTATCGATCTAAATCTTAAACATACAACATGAATTATTTTAGCGTATTATAATTTTATCTTTCGATCTCAATTATAATTCACAATTTCAATCAAAGGTAGCTAGGCTTTGATAGCATCAAGCATATAATTCATGAACAAAAGATATTCAAACATAACCAAATCAAAGATTCAAACCAAATATTCCTTAAACTTGATAGAATAAACTCAATTAAATTCAAATCAAATTAATAAGAAGCTTAATCGTCTCTGAACCTCAAAAACATCAAATAAATATGAAAATCAAATTAATCTAGAGTTTAGAAATACGATAAACGTAGGAACGACTCCGTGCGTTGAACGATCTTTCTTCTCTCGCTTCCTTCCTTGCACTTCAAAGGATTCTTCAACCTTCTCTTGTTCCGGTTAGATGAAAGGCGGCTAAAGAATTATTTAGGTCTGATTCTATTCAGAATAATGGATGCAATTTTTGTGCTTCTTTTCCTTATTTATAGAGGAGGTGGAATATGGAAGAGTTTCCAAAAATCAAAACCAAATCAAGACTTTTATTTTTAGAAAATTCTGCGTCTCGATCGGTCGGTTGATATGTCTCGATCGATCGAGCGCCTTCAGCTTCTGAGTCTGACTTTCTCTGCCTCGCTCGATCGATCGAGTTGAAGCTTCCGATCGATTGAGATTTCTTCCAAATTTCTTGTCAACTCTCTGCCAGTGTCGATCGATCGAGAAGGTTTATCCGATCGATCAAGCTCTGAAATTTAATGTTGGCCAAAACTTCTGACTCTTCCGATCGATCGACCTCCTATTCCGATTGATCGAGAATGCCAGAACTCAAATTCTTCATTTATTGGCTTGATTTGATCGGTTTTATTCCTTATAGCTCAATTCTTCCACATTCCACCTAGATTCCTGAAACAATCAAATAAATACCAAAAAGCATAACATCTTCACGGAATCTACACGAAAATATATACAAATCAAAGCCCAAATATGCGTAATAATCAACCCTTTCAACTCCCCCAAACTTAGATTTTATCGTCCTCGAGCAAACATTAAGATCAAAATGCAAAGTTAATCATCAATACTTTGAATGAATTTGTTGGGAAACGATTTATAAGTTTTGGTGATTACAAACATCTACCGAGAAGAGACATCTACCGGACTGAGATACTCACTGGATGAAGACATCTACCGGGTGAAAGGCATCTACCGGGTGAAGACATCTACCGGGTAAAGACACCTACCAGATGAAGACATCTACCGGATGAAGACATCTACCGGGTGAAGACATCTACCGGGTGAAGACATCTACCGGATGAAGACACCTACTGGATGAAGACATCTACTGGGTAAAGACATCTACCGGGTGAAGACATCTACCGGATGAAGACACCTACCGGATGAAGACACCTACTGGATGAAAACATCTACCGGACTGAGATACTCACTGGATAAAGACATCTACTGGAATAGACAACCACTGTATTATTACTCCACCGGATAAAGACTTCCACCGGATAAAGACATCTACTGCATGAAGTCTTTCATCAAGTCTAACCAACATCTACTGAGCTAAAAAGTACGACTGGATACTGAAGTTACAAGACCAGTTGAAGTGAATCCAGCAGCGGATTGAAGAGATAAGACAAAGTAGTACAAAGGTACAACAGAGCGACGAGCACTACGAAATCATCGCCACCAATTCCGTCAGATTGTAAGAGCCGTTGCTGAACAAAAATGGAAGGAAGATAAAATGGAAAAGAAAACAGATTCTACGCTGAACCTTCCATACCAAGAAAGTTTACCTTTGGAAATGAAGTCTATAAATACAGATGCTGAATGAATGAAGAAAAAGAGTTGAATCCACTAACAATCGATTATTCTATACATTCAAACAGAGAAATTTATCAAGTCATAATTATCTGAAGATTCAGCTAGAACAAGGAACACCTACTGGTATATCAAAGATCAAGTTAACAAGAAGTGTTTTCTCCTAAGCCAAGTAATATATCGCAAAAGCGGAACCTGCGTGTGTGTTCATGTCAATCATGAGTTCCATATATACTTTTAGGATCAAATAATGCTATTAAACTCAAAATCAAGATTTACTTTTAAACACTTCATAATCCTACTTTTCAAACACTTCTCCACTAATGTAGTTATTCCCTAGACTTGGATTAATAGGTCTTTTAAAGCTTGTAATGTTTGGCCTAGGTGTTTGGCTTCAAAGAAAAGATAGGGAATTACAAAGAAGAGTGTATAATCATAGAAAATTCAAATTTTTTTAGCACACTTTGAGCTCTTCTTCTTTTTTCTAGCCTTGGCCACTTTGGGTCTTATTTATTCACTTTTTTCTCAAGGCTTCTTCTATCCTTTTCTTTTCTCATTCATCAAATTTTTTTTTACAATAAGCTCATCAAAGTTTAGCATTTCAAGTGCATCTAATGAGAATCATTATACTCCCTTAGGGTCAAGATAAAAATCTTCCATTTAGGCTCAAGTAGGTCGGTATAATGAGGTTGCAAAAAAATGTTGAATGTGGCTAATAGTATGTCAAACATACTACATTCTTTTATCATTTAGGCTCAAATTAGGGAACTAGAGATTGATATAAATATGGTAAGCTTGAAAGGCTCAAACGGTCCAAAGATCGCCTAAATCATTTCCAAGTCTAGTTCCTAACTATAAAATTTCGCCTCAAAGTGCTCTCAAATAGGTTCTAAAGTGTTTCAAGATCCTTAAGATAAATCATAGTTAACAAAATTGTTCCAATATACAATTCACTCAATCATGAGCCAAAAGTGCTCAAATATTCCTCAATTTTTGAAATATTAACTTAACCTAAGATATTCACAAACAAGTCAAAATCTTCAAGACTTAAGTTGAGATGGGGATTAATATCATCATGTAATACCATTGCAGGTCTAATTCATTATTTCTAAATGATGAAATTATTTTCGAGAAAAAAATTTTTATGTGCCCAAAAACGATCTAATCTCATTATAGATCAGTCATGCAAGGAAGTACCACAAGTTAACAATAGAAATCAGTAAACACCCCCCCCCCCCCAAACTTAGTACATGCATTGCCCTCAATGTATGGTAAACAATAAGTGGAAAAGCAAAGCACATACCTCGACGACGATCGTCAGTGATCGTCGTCCTCATCATGCTCCGGAGGTGGTACTGGGTAATATGGCTCCTCAGAATGGTATGGTGGGTGTGGCGGATAATCCGGTGGTGGTGGTTGATGGTATGGCGGGAATGGTCGAATTTGCGGCTCAGGCGGGAACTGAATATATGGGAAACCTTGGGCCAATGCATTATTCCATGCACATTGGTATTGCAGGTGCTGACTTATCTGTGCTTGGCCCCACTGTAGTTCCTGTTGCAGATTTTGGATGCCCTGCTGCTCCAGGCGGAGGTCTTGGAGATCCCTGTGAAGGGAGTCCAAGGTAATCGCTGAATGCTCTGCAGCGGAAGAGGAGGATGGCCCAGCATGTCTGCTGCTCGAGGGCCGTGGCTCGGCCCTTCGTCGGCCTGTAGGAGGTGGTGGCCCATCAACCACAATTGGTCCTTTAGATGGTAGGAGTTCCTCATCGGTGTCCCACTTCACTCCACCTCTCTTGCCAAGGGCTGTGATAGTCGATGGAAAAGGCAATGCAGAGGTGGGTGAACTCCTACCGATGTCACAGATATGTTCATTGATAATATGCCCCAAATCCACCGTTTGCCCTATAAGTATGGCTTATACCAGGACAGCTCTCTCCTTAGTAACCTCAGAAGTGTGGGTCGATGGCATGACCCTGGAGGCTATGAAGGAGAACCAAGCTTGTGCCTCTAGCTTCAGATGTTTCTTCAGGACCAATTGAGGCTCTCCATTGCTGTTTCTTTGCCAATCAATCCCATCGATACCGATTACAGAAATTACCTCGTCATAGTTGATTTGGCTTGTTTGAATGCTTGGTAATCACTGTTCTTTATCGATGGCATCCTAAAAATCGCATTCACCTTGAATCGATCATATTCAATATCTTTACCCCTGACAAATACAACCTCTCTTGAATTTGGGTGGACCGTCCTCAAATTAGCATAGAATTCCCTCACTACCGGGACCACTGCATTAATAGGTTGTTGGATGAATTCAAACCACCCCCGTCGCCTAGCTTCTTGAATGACCGGGCATTCAAGCTTATCCAAACTCATTCCCCTTTCGCGACTGAGGGGTTTGCGGTGATAGCTAGGGTACAATTCCGCCGCTACGGAATTCACAAAGCGCTTCTCATCATACTCTGCAGCCAAAGTGGTGGCTTCGACTTGCTTTTGCTTTCTCTTTGGCGACATTGATCAATTTACAATTCTTACTTCGTCACTCCGAACCACAACAATAAATCACCAATATCACAAACCACATCAAGAATGTACAAATCTTACCAACCAACCATTCACTTCCCCAAAATTCAACTACTCAATTTCCAAATTCACCAAAAACTTCAACCTTATATATCCAAACAACAATATTCACTAAATTATGGATATAGAGAAGAGTTGAAACCATATACCATGAAAATCTAGGTGATGGTTTGGAATCTTGCTTGAGTTCCTCCTTGTTGATGAAATCTCCCAATTCCAGTTGTAAATCTTCGAATCTGTTGCAAAAAGTGTGATTAGATGAAGCTTGGAAGCTTAAATTGCAAGATTTGTGAGTATGGGAAGATTATAGGAAGAAATTTGGGGATTAGGTTAAAAGGGGCGATTTTTTTCTTGGAAAATTTGGAAGGATTGAGTTTTTGTGCTTTGATACTGCTGATATCTGATGTTAAAAACGAAAATTTTTGTTGCTCGATCGATCGAGAGTTTCCGCTCGATCGATCGAGCGAGACAGAAAAAAATTTCTTCTCTTTATGACCTTCCGCGATCGATCGGGAGTCAAATCTCGATCGATCGGTGACACCAAAAAAAATTTATTTTTTTCAACCCATGGTCGATCGATCGAGCTTTAATCTCGATCGATCGAGCCTTCCAGACCAATCTTTCAAAAAATTTCACTTTTCAAAATTCGATCTGCCCCACCGATTGGACTAATTCCATTTTCCTGCATTTGAAAATTAAAGCACGGAGTTAGGCTCTAAAAATAACAAAAATAAAAATAGAAACAATTAGACTAAAAAAAATGAAAAACAAACAACGGATAGAGGAAAGTTCTTAATTTATAGTCTCAAGCTGGACTGTCACCTCCGTCTCAGTGATCCATTTTGGCTTTCTCCTTTGGGTTCTTTACCGTATCAGTAGGTAGTATCCATTGAGCTTGTCCATGAATTATAGCTGCTAGTTGCCCTACTTGAACCTCCAAGTTTTTTTATAGTTGCATCCTGATTTTGCATCCTTGTTTCAGTTGATGAAATTAACTTGGTCAAGAGCTCCTCCATACTCGGCTTAGGCACATTCCCCGGTTGTTGTTGTGGGTTCAACACATTGTTTTGGTTGGACCATTGCAAGTTCAGATGATTTCTCCACCCCGGGTTGTAAGTATTGGAGTATGGGTTGTTGGGCTGCCTGTTTCCTACATAATTCACGGACTCATTAGAATGTATGAATGGGTTACCTGCCTGGCATTCAGTGCTTGGATGATTGCTTCCACATAGTTCGCAAGTGATAACTTGAGCTTGCATTGCTGTCATGCTCATGCTATCTATCTTTTTGTTTAGCGTGTCCAACTATGCCGAAAGAGCAGTGATTTCATCAACTTGATGAACTCCAGCCGGTTTCTTTGGCACATTCCTCTCCGATTGCCATTGATAGCTGTTAGAAGCCATCTCTTCTAAGAGTTCATATGCTGCTTCCGGTGTTTTGCGCATAATGGACCCTCCTGAGGCTGCATCTATCATAGAATGGTTAGATGAAAATAAACCGTTATAAAAAGTCTGTACCTGAAGCCAAATAGGAAGACCATGGTGTGGGCATCTCCTAAGCAAATCCTTGAAATGATCCCACGCCTCATATAATGTTTCAGGGTCGTAAAGCCCGAATGTGGTGATATCGTTCCTCATCTTTGCCATTTTAGAAGGGGGAAAGCATTTGGACAGAAACGCTTGTGTCATCCCCTCCCAAGTCGTTATCGATCCTGCAGGTAAAGAGTTCAACCACGCTTTAGCTTTATCCTTTAATGAGAAAGGAAATAACCTTAACCATATGGCGTCATCAGAAATGCCATTATGTTTGAAAGTGTCACAAATCTCCAAGAAGTTGGAGATGTGAGCGTTGGGGTCATCAGTGGCTACTCCTCCAAACATCATGGAATGCTGGATCATCTGTATTATAGCCGGCTTTATCTCAAAATTGTTGGCTTGAATGGTTGGCCTCGTAATACTTGACAATGATCCATGAAAAGCTGGTTGAGCATAATCCATCATCGATCTTGGATTCAGTGCTTCATTGTTCGCGCCCCCTTCTTGATTGTTGTCAGCCATTGCTCGAGCTTCCCTTCTTTTCCTTAGACATGTACGCTCGATTTCTGGGTCAAACGGCTCAAGCGCGGGGTTGCTACTCCTTAGCATGCACCGATAAGATGACTACCTGTAAAAAACAAATCCAAAGGAACAACACAAATGTGGTAAACCCAATGGTCAAGAGTGACAAACAAATAAAACAAAAATAAAAAATTAATGGCTAAATTACAATTAACTATTCTCGTATGATATTATACAAATTAGTCCCCGGCAACGGCGCCAAAAACTTGATCGCTTTTATTTTAAACAATTATTTCTCAGTGTAGCGATTCTACCGCAAGTGCACGGTGTCAAGTTTTAGTATAGTGATTAAAAAGAAAGGATGTCGAACCCACATGGACTAACGTATAAGTACCAAATAAAATTAGCAAAATTATATTTAGCCTACGAAAAAGTTGATTAATTAACTAATTAAACTAAAGAATTAAAAACTCAAAAATAAAACAACTCAATTGAAGATGCGAAGGAATTTCGCTCAAGAAATCTATCAAGATGTTCGATCAATTGTGTGTCGTCAATGATTTGTTGTTAAAACAATTACTTATCAATCAATTCTTAAGGTGACGGATTTCCGAATATAATCAATACACTCTCTCGAGCTGTATAGAAACTAGTAATAAATTGACGCAAGTAACTCTCGTTCACTTAAACCAATTTAATACCGAATAAATCTCTATGAAAACCGTTGATCTTTAAATCTTTCAATTTAAAGTGACCACGCATGTGATTTAATCTCTCGATCTAAATCTTAAACATACAACATGAATTATTTTAGCGTATTATAATTTTATCTCTCGATCTCAATTATAATTCACAATTTCAATCAAAGGTAGCTAGGCTTTGATAGCATGAAGCATATAATTCATGAACAAAAGATATTGATTCACTCAAACATAACCAAATCAAATATTCAAACATAATATTCCTTAAACTTGATAGAATAAACTCAATTAAATTCAAATCAAATTAATAAGATGCTTAATCGTCTCTCAACCTCAAAAACATCAAATAAATATGAAAATCAAATTAATCTAGAGTTTAGAAATACAATAAACGTAGGAGCGACTCCGTGCGTTGAACAATCTTTCTTCTCTCGCTTCCTTCCTTGCACTTCAAAGGATTCTTCAACCTTCTCTTGTTCCGGTTAGATGAAAGGCGGCTAAAGAATTATTTAGGTCTGATTCTATTCAAAATAATGGATGCAATTTTCGTGCCTCTTTTCCTTATTTATAGAGGAGGGGGAATATGGAAGAGTTTCCAAAAATCAAAACCAAATCAAGACTTTTATTTTCAGAAAATTCTGCGTCTCGATCGATCGGTTGATGTCTCGATCGATCGAGCGCCTTCAGCTTCCGAGTTTGACTTTCTCTGCCTCGCTCGATCGATCGAGTTGAAGCTTCCGATCGATCGAGATTTCTTCCAAATTTCTTGTCAACTCTCTGCCAGTGTCGATCGATCGAGAAGGTTTATCCAATCGATCGAGCTCTGAAATTTAATGTTGGCCAAAACTTCTGCCTCTTCCGATCGACCGACCTCCTGTTCCGATTGATCGAGAATGCCAGAACTCAAATTCTTCATTTATTGGCTTGATTTGATCGGTTTTATTCCTTATAGCTCAATTCTTCCACATTCCACCTAGATTCCTGAAACAATCAAATAAATACCAAAAAGCATATCATCTTCATGGAATCTACACGAAAATATATACAAACAAAGCCCAAATACGCGTAATAATCAACCCTATCATGTATATAGAACATAATGCTGTAAATTGAGAGAATACGCCCTAAATACACCATAATCATATGAACTTTCCAAAGCTATTCCTGTCTCACAATATCCATAATTGTTAATTCAATCAATATAATCATCACATCAATGGTTCATTGTACTCATATTCATAATCCTTAATCTCAATATATCATGTCATCCAATCATAAACATCCATGCCATGATAATTCGACCACATTTTCCAAATACACTTAATAAATAGCGACACTTTTTCCCCGTTCATTATACTCTCTATACAACGATACTTTATCCCCCCTTTCATTACAACAACGTCACTTTGACCCCGCTCTCCTTATCTTTCTCCAATACATGACAATTATATAAATTTCATCTATTAAAAATTGGAATTTGCCAAAGCCAAAATGTTCATTTTTCACCTTGATGACTTTTGACTTTCAGAAATCATCCCAGTTTGACATCATAATGGCATCATAATCTTAAATTTAGAACATTCTATAGACGGAGTATTTTCAAATATAGAAACTCCACCAAAGTGAGGAGGTTTCAAAAATTAAAGTCATCTCATGATTATCAAACACATCATCGAGCACTTAATAGTTAAGCATCAATTCTCATTGGCAGATCGATGATCAGTTGCTTGTGACCCTTCGAAGTTCAAATGTATCGTAGTAGTAGGATCACAAACCGTAAGATTTTAGAAGTCAAACAATTTTGCTTCTTTGGGCATACACTAAGTGTCCTCATTGTCAATTATCACTTTTTATAGACAATGACAAAAATATGATTTCGGAAACAACCTAATGACCGTGGGTAGTACCTAGAATCTACACTTCACGAAGACCTAGATACAAATGACTAGCACCACAGCCATAGTTAGTGTGAAATACATTCCTTTCACTTATATTCCCCGACTGAATCTAGGGTTTTGGTTAGTCGAGGCCCTTGCAATTTTAATAACTATGTATTAATACATGGTTTATGATTCCATGTGTGCATATATGAAAAACCTCTTTTCACAAGCACTAACCACTCTTGCTAGAGATTCTTTGAATCATATCAGAAAAACATATAGGACATACTGGTTCATCAAGACCAGTGGTGAATCTCCAATGAAAAATTATAGGACTCTTACAACATCTTTGAATACCCAAAATAATAATTGTATGACCCGCATGTGATCCATCATTAAATTAACATTATACAACTATCTGTCAAGACGTCAATGCGGTCTTGAGTCATGAGTAGTAATGGTGCATAACTATGACTAAGAATTCTATACTCGACAAATGTAACCACTTGCAGAATTCCAAATATGGCAAACAACCTAACCAGATCTACGAACCCAATATCAGTGCTAGTTTGATGTCTTCATTTCTTCAATGAGAAAGATGTGAGTTCTAGGCTGGTGCATATCTTTGTGTCCATTTCGGGGACAATATCGATATATTTATAGATGCATTGAGTTAAGGATGGACTTTGGGTTCATTAAGATTATGTCAGGATCGGATGGGAGTGTTTAGGGGAGGGGGGGGGGGGGGTGAATGAACACTCCTCCAAATATTAATTCTTATTAATTTCACCCAGGTTAGTAAATGAAATCCGTTTCTTAATCAGTACTTAAGCAGAACAGACCACTAAAATGAAAGTGCGGAAACAATCTGTTCTTAGCTAGTAAGAACGATTGATGGATATAAAATGCAAGATAGTGTGAAATGTAAGTAGACGAGATATGTTTCTGGAAGTTCGAAGGAAAATCCTTCTGCGTAGCCCCTTCTTCCAATCAAGGAAGGATTCACTAGAAGACTTTGAGTAATACAACTTTTTGTACAACCCCGATTCAGCTGGATTTACCCCACTACCAGATTGAAACTCCTAGTCTCTCAATCTGTTCAGACACAATCTGTCTGACAGTTACAAAGGAATCACTCTTCTATCTTAGAACAAAATACAATTGAAAGAGTTGTTTAATCTAAGCACAAATGATCCTTAAGTGATCAAATAAAATGATAAGCAATGCTTCTACTTTTGAGCAGATCTATAAGTTGAAATCTTTCGATGATAGCGTTCTGCTCAACTGAATGCTCGATAAAGTTGATTGATCTTTTATGCGTTTTTGAATCTCTTGTGTCTCTCCTCTATTTGAGCTTTTGAAGTTGCACCTATATATAATCATCTCTGTCAACGATAATATTTCCTTTTGTGTGCAACTCTATACTTTGGTCAATATCTGAACAAGCTGTAGTCTTCTACTTTAGGTACTTTCCCTTCTGGTCAGTTCATTTGGCGCTTGTCAGATAGACTCTCCTTTGTATATTTATCATTTAAGGTAATCTTCATTCCTTGGTCTAAATGCATCGTTAAATGCTTCAATAAATAGCCGTTAATTATTCGGACTGGAGAATGAAGCTTGCTAACTTCGTCTGTTCTGATTTGATCTGCATCGAGCTGGTCTGGTCTGATCTTGTTGATCGATCTGGATCTGCGTCGATCTGGTCTGTTTTGAGTTATACGTTTATTGGTCTGATCTGTTTTGTCATAGGCTAGATCGGTCTGGTCTGTTTTGTCATCTTTAAAATCCGTAACTAACAAATTCCCCCTTTTTGATGATGACAAAACCTAGATCCTTTATTTTTATTCTCCTTATTCTTGTGGGAGTTAAGTTCAAAATAAATGAACTAACTGAACACTTTAGTGTTTAAAGGAGTTAAGATCGATTGAGTCTCTTAGTTCAAAATAAATGAACAGACTGAGGAAATGAGACTTTTATAAACACTTTGATGAATATATTAACTGATATTCATTACAAGTAATTTATTTATTTCTCGACTGAGCTCCTACTTATTTCCTCGGCTGAGCTGACTTATTTTCCCCCTTTTTGGCATCAGCAAACCTTGAAGAAATTCGACTATCTGCATAAGCTGAGCACACATAGCATCTAGACGATTATCTTGCGTGAGAAGGGATTTTGCAACGGCGGTCTTGACTTCTGAAACCAGCTCAATCTATTCTTTTCGCAGACTAGCCTTGTAAGTTGCTTGTTGGGAGAACAGAGTGTTCAGACCAAGATGGATCGTATTGATGCTTGACATCATTTTGTCCTTAAATGAGTCAAAATTCAGAGATAAAGTCCGCTGACTTTGATGAACTTCTCTCACTCATTGGGAGAGAAAGAGAAAGCTATCAGATAAGTCTCGTAGGGACTTGGCGATTGATGGAGCATCATCAAGATAGGCTAGTACTTCCTCAGTAGGTTGCACGGCCAGTTCTGTCCCTTTTGTAGTAGAGTCTGAGGGTTGTGTGAGGTCGAACTTTGGCGCTGTGATGTCCCCGAAATGATTATGTGCAATTGAACATTAATTATGTCATGTGAAGATTATGGTATTAAATCATTGGTGTTGATTTAATGATAATGGGAAATGCTTAGTCATGCGGTGGTCATGACCTAGTAATGCATTTCAGGGGGCATGTGTTATATGTTGGGAATTTGAGTTATGGCATGATTATTTGGGGTGGGTGTTGTTCATTTTGGTAAAGCATGTTTAATTGGAATTTGAAGTATTTTATTGAATAAATACTATAAAATATCATGTGAGGATATTTTAATACATCATACTATATACCGGGACAAAATTATAACCATATCATCTAACCACCCCCACCTCAACCCATACCTCTCCCTGCTGCAGCCATACCTCTTCTCCACTCTCCCACCACAGATTTTTATCTCAGAAATCTCTCCCCTTTTTCCCCCAAAATCGTCCAGTAACAGGCAGGGAAGTTGGAGGAAGAGAATTGCAAATTTCATTGCTAGAAATCTTGCAAAAGTTGGAGCAAAATAGGTGAAGAACCATGTTTTACTTTGGTTAAATTGTTGGTTAAGTTTTGATAAAGTGTTGTGTAGAAATGGCATGTTTAGTGGCTTTTTGATGAGATTATTGTTTTGGGTAGCTACATGGTAGTATATTGGTGTATTTTGTGTGTTAATTTGTTGGTATATGATGGTTTGTGGTGTGTTTTATGGTAGCCTTGGGATGGTGCTCGAAAATTGCGATGGTTCGCGATTGCAGACTTCAGCGATCGATCGCGAGAAGCCAAAATTTGTGTTTTGGTTATTTATTGTAGGATTTTTGGTGTTGGACTATTATTGGCATCTAATATGGGTTTGTGTGATTGCGTAGAACCATCCCAGGTGGCAACACAGCCAAGGAAGTAAAGTCCTACCATCCCCTACTTTTGGAAAGGTACGTAGAAGACGTACGGGCACCCAACGGTAACATGTAATTTATATACGCATTGGGATATGCATTGTGGATGCAAGTGTATATTGAATTGTGCATTGTAGATGCAAATACATGTTGATCTATGCATTTTGATTGCATATGTATATGTATATTGATTGGTGCACATCCCATGAGTCATGGTTATATTCGAGTGATGGTTTTAATGCTTTGCCGCTGTCACTTGAAGCGATGATAGAATACTTGCCGATGTCATATTAGTGAGGAATGAATATTTTCCGCCAAATGTTGAAGCGAGGGTATTACCGCATGTCGCATTTGAGCGAGGTTATTCAATGCCGTTAATATGTCGAAGCGAGGGGTATTGGTGCCGTTGTCATGACATGCGAGGTGCATTAAAATTTACTGTTATAACAGACTAGGGATTGGTGATTGGTGATATGTCATGACATTTGTAAAACCATTGAATAATCCATTGATTATACTCATGAGTTATTATACAGGGACAACTATAAAGGGGGCGTTTTAAAATGCAATTGGGAAACAAGAAGTGTTTCATATTTACGGTTTCTGCATTTACGCTTTTAATCATTCTTTGCTTATTAGTGATTATTATATGCTCATGATTTGGGGGTTGTCCTTGTAGGTACATATTGGCATAAAGGGGGCTAAGGTCGGGTTGACGCAGTGAGCTAGCGAGGAGGGCTTTTGGTATAGAAGCTGGAATTTTTTTGTATAGTTTCTACTCTAGGTGTAGTGTAAATATATAGGATTAACATTCATTTTTGTTAGAGAACCCGGGAATGATTGAAGGGTAGCCTTAGCAACTTGTTGGCTAGGAGTTTACATATGAGCATGCTTATGCATATAGTGCATCTTGATATATAATTGTTATGCTAACATGCCTTTATTATTCATGATATCTAACGGTGATATATATGTATTGTTTCTGGAATTGTTGTTAACCCTTGTATTACAGCATGACGGCTATAAATCTGGGGAATCTTAATGAGAAGGTGCGCGATGTAGGAAGTATTAATGCTAGCATTGCTCAGACGAATCCTCTACCGCCACCTGCTGTGGGTGTGGAACCTGTTGTACAACCGTTATTGCCGGGTGAGCTGAGTCTGACACATTTCCTAACCTTCCATCCGCCTAGATTCGAGGGAACTGAGACTGGGGAAGAGGCTGAGGAATGGTTAGAAAGGATAGAGCAGATCTTCATATCGGCACCCTGTGCCAAGCTGCCTAGCTGAGGTTGATGGAATTCCAATTAGCTAAGAAGTCCTCCATGTGGTGGAAGACTACTATGATGGAGCTGAGAGCTCAAGGGGTACCTATTGATTGGAGCATGTTCAGAACTCGGTTTTTGAATCGATACTTCTTAGCTGCTGCCAGAGAACTGAAAGAGGACGAGCTCACCAGCTTGAAACATGGCAGTATGACTGTCTCAGATTATGCTATGCACTACTCGTGACTGTTGAGGTATGTCCCTCACGTTGCTAGCAATGGACATGCCAAGATGAGGCACTTTTTGAAGGGTCTGAGACCGGAGTTATTTGACCGGGTTATCTCCAATAACCCTAGCTCTTTTGATGATGCTCTTACTAGAGCAGAGCTGGCAGAAATCGGAGGTGGGGCCAATGCTGATATTGTACCCCCACATGTGCCACCACAGAGGTCAGTTGCCGATAGCCTGAGACCACGAGGAGAGCAGTTTAAGCCTCGTGGAGCATCTCCGTCTTCTCGATTTAGTGGGAAGAAGTCCTATAACCGGAAACAGGAGAATCAAAGGGGCAATGTGCCAACCAACTGGGGGCCGATGCAAGGGAACAGGACAGGGGAACCAAGATGTGAAAATTGTGGAGGACCACATTCATCAAACAACTTTCCAGCTGGTTTCAGTTGTGGCAAGATGGGCCACATTTCTCGGTATTGCCCCAGTCGGGGTGGACATTCGGATTTCAGAATGAATTGACCGAGAATTGATGACAGGACAGTGCACCAGAGGCAGCAGAACATGCCTCGACCATCGGGAGGACAGACAGTGGGACCTCCTCAGGGACGAGTATATGCACTGACCAGAGAGCAGGCCGAGGCAGCCCCAGAGGAGGTGATTGCTGGTACGTGCCATTTATTACGTACCCTACTTTTATTTTGATAGACACAGGTGCCTCCCAGTCCTTTATATCTTCTGATTTTGTGGGGAGACATCGTATGTGCCCGTCTCCGTTGCCCACGCCTCTTATGGTCTCGACACCCACTGGAAGAGATGTTATTGCTGATCAGTTTCTTGCGGACTGCCTCATTTATTTTGAGGGCAATGATTTGAAGACGGACCTGATTGTACTGAGTATGGCAGACTTTGATTGTATCGTGGGCATTGATGTGCTGAACAGATATCAGGCCGTGGTTGACTGTCGATAGAGAACTGTTCGCTTCCGATCTGATCAGGGATTTCAGTGGATCTTTTATGGAGATGGTTCTCGTCCGAAGATCCCGTTGGTGTCAGCTGTTAAGATGTCACGGTTATTGGAACGTGGCCATACGGGTTATCTTATCTACGCCGTTGACATAGCGGAAAAGAAGAAAGAGCAGAGGATTGAGGAAATACCGGTGGTTGAAGAGTTTACTGATGTATTCCCAGATGAGATTCCAGGGTTCCCACCAAGTAGATATGTTGAATTTGGAATTGAGTTATTATCGGGGACTTCTGCTATTTCTCGAGCCCCTTATAGAATGACGCCGACGGAACTGAGGGAACTGAAGGTGCAAATACAGGAACTCCTTGATAAGGGATACATACGCCCGAGTGTATCGCCTTGGGGTGCATCGGTTCTGTTTGTCAAGAAGAAGGACGGTTCGATGAGGATATGCATCGATTACCGTCAGTTGAACAAAGCGACGGTTAAAAACAAGTACCCTCTTCCGCTGATTGATGACCTGTTTGATCAGTTACAGGGCACGAGACTCTATTCTAAGATTGACTTGAGGTCTGGTTATCATCAAATTTTGGTTAGGGAGGAAGATGTACAGAAGACAGCGTTCCGGACTCGGTATGGACATTACGAGTTCTTGGTTATGCCGTTCGGTGTGACGAACGCTCCGGATGTCTTTATGGGTCTGATGAATCGGGTGTTCCAGCAATATCTTGACCAGTTTGTCATCGTATTCATTGACGACATACTTATCTATTCTCGGAGCGAGGAGGAACACGTGAGTCATTTGCAGAGGGTGCTCCAGATCCTCAGAGATAATCACCTATTTGCCAAGCTCAGCAAATGTGAATTCTGGTTGAGCAGTGTGGTATTTCTCGGTCATGTCATTTCTAGGGATGGGATATCAGTAGATCCCAGGAAGGTAGAGGCGGTGATGGAATGGTCTACGCCTACTTCAGTGCCCGAGATACCGAGCTTTCTTAGTTTGGCCGGATATTACCAGCGTTTTGTCGAAGGATTCTCGAAGATTGCCAAGCCACTGACGCAGTTGACTAAAAAGGGAGTACCATTTTATTGGTCTGAGGCTTGTGAACAGAGTTTCCAGGAGTTGAAGCACAGATTGACATCAGAACCAGTGTTGGTGATTCCTACGGAGAACAAGAGATTTATTCTATATACTGATGCATCACTTCAGGGCTTAGGATGTGTGCTGATGCAGGATAAGCATGTGGTAGCTTATGCATCGAGACAGTTAAAGCCGCACGAGACTAGGTATCCAGTTCATGATTTGGAACTGGCGGCTATTGTATTTGCTCTGAAGATATGGCGGCACTACTTGTATGGTACTTCCTTTACCATTTATACAGATCACAAGAGCCTAAAGTTTCTCTTTACTCAGGCAGAGCTGGACATGAGACATATGAGATGGATGGACTTACTCAAAGACTATGATTGTGGGATTGAGTACCATCCTGGGAAAGCTAACCTGACAGCAGACGCCTTGAGCCGGAAAGTGAGGTGTACTGCTGAGGATGTCATGCAGTTGTCAGCCATGATGACCTCCTACTGTTATCTGGGCTATGACTACGATGTGGACGCATCGCCTGTACGTGTATCGACCTTATTAGCTGAGCCAGATATTTATGAGAATATCAGGAGAGCTCAGAGATCAGACGAGGAGATACGGAGATGGTTATCTTTGACACGTCTTGGGCAGTCACCAAAATTTAGGGTGCCTGAAGACGGTTCCTTGAGACTTGGTAACCATTGGGTGGTTTCGAATGCGCCGGAGTTGCGTCAAGGAATCCTACAGTGGGCTCATAGCAGCAGGCTTAGTATCCACCCCGGAGGGAGGAAAATGTATAAGGATCTTTGTGATCAATTCTGGTGAAAACGGATGAAGCGGGACGTTATCACTTTTGTCAAGAGATGTTTAATCTGTCAGGAGGTTAAGACAGAGAGACAGAGACCTGGTGGCGAGTTGAAGAGCTTAGAGGTACCAAAGTGGAAGTGGGATCACATATCATGGACTTTGTGACCCACTTGCTGAGGACCGTTTCGGGGTTTGATACCATCTGGGTGATTGTAGACAGACTGACCAAAGTGGCTCACTTCATTCCCTATAGTATGACCTTCACCTATTTGAGGATGGCCAAGTTATATGTTCGAGATGTGATAAGATTGCACGGGATCCCTATTTCTATAGTATCTGATCGAGATCCACGATTCACATCTCATTTTTGGGAGGGTCTTCAATCAGCTTTGGGAACTGAGGTAAGGTTGAGCACTGCATACCATCCCCAAACGGATGGCCTGACCGAGCGTACTATCCAAACGCTCAAGGACATGTTGAGGGTGTATGCATTGGAGTTTAATACTTCATGGCAGGATTCAGTGGCCATGGTAGAGTTCTCATATAACAATAGCTACCAGGCAAGTATTCAGATGGCTCCTTTGAGGCCCTTTATGGTAGACGATGTAGATCACCCTTATGTTGGGATGACTTGGACCGTAAATTGGTCTGAGGACCAGAATTGGTCCTGAAAATGGAAGAAAAGATAAAGGTGATAAGGCAGAAAATGAAAGCAGCCCAGGACAGACATGCAGCGTATACTAATAAACGACGGCGATCGTTAGAGTTTCAGTTGGGAGATAAGGTCTTTTTGAAGATCTCACCTTTCAGAGGTGTTGTACGATTTGGGATGCGCGGGAAATTATCTCCGAGATATGTTGGGCCGTATGAGATCTTGCAGCGCATTGGCACCTTAGCTTACCGACTAGCCTTGCCACCTTCTTTGTCTGGTATCCATGATGTGTTCCAGTGTCTATGTGACGGAAGTATGAGCCGGATCCGTCACGTGTTTTGCAGCCTTCTGATGTTCAGTTAGAGTCCGATGTATCTTATGTGGAGCGGCCTGTTAGAATTTTGGATCGAGCAGACCGCAGACTTCGGAACAAAGTGATACCTATGATCAAAGTTCAGTGTGATCGCAGGGGTGTCGAGGAGGCCACGTGGGAGACGGAGCAACATATGATGCAGCACTATCCGGAACTATTTCTGGTATGTGATTTATGTTTTGTTTCATTTTGGTAAGTGCATTTTGATTTCGAGGACGAAATCTAATAAGTAGGGGAGTATTGTGATGTCCCCGAAATGATTATGTGCAATTGAACATTAATTATGTCATGTGAAGATTATTGTATTAAATCATTGGTGTTGATTTAATGATAATGGGAAACTCTTAGTCAGGCGGTGGTCATGACCTAGTAATGCATTTCAGGGGGCATGTGTTATATGTTGGGAATTTGAGTTATGGCATGATTATTTGGGGTGGGTGTTGTTCGTTTTGGGAAAGCATGTTTAATTGGAATTTGAAGTATTTTATTGAATAAATACTATAAAATGTCATGTGAGGATATTTTAATACATAAAAAATCTCTCCCCTTTTTCACCCAAAATCGTCCAGTAACAGGCAGGGATGTAGGAGGAAGAGAATTGCAAATTTCATTGCTAGAAATCTTGCAAAAGTTGGAGCAAAATAGGTGAGGAACCATGTTTTACTTTTGTTAAATTGTTGGTTAAGTTTTGATAAAGTGTTGTGTAGAAATGGAATGTTTAGTGGCTTTTTGGTGAGATTATTGTTTTGGGTAGCTACATGGTAGTATATTGGTGTATTTTGTGTGTTAAGTTGCTGGGACATGATGGTTTGTGGTGTGTTTTATGGTAGCCTTGGGATGGTGCTCGAAAATGGCGATGGTTCGTGATTGCAGACTTCAGCGATCGATCGGCGCGCTCTTCCGGATGATCGTGAGCACCAGAGTGCGAGGCAGAAGCCTTCAGCGATCGATCGCGAGTTTGAGCGATCGATCGGCGAAGTCAGCGATCGATCGGCATGTCTTGAGCGATCGATCGCGGAAGGCAGTTTTTTAACGTTGAGGCAGTAGCATCTCGTGATCGATCGGGGCCTATTGGCGATCGATCACGAGAAGCCAAAATTTGTGTTTTGGTTATTTATTGTAGGATTTTTGGTGTTGGACTATTATTGGCATCTAATATGGGTTTGTGTGATTGTGTAGAACCATCCCAGGTGGCAACACAACCAAGGAAGTAAAGTCCTACCATCCCCTACTTTTGGAAAGGTACATAGAAGATGTACGGGGACCCAACGGTAACATGTAATTTATATACGCATTGGGATATGCATTGTGGATGCAAGTGTATATTGAATTGTGCATTGTAGATGCAAATACATGTTGATCTATGCATTATGATTGCATATGTATATGTTGATTGATTGGTGCACATCCCATGAGTCATGGTTATATTCGAGTGATGATTTTAATGCCTTGCCGCTGTCACTTGAAGCGATGATAGAATACTTGCCGCTGTCATATTATAGCGAGGAATGAATATTTGCCGCCAAATGTTGATGCGAGGGTATTGCCGCATGTCGCATTTGAGCGAGGTTATTCAATGCCGCTAATATGTCAAAGCGAGGGGTATTGGTGCCGCTGTCATGACATGCGAGGTGCATTAAAATACACTGTTATAACAGACTAGGGATTGGTGATATGTCATGACATTTGTAAAACCATTTAATATGAATATTCCATTGATTATACTCATGAGTTATTATACAGGGACAACTATAAAGGGCACGTTTTAAAATGCAATTGGGAAACAGGAAGTGTTTCGTATTTACGGTTTCTGCATTTACGCTTTTAATCATGCTATGCTTAATATGGATTATTATATGCTCATGATTTGGGGGTTGTCCTTGTAGGTACATATTGGTATAAAGGGGGCTAAGGTCGGGTTGACGCAGTGAGCTAGCGAGGAGGGCTTTTGGTATAGAAGCTGGAATTCTTTTGTATAGTTTCTACTCTAGGAGTAGTGTAAATCTATAGGATTAACATTCATTTTGTTAGGAATGTAACTAATCCAGGTGGAAGTATTTATTTTGGCATGTAACCCTCTAAAGCTCAAGGCCTCAACACGATATTTTTACTCTGATAATATACTTTAGCTCTGCTTATGTCCTTATTTTACACTTCAGGAACTAGGGTCCTTACAGGCGCAAAAACTTGTAAAAAGACTGAGGTAGCCGGCACAGCAGACGTGCTTTGTTCGGATGGATCAGCTCGCTGAGACCCACAAAAAATAGATTCAAAATTCAAGTTCTGGAGCGGCCTGCTCTGCTTGGGCGTGGTGAGCTTGCTTTAGAAAGAGGAGGAGTGATTGATTGGGCAGGCTCCTCTCGATTTAAGACCTGAATAGTTTCAGACACTACGCGTCCCACATCAACTATATCTTCTATGACAACATTCTTTGGGACGACTGAAGTGCTGATCTGAACATTAGAGCTTGAGGGTGCAAAGGGAAGAAGGATGGTAGGAGGCTCCAATAATACTTCCCTTGTCCTCATCCTCTGCAGCAGACGGAGCATTACGCAGTGGCTGCTCCTCTGTCTCAATAATTGGTGGCTCAGAACATTGCTCTGTCACAGTCTAGCTAGCTGTTGAGTGATCCAGACTTGGAGGCGGAGTTGAAATATTGAGCCTCTGGCGATGCATGCGAACATCCATATAGAGGGTGAGAATGTCCATCTCCAGCTGAGTTATGACTGCGCTGTCGTCCTTGGCAGTCGGGCTGGTGACATCAAAATTTGCCTTCTTGGCTTGGATAAGTAGATTGGCAAGCCTCAGTCTGTGTTTTGCCCAGAACAGCTCCTTGCGATGCACCGCAATGTGAACATCATCAGTTTCTGTGCCTTTCAAGACTTCTTGTTCCATCTTGTGCAGCCGCATGAGTTTTCCAAAGAACAGACTGAAGTGATTGACCGTTCTGTACTCGATCCATTCATCGAATATGACGGTCAGTTCCTGTACTTTGTCTTCTATGTCTTCCATGGCAATATCAATGGCTGTTTGAGCAGCTGATTAGGGCTTGGAAGATGCAGACTCTGTCACATTGTCTTTGCCCTTCCCAGCAACAGACGAGGGTTTAATCCCAGATTGGGTGCAGTCACCCAGTTCTTTGATTACAATTCCCTTGACAATAGGGATATTGGTGGGGACTCAGGTCACAACCTTGGATATAGTGGGTGGAACTTTGGATGGTTGGGCTTTGGATGATTGAGGTGGAGCTTGGGATTTTGGGGGTGGAGCTTGGGATACAGTGGTTGCTTTGGTTGTAGGAAAGATAGTTATGGGTTTAGGGTTTAAGGTTGCCAGGGGTTTGGTGATTTGGGTACGTGGCTTCTTCGGTAGAGGTTTTGGCGGGGGATGAAGTGATAGAAGAAGACTGAGTTTCGTCAGAGTCAGTCTGGACTGTCAGTTTACGCTTGTCCCTTGTCTTCTTTCTAGCAGGCTGATCTTTACCAACTTCCATCTTGACGGCCAAAATACCAGAAGGAGTGGGGGGAGCACTCTTTGATTTGAGGAGAGCTAATCCCTTGGGATTAAGGATTTTGAAGGGATTGAGTGCTGACGGTTTCCCCAGCTCGATGTTCATAAATTCCAAAAGCTTGTTGAGTAGAACAGCGAAGCAGACAACCTGCTTTGCTGAAATGACCGTCTCCAATAGAACTCCAAACAGAATAGCTAACCAATTCACCTTCAGTCCGAAATGGATAGCAGCCATTGCTCCGAACTTTTCAGAAGTGACTGCATCAAAGCTTTCAGCCTTGCCTAGCAGTGGTTTGCCAACAATGTCACACATCACCTGGAAATGGAACATCATCTCTTTCTTTTTGAATGATGGCTGCAGATTCAGTCCAAAGATGGAAACTCGGCCCTGAAAGTCATCAAGAGTGGCCTTAGATAGATTAGCAAAGTCGGACATTCCAGCGGTAGGAAGCCCAAAGGTCTTTGTAAGCGTCGCCTGAGAGATTTCAATAGATTTGCCTTTGACGAGGAGGAGATGTATGTCTTGTGGGAAACGGCGTTGCAGAAAAGCTCTCTGATCTCCGATTCATATATCAACGTGCCACATTCCAGAAACTTCCTCAATCCTGAGGTTTCCAAGGATTTGAACATGGTCACCATATCTGGGTCTTCGGTCCTGTAGATTGCTTCGAACTCAACAGACAGAGAGTTGTGAGTGATAGTTGCCATTTGAGTGATTGTAATGTAAGTAAGAAAGACGGAGAGATTTTGAAGAGAGGTAATCAGACTGCAGTAATTGTAAAAAGTGAAAAGGCTAAATGAAATATACAGCCCGATAAATAGGAGATGACAGACACGTGTCGGTATCTCGATGACTGAAATTTTGAAATTTAAATATTAACGGTCAGGATGTATGTACATTAAGGCGGTTAAAGTTAGATCTGTCCGGGCTATTTAAATATTACTATGTTAAAGGTTTATAGTGTTTTGAAACAGATCACATGATAATATCAGATCAATAGAGATTGGTCTGAAAGTCAGGACCGATCTGTATCTTTCTGACCATTGTATTATCGATCTGTGCTAACACTAAACCAAAACAAAACAAAATAAAGCAAGCGACAAATATATTAAGATAAATCTATTAAACCAAGAATTTGACGAAAATAATTAAACTTAGCCTCGGGGAGTGGTTTAGTGAAGATATCTGCAGCCTGCTGGTCTGTTGAGATGTACTCGATCCGAATATCCTTTTTGCCAACATGATCTCGAATAAAATGCTGTCTGATATCAATATGTTTAGTTCGAGAGTGCAAGACTGGATTTTTTGTGACAGCAATTGCACTTGTGTTGTCGCAGAAGATTGGTGACTCAGCAGCTTGAATGCCATAGTCTCTGAGCTGATGTTGAACCCAGAGCAATTGAGCGCAACAGCTTCCAACGACGAGATATTCTGCATCAGCTGTGGATGTGGCAATTGATGGTTGCTTCTTGCTAAACCATTAGATCAATATTTCATCTAAGAATTGACATGTTCCACTGGTGCTTTTGCAATCGATCTTGCATCCTGCATAATCAGCATCTGAATATTCAATTAAGTTAAAATTCGGATCTTTGGGACACCAGAGACCAACATTCTGAGATATTTTCAAGTACTTAAGAATACGCTTAGCAACAATGAAGTGAGATTGCTTAGGATCAGATTGAAATCTAGCACACATGCAGATGGAAAACATAATATCAGGCCGGCTCGCTGTAAGATATAACAGCGATCCGACCAGACCTCGTGTGAGGGCCCGATCCTAATGTGGTGTTTAATTAACACATAATGATTAATTTGCTTAAACAACGGAAGATTTATTTCAAAGGTCATATCAAACGGCCCTAAAAAATTTTCGCTTTTAGGTGATACATATACACTGATACTTAAAATATGTAATTCCGGTTTCCAATTCAACATGTTGATCATAACATAAATTATCAAGTATATCATCAACCAGTAGTAAAATAATTAAAATACAGATACTCGGGGCATACCCCGGTAATTTAAAACATAAGTAAAAATATTCTGACAACTACTGGGAGGCAACACATAAAATATAAACATGCGCTCGCTCTCAAGGAGCTCTGGTATTGTGATGCCCGTAAATTAATTATACGCAATTTGGGCATTAATGATGTTTATATGATTAATTATGGTGATAATTGATTTATGTGTATAAATTAATTATCTTGATGAAATGCTTAGTCACATGATAGGTGTGACCCGATGGTTGCATTTCAGGGTGCATGTTATGCATGTTAGAAAATGAGGTGTTAACATTATTTAATTGTATTCGTTGTTAATTATGAGGAAAAATATGAATTTAGTGGAAGTTGTTGCATTTTTTGTAAATGCTTTTAAAATACCATGTTGCGGTATTTTATACATCATGTTAATTTTTGGGGTACAATTTTAATTAATCTTCATAACCCCTTTTAACCCCACTATACCCTCCTCTTTATCTCACTTTTCCCCACCACTCTTAAATCCCCAATTTCACTCTCAAACCCTACCCATTTCCCATTTTCGAAATTTGGCAAGGAAGGAAGGAGAAATCTTCTAAAAACTTTTGTTTGTGGGATTTTTGTTAAGATTTGGAGCCCTCAAGAGGTATGAAACCCTTCCTAAAGTTTTAATGATGTTTGGTTTAGAAATGGGTTAGCATTTTGAGTTTTTATGTCGGTTTGTTTTGAGTATGTGTTATATGTTGTTGGGGTATGATTTTTGAAGTGTTTTATGTGGGTTTTAGTGAGTTATGATGATGTTTTTGTTGTTGGAAAGTTTGGGTTTGAAGGGTATGAGTTTGAGCTTGAAAAATGCTCAAAAATGGTGAAGAATCGCACACCAGCAGGTGGCGATCGATCGCCATATATGAGGTGATCGATCGCCGAAGGCCAGTAGCAAAAAAATGCTACAGGCGATCGATCGCCATATTTTAAGCGATCGATCGCCGCGAGGCAAACAGTCAGGCGATCGATCGCCTCGATGCAGCGATCGATCGCCAGCTGTTTAAAAATGGAAAATGATGATTTTTGCTGAATTTTTGGTATTTGGCTATTATTTAGCTTCTAATATTGATTTGTATGGTTGTGTAGAACCATCCCAGGTACCAACAACATCAAGGAGATAAAGTTCTCCAACTTCTCCACTTTTGGGAATTAAGGTACGTAAGAGACGTACGGGCATCAGACGGTAAAACACACTTCTATACTATGACTACGCAATGATTGCATAAGTATTTACGATGTTTATGATGATGATTATGATAAGTAAGTTTATGATGATGATGTTTATGATGAGTAAAGATGGTATGATGTTTATGAGGACGTTTATGATAAGATGATGATGATTATAAGATGATGATGATGATTATAAGATGATGATGTTTACAAGATGATGATGTTTATAAGATGATGTTTATGATATGATGATGATGATGTATGTTCAACTATGTTATTGAGAATGGTAGAGTGTTCTGGTAGTTGTTATGGGAAAGCGAGGAAGGTACTTACTGCTGACATAGCTAGCGAGGAGATTACATCCGCTATCAAGGTGTAGCAAGGGGTATCCCAGTACCGCTATATGTCGAAGCGAGGGGGCCAATTGTTCCGCTGACATAACAAGGCCAGAAACATCCCCATTTCTAAATAACATTGTTGATTATGAGCATATATGTGAAGTGTGATTTTAATCATTTATGTCAAGAACTAATGATTATATGCATGACTATGGAATAGGGACAACCAAAGTGGGTTAATGCGATTAACTAGGAAGTATATGTTACGATTATTTTCATGCATTTATTTATATGCCATTACCTTATGATGTTAAGTAATGATGTACATGCTCATGATGGGTTGTTCCTGTAGGTACACTTTTGGACTGAAGGGCTAAGGGTCGGGTTGAGGCAGTGAGCTAAAATGAGCATGAAAGAATATAGGATACAGGATTTTGGATAGTCTCTACTCTAGGAGTAGTGTAAACCTATAATGTTAGCATTCATTTTTGGGAATGTAATTATTAAGTTTGAAAATTTATTTTTGGCCTGTAATTCTATTAGCTCAAAGCTACAACTGGAACCATAAGATGTTATTAATGCATGTTTAGTCCATAATATGTGATTATAATGATGTTAAGGTAGGAAGACCCTACATTAGTGGTATCAGAGCAGTGTTTAGAGAACCCGAGAATGAGTGAAGGGTAGCCTTAGCAATAAGTTGGCTAGGTGCTTCTTTTTAAACATGTTTTATGCATATTGTAATACCCCCGAAATGTTATATGATTATGTGCTACGATGATGATTACGATGTGTTTAAGGGTTGTGGTGTATTTAATTTGGGGGATAATACTTATGATGTGACGATATGATTTATGGGGCATGTTGGGTGTTTTAGAGGATGTATTAATTAAATAAAGTTGTTAAATATCGAGTGAGGATATTTTAGTACATCGTACTAAATACCGGGACACAATTAAACACCACATGACCACCCCAACCCTCACCAACCCCCCTACTCGGCCACCTCACCCCCAACTAGGCCAACCCATCCCCCCACTTGCACAACCCATGCCTTCTTCTCCCCTCACCACTCTACCTCCAATCACTTGCTCCCCTTCTTCTTGCCCCATCAAAACGTCCAGGCAAGCTGCTAAGAGAGGGAAAAAGACTGGTAAGAAGGTGTCCAAATCCTTACAAAAAAAAGAGGAGCAAAAGGAGAGGGGTAAGTGGTTACCCTGTTTTCTGGGTTTGTGTTTGAGCTTGGGTTTGGTGGGTTGTTTTTAACGCATGCTAAGTGTAGGTTTGGGTGAAACCTTGGTATGAATACTTACATGGTAGTTTTGTGTAACTACTAGCATGTTTGTCTGAGCATGATACATGTTTTATGTGATAGATTTCTAGTTATGAATCTATGTGCTCGAAAATCTGGGCAAAAAGGAACACACTCTGTTTTCTGTATAGGTTGGTTGAGGATGAAGATTATGATGATGTTATGAAGCATGTTAGCTTAGGTTTTGTTAAACCTTCGATTTAAATACATGCATAGTAGTTTTATAAAGCTTGTAACATTTTTGTTCAAGCATGTTTTATGCCTTATGACATAGAAATGATGGTATGAATTGAGGTGCTCAAAAATCTGGGGAAGTCCCGATTTTTCAGAGCTCTCGATCGATCGAGATTTTGGTCCCGATCGATCGAGCGAGGCAGGAAGCTTTTAAGCATGGTTTGAAATTCAGGCGTCGAGCGATCGAGGGATTTTCCGATCGATCGGTGAAGCTCCTCGATCGATCGGTAAAATGTTTCGATCGATCGATCGAGGCAGAATGTTTGGGCACTGTTTGTGCACAGTTTCTCGATCGATCGAGACCTTGGGGCCGATCGATCGAGAGAGACAGAAAGTTGAAAAATAAGATGATGTTTTATTTTGTTAAGTTTATGATGTGAGATGGTATTGAGGCATCTAATATGGTATTGTGTGGTCTTGTAGAACCATCCCAGGTACCGGCACCATCAAGGAGATAAAGTCTGTTGACTCCTCCTCCTTTTGAAAAGGTACGTAAGAGACGTACGGGCATCGGACGGTAAAACACATCCCTACACTATGACTATGCATTTATCACATGAATATATACGATGAAATGATGATGTTTATACGACGTTTATATGATGATGTTTATATGATGTTTATATGATGATGTTTATATGATGTTTATATGATGATGTTTATACGATGTTTATACGATGATGTTTATACGATGTTTATATGATGATGTGATGCGATGTTTATTTGTGGTAAGATGCCACGGGGTAAGATGCCCCACATGGTAAGAGGCCATGCGATGTTTATTTGTGGTAAGATGCCACGGGGTAAGATGCCCCACATGGTAAGAGGCCATGCGATGTTTATAATGTGGTAAGATGCCACAGGGTAAGATGCCCATATGCATGATTATGAATCAGGAACAATAAGAAGAAGGTAACGAATAACCAGCATGTTCACTTAACTAAGATGTCGTACATTTACTGTTATATTTTGTTATGATGTTATAAGATGATGATACTTAAATGATGATGATGTTATGAGATGATGATATTTACAAGATGATGATGCTTAAATGATGATGATGTTATAAGATGATGATATTTACAAGATGATGATGTTTATATGATGATGATGTTATAAGATGATGATATTTACAAGATGATGATGCTTAAATGATGATGATGTTATAAGATGATGATATTTACAAGATGATGACGCTTATATGATGATGATGTTATAAGACGATGATATTTATAAGATGATGATTTTAATCATTAATGTCAAGAATTAATGATTTTTATGCCTGGCTATGAAATAGGGACAACCAAAGAGGGTTAATGCGATTAACCAGGAAGTATACGTTACCAATTATTTTCATGCATTTATTTATATGCCATTGCCTTATGATGTTAAGTAACGATGTACATGCTCATGATGGGTTGTTCCTGTAGGTACACTTTTGGACTAAAGGACTAAGGGTCGGGTTGAGGCAGTGAGCTACGAGGAACACATGAACGTATAGGAATCAGCTTCTGTTTAGTATCTACTCTAGGAGTAGTATAAATCTAACATATTAACATTCATTGTGGGAATGTAACTAATAAGCTTTGAAGTTTTATTTGACCTGTAATTCTGTTAGCTCATGTAACAACTAGAACCCTAAGATGTTATTAATGCATGATTAGTCCTTCTTATGTCTCTAAAACACTGTTAAGGTGGGAAGATGATCGCTTTTATTTTAAACAATTAATTCCAGTCTAGCGATTTTTACCGCAAGTGCACGGTGTCAAGTTTTAGTATAGATAGGAAGAATACGGATTGTCGAACCCACAGGGACTAACAAGCAAATACCAAATAAGATGCTTTTAACTATATTTAACCTACGAAATTGAATTAATAATTAAACTACTAATTAATTAAATTAACTACTAATCCAACCAAGTCATTCAAAATAAACGAGAAAAATCCACAAGAAACGATTATCAAGGCGTCGGCTCACCAATGCAATTCCCTACAATTCTCGATTGAAAATTCAAATATTCCTAGTTCTCCGAATTTATCTAATATACTCTCTCGAGCTATATTAAACCTAATATCAAATTGCAGTAAGTCACTCTCGTGTACTTATTTAACAACTCAATATTGCATAAGATCCATGAAAACTCCTAGCTTTCAATTACTAGATATCTATGGCTATCACGCATGTATTTGACGTCATCTCTCGATCTCGGTCTGAAATCCATGGTATGAGTTATTAATTCCGTATCATAAAATCATCTCTCGATCTCAATTACGATACTAACATCATTCAAAGGTGATCAATCCTCTAAAAGCATGAAGAACATAAAACATACGCAAAGAACTATAAGAATTCAATCATTAAATCATAAAATCGAAGGTTCATAACAAAGGATTCGCCTAGCCTCGATAAATAAAATTAGTTCAACATATTAAATCAAAACAAATCAAAACTAAGAATTAAAGACAAAGAAAAACTCCCAGCGTCGACTCCGGTTGTAGATCTTCGCTCCTTCCCTTGCTTCCTTCTCGATCGTCTCTTTTTATCGCCTTGTTGGGTTGTTCCAAATCCTAGGATGAAGGGTTGATGAAGGTTGGTGATGGTGATATATGGAAGAAAGATGGAGGTTATGGTGGAGGTTTTTACGTGTGGTTTGTGAAGGAAAAGGGGGCTGTGGTGATGGTGGATGAAGGTGAAGAAAGGTTGGACGTGTGTATGGTGTGGAAGAATGATGGAGGCTATTCCCTAGGTTAAAATCTTCTTGAGTAGGTCTCGTTCCTGCCTTTTAAAAGTCCCATGCATCAAATAAGGAAAGCAGTCCAAAATTTCCAAAATTCATCAGGCGTAATGACGCCTCCGAAGTGGCGTAGTTACGCCTGTCGATGTGTCAACAAATCTGGCTTCCCGCGTGATAGGCGTAATTACGCCTCCAAAGTGGCGTAATTACGCCAATTAAATTTTCAAAAGCCGTGGGCTAGGCGTAGTTACGCCTCAAAGTAGGCGTAATTACGCCTGTTGATTAATTCAATGATGTTTCTTCGCCTTTTTTCAGCTTCTGGCGAGTTTCGTATTTTGGCCATAACTTTCTCATATGAACTCCAAATTTGATGAATCAGCTGTCCACGCGAAGATAAGAGAAAGTTCTACAACGTTTATATGGACCACATTTCCAAAACATGGCTCGAACATATAGTAATTGGAGGAGAAATGAGCAACATGTGTCTTGGATTCTGGTTTTTTCCTCTTTTCTTCAACTTTATTCATTCTTTCATCATTTTTGGTTCATTTCTTCTACTTTTATGCATTTCAACATTGATTCCTGAAATATAGAAATATATACCATAAACCGTAAAATAATCCAAGAATCAACACCAAAACATATACATATCATAGCCTAAAAACGCGTAATATTCAACCCTATCAGAAGACCCCACACATATGTTGCATATGAAGCATATGACTATTGTACTAACATGTTATGGTTTCTAATGATGTATTATATGAGCTGGTTTTGGGTATTGTTGTTAACCCTTGTCTTGCAGCATGGCAGCAAATGTGGAAGTAGGAGATGCAGTGAGTGTTAATGCAAGTGCTGGGCGTACCAATCCCCTACCACCGCCAGCCTTGGACGAAGAACCCTCTGAGCAACAATTACTACCTGGGAAGCTAAGTTTGGCTCAGTTTCTGACCCGCTACTTTTCAGCTGCTGCACGACAGGCTAAGGAAGATGAGTTCACTAACCTCAAGCAAGGTAACATGCCGGTGTCAGATTATGCTCTTCATTACTGTTCTTTGCTCAGATATGTACCTCACATTGCCGCAAGTACTCAAGCAAAGATGAGGAACTTCATGAAAGGTTTGAGGCCGGAACTGTATGACAGGGTGATTACTTATGGCCCTGCTTGCTTTGATGACGCCCGTTCACGGGCGGAGCTAGCCAAACTGGGAGTTGGTGCGTATCCCGATGTCGTGCCACCTCCAGCACCCCTCAGAAATCTACTTCTGATAATTTGAAGCCAAGGGGTGATCAGTTCAAGCCAAGGGGGAACACATCAGCTTCGAGGTTCAGTGGTAAGAGGCCCGATAATCGTTGGAAAGGAAGCAGTAGGAATGATGCCCCGTCAGGAAGAGGACAGTCTCAGGGAGACATATTTGGGAAGGTCCGGTGCTCTCTTTGTGGGCAACCACATTCGACGAAAGACTGTGTCGGTTGTTACGTATGTGGCAATAAGGGCCACTTTGCTCGGCAGTGTCCCAATTGGGAGGGACAACAGGACTCTGCGGGGAGGCCTGCGGACAGAGTAGTGCAGCACAGACCACCGTTTGTACCAAGGCAGTATGGAGGTCAGCCTATGGGGCCACCTCAGGGGCAAGTTTATGCGTTGACAAGGGAGCAGGCTACAGCGGCTCCGGAGGAAGTGATTGCGGATACGTGTCTTTATTTACGCACCCTGCTTTTATATTGATCGACACAGGTGCGTCACACTCTTTTGTGTCGACAAGTTTTGTGGAAAGGCACCACATATGCATTTCTCCGTCGCCCACACCTCTTGTAGTCTCGACACCCGCAGGAAGAAGTTTGATTACTGATCGGATTGTCTATGACGGCCTCATTTATTTTGAGGGTAACGAACTAAGGTCAGATTTTATTGTTCTGGGAATGTCGGACTTTGACTGCATTGTAGGCATTGATGTTCTGAACAGGTATCAGGCAGTTGTGAACTGCAGGCAGAGGACTGTCCGATTCAGGTCCGATATAGGAGTCCAGTGGACATTTTATGGGGATGGTTCCCATTCAAAGATCCCGTTGATATCTGCTGTCAAGATGGCACAGTTATTGGAACGAGGCCATTCGGGATATCTCATCTATGTTGTTGATATTACTGAAAAGAGGGAAGAATTGAAGGTCGAGGATGTGCCCGTAGTGGCGGAGTTTCCTGATGTCTTTCCGGAAGAGATTCCCGGATTCCCACCGACGAGAGAGGTTGAGTTTGGAATTGAGTTACTACCGGGGACGTCTGCCATTTCTCGTGCCCCGTATAGGATGGCACCAGCGGAGTTAAGGGAGTTGAAGGTTCAGTTGCAAGAGCTCCTTGATAAGGGTTACATACGCCCTAGCGTATCACCCTGGGGTGCACCAGTCCTATTTGTCAAAAATAAAGATGGTTCGATGCGTCTATGCATCGATTACAGACAACTGAACAAAGCCACAGTGAAGAATAAGTATCCACTTCCGAGGATCGATGATTTTTTTGACCAGTTGCAGGGTACGAAGCTCTACAGTAAGATCGATCTGAGGTCGGGGTATCATCAGATTCAGGTAAGGGAAGATGATGTTCAGAAGACAGCTTTCAAGACTAGGTATGGGCACTATGAATTCTTAGTCATGCCTTTTGGGGTGACAAATGCCCCAGCTATCTTTATGAGTCTGATGAACAGAGTATTTCAACCATATTTGGATCAGTTTGTCATTGTTTTCATTGACGATATGCTCATTTACTCCCGGACCGAAGAGGAACACGTGAAGCACTTGAGGACAGTACTCCAGATCCTTAGGGATCATCAGTTATATGCAAAGCTCAGCAAGTGCGAGTTATGGTTGAGAAGTGTAGTGTTCTTGGGTCATATTATATCTAGCAGCGAGATATCTGTAGATCCCAGGAAGGTTGAAGCTGTGATGGAGTGGGCTGCACCCACTTCTGTACCCGAGATACGGAGCTTCCTTGGTTTAACGGGTTATTACCGATGTTTCGTCGAGGGATTCTCTAAGATCGCTAAGCCGTGGACACATCTGACTCAGAAAGGAGTCCCGTTCTATTGGTCCGAAGCTTGTGAGGAAAGCTTCCAAGAATTGAAGCGTCGTTTGACTACGGCACCTATATTGGTGATTCCTTCTAGGAATAAGAGGTTTGCTTTGTACACGGATGCATCATTGCAGGGTTTGGGCTGTGTATTGATGCAGGATAAGCACGTGGTGGCTTATGCTTCGAGGCAGTTGAAGCCTCATGAGACCAGATACCCAGTTCATGATTTAGAACTGGCGGCTATCATTTTTGCCTTGAAGATTTGGAGGCATTACCTATATGGTACGACGTTTACCATTTATACGGACCATAAGAGCTTGAAGTTCTTATTCACCCAAGCGGAGCTGAATATGAGGCAAAGAAGATGGATGGATTTACTCAATGATTATGATTGTGAAATTGAGTACCATCCTGGTAAAGCAAACTTGATAGCAGACCCCTTAAGTCGGAAGGTGAAGAGTACTGCTGAGGATACCATGAGTTTATCAGCTATGATGACTTCTTATTGCCATCTGGGCTATGATTTTGATGTGGACACATCGCCGGTGCGATTGTCGACCTTATTGGCTGAGCCAGACATATTTGAGGCTATCAGGAAAGCCCAGAGGTCGGATAATGAGGTTCAGAGATGGTCATCGATTGTACTCCAGGGTCAGCCATCAAAGCTCAGAGTGGCAGAAGATGGTTCCTTGAGACTTGGTAACAGTTGGGTAGTGCCGAGGACACCAGAGTTGCTTCAAGGGATCTTGCACCGTGCTCATAGCAGCAGGTTTAGCATACATCCAGGTGGAAGAAAGATGTACAAGGACTTATGCGACCAGTTCTGGTGGAGACGCATGAAGCGTGATGTTATAACTTTTGTCAAAAGATGTTTGATCTTCCAGCAGGTAAAGGCAGAAAGGCAGAGGCCTGGTGGCGAGTTGAAGAGCTTTGAGGTACCTGAATGGAAGTGGGAGCACATATCTATTGACTTCGTGACCCACTTGCCAAGGACGGCCTCTGGATTTGATACGATCTGGGTGATCGTGGATAGGCTGACGAAGGTGGCTCATTTCATCCCTTACTGTATGACTTTCACATACCTAAAGATGGCCCAATTATATGTACGGGATGTGGTGAGGTTGCATGGTGTTCCAGTCTTGATTGTGTCTGACAGAGACCCAAGGTTTACTTCACATTTCTGGGAGGGTCTCCAGACAGCTTTGGGCACAGAGGTGAGACTGAGTACAGCTTATCACCCTCAGACAGACGGCCAGACGGAGCGTACTATACAGACGCTCGCAGATATGCTGAGGGCATGTGTATTGGAGTTTGATACTCCGTGTCAAGATTCATTACCACTAGTGGAGTTGTAACAGCTATCAGGCGAGCATTCAAATGGCCCCTTTTGAAGCTCTTTACGGTCGACGTTGTAGGTCACCGCTGTATTGGGAGGACTTGTCTAGTAAAGCGGTCGGAGGACCGGATATGATAGAGGATATGGAAGAAAAGATTAAGTTGATACGCCAGAAGATGAAAGCGGCTCAGGATAGGCAAGCAGCCTATGCCAATAAGTGACGACGACCGCTAGAATTCCAAGTAGGAGACAAGGTCTTCTTAAAGATCTCACCTTTCAGGGGTGTGGTTCGTTTTGGTATGCGGGGGAAGTTATCTCCGAGGTATGTTGGGTCGTATGAAGTATTGCAGCGTATCGGTACATTGGCCTACCGTTTGGCTCTACCGCCGTCTTTATCTGGTATTCATGATGTCTTTCATGTCTCTATGTTACGGAAGTATGATCCAGATCCGTCTCATGTATTACAGCCTACTGAAGTGCAGTTGGACTCAGATGTATCCTACGTAGAACGACCGGTCAGAATTCTGGATCGAGAGGATCGCAAATTACGAAGCAAGGTTATACCGATGGTCAAAGTTCAGTGGGATCGTCGGGGTGTCGAGGAGGCTACGTGGGAGACGGAACGGCATATGGTGCAGTATTACCCGAAACTATTTTATGGTATGATTTATGTTTAGTTTCATTTTGGGTAAGTGCATGCGATTTCGAGGACGAAATCTTATAAGTAGGGGAGTATTGTGATGCCCCGAAATTAATTATATGCAATTTGGGCATTAATGATGTTTATATGATTAATTATGGTGATAATTGATTTATGTGTTGAAATTAATTATCTTGTTGAAATGCTTAGTCACATGATAGGTGTGACCCGAGGGTTGCATTTCAGGGTGAATGTTATGCATGTTAGAAAATGAGGTGTTAACTGTTGGGATATGCCCTAAGACATGTCATTAGATGATTGTTTATGACATACAATGTATTATGATTTTATTAATGGCAAATCATTATTATATATTATTCCAATATCTGTGCAATATGAATTGATATATAAGTTAATGTCATTAGAATAATATTGTATTATTCTTAAAGATTGTCCCTAGTCAAGTATTATCATAAATAAGGATAATGATAATACATTGAGACTAGTATGTTTTGATTGATGAATTGTTCATGGATATGAGATATCAAATCAACACATTGGTACATGTTAGAGAACAATGTACTGGACAGACCCACCATGAGAATGCTACATGTATAGTTATATGAGTGTCATAAGCAATTCTCATAGTGATAATAATGTATGTAATCCTTAAGACTTGAGATCATCAGAGATCCCAACATAAGGAGTTATGTATCTTGATATTGTCACACGTTACCTGTAACAGGGTAAACTATAAAGGCAACTATTGGATACACTACGAATTATGTAGAGGGATGTTGATTGATCAAGATATGATTTGTCCCTCCTATATAACAGGGGAAGTGTTTGGGCTCTTGATCAAGTAAGACTAAAATGCATGGCCGTGCTTGAATGAGTAGATATGTGATATCGAGCTTATTCGTTTATTCTAATTCTACTTGGTGATCAAGAAATAGAGATTGAATATACGAGTATGACTATTCCATGACTCGTGTTCAATCTAAACACAAGGACAAAGGGATTAAGTTATATGGTTAATATTATCACAAGTTCTAAGGTTATGTCGAGTCAAAGACATTCTTGTAATTTGGGTAGCCTTGATGTGTTGCTAGATACCGCCCATTGCTTGTGACGTAAAATGAGATTTTATGTCACTGCCAACATTACAAGATCCTATTGGGTCGCACAAAAGATTAAATCGATAAGGGGAATTAAATTCATGGGATGAATTAAATAATTAAGAAGAGTCTTAATTAAATGATTATAAGGATTTAACTAAATCATGGGTTTGGGCCCATGAGACTTTAAGAAAGTCTTGAACCTTAATTAAATCTTATAATATAAATACAAGGTTATGATTAATTGTTTGATAATACAATTGTTATTCACATAACCTAGCCTCCACTAAAGCTCTCTCGGCCGCCTCACTCTCCTCCAATACCCACGGCCGCCGCCGTTTCTTGTTGGAAGAGTTTGGTAGTCGTTAATCGGTTTTGAACCGAGAGTTTGATTTTGGTTCAAGCATAAGTCTAGCAACTTGTTCTTGAACATCCCTTCTTCGATTTGATCGTGTGGATACCGTAGAGGCAAGACCTTTGGAGGTGTTGCTCGTGACTCACGGATTTGGCATCGTATCTGCTTCAAACACGCTACAAGGGTGAGACTCTTATTATCTCTATTCCGATATGACCACTTTGTATAGATCCGCGGTTCTAGTAATCCAAAATTTTAAATTCTGCTGCGTTGTATGCTTGTTGGATTACTTACAGTGGTATTAGAGCCGTGTACAAAGCTCATATCGGATTTATGTGGTTAATTGTTTAATAATATTTAGATTTGTATTGCATGCTAATAAAACTGTATATAATCATATATGATATGAGTAAATCGAGTTTGTGTAATTATCGTAAAATTATATTTGATATAATTGAAGTTTATTGTATACGATACATGAAGGCGCAAAACCGAGCCCATAGCTTGAGATGGTTCGGCCACCACCATCACAAATGACACACGGCTGCCACATGAGGGCTAGGGTTTTCGAACCCTTGGCTCGAGATGGTTTAGCCGTTGTGGCTAATAATTGTGCATGGAAGTGTCGAAACAATGCTAAGGTTTTAGAATTTTGGCTCGATTAGATGGTTGGCGGCTTCCTCCACATGAGAGCTAGGGTTTTTCGAACCCCTTGGCTCGAGATGGTTGAGCCGCCACCGTCATAATTCGTGCATGGTTGGACCATGGCTCGTGGCTAAGAATTTCGAACCATGAGGCTCGATGAACATGAAAACGACGCTTGGACGGCTAGGGTTTGGAACCCTAGCGGCGCCGCATGGACGCACATGGCTCGGACCGTGGCTTGGGCTAGGGTTTCGAACCCTAGGCCCATGCATGGTCCAGCCGTGTGGTTAGATGGTCGGACTCATTTGGTTCATGGTTTGAGTCGCATTAGTTTCGTGGCATGTGATGTCCCGAGCGTACGATACTTTCATAAAATTTATTTTACAGTTTTATTGGGATTAAATTTTAAAATGTTTAGAATTTAAGTCATTAATTGTTATTGCATGTTATATGTGTTGTTTGAGCATGGTGCATGGTTATAGCCCTTTAACCTATTAGATAGGATTTGTATGTTTGTATTTAAATACGGCCTGCGTGTCGTGCCTTCTCTATTTTTCTAAATGTTATCCCTCCCCTACGATCCCCTCGAATGTTACTCGAAGAATTCTCTATATCTTGTAAATGTTATATAGTATAGTTTATTTTATTGATGGAGATCAATGAAGATGGACAAAGGTGCCGGGATGAGGAGGCCATTCACAAAAGGGAGCCAAAGAGGTGCTTGGAGAAGTTACCTTAGGTTGACCTTTAGGATTTTCTCATTGGCTTGAGAAAACCATTAGTTGGGGCTATAACCATGTCACGTTTAACTTTATGTTGATGTATGAGATGCATGTTTACTGTTTTATTTAATATTGATGCTTATATATATATGTAGATATGTATATATTCATATATGTACTGGACATATTTTCAATATTAATAAAATCATGAGATCAATAAATCCCTCTTATAATATTAAGTTTAAGATGCCTTCCAATTAAAAATACTCGTCAAGACTTCGATTGAACATGTGTGGGTTTGCCAAAGCAAAGCGCCGTGACAATCTTAGTAAGGCGCGAAAGGATAAATGTGATATCCGTGTTATTTTAAAATTGGGTTCAACTTAACTAGCGTTATCTCAATAGGATTGGGAACCTAGAGGCATGGGGTTGGATAATAATTCATTAGATGAATTTGAACAAAGTGTTGTTCGTCCAACCATCCAAGAATTACATGTGATGTAATTGACTAAGTGTTATCTACCTAAATAACCGAGTCTTGGGCGATTAGCCAAAGCTAACTCAAGATTAAGTGAAATATGGATCTTGGCCCACTAAAGTTTTCGAGGGTTGATAATTTTAAACAAAATAGTGGGAGTGTCATTTAATATAAGACCATATTAAATGATTAAAATCATAAACTTATTTTGCATATTTATTGTAGATATCCATGGCAACCAACAACGTTACTAGCACATTATCATTACAATCGGTCCTTGAGAAGGACAAACTTAATGGGACAAATTTCCTAGACTGGTATATGAATTTGAGGATTGTCCTCAAACAAGAAAAGAAGCAATATGTCCTTGAGGAACCCTTACCTGCTGAGGAACCTCCCTTGACGGCTGCTAAAGCCGATAAAGATGCTTACAAGAAGCATCAAAATGACGCACTTGATGTTGGGTGCCTTATGCTTGCCACCATGAACTCTGAGCTTAAGAAGCAACATGAGGAAATGGAGGCGTTCGATATGATCGAGCATCTAAAGCAATTGTACCAACAACAAGCAAGACAAAGAGGTATGACGTCTCTAAAGCGTTGTTCCAGTGTAGAATGGTAGAAGGAAGTCTAGTTGGAACTCATGTACTCAAGATGATTGGGTATATTGAGAATCTGGAGAAGCTGGGTTTTCCTTTGGACCAAGAGTTGGCCACTGACGTGATCTTGCAATCGTTGCCTGAAAGCTTCAGTCAATTTGTCTTGAATTACAATATGATTGAAATTGAAAAGACTCTACCACAGCTACTTGTCATGCTTAGAACTTTTGAAGCAAATAGCAAGAAGGCTAAGCCTACAAATGTTCTTATTGTGAATAAGAGCAAAGGAAAGACTAAAGCTAAGAGCTTCAAGAAGAACAAGAAGGTCATTGTTAAGTCTAAGCCACATGCTTCTGCACTAAAGCCAAAGGGAGGAGTGGCAAAGGAAGGGAACTGTTTCCATTGCGGTGAGACCGGTCATTGGAAAAGGAACTGCAAAGTATATCTGGAAGATCTTAAGAAGACAAAGGGAAGTGTGACTTCCAATTCAAGTATTTTTGTTATAGAAGTCAATTTATCTACTTCTTCATCTTGGGTATTAGATACTGGATGTGGATCACATTTGTGTAGATGTGCAGGATCTCAAAAGGAGTAGGACGTTGGCGAAAGGCGAAGTTGATCTCCGAGTTGGAAATGGAGCAAGAGTTGCTGCATTAGCTATAGGATATTACCATTTATCTTTGCCTTCTGGCTTATCATTGATTTTGAAAGACTGTTATTTTGTGCCGTCTATTACCAAAAACATTATTTCTATTTCTTGTTTGGACAAGTGTGGATTTTCATTTATGATAAAGGACAACTGTTGTTCTATTTATTCAAATGATATGTTTTATGCAAGTGCACAAATGATTAATGGTCTTTATATATTAAATTTAGATATGTCTGTCTATAACATTAATACTAAAAGGATTAAGAATAATTATTCTAATCCAACTTATCTCTGGCATTGTCGCTTGGGCCATATAAACGAGAATCGCATATCAAAACTTCATAAGGATGGAGTATTGGATTCATTTGATTTTGAATCATATGAAACATGTGAATCTTGTTTAATGGGCAAGATGACTAAAGCCCCATTCAAGGGACATGTTGAAAGGGCAAATGTTTTATTGGGACTAATACATAGTGATGTATGTGGACCAATAATCACACATGCTAGAGGTGGTTTTCAATACTTCGTTACATTTACTGATGACTTCAGTAGATATGGGTATGTGTACCTAATGAAACATAAGCATGAAACCTTTGAAAAGTTCAAAGATTTCAAGAATGAAGTACAAAACCAACTTGGCAAAAGTATCAAAATCCTTCGATCAGATCGAGGAAGTGAATACTTAAGCCAAGAGTTTCATGACTATCTAAAGGAGTGTGGGATAGTCCCACAACTCACTCCTCCGTATACTCCACAATGGAATGGTGTATCCGAGAGGAGAAATCGAACCTTGTTGGACATGGTTAGATCAATGATGAGTCATGCAGATCTTCCGATATCCTTTTGGGGACATGCTTTAGAAACATCAATATTTGTACTGAACCGTGTTCCATCTAAATCAGTGGAAAAGACACCATATGAGATATGGACTGGGAAGCGTCCTAGTATGTCTTTTATGAAGATTTGGGGTTGTGAGGCTTTCGTGAGATGTCACGTCTCTAACAAACTTGGACCCAAATCTGATAAGTGTTTATTTGTGGGGTATCCTAAGGAAACGAAATGATACTATTTCTATTATCCCACCGAGAACAAAGTGGTTGTTGCTCGGACTGATGTGTTTCTTGAAAGAGAATTTATTTCTAGAAAAACCAGTAGGAGACAAATTGAACTTAGTGAAGTTCAACCACAAGAAAACATTGAACATGATGTTGAGATGGAAACAGAGCAGACACCACAAGCTGTTGTGGATAAAATGCCTGCTCAAGAGACACAAGCCCAGCGTAGGTCTGTAAGAGAACACCGGGAGCCACAGAGATATGGATTTCTTGTGACTGAACAAGGTGACTTACTACTTATTGATGAGGATGGGCCGTCATCTTATCAAGAAGCTATAATGGGCACTGATTCTGAGAAATGGCAAGAAGCCATGAAATCTGAAATGGAATTCATGTATGCAAACCAAGTATGGACTTTGGTTGACCCACCTGAAGGGGTGAGACCCAGAGGGTGCAAATGGATTTTCAAGAAGAAGACCGACATGGATGGTAATGTACAAACCTTTAAAGGTCGACTGGTTGCAAAAGGTTTCAAACAAATTCATGGTATTGACTATGATGAAACATTTTCACCAGTTGCCATGGTTAAATCCATAAGGATCTTACTTGCAATAGCTGCATTTCATGATTATGAAATCTGGCAGATGGATGTCAAAACAGCTTTCCTTAATGGAAATCTTCTTGAGGATGTGTACATGACACAACCCGAGGGTTTTGTCGATCCAAAGGATGCTGGAAAGATATGCAAGATACAACGATCCATTTATGGATTGAAGCAAGCTTCTCGGAGTTGGAATCTTCGTTTTGATGATGCTGTCAAAGAGTTTGGTTTCATCAAAAACGTATATGAACATTGTGTCTAGAAGAAGGTCAGTGGGAGCATAATTATCTTCCTAATATTGTATGTAGATGACATACTTCTAATTGGGAATGATATCCCTGCCTTACAATCTGTAAAGATTTGGCTAGGGAATTGCTTTTCTATGAAAGACTTGGGTGAAGCCACCTATGTATTAGGAATCAAGATCTATAGAGATAGATCGAGAAGATTACTTGGCCTAAGTCAAAGTACATACATAGACAAAGTGCTAAAACGATTTAGCATGCAAGAATCTAAGAAAGGATTCGTGCCTATGACACATGGAATACATCTCTCGAATGATCAGTCTCCTTCAACACCAGATGAGAGACAACGCATGAGTAAGATTCCATATGCGTCAGCTATTGGATCTATCATGTATGCTATGATATGTACTCGTCCCGATGTCTCGTATGCTTTGAGCATGACGAGCGGATATCAAGTTGATCCAGGTGAATGTCACTGGATTGCAGTCAAGAACATCCTGAAGTACTTAAGAAGAACTAAGGATACATTCTTGATTTATGGAGGTGAGGAAGAGCTCAATGTAATAGGTTACACTGATGCAATTTTCCAAACCGACAAAGATGATTTTCGATCGCAATCAGGATATGTGTATTGCCTAAATGGAAGTGCTGTGAGCTGGAAGAGTTCAAAGCAAGAGACAGTAGCCGATTCTACAACGGAAGCTGAGTACATTGCTGCCTCAGATGCAGCAAAGGAAGCTGTTTGGATCAGGAAGTTCATTTCTGAACTTGGAGTGGTACCTAGCATTAAGGATCCGATAGAACTCTATTGTGACAATAATGGAGCGATCGCATTGGCTAAGGAACCTAGATCTCACCAAAGATCCAAGCACATACTTCGGCGCTTTCATTTCATTCGAGAAATCATTGAAATGGGAGATGTTAAAATATGCAAAGTACTAACATATGATAATGTATCTGACCCATTGACGAAGCCACTGTCACAGCAGAAGCATGATCGTCATACTAGATCTCTAGGCATTAAGTATATGTCTGATTGGTCTTAGTGCAAGTGGAAGATTTGTTGGGATATGCCCTAAGACATGTCATTAGATGGTTGTTTATGACATACAATGTATGACCGCTTTATTTTGAAACAGAATATTTCAAAGTGTAGTGTAAAGCGATACTACCGCAAGTGCACGGTTGTCAAGTTTTAGTATAGTGAAATGAAAGTAAGGGTTGTCGAATCCACAGGGACTAATGTATAAGTACCAAATAAAATTAGTAAAATTATATTTAGCCTACGATTAAAACGGGGGTAGACTAACTAATGCGGAAATTAGAACTAAAACACGAGAATAAATAAAATGAATCGGGTTCCGGATATGCAAAGGAAATTTGCTCGAGAAATTTATCTCGCTCTTCGTTCAGCTATGTTCTCTTCAAAGATTCGTTTGAATAGGAAATTACTAAACAATTGATTCTTAAGGTGAAAGGTTTTCAATGATATTCAATACACTCTCTAGAGCTGTAAAGAAACTAATATCAAATTAGAACAAGTCACTCTCGTGCACCTATTTACTAATCCAATATTGCATAAATCTTCAAAACCTCGTTACTCTAAATCTCTCGATTCAAACTGCTCACGTATGCGATTTCATCTCTCGATCTCAATCTTAACATACATCATGAATTAATGTAGCGTATTATAACGTTATCCCTCGATCTCGGTTATAACTCACAGATTTCAACCAAAGTTAGCTAGGCTTTGATCTTAATAAGCATTTAATTCATGAACAATAAGTAATCAATCCACTCAAACACAATCGAATCAATAAATAAAACACAATTTTACTCAAACTCAATAAAATAAACTCAACTTAATTCAAAACAAATCAATAAGATGTTAAATTGTTTCTCAACCTCAAAAACATCAAATGAAAATGTAAATCAAATAAATCCGAGTGTAGAAATACGATAAATGCTGGAACGAATCCGTGCGTTGCACCGTAGTTTCTTCTCTTGCTCCTTCCTTGCACTCCGGAAATGGTACGCTCAAGCTTGGATGAAGAACGGAAGAAGATGACTCTCCTTGGCTCTCCTTGGCGGCGGCTAGGGTTTCTTGGTGGTAAAAAATCGAGTCTGATATGATATCCATGATCTGGAAGAGATCCTCTCTTTAAACCACCGAAAAATCACGTTAATTATGGAAAGTAAGATTTTCAGAATATCGCGTCTCGATCGATCGAAAAGAATTTTCGATCGATCGGTGCACTGTTCACTTCAGCCTTTTCAACTCACTGCCTCGCTCGATCGATCGAGATATTTTTCCGATCGATCGACAATTCTCAAAATTTGTTGCTGAAGTCTCTGCCTCGATCGATCAATCGAGACAAAATCTCGATCGATCGAAAATCTAAAAATCATATTCTTCATTTTTTTTACTCTTTTTCGCCTCAATTTCACCTGTTTTCTTCATTTTAGCTCATTTCTTCCATTTCCGAACTATTTTCCTGAAATAAGCAAATAAATACCAAAAAGCGTAATTTCATCCAGGAAAAAGTACGAAAAACGGAAAGAAATTACAGCTAAAAACACTTAAAATCTAAGCCTATCAATGTATTATGATTTTATTAATGGCAAATCATTATTATATATTATTCTAATATCTGTGCAATATGAATTGATATATAAGTTAATGTCCTTAAAATAATATTGTATTATTCTTAAAGATTGTCCCTAGTCAAGTATTATCATAAATAAGGATAATGATAATACATTGAGACTAGTATGTTTTGATTGATGAATTGTTCATGGATATGAGATATCAAATCAACACATGGGTACATGTTAGAGAACAATGTACTGGACAGACCCACCATGAGAATGCTACATGGATAGTTATATGAGTGTCATAAGCAATTCTCATAGTGATAATAATGTATGTAATCCTTAAGACTTGAGATCATCAGAGATCCCAACATAAGGAGTTATGTATCTTGATATTGTCAAACGTTACCTGTAGCAGGGTAAACTATAAAGGCAACTATTGGATACACTACGAATTATGTAAAGGGATGTTGATTGATCAAGTGAGGATTTGTCCCTCCTATATAACAGGGGAAGTGTTTGGGCTCTTGATCAAGTAAGACTAAAATGCATGGCCGTGCTCGAATGAGTCGATATGTGATATCGAGCTTATTCGTTTATTCTAGTTCTACTTGGGGATCAAGAAATAGAGATTGAATATACGAGTATGACTATTCCATGACTCGTGTTCAATCTAAACACAAGGATAAAGGGATTAAGTTACATGGTTAATATTATCACAAGTTCTAAGGTTATGTCGAGTCAAAGACATTCTTGTAATTTGGGTAGCCTTGATGTGTTGCTAGATACCGCTCATTGCTTTTGACGTAAAATGAGATTTTATGTCACTGCCAACATTACAAGATCCTATCGGGTCGCACAAAAGATTAAATCGATAAGGGGAATTAAATTCATGGGATGAATTAAATAATTAAGAAGAGTCTTAATTAAATGATTATAAGGATTTAATTAAATCATGGGTTTGGGCCCATGAGACTTTAAGAAAGTCTTGAACCTTAATTAAATCTTATAATATAAATACAAGGTTATGATTAATTGTTTGATAATACAATTTTTATTCACATAACCTAGCCTCCACTAAAGCTCTCTCGGTCGCCTCACTCTCCTCCAATACCCACGGCCGCCGCCATTTCTTGTTGGAAGAGTTTGGTAGTCGTTAATCGGTTTTGAACCGAGAGTTTGGTTTTGGTTCAAGAATAAGTCTAGCAACTTGTTCTTGAACATCCATTCTTCGATTTGATCGTGTGGATACCGTAGAGGCAAGACCTTTGGAGGTGTTGCTCGTGACTCACGGATTTGGCAACGTATCTGCTTCAAACACGCTACAAGGGTGAGACTCTTATTATCTCTATTCCGATATGACCACTTTGTATAGATCCGCGGTTCTAGTAATCCAAAATTTTAAATTCCGCTGCGTTGTATGCTTGTTGGATTACTTACATTAACATGATTTAATTGTATTGGTTGTTAATTATGAGGAAAAATATGAATTTAGTGGAAGTTGTTCCATTTTTTGTAAATGCTTTTAAAATACCATGTTGGGGTATTTTATACATCATGTTAGTTTTTGGGGTACAATTTTAATTAATCTTCATAACCCCTTTTAACCCCACTATACCCTCCTCTTTATCTCACTTTTCCCCACCACTCTTAAATCCCCAATTTCACTCTCAAACCCTACCCATTTCCCATTTCGAAATTTGGCAAGGAATGAAGGAGAAATCTTCTCAAAACTTTTGTTTGTGGGATTTTTGTTAAGATTTGGAGCCCTCAAGAGGTATGAAACCCTTCCTAAAGTTTTAATGATGTTTGGTTTAGAAATGGGTTAGCATTTTGAGTTTTTATGTCAGTTTGTTTTGAGTATGTGTTATATGTTGTTGGGGTATGATTTTTGAAGTGTTTTATGTGGGGTTTAGTGAGTTATGATGATGTTTGTGTTGTTGGAAAGTTTGGGTTTGAAGGGTATGAGTTTGAGCTTGAAAAATGCTCAAAAATGGTGAAGAATCGCGCACCAGCAGGTGGCGATCGATCGACATATATGAGGCGATCGATCGCCGAAGGCCAGTAGCAAAAAAATGCTACAGGCGATCGATCGCCATATTTTAAGCGATCGATCGCCACGAGGCAAACAGTCAGGCGATCGATCGCCTCGATGCAGCGATCGATCGCCAGCTGTTTAAAAATGGAAAATGATGATTTTTGTTGAATTTTTGGTATTTGGCTATTATTTAGCTTCTAATATTGATTTGTATGGTTGTGTAGAACCATCCCAGGTACCAACAACATCAAGGAGATAAAGTTCTCCAACTTCTCCACTTTTGGGAATTAAAGTACGTAAGAGACGTACGGGCATCAGACGGTAAACACACTCCTATACTATGACTACGCAATGATTGCATAAGTATTTACGATGTTTATGATGATGATTATGATAAGTAATTTTATGATGATGATGTTTATGATGAGTAAAGATGGTATGATGTTTATGAGGGCGTTTATGATAAGATGATGATGATTATAAGATGATGTTGATTATAAGATGATGATGTTTACAAGATGATGATGTTTATAAGATGATGATGTTTATGGTATGATGATTATGATGTATGTTCAACTATGTTATTGAGAATAGTAGAGTGTTCTGGTAGTTGTTATGGGAAAGCGAGGAAGGTACTTACCGCTGACATAGCTAGCGAGGAGATTACATCCGCTATCAAGGTGTAGCGAGGGGTATCACAGTACCGCTATATGTCGAAGCGAGGGGGCCAATTGTTCCGCTGACATAACAAGGCCAGAAACATCCCCATTTCTAAATAACATTGTTGATTATAGCATATATGCATGACTATGGAACAGGGACAACCAAAGTGGGTTAATGCGATTAACCAGGAAGTATATGTTACGATTTTTTTCATGCATTTATTTATATGCCATTACCTTATGATGTTAAGTAATGATGTACATGCTCATGATGGGTTGTTCCTGTAGATACACTTTTGGACTGAAGGGCTAAGGGTCGGGTTGAGGCAGTGAGCTAAAAGGAGCATGAAAGAATATAGGATACATGATTTTGGATAGTCTCTACTCTAGGAGTAGTGTAAACCTATAATGTTAGCATTCATTTTTGGGAATGTAATTATTAAGTTTGAAAATTTATTTTTGGCCTGTAATTCTATTAGCTCAAAGCTACAACCGGAACCCTAAGATGTTATTAATGCATGTTTAGTCCATAATATGTGATTATAATGATGTTAAGGTAGGAAGACCCTACAGGTATCTCTCGATGCTTCGTTGTAAGCATCGTCACCATGTCCTCCTGTAAAGCCTGTCATGTCCGAACAATAAAAGACATGACAGCCCCCACAAAGGGGGTTAGTACCCCAGTACGAGAAATAAATAAATCATGTGAAATGATAAAGTATTATGAAATGCATACCATGTATGAATGCGATGTATGAATGGGTATAAAGAATTGAATCTCAAGATACCAAATATCGGAGTCCAAAGGAAGGTATCATCAAATAATGCAGCTCGAGCAGAGGGTGACAACACACGCACATTGCGCTAGGAGACTCATCCTATGTGCTGTGTTCGTTCATCCCTCGTGTCTAGGTCCGGTGACACGCGCGTGACTACAGTCGCTACCTATACTTCCTGTCATCGCCGTGCTCGTCGTCCCCGACAGTCAGAGTGAATCAACTCAGTCATAATCATGGATATCAAAGGAATGATAGATCAATATGATATGCCCATTTGAAGGTGGGGGTTTCAAAATTTAATGGAAGAAAGTCTGATATTTGTGGGGGAAGAAGATGACATTTATGTTAAAAAAATTGGCAAGGGGTGGCGTGAGTTTCAATGAGGAGGTGGGAATTGTTTATCAATTTTTTATGCTACCACTCACATGTGTTCAATAATGATGATTTCACATGTATATGTTAGGGTGATGGCCAAAATTATATACCATTTTGTCTAATTTTGATGTATTTTATCTTGGTTATAAATAAGGTGTTGTGATCCGGAACACTCAATTCGAATTCTCGGCTTTTAATCACCCGGGTTTACTAACTCGTGATTAATCATAATTAATTAGTAACGGGGTCTTACACCTCGATACATTGTTACCTCAATTGTCGCCCCTTCGTCTTTATCTAGCTTGATTGATGGACTCATTGGAGTTGAAGCAGTTGAACAAGTTTCCATTCCAAATCTTTTGAGTAGCTCCTTGGTGTACTTGGTTTGATTTATGAATATTTTATTGCTAAGCTGTTTGACTTGAGACCCAGGAAGAATGACAATTCTCCCATCATACTCATCACAAATTGTCCCTGCATTAACTTAGAGAACTTTTCGCAAAGCTTGGGGTTAGTTGACCCAAAAATAATATCATCAACATATATTTGAACTAACAAAGTATGTTCCCCCTTAACAAATTTGAATAAGGTTTTGTCTACTGAGCCGATCTGGAAATCATGATCCAGAAGAAATTGAGACATAGTGTCATACCAGGCTCTTGGAGCTTGTTTAAGTCCATATACTGCTTTATTCAGTAAGTATACGTGATCTGGAAACGAGTGATTATGAAATCCAGGAGGTTGTTCAATGTAGACTTCCTCCTGAAGTTTGCCATTTAGAAATGCACTCTTCACGTCCATTTGTTATACCTTGAAATCTTTAAAAGCAGCATATGCAAGTAAGATTCGAATGGCTTCTAGTCTGGCAACTGGTGCAAAGGATTCATCAAAGTCGATTCCTTCTTCTTGTCTGAAACCTTGTGCAACCAGTCTGGCCTTGTTTCTGACTACTATGCCATTTGCATCTAGCTTGTTTCTGAAGACTCATCTGGTTCCAATAACAGGCTGATCACTTGGTCTGGGAGTTAAACTCCACACCTGATTCTGTTCAAATTGATTGAGCTCTTATTGCATAGCCTCTATCCAGTTATAGTCGGCTAGAGCTTCATCAGTCTGTTTTGGTTCCAGATTAGATATGAATGCAGCGTGAGTGAATTCATCAATCATATGTCCTATGGTTCTTATAGGTGCAAATGGACTTCCAATCACCATATCAGGGGTATGTCTCTTATTCCAGTGGTAGTTTGATTTTAGAACATCTGGTCCTGATGGAGAAACAGTATTGACATTGTCAGCATATGTCTTAATAGAGTTCATGACCTCCGGATCAGCGATATCAACTCGATCTTGTATAACTTCAGTGCCTTGATCCGGTCTGTCTGGTACTTCAGGTTCTGATGGATTGTCTCTTGACTTGTTAACTGCAATCTCATCATCACTGTTAGCTTCGAGATGAATAATTTCCATCTGGTTTTGAATTAATTCCTTGTGGTTCTTAATACACAGTGATTCATCAAACACTACATGATCTGACTCTTCTACAGTCAAGGTTCTATATTGAAAACACGAAATGCTTTACTAACAGATGAATATCCTAAGAATATTCCATTATCTGACTTAGCTTCGAATGCGGTAAGATGATTCTTACCATTGTTATGGACGTAACATTTGCATCCGAATACATGAAAGTAAGAGATAGTTTGTATGTTACATGTCCATACTCCATATGGTGTTAAGTTTAACTTCTTGTTAATCATAGACCGATTCTGTGTATAGCATGCAGTATTGATAGCCTCTGCCCATAACTTTTGAGATATACCAGAGTCAGTAAGCGTTGTACGTGCTGCTTCCTTAAGCGTTCTGTTCCGTCGTTCTGCAACTCCATTTTGTTGAGGAGTTCGAGCTGCTGAGAATTAATGCTTAATTCCTTGGTCTTCTAGAAAGGATTCAAGATTCTGGTTTGAAAATTTAGTGCCCTTGTCACTTCGAATCCTGTCTATACCAGATGATTTTTCCTTCTGAATGCGCTTCAGCAGCTTGATCAATTTCGGGCCGGTCTGATCTTTACGGCTCAAAAATATAGTCCATGTAAAATGTGAGTAATCATCAATAATAACAAGAGTATACCGCATTCCCACTAAACTTGTTATTGGTATGGAACCAAACAAGTCCATATGCAATAATTCTAAACAACGTGAGGAGGATTTGGCATTCTTGTTCTTGAAGGATGATCTGATCTGTTTGCTCATTTGGCAAGCTTCACAGATCTTATCCTTAGCAAAGTCGATCTTGGGCAGACCGATAACTAAATCATGTTTACACAAGCTAGAAATAATCTTGAAGTTAAGATGATTCAAGCGTTTATGCCATAGGCAATGTTTATTATCATTATTAGCGATGAAGCAAGTAGGATTATCGGGTTGGACAGAATTCCAGTTAATCTTATAAGTATTCCCATTCCTGATTCCTACAAGCATGGTTCTACCATCTGATGATTTGACAGTGCAAGTGTGTTTGTTTTATCACATAGTTGACTTATACTTATCAGATTATAGCATAAATTTTCAACTAAGAGCACATCATTTATAATAATGTTACCATGGACAATCTTACCCTTTCCCACGGTCTTACCCTTTGAGTTATCCCCGAAAGTAATCTTAGGACCAGTGCATTGTGTGATTTCAGACAACAGCTCGATGTTTCCCGTCATGTGTCTAGAACATCCACTGTCTAAGTACCAGTCAGACACTTGCTTATGCAGTACCTGTTATCAAACAAAATTACTGTTGGTACCCAATCCTATTTGGGTCCGAAACGGATTAGCCCTTTGGGAACCCATACCTGAATGAGCTTTATTGGCTTGTGTGTGTCTGGTGTGGTGTGTGCTGATCTGTTTCGGTGTTGTATGTGATAATGTGTGTGAAATGGAGGCCTTTGGTTCCTGTTAGGCAACTTATATCTTCGTTGGACCGATTGTGAGTTGTGGTAGTTGGGTGGTCTTCCTTGCCTTAGATTCTGCACCTTTGGGTTTGGTCTGATAGATACAAAGCTCACCGGTGTTTTTTCCTTGGCTTGGTCAACATACCCAATGTCCTTTCTCAAACCTTTAGATTTCCATTTGAATTGTAGGCACTTCGGATTCATATATTGTGCTGGATCTAACAAATGTCATTTGTTTGATTTTGTTCCTTTCCAGCAACAACTCAGATTCATCTTTGGTGCTTTCATTGGTGCCAAAGCCTATGCCGGTGATGTCACCGACACTTATTTGTACCTCTTGCAACTCTTCCAATGAGGCTCTTGATTTTGTCCATGTTTTGAAAATGTGAGAAAGTTTAGCATTTGTGTGCTAATTCTCTGATTTTCTTCATGGAGCTGTTCATAAGATATTTTCAGCTTATCCAGCTTGATCTTCAGACTGTTACATTCACCTAGCTTGGAACAGCTTGGTTTGATATGCTTGTTTGTTTGATCTTTGGCTTCAGCTTTAATTTTCTCAAATGATTCAGCTAACCTGATCGTTAACAATATCATCTTTTCTTGATTTATACTGATGAGAAGATTTAAAATTTCTTTTATTCTTTGACATGAATTTACCAATTTTTTTGATAAATAATGACATAGCATCATTACTTATCTGTTCGATAGATCGGTCTGTGGGAGGGCTGGGCTGGTCTGGAATGGCTGCAAGTGCCTTGTTTGGCTGAGAGGTGGATGGCTCTGCTTCACCTCTGGTGATCAGCTCAAACTCGTATGCCTTAAGATCAGCGAACAAATCATGGAGTTCGACATTGTTCAGATCTTTAGACTCCCTCATGGCAATCATCTTGACATCCCATTCCTTTGGTAATACTCTCATCACCTTCAGAGCAATCTCTCTGTTGGAATAGTCCTTGCCCAGACCGTTCAGTTCATTGATGATGCCAGTAACTCTTTCATCAAGCTCGTTTAGAGTTTCTCCAAGCTTCATCTTTATGCTCTCAATTTTTGTAGAGCTACGGTCATCTTGTTTTCATTTGTCTGGTCGTTCCCTTCACAGAGCTGTGCAATCTTCTCCCAAATTTCTTTGGCAGTGGAGCACATCTTAATCTTGCTGAACATGTTCTTGTCCAAAGTCTTGAACAGGATGTCCTTGGCTACATTGTCTAGATTGGCTTTCATTCTTTCTTCATTTGTCCAGGTAGTCCTTTCTTTCTTGATCATTTGAGGTTCGCCACTTGACCCTCCTAGTGCGGGATTCACTTTTAAGATTTTCATTGGTCCGTATGTAATGACGTACCACATATCATCATCCTGAGCTTCCAGGTGAGCTTGCATTCTGATTCTCCAATCATCTTAATCTTCTTTTGAGAACATGGGAATCTTGTTGAAGGATGCCATCAGTCCAAGTATTCTATTGATTAAGAATGCCTGCTCTGATACCACTTGTTAGGATCGGACGAGAGTGTTTAGAGGGGGGGTGAATGAACACTCCTCCAAAAATTAATTCTTATTGATTTCAATCAGGTTAGTAAATGAAATCTGTTTCTTAACCAGTACTTAAGCAGAACAGAGCACTGAAATGAAAGTGCGGAAACAATATGTTCTTAGCTAGTAAGAACAGTTGATGGCTATGAAATGCAAGACAGTGCGAAATGTAAGTAGACGAGATATGTTTCTGGAAGTTCGAAGGCAAATCCTTCTACGTCTCCCCTTCTTCCAAACAAGGAAGGATTCACTAGAAGACTTTGAGTAATACAACTTTTTGTACAACCCCGATTCAGCTGGATTTACCCCACTACCAGACTGAAACTCCTAGTCTCTCAATCTGTTCAGACACAATCTGTCTGACAGTTACAAAGGAATCACTCTTCTATCTTAGAACAAAATACAATTGAAAGAGTGGTTTAATTAAGCACAAATGATCCTTAAGTGATCAAATAAAACGATAAGCAGTGCTTCTAATTTTGAGCAGATCGATAAGTTGAAATCTTCCGATGATAGCGTTCTGCTCAACTGAATGCTCGATAAAGTTGATTGATCTTTTATGTGTTTTTGAATCTCTTGTGTTTCTCCTCTATTTGAGCTTTTGAAGTTGCACCTATATATAATCGTATCTGCCAACAACAATATTTCCTTTTGTGTGCAACTCTATACTTTGGTCAATATCTGAACAAGCCGCAGTCTTCTACTTTAGGTACTTTCCCTTCTGGTCTGTTCTTTTGGCGCTTGTCAGATTAGACTCTCCTTTGTCTATTTACCGTTTAAGGTAATCTTCAATCCTTGGTTTTGTTCAGCATTAAATGCACCATTAAATTCCTCAATAAATAGCCGTTAATTATTCGAACTGAAGAACGAAGCTTACTAACTTTGTCTGTTCTGATTAGATCTGCATCGAGCTGGTCTGGTCTGATCTTGTTGATCAATCTGGATCTGCGTCGATCTGGTCTGTCTTGAGATAGACTTTTATTGGTCTGATCTGTTTTGTCATAGGCTCGATCGGTCTGGTCTGTATTGTCATCTTTAAAATTCAGAACTAACAACTTAGCATGTCAATATTTGGCGTGTAGGCATATATATACACACACACACACACTAATAATCTCCCGCACACAAATAATCTCCATCTTGCCCAAAAGCAAACACAAAACTACTAATCTTATAATCAAAGTAGGTCAATCAAATTGAAGAACTTGATTTACAATCGACATACATAATTATGAAAATAAATTTACCATGCATCTTAATTTTAGAACTTTCTATAGATGAAATATTTCTAAATATAGAAAGTACACAGGAGTGAAGAGCTTTCATCAATCACATCATCTTGAGAACTTAAGCCTCAAGTCATCGGTAGGTCGGCTGCCGGTTGCTTGTGACCTGATCGTCACTTTTAAAACAATAAAATCTCTGTTGTGAACGATTAATCCGCAAGTATACTGTTGCCAAGTTCTAGTATAGTAAAACAAGTAAGAGCGTTGAACCCACATGGACCAACTGTAAGTACCAAATAAGATGATTTTAACTATATTTAATCTACGAATATGAATTAATCAATTAAACTAATTAACAAAAATAAAAATACTACTAATGATCCAACCAAACAAACTAAAGATGACAAGAAAAATCCACTTGAGAAGATTATCAAGATGTCGGTTCACAAATGTAATTCTTATCTCTAAGGTGGCGAGTTCTCCGGAACTATCTAATATACTATCTCTAGTTATATTAAACCTAATATCAAATTGCAGTAAGTCACTCTCGCATACTTATTTAACAATTAAATATCGTAATGAGATTTGTGAAAACTTCTAGCTTTCTATTACTATATATCTATGACTATCACATTATATTTGATCTCATCTCTCGATCTCAATTACAATAGCTTAAATCAATTCAATGGTGATCAAGCCACGAAAGCATTAAAATCATAAATATGCACATAGAATATAGGAATTCAATCAATAATGAATAATCAAGTCATAGGTTCAAAACAAAGGATTCTCTAATCTTGATAAATAAACTGTGAGGACCCGTTCCTAATCAAGTATTTAATTATCACACAATGATTATTTATGTGTAAACAGCAGAAGATTTTATTTTATTTTTTTAAAGTCCTGCCAACAAGTGGCTCTCAAAATTTCGGCATGACCTCGACGCACGAGGGACATAACAGAAAAATAAAATGCATAAAATAATATCCCAGTGCAGTACATAATACCATAGCATGCATCATAGGCATCCAGCACATAATCCGTACTCAAAATATTTACATAATACCATAGCATGCACATTAAATCTCCAGCACACATTTTATACTCAAAATATTAACATAATACCATCAGCAGTAAAGAAACAGCAAATATTCACCAATAATCAAGGCTGGACGGAAAATAAACTAACTTTACATAGTTATACGACCCAGAACACACCCTGGTATAATTTAATTATCCTACGACTGGGAAAGAGACAAAAGAAACAACCTCAGGTAAGACTTCAACGAGTATTCCCTCTTTGGGATCCTGGTTACCTGTAATACCTGACATTGTCCACACACAAAGACAACAACAGCCCCCTATGGGGTGAGCCAAAGCCCAATATGAAACTATCAAGTGAATACAACATGCATCTATAAAATGTGATATATGATGTAATGCAGTGCAATGTAATGCAATGCATGTAAGGTACAATGGATCGAATCTCAAGATACCAATTCGTAATTCAAAGAAAGGTATCAACAATCAATATCAAGCTCGAGCAGAGGGTGACAACACACGCACATTGCTCTAGGAGACTCATCCTATGTGCTGTGTTCGTCCATCCCTCGTGTCTATTTCTTTCATTGTTCTAGAAGTTGAATATTGTCATCATAGTTCGTGGAACTCCAATGCCGTATGTTAATCTAAGCAAATGCATACAACACCATTATTTATACTCATTTACTACTTCCTCTAATTCACAATATAAGAAAATGAGGAATATTTTAAACTCCAATCATAATCATAATCGAGAATGATGTTTGTAGGGTCTTCCTACCTTAACTTCATATAGTACACATAAATGGGATAGGACATGCATTTATAACCTCTTAAGGGTTCCGGTTGTAGTTTGAGCTAGGGAGATTACAGGCCAAAAATAAAGTTTTCAAAGCTATTTAATTACATTCCCAACAAAGAATGTTAAAGCTATAGATTTACACTACTCCTAGAGTAGAGACTATCAAAAATCCTGCATCCTATGTTCATCATGCTCCCTTTAGCTCACTTCCTCAACCCGACCCTAGGCCCTTGGTCCAAAAGTGTACCTACAGGGATAACACATCATGAGCATTCATAAATTTACTTAACATTATATAAAAGCATACATATGCATAACATCTTAGTTAAGTAAAAGTCGTTGGTCGTCCTCCGACCTCCTTAGTTATCCCTGACTCTTATTCATATATTGGGGCGTCTTACCCCATTGTATGGCATCTTACCATATCATAATCATTGCGTGGCATCTTACCACGTGGGCATCGTACCCAATCATATGGCGTCTTACCATATTATAAACATTGCTTGGCATCTTACCATGTGGGCATCTTACCCAATCATATGGCGTCTTACCATATCATAAACATTGCGTGGCATCTTACCACGAATAACCTCGCATGGCCTCTTACCATGTGGGGCATCTTACCCCGTGGCATCTTACCACAAATAACATCGCATGGCCTCTTACCATGTGGGGCGTCTTACCCCGTGGCATCTTACCACATATAACATCGCATAAGCATCATCATCATAACATCATCATAAGCATCATCGTTATAAATATCATCATAGATATCATCATCATAACATCATCTTAAACGTCATCATCGTAAACATCATCTTAAATATCATCATAATATGTAAGGGCATGGTTTACCGTCCGATGCTCGTACGTCTCTTACGTACCTTAATTCCCAAAAGTGGAGAATTTGGAGAGCTTTATCTCCTGGATGTTGTGGGCACCTGGGATGGTTCTACACAACCATACAAATTGATATTAGAAGCTAAACATAGTCCAATATCCAAAAATCCCACAAAAAATCAAAAATCCACTTTTCTTCAGCTCGCGATCGATCGCCACCCAGGCGCGATCGATCGCGAGATCGCACTGGACGAGGGGCCAAAATCTTCTTCTTGGCGATCGATCGCCACCTTTGGCGCGATCGATCGCCAGGCCCGCCGATCGATCGCCCAAAAGTGGCGATCGATCGCCAAATGCTTCTGGCTGGTACTGGACGCTCGCGATCGATCGCCAAGAACGGGCGATCGATCGCCGAGTGCTGTACATCGAATTTTCGCCATTAATGCTCATTTTTCAAGCTCCTTCACATACCACCCCAAAACCAAACTTCCATAAAACATCAATAACATCATAACCCACCAAAACCAACATAAAACACTTCAAAAATCATACCCCAACCATACACAACACATACCCAAACAAACCCACATAAATCATCAAAAACTTAACCCATTTCAACACCAAACATCATAAAACTTATAGGAATGGTTCCATACCTCTTGTAGGCTCCAAATCCTAGCAAAGATCACACAACCAAAGTTTTTGTGGGACTTTCCTTCTTCCTTTTTGGTGGATTTCGAAAATGGGGTAGGGTTTGGGGTTGGGAAGTGATTTGGGGATTTTTAAAAGGTGAGAGTAAAGTGGGGGGTTTAAAGTGATGGGTATGGGATTAAAAAGGGGTTGTAATGACTTAATAAAAAGTATACCCCAAACTTAACATGATGTATAAAATACCCAACTTGGTATTTTAAAAGCACTTTACAACAATGCTCTATACTTCATTTAAAATCATATCTTCCTCATAATTGATAATTTAACACAATTAATCATGTTAACATCTTAATACCCAACACATAAATCTATCAATACATGATACATCATATAAACATAATTAATGTCCAAGTTACCATTAATTAATTTCGGGGCATCACAATGTTCATGAACTTATATCTTATCTGTCAGATCGTTTCACATCTTAACTAAGAGTCTTTAGAATCATTCAATATATTCTCTAGTATTACATGAGTTATCTATCAATATTGATTAACGACTTCGTCTAGTCCAATCGTTATCATTTTATTTGTTCACTTCTTCCTATCAATTTCCAGATTAAATCCATTCATTTCAGCAACTAAAAAATGGTATATTTCAACCGTCAAATTTCGATTAAACTCAGAGCATGTATTTGTATTTCAAAGCATGTATTTGACCCAAAGTAGCAGCATATACCTACTCATATACATTTCAGCAATTACACATTCTCATACAAGCTAAGATGCACACACATGCACCCAAGTAGTACTTTCTTAATTCCTATCAATAACTTCGAACTCAACCAAAATGCCTTTGAGATTACATGCAATCCATCATGCATGATTCACCAAGCTAAATTTGGATATAAATGAGTTATTAGTTAACTAACTATGAATTTGGAACATGCATCCTAAAATCATAAATCAATAGGCATTTTCCCAATTTTCAGCACTAACTGATCCAAACCACAAGACTATTTGAAAAATCTGTAAAATCCTCCAATACAAGATTAATCCAGCTTAAAAGTGAATCGTTTGCATCCATCTAGCTAATGCTTAATTTAGCTCAATCCCAGTGGCAAAAATATCAGACTACTACTGCAAGATTTTTGACATGCCGCTTATCCAACATCATACCATAAATCATCCAACAATTCAAAGCTCAAAATGAAGGCTAAATTTCAAATTAAAAGCTGGAAATTCGAAACTCACAATTTCCTCAAAATTCATGAACAGTAGAACACTTCAGGGCGGTTTCCGGTGGCTCACGGCGGCGATAAGGGCGGAGACCGGAGGGGAAACATCGGTCATGGTGAGGGGAAGGGATTATATATGCATAATCGAAACAATTTAAGATTAAAAAGGATGAATCGAACTGAAATTCGAAGAACCCTAAAAATTCGAAATCGATACATTCAGGGCTAAATCGACGGGTTTCGGGAACTCTTACCGTAAATTCTTGGTGTGGAAAGTTGCGCCTGAGAGTGAGGAACACGGTGGTAGGTCGGACGCACCGGGAGGCAGCCGGACGGCGCCGGGCGCAGCTCTTTTACGCGCGGTGGTCAGCCGCGAGCGCAGGGTGCATGTGAAGGAGAAAGAATCGGGTCTGATATGTGTGTTGTTACACGTTTTTGTATGTGAAAAATGGACTGACTATGTATTAATAACATTGTTTCCAGTCCAGTTATGTACATCGGAGTGTCATCGGTGTACTGATATATGAGATGTACAGACCACACTTAGGATTTATATCGACTAATATACTAACAAAATTAAATTCTTAATTTAAATCAAATATTTTAAATGTATTATCGGAATCATTTTACCAAGTTAAAATATATCATGTTCCGATTAAATTGTCAGTTGATATTTATATTGTCAATTTCACTTCTAATTAACTAATCACAAATTAATTATTAATAAATTCCCAAATTATATTTAATTAACCGTAATCAAAATATCGGCGCCTTACACTTCTCACCCACTAAAACAGATTTCGTCCTCGAAATCACAAATATAAATCCAGCTCAGTGCTGAAAACAGCATATGGATCAGAATATACAACAGGATATATTGAATACAATGGAACATGTATACATCCTTACGATCCAAAATACGAACAAGATGTTCAACACAAATGATCAAGTCCAATCTCATCAAGCTGAAAGACGTGATAACATCAATTAATATATTCGCAACAAAGCAACGTGAAGCAAAATGCATCATGAGTGACCAATAAGGCTGGTGACAATGCCAATCTACATGCAAGATTTCCAATTCATTCCCATATCTTGTACAGTCAACCCCACAAGGTGATAATTTTCTTCGCATGCCAAAATGAGTAGTGTCTCGAAAGGAGATATTTCCAAAAACATACGATCTCCCATCTGAAATTGTAAGACCCCGTTATCTATACAAGATACTAAGGTGCAATTAAGAGAACTAATCATTCATAAATCAGAGTATTAGGTCGTGTTGATAATCCTGAGCTAAAGAGATTACAGTACCAAAACTTCAAAAGGAATTATACATATTCCTAACAAAAGGTACTACACTATAGATTTACTCTACACTTTGTAGAAACTATACAAAAAGGAATTTCTATTCTTCTAATCCTGTAGCACTCCTTACAGCTCAGCGTATCAACCCCGACCCTGGTTCTCATCGTCAAAAGCACCTACAAGACAACCCCCAACACATGAGCATATCATAGTTCATATCAATCATAATATGAATATAAAGCATAAATGCATAAATCATAGGCATAAGATACTTCCTGAATTCCAATGCATTTAAAACGCCCATTTTGGTTGTCCCTGTACCATAACTCATAATCAAATCAATACATGATATTATGGTTTCTTAAAATAAATGTCATGACATATATTTACTTCTTAAATCTTTACTTCAATCCTTAGTCAGTTTATCATCAGTGTATTTTAATGCCCCTCGCATCATAACTTCATAATAAGCGGAACTCCCCTCCCTCGCTTCTTCAAACAAGCGGTGTTTATATCCTCGCTTTGTATGGTAAATCTCGCCTCCATGTGCAAGCGAGCCTCCCCCCTCCCGCTCCACATTTTTAGCGGTATCAGCGGTAAGCATTAAAATCATCACTGTGATAACCCTGACTCGTAGAATACACACCATTTATTCCACAACATACATATGCAACAACAATGCATAACAACATGTATCGTACTCAAAATGCACGACTCGCATTTATCGTATGTCAAATGATGAATATATAATACATGTTACCGTTGAGATGCCCGTACGTCGCTTACGTACCTTTCCAAAATATGGTGTGTTTGTAAGGCCGCGATGTTAATTAATCCGGATTAACGATGATTAAGTGAACCCGGATAATTAAAAATATAGACTTTGAATTATGGTGTTCTGGATTACGACACTTTGACTATTAATAGGTATGTATATATACCCGGGTGATTAAAAGCGAAGAATTCGAATTGAGGTGTTCCGGATCACAACACCTTATTTTTAATCAAGATAAAATACATCAAAATTATACATGTTGGCATGTAAATTTCGACCATCACCATATAAAATACATATTATGAATCATCATTATTTGACACATGGAGGAAGTTGGCTTTGAAAAGATTAAAAAAAAAAATCCATTTTGCTTGCCTAGTTTCCAACGCCCCTTTGTCTTTATTTATGCCTTGGAGTTGCTTATTATGATGAATCTGATATTTCCTTTCATCTTCCTCACTCCAACAAGCAACCATTTTCTCTCCTTTCCCTCCATTAAAATCGAGAGCTTCACCCCCCTTTCCTTCACCAACTTTTGCTCAAATCTTGCATGCAAGCTTGGTTTTGGATAGGATTTGAGAAGAGCTTCAAGGTTTTGGGTGTTTTTAAAAGCTTGGGAGGTATATCATTCCCTTTATATTGTTAATCTTCGATTTTATGCTGGTTGGGTCGATTTTTGGAGTTTTAAATGGAAATAAGAAGTAAAACACAGGCTGTCATAAGATTCAGCAGAAATGATGTTGCATGCAGTATCTAGTGTTGCATTTTCGGTTTTCTTAACGACTGAATCTGACTTAGAGTTCTATACAAAAGTTGTAGATATTTGAGTTGTTGTTCTGTGACTGAAATTTGGGATCATATGGAATTGATTTGAGTGAGATACGCCCATTTTACTAAACTATGCCAGATTCAACTCTGCATGTGCTGGAAATGCACATGCAGTGTAGAATTTCGAACTTTGGACAAAGTTTAATTTCGATTCTGTTGTCGATTTCTACATGAACTTGTAGATATTTTCATTCTCTTGAATTTAAAAAAAAAGAATGACTTATTTTGGACTTATTTTCAATTAAATATGATTTTTATACTTCAAGTGTGCAAATCATGTTCTGCATGTGGGCGAAAATGTCATGCAGAGTGTTGTCCGAGTTCCTGAGCATTTTCGGCTAGGAATTTCGAAAACTCTCCAGAAATAAGTATTTTAGTACTTTGGGTTTTCTGTCATTTTCCACTGGAATTAACCATTTTGGTTTTAAAATGAAAAAGTTATGGCGATTTTACAAACACTGCTCGAGATGGAAAACAGAATTTCAAAAGCTACGTATTTAGTGTTTTAACTACTTTTACTGGAAGAATTAGCCCGACATCATTAGACAAGAAAATAAAGTCCTTTGAGTTTTGGAACTTTGAGCACTGGAATCGGGTCATTTGGAAGTCATATGATTTTATTATGAATTTTCTACTAAAACTGGTCAGTCTGATTTTGAAGGAAAAATCAGTAGGAAAACACCTTTAAAAACTTATTTTAGCTTTTGTGTCATTTAAACACTTAGTGATAATTTTGAAGTATTAGGTTAAATAATTTCGGGACTATTTTGGAGCACTCGGTAAAATTATTACTGGTCCGAGGTACGTAGAAGACGGGTTTTATCACAATGTCTGGCAAAGACATGTGATGTTCCCGGGTATGATTTACTTGTCATTACTTGCTCCTTATGTGACTATGTGATGAGTTGATTTGCAGTATGTGAATTACATGGTACATTGACTGCATGATATATGATGACATGAGATTTGAGGTGCATCACATGAGATTATGATATTGCATGATGCATTGACACGCATGGACATTGAGCATGTCATGTTGAGCCTATTGATTCGTTCTTGGTACCTATATCTTTTCTTGGCATGAGTGATGCGTGTCTGGGGATGATGGGCAGCCGTTGGCTCGGCAGGAGTGAGAGTGAGCTGAGGGATGCCGGAGCGACGAGTGTGCCGACGTCGCCCAGACACGAGGATGATGGACCGCCGATGGCTCGACTGAGAGATAGATCGGAGCGCGGAGCGTGTCACATCCTGCTCGAGCACTGATGAGTGATTGATGATTTTCCTTTGGACCCTTGAGACAGGGATATTCGAGATTTGATACCCTTCATGTGCATTTGCATTCATGCACGGCATGCATCGCATGTTATTTGTCATACACTGTGATTTTATCTGTTTCTCGTACTGGGGTTCTGACCCCCTTCGCGCGGGGGGGGGGGGGGGGGGGGGGGGGGGGGGGGGGGCTGTCATGTCTTTGTTGGATGGACATGACAGGTATTGCAGGTGGACGTACTGTGGATGCTCGAGACGAAGCATCAATAAATACCAGAGCTCCTTGAGAGCGAGCTCAGGTATATGGTTCATGTTTTGGAGTCCCAGTAGTTGTTTAGTATTTTTACTTATGTTTTAAATTACCGGGGTATGCCCTGAGTATCTCTATTTTTAAGTATTACTTTACTGAGAAATTATATGAATGCTTATGCGATGAATATCATGTTAGATGTAAAACTGGAAAAAAATATTTTCACTATTCGGAAATGTTTTAGAAACAAAATGCGAAAAATTTTGAGGGTCACTTTGATAAAGTTTTTAACTAAATCTTCCGCTGTTTACGTTAATATATCAATCGTGTGATAATTAAACCTCTGATTAGGACCAGGCCCTCACAGTTGGTATCAGAGCATAATCTGGGATATGCTCGAACTAGAGTTAGGACACTGAGTATAGACACAAATGATTTTTTTGTGCATGTGTCTGACTATCTGATTTATATGCTCTTGCCTGCTATGTTTACATGTTCGATAATGAGATTTCATGCATGTACTGGATTAGTAAGCAGGAATGATGAGATGTCATATCTCTGAAGATTTTAATATACTGAGTTGCATATAGTCTAGAGAATGTGAATGCTGAGTTACATATAATCTAGAGAATTTGAGAATCTTATCTGTTAGCACTGATAGTTGCTGATAGGATGATGATGTAGAATGAATGATGATAACATCTCTGACTTGAGATTTATATATGATGCTTTGATTTTATGATGGACAGTTAGTGTTTGGACAGGTAGCAGTGATGTAGACTTTAATTAGCTATCCATAGTACCTGTAGGCACTGTAAACTGTGAATTGAATTAACTTAGTGTTATTAAAATTTTTTATCACTTTGGGACTTATTCTTGTGATTAGTGGGATGACACTAGAACTAATTAAAACGCTTTGTGTCGATTGACATCGGGAATTTAAGTCTGAAAGACCAAGGTTATACTTATGAGTTTACGTCAAAACCTGTGTACGTTAAGATGATAATTTAGAACTTGAGAATATTGGAACTAGCAATATTTCAATTGAAGAATAGAATGTAGTTGTTGTGAGAAACAACGAGAATTGGTTTGAATGAGGACTTGGATATATGGACTGTCATAATTCAGTTCCAGTTTATATGTCCAAATTATGAATAAATACTACAATATGAACTCTTCAGATGAGAGTATCTAGAGAAATTGTAGCGATGGCGAGTTTTCCCTCTTGTTGACACGGGAAAGAGAGAAAACCATGCTCATTACATGAAAAATGATAATCGATTATTGTGGACTTGAGAAATGGAAGTATGTGATTAATCTCGATAGCTATTCACTAGTGAAGAGATTATAAATCGACTGAAGAATATTAAGAACTGATATTGATTGTGGCCAGTCAGAGCATGTCTGTTACTTACTCGGGAACAGATGCATCCATAACAACAAATACCCTGAGCTAAGGGTAGTTATCAGAGTGGTTATTCTTTTCGACCACTCAGTTCCAGCAGCAGTTAATTACCTGCAGACCAGAGGTAATACCTGATAGTTATTTTTGGTTTCCAACAGACCAAAGAGTATACCTTGATCGAGGATAAGATTAGAGATACTTCAGTACTAGTGATCGCAGATACATGTCATGTATTTGATCGCACTGCACAAGTGTTATTGAGACAAAAAGCATTGTTTCATACATTGCCCAAATGTGCATTGGTTATTATGATTTGGAAAATAAATCAGCAGTGCTAATTAAACTATCCACACTTGTAATAGTGAATTGTAGCTGACAGTTTAATGATAGTGATGTGGATTCGAATTCAATGGTGTTGTCATATATGGTTTTGATTGTATCAAGGGTATGGATACTCTGATAAATTTTGAGATATAGGAAGTTGATTTCAGGGTACAATGAATTTTCGACTGTTTTGTGGCCCCAAAATGAAATATTTATAGCCACGAATAGCGAGCTAAGATACTGATAGTATCAGCTATGAAAATATTGTTGTTACGATATTTGAAAAATGAAGGATATTTGATCATAAGCAGTTAATGCTGATCAGGAAGAATCGATGTTGACTGATATCTTAGTGGTAAGAAAACCTACCAAGATTTTCCTGAGGAAATGAAAGAATTTTCACTAAAGAAGGAAATTGATTTTAACTATTCGTTGATGCCAAGGAATAGATTTGATATCGAAAGTACTGTATGGAATGTCATCAGCAAAGTTGACAGATACAGAAGAATAGTTGCAGAATCTCCTTGATACGAGTATAAATGTCTGAGTATGTCACTTGAGGAAACATCAGTATTGTTCGTGAAGAAGAAAGATGATATTATGAAGACATGTATCGACTAAAGGTAGTTGAATTGGGCTACTGTCAAAAATAAATACTCACTGCCTAAGATTGAAAAGTAACTAATCAAGTTGTAAGGAACTTTAATGTATAAGAAGAACGATTTTTACTCTGGTTACCATCAGTTTGAGTCAGAAGAGAAAATGTTCTCTAGGCAATTGGTCAAACCAGATATAGACATTTTGAATTTTTGGAAATGTCGTGTGGTTTGACAACTATACCGGTAGAGTTATGAATTTGATGAAGAAAATTTTTCGTAACTTTTGGGCGGAAGTGTAATCATATTCATCAGTGGTACACTAGTGTATACGAGATCCGGAAGGAACCACACAGAACACATGTGAGTGATTTTTCAGACGCTTCGTGAAGCTCAAAGGGTGTACCAAGTTAGTGAAATGTAAATCTTGGTTGAATCAAGTGTTGTTTTGGGATAGGTGATATCATTTCACCAGATACCTATTGATTCCAGTAAAGTAAAGATAGTACTAATTTGGCCAAGACCAATCATTGTACTCAAGATGAAAAGTTTTATGAATTTTGACAGATACTACAGGCTTTTACGGAAGGATATTCTAGGATAGCCTGTCTTATGAACTAATTGACCAAGAAGAAATTTGATATTCGTTTGGTCAGATGAATGAGAAAGCAGTTTTCATAACTGAAGCTGAAATGGACTACAACCCCAATGTTGATTTTGTTTAACTGGTCAGGGGAATATGTAGTTTGTGCAAAGTGGTCAAAGATATGAGATATGTTCTGATACATCATGAGGAGATGATTGCATATGCCTTAAGATGATTGAAGTTGAAAAAAAAAATTATGATATCTTGTTCATGAAATTGAGTTTGCAGCCATTAGTTTTGCCTTGAAGATGTGGCAACGTATCTGGGTGGCGAACAATTCATAATACACTCTGATTTTTGGAGTTTAAAATATCTATTATTCAGTCAGAGTTGAACTTGAGATAGAAGCGATGACTAGATTTATTAAAGAATTTGACTTTGATAGTCAATATAAATCAAGGAAAATAAAAATAGTAGCAGATGCACTGAACCGGAAAGTGCAAGGTGCACTGATAGCATCAATGTATGCTTTGGAGTTGAGTCACCTCTGATTTTGACGATCAGAAATACTCGAAGGACAGACTCATACTGATATTGAGTGAAGAAATTGGTTATGTCTCATCAACCAACTAGATTTTAATATGCAATTTAGTAGCGGGTTGCGATTGAACAATCAGTAATTAGCATCGAATCCTACTGATTTGAAAGAAGTATTACTGCAGAAAGCACACTATAGATGACATAGTGTTATTCTGGGAATGATGAGATGTATCATTATTGAGATCCTATTTCTGATGGAATGTTATAAAGAAAGAAATTTTTGAATTTGTGGCAACTTGTTTGACATGCCAGCAGGTCAAGATAAAAATACGAGACCTAATGGGATATTACAGAATTTGTAAGTACCACAATGAATTTGGGAAATTTCTAGTTTTGAGTTTTATAGCTCAAATTGTTTAAAACAAACAGAGATTGTGAAAAAGTTGAATCGGAATTGATTGACTATTCAATACAAGATATTGATATCATGTGATAGTCTATATGTCTATGAGAAGACGACATGTTTAAGATATGGATAATGTGGTTTAGTTACAGTGAGTTTCTGTAATAAATGTATCTGATTGAGATCCGATGATAATATCAGAATTCGAAACTATTTTCAGAAGGTAATGAATACTAAGTTAGCAATGAGTATTGCTTAGCATACCCATACAGATGGATCCACTGAGAAAATATCCAGACCTTGGAAGTTATGTCTCGATTAATAGTGGTGAATTTAGTGGAAATTGACAGAAATCACTATTCACAAGTAGAATTTTCCTATAATTTAAGTTTCAGACAACTTTTGGGATGGCATCGGTCCAGGTTTTGTAGAGCCAGAATTACCGATCGCTGATATGATGATAGAAAATTGATAAGGAATTTTGGCATAACTTAAGATTGTTGAGAAAAAAATGCCAGGAACGATAAAATTTCTGCGAAAACGATTAAAATTTGGCTTGAGGTGAGCAGATTTGCTACGCCAAAGAGAAATATATCGTTAGACTTCGAGTTGAGAATCATGTAAATAAGGAAATATTACATTTGCGATGATCAATATGATTCGTTAAGTGAGGTTTGATGTTGCCTCGATATTTTGAACTTTGTGGAATCATAGAGAACTTTGATTAAGTGGTAGCTCGTTGAGACGACCACAGCAGTTGTCATTGAGACATGATGAACCTTATGTATCTATGAATGAGATGGAGACATCTCATATGATTTAATTTTTTTGAGTTATACTCAGTTTTGCGATTTCGAGGACGAAATCATTTAAGAGGGGAAGAAATGTAAGGCCCCGATGTTAATTAATCCGGATTAACGATGATTAAGTGAACCCGGATAATTAAAAATATAGACTTTGAATTATGGTGTTCTGGATTACGACACTTTGACTATTAATAGGTATGTATATATACCCGGGTGATTAAAAGCGAAGAATTCAAATTGAGGTGTTCAGGATCACAACACCTTATTTTTAATCAAGATAAAATACATCAAAATTATACATGTTGGCATGTAAATTTCGACCATCACCATATAAAATACATATTATGAATCATCATTATTTGACACATGGAGGAAGTTGGCTTTGAAAAGATTAAAAAAAAAAATCCATTTTGCTTGCCTAGTTTCCAACGCCCCTTTGTCTTTATTTATGCCTTGGAGTTGCTTATTATGATGAATCTGATATTTCCTTTCATCTTCCTCACTCCAACAAGCAACCATTTTCTCTCCTTTCCCTCCATTAAAATCGAGAGCTTCACCCCCCTTTCCTTCACCAACTTTTGCTCAAATCTTGCATGCAAGCTTGGTTTTGGATAGGATTTGAGAAGAGCTTCAAGGTTTTGGGTGTTTTTAAAAGCTTGGGAGGTATATCATTCCCTTTATATTGTTAATCTTCGATTTTATGCTGGTTGGGTCGATTTTTGGAGTTTTAAATGGAAATAAGAAGTAAAACTCATGCTGTCATAAGATTCAGCAGAAATGATGTTGCATGCAGTATCTAGTGTTGCATTTTCGGTTTTCTTAACGACTGAATCTGACTTAGAGTTCTATACAAAAGTTGTAGATATTTGAGTTGTTGTTCTGTGGCTGAAATTTGGGATCAGTTGGAATTGATTTGAGTGAGATACGCCCATTTTACTAAACAATGCCAGATTCAACTCTGCATGTGCTGGAAATGCACATGCAGTGTAGAATTTCGAACTTTGGACAAAGTTTAATTTCGATTCTGTTGTCGATTTCTACATGAACTTGTAGATCTTTTCATTCTATTGAATTTAAAAAAAAGAATGACTTATGTTGGACTTATTTTCAATTAAATATGATTTTTATACTTCAAGTGTGCAAATCATGTTCTGCATGTGGGCGAAAATGTCATGCAGAGTGTTGTCCGAGTTCCTGAGCATTTTCGGCTAGGAATTTCGAAAACTCTCCAGAAATAGGTATTTTATTACTTTGGTTTTCTGTCATTTGCCACTGGAATTAACCATTTTGGTTTTAAAATGAAAAAGTTATGGCGATTTTACAAACACTGCTCGAGATGGAAAACAGAATTTCAAAAGCTACGTATTTAGTGTTTTAACTACTTTTACTGGAAGAATTAGCCCGGCATCATTAGACAAGAAAATGAAGTCCTTTGAGTTTTGGAACTTTGAGCACTGGAATCGGGTCATTTGGAAGTCATATGATTTTATTATGAATTTTCTACTAAAACTGGTCAGTCTGATTTTGAATGAAAAATCAGTAGGAAAACACCTTTTAAAACTTATTTTAGCTTTTGTGTCATTTAAACACTTAGTGATAATTTTGTAGTATTTATGACCAGGTTAAATAATTTCGGGACTATTTTGGAGCACTCGGTAAAATTATTACTGGTCCGAGGTACGTAGAAGACGGGTTTTATCACAATGTCTGGCAAAGACATGTGATGTTCCCGGGTATGATTTACTTGTCATTACTTGCTCCTTATGTGACTATGTGATGAGTTGATTTGCAGTATGTGAATTACATGGTACATTGACTGCATGATATATGATGACATGAGATTTGAGGTGCATCACATGAGATTATGATATTGCATGATGCATTGACACGCATGGACATTGAGCATGTCATGTTGAGCCTATTGATTCGTTCTTGGTACCTATATCTTTTCTTGGCATGAGTGATGCGTGTCTGGGGATGATGGGCAGCCGTTGGCTCGGCAGGAGTGAGAGTGAGCTGAGGGATGCCGGAGCGACGAGTGTGCCGACGTCGCCCAGACACGAGGATGATGGACCGCCGATGGCTCGACTGAGAGATAGATCGGAGCGCGGAGCGTGTCACATCCTGCTCGAGCACTGATGAGTGATTGATGATTTTCCTTTGGACCCTTGAGACAGGGATATTCGAGATTTGATACCCTTCATGTGCATTTGCATTCATGCACGGCATGCATCGCATGTTATTTGTCATACACTGTGATTTTATCTGTTTCTCGTACTGGGGTTCTGACCCCCTTCGCGCGGGGGGGGGGGGGGGGGGGGGGGGGGGGGGCTGTCATGTCTTTGTTGGATGGACATGACAGGTATTGCAGGTGGACGTACTGTGGATGCTCGAGACGAAGCATCAATAAATACCAGAGCTCCTTGAGAGCGAGCTCAGGTATATGGTTCATGTTTTGGAGTCCCAGCAGTTGTTTAGTATTTTTACTTATGTTTTAAATTACCGGGGTATGCCTGAGTATCTTTATTTTTAAGTATTACTTTACTGAGAAATTATATGCAATGCTTATGCGATGAATATCATGTTAGATGTAAAACTGGAAATAAATATTTTCACTATTCGGAAATGTTTTAGAAACAAAATGCGAAAAATTTTGAGGGTCACTTTGATAAAGTTTTTAACTAAATCTTCCGCTGTTTACGTTAATATATCAATCGTGTGATAATTAAACCTCTGATTAGGACCAGGCCCTCACAGTGTTGCAGGACTCTATCCCCTGCGTTGTGTAGCTATCTGTGAAGGCTCTACACCAGTGTACAACACAATATTAGATGCCAATTTATAGACCAAAATCAAAAATTCCAACAAAAACATCATTTTCCACTATTCAGCATCTGGCGATCGATCGCTACATCGAGGCGATCGATCGCCAGACTTCACTGGCTCGAGGCGATCGATCACGCCATTTATGGCGATCGATCGCTTGCCTTTGATTTTGGCTACTGGCTTTCGGCGATCGATCGCCGCGTTTGTAGCGATCGATCGCCAAATGCTCTGTGCGCGATTTTTCCAGATTTCTCGAACACCCATCTTCATACCAACAATTATAGCATATAAGACATACCACATGCTTGAACAAACATGCTAAGAGGTACTAGGTACTACCATGAATGTATTCAAATTGAAGTTCCACCCAAACTTAAACCCACATGCATCAAAATCACCCAACTACATCAGTACTCACCCAAGCTTTCTGGAAACAGGGTATCTCAATTCTTTTCCCAGATTTTCGAGCACCACCTTTTATACCAACAAATCTACCACATAACACATATAACATGCTCAAGTAAACATGCTAGGAACTTCATAAAAACACCATGAATGTACTTGAATCGAAGGTTTAACAAAACCTAAGCTAGCATGCCATTTTTACTCCAATAAAAACATGAATTCAAACAAAACTTAAACCAAAACAGAACATGGTTTCTCACCCTCTTTTGCTCTGATTTTTGCAAGGTTTCCTCACCAAGAATTTGAAATCTTCACCTTCCTACTTGCTCACCTGATGTTGGACGATTTTTGGGTGGAAGAGGGGGAGAGTTTCTGAAATGAAACGTGGAGTGGGAGAGTGGGGAAAGAGGTATGGGTGAGCAGTTGGATGGGTATGGGTTGAGGGGGGTGGTTGGCTGTTGGGTGGTGTGATGTGTTATGTTTTGGTCCCGGTATTTAGCACGATGTATTAAAATATCCTCACATGATATTTTATAGTATTTAATCAATAAAATACTTCAATTTCCAATTAAACATGCTTCACCAAAACAAATAACACTCACCCCAAATAATCATGCCATAACCCAAATTCCCAACATATAACACATGCACCCTGAAATGCATTTCCCAATATTATTAATTCAACCCAATGAATTAATACCATAATCTTCATAACATAATTAATGTTTAAAATCACATAATCATTTCGGGGATATCACAGAAATTCTATGGGTCGTCTTCATTTAAAAGCATAACTTGCTTGCCAATCCTGCGCAGTCATCATCCGCTATCTGCACAACTGACTTTTATCATTCGTTTCTCATATTTATTAAGTCTAGTCACTGGTGTTTCACTGTTTTCTTTCCAGGCTAGAGGCGAACTATAACGTATCTCCTAAAAGGTTTCAAAAGATGTCAAACATTTGCTCGTTTGGTAGGTATAAATATAGGAACTTTGATCAATGGCACAACTTCATGCCCTTCAAAGTTAAAATCCTTCACCACATTACGTAACATATGCTCGATAAACAACGATCATATTCGTAGACGGATAAGTCTGCTCGTAGGGAAAGAAAAGTGCAGCCTTAGGAAGGAGATCAATAATGTTCAAAACATATCAAAGTCCCTGGGTGATCAAGGAATACGGGTCACGAAATCCATAGCCATATGTTCTCAATCCCATTGGGGACTCTTGAAGCCATGAAGTAACACTCCGAGTTGTATTCATTCATTTTAAAATGTTGACAACCTCAACATTGACAAGGCATCAGTAGCATCTTATCTCATATATCTCCATCAGAATTGAGGTCTCAGAGTCATATGCACCTTTCGTCTTCAGGGTATACATTGTCTTCTCAAATATGTACTTTATTGATAAGTACAGAGGTCAAATCAATATTATAAGGAATGAATTATTAACTATTCAGTCGTAAAAACTATCAGAAAAATATCTGAAAGCTAAAAGGATGTCCTGAAGATACAAATTCTAAAGATTTCTGAGTTTGTACATCAGTTCATTAGACTTCTCTGATTTTAGAAATCAATGCCAGCTCAACTTGAAATGCTGAAACAACGATAGAATTCCTGGTTTGAGTGAGTATCTCAGTCAGAAGTACAGATATCAGCATGCGCTTGGTGATATGAACAAAAACTAGAATAAACTCGCGGACTTTACGTATGAGGACAGTCGTAGCGACATTCATTCGTTTAGAATGATATTGAGCTTCACCATCGTAATCCTTCAAGAGTTTCACATCGTAATTCATCAACCTGCATTACCTCGTATTCAGATCAGAATAGATATTTTAAGTTCTTGTGGTCCGAATAATAAAAAAAATTTCCCCCATATAAATAATGACGTCAAATTTTTAAAACAAAACATTTGTTAACAGTTTAAAAGTATATACAGTGTCTCAAGAAACAAGTTTAAAACTATATACAGTGTCTCAAGAAACAAATTTCATACTCATCTGACCGAAAACATTTTCAACTTTTCTCTGTCAATTGAGTAATAGATTTAGCCAATTTTCAAAAACTAAACTTTCGATAAATCGACATTTGAAATCCCGCTAAACCACAAAACATCGGGACTCATGAACATTTGTAGGTCTTAGCCCGTTTAACGCTACTTCGACCTTAGTTGAATCAAAAGAAATGCTACGTCAAGAAATGACGTGGCTCAAGAGTATCACTTCGATCATCCAAAATTTACATTTGGATAGCTTAGCAAACAGAATCATTTCCTAATTGGAAACTGAAAGATCGATTCAGATATGTCCTACTTTTCTTCGATGTCAAAATTCGATGTCAGAAGGAATTGATAAAAACAGATTCGGAGGTTCATCAACGAACCATCACATGCGGAATCTAAGATATCTGTTTCAAATATTCAACACAGTATATTTTCATCGCGAAAGCCCAAAAGAATACGAATAGGAGTAATTACCATTCGATTAGAACTTGTCAAAAGATTCGACTCACAGAGTTCGAGAAAATATTACGCATATAACATAATCGTATGCCAAGCAGACAAGATAAATTATAAGCAGCTCGTGGCTTTGGATTGACACTTGATACGATTCAGAGTGCGGATCTTTTAGTAGACGTGCAAAATCGTCCTAAGATAATGAATCATGTAAATCCTCCTTACATAAGACAATCATTTCAGTTGTCAAAATTCAACACCGAGTCAAAGTCTCTATATCGGTATGCTTACAAATCTCATTGGAGGTATCTTCGAAAGTTTACCAGTTTTAAACTTTTCTCAAAACTTTACCACAAGTGCAAGGAGTCTAACCCAAATTAATATTCAGGTCCATGCCAAATTCTATTCTGTGGTATACCCAAAATTAATCACTTCAGTTAATCTGAGATCCATAAAAGTTTCGAGCACAAGTTCGTGCTCAACACTACTGTCGTGCGATCTCCAGGTCTGGATCTGTACCACTTCTAGATTTTCAGAAAATTGGACTTTGCTTGAAAACAGATTCTATGGTACATCTACTCCAAGTTCATATATAATCATTTCATTAATGGTTTTCAAATCTATTTAACCATTTTTAGCATTTCTTTAGTTATGTCTGTGCATCGTTCAAATCATGCTCCGAAGATGTACATTCTCTTATTATATATTTTGATAAGTCATAGCATTTGTGTTTCATCTATGTTATTAACACATAACAATTTCAAGGCTCAAACCTTTCTTAGAATTAGGATTTCGAATAAATTACAATTCATTATTCTTGATTTATCACTTCATCTCAGTCAAATTATGGAGTATCGCAACCCAGAAGGAATTTCGACTTAGACATCATGTCCTAAAATTCCACATATTCATATTAATCAATTAACATCGACTACTTATTGAAAATAATGTTCAGTAGGTTCGATCAAGCTTCAAATTAGCCATCTCAGCATTAAATTTCATTTCAAAATTTTGAGATACATGGGAAATTATCCGAAGGACAAGACTTCCCAACAGCTCTCGATTTATATCTCATATCTTTGTATTGTCTCAACATCTCATGATGTTTTTATATAACTCAATCTTGGTGACAGTATCACACCTATTTTCAATGTTGTCAAAACTAGTATTTAACTATGTTTTCATTCAACATGCTCATCAGTTCATTCTTTTTACTTTTTGTAAAACTATCATACTCAAATCTTATTTCGATATAGCCATATTTCATTCTTTTCCAGCATCTCATTGCCGAAATCGAAATGGCTCTATGTCCTAGAGATATCTCAATCTCATTCAAGGACTCTCATTTCAATTATCTCATAATTTCAATCAATCATGTTATTCGCAACAGGTTCCAGAACAACTTCATTGCTCAATGACCTCATACTCATTTAAAATTTCAGAAAAGAGTTTGAATGTCTCATTTGATATGCATATTCCTCATTCATTCAATCTACTGCAATATTCGTTCAACAAGAAAAGGCTTTGTAGGTGCTCGAGTGTATACTCTTTCCCTACTAAGTTCTATCAAACATAAACAGTACTGTACGATATCGTGGTCAATATCAATACGACACGACTCAGCATACTCAAATATAATTCACACATTGACATCAACTATTTCACCCCAAATCATGTAAGAGCAAATAAGTCAAAAAAGTTTCAAACACATACGCACATGTTCATTCGTCTATTCAAAGTGTACTCAAGACTCAAAAGCAGAGCATTCCCAGTTTATGCTCTGATACCATAATGTGAGGACCCGTTCCTAATCAAGTGTTTAACATATCACACAATGATTATTTATGTGTAAACAGCAGAAGATTTTTTTTTTTTTAAAAGTCCTGCCAACAAGTGGCTCTCAAAATTTCGGCATGACCTCGACGCACGAGGGACATACCAGAAAAATAAAAAGCATATAATATTATCCCAGTGCAGTACATAATACCATAGCATGTATCATAGGCATCCAGCACATAATCCGTACTCAAAATATTTACATAATACCATAGCATGCACATTAAATCTCCAGCACACATTTTATACTCAAAATATTTACATAATACCATCAGCAGTAAAGAAACATCAAATATTCACCAATAATCAAGGCCGGACGGAAAATAAACTAACTTTACATAGTTATACGACCCAGGACACGCCCTGGTATAATTTAACTATCCTACGACTGGGAAAGAGACAAAAGAAACAACCTCAGGTAAGACTTCAACGAGTATTCCCTCTTTGGGATCCTGGTTACCTGTAATACCTGCCATTGTCCACACACAAAGGCAACAACAGCCCCCTACGGGGTCCAATATGAAACTATCAAGTAAATACAACATGCATCTATAAAATGTGATATATGATGTAATGCAGTGCAATGTAATGCAATGCATGTAAGGTACAATGGATCGAATCTCAAGATACCATTTCGGAGTCCAAAGAAAGGTATCAACAATCAATATCAAGCTCGAGCAGAGGGTGACAACACACGCACATTGCGCTAGGAGACTCATCCTATGTGCTGTGTTCGTCCATCCCTCGTGTCTAGGTCCGGTGACACGAGCGTGACTACAGTTACTACCTATACTGCATGTCATCACCGTGCTCGTCGTCCCCGACACTCAGAGTGAATCAACTCAGTCATAATCAACATGGATATCAAAGAAGTAGATAGCTCAATATGATATGTCCATGTATATGTCATGTATCAATGTATATTATCAAAAATGATGTGTGTTAACAAAACATTTATTTTCATACATTGATATGTCAATTATGAATGCTATGAATGCTCCATCAGTCAATTTAACTCACATAGGCAAGTAATTCCACATAGCCAAGTAAGCTTCACGTAATTCACGTAAGTTCAGCAAATCAAATATCAAATAATACAGATACCTGTCGTATGTTACCGACCGCAACATACCTATTTCTTTCATTGTTCTAGAAGTTGAATATTGTCATCATAGTTCGTGGAACTCCAATGCCGTATGTTAATCTAAGCAAATGCATACAACACCAGTATTTATACTTATTTACTACTTCCTTTAATTCACAATATAAGAAAATGAGGAATATTTTAAACTCCAATCATAATCAAAATCGAGAATGATGTTTTTGAACTTATATCTTATCTATCAGATCATTTCACATCTTAACTAAGAGTCTTTAGAATAATTCAATATATTCTCTAGTATTACATGAGTTATCTATCAATATTGATTAACGACTTCGTCTAGTCCAATCGTTATCATTTTATTTGTTCACTTCTTCCTATCAATTTCCAGATTAAATCCATTCATTTCAGCAACTAAAAAATGGTATATTTCAACCGTCAAATTTCGATTAAACTCAGAGCATGTATTTGTATTTCAAAGCATGTATTTGACCCAAAGTAGCAGCATATACCTACTCATATACACTTCAGCAATTACACATTCTCATACTAGCTAAGATGCACACACATGCACCCAAGTAGTACTTTCTTAATTCCTATCAATAACTTCGAACTCAACCAAAAATGCCTTTGAGATTACATGCAATCCATCATGCATGATTCACCAAGCTAAAGTTGGATATAAATGAGTTATTAGTTAACTAACTATGAATTTGAACATGCATCCTAAAATCATAAATCAATAGGCATTTTCCCAATTTTCAGCACGAATTGATCCAAACCACAAGACTATTTGAAAAATCTGTAAAATCCTCCAATACAAGATTAATCCAGCTTAAAAGTGAATCGTTTGCATCCATCTAGCTAATGCTTAATTTAGCTCAATCCCAGTGGCAAAAATATCAGACTACTACAGCAAGAATTTTGACATGCAGCTTCTCCAACACCTTACCATAAATCATCCAACAATTCAAAGCTCAAAATGAAGGCTAAATTTCAAATTAAAAGCTGGAAATTCGAAACTCACAATTTCCCCAAAATTCATGAACAGTAGAACACTTCAGGGCGGTTTCCGATGGCTCACGGCGGCGATAATGGCGGAGACCGGAGGGGAAACGTCGGTCATGGTGAGGGGAAGGGATTAGATATGCATAATCGAAACAATTTAAGATTAAAAAGGATGAATCGAACTGAAATTCGAAGAACCCTAAAATTTGAAATCGATACATTCAGGGCTAAATCGACGGGTTTCGGGAACTCTTACCGTGATTTCTTGGTGTGGAAAGTTGTGCCTGAGAGTGAGGAACACGGTGATAGGTCGGACGCACCAGTAGGCGGCCGGACGGCGTCGGGCGCAGCTCTTTTACGCGCGGTGGTCAGACGCGAGCGCAGGGTGGATGCGAAGGAGAAAGAATCGGGTCTGATATGTGTGTTGTTACACGTTTTTGTATGTGAAAAATGGACTGACTATGTATTAATAACATTGTTTCCAGTCCAGTTATGTACATCGGAATGTCATCGGTGTACTGATATATTAGATGTACAGACCACATTTGGGATTTATATCCACTAATATACTAACAAAATTAAATTCTTAATTTAAATCAAATATTTTATATGTATTATCGGAATTATTTTACCAAGTTAAAATATATTATGTTCCGATTAAATTGTCAGTTGATATTTATATTGTCAATTTCACTTCTAATTAATTTATCACAAATTAATTATTAATAAATTCCCAAATTATATTTAATTAACCGTAATCAAAATATCGGGGCCTTACACAAACTTAGTTCATAATTAAATTGAAAAACAAAAGCTTAAACATGTCTTGCAACAATCAGGCATGATAAGTGAACACCCAGCTCACTAGTTCACTTATTCTACACATCACAACCCAATTATCTAAACCACTGCTCTGATACCACTAAATGTGTGGCCTCGTTACCTTAATCCTCAACTAGTCATATAATTAAGTAAATATCACTTCTTATATTAACAATATTAAGAATGCGCATACTGATCAAAATTTTCTGCATCTACCTATCACATTATTCTCAATAAACAATGTACATAGCATAATTTACATGCATTTATGCAGCAAAATCTTCTAGTTCTTGACCAGTCTATCTCTTAGCATCGAAAGGTAGACTCGCAATCCCGACCTCCCATACCTAAGGGCTCCTACAGAACAACCGCATCACATGAGTATATCGATGATAATCATAACTCAACATCAATATCAATGCATAATTAATGTATAAAAAGTATACTTCCGGTATTTCATGCATTTAAGCATTTTTCATTGGTTGTTCCTCTACATAAATAAGATCACAATATACTAATATGTGATGACATGTCTCATTCATCATCCTGTTATACATGGACATATATGCTATTGCCTTCCAGCTCAATATGTCATTGTCTCAGCCTTCACATCTTCATATTAGCATCACATATCATATTTTCGTTCACTTGTTATAACAGCCTTATCTCATGCCTCAAACACATCATGCCTCAATAACATCCAACATCATATATCATGACTCAATAGCATCCAATATCAATGAAATACATACAATCACCACATATGTACATCATATATTCATCAATACTCGTACGTCTATACGTACCTATTGTTCGTTTCAAAATATAGAAATTCAGGAGTTACTGATTAACCTCATCTCTGATCTGTCACCTAGTATGGTGCTACATGAAATCCAACAATTTAATGTCATAATAAGCTTCATCATAACATTCCAACAAGTTATAAATATTTTGCAACAAAATAGGTCTCGCGATCGATCGGCTATCAACGTGCAATATCGTGCAATGCCACAAAATCAACCAAACTTTCTGTCATTCACGCGATCGGTCACACCCTGGTATGAGATCGATCACCCTCACGTGATCGATCGGTACCCTACATGTGATCAATCTTTTAAACTTTCCCCCTCCTTAAAATTTCCCTTGCTCGCGCAATTGATTGGCTCTCAGCTTGTGATCAATCGCGAGGCTCTGAATTTTTAAGAACATGGCGATTTTCATGTTTATCTTCATGGTAGAACATATATACTACAAATCAAACTTCCAAAACTGTGTAAAAGCAATACTACATCATCATATGTACTTCTTTTCTCAATAAAACAAGTTTATTGCTTCCAATTCAAATGATATCAAATCAAACAAGTAACTACTTGATTCAACTCATACACCTACTCACATACAAGATCATATGATATGAAATCCTTACCAAGTAATTTCCACTTCAATTCAACAACAAAGATTCAGATGACTTCAAGCTTAAACTCGAGAGAAGATGTAAGACATAGGAAGGGTTTGAAGAGGATTTCTTGTAGAGATTTCTAGGTAGTGTGAGTTTTTAACTCATAAACCTTTTAATATATATATATATATATATATATATATATATAAATATATATCCATGTTGCCTAGACCAACTCACGTGTCATGAATCCATGTAGTCTATTATACTCGGTTCAACCCGAACCCAAGTCCACAAAATATTGCAATTAACTCATAATTAACAATAAACCTATTAACATACATGGATTATTTATAAGCATCACAATTCTCCCCTACACAATGAATTCCGTCCTCAAAATTTAAGCACATACTTATCAACATGCAATAAAAATATAAAGGAGACATACAAGAAAACAACTCAGGGTACTGTCGTATCATATGCTGCTCCGTCTCCCACATCGCCTCCTCGACACCCCGGTTGTCCACTGAACCTTTACTATTGGTATGATCTTACTGCGGAGCTTACGTTCTGCCCAGTCCAAGATCTTAATTGGTCGTTCCACATAAAATACATCAGAATCTAACTGTATTTTAGTGGGCTGTAAAACATGAGATGGATCCGGCAGATACTTTCTCAGTATCGATACATGAAATACATAATGGATATCGGTCAATGATGGTGGAAAAGCCAAATGGTATGCCAGCGTACCAACACGCTGTATACGTACGAACATATCTCGGTGACAACTTTCCTCTCTTACCAAACCGGACAACACCCTTAAACGACGAGATTTTTTAAAAACACTTTGTCACCAACCTGAAATTCCAAAGGTCGTCGTCGTTTATTTGCATAAGCAGCTTGTCTATATTTTGCAGCTTTTAACCTTAGTGTAATCAATTTCAATTTCTCTTCCATTTCTCGTATCATATCTGGCCCGCTTATACTGGCTTTATCAATATCATCCCAACACAAATGTGATCTACATCGCCTTCCATACAGAGCTTCAAATGGTGCCATCTGTATGCCTGCTTGATAACTATTGTTATATGAAAATTCCACCAATGGCAATGAATCCTGCCATGGTTGATCAAACTCTAAGATGCAAGCTCTTAACATATCCTCAAGTGTCTCTATCATACGCTCTTTCTGGACATCTGTCTGATGATGATATGTTGTACTCAATCTTACTTTAGTTCTCATAGCTGACTGTAAACCTTCCAAAAAATGAGAAGTAACCTTAGGTCTCAACCAGGAATAACGGAAACAGGAACTCCATGCAAGCATACAACATCTCGAATATATAATTGAGCCATCATCAAATATGTAAATGTCATAATGTAGGGTATGAAATGAGCCACCTTGGTTAATCTATCAATCACTACCCAAATGGCACCGAATCAAGAATGAGTCCTTGTCAAATGGGTAACAAACTCCATCGAAATATGGTCACATTTCCATGTAGAATTTCTAAACACTTCAATTCACCTCCTGGTCTCTGTCTTTCTGCTTTTATTTGTTGACATATCAAGCGTTTCTTCACAAATTTGATCACATCTCACTTCATACGTTTCCACCAAAACTGTGTATGCAAATATTTATACATATTCTTTCCTCCCGGATGTATACTCTACTGACTACAATGAGCACGTCTTAACAGTTCTCGGCATAGCCCGGAGGTAGCATGGACTACCCAACGCTCACCCAACCTGAGACTACCATCAGAAGCTATGGTGAAGTTAGATGCTCCTCGTTTCTTTCTTAATGTTTTCCACTTCTGTATCTCATCGTCCACCTCATGTGCTTTTATAATACTTTCAAAGATATCAGGCTCAACTAATACAGTAGATACTCTGACTGGTGATTCATATGTATCAAAATCGTATCCCAAATGGCAACACGAAACCATCAATGCTGATAAGTGAATCACATCATCGGCAGTATATCTTGCTTTTGCGACGCAAAGCATCGGCTGTCAGATTAGCTCGACCTGGATGGTATTCCATCTCACAATCATAATCCTTCAGAGGATCCATCCATCTCCTTTGCCTCATGTTCAACTCTGCCTGAGTGAACAAAAATTTTAAACTTTTATGATTCGTATATATGGTAAAAGATGTACCATATAAGTAATGTCTCCAAATCATCAAGAAAAAATTTATGGCAGCAAGTTCTAAGTCATGTACTAGATATCTCGTCTCATGAGGTTTCAACTGTCTTGAAGAATATGCCACTACCTGCTTGTCTTGCATCAATACAGAACCGAATCCATTAAAGGAGGCATCAGTAAAAGGCAAACATTCCATGATCTGCAGGAATTGTCAACATCGGAGCAGATGTCAACCGATGTTTCAACTCCTACAAGCTTTGCTCACAAGCCTCAGACCATACAAAGGGTATGCCTTTCTGTCTCAAGTGTGTCAATGGTTTAGCAATCTTTGAAAATCCTTCAACAAAATGTCGATAGTACCCTGCTAATCTCTGGTATAGAAGTAGGAGCAGAATAATTCAATACTGCCTCCACTTTTCTTGCATTTACTGATATTCCATCATTGGAGATCACAGACCAAGGAATACTACCTCATTCAACCAAAAATCACATTTACTGAACTTGGCATACAATCGATTATCCCGAAAAGTCTGCAACATTGTTCGCAAATGTTGAACATTTTCTTCCTCGCTTTTGGAATATATCAAAATATTATCAATGAACACAATCACAAATTGATCAAGGTAAGCATGAAATACCCTGATTCATCAAGCTCATAAAGACAGTTGGAGCATTAGTCATTCCAAATGGCATCACTAAGAAATCATAATGCCCATATCGTATTAAGAATGTTGTATTCTGTATATCTTCATACCTAACTCGTATCTGACGAGATATTTATATGTTTCGTCGAGTCACTAATGAATTGCATATAGCCCGTCATGTGGAGCAGATGCATACCAACACGTTGATAATTACCGATACTAAGAGAATGTTACATGCCCGTCTTAAAATTTAAAAATAGAAAAAAATACGAAATGAAAATTAAGCATGAAATGACAGTAAGAGGGTAAAACGAACTCTACTGTCATATTTATCCCTGCAATTATAAACAAATTTTAAAAGTGAGTCTCACTGTAACATCAATAACTTTTACAATTACTACATTCGACAATTTCAAATCATTTTTATTTCTGTCATTCACTTCAATTTCAATTAATGGGACTCATTCAATATTTTGTTCATATAACAATAATATTTATTTTATTAATATAATACATATAATTTTTAATGCTATAATAATAATATTGATAATTTAATTGTAATTATTATATTTATATAATAGGTATATAATATTAATATTCATAATAATTATTAATATAATAATAGTTATATAATAATCATAGTTGTATAATATTTATAATAAGTATATAAATATAATAAGCTACACCCTTAACGATACATTTGGGAATACAATTGCTATATTTTGCGATCCCTCCGTGGATGGGCTAACATAAAAAAATATCGTTAATTGTAAGTTGTAACCGACATTTTCTTCTTTCCCATCTCGAGTCTGCCGCTTTCTGAAAAAATTAAACCGCTTCGCCGCCCTGTCAACTGGTCAGAATTCTTTTCATCGTCGCCTCCGCTGCTCGAAAATCCCTGAGGTAAGTAAGCTCTTCGGTTTTTATCGACCATTTTGTGTTATCATAATTTTCTAATTAAGACTTGAATTTCTTTTGAACCAAAATCCAGATCCGTCCCATATACTTCAACATCAGTCGTGTAAGCGGTTGTTTACTCGAATTCAAATATTTGAAATAGCGTAGTTTATGTTATACGCTGGGATCCAGTCATTGAATTATCTTTAAAATACATAGTTCAAATGAAGTTGCATTCATAAAGTCTTAGTCGCTTCTTAGCTTTCGTCCTTGTTTATTTTAAAGTAGTTTGAATTCCCTAATTGCTTTACTTTAAATTCCATTTTTATCATTAGTTTAATTTAATTTAAATAAAAAAATCAAATATCTTGTTTTATTTATTTATTTTCAGAAATTAAAATTCTAGCTTCTAAATAGTAATTTCTATATTAGATTTTAAAACCACGTCAGACTGCACGTTAAACCGGTGATATTGAGAGATCGGATAATTTATTATTATTTATTCTCTAATACCCCTTTCATTTTAGGCCGATCTTTTTGGGAAGTCCATCAGGTTGATATTTCATGTGGGTCGTGATGTTGTTTATTGAGTTTTGAACCTGGTGTTGGCAAGATGATTTGATATCATGTTAAAAGTCGTTTAATTAACCGAATTTTGATTGACCCATAAAATACCAAATGGACCGGTGAGTTTTTATCTAGACCAGTGGCCCAATAATTAATAAGAAAAACTCACTGGGTTATTTTCTATTAAAAGTTTGGTTAATAAGGGTAAAAATTATGATCCAATCGACTTTGAAAAGTTTACTACTTTTTGCTAATTGGATATTAGAAGATGATCCACCAAGTTTAGTAAATGAAGAATTGGATGTTTTTCGTGGACATTTAGCTGCTTGTATCTTACAAGAGAATCAAAAAGAGATCAATGATGATGGAGATGATGGCCATGAAAGTGAAACTTGATGCATTATACGGAATTGAAACTTAGTGATGTTATAAGAAACTTATTGTAGATGAACCTTTTGATGATATGAGATCAATGATGATGGCGATGATGGCCATGAAAGTGAAACTTGAGGTATTATATAGAAAGAAAATGAAGATATAGCCTTTTTTTTATTTTTAGATGTCTTTCAGTCCTATCCTTCTTGTGAAAGTTGTATTTCTTGTACTTTTGTCTGTTTTAATCACATCTGCACGCCAAATCACAATACCAGCGGCAATTTGTATATGGCCAGTGGAAATTGCATCTACACGCCAAGAGGTGCAACCAAGATGATGCCGCTATTATGGTGTCTTTTTTAGTTTCTGACAGTACTTGAAAAACGGTGTGTACAAAGGTACTTGGCGTGCAGCGCTGAGGATTCTTTTCAGTATAGCTAGGTAGGCTCCCTTGTGCTCTTACACCTAATGAAGTTGACAATTGCGCCACTTGAGTTTCAAGTTCTTAATTGAAGCATCCTGATTTTGCATCCTATTCTTCGTTGATGTAATGAACTTGGTTAGCAACTTAATAGGTAAACCGGGGTAAGACAAAGGCTAAAGATACATGAAGGCACCATTACTTTCAAGCCCTAACTGATTCAAAAACTAATAAAGGCACCATATATACCGTGAGGTTGATTTCTGTGCGAGGCACTAATCCATGAACTTTTCAGATAGGCCGTATAAATTTTGTTTTCAGCTACGAAAACCCTAAAACGAGTAAATAATTCTTACGCCTTTTTTAAAACTTAAAATTGGAATTTGCCAAAGCCAAAATGTTCCTTTTTCACCTAGATTACTTTTGACTTTTAGAAATCAGTCCGATTTGACAACAAAGAGGCCGTATAATTTTTTTACTACGAAACCCTAAAATCGATTAAAAATACTTACTACTTTTATAAAACTTAAAATTGGAATTTGCCAAAGCCAAAATATTCCTTTTTCAACTTGATGACTTATAACTTTCAGAAATCAGCCCGATTTGACATCAGAGAAGCCGTATAAATTTTTTTCTGCTACGAAAACCCTATAATCGAGTAAAAAATTCTTACTCCTTTTTAAAACTTAAAATTGGAATGTGCCAAAGCCAAAATGTTCCTTTATTACCTTGATCACTTTTGAATTTCAGAAATCAGCCTGGTACCACCCATTGCACATATGTGAGGTTGAAGCTCTTGTGAGAGAGTATCATGTATAAAAGTCATGTACTTACACCAAATCACAAGAACTTCAACCTCACAAATGTTGCAAACTCTCTTTTTCAAGAACAAAATATGAATGTGTATGAATATTCACTTTGATCTTGCTTTTCTCTCGCAAATATGTGTTTTTGATTTGAAAATCTGATGATTATTCATTATAGGGATGTTGGTATTTATCCTAGGTCATTAGATGTCACCAAAAGACGCCATTTGGAAGCACTAATCCATGAAAAATCACATATGCACACCAGGAGGTGCAACCATTCAGAAAATCAGCCAGAATGGGTAGCGCCCCAGCTCCACCCTTACTGCCGTGGAACCCGACAGAGGAGCAGGGCGCTACAAAACCGGCGCCCCAGCATCGGGTGCACTGCCCAAGATTTTTTCAAGCAGTGTTTTCTTCGCTTAATTTTAATTAATTAACCCTCAACTTTTTTTCAGGCAGTGTTTTACTTGTTGACAGATCAAACGTTTCTTCACAAATTCGATCACATCTCTCTTCATACGTTTTCATCAAAACTGTATACGCAAATCTTTATACATCTTCTTTCCTCCGGATGTATACTCTACTGATTACAATGAGCACGTCTTAACAGTTTCTGGCGTAGCCCAGAGGTAGCGCGGGCTACCCAACGCTCACCCAACCTAAGACTACCATCAGAAGCTATCGTGAGGTTAGATGCTCCTCCTTCCTTTATTAATGTTTTCCACTTCTATATTTCATCGTCCACCTCATGTGCTTTTATAATACATTCAAAGATATCAGGCTCGACTAATACAGTAGATACTCAGACTGGTGATGCAGATGTATGAAAATCTTATCCCAAATGGCAACACGAAACCATCAATGCTGATAACTGAATCACATCATCGGCAATATATCTTGCTTTGCAACGCAAAGCATCGACTGCCAGATTAACTCGACCTGGATTGTATTCAATCTCACAATCATAATCATTCAGAGGATCCATCCATCTCCTTTGCCTCATGTTCAACTCTGCCTGAGTGAACAAAAAAATTAAACTTTTATGATTCGTATATATGGTAAACATATAAGTAATGTCTCCAAATCTTCAAGACAAAGATTATGGCAGCAAGTTCTAAGTCATGTACTAGATATCTCGTCTCACGAGGTTTCAACTGTCTTGAGGAATATGCCACTACCTGCTTGTCTTGCATCAATACAGAACTTGATCCATTCAAGGAGGCATCAGTGTAAAAGGCAAACTTTCCATGCTCTGAAGGAATTGTCAACATCGGAGCAGATGTCAACCGATGTTTCAACTCCTACAAGCTTTGCTCACAAGCCTGAGACCATACAAAGGGTATGCCTTCTATCTCAAGTTGTATGCCTTCTATCTCAAGTTTGTCAATAGTTTAGCAATCTTTGAAAATCCTTCAACAAAATGTAGATAGTGCCCTGCTAAACCCAGAAAACTATGAATCTCTGGTACAGAAGTAGGAGCAGAATAATTCAATAATGCCTCCACTATTCTTGGATCTACTGATATTCCATCCTTGGAGATCACAGACCAAGGAATACTACTTCATTCAACCAAAAATCATATTTACTGAACTTGGCATACAATTGATTATCGCGAAGAGTCTGCAACTTTGTTCGCAAGTGTTGAACATGTTCTTCCTCGCTTTTGGAATATATCAAAATATTATCAATGAACACAATCACAAATTGATCAAGGTAAGAATGAAATACCCTGGTTCATCAAGCTCATAAAGACAGCTGGAGCATTAGTCATTCCAAATGGCATCACTAAGAAATCATAATGCCCATATCGTATTAAGAATGTTGTATTCTGTATATCTTCATACCTAACTCGTATCTGACGAGATATTTATATGTTTCGTCGAGTCACTAATGAATTGCATATAGCCCGTCATGTGGAGCAGATGCATACCAACACGTTGATAATTACCGATACTAAGAGAATGTTACATGCCCGTCTTAAAATTTAAAAATAGAAAAAAATACGAAATGAAAATTAAGCATGAAATGACAGTAAGAGGGTAAAACGAACTCTACTGTCATATTTATCCCTGCAATTATAAACAAATTTTAAAAGTGAGTCTCACTGTAACATCAATAACTTTTACAATTACTACATTCGACAATTTCAAATCATTTTTATTTCTGTCATTCACTTCAATTTCAATTAATGGGACTCATTCAATATTTTGTTCATATAACAATAATATTTATTTTATTAATATAATACATATAATTTTTAATGCTATAATAATAATATTGATAATTTAATTGTAATTATTATATTTATATAATAGGTATATAATATTAATATTCATAATAATTATTAATATAATAATAGTTATATAATAATCATAGTTGTATAATATTTATAATAAGTATATAAATATAATAAGCTACACCCTTAACGATACATTTGGGAATACAATTGCTATATTTTGCGATCCCTCCGTGGATGGGCTAACATAAAAAAATATCGTTAATTGTAAGTTGTAACCGACATTTTCTTCTTTCCCATCTCGAGTCTGCCGCTTTCTGAAAAAATTAAACCGCTTCGCCGCCCTGTCAACTGGTCAGAATTCTTTTCATCGTCGCCTCCGCTGCTCGAAAATCCCTGAGGTAAGTAAGCTCTTCGGTTTTTATCGACCATTTTGTGTTATCATAATTTTCTAATTAAGACTTGAATTTCTTTTGAACCAAAATCCAGATCCGTCCCATATACTTCAACATCAGTCGTGTAAGCGGTTGTTTACTCGAATTCAAATATTTGAAATAGCGTAGTTTATGTTATACGCTGGGATCCAGTCATTGAATTATCTTTAAAATACATAGTTCAAATGAAGTTGCATTCATAAAGTCTTAGTCGCTTCTTAGCTTTCGTCCTTGTTTATTTTAAAGTAGTTTGAATTCCCTAATTGCTTTACTTTAAATTCCATTTTTATCATTAGTTTAATTTAATTTAAATAAAAAAATCAAATATCTTGTTTTATTTATTTATTTTCAGAAATTAAAATTCTAGCTTCTAAATAGTAATTTCTATATTAGATTTTAAAACCACGTCAGACTGCACGTTAAACCGGTGATATTGAGAGATCGGATAATTTATTATTATTTATTCTCTAATACCCCTTTCATTTTAGGCCGATCTTTTTGGGAAGTCCATCAGGTTGATATTTCATGTGGGTCGTGATGTTGTTTATTGAGTTTTGAACCTGGTGTTGGCAAGATGATTTGATATCATGTTAAAAGTCGTTTAATTAACCGAATTTTGATTGACCCATAAAATACCAAATGGACCGGTGAGTTTTTATCTAGACCAGTGGCCCAATAATTAATAAGAAAAACTCACTGGGTTATTTTCTATTAAAAGTTTGGTTAATAAGGGTAAAAATTATGATCCAATCGACTTTGAAAAGTTTACTACTTTTTGCTAATTGGATATTAGAAGATGATCCACCAAGTTTAGTAAATGAAGAATTGGATGTTTTTCGTGGACATTTAGCTGCTTGTATCTTACAAGAGATTCAAAAAGAGATCAATGATGATGGAGATGATGGCCATGAAAGTGAAACTTGATGCATTATACGGAATTGAAAATTAGTGATGTTATCACAAAAAAAAAAAAAGAAACTTATTGTAGATGAACCTTTTGATGATATGAGATCAATGATGATGGAGATGATGGCCATGAAAGTGAAACTTGAGGTATTATATAGAAAGAAAATGAAGATATAGCCTTTTTATTTTTAGATGTCTTTCAGTCCTATCCTTCTTGTGAAAGTTGTATTTCTTGTACTTTTGTTTGTTTTAATCACATCTGCACGCCAAATCACAATACCAGCGGCAATTTGTATATGGCCAGTGAAAATTGCATCTACACGCCAAGAGGTGCAACCAATATGATGCCGCTATTATGGTGCCTTTTTTAGTTTCTGACAGTACTTGAAAAACGGTGTGTACAAAGGTACTTGGAGTGCAGCGCTGAGGATTCTTTTCAGTATAGCTAGGTAGGCTCCCTTGTGCTCTTACACCTAATGAAGTTGACAATTGCGCCACTTGAGTTTCAAGTTCTTAATTGAAGCATCCTGATTTTTCATCCTATTTTTCGTTGATGTAATGAACTTGGTTAGCAACTTAATAGGTAAACCGGGCTAAGACAAAGGCTAAAGATACATGAAGGCACCATTACTTTCAGGCCCTAACTGATTCAGAAACTAATAAAGGCACCATATATACCGTGGGGTTGATTTCTGTGCGAGGCACTAATCCATGAACTTTTCAGATAGGCCGTATAAATTTTGTTTTCAGCTACGAAAACACTAAAACGAGTAAATAATTCTTACGCCTTTTTTAAAACTTAAAATTGAAATTTGCCAAAGCCAAAATGTTCCTTTTTCACCTAGATGACTTTTGACTTTTAGAAATCAGTCCGGTTTGACATCAAAGAGGCCGTATAATTTTTTTTACTACGAAACCCTAAAATCGATTAAAAATACTTACTACTTTTTTAAAACTTAAAATTGGAATTTGCCAAAGCCAAAATATTCATTTTTCAACTTGACGACTTTTAACTTTCAGAAATCAGCCCGATTTGACATCAGAGAAGCCGTATAAATTTTTTTCTGCTACGAAAACCCTATAATCGAGTAAAAAATTCTTACTCCTTTTTAAAACTTAAAATTGGAATGTGCCAAAGCCAAAATGTTCCTTTATTACCTTGATCACTTTTGAATTTCAGAAATCAGCCTGGTACCACCCATTGCACATATGTGAGGTTGAAGCTCTTATGAGAGAGTATCATGTATAAAAGTCATGTACTTACACCAAATCACAAGAACTTCAACCTCACAAATGTTGCAAACTCTCTTTTTCAAGAACAAAATATGAATGTGTATGAATATTCACTTTGATCTTGCTTTTCTCTCGCAAATATGTGTTTTTGATTTTAAAATCTGATGATTATTCATTATAGGGATGTTGGTATTTATCCTAGGTCATTAGATGTCACCAAAAGACACCATTTGGAAGCACTAATCCATGAAAAATCACATATGCACGCCAGGAGGTGCAACCATTCAGAAAATCAGCCAGAATGGGTAGCGCCCCAGCGCCACCCTTACTGCTGGGGAACCCGACAGAGGAGCAGGGCGCTACAAAACAAGCGCCCCAGCATCGGGTGCACTGCCCAAGATTTTTTCAAGCAGTGTTTTCTTCCCTTAATTTTAATTATACCCTCAAATTTTTTTCCGGCAGTGTTACTTGTTGACAGATCAAACGTTTCTTCACAATTCAATCACATCTCTCTTCATACGTTTTCATCAAAACTGTGTACGCAAATCTTTATACATCTTCTTCCTCCGGATGTATACTCTACTGATTACAATGAGCACGTCTTAACAGTGTCTGGCGTAGCCCAGAGGTAGTGCGGGCTACCCAACGCTCACCCAACCTGAGACTACCATCAGAAGCTATCGTGAGGTTAGATGCTCTTCCTTCCTTTATTAATGTTTTCCACTTCTATATCTCATCGTCCACCTCATGTGCTTTTATAATACTTTCAAAGATATCAGGCTCGACTAATACAGTAGATACTCTGACTGGTGATGCAGATGTATGAAAATCGTATCCCAAATGGCAACATGAAACCATCAATGCTGATAACTGAATCACATCATCGGTAGTATATCTTGCTTTGCATCGCAAAGCATCGACTGCCAGATTAACTCGACCTGGATGGTATTCAATCTCACAATCATAATCATTCAGAGGATCCATCTATCTCCTTTGCCTCATGTTCAACTGTGATATCCCCGAATGATTAATTGCAATTTGGGCATTAATTATGTTTACGTGATTAATGATAGTGATAATTGATTTATGTGTTGGGATTAATTATCTTGTTGAAATGCTTAGTCACATGGTAGGCGTGACCCGTGGGTGCATGTCAGGTTGCATGTTGTGCATGTCGGGAAATTGGGTGTTAGCATGATGTAATTGTAATGGTTGGCATTTATTTGGAAAGCATGAAATTATTGGGAGTTTGGTGCATTTTTATAAATTGCTTTTAAAATATCATGTTGGGGTATTTTATACATCATGTTAAATCATGGGGTACAAATTTAATTAAACTCATATAACCCCACTACACCCCACTTTATTTCACTTTTACCCATCACTCTTAAATCCCCAAATTTCATCCCCCAACCCTAACCCACTTCCCATTTTCGAGTTTGGCAAGGCTAGGAAGGAGGAATCTTTGCAAAAGTCTCATTTGTGTGATTCTTGGTAAAATTTGTGGTCTAGGAAGGGTATAGATCATTCCTTGTTGTTTTTGTAAGGATTGGTTGTGTTTTGAGTTGTTATTTGAGTTTTAAAAATGGGTTTGTGTGGGTTGTTATTGGTATTGGTTGGGAGTTGGATTTTTGGGTTGTTAATGGTGTATATTGAAGGTTTAAAGTGTTTTTATGTTTTTGGTTTGTTGGTACGAGTGGTGGTGAGGTTGGAGAAGAATTTATGGTGCAAAAATGGTGTTTCTCGCAACACAGACAGCGACGATCGATCGCCCGTTTTTGGCGATCGATCACGCGCAACGAGTAGGCTCCAGAAGCATTCGACGATCGATCGCCACTTTTGGGCGATCGATCGGCGAGGCTAGCGATCGATCGCGCCAAATGTGGCGATCGATCGCCGAAGGATAAATTTTTGGCATCGGGCAGAATGATCTCGCGATCGATCGCGCCTTTGCGGCGATCGATCGCGAGAAGCAAAATATTGTGTTTTTGGATATTTTGTGAGATTTTTGATATTGGACTGTAATTGGCTTCTAATATTGATTTGTATGGTTGTGTAGAACCATCCCAGGTACCAACAACTTCAAGGAGATAAAGTTCTTCAACTTCTCCACTTTTGAGACTAAGGTACGTAGTGAGACGTACGGGCATCGGACGGTAAAATGTGTTTTTACGTCTTGGTTATACATATATCGTGGACAAGTGTGGATTATGAAATGTGTTGATATATATTGAGATAATGGTGATGCATTATGATTGTTGACTCACGTATTGTGGTTATTTATATGTGGTTGGAAATGCTTGATTGTTCCGGTGGTTGTTATATACGAGCGAGGGAGGTACTTGTCGCTGTCATATGAAGCGATGTTAATATGATATTTTGCCGCTGTCATGTCGAAGCGATGTACATGCCGCTGTCATTGTCGAGCGAGGGATATCATATGATGCCGCTATATGTCGAAGCGAGGGGTCCTAAAATTCCGCTGTTGTAACAGGACCGGAACAGTCACATTTCTAGTGATTAATGTGGAATATTGTGGTTATAACTGGAACGTGGTATCGATCATTATATTGTGAACTAATGATTTTGTGCATGAGTTTATGAAACAGGAACAACAATGAAAATGTGCTAATGTGGTAAATCAGGGAGCATACATACATACATACCTCATGCAATTACTTATGTTATTATGCTCGGATTTGTTGAATAAGTGATGTATATGCTCATGGTGAGTTGTTCTTGTAGGTACACCTTTTGGCTTGGAGGGCTATGGGCCGGGTTGAGGCAGTGAGCTACGAGGAGCATTAATGAATTAGGTTACATGATTCTTTTGGATAGTCTCTACTCTAGGAGTAGTATAAATCTATAGTGTTAACATTCATTATTGGGAATGTAATTAATTAGCTTTTGGAATTTTATTTTTGGCCTGTAATCCTAATAGCTCAAGGCTGCAACCGGAACCATAAATTGTCTTTAATGCATGTTAGCCCTATTTATATGTTTATTGCACTGTTAAGGTAGAGAGGGCTTACATTAGTGGTATCAGAGCGGTGGTTAGAGAACCCGGGAATGAGTGAAGGGTAGCCTTATCAATAGGTTGGCTAGGTGCTCTTTTTAAACTTGTTTTATGCATGTAGTGCATGTAGAGTATATAAATGTTATACTAACATGTTTTGGTTATTGTTACTCATGTTATCTAACGGCGTACTATATGAACGGTTTTTGGTATTATTGTTAACCCTTGTGTTACAGCATGACAACAAATATCGATATAGGAGACGCAGTGAGTGTTAATGCAAGTGCTGGGCGTACAAATCCTCTACCACCGCCAGCTTTGGGCGAAGAACCGTCTGAACAGCAGTTGTTGCCTGGGGAACTGAGCTTGACTCAATTTCTTGCATACCGACCCCCGATGTTTGAAGGAACTGAGACAGGGGAACAGGCCGAAGTGTGGTTAGAAAGGATAGAGCAAATCTTTGTGGCGGCTCCTTGTGCGAAATCAGCCTGGATAAGGTTAGCAGAATTCCAACTGTCCAAGAAGGCACTAATGTGGTGGAAGACCACGGTGTTAGAACAGGAGGCTCAAGGTCATGAAATAAACTGGAAGCTGTTCAGAACTCGATTTCTGACCTGGTATTTTTCGGCTGCTGCACGGGAAGCTAAGGGGGATGAATTTACTAACCTAAAGCAAGGTACTATGCCGGTGTCAGACTATGCTCTCCACTACTGTTCTTTGCTCAGATATGTACCTCATGTCGCCACAAATACTCAAGCGAAGATGAGGCACTTCATGAAGGGCTTGAGGCCTGAATTGTATGATAGGGTGATCACTTATGACCCTACTTGTTTTGATGACTCCCTTGCGCGGGCCGAGCTGGCATAATTAGGAGTGGGTGCATATCCGACTGTAGCGCCACCTCCAGCACCACCACAGAGATCGACCCCGGAAAACTTGAAACCAAGGGGCGACCATTTTAAGCCAAGGGGGAACTCATCAGCTTCCCGATTCAGCGGTAGACGGCCTGATGTGGGTGGAAGGGGAAACTGTGGGAATAATGGCCCGTCAAATAGGGGACAGTCACAAGCAAGTAATCATGGGAGATTTAGATGTTTCCTTTGCGGGGGACCCCACTCGGTGAAAGAGTGTTCTGCTTGTTTTGAGTGTGGTAAGCATGGCCACTTTGCTCGAGAATGTCCTAATTGGGGAGGACAACCGAATACTATGGGTAGACCTTTAGACAGGGCAGTGCAACAAAGACCACCATTTGTACCGAGACCATTGGGAGGTCAGCTGTTGGGGCCACCTCAAGGGCAAGTGTATGCTTTGACCAGGGAGCAGGCTACATCGGCTCCAAATGAAGTGATAGCGGGTACGTGTCATTTATTTACGCACCCTGCTTTTATTTTGATAGACACAGGTGCGTCACACTCCTTTGTGTCGACGAGTTTTGTGGAGAGGCACCGCATATGCACGTCTCCGTCGCCCACGCCTCTTCTGGTCTTGACACCCGCTGGAAAGAGTATGATTGCTGATCGGTTTGTTGTTGATGGCCTCATTTATTTTGAGGGCAACGAGTTGAAGTCGGATTTGATTGTTCTGGGAATGTCAGACTTTGACTGTATTGTAGGCATTGATGTACTGAACAGGTATCAGGCATTGGTAGACTGCAAACAGAGAACAGTACGGTTCAGATCTGAGTTGGGGGTTCAGTGGACTTGTTATGGGGATGGTTCCCGCTCAAAAATCCCATTGATATCGGCTATCAAGATGGCTCATTTATTGGAACGTGGGCAAATGTGTTATCTTATTTATGCCATTGATGTTGCTGAAAAGAAGGAAGAGTTAAGGGTCGAGGATATACCCGTAGTCGTGGAGTTTGCCGATGTATTCCCGGAGGAGATTCCCAGATTTTCACCGGCTAGGGAAGTCGAGTTTGGGATTGAATTACTACCGGGAACACCCGCTATTTCTCGCGCCCCTTACAGGATGGCACCGACAGAGTTAAGGGAGTTGAAAGAGCAACTACAGGAACTCCTTGACAAGGGTTACATACGCACCAGCGTATCTCCTTGGGGTGCGCCTGTATTATTTGTGAAAAAGAAAGATGGATCGATGCGTTTGTGCATCGATTACAGACAATTGAACAAGGCCATAGTGAAGAATAAATACCCTCTTCCGCGGATCGATGACTTGTTTGATCAGTTGCAGGGCACGAGGTTGTACAGTAAAATTGATTTGAGGTCGGGGTACCATCAGATTCAAGTTAGAGAGGAAGATGTGCAGAAAATAGCATTCCGGACCCGTTATGGTCATTATGAGTTTTTAGTCATGCCGTTTGGAGTGACAAACGCCCCGGCTGTCTTTATGAGCTTGATGAACCGAGTGTTCCAACCATACCTTGATCAGTTCGTCATAGTGTTTATTGACGACATACTTATCTACTCTCGGAGTGAGGAAGAACACAAGAATCATTTGAGAGCAGTGCTTCAGATTCTTAGGGACAATCAGTTGTACGCCAAGCTCAGCAAGTGTAAATTTTGGTTGAGCAGCGTTGTATTTTTGGGGCACGTGATCTCTAGTGATGGGATATATGTAGATCCCAGGAATGTAGAGGCAGTGATGGATTGGTCTGCGCCTACGTCTGTACCCAAAATCCGGAGCTTCCTTGGTTTAGCGGGTTATTACCGACGTTTCGTCGAGGGATTCTCTAAGATCGCTAAGCCGTTGATGCAGTTGACTCAGAAAGGAGTTTCGTTCTTGTGGTCTGAGGCATATGAGCAGAGCTTCCAAGAGTTGAAGCACCGATTGACTACAGCACCTGTACTGGTGATCCCTTCGGAGAATGGGATGTTTGCTTTGTATATGGATGCATCATTGCAGGGTTTGGGTTGTGTACTGATGCAGGATAAGTACGTGGTGGCTTATGCTTCGAGGCAGCTGAAGCCTCAAGAGACCAGATACCCAGTTCATGATTTGGAACTGGCGGCTATCATTTTCGCCTTGAAAATTTGGCGGCATTACCTATATGGTACTTCATTTACCATTTATACGGACCATAAAAGCTTGAAGTTCTTATTCACCCCAGCGGAGCTGAATATGAGGCAGAGGAGATGGATGGACTTGCTCAAGGACTATGACTGTGAGATAGAGTACCATCCGGGGAAGGCGAACCTGACAGTTGACGCTTTGAGTAGGAAGGTGAAGTATACCGCAGAGGATGTTATTCAGCTATCAGCCATGATGACTTCCTGTTGTCATATGGGATATGACTTTGATGTAGATACCTCACCGGTACATGTATCGACCCTGTTGGCTGAGCCGGACATCTTTGAATCTATCAGGAAAGCTCAGATGTCAGACATTGAGGTGCAGAGATGGTTATCATATTTACGTCTGGGTCAGTCATCAAAGTTCAGAGTGGCAGAAGATGGTTCATTGAGGCTTGGTAACCGATGGGTAGTGTCGAGGGCACCGGAGTTGCGTCAAGGGATCTTGCATCGTGCTCATAGCAGCAGGTTTAGCATACATCCAGGTGGGAGAAAGATGTACAAGGACTTGTGTGACCAGCTTTGGTGGAGGCGGATGAAAAGAGACGTCATCACCTTTGTCAAGAAGTGTTTGATTTGTCAGCAAGTAAAAGCGGAGAGGCAGAGGCCTGATGGCGAGTTGAAGAGTTTAAATATACCGGAGTGGAAGTGGGAACACATATCCATGGACTTCGTGACCCACTTGCCAAGGACTGCCTCGGGATATGATGCGATCTGGGTGATCGTGGATAGATTGACGAAGGTGGCTCACTTCATCCCTTATTGTATGTCGTACAGATACTTAAAGATGGCCAAATTGTATGTACAGGATGTGGTAAGGTTGCATGGGATTCCAGTCTCGATTGTGTCTGACAGAGACCCACGGTTCACATCATATTTTTGGGAAGGTCTTCAGTCAGCTCTGGGCACGGAGGTGAGACTGAGTACAACTTATCACCCTCAGACAGATGGTCAGACAGAGCGTACCATACAGACGCTCGAAGATATGTTGAGGGCATATGTATTGGAGTTTGATACTCCGTGGCAAGATTCAGTGCCACTAGTAGAGTTCTCTTATAATAACAGCTATCAGGCGAGAATTAGATGGCTCCATTCGAAGCTCTTTACGGTCGACGTTGTAGGTCACCGTTGTACTGGGAGGACTTGACTAGTAAGACGGTCGGAGGACCGGATTTGATTCGAGAAATGGAAGAGAAAATCAAAGTGATCCGTCAGAAAATGAAAGCGGCTCAGGATAGGCAAGCAGCCTATGCTAATAAACGGCGGCGATCGTTGGAATTCCAAGTGGTAGATAAGGTCTTTTTGAAGATCTCACCTTTCAGAGGTGTGGTTCGTTTTGGTATGCGCGGGAAGTTGTCTCCGAGGTATGTTGGGCCATATGAAATATTACAGCGCATCGGTACTTTGGCTTACCGTTTGGCTTACCGCCGTCATTGTCTGGTATACATGACGTCTTCCATGTTTCTATGTTGCGAAAGTATGAGCCAGATCCGTTTCATGTTTTACAGCCCTCAGAGGTTCAGTTGGGTTCAGATGTGTCCTATCTGGAACGTCCGGTTAGAATTCTGGGTCGAGAGGATCGGAGACTTCGGAGCAATATTATACCGATGGTAAAGGTTCAGTGGGATCGTAGGGGTGTCGAGGAGGCCACGTGGGAGACGGAGCAGCATATGGTGCAGCATTACCCGGAACTATTTTCTGGTATGTGATTTATGTTTAGTTTCGTTTTGGGTAAGTGCATGCGATTTCGGAGACGAAATCTTATAAGTAGGGGAGTATTGTGATATCCCCGAAATGATTAATTGCAATTTGGACATTAATTATGTGATGACCAGGGATCATAGATGTTAATCCCGTAGTTTAAAAATCCCTAAAGTTGTTTTACGTGGCGATTTGAAGTTTAATCGCGATGTTGGGCCTTCTGGGCTCGTTTATTTGAGTAGTTGGGATCGTTGGATCCCGAGGTTGAGATCGTAATCTCATTTCGGTGAAAACCTGTGAGTTAGGTTTTTAGTATGACTCGGAATCTCGGGTGCTTGGTGTGGGCACCGGTAGGGGGTTTTTGAGTTAGAGAGAGAGTTTTTGAAAACAGATGATTTTTAATGAATCATGATGTATTTGTGGTGATATTAGTATTTCGGGGTATTTTTGCTATAAATACCAGTTGAACCCGAGATTTTAATTATCGGAACCATTTTTCCCCACCTCCTCTCTCTCTCCCTCCCGCGCATTCCCGATCCCCTTTCGACCACCGCGCAGAAAAGGCCTCCGCCCGCCGCCGTCCGGCCGCCGTTCGGCGCGTGCCACCCGCCGTTGGAATCGTCTCTTCCAGGCGCTTCTATACATACCAACAATTCGAATTTTCGTCGAGAATCGCGTTCGGATTTGCCAGAAAAGCGTAGGGTTCGAAAACTGGATTTCATCCGATTTTTGGGGCTCGATTTTGGTATGTTTTTGGTACGATTTTTCTGGTGTTTTTGGGGCATTTTTAAGCCGATTCTGAGTCGATGATTCCAGACTTTTTAGTTCAAAAATATTTGTTGCATTTGGTTCGAATTTCAGCTCGATTTTTGTGATTTAGGGTTCGAAAAATTGGGACTTTTGACAAGGAGTGATGATTCTTGTTATGGATTGATTAATTCATGTTGTTGATGCATTATGATGCTTGATTGTGTATGAAATTGAGGAATTGGATTCGAATTTAGGGCTTGAATCGAAAATTGGGGATTTTGGCTTGGGGATGATGATTTTCGTTGTTAATTGATTAATTCATGTTTTAGATGAATTATGGTAATTATTTGGGTTTGATTTGTGAGATAAGGGTTCGAAAATTTGTAGGGTGTTCTTGAACAATTTTCGATAGTCTCATTTGTTCCCTCCCTACATGTACCCTGCCCCGGGTCTTTTTAAAGGTTAATTGTCGTGTGTTGACAATATTTTGAGGGTTATGGGTGTGCTTGAGCATGGGTTGCATGTTCGTAAATAATTGTGAATTATTTATCGTGTTAGCACATCATTCCTCGGGACATGGAACTCGAGCAAGGTTTGGCTCGGACTTCGAGGATTTAAGGTACGTTTAGCGTACGATCATAGCTTAAATGATGTTTTACAAGTATGATGCATGATTTAAAATACATGAAATGCTTTACTATGATGGCACCGTGACTTGGTTACGTTATGTTGAATCACATGGTGAAATGCTTGGTGCCGCTATGAAGCGAGCAAATGATGGGTGTGGTCGCTACGAAGCGAACACCAGTAGTATGACGCTATTTTGAAGTAAGAAATGAAAATGTGGTGTTGATTAGATATCTAGGATATCTGTATTTTATTCCCTATTGGTAATGAATAGGAACAGAGACGTAGTTAATCAGAGAAGTGATTAACTAGTATCGGAAGTTAAGGAAGTCTCAAAATGATATCTAGAATTATGATAATTGCTAGATAAAGAAAGATGTTATGAAATGTTGTTAATTCGAAACTGGTTAGGGTTAACCAATATGATGATTAACTGCATATTCAAGATTTGATGATTTATCTGTTTTGAGAACAGGGTTATTACAGGGGTACGCTAGGATGAGGATGATACCATCCAGGAAGTGTCACATATGTTCCACAATATTTACATTTTCGTAAATTATGTATTATGTCATTATGATTATGAAATTGTGGAATTGGTATGCTCACCCCGTTGGGGGCTGTCTCTGTTGGGACAGGTGAACAGGTACATCGATGGCTTTGGAAATGAGCCCGAGCTGTTGATTGGATGTACTCTCAGGATCGTGGTACCAGGGCTTGATGGAGCACGGTATCGTATAGAGTACATATATATATATATATATATATATATATATATATATATATATATATATATATATATATATATATACCCATGATGGTTATACACATATTTGTGATGCTCGCATGTGAGCACGATTATACTTGTTTATGGGTTGTATATAAAGGCATGAGCCTTCTCTCTTTCCTTTCTATGTTGCATGCAATTAGAGGTAGAATTGCTAAAGGTTATGAGAGTCACTGGTGTATTGTGGGTGTTGAAACCCACTTTTGTTGCCATATGTGTGGTGTCTTCCCTGGCTGGGAATTTACTTGATATTGCTGCATTCTGATGAGTATTATGTTTTCCCTGGCCGGGAATTATATTATGTGTTGTACTTTTATTTCGGGATAGCTCTATTTATGGGGAGACTCTGCCCAAATTTTTATAAAAGTCCACAATGCAAAAAGTGATGTAATGGGCGAACTCTATGAGTCTCTTGTTATTAGGAAGATGAACTTATAACATTGTATGTTAAAGAAAACTTTGCAATTGCCATTCCATGGTAAAGTATCATCTGAGTTTCCCGAATGACTTATGGAAAGCATGTGCCACACATAATGATTAATACACTAATCAAGGGTTAAGTATATGGGGTCCTTACATTAGTGGTATCAGAGCAGTGGTTGCTCATTGGCTGTTGAGGGCCTAGGAAGTTATTGATAGCACATATTTATGCATGATGTCATTAATGTTATACGACATGACTAATTGTTTATGTGCTTTTATGATATGAAAAGTGGTATTGCTAACCATTGTGGTTGCAGGAATCGTGTGGGACACGATAGGATGACATTAATAGTGATGTCTAACACTCTATATGCTACGTGCCAAGGAATCTGATTTTGGAAGAAAATCAGGGAAAAGAAAGATATGACGTATTGTCTGAGGACAGACTGGGTAGACAACCGACAGTGGAATACTTCGGTATGGTCTCAATTATTATTGAATATACTAATGCGTTTGTTCATGTAATGTTCGAGCAAGGAAGGTACGTAAGAGACGTACGAGCATCGGACGGTAAACCATACCCTTACATATTTATGATGATGATTATGATAAGTAAGTTAAGATGATGATGTTTATGATAAGTAAAGATGATATGATGTTTATGATGATGATTATGATAAGTAAGTTAAGATGATGATGTTTATGATAAGATGATATGATGTTTATGATGATTATTATGATAAGTAAGTTATGATGATGATGTTTATGATGAGTAAAGATGATATGATGTTTATGATGATGATTATGATAAGTAAGTTAAGATGATGATGTTTATGATAAGTAAAGATGATATGATGTTTATGATGATGATTATGATAAGTAAGTTAAGATGATGATGTTTATGATAAGATGATATGATGTTTATGATGATGATTATGATAAGTAAGTTATGATGATGATGTTTATGATGAGTAAAGATGATATGATGTTTACGATGATGTTTACGATGATGATGATCATGACGATGTTTATGATGACGTATATGAGATTGGGTAAGATGCCCATGTGGTAAGATGCCACACAATGTTTAGGATATGGTAAGACGCCATATGATTGGGTGAGATGCCCATGTGGTAAGATGCCACACAATGTCTATGATATGGTAAGACACCATATAATGGGTGAGATGCCCATGTGGTAAGATGCCACACAATGTTTAGGATATGGTAAGACACCATATGATTGGGTGTGATGCCCATGTGGTAAGATGCCACACAATGTCTATGATATGGTAAGACACCATATGATTGGGTGAGATGCCCATGTGGTAAGATGCCACACAATGTTTAGGATATGGTAATACACCATATGATTGGGTGTGATGCCCATGTGGTAAGATGCCACACAATGTCTATGATATGGTAAGACACCATATGATTGGGTGAGATGCCCATGTGGTAAGATGCCACACAATGTTTAGGATATGGTAAGACGCCATATGATTGGGTGAGATGCCCATGTGGTAAGATGCCACACAATGTTTAGGATATGGTAAGACACCATATGATTGGGTGAGATGCCCATGTGGTAAGATGCCACACGATGATTGTGTTATGGTAAGATGCCATATGACGGGGTAAGATGCCCATATGGTAAGAGGCCATACGATGTTATTATGTGGTAAGACGCCACGGGGTAAGATGCCCATATGGTAAGAGGCCATACAATGTTATTATGTGGTAAGACGCCACGGGGTAAGATGCCCATATGGTAAGAGGCCATACAATGTTATTATGTGGTGAGACGCCACGGGGTAAGATGCCCATATGGTAAGAGGCCATACGATGTTATTATGTGGTAAGACGCCACGGGGTTAGATGCCCATATGGTAAGAGGCCATACAATGTTATTATGTGGTGAGACGCCACGGGGTAAGATGCCCATATGGTAAGAGGCCATACGATGTTATTATGTGGTAAGACGCCACGGGGTTAGATGCCCATATGGTAAGAGGTCATACGATGTTATTATGTGGTAAGATGCCACAGGGTAAGATGCCCATGTGCATGAATATGAACCAGGGAAAATGAAAAGGAGTTAATGAATAACCAGCAAGCTTACTCAACTATGATTTCGTACATTGACTGTTATATCTATAAGATGATGATGCTATATGATGATGATGCTATAAGATGATGATGCTTATAAGATGATGATGCTATAAGATGATGATGCTTATATGATGATGATGCTATAAGATGATGATGCTTATATGATGATGATGTATAAGATGATGATGCTTATATGATGATGATGTATAAGATGATGATGCTTATATGATGATGATGTATAAGATGATGACGCTATAAGATGATGATGTATAAGATGATGATGCTATAAGATGATGATGCTTATATGATGATGATGTATAAGATGATGATGCTATAAGATGACGATGCTTATGTGATGATGATGTTATAAGATGATGATATTTATGAAATGATGATGCTCATATGATGAAGATGTCATAAGATGGTGACAATTATAAGATGATGATTTTAATCGTTCATGTCAAGAATTAATGATTATATGCATGGCTATGAAACAGGGACATTGGAGTGTCCAGGGTGTATAGGCATTAGAGGAATGTTGGGTAAATACCCACTACTCTATTGATTTTCTTCCCACAGTATGGTATGCCGTGCGGAAACGTCCATCTTATTGGTAGGTTTGAGGTGAACCTAGAGAGGCAGCGACTAGTTTGTCTGCCGTGTGTGTGCAGCACCAGGAGGGGCTTGTTAGAGCCGTTATACTGCTCGTAGGAACCAAGTGTGGCAAATCGTAAGGTGATACGATGTGGATTGTGGTGGACTCTAGTAGTCACCATGTCATCGAGGTTGAGGTTGTGCATGCCTCACTGAACGTGTATACGTTATGTTTAATCTTGGTAAAACTTGTCTGTGACAGCTCATGATGTTGGAGTACCAACAAGAGAGTCATCAAGTCGTCGTTGATTCGATCTAGGAATCCATGTATTTGGGATGCAATGGGTTTATTGCACGTCCTTTCAAGTTTGAAACTCTGAGGGATTGTTTGTTTATGACCAGGATGTGGTTCTTGGGATATCCAGAGGTGGACATCTTATGAGATATCTTTTGTGTGAATCTGTGGCCGTGAGTTGCCCAATTTGAGTTGCAATGATGCGACTGCTCCTTCGATAGAGGAGGTTTGAGAGTGGAAACCAGGTTTGGTGTGTGTACACCGTGGAATACTAGTGTTTCCCTCGTAACGATGTATGTTAGACATCGTGAGTCATGATAAGAGATGTCATTGAATGATATCTACGATGGAATCGGGAGCGATTCGGATCCTCGCAGTTTCAGTTGACTAACTGCTTTTGGATTGTTAGCGTTGGGTTGCGCTGACGCTTTTTGACGTTATGATGGATTTGGAAGTCTATTCCACTTCAGAGTTGACACGAGGTCAACATTCTCACGGTTGAGGTGTCACTTATGATGCGTTCTTACTAGTTGTATTAGAACTAAGGATGACTGTCCGATCTACAGTCGTAAGTATCGGTTGTTTTGCATTCATGAGGGACTGACTTTTAGGATGACCCGCATCGAGGTACGTTTTGCCTCTTGGGTGATATGTTGGTTTTGGTATGTCGCTCTGTTTCAGAGTTTGATGAGAGGTAAGTATCCTCGCGTTTATTAATACGATTCTGATATGGTCAAGAATCGAAGTTATGGCTTCATGTTGTTGTGTAGCCTGGGTGTTATATGATACACCGGTGCTAATTTCGAGGACGAAATTCTTTTAGTGGGGGATATTGTGATGACCAGGGATCATAGATTTTAATCCCGTAGTGTTAAAAATCCCTAAAGTTGTTTTACGTGGCGATTTGAAGTTTAATCGCGATGTTGGGCCTTCTGGGCTCGTTTATTTGAGTAGTTGGGATCGTTGGATCCCGAGGTTGAGATTGTAATCTCATTTCGGTGAAAACCTGTGAGTTAGGTTTTTAGTATGACTCGGAATCTCGGGTGCTTGGTGTGGGCACCGGTAGGGGGTTTTTGAGTTAGAGAGAGAGTTTTTTAAAACAGATGATTTTTAATGAATCATGATGTATTTGTGGGGATATTAGTATTTCGGGGTATTTTTGCTATAAATACCAGTTGAACCCGAGATTTTAATTATCGGAACCATTTTTCCCCACCTCCTCTCTCTCTCCCTCCCGCGCATTCCCGATCCCCTTTCGACCACCGCGCAGAAAAGGCCTCCGCCCGCCGCCGTCCGGCCGCCGTTCGGCGCGTGCCACCCGCCGTTGGAATCGTCTCTTCCAGGCGCTTCTATACATACCAACAATTCGAAGTTTCGTCGAGAATCGCGTTCGGATTTGCCAGAAAAGCGTAGGGTTCGAAAACTGGATTTCATCCGATTTTTGGGGCTCGATTTTGGTATGTTTTTGGTACGATTTTTCTGGTGTTTTTGGGGCGTTTTTAAGCTGATTCTGAGTCGATGATTCCAGACTTTTTAGTTCGAAAATATTTGTTGCATTTGGTTCGAATTTCAGCTCGATTTTTGTGATTTAGGGTTCGAAAAATTGGGACTTTTGACAAGGAGTGATGATTCTTGTTATGGATTGATTAATTCATGTTGTTGATGCATTATGATGCTTGATTGTGTATGAAATTGAGGAATTGGATTCGAATTTAGGGCTTGAATCGAAAATTGGGGATTTTGGCTTGGGGATGATGATTTTCGTTGTTAATTGATTAATTCATGTTTTAGATGAATTATGGTAATTATTTGGGTTTGATTTGTGAGATAAGGGTTCGAAAATTTGTAGGGTGTTCTTGAACAATTTTCGATAGTCTCATTTGTTCCCTCCCTACATGTACCCTGCCCCGGGTCTTTTTAAAGGTTAATTGTCGTGTGTTGACAATATTTTGAGGGTTATGGGTGTGCTTGAGCATGGGTTGCATGTTCGTAAATAATTGTGAATTATTTATCGTGTTAGCACATCATTCCTCGGGACATGGAACTCGAGCAAGGTTTGGCTCGGACTTCGAGGATAGGTACGTTTAGCGTACGAGCATAGCTTAAATGATGTTTTACAAGTATGATGCATGATTTAAAATACATGAAATGCTTTACTATGATGGCACCGTGACTTGGTTACGTTATGTTGAATCACATGGTGAAATGCTTGGTGCCGCTATGAAGCGAGCAAATGATGGGTGTGGTCGCTACGGAGCGAACACCAGTAGTATGACGCTACTTTGAAGTAAGAAATGAAAATGTGGTGTTGATTAGATATCTAGGATATCTGTATTTTATTCTCTATTGGTAATGAATAGGAACAGAGACGTAGTTCATCAGAGAAGTGATTAACTAGTATCGGAAGTTAAGGAAGTCTCAAAATGATATCTAGAATTATGATAATTGCTAGATAAAGAAAGATGTTATGAAATGTTGTTAATTCGAAACTGGTTAGGGTTAACCAATATGATGATTAACTGCATATTCAAGATTTGATGATTTATCTGTTTTGAGAACAGGGTTATTACAGGGGTACGATAGGATGAGGATGATACCATCCAGGAAGTGTCACATATGTTCCACAATATTTACATTTTCGTAAATTATGTATTATGTCATTATGATTATGAAATTGTGGAATTGGTATGCTCACCCCGTTGGGGGCTGTCTCTGTTGGGACAGGTGAACAGGTACATCGATGGCTTTGGAAATGAGCTCGAGCTGTTGATTGGATGTACTCTCAGGATCGTGGTACCAGGGCTTGATGGAGCACGGTATCGTATAGAATACCTATATATATATATATATATACCCATGATGGTTATACACATATTTGTGATGCTCGCATGTGAGCACGATTATACTTGTTTATGGGTTGTATATAAAGGCATGAGCCTTCTCTCTTTCCTTTCTATGTTGCATGCAATTAGAGGTAGAATTGCTAAAGGTTATGAGAGTCACTGGTGTATTGTGGGTGTTGAATCCCACTTTTGTTGCCATATGTGTGGTGTCTTCCCTGGCTGGGAATTTACTTGATATTGCTGCATTCTGATGAGTATTATGTTTTCCCTGGCCGGGAATTATATTATGTGTTGTACTTTTATTTCGGGATAGCTCTATTTATGGGGAGACTCTGCCCAAATTTTTATAAAAGTCCACAATGCAAAAAGTGATGTAATGGGCGAACTCTATGAGTCTCTTGTTATTAGGAAGATGAACTTATAACATTGTATGTTAAAGAAAACTTTGCAATTGCCATTCCATGGTAAAGTATCATCTGAGTTTCCCGAATGACTTATGGAAAGCATGTGCCACACATAATGATTAATACACTAATCAAGGGTTAAGTATATGGGGTCCTTACAAATTATGTTTACGTGATTAATGATAGTGATAATTGATTTATGTGTTGGGATTAATTATCTTGTTGAAATGCTTAGTCACATGGTAGGCGTGACCCGTGGGTGCATTTCAGGATGCATGTTGTGCATGTCGGGAAATTGGGTGTTAGCATGATTTAATTGTAATGGATGGCATTTATTTGGAAAGCATGAAATTATTGGGAGTTTGGTGCTTTTTTATAAATTGCTTTCAAAATACCATGTTGGGGTATTTTATACATCATGTTAAATCATGGGGTACAAATTTAATGAAACTCATATAACCCCACTACACCCCACTTTATTTCACTTTTACCCATCACTCTTAAATCCCCAAATTTCATCCCCCAACCCTAACCCACAATTTCGAGTTTGGCAAGGCTAAGAAGGAGGAATCCTTGCAAAAGTCTCATTTGTGTGATTCTTGGTAAGATTTCAGGTCTAGGAAGGGTATAGATCATTCCTTGTTGTTTTTGTAAGGATTGGTTGTGTTTTGAGTTGTTATTTGAGTTTTAAAAATGGGTTTGTGTGGGTTGTTATTGGTATTGGTTGGGAGTTGGATTTTTGGGTTGTTAATGGTGTATATTGAAGGTTTAAAGTGTTTTTATGTTTTTGGTTTGTTGGTATGAGTGGTGGTGAGGTTGGAGAAGAATTTATGGTGCAAAAATGGTGTTTCTCGCAACATAGACAGCGGCAATCGATCGAATGTTTTTGGCAATCGATCGCGCGCAACCAGTAGGCTCCAGAAGCATTCGGCAATCGATCGCCACTTTTGGGTGATCGATCGGCGAGGCTGGTGATCGATCGCGCCAAATGTGGCGATCGATCGCCTAAGGATAAAAATTTTGGCATCGGGCAGAATGATCTCGCGATCGATCGCGCCCTTGCGGCGATCGATCGCGAGATGCACAATATTGTGTTTTTGGATATTTTGTGGGATTTTTGATATTTGGACTATAATTGGCTTCTAATATTGATTTGTATGGTTGTGTAGAACCATCCCAGGTACCAACAACTTCAAGGAGATAAAGTTCTTCAACTTCTCCACATTTGAGACTAAGGTACGTAGTGAGACATACGGGCATCGGACGGTAAAATGTGTTTTTACGTCTTGGTTATACATATATTTTGGAGAAGTGTGGATTATGAAATGTGTTGATATATATTGAGATAATGGTGATGCATTATGATTGTGGACTCAAGTATTGTGGTTATTTATATGTGGTTGGAAATGCTTGATTGTTCCGGTGGTTGTTATATACAAGCGAGGGAGGTACTTGCCGCTGTCATATGAAACGATGGTAATATGATATTTGCCGCTGTCATGTCGAAGCGATGTACATGCCGATGTCGTTGTCGAAGCGAGGGATATCATATGATGCCGCTATATGTCGAAGCGAGGGGTCCTAAAATTTCGATGTTGTAACAGGACCGGAACAGTCACATTTCTAGTGATTAATGTGGAATATTGTGGTTATAACTGGAATGTGGTATCGATCATTATATTGTGAACTAATGATTTTGTGCATGAGTTTATGAAACAGGAACAACAATGAAAATGTGCTAATGTGGTAAATCAGGGAGCATACATACATACATACCTCATGCAATTACTTATGTTATTATGCTCGGATTTGTTGAATAAGTGGTGCATATGCTCATGGTGAGTTGTTCCTGTAGGTACACCTTTTGGCTTGGAGGGCTATGGACCGGGTTGGGGCAGTGAGCTACGAGGAGCATTAAGGAATTAGGTTACAAGATTCTTTTGGATAGTCTCTACTCTAGGAGTAGTATAAATCTATAGTATTAACATTCATTATTGGGGATGTAATTAATTAGCTTTCAGAATTTTATTTTTGGCCTGTAATCCTAATATCTCAAGGCTGCAACCGGAACCATAAATTGTCTTTAATGCATGTTAGCCCTATTTATATGTTTATTGCACTGTTAAGGTAGTGTGATGACCAGGGATTATAGGTGTTAATCCCGTAGTATTAATAATCCCTAAAGTGGTTTTACGTGGCGATTTGGGATTTAATCGAGGTGTTGGGCCTTCTGGGCTCGTTTATTTGGGCAGTTGGGATCGTTGGATCCAGAGGTTGAGATTGTATTCACATTACGGTGTAAAACCTAAGAGTTGGGTTTTTGATGTGTCTCGGAATCTCGGGTGCTGTGTGAGCACCGGTAGGGGATTTTGGAGTTAGAGAGAGAGTTTTTGAAAACAGATGATTTTTAAGGAATCATGATGTATTTGTGGGGCTATTAATTTTTCGGGGTATTTTTGCTATAAATACCATTTGAACCCAAAATTTTACATTTAATTTCATTTTCAGCCCTCTCCTTCCTCTCTCTTTCCCGTCCGCGCGATTTCCCGATCTCCCCTGCCTCCGCGCGCAAAAGCGCTTCGTCCGCCGCCGTCCGGCCGCCGTTCGCCGCGTGCGACCTATCACCGTCTTCGTCTCGACGAGGCGCTCCTTTCCCCTCTGTCAATTGAAGATTTCGTCGCGTCTTGGAGTCGAATTTGGCTGGAATGCGTCGATCCCCAAAAGTTAGGGTTCATCGGATTTCGTCCGATTTTGCTTCCGATTTTCGTTGGGTAACCTCCCTACCCCCTTGTTCGTCTTTTTCATGTATTTCCATGCCTTTATTGTTTCGAATTTCCCCAATTTCGTAGGGTTTAATTTTCGAATTATTTGGGGGTTTTTGGCATGGGTGTTGTTTCTTGCAATTGATCGATTATTGCATGTTTTAAGAGTATTATGATGCTTGATTGAGATCGAATTGAAAAGCTTTGGTTCGAATTTGAAGGATTTTAAGGGTTTGAATTTAAGGGCTTGTTTGGATTCGAAATTATGGGGGTTGAGTTCGAAAATGGGGAGTTTTTGTCAAGGGATGTTGATTCTTGCTTGGATAGCTTAATTGACATTTTAGATGAATTATGGTATTTTATTGGGTTCGAAATTGTGAGATTAAGGTTCGATTTTTGTAGGGCATTCTTGAACAAATTTCGATTGTCTCATTTATTCCTTCCCTGCATGTACCCTACCCCGGGTCTTTTAAGAGGATAATTGTCGTGTATTGACAATGTTGTGAGGGATATGGGTGTGCTTGAACATAGGTTACATGTTCGTAAATAATGGTGAATTGTTTATCGTGTTAGCACATCATTCCTCGGGGCATGGAACTCGAGCAAGGCTTGGCTCGGACTTCGGAGATTTAAGGTACGTGCGACGTACGAGCATTACTATATATATGTGAAATGCATAAGGTGTTTTTGATTGCATTGAATGTTTTGCGTATGGTTATACATACATGTTGATATAGCCAAGGAATGACCCAAATCTTGATATCGCCGCTTGTAGCGTGCGTGACACTAGAGTAGGATGACTCTTGCATGATATATGGGGTACTGGGTTTATATGACTATATTATGAGACATTTGAGATGTCTAGGTTTGTAGAATCATGTATTCTTCGTAAGACATTTGAGATGTCTAAGTTCGTAGAATCGTGTATTCATTACGAGACATTTGAGATGTCTAAGTTCGTAGAATCGTGTATTCATTACGAGACATTTGAGATGTCTAGGTTTGTAGACTCATGTATTCATTATAAGACACTTGAGATGTCTAAGTATAATGAAGGAATGGTAAAATAAATGCTAAGGCATTTGAGCTATCTGTGATTGATAGCAAGGTTGTGAAATCAGTATTAGATATTGTGATATCTGTAATTGCATGTTTAATGAAATTGTAATCACTATATGTTGATATTCGAGGATTAGGCATGCGATGAGTTAATCAATGCGTTGATTTACTGATTTATGAGATTTGATGAGTTTGATGTTGTGAGAACAGGGACAGTACACGGAATCCCGGATGAGGATGTTGCCATCCAGGGAGTATCATTTAAATTCATTAGTATTTACTTGCGTTGTAAATTATGAATTTCATTATTATGATTATGGGATTTTGTGTATTGGTATGCTCACCCCGTTGGGGGCTGTCTCTGTTGGGACAGGTGGACAGGTACATCGATGGCTATGGAGCTGAGCTCGAGCTGTTGATTTGAGGTACTCCCAGGATCGTGGTACCAGGGCTTGATGGAGCACGGTATCGTATAGAGTACCTATATATACACCTGAGGATTTATACATATTCATATTCATGATGCTCGCATGTGAGCACGATTATACTTGTATATGGATTGTATATAAAGGCATGAGCCTTTCTCTCTTTCATTTAAGGTTGCATGCAATTAGGTTGAATTGCTAGAATGATATGAGAGTCATTGGTGTATTATGTGGGTGTTGGAACCCACTTTTGTTGACATATGTGTGGTGTCTTCCCTGGCTGGGAATCTACTTGTATTACTGCTTTCTGTTGAGTATTATGTGTTCCCTGGCCGGGAATTTTGTTATGTGTTGTACTCTGTTTTGGGATAGCTCTATTTATGGGGAGACTCTGCCCAAATTTTTGTAAAAGTTTACAATGTGAAAAGTGGCACCAAGGGGTTGGTAAAGGGCAAACATATGAGTCTTTTATTGACAGGCAATGATTAAGTATCATCAGAGCTTCCCGATTGACATTTTATAGAAAGCATGTACCACACATAGTGGTTAATACACTAATCAAGGTTTTAAGGGCTTGGGGTCCTTACATTAGTGGTATCAGAGCAGTGGTTGCTCATTGGGGCTGTTAAGGGCCTAGGAAGTTATTGATAGCACATATTTATGCATGATGGCATTAATGTTGTATGACATAGCAAATTGTTTATGTGCTATTATGATATGAAAAGTGGTATTGCTAACCATTGTGGTTGCAGGAATCGTGTGGAACACGATAGGATGACATTTATGGGGATGTCTGGCACTCCGTGTGTTATGTGCCAAGGAAGCTGGTTTTAAGAAAATCAGATAAAGGGATATTTCCGAGGTAACATGTATTTTACGTTGTCTTGTTGACACATGATGAATGCAAAGTGGTGCATTGAGGTTATGATATATGTTATTGTGCATTGTTTTTTTGCATATGCATGTCTTGAGTCAAAGTTATCTTAGTAAGGATTTTAATGGCTTATGCTAAAGTCCATATGAAGCGATGAAGAGTCCCGCTTATATGGAGTAGCAACGCTAAAGTCCATTGGAAGCGATGAAGAGTTCCGCTTACATGGAGTAGCAACGCTAAAGTCCAGTGGAAGCGAGGAAGAATTCCGCTTTCCTGGAGTAGCAAGAAGCATTAAAATGTACTAATGATAAGGGCTCAGGATGAAATAAGGATTTAAAGAAGGATATCATGACATTTATTTGTGAAACCATACATTCTCATAATGTGTTTTTATTATGAATTGAATGTGGATGCATAGCGTATATGGCTATTGTTGTTAACCCTGATGGTTGCAGGTTACAGGAAATATGGAGTATAAAAAGGAATGATGATTATGCATTCCAGGAGTCCTGCTTATGACAGTGAGAATTTTTATACTTATGCTTGACCGCTAAAAATGTGGAGCGGGCGGGGATGCTCGCTTGCACATGGAGGCGGGGTATTCCATACGAAGCGAGGATGATATACCGCTTGTATGAAGAAGCTTATGCTTGTACCGCTAAAAATGTGGAGCGGGCAGGGATGCTCGCTTGCACATGGAGGCGGGGTATGCCATACGAAGCGAGGATGAGATACCGCTTGTATGAAGAAGCGAGGATGAGATGCCGCTTGTTAGGATGATGATTCATTCCTTTGTGATGACACGGATGATAGCGGTGATGTGTCCCGCTGTGTCGATTTATATTCATTTCTCTATGAGGACACGGTTTATAGCGATGGTTCATTCCGCTATATTTATTGGCGATGGTTCATTCCGCCAGGCGTATTGATAGCGATGGTTCATTCCGCTATATCTATTGGCGATGGTTCATTCCGCCAGGTGTATTGATGGCGATGGTTCATTCCGCTATATCTATTGGCGATGGTTCATTCCGCCAGGTGTATTGATAGCGATGGTTCATTCCGCTATATCTATTGGCGATGGTTCATTCCGCCAGGTGTATTGATGGCGATGGTTCATTCCGCTATATCTATTGGCGATGGTTCATTCCGCCAGGTGTATTTATAGCGACGGTTCATTCCGCTATATCTATTGGCGATGGTTCATTCCGCCAGGTGTATTTATAGCGACGGTTCATTCCGCTATATCTATTGGCGATGGTTCATTCCGCCAGGTGTATTGATAGCGATGGTTCATTCCGCTATATCTATTGGCGATGGTTCATTCCGCCAGGTGTATTGATAGCGATGCCTCTTTCCGCTACTATGTGGACGATGATTCATACTCAGGTATATAGCGAGGTTTCATGCCACTTATTATATGACGAGGTGTCATGCCGTCGATTCTATAGCGAGGGATTTTGCCGCTATGTACTCAGCACAGGATTTTGCCGCCTTCGAGCGATGGGTGCTGATTACGCACTATTATTGAGCGACGGAGACAGGTATGACGCTATATCACTAGCGATGAGGTATGAGATATTGCTATTTTATTAGCTTTATTGTAGCTGGCATGCATTGATATACATGTTTTATTATGCCTATTTTACTAGCATGATAGTGGATGACATACGCTGAGGTACATGTATCGTCACTAGTGGGCAATGTTTTAGATGCCATGAGTTGGCATGTGTCGTCACGGGATGACGATGACGATGGTGTAGGAGATGTCTTATTAGACATGCATCATCGTTACGATGATCGATGCGTTGAGTATACGTATTCTGTGGTATGCCTTGGGTGCCAGTACCGAGCACAAGGTGGTGTGTGCGACACCGATGGACGTGACCCTTATACCGAGCGGGTTGCTCGAGGAATGGATGGATGCGCTGTACATGGGATTGTACCGCAGTTTACGATTGGGGCGATCATATTACGAGTGGTGATACCCTAGAGGTATGCTCGTTGGAATGGCTTTTGGCCATGTTTTTGACGACAGGAGTAATCATGGAGGAAAGTACTCGCTTTCTGTCGATGTGACATGTGGTGGACATGGTCACACCACCCTTGAGGGTGTAGGATGGGTCCTAAGGGAGTAGGATCAGGTTATGTTAAGTACATAGGGACATTGGGTTGTCCAGGGTGTATCGGCATTGAGGAATGTTGGATAAAGACCCACTACTCTATTGAGTTTTCTCCCATAGTATGTTATACCATGTGGAAACGTCCGTCTTATTGGTAGGTTTGAGGTAAACCTAAAGAGGCAGAGACTAGGTTGTCTGCCGCGTGTGTGTAGCACCATGATGGGCTTGCTAGAGCCGTTACACTGCTCGTTGGAACCAAGTTTGGCAAATCGTAAGGTGATACGATGTGGATTGTGGTGGACTCTAGTAGTCACCATGTCATTGAGGTTAAGGTTGTTCATGCCTCACTGAAACGTGTATACGTTTATGTTTAATCTTGGAGACTTGTCTGGGACAGCTCAGGATGTTGGAGTACCAACAAGAGAGTCATCAGGTTGTTATTGACTCAATCTAAAGGAACCCGTGTATTGGGATACAATGGGTGTTATTATATCCAGTTTTTCCGAACGATGGTTCGAGACTTGTGGATCTCGAGTTCGATGGCATTTCCCTTGCGAGGAAGGAGGTAGTATTATACCTATTTGGGAATCTTGAAAGATTCGGTAAGTTGGTACAAGTGGTGTTGATTTTGGGAATCACACCGTGTATTGTTAATCGTCGATTTTCATCCTCCACTGAGTAAGGAATGACTCAGAATTGACGGTTGTGTTTGGGGCTTAGGGATATGTGGTAGATACCCGAGCCGAGTGCATTGAGTATGCATGCGACATCAGTGCTTAGGCAGGTATACCGGTGAGTATACGGATGCCAGTTATTGATTTCCTCTCTGTTAAGCATAGAGTTATGCTATTTTTGGGATGGTTAAATCTCTGATGTGAGATATGGAACACCTTGAGATTGGGAATCTCCATGGCACGATGATTATGAGGAATGATCGTGAAGTTAGTTGACTCCCTTGAGGAGGGATTTTCTTGTGAGGGTTAAGGTACTTCCCTTGTTGGTGTTTTCCTTCGAGTTATGCGACAGCCTTCCCAAGTTTGGATTGTTAAATCCGAGGATTTTCAAGGGATGGCAGGATTTCGGATTGGTTGAGTGTCGCTGACGACACAAGCGTTGAGGATGCAATGGGTTTATTGCATGCCCCTTAAGAATTTAAACTCTGCGGAGTCTCGGTTGTTATTTATGATCAGGACGTGATTCTTGGAACATCCGGAGGTGGACATCTTGTGGGATGTCTTTTGTTTGAATTTGTGGCCGTGAGTTGCCCAAATTAAGTTGCAATGAGGCGACTACTCCTTCGATGGAGGAAGTTTGAAGTGGAAACCAGGTTTGGTATGTGTACACCGTGGTTGTACTAGTGTTTCCTTCGTAACGATGTATGTTAGACATCGTGAGTCTTGATAGAGATGTCATGGAATGATATCTACGATAGAATCAGGAGCGATTCGAATCCTTGCAGTTTCAGTTGACTAACTGCTTTTGGACTGTTAGCGTTGAGTTGTGCTGACGCTCTTCGACGTTATGATGGATTTGGAAGTCTATTCCACTCCAGAGTTTGACACGAGGTCAACGTTCTTACGGTTGAGGTGTCATTCAGGATGTGTTCGTACTGTTGTATTAGATCGAAGGATGACTGTCCGATCTACAGTCGTAAGTATTGGTTGATTTGCAGTCATGAGAGGCTGACTTCTGGGATGACCCGCATCGAGGTACGTTTTACCTCTTGGGTGATATGTTGGTTTTGGTATGTCGCTCTGTTTCAGAGTTAGATGAGAGGTAAGTATCCTCGCGTTTATTAATACGATTCTGATATGGTCAAGAATCGAGGTTCTGGCTTCATGTTGTTGTGTAGCCTGGGTGTTACGTGATACACCAGTGCTAATTTCGAGGACGAAATTCTTTTAGTGGGGGATATTGTGATGACCAGGGATTATAGGTGTTAATCCCGTAGTATTAATAATCCCTAAAGTGGTTTTACGTGGCGATTTGGGATTTAATCGAGGTGTTGGGCCTTCTGGGCTCGTTTATTTGGGCAGTTGGGATCGTTGGATCCAGAGGTTGAGATTGTATTCACATTACGGTGTAAAACCTAAGAGTTGGGTTTTTGATGTGTCTCGGAATCTCGGGTGCTGTGTGAGCACCGGTAGGGGATTTTGGAGTTAGAGAGAGAGTTTTTGAAAACAGATGATTTTTAAGGAATCATGATGTATTTGTGGGGCTATTAATTTTTCGGGGTATTTTTGCTATAAATACCATTTGAACCCAAAATTTTACATTTAATTTCATTTTCAGCCCTCTCCTTCCTCTCTCTTTCCCGTCCGCGCGATTTCCCGATCTCCCCTGCCTCCGCGCGCAAAAGCGCTTCGTCCGCCGCCGTCCGGCCGCCGTTCGCCGCGTGCGACCTATCACCGTCTTCGTCTCGACGAGGCGCTCCTTTCCCCTCTGTCAATTGAAGATTTCGTCGCGTCTTGGAGTCGAATTTGGCTGGAATGCGTCGATCCCCAAAAGTTAGGGTTCATCGGATTTCGTCCGATTTTGCTTCCGATTTTCGTTGGGTAACCTCCCTACCCCCTTGTTCGTCTTTTTCATGTATTTCCATGCCTTTATTGTTTCGAATTTCCCCAATTTCGTAGGGTTTAATTTTCGAATTATTTGGGGGTTTTTGGCATGGGTGTTGTTTCTTGCAATTGATCGATTATTGCATGTTTTAAGAGTATTATGATGCTTGATTGAGATCGAATTGAAAAGCTTTGGTTCGAATTTGAAGGATTTTAAGGGTTTGAATTTAAGGGCTTGTTTGGATTCGAAATTATGGGGGTTGAGTTCGAAAATGGGGAGTTTTTGTCAAGGGATGTTGATTCTTGCTTGGATAGCTTAATTGACATTTTAGATGAATTATGGTATTTTATTGGGTTCGAAATTGTGAGATTAAGGTTCGATTTTTGTAGGGCATTCTTGAACAAATTTCGATTGTCTCATTTATTCCTTCCCTGCATGTACCCTACCCCGGGTCTTTTAAGAGGATAATTGTCGTGTATTGACAATGTTGTGAGGGATATGGGTGTGCTTGAACATAGGTTACATGTTCGTAAATAATGGTGAATTGTTTATCGTGTTAGCACATCATTCCTCGGGGCATGGAACTCGAGCAAGGCTTGGCTCGGACTTCGGAGATTTAAGGTACGTGCGACGTACGAGCATTACTATATATATGTGAAATGCATAAGGTGTTTTTGATTGCATTGAATGTTTTGCGTATGGTTATACATACATGTTGATATAGCCAAGGAATGACCCAAATCTTGATATCGCCGCTTGTAGCGTGCGTGACACTAGAGTAGGATGACTCTTGCATGATATATGGGGTACTGGGTTTATATGACTATATTATGAGACATTTGAGATGTCTAGGTTTGTAGAATCATGTATTCTTCGTAAGACATTTGAGATGTCTAAGTTCGTAGAATCGTGTATTCATTACGAGACATTTGAGATGTCTAAGTTCGTAGAATCGTGTATTCATTACGAGACATTTGAGATGTCTAGGTTTGTAGACTCATGTATTCATTATAAGACACTTGAGATGTCTAAGTATAATGAAGGAATGGTAAAATAAATGCTAAGGCATTTGAGCTATCTGTGATTGATAGCAAGGTTGTGAAATCAGTATTAGATATTGTGATATCTGTAATTGCATGTTTAATGAAATTGTAATCACTATATGTTGATATTCGAGGATTAGGCATGCGATGAGTTAATCAATGCGTTGATTTACTGATTTATGAGATTTGATGAGTTTGATGTTGTGAGAACAGGGACAGTACACGGAATCCCGGATGAGGATGTTGCCATCCAGGGAGTATCATTTAAATTCATTAGTATTTACTTGCGTTGTAAATTATGAATTTCATTATTATGATTATGGGATTTTGTGTATTGGTATGCTCACCCCGTTGGGGGCTGTCTCTGTTGGGACAGGTGGACAGGTACATCGATGGCTATGGAGCTGAGCTCGAGCTGTTGATTTGAGGTACTCCCAGGATCGTGGTACCAGGGCTTGATGGAGCACGGTATCGTATAGAGTACCTATATATACACCTGAGGATTTATACATATTCATATTCATGATGCTCGCATGTGAGCACGATTATACTTGTATATGGATTGTATATAAAGGCATGAGCCTTTCTCTCTTTCATTTAAGGTTGCATGCAATTAGGTTGAATTGCTAGAATGATATGAGAGTCATTGGTGTATTATGTGGGTGTTGGAACCCACTTTTGTTGACATATGTGTGGTGTCTTCCCTGGCTGGGAATCTACTTGTATTACTGCTTTCTGTTGAGTATTATGTGTTCCCTGGCCGGGAATTTTGTTATGTGTTGTACTCTGTTTTGGGATAGCTCTATTTATGGGGAGACTCTGCCCAAATTTTTGTAAAAGTTTACAATGTGAAAAGTGGCACCAAGGGGTTGGTAAAGGGCAAACATATGAGTCTTTTATTGACAGGCAATGATTAAGTATCATCAGAGCTTCCCGATTGACATTTTATAGAAAGCATGTACCACACATAGTGGTTAATACACTAATCAAGGTTTTAAGGGCTTGGGGTCCTTACAGGTAGAGAGGTCTTACATCAACTCTGCCTGAGTGAACAAAAAATTTAAACTTTTATGATTCGTATATATGGTAAAAGATGTACCATATAAGTAATGTCTCCAAATCTTCAAGACAAAGATTATGGCAGCAAGTTCTAAGTCATGTACTAGATATCTCGTCTCACGAGGTTTCAACGGTCTTGAGGAATATGCCACTACCTGCTTGTCTTGCATCAATACAGAACTTGATCCATTCAAGGAGGCATCAGTGTAAAAGGCAAACTTCCATGCTCTGAATGAATTGTCAACATCGAAGCAGATGTCAACCGATGTTTCAACTCCTACAAGCTTTGCTCAAAAGCCTGAGACCATACAAAGGGTATGCCTTCTGTCTCAAGTTTGTCAATAGTTTAGCAATCTTTGAAAATCCTTCAACAAAATGTAGATAGTACCCTGCTAAACCCAGAAAACTATGAATCTCTGGTACAGAAGTAGGAGCAGAATAATACAATACTGCCTCCACTATTCTTGGATCTACAGATATTCCATCCTTGAAGATCACAGACCAAAGAATACTACTTCATGCAACCAAAAATCATATTTACTGAACTTGGCATACAGATGATTATCGCGAAGAGTCTGCAACTTTGTTCGCAAGTGTTGAACATGTTCTTCCTCGCTTTTGGAATATATCAAATATTATCAATGAACAAAATCACAAATTGATCAAGGTAAGAATGAAATACCCTGATTCATCAAGCTCATAAAGACAGCTGGAGCATTAGTCATTCCAAATGGCATCACTAAGAAATCATAATGCCCATATCGTATTAAAAATGTTGTATTCTGTATATCTTCATACCTAACTCGTATCTGACGAGATATTTATATGTTTCGTTTAGTCACTAATGAATTACATATAGCCCGTCATGTGGAGCAGATGCATACCAACACGTTGATAATTACCGATACTAAGAGAATGTAACATGCCCGTCTTAAAATTTAAAAATAGAAAAAAATACGAAATGAAAATTAAGCATGTAATGACAGTAAGAGGGTAAAACGAACTCTAAGGTCATATTTATCCCTGCAATTATAAACAAATTTTAAAAGTGAGTCTCACTGTAACATCAATAACTTTTACAATTACTACATTCAACAATTTGAAATCATTTTTATTCTGTCATTCACTTCAATTTCAATTAATGGGACTCATTCAATATTTTGTTCATATAACAATAATATTTATTTTATTAATATAATACATACAATTTTTAATGCTTTAATAATAATATTGATAATTTAATTGTAATTATTATATTTATATAATAGGTATATAATATTAATATTCATAATAATGATTATTATAATAATAGTTGTATAATATTTATAATAAGTACATAAATATAATAAGCTACACCCTTAACGATACATTTGGGAAAACAATTGCTATATTTTGCGATCCCTCCGTGGATGGGCTAACATAAAAAAAATATCGTTAATTGTAAGTTGTAACCGACATTTTCTTCTTTCCCATCTCGAGTCTGCCGCTTTCTTAAAAAATTAAACCGCTTCGCCGCCCTGTCACCTGGTCAGAATTCTTTTCATCGTCGCCTCCGCTGCTCGAAAATCCCTGAGGTAAGTAAGCTCTTCGGTTTTTATCGACCATTTTGTGTTAACATAATTTTCTAATTAAGACTTGAATTTTTTTTTAACCAAAATCCAGATCCGTCCCATATACTTCAACATCAGTCGTGTAAGCGGCTGTTTCCTCGAATTCACATATTTGAAATAGCGTAGTTTATGTTATACGCTGGGATCCAGTCATTGAATTATCTTTATAATACATAGTTCAAACGAAGTTGCATTCATAAAGTCTTAGTCGCTTCTTAGCTTTCGTCCTTGTTTATTTTAAAGTAGTTTGAATTCCCTAATTGCTTTACTTTAAATTCCATTTTTATCATTAGTTTAATTTAATTTAAATAAAAAAATCAAATATCTTGTTTTATTTATTTATTTTCAGAAAATTAAAATTCTAGCTTCTAAATAGTAATTTCTATCATAGTTTTAAAACCACGTCAGACTGCACGTTAAACCGGTGATATTGAGAGATCGGATAATTTATTATTATTTATTCTCTAATACCCTTTCATTTTTAGGCCAATTTGTTCATCTTTTTTGAAGTCATTCCTTGGATATTTCATGTGGATTTGTTTATGATTTTTGAACTCGATATTGGCAAGTTGATCTGATATCATGTTAAAAGTCATTTAATTGACCGAATTTTGATTGACCCATAAAATACCAAATGTACCGGTGAGTTTTTATCTAAACCTGTGGCCCAATAATTAATCAGTAATAACTCACTGTGTAATTTTCTATTAAAAGTTTGGTTAATAAGGGTAAAAATTATGATCCAATCGACTTTGAAAAGTTTACTACTTTTGCTAATTGGATATCAGAAGATGATCCACCAAGTTTAGTAAATGAAGAATTTGCTGTTTTTCGTGGACATTTAGCTGCTTGTATCTTACAAGAGAATCAAAATGAGATCAATGATAACGAGATCATTGATGATGGAATGATGGCCATGAAAGTGAAACTTGACGCATTATATAGAATGAAAATGAAGATCTAGCATTTTTATTTTTAGATGTCTTTCTTTTTGGTGGAACTAGTGAAGATTGTTCTTTTGTTTGTTTTAACATACTATATTGTTTTACGTTTAAAAAAAATGAAGATCTAGTATGACAAAAACTATCTTTTGTACGATGGTATTCCTACAAGGATATATTTAGATTTTTGTTAGCCATTGGGATTCATTAGAACAAAAAATAATCTTTATCTCTATAAATTCTTTATATTTTCATGTTGTCTGAATGAATGTCTTGTTGAGAATAATCTAGAAATGTATTATTTTCGAATTTAAATATTGGTTTTGTTGATTTTATACGTGATATACATCAATTATCATTACTATTTTGTAAAACAATAAAATATTTAATTTTGTATTGTACAAGAAATGATCTGACGATTCAACCACCGATAACTGGTTGAACTAGTGACCTAGTGTACCTGCTAGTGGACCAACTAGCGTTGCTTGCATTCGTTTATTTAGAGTACATTGAAACTAAAAGATTTAGGGTGGAGAATATAAGTACACGAACGACTTTTTCTTTTGTCCTTCACCTATAATGGCAGCACACCAAGGGCAGGAGAAGTGCTAAAATTTTCAACATCATGCATAGAAAATGATGGATGGCCTAATGGCGTAGGCCTATCTGGAATCGTTGGAACACCAATGTCACCCTCCAACATTTTCAATGCATCCAAAATGGTCGGCCTCGGAGTCACGGTAACGTGAGCACAAAGAATACCAACCAGCACAAATCTCACCATTATGCTCATAGGATTGGAGTTGGACGAATCCTGATCTTTCAAAAGTGTAGGGTCGAGTACCTTTTCTATATTTCCAGCTTTAAAGAGTGACCAAGCCCAATCCGTGATTAAAAGAGCATGGGGCGTTTCTGATGAAAGATCAAGAGCTTTCCTCCCACACAATATTTCCAAGACAACGACTCCAAAGCTATACACATCGCTTTTCTCAGTTAGATGCCCATAAAGGGCATATTCAGGCGCCAAATATCCATGTGTTCCCGCCACCCTTGTTGTCAGATGTGATATCCCTTCTCTACTCTGTTTTGCTAATCCAAAATCGGCAACCCTTGCCCTCATATCAGCATCTAGCAATATATTAGTCGTCTTGATATCTCGATGAAAAATGGCAGGCTTCACTCCATAATGGAGATAAGCTAATCCTTTTGCCACATCCATGATTATGCTTTTTCTTCGAGGCCAGGTCAATGGTGGTCTCCAATTTCTACCATCATTTAGGGGAAACAAATGGTCTTCTAGATTTCCATTCGGCATGAAATCATAAACAAGGAACCTCTCACTATCTCCGGGTCCTACATTTTCAGTAACACAACAACCTCTAAGAGGCACAAGATTCCGATGCTTCAAGTTACTAATGATCTCAACTTCATTGCAGAACTCAATGTTCCCTTGAATATCCAATTCAGTCAACTTCTTAACCGCGAGAACCGTCCCGTCATCCAACATCCCTTTATAAACCATCCCGAACCCTCCTCTCCCGATAAAATTTTTAGCTGAAAAATTATCTGTTGCCTTCTCTAATTCTTGCATTTTGTACCATATAGAAACTGTCGTAGGCCTCCTCGGCCTAGACCCAGACTCCTCTTCTCCCACATCATGTCTCTTTGCATATTTCCTACTCCACCAAATATACAAACCTGACAAACTAGACAACAATAGCGTACCAACAACAGCTCCAATTACTCCAAAAACAAGAGCCCAATGGTGCGTACCCGAATAGCCCTTATTCGAACTAAGAGAAAGGCTAAAGATACAGGAAGCAGCACCATTACTTTCAGGCCCTAACTGATTGACAATACCAGCGGCATATAGAATAATGAAGTAAAAGCAATTTGTGGAATGAGAAATGTTACCATCAATCGCAATCAGTTCTTTCTGAACCTGTAAAGCTGCAGACGCACAGGCATCACAAGAAGTAAGATCGGTAAGATCAGGCATGCAAGCAGAATCCAATACGGTAGAAGTGCCAAGTTTCTTGAACCAATCTTGAGTAGACTCAATGGAGGCACAAAAATTCGGGGAAATCACAAATTGCGAAGGATGGAGACAAAGGGATGCCAAGTTTGAGGTAAGAGACAGAGAGGTGAGCTTTGACTGAAAATTCTGAAGGCAAGAAATGGAAGTTGACAAATTGGACAAATGGAAAAACGAGGTGTCTTTGAGATAGTTGGAGAGCCCTATTCCGTAAAGGGAAAGAAGGGTCTGGCAGCAATTGCTTGTGTCCATGGTGGGGTTGCTGAAATTTGTGGGACGCAAAGGGGTGGGATTTTGGTTTTGATAATTTCTACACTCGGAAACATTCCATGGAATTCTCAACACATAACCAAGATCCATGGGACAATCTGCAGATGAATTTGTGATGATGGTGCTTGGGGTTTCAGCCAAGGAGACTGAAGGAAAGGACTCAAAAAAGGCCAGAACCAAATAAAAGATCAAGAAAAATGATTTCATATGTTAAAACATTGTTCTTTAAGGCTTCTTTTTGAGTTAAAAATTATTCTTAAGACTTCCTTGAGAAGAGTTTTATGCAAAGTAAGAAGTTTCAGTCCTACTTATATATATTTTTATTGCAATGATGACTAAGTCAGTCAAGTCATCCAATGACATATACCTAATAATGGAAATTTTGAGGGTTAATTAATTAAAACTAAGCGAAGAAAACATTGCTCGGAAAAATTCTAGACAGTACACCCGATGTTGGGCGCCGATTTTGTAGCGCCCAGTGCCACTGTCTGGGAAAATTTTCCCAGGCAGTAAGGGTGGCGCTGGGTCGCTACCCATTCTGGCTGATTTTCTGAATGGTTGCACCTCTTGGCGTGTATATGCGCTTTTTCATGGATTTGTGCCTCCAAATGGTGTCTTTTGGTTATATCTTATGGCATAATATAAATACCAACATCCCTATAATGAATAATCATCAGATTTTCAAATAAAAAACCCATATTTGTGTTAGAAAAGCAAGATCAAAGTGAATATTCATACACATTCATATATTGTTCTTGAAAAATAGAGTTTGCAACATTTGTGGGGTTGGAGTTCTTGTGATTTTGTGTGCTACTATCACAAGAAGAAGTCGTTGTATATTGTGAGATGATTGCCATATTTCGAAAGCACCGAGAGCGGGACAAATTCCTCTTAAGGACAAAGTGTTTTGCACTTACCTCGACTTGACAAAGTGCATCTTTTCCTTTCCTGATCACAGACGGATTCCCGTACAACACAATCAACACCTACGATGGAGAGTCTGAGCTTGTGGCTGAGGAAGCTGCGCTCGTTGACGTCGCAAAGATCGCATTGGGCCCCTTATGGCACACTTTGCATTTCACACGGTACACATCATCGCGAGGAGCTGATGATACTTTACTCTGAATTGAAATCAAGGTGACTCGATGACATGGCATATGGTCTAGTTAGCGTGACACGTGGATAACAACAACGTGGAAATTGGTTGTTGAGTGGGCGTCAATTGTCAAGTAGGCATAAAGAGTGAATCATAGTAGTTGGATCGCGATCGGATGGATCGAATAGGAGTGTATGAAATGGATGTGAACATTCACGCTATTATCGTTTGTGCTTTTTTGAAATTATTTATTTTTATTTTATTGTTTTAACGACAATTCTAGAATAGATTGACTAGAAAGCACGAAGATGGTAAAAATATGAAGAAAAATCAGTCAAATACGTGCCTGCAAACTTCAACGAAAACACATTTTTAAAGCATTAGGAAAAAAAAGTCAAAGCATTGAACAAGTTGTCTGTAAGACCCAAACACCTTTGCATTCCATGCTTCATTATATTAAATTTACTTTCCTTGACCATGGAGAAGGTACAGACATACAATGGACCAGGGGCCCACATATTTTTTCTCCAAAAGTAGCTAATAGTGTAAATTCAGCACGGACTTTGACCAGGGTGAACCTACTTATTAATGAGGGTCGTAGCTGCCCCTCAAAACTTATTCTTAATTATATGTATTATATTTTTCGTAAAAAAAATATATGTTTAATATATTTTACATTCAAAAATTTTCAAATTCTATATTTTATAGCCCCCTCAATTAAAATCATACAATTTAGCCCCCTCAATTAAAATTTTCAAATTCTATATTTTTCGCGAGCATGTTCGAAATTTTTGAGCCGAAGCATGAACTTTAATTCGAGCTGAACTCGAGCTAAAAAAATTAAATTATAATTATTCGAACTTCGAATCGAGCTCGAGCTCGAATATACCGATTTGAGCCTTAAAATTCCTTCATATTCGATTTGATTCGATTCGTTTACACACCTAGTTTGGAGGCTAGGGCTTTGTAGATCTTTCAAGGCATTCATGATGAAATTTTCTTAGGAGGAGATTGAAAGATTCAGCGTCCCAACACTGAGATTTTTCTTACTTTTTGTTACGTGAAAATATGGTAGGGAGTATTTTCAAGGTAAACAACAGCTCTCCCTTGAAGATATGATGAGCTATCCTGCAAGACAAGATGTTAGACGGGAGCTGGATAGGAGTTCTCTGGCGAAATCCCTCCTACGATCAAGTCAGTACTGGAAAGAAAGTAGCGGAAATCAAATAATCAACTTGCAGGATAAATTTTTGTGATGCCAGTTCCAGCAAACAAACCTGAGAATTATAAGAGAAGAGGGAACAACTTGTAACGGCTTGCCTAAGGCTTAGGAGAGAATATCTGTTGTTGGGGGCGGTGGTGAGAGCTATAGGCGGGGACCACATACAATGTTACATATCCTATACGGTTCCCCTACTTTTACGATTCTACCTGTACTCGGGGATATGATTCGTGTGGTGTTCTTGATCATCTTCTGATTGGTTGATGAGCATAGCTTTGCGTTAATAGGTGACAGATTCCTGCAACTTCAATCCTGGTATGCAGGACCACCACAGGTGTGTCAGACTACCACAACACGGGATGACGGATAGGTCTCAGCCCGGGACTATCTAGATTACTCATGATTACTTCCGTGGAACGCAAGTAGTTGGGCTCTGGTTGGACATGAATCACCTCGGCAGGTAGTCCGAAATGGGGTGACCTTCCACCTCGGCTGCCGGAGTGATGAACATCACTGGATCAAACTCAGATCGGAGGACGAGGGATAGTGCTCAGCCCGATTACCATCCCGGTGACTCTTGGTTATTGTTGGAACCGAAGAGGAGGTGAACGAGGTTCCTTGGCTATTTTAGGGTTTTAAAATGAATTTGCAAAATAGTCGAGTTTTGCGCTGCGGAAGACTTTAAGTCAATCGAACAATAGAAAATAAGAATAATAAATAAATGCGTAAATTAAATAAAGCGATAAAGAACACGAGAATTTGTTATAGAAGTTCGACGATGAATCGCCTATGTCTCCTCTTCCAGGTTAGAAAACGTTTAACCGATGTTCCACTAGAACAATATTGATCTTGGCCGTAAGGGCTCCAAGTTAGCCACAACACAACTCTTCCTGAGTAAAACAGCTATTCACGAGCAACACACTCTTCATGAGTCTTCTTGGCCTTAAGGGCTCCAAGGATAGCCACACACAACTCTTCCCGAGTTACCCACACTCTTCACGAGTCTTCTTGGCCTTAAGGGCTCCAAGGATAGCCACACACTTGCACCAACTTCACGTGTTGATGACTTTTACAATTTTCCAACTTCCGTCGGTGTTGAAGGACCTTACAATAAACAAATAACACCTTCACGATGTAACAACACGAAGAACACAAGAACTCTCGCACAAGAAATGAATGACAAACTTCAATACAACACAAATGTATGAAGTTTGCAAAGCTAGATAGAATTTGATTGAACACAACTTTCTTGTAGTTTATAGACTTGTTTCTTGTCTTCAAAATGCTCCAAAGTATCTATATTTATAGTGTAGAAGGCCCCCAAGGCTCCTACTAGCCGTTGCTACACTTAAGGCTTGAATCACTCTTGCATCGCCTCAGTCATCGCCTTAGGTGAGCTCCATCGCCGCGCACCAACGGTAAAAATCTCCACTGATCGCCTCAGGCGATCGTTACCAAAAATCAATGCCGTAGCTTCGGTTGCTCAGAAATTTTCATCGCCACAAACGATGTATCCATCACCTCAGGCGTTCTAGACATCACCTCAGGCGTTTGTGCCATGCGCGCGGTCCTCGGCGTCGCTTCAATCGATGTGCGTGGCGAAGTCCCTCTTGGCTGCCATCGCCTGGGGCGATCTACCCTATGCTTTGCACATTTGATTTCCTTCAACCAATCCACTTTTCAACCATTAAACCTGTACACTAAGTAGACACATTAGTATAACAAACACAAGTTTTGTTGATCATCAAAACTCATAAATAATTCGGAGATAAATTAAGCATTAAACCCAACAATGCGTTTAAGGCTCAACAATCTCCCCCTTTTTTATGATCACAAAACTTGATAAACTTGAATATGTAATATGCATGAAATGTGAGTAAACAAGACTCCCCCTTAACAATTGCATAGCACATACAAGATTTACCAAGTAAAGCAAAAAACTCTTCCCCTCAAACCATGCATGCATTAAGCTCTCCCCCTCAAATCAAGCATGTATTAAGCTTCAAGTTTATCACAATATTCTCCCACTTTTTGTGATAATCAAAAAGCACAAAATTCAAATAATCATAGCACAAGTATATGTTGACATATATCCATAGTCTAACAATTTACACATGTTCCTCATCAAGCATGTAATAGTCATAACAAGCATAAGATTAAAACATTGAGAGGAAAAACAAAACATGCCTTTAAGGCAATCAACAATGAATTCTAGATGTGCAAAGTGTGCATATGTTCCATAACAATTCAAGCATTCATGCTCAATAAACATTAAAATTCACAATGCATCATTATAAACATTGATAAGTTAATGAGAGTAAAATCATTGAGGCCATAGAAACAATAAGGTTATATGAAAATTTTAAGCCATATTTCTATGAAACAAGATTGAGCACAATTAAAGCATGCTTAATCACATAATTGTACATTTTACATTGTATATGTTCGAGCCATGTTTTGGAAATGTGATCCATAGAAAAGTTGTATAACTTTGAGTTAGCTTCGTGTGGACAGCTGATTCATTGAATTTGGAGTTTGTACGAGAAAGTTACGGCCAAAATATGAAACTCTCTAGAAAAATGGAAGACAGGCGTAATTTCGCCATTATCAGGCGTAATTACGCCAATGCTACAACATGTGTAGGCGTAGCTACGCCATTATACGTGTAAACGCGGGAAGCCATAATTTTGACATGTCATCAGGCGTGTTTACGCCATTTTCTGGCGTAGCTACGCTAGCAGAGTTTTGGAAAGTGTAAAAACTTGATTTCTTTCCTTCCCACATGGATTCCATCAGCCTCCCTACATATATCCCTCGAAATTCAGACCTTTGAACCATCTAGATAGTTAGGGTAGAGTAGTTTAGGATAGTTTTACAATTTTTCTCTCAATTTTGTTGAAGAACGCTACGAAGATCGAAACGAAGGCGTGATTGACACCTCGAAGAGCGGAGATCGGATTAGTTTTCTTTCCCTTGTTTTTATTTATCGTTTTTCTTACATTATGTCTAGCTAGTTTTTAATTCTTGGTTGAGGAAGAAAAATCCTTGGATTTTATTTATCTTGGGGAGATTTCTTACGCTTTAATTATCAATTTTATTGAATATCAAGAGTTTTTCTGATTTTATTGATATGAATGCTGTGTTTGTTTATTGGATTGACAACCTAATAACTTGCATGAAATCTAATGCTAAATTAGACATCAAATACAGAATCGTTTGATCCCTCTAATTTACGAAGCAACTAAGATTAATGAATTTTCGTTTGTGAGTTTGTTAAATTCTTAGGAAGAACACTTGACTAGATTAAACATAGACGCTTGGATTATGTTGTTTAGCTTCATCAATCTCACTAGTTCATATGCTATCATCGATTTAAATCTTAATCGCTTGTATTATGATTGATTGTTTGATAAGGGTTAAACTAGAACGCTTGGGCTACTTAACTAAACGTAAAGTGAGATAGGACTTTTATTATTGAATCAAACGTCCAACGATGAATATTAATATGAAAAATTGAGTCTTTTGTGAATCAATGAAATAGATGATAATTCCAAGGAAGAGTCGACCGATATCAACAATCGCTTTCATTAGTTAATCTTTGTTTTTAATTTTAATTAGTATAATTCAACCTCACAACCCCATCCTTCATTATTCTTTTGTTTTGATTTTCATTGACACAAGAATTCACACCTCCTCGTGGGATCGATCCCTACTCACGCTACTACATTATTGTTATCAATCTTGAGGATTGAGTGGGGTTAATTTGGGCGTACACGATAAGAGCACACCAAATTTTGGCGCCGTTGCCGGGGAGGCGTTGTATTTTTTTGTGTTAATATTTTCTGTTTTTTTTCTTTCTTTCTTTTTCCCCCACCGCTACTCTTGTTTGTTCGTGCTTACAGGTTGAGTTCTGAAAAATTGGATCTTTTTATGGAGGACTATAGGCGACTAGATAAATTGGAGTATCTTGTGCACCAACTTGGCGTAGGGAGTAGACAAAGTGCATCAAACTCAAGTTGGAGTGATCATCCCAATCTCAACTATGATAATCAATGGATGAGCCCAGCTCCACCTTACATGCAGTCCAACATACCGCAATACCCGCCATGGCCACAACAACCTCAATACAATACCCCTGGTGAGTCTTTAGAGGATCTTGTTTCAACACTTAATGATAGAACTTTGCAATTTCAACAGGAATTCAGGGCTAGCACTCAGAATTTGGGTAACCAAATGGAGCAACTAATAAGATCGGCCGATCGGATAGCAGCACAAAAGGAGACCATGATTGCATTCGAATCATAGAGTGATGAAGAAGAGAAGACTATGGAAAAGGTGCTACTGATGCCACCCGAGCTAGAAGAGGAGATACATGTGCCAATAGAAGAAAATGAGCTTGTACATCCTACAACTCTGCAAAGTATGTTTCCCGCTGAGAGCAATGTTAAATACTTAGATGAATCATGTGTTGTGACAGAGGAGTCGGCGAAAGAGTACTATGATGCAATGAATCCTTGGGATTATTTTTTCGAAAACAACATCACCTTGGACAGTGACAAAGAGGTAGAAACTCCATCATTGATGGTACTGAGGCCATCAATACTTGAACAACAAACAGAGGTCGAGGTGGATAACAAGGAATCTCAGCAGAATGAGATCCCCAAAGGAGAGCATAAGGGACAACAAGTTAATGGATGCCATGAGGTAGATCTTGATCGACCTCAACTGACTTCTTTGGAGGAAGGCGACATAGTGAAAAGACAAAAACCCTCCAAGAGGTCCAAGGCGAATAGGCATTGCCTTAAGCCAGAGAACTGGTGTCGGGCCACAGACGTTAAACAGAGGCGCTGCTTGGGAGGCAACCCAAGGGGAGTTAGTTTCCTTTCTCCCTTTTATTTTATTTTTATTGCTTAGTAGTTAGACTTTTCTCTTTTCTTGTATTTTTGCCTTACATTGGGGACAATGTAAGATTTAAGTATGGGGGGAGGGGGATTAGTGGTGTGTTATTGCTTTCCTATTACAAAAATACAAAAAATAATCAAAAAATTTGAAAATTTCGAGCTCATAGTTAGTAAACACATGCTTAGAATCACTAGCCCATGATGAAACCTAATTAATGGCATGCATGTTTTTGAACATAGGTGAATTGTTAACCTTGGAACATTTTGAACTCTAATGCAAAGTGTACTTTAACATAGTAGTCGAATATTTTGAGCACATTATTGTCATGACTTGTGAAGTGTGCATAGCTTAGTGAAGATTGTGTGAATTTTGTGATAGTCTTAAGAAGTCTCTAATACATGCTAGAACTTAACTACATGCTCTTTGAGGCGTATGTCTAGACTACTTGCAAACATGAAAGTGATATAGCAATCCTTGATGCGTTTGAGCCTTTCAAGCCTACCATGTAAAGAAAATCAATCACTAGTACCCTTTTTGAGCTTTGATGCAAAAGAATGGTTGTATGCTAAGCATATAAAACAACCCCATTCGACATTCTTTGACTAGCTTATCATCATTACCTAATAAGCCTAAATATGAATTCTATCCATACATTTGAAGGGAGTATGATGTGTTTCATTCACATGCACTTACGTTATCAATGATTCATATATGTTTTGTGAATTTTATTGTCAAAAGAATGAAATGCATGAAAGAAAAGGGATGCCTTGAGAAAATACATAAAAATATGACTCCAATGGGAGCCAAGGCACAAAAGAAGAAAAATGTTGAAATAAAAGTTGAAAAATTCATGCAAGAAGAGAAGCTTTTAGTGTGCATATCATCATACTCACTTGTTTGACATATTTTTACCCTTTCTTTCATAAGCCAATACTTAGGCCACACTACAAGCTAATGAAGACCTACTTGATTTGTGTTTGCAAAGTGACTAAGATAGTGGAGAAGAGTGTGCTAGTGAGCCTATACTTATGTTGGTGTATGCCTTGAACTATTATGAATTTACATTAATTGGATCTATAACTTGTACATGACACTTGTTTATGACCACACACGCACGTTCACCACTTTGTTGGGTACGAAATGTTTAGGGATTGAACTTGTTCCACTGTTAACTTTTCACTGCCTTTCATTACTATGCATGTTTAAAATTGTTGAGGCATAAAAGTGAGAACAAGTTAGTTTTTATGAACCTATGAGCCAAAGTAAAAAGATTGTAGTTTTGTCTGATTTACTCGAGGTCGAGTAAAGATGAAGTATGGGGGTGTTTGGTGTGACTAGAAATAGACACATCTATTGCGCTTAATTATCTACGATGTGGTATATGTTGATGGATAAATTGATACATATGCTACCTAATCGTATATTTGTGTAAATGTAGGGAAAGATGAAGAAATCAAGCTAAAATGATGAAAGAAGCAATAAAGTTGAAGAAAAGAGGAAAAACCGGAATCCAAGACACATGTTGCTCCTTTCTCCTCAAATTTCTATATGTTCGAGCCATGTTTTGGAAATATAGTCCATAGAAAATTGTAGAACTTTGAGTTATCTTTGCGTGGACAACTGATTCATCAAATTTGGAGTTCGTACAAGAAAGTTACAGCCAAAATATGAAACTCGCCAGAAAAATGGAAGACAGGCGTAATTACGCCAATGCTACGGCATGTGTAGGCGTATCTACACCATTCTACGCGTAATTACGCCAGAAACATGAGAAGCCATAATTTTGACAAGTCATCAGGCGTATATACACCATTTTCAGGCGTAGCTACGCTAATAGAGTTTTGGAAAGTGTAAAAACTTTATTTCTTTCCTTCCCACATGGATTCTAACCTACTCCATCAGCCTCTCTACATATATCTGACCGCTTTTATTTTTAAACAAAAGATATTTCAAAGAATAGTGTGAAGCGATTCTACCGCAAGTGCACGGTTGTCAAGTTTTAGTATAGTGAAAATTAAGTACGGGAGTCAAATTCACAGGGACTAACGTATAAGTACCAAATAAGATTAATAAAATTATATTTAGCTTATGATTAACAGAGTTGATTTACCAAAGCCAAATTAAACTAAAGACCAAAAATTAAACAAGAAACAAAATGATGAATGGTTCCGGATATGCGAAGGTAAGTTACTCGAGAAATTTACCAAGCTTGTCGTTCAACTATGTTATCTTTAATGATTCAACTGAATTCTCAAAATATCAACCAATTGATTCTAAAGGTGAAAAGTTTTCTCTATTATTCGTTACACTCTCTCGAGCTGTAAAGAAACTAACAATAAATTAGAATAAGTCACTCTCGTGCACCTATTTACTAATTCAAAGTTGCAAAAATTTTCAAAACCTTATAACTCTAAATCTCTCGATTCCAAGTTCTCACGTATGCGATATCACCTCTCGATCTCAATCGTAACATACATCATAAATTAATGGAGCGTGTTACAACGTTATCTCTCGATCTCGGTTATAACTCTCAGATTCAATCAAAGCTAGCTAGACTTTGATCTACACAAACAATTAATTTATGAACAATAGCAATCAATGCGCTCAAACACAATTGAATCAGTAATCAAACACAACGAAACTAAAACTCGAATAAAATAAACTAGATTTAATTCAAATCAAATACATAAGAGTTTTATTGTCTCTCGACCTCAAAAACATCAAATGAAATTGAAAATCAAATAAATTAAAGTTTAGAAATACGATAAACGGTGGATGAATCCGTGCGTTGCACCGTGATTTCTTCTCTTGTTCCTTCCTTGCACTCCGGAATGGATTGGCTTGACTTTGGACGACGAACGGAGATTGAATCTCCTTTGGCGGCGTTAGGCGGCGGCTAGGGCTGCTCCTCTTGACCTAATTCACTTCTGGTATGGTGTGTCATTGAATTGGAAGAGATTTTCCCTTTTATACCTCAAGAAATCATTTCAAAAATGGAAGATAATATTTCCCGGATTTGCGTCTCGATCGATCGAGATTACCGTCCGATCGATCGGTGCACTGTTCATGCCAGCCTTTGAAACTCACTGCCTCGCTCGATCGATCGAGATTTTCTACCGATCGATCGAGACTTGGAAAAAAATCAGCTCTGAAGTTTACTGCCTCGCTCGATCGATCGGAAAATTGTTCCGATCGACCGAGACTTGAAAATCTTTTCTTCTCAGCGCACTGTCTGGCTCGATCGATCGAGACATAATCTCGATCGATCGAGATTCCGAAAATCTCATTTCCTCAATTTTAGCTCTTTTTCACCTCGATTTCGCCCGTTATCTTCATATTAGATCATTTCTTCCACTTCCGATCTATTTTCCTGAAACAAACGAATAAACACCAAAAAGCATAATATCATCCAGGAAAAAAAATACGGAAAGTAGGAAGAAATTACAGTTAAAAACACTCAAAATCTAAGCCTATCAACTCCCCCAAACTTAGGCTTGATCGTCCTCGAGCAAGCAATAAGCTCAAAAAGAAAAGTTAAACTCGATACTAAGCATGAATCATCTTTACAACATACGTAAAAACTCAGAAATCCTACTTACACATCAATAGAAGTCATTCAACATTTAACAAGAAGCAATTCCTCCTAAGTTAAACAATACATCGCAACATCGTAAAGTGCGTGTGTGCTATTGTCAAACATGAGTTACATATATATCTTTAAGATCAACATGTGCCATATGAACTCCTAGTCAAGATTACTTTGAATTACTCTACAAATTTACTATCCAGCACTTCTCCACTAATGTAATTATTCCCTAGACTTGGATCAAAAGGTCTTAAAAGCTTATAACGTTAGGCCTTTTGGTGTCGGCTTCAAAGAAAAGGTAGGATGAATTCAAAGAAGAGAGTATAATAAAATCAGTTCAACTATTTTCTCACATAATCATTGAGCTTCTCTTCACATTTTCTAGCCTTGGCCACTTTGGGTCTTATTTAAATTTTCTTTTCAAGGCTTTATCTCTACATCTTTTCTTTTTCTTTGCTCATTCTTTTGTTCATTTCATTTCTTTCACAATGAACTTATCAACATATAACAATTTAATGCAATGAATGAGATTCATTAACTCCCTTAGGGGTGGGTAAAAATTTTCTTTTAGGCTCAATCCAAGGTAGGTATAATGAGGTTGTCAAGAATGTTGAATGGGGGTCTAATCATATGCAATGCATATACCATTCTTTTTCAATAAGGCACAAGAGGGGACATTAAGGATAAGAAAGGCACAAACGGTCCAAAGATCGCCTAAATCATCTCCAAGTCAAGTTCCTAATTATAAATTTCGCCTTAAAGTGCTTTCAAATAAATTGTAAAGTTATCTAAGATACTCAAGACTCATCATAGTTAACACAAATTTTCACTTTAATCAATACATACTTCACTCAATCATGACTCAATAAGTGCTCAAATTCTTCCTCAGTTTTGACATATGGTTAACAAAGGATATATACAACCAAGTTAAACATTTTCATGACTTCTATCTAGATGAGGATTAATTTCATCATGTATTATCGTTGCAAATCTAATTCATCATTTCTCAAGAATAACTCATTTTCTAAAAAAAAAATTTTGTGATAGCACTCAAGGACGGTTCAAGTGACAATTAAGCACACAACATGCGGATAAAACAAGTTAAACACGCAAGATTAAACACGCAAGCTACTCCCCCAAACTTAACTGAAACATTGTCCTCAATGTTTAAAAGAATCAAAAGGGAAAAAGTAACTCCCCTGATCAAGACGCTTGCATGAGGATTGAGGAAGTTTGGCTTTTGAAAACTCCATTGTTGTAGGGGTTCATCGCTCCACTTGAGTACCTCGCAAAAGAAGGATGCTAAAACAAATCGACAAGAGAGAAAAACAAACTAAATGCAAAATTGAAAATAAAACAAAGCTAAATGCAAAAGGATACGCTTGGGTTGCCTCCCAAGAAGCGCCAATTTTTAGTCGTCGGCTTGACCATCAGAAGCAACCATCAAAGAGCGGTTGCCGCCCATAGTAAGTATCGTATAATACCACTAATGGGTCTTCATTCAGTATGCCCTCAAGATTGGCCAGATGTCTCCAGTGTAAACTCGTCGCTCCAACAACTTTTGTCATGACATAGTGAGCACGGGAGAATGATTCTTCACTTGACTTCATCTCATATGGGGCGTAGTGCAGTGAAGTTGGTGGCATCGATGGGAAATATGTATCCACATATGGCATATAACATGTCTCCATCGATGGGTGCATTTCAAGGTTCTCGAAACTCTCATCCTCCAACATCACTCTTGGCTTGTTTTCCCATAGGATCTCCTCAGATGACTTTTCCACTGTAGGCTCAATCACTTCTATAGGCTCAACTTCCCTTGATTCTTCCACATGAGTGGGATCACTCCCCCAAACTTGATTGGTTAAGTGATCATCATCATGTAACCAGGCCTGATTTGTAGATCTCGTCTCCTCCTCTTGGCAGCTCATTGAGATGGTTTCCAATAGGATTGCTACTTGCTGCTCTAGATGACGTATATAATTGGTCTGGTTCTCTAAACGTTGCTCAGTTGATGCCATGAGTCTAAATAACATATTCTCTGATTGAGCCGTTCCTTCTACAAAACTACCTTTCTTCTCACCGTGATGCTCAAAGGTTTGGTGCGTATCATTAGGGTAGTGAGGCTCTGGTGGGTATTGGTGACTCCAACCTTGCAAGGAAGGATCACAATGCCAGTGGTAATCGAAGTCCGCCATATCATTGAACAGGTGTAATACACTGTCCTCATCTCTATCAACCAGGGGACTCCCAGTCATCAATGCTCCTCTGAATACCCATCCTCGTATCTGTGCATCCAAACCTTTGAAGAAATGTTGCAGAAGAGTATAGTTCGAAAAGTTGTGATACCTGAATGTGTCTGCCAGTTCATTGAATCTCTCCCACGCTGAATAAAACGGCTCTGAAAATTGTTGGGCAAATCTTGTGAAGACTTGTTGATGAAGCATCACAAGTACCTCGCAAGAAAAACAAATTACATACTTAAATAAAATAATTTTTTTTTTTTATAAAAAGTTTTTTTTTTTTTCCAAAATAACAAAAAGAAAAAGAAAACAGAAACGCAATAATAAAATTGGCTAAATTACAATTAACTAATCTCGTATGATATTATACAGATTAGTCCCCGGCAACGGCGCCAAAAACTTGACCGCTTTTATTTTTAAACAAAAGATATTTCAAAGAATAGTGTGAAGCGATTCTACCGCAAGTGCACGGTTGTCAAGTTTTAGTATAGTGAAAATTAAGTACGGGATGTCGAATCCACAGGGACTAACGTATAAGTACCAAATAAGATTAATAAAATTATATTTAGCTTATGATTAACAGAGTTGATTTACCAAAGCCAAATTAAACTAAAGACCAAAAATTAAACAAGAAACAAAAAGATGAATGGTTCCGGATATGCGAAGGTAAGTTACTCGAGAAATTTACCAAGCTTGTCGTTCAACTATGTTATCTTTAATGATTCAACTGAATTCTCAAAATATCAACCAATTGATTCTAAAGGTGAAAAGTTTTCTCTATTATTCGTTACACTCTCTCGAGCTGTAAAGAAACTAACAATAAATTAGAATAAGTCACTCTCGTGCACCTATTTACTAATTCAAAGTTGCAAAAATTATCAAAACCTTATAACTCTAAATCTCTCGATTCCAAGTTCTCACGTATGCGATATCATCTCTCGATCTCAATCGTAACATACATCATAAATTAATGGAGCGTGTTACAACGTTATCTCTCGATCTCGGTTATAACTCTCAGATTCAATCAAAGCTAGCTAGACTTTGATCTACACAAACAATTAATTTATGAACAATAGCAATCAATGCGCTCAAACACAATTGAATCAGTAATCAAACACAACGAAACTAAAACTCGAATAAAATAAACTAGATTTAATTCAAATCAAATACATAAGAGTTTTATTGTCTCTCGACCTCAAAAACATCAAATGAAATTGAAAATCAAATAAATTAAAGTTTAGAAATACGATAAACGGTGGATGAATCCGTGCGTTGCACCGTGATTTCTTCTCTTGTTCCTTCCTTGCACTCCGGAATGGATTGGCTTGACTTTGGACGACGAACGGAGATTGAATCTCCTTTGGCGGCGTTAGGCGGCGGCTAGGGCTGCTCCTCTTGACCTAATTCACGTCTGGTATGGTGTGTCATTGAATTGGAAGAGATTTTCCCTTTTATACCTCAAGAAATCATTTCAAAAATGGAAGATAAGATTTCCCGGATTTGCGTCTCGATCGATCGAGATTGTCGTCCGATCGATCGGTGCACTGTTCATGCTAGCCTTTGAAACTCACTGCCTCGCTCGATCGATCGAGATTTTCTACCAATCGATCGAGACTTGGAAAAAAATCAGCTCTGAAGTTTACTGCCTCGCTCGATCGATCGGAAAATTGTTCCGATCGATCGAGACTTGAAAATCTTTTCTTCTCAGCGCACTGTCTGGCTCGATCGATCGAGACATAATCTCGATCGATCAAGATTCCGAAAATCTCATTTCCTCAATTTTAGCTCTTTTTCGCCTCGATTTCGCCCGTTATCTTCATATTAGATCATTTCTTCCACTTCAAATCTATTTTCCTGAAACAAACGAATAAACACCAAAAAGCATAATATCATCCAGGAAAAAAAATACGGAAAGTAGGAAGAAATTACAGTTAAAAACACTCAAAATCTAAGCCTATCAATATCCCTCGAAATTCAGACCTTTGAACCATCTAGATAGTTAGGGTAGAGTAGCTTAGGATAGTTTTACAATTTTTCTCTCAATTTTGTTGAAGAACGCTACGAAAGATCGAAACGAAGGCGGGATTGACACCTCGACGAGCGGAGATCAGATTAGTTTTCTTTCCCTTGCTTTTATTTATCGTTTTTCTTAGATTACATCTAGCTAGTTTGTAATTTTTGGTTGAGGAAGACAAATCCTTGGATTTTATTTATCTTGGGGAGATTCTTACGCTTTAATTATCAATTTTATTGTGTATCAAGAGTTTTTATGATTTTATTGATATGATTGTTGTGCTTGTTTATTGGATTGACAACCTAATAACTTTCATGAAATCTAATGCTAAATTAGATATCAAATATTGAATTGTTTGATCCCTCTAATTTATGAAGCAACTAAGATTAATGAATTTTCGCTTGTGAGTTTGTTAAATTCTTAGGAAGAACACTTGACTAGATTAAATATAGACGCTTGGATTATGTTGTTTAGCTTCATCGATCTCACTAGTTCATATGCTACCATTGATTTAAATCTTAATCGCTTGTATTTTGATTGATTGTTTGGTAAGAGTTAAACTAGAAAGCTTGGGCTACTTAACTAAACGTAAGGTGAGATAGGACTTTGATTATTGGATCAAACGTCCAACGATGAATATTCATATGAAAAATTGAGTCTTTTGTGAATCGATGAAATAGATGATAATTCCAAGGAAGAGTCCACTGATACCAAGAATCGCTTTCATTAGTTAAGCTTTGTTTTTAATTTTAATTAGTATAATTCAACCTCACAACCCCATCCTTTATTATTCTTTTGTTTTGATTTTCATTAACACAAGAATTCACACCTCCTCGTGGGATTGATCCATACTCACGCTCTACATTATTGTTATCAATCTTGAGGATTGAATGGGGTTAATTTGGGGGTACACGATAAGCGCTACCAAAGAGATAAGCATAAATCATGCATCAAAACAATTTCAATGTGCATATGCTAAGGGGAAATGCATTTTACTATCAATGAATATTGAGCTTCATTATTTATTGGTCACAATTAATTTGTGCCAATGAAACTTTGTATTGCTCTTTTTAAATGCACAATTATAATTTTACCTTTGATGACAAGAGTACGTTCTTGTCATTGGTCCTATACCTCGCGCTTCCTCTACCGTGGTGCATAATATGATTTCCCCTGAGCTGCTAGTGCCTTCATCCTCCATTTCCACCTCTTGTTTGGTTGGTTTTGGAATTTAGCAAATCTACATTTATTCTTTGTATGACCATCTTTACAACAATAAGTGCAAGTATGAGAATTATGCTTAGCTTTAGCCAACAAGCTTGAAAATGTTTTAGATTTGCTTGAAAAGCCTAGTCCAGCTTTATCAAAGCTACAACGTTGTAAACCAAGCAATTCATTCATTTTTAAACTACTAGCACTAAACTTGCAAAAAGATTTCTTCAAAGAACTTAATTCATTTTTCAATGAATTGTTTTCTTCATCTCTCTTGGCTACCTCAAGTTTGAGTAATTTGTTACTCATCTTGGTTTTACCAAGAACATAAATAAGCTCATGATAGGAATCTAATAATTCATCAAAAGATGGTACCTCATCGTCGCTTTCCTCTTCCTTGTCATTTGCATCATCTTTGGCCATGAGGCAAAGGTTTGTTGTTTCTTCTTCATCGGAGTCACTATCACTCCATGTGGCTATTAGAGTTTTCTTCTTCCCTTTATCATCATTCTTCTTCCTAGGACATTCATTAGCACAATGACCTTTATATTGACAATTATAACATGTTACCTCTTGTTTAGAATCATATTGGTAGCACCGGAGGTCTTTAGCTTGTTATATTTGTTGTAGAATTTCTTGAACTTTCTTGTGAAGAAGATCATCTCTTCATCATCTTCATCATCGGATTGTTCTTTCCTCCCGACCAAGGCTATCCCCTTTCTTATGGATCTATCATCCTCCTTTATTCCCTTCCGTGTTGACACTTCAAGCTCATGGGTCACCAAGGTTCCATGGAGTTCATCAAGGTCATATGACGCACTATCTCCTTTGTTGGATTCAAAGATAGCCGTCCTCTTGGGATCCCATTCTTGTGGTAAGGCTCTAAGGGCTCTTCTCCATATTTGCTTCGGAGGATACTACTCACCAAGTTGGGCAAGCTCATTTATGATTTGAGTGAGCCTTCTAAACATTGAATCAATGTTTTCTCCGGACTCCATCTCAAAGGTTTCATACTTGAGTTGCAATAGATCAATCTTTGTCTCCTTCACTTGACTGGTGCCCTCATGACAAATTTGCAATTTGTCCCAAATTTCCTTTTCGGTTGAGCACATCGAGATCTGGTTGTACTCCTACATATCTAAAGCACAATGCAAAATATTAATAGCTTTAGCATTTTGAGAAATTAAAATCATATCCGCTCTTGTAAAATTGTCAATTTCTTTGGGAATACTTATTCCACCATCTTCCTTTAAATATGTGGACCTTTTACAATTATCTTCCATAGGTCATAATCTACGGATTGGATGTACAGAGAAATTCTATTTTTTCAATATCCGTAGTTATCACCCATGAAGAGTGGAGAGCGATTGATCGATTGACCTTGAGCAAACTCATTTGCTAGATTAGCCATAAAAGAATTTGATTAAAAAAAAAAATGGCTCCGATACCACTTGTTGGAACCGAAGAGGGTGGGTGAATGAGGTTCCTTGGCTATTTTAGCGTTTTAAAATGAATTTGCAAAATAGTTGTAGGGTCTTCCTACCTTAACATCATCTTAAACACTAAACATGCATTAATAACGTCTTGGGGTCCCGGTTGTAGTTTTGAGCTAATAAGATTACAGGCCAACAATGAAATTTCAAAACTCAATCTAATTACTTTCTCAATAATGAATGTTAAAGCGATATAATTATACTACTCCTAGAGTAGAGACTATCCAAAAGTTCTGTATCCTATCTTCTTTCATGCTCCTTTTAGCTTACTGCCTCAACCCGACCCTTAGCCCTTCGGTCCAAAAGTGTACCTACAGGAACAACCCATCATGAGCATGTACATCGTTACTTAACATCATAAGGCAATGGCATATAAATAAATGCATGAAAATAATTGGTAACATATACTTCCTGGTTAATAGCATTAACCCTCTTTGGTTGTCCCTGTTTCATAGCCATGCATATAATCATTAATTCTTGACATGAATGATTAAAATCATCGTCTTATAAATATCATCATCTTATAACATCATCATCATATAAGCATTATCATCTTATAGCATCATCATCTTATAATATCATCATCTCATAACATCATCATCATATAAGCATCATCATCTTATAGTATCATCATCTCATAACATCATCGTCATATAAGCATCATCATCTTATAGTATCATCATCTTATAGTATCATCATCTTATAACATCATCATCATATAAGCATCATAACAAAATATAACAGTAAATGTACGAAGTCTTGGTTAAGTAACTTGCTGGTTATTCATTAACTTCTTATTGTTGTCCCTGATTCATAATCATGCATATGGGCATCTTACCCTGTGGCATCTTACCACATTATAAACATCGCATGGCCTCTTACCATGTGGGGGCATCTTACCCCGTGGCATCTTACCACAAATAACATCGTATGGCCTCTTACCATATGGGGCATCTTACCCCGTGGCATCTTACCACAAATAACATCATATGGCCTCTTACCATATGGGGCATCTTACCCCATGGCATCTTACCACAAATAACATCGTATGGCCTCTTACCATATGGGGCATCTTACCACAAATAACATCGTATGGCCTCTTACCATATGGGCATCTTACCCCGTGGCATCTTACCACATAATAACAGCGTATGGCCTCTTACCATATGGGCATCTTACCCCGTGGCATCTTACCACATAATACATCATATGAATATATATAAACATCTTATAAACATCGTAAACATCTTATAAACATCGTAAACATCTTATAAACGTCATCATTTCATCATGAAAACTCATGCAATAAAAGCATAGTCGTAGTATAAAGATGTGTTTTACCGTCCGATGCCCGTACGTCTCTTACGTACCTTTTCAAAAGGAGGAGGAGTCAACAGACTTTATCTCCTTGATTGTGCTGGTACCTGGGATGGCTCTACACAACCACATAATAAAATATTAGGCACCGATACGAGAATCGTAATCAATTTCCTAAAAAAATAAATATAAAATTTTATAACACATGAACAGTGACTACCGATCGATCGCTAGCTGTTCATCATTTTCATTCTTTTGCTACGGCATTTGCGCCGATCGATCGGTGTTCATCACCGATCGATCGGTCGTTCTTATTCATGCGAGATTTTCCAGAAATCTCGAACACTTCATTTCATGCCCTTCAAACTACTTCATAACATACGTAAAATGCCTGAACAAGCATATCAATAGCTTCATCATACTTCCATGCATGTATTAAAATTAAAGGTTCACTCATAACTTAAATCGACATGCATTACAACTACCCATTTTTACAAGTACTCGATCATCTTTTCTGAAAACAGGGCATAACTACCCAGCCCAGAATTCTTGAACATACATCTTTATAGCAACGAAACTACCACATAGCCCATTGTTCATGCTTAAACAAATATGCTAGTATTTTCACCAAACTTCCATGTATGTAATCACGTCAAAGGTTTACTCATGACCTAAGCTAGCATGCTTCAAATCTTCATAATAAAACCCCTACTCAACAAACAAACAGGGCACTTCCTTGCCCAGATTTTCGAGGAGCCCTTTTTACAACCGAAAATCTAATACATAAAGCATGTAAGTTACTTAATAAAACATGCTAGGGACTTCATAAACATTACCTACAAGTGTTCATAACAAGGTTTCAACAAACCTAACACGAACATGCCAAAACTGCTATGAAGAACATACATGCATAAAACGAAAAAGCTGGTGAACCAGCGTGATTCCTCACCACTTTTGCTCTTCGATTTTCGTCAAGAAGTGATTAGTAAAATCCGATCACTTTCCTCCTAGTAGCAGTCCAAATTACAGACGAAAAGAAGGGAGGAAGAAGGAAGTTTTTGGAAGAGACAAGAGTGAAAATATCTTAGTGCCAACATGCCTACTTGGTCAATCAGTTTCCAGAAAACAGGGGAGGGGGCGTGGGTTGCATGCAAGTGGGGGGAGGGTGGTTGCATGTAGGGTGGTTTTGTGGTGTTTAATTGTGTCCCGATATTTCATAGGATGTATAAAAATATCTCCCCTTGATATTTTATAATTTTACTACATCAATACAACAATTAAAAACACCTAACATGCCCTCTAAACCATATCATCATATCATAATTATAACCCCCAATTAAAGTACCACAACCCTCTTAAACACATCGTAAATCATCATTGTAGCACATAATCATATAACATTTCGGGGGTATTACATTACTCCCCTACTTATAAGATTTCGTCCTCGAAATCCACATACATCATCATAACGGAACTAAACATAAAAACATACCAGAGAATAGTTCCGGATAGTGCTGCACCATACGTCGTTCCGTCTCCCACGTAGCCTCCTCGACACCCCGACGATCCCACTGAACTTGACCATCAGTATAACTTTGCTTCGAAATCTGCGATCCTCTCGATCCAGAGTCCTGATTGGTCGTTCCACGTAGGACACATCTGAGTCTAACTGAACTTCAGTAGGCTGTAAGACATGAGACGGGTCTGGCTCATACTTCCGTAACATAGAGACATGAAAAAAAACATCATGTATGCCAGATAAAGATGGCGGTAGAGCCAAACGGTAGGCCACTGTACCGATACGCTGTAAACTTCATACGGCCCAACACACCTCGGAGGTCATCTCCCCCGCATACCAACCCGGACTACACCCCTAGAGGATGAGGTTTTCAAGAAGACCTTGTCTCCTAATTGGAATCCCAGTGGTCGTCGCCGCTTATTGGCATAGGCAGCTTGCCTATCCTAGGCCGCTTTCATCTTTTTGGCGTATCAACTTATTCTTTCTTTCCATAACCTTTATCATATCCGGTCCTCCGACCGCTTTACTAGCCAAGTCCTCCCAATACAGCAGTGATCTACATCGTCGTCCATACAGAGCTTCAAAAGGAGCCATTTGAATGCTCGCCTGATAACTGTTATTATAGGAGAACTCCACCAGCGGCACTGAATCCTGCCACGGAGTATCAAACTCCAAAATACATGCCCTCAACATGTCCTCGAGCGTCTGAAGGGTACGCTCTGTCTGGTCGTCTGACTGAGGGTGATAAGCTGTACTCAGTATCACGTCTGTGCCCAAAGCTGTCTGAAGACCCTCCCAGAAATGTGGAGTAAACCTTGGGTCTCTGTCAGACACAATCGAGACTGGAACCCCATGCAACCTCACCACATCCCGCACATATAATTGGGTCATCTTTAGGTATGTGAAAGACACATGACAAGGGATGAAGTGAGCTACCTTCGTTAGCCTATCCACGATCACCCAGATCGCATCAAATCCAGAGGCCGTCCTTGGCAAGTGGGTCACAAGGTCCATAGATACGTGCTCCCATTCCCACTTAGGTACTTCCAAGCTGTTCAGCTCGCCACCAGGCCTCTGCCTTTCTGCCATCACCTGTTGGCAGATCAAACATCTCTTGACGAAGGTCATAACATCACGCTTTATGCGTCTCCACCAGAACTGACCACTTAGGTCCTTATACAACTTTCTTCTTCCTGGGTGGATACTGAACCGGCTACGGTGAGCTTGCTCCAAGATTCCTTTACGCAACTTCGGCGTATTTGGGACTACCCAGCGGTTGCCGAGTCTTAAGGAATCATCCTCAGTCACTCTAAACTTTGATGGCTGACCTCGAAGTACTAATAACGACCACCTCTGAACCTCATCATCTGACCTCTGGGCTTTCCTAATAGCCCCAAATATGTCTGGCTCAGCCAAAAAGGTCGACACTCGCACCGGCGATGTGTCCACATCGAAGCATGGCCCAGATGGCAATAAGAAGTCATCATAGCTGATAGACTCATGACATCCTCAGCAGTACTCTTCACTTTCCGACTTAAGGCGTCTGCTATCAAATTTGCTTTACCAGGATGGTACTCAATCTCACAGTCATAATCCTTGAGCAAATCCATCCACCTCCTTTGGCGTATATTCAATTCAGCCTGTGTGAACAAAACTTCAGGCTCTTATGGCGTGTAGACTGTAAACGACGTACCATGCAATTAATGCCTCCAAATCCTCAAGGCAAAAAAAATAATGACTGCCAGCTCCAAATCATGGACTGGGTACCTAGCCTCATGTGGTTTCAACCACCTCGATGCATAAGCCACCTCATGCTTATCTTGCATCTACACACAGTCCAAACCTTGAAGTGATGTATTCGTGTACAAGGCAAACCTCTTATTCTCAGAAGGAATCACCAATATAGGTGCCGTAGTCAAACGACGCTTCAATTCTTGGAAGCTTTCCTCACAAGCTTCGGACCAATAGAACGGCACTCCTTCCTGAGTCAGCTGTGTCAGGGGTCTGGCAATCCCTAAGGATCTGGAGTATTGTTCTCAAGTGCTTTACGTGTTCCTCTTCAGTTCGAGAGTAAATAAGCACATCGTCCATGAAAACTATGACGAACTTATCCAAACATGGTTGGAGCACCCTGTTCATCAGGCTCATAAAACAGCTGGGGCATTCGTCACCCTAAAAGGCATGACTAAGAATCCGTAGTGCCCATATCTAGTCCTGGAAGCTGTCTTCTGTACATCATCCTCTCGAACTCGAATCTGATGATACTCCGACCTCAGATCGATCTTACTGTAGAGCCTCATACTCTGCAGCTGATCAAACAAATCATCAATCCCCGGAAGCGGATACTTATTCTTCACCATGGCTTTGTCCAGTTGTCTGAAATCGATGCACAGCCGCATTGAACCATCTTTCTTCTTAACATATAAAACTGGTGCACCCCAGGGCGATACGCTAGGACGTATATAGCCCTTGTCAAGGAGCTCCTGCAACTGAACATTTAACTCCCTTAGCTCCGATGGTGCCATCCTATACGGGGCACGAGAAATGGTAGACGTCCCTGGTAGTAACTTAATCCCAAACTCGACCTCTCTCGTGGGCGGGAATCCGAGAATCTCTTCCGGAGATACATTAGGAAACACCGCCACTACGGGCACATCCTCAACCTTTAACTCTTTCCTCTTTTCAGTAATATCAACAGCATAGATGAGATATCCTTTATGGTCTCATTCCAATAACTGTGCCATCTCAGCAGGTATTAACGGAATCCTTGAACGGGAACCATCCCCATAGGATGTCCATTGGACTCCAATATCAAACCTGAATCGGAAAGTCCTTGTCTGTAGTCCACAACTGCCTGATACTTGTTCAGCACATCGATGCCCACAATGCATTCGAAGTCTGACATTCCCAGAACAATCAAGTCTGTCATCAGCTCGTTCCCCTCAAAATAAATGAGGCCGTCATAACCAATCTGATCAGTTATCAAACTTCTTCCAGCGGGTGTCGAGACTACAAGAGGCATGGGCGACGGAGAAGTGCATATGAAATCGCATCGCCTACTCCAGCATTTGCTGCTATGCTGCAACACAAGGGTTAACAACAATACCCAAAAGCAGTTCATATAATACATCGTTAGAGAAACAAAACATGTTAGTACAACATCATATACTTCATATGCAACATATGCATAAAACATGTTTAAAAGTAAACACCTAGCCAACTTATTGCTAAGGCTACCCTTCACTCGTTCCCGGGTTCTCTAACCTGGCTCTGATACCCCTAATGTAGGGTCTTCCTACCTTAACATCATCTTAAACACATATAATGGACTAAACATGCATTAATAACGTCTTGGGGTCCCGGTTGTAGTTTTGAGCTAATAAGATTACAGGCCAAAAATGAAATTTCAAAACTCAATCTAATTACTTTCTCAATAATGAATGTTAAAGCAATAGAATTATACTACTCCTAGAGTAGAGACTATCCAAAAGTTCTGTATCCTATCTTCTTTCATGCTCCTTTTAGCTCACTGTCTCAACCCGACCCTTAGCCCTTCGGTCCAAAAGTGTACCTACAGGAACAACCCATCATGAGCATGTACATCGTTACTTAACATCATAAGGCAATGGCATATAAATAAATGCATGAAAATAATTGGTAACATATACTTCCTGGTTAATAGCATTAACCCTCTTTGGTTGTCCCTGTTTCATAGCCATGCATATAATCATTAATTCTTGACATGAATGATTAAAATCATCGTCTTATAAATATCATCATCTTATAACATCATCATCATATAAGCATTATCATCTTATAGCATCATCATCTTATAATATCATCATCTCATAACATCATCATCATATAAGCATCATCATCTTATAGTATCATCATCTCATAACATCATCGTCATATAAGCATCATCATCTTATAGTATCATCATCTTATAGTATCATCATCTTATAACATCATCATCATATAAGCATCATAACAAAATATAACAGTAAATGTACGAAGTCTTGGTTAAGTAACTTGCTGGTTATTCATTAACTTCTTATTGTTGTCCCTGATTCATAATCATGCATATGGGCATCTTACCCTGTAACATCTTACCACATTATAAACATCGCATGGCCTCTTACCATGTGGGGCATCTTACCGTGGCATCTTACCACAAATAACATCGTATGGCCTCTTACCATATGGGGCATCTTACCCCGTGGCATCTTACCACAAATAACATCATATGGCCTCTTACCATATGGGGCATCTTACCCCATGGCATCTTACCACAAATAACATCGTATGACCTCTTACCATATGGGGCATCTTACCCCGTGGCATCTTACCACAAATAACATCGTATGACCTCTTACCATATGGGCATCTTACCCCGTGGCATCTTACCACATAATAACATGGATGGCCTCTTACCATATGGGCATATTACCCCGTGGCATCTTACCACATAATACATCATATGAATATATATAAACATCTTATAAACATCGTAAACATCGTAAACATCTTATAAACGTCATCATTTCATCATGAATACTCATGCAATAAAAGCATAGTCGTAGTATAAAGATGTGTTTTACCGTCCGATGCCCGTACGTCTCTTACTTACCTTTTCAAAAGGAGGAGGAGTCAACAGACTTTATCTCCTTGATTGTGCTGGTACCTGGGATGGCTCTACACAACCACATAATAAAATATTAGGTACCGATACGAGAATCGTATTCAATTTCCTAAAAAAATAAATATAAAATTTTATAACACATGAATAGTGACTACCGATCGATCGGTCTCCCCTACCGATCGATCGCTAACTGTTCATCATTTTCATTCTTTTGCTACGGCATTTGCGCCGATCGATCGGTGTTCATCACCGATCGATCGGTCGTTCTTATTCATGCGAGATTTTCCAGAAATCTCGAACACTTCATTTCATGCCCTTCAAACTACTTCATAACATACGTAAAATGCCTGAACAAGCATATCAATAGCTTCATCATACTTCCATGCATGTATTAAAATTAAAGTTTCACTCATAACTTAAATCGACATGCATTACAACTACCCATTTTTACCAGTACTCGATCATCTTTTCTGAAAACAGGGCATAACTACCCAGCCCAGAATTCTTGAACATACATCTTTATAGCAACGAAACTACCACATAGCCCATAGTTCATGCTTAAACAAATATGCTGGTATTTTCACCAAGCTTCCATGTATGTAATCACGTCAAAGGTTTACTCATAACCTAAGCTAGCATGCTTCAAATCTTCATAATAAAACCCCTACTCAACAAACAAACAGGGCACTTCCTTGCCCAGATTTTCGAGGAGCCCTTTTTACAACCGAAAATCTAATACATAAAGCATGTAAGTTACTTAATAAACCATGCTAGGGACTTCATAAACATTACCTACAAGTGTTCATAACAAGGTTTCAACAAACCTAACACGAACATGCCAAAACTGCTATGAAGAACATACATGCATAAAACGAAAAAGCTGGTGAACCAGCGTGATTCCTCACCACTTTTGCTCTTCGATTTTTGTCAAGAAGGGATTAGTAAAATCTGATCACTTTCCTCCTAGTAGCAGTCCAAATTACAGACGAAAAGAAGGGAGGAAGAAGGAAGTTTTTGGAAGAGACAAGAGTGAAAATATCTTAGTGCCAACATGCCTACTTGGTCAATCAGTTTCCAGAAAACAGGGGAGGGGGCGTGGGTTGCATGCAAGTGGGGGGAGGGTGGTTGCATGTAGGGTGGTTTTGTGGTGTTTAATTGTGTCCCGGTATTTCATAGGATGTATAAAAATATCTCCCCTTGATATTTTATAATTTTACTACATCAATACAACAATTAAAAACACCTAACATGCCCTCTAAACCATATCATCATATCATAATTATAACCCCCAATTAAAGTACCACAACCCTCTTAAACACATCGCAAATCATCATTGTAGCACATAATCATATAACATTTCGGGGGTATTACAATAGTCGAGTTTTGCGCTGCGGAAGACTTTAAGTCAATCGAACAATAGAAAATAAGAAGAATAAATAAATGCGTAAATTAAATAAAGCGATAAAGAAGAATTTGTTATAGAATTTCGGCGATGAATCGCCTACGCCTCCTCTTCCCGGTTAGAAAACGTTTAACCGAGGTTCCACTAGAACAATCTTGATCTTGGCGTTAAGGGCTCCAACTTAGCCACAACACAACTCTTCCCGAGTAAAACAGCTCTTCACGAGCAACACACTCTTCACGAGTCTTCTTGGCCTTAAGGGCTCCAAGGATAGCCACACACAACTCTTCCCGAGTTACCCACACTCTTTACGAGTCTTATTGGCCTTAAGGGCTCCAAGGATAGCCTCACACTTGCACCAACTTCACTTGTTGATGACTTTTACAATTTTTCAACTTGTGTCAGTGTTGGAGGACCTTACAATAAAAAAATAACACCTTCACGGTGTAACAACACGAAGAACGCAAGAACTCTCACACAAGAAATGAATCACAAACTTCAATACAACACAAATGTATGAAGTTTGCAATGCTAGATAGAATTTGATTGAACACAACTTTCTTGTAGTTTATAGACTTGTTTCTTGTCTTCAAAATGCTCCAAAGCATCCATATCTATAGTGGTGAAGGCCCCCAAGGCTCCTACTAGCCGTTGCTACACTTAAGGCTTGAATCACTCCTGCATCGCCTCAGCCATCGCCTTAGGTGATCTCCATCGCCGCGCACCAATGGTCAAAATCTCCACTGATCGCCTCAGGCGATGTCCCGATCGCCTCAGGCGATCGTTACCAAAAATCAATGTCGTAGCTTCGGTTGCTCAGAAATGTTCATCTCTTCAAACCATGTACCCATCGCCTCAGGCGTTCCAGACATCGCCTCAGGCGATCAAGCCATCGCCTCAGGCGTTCGTGCCATGCGCGAGGTCCTCGGCGTCGCTTCAGTCGATGTGCGTGGCGAAGTCCCTCTTGACTGCCATCGCCTGGGGTGATGGTCACCATCGCCTGGGGCGATCTACCCTATGCCTTGCACATTTGATTTCCTTCAACCAATCCACTTTTCAACCATTAAACATGTACACTAAGTAGACACATTAGTACAACAAACACAAGTTTTGTTGATCATCAAAACTCATAAATAATTCGGAGATAAATTAAGAATTAAACTCAACAATGCGTTTAAGGCTCAACAGTTATGTCATTGGAAAGGCCAGTTTAAGGCTCAGGGCTTCCCTCCTGATGACAAGGACCCAGATGAATTCCTGGACCTTAACACGATTGTTACCAGCATCCTCCTGACTTCACAGACTAGACTAGTCGTTACTATTTCCCTCCCCCTGTAAAGAACTCATTTTGAATGCTAACTATTGTGTTTATCCAATGAATTTTTTTGGACATATCTGTAATAACCCCAACGTGATTTTAAGAATTGAACGCATGAAACAGACCAGACCATGAAAACTGGGGTGAAAACAATCAGCTCATTGGCAAGTTAGGTAATCGAATCGGTTAAACTTAAGATAACTAAGGCATACAACCGATCCAATCACTAAACAATTGAAAATTTCAAAAGATATGATCTGATATGAACAAATATAGCTCGTCCGACCTGATCTGAGATAACATGCATGAGCTAATAGTACTGGACGAGCTGAGCTGAACTCCACATGAAAAACATGAGCAAATAATGGTCGCCTGAACTTCAGTGCTAATAAATATCTGGAAATCCAGGGGTTAATAAATATGTCGTGCTTTATTTTACTAAGGCCTAGGCACTTGGCCTTTAGCGACATGACTGACCTACAACTTTTATTTTGCCAAGGCCTCATACACTTGAGCTTTAATGATTGGGCAGGCCTGCACTTTTTTATTTTGCCAAGGCATCATACACTTGGGCTTTAATGACAGGGCTGACCTGCACTTTTTTATTTTGCCAAGGCCTCATACACTTGGGCTTTAGTGACAGGGCTGACCTGCATATTTTTTATTTTGCCAATGCCTCATACACTTGGGCTTTAGTAACAGGGGCTAACCTGCACTTTTTTTAATTTTGCCAAGGCCTCATACACATGGTTTTTAGTGACAGCGCTGACCTGCACTTTTTTTATTTTGCCAAGACCTCATATACTTGAGCTTTAGTGACAGGGCTGACGTGCACTTTTTTATTTTGCCAAGGCCCCATACACTTGGGCTTTAATGACAATGCTGACCTGCACTTTTTTATTTTGCCAAGGCCTCATACACTTGGACTTTAGTGACATGACACTTTTTTTATTTTGCCAAGGCCTCATACACTTGGGATTAGTGACAGGGGCTGACCTGCACTTTTTATTTTAGTAAGGCCTCATACACTTGGGCTCTAGTGACAGGGCTGACCTGCATTTTTTTATTTTGACAAGACCTCATACACTTGGGTTCTAGTGACAGGGCTGACATGCACTTTTTTATTTTGCCAAGACCACATACACTTGGGCTTTAATGACATGACTGACCTGTAATTTTTATTTTGTCAAGGCCTCATATACTTGGGCTTTACTGACAGGGCTGACCTGCACTTTTTTTTATTTTGCCAAAACCTCATACACTTGTGCTTTAGTGACATGGTTGACCGACACTTTTTATTTTGCCAAGGCCTCATACACTTGGGCTTTAGTGACAAGGCTGACCTTCAATTTTTTAAGTCTCCAAGGCCTCATACACTTGGGCTTAGTGACAGGGCTGACCTTCACTTTTTTATTTTACCAAGGCCTCACACTTGGGGTTTAGTGACAGAGCTGACCTGCACTTTTTATTTTGCCAATGCCTCATACACTTGGGCTTTAGTGACAGGACTGACCTGCACTTTTTTTTATTTTGCCAAGGCCTCATACACTAGGGCTTTAGTGACAGGGCTGACCTGCACTTTTTTTTTGCTAAGGCCTCATACACTTGGGCTTTAGTGACAGGATTGACCTGCACTTTTTATTTTGCCAAGGCCTCATACACTTGGGCTTTAATGACAGGGCTGACCTGCAAGTTTTTATTTTGCCAACGCCTCATACAATTGGGCTTTAGTGACAGGGCCGATCTGCAATTTTTTATTTTGCAAAGGCCTCATACACTTCGGCTTTAGTGATATGACACTTTTTTTATTTTGTCAAGCCCTCATAGACTTTGGCTTTAGTGACAGAGCTGACCTGCACTTTTTATTTTACCAAGGCCTCATACACTTTGGCTTTAGTGAAAGGGTTGACCTGCACTTTTTTTATTTTCCCAAGGCCTCATACACTTGAGCTCTAGTGACAGGGTGACCTGTACTTTTTTATTTAGCCAATGCCTCATACACTTGGTGTGATATCCCTGAAATTAATCATGTGCTTTATGACTTCTAATAATAATTATGGTGTTATGATTATTATTATTATGGTTGGGAAATGTATAGTTATGGGGTAGGCATGAACAGATAATACATTTCAGGGTGTATGTCATGCTAAATTAAACCCCCACACCCTTCATATCTCACCGCCCCTAACACCTCTCATCCCCCACCACGCAATTAAAAATCACACAAACCCTTCCCCCAAACCCTTTTAATCGATCAAAAGAGGGAAATAAGAGGGAGATTCCAAGAGCTTGTAAATCTTTGATTCTTGCTAGGAAATTGAAGCTCAAGGGTAAGGAAACCTTCTTGTTAAGTTTTGAACTTGTTTTAGCTGAGTTTTGGGTTTGTATTTTGGGGAAAGAAAATTGGCTTGTTTTGAATGTTATGTGTATTGTTGGTTTGTGGGAGTTTTATGGATATTGATGTATTTTGGTGATGTATACTGAAGTTTTGGTTGTGTTGGGTTGTAAAGTTTTGAGGTCGTGGAGGTTGGAAGGAAGGTAGTGTGTGAAAATGGTGTTTTTCCCACTTACAGACATCGGAGATCGATCGGCGTGATTTCGCGATCGATCGTGTGTATCATGTCTCGAAACAGAAAGTTTCAGCGATCGATCGCGAGTTGGCGCGATCGATAGTGGCTTATCGGCAAAGCCGCGATCGATCGTGGAATGGCATTTTTTGGGTGATAAGGCCGTAGCATCTCACGATCGATCGCGAGACGTCAAATATTGGTATTTTGGTTATTTTGATGGGATTTTGGTGATGGACTATTATTTAGCTTCTAATATTGAGTTGTGCAATTGTGTAGATCCTTCCCAGGTGGCAACACAACGAAGGGGATAAAGTCCAACACACATCTCGTATTTTGGAAATGTACGTATAGGGACGTATGGGCACCAAACGGTAACATGTATTTTACATAGATATTGGATTATGCATCGTGGTTGCATATACATAATGGATTATGCATTGTGGTTGCATATATATATGTTGATGCTTGGTGCACATCCCTTGAGTCGTTGTTATATTCGAGTGATGATTTTAAATGCTTTGCCGCTATCATTTGAAGCGATGATAGAATACTTGCCGCTGTCATATCGTAGCGAGGAAAGAATATTTGCCACTAATATGTTGAAGCGATGGTACATGCTGCTGTCACATTAAAACGAGGTTATTCGATGCCGCTGATATGTTGAAGCGAGGGGTATTAGTGTCGCGGTCATGACAAGCGAGGTGCATTAAAATAGACTGTTATAACAAGACTAGGGATTGACTTGGTATTGATGGAAACCGGTTATATGTCATGATATTTATAAACTATATTATAATCTGATGATTATGAATATGAGTTGTGGTACAGGGACAACCAAGGGAGCGTTTTAAATGCGTTGAATACATGATGTGCTTTGTATTTACAGTTTATGCATTTTTCATAATAATCGTATTGTGGTGAATATTGATGATTATATGCTCATGGTTTGTGGTTGTTCCTGTAGGTGCATTTTGGCATGGAGGGCTAAGGCCAGGGTTGATGCAGTGAGCAGTGTGAGGAGTGCTATCGGTATAGATGAACATGAATTCTTTGGTATAGTTTCTACGCAGGGTAGATTAAATCTATATCTTTACATTCATTTTGTGGGAATGTAATTAATTTCTTTTTGGAAATTTTATTTTGGCACTGTAATCCTTAAGCCCAGGCATTAACATGAACTCTTATACTCTGATGAATGCATGTTTAGCTCTCTTAATGCACTAAATCCACACTTAAGGTAGCGAGGTCTTACATTAGTGGTATCAGAGCAGTGGTTAGAGAACTCGGGGATGAACGAAGGGTAGACTTAGTGAACAAGTTGGCTAGGTATTCACTTATGAGCATGTTTATGCATGTGGTGCATATTTGAGTATATATTTGTTATACTAACATGCCTATTGTTATTCATGTTGACTAACGGTGTATGACATGAATTGTTTCTGGTTTTGGTTTATTATTGTTAACCCCTGTATTACAGCATGGCAGCCAGGAATTCTGAACACCTCAATGAGGAGGTGGGTGAGGCATTTAGTGTGAATGTGGGTATTGCTCAGACTAACCCTCTACCGCCACCGACTGTGGGCAAAGAACCTTTGGTACAACAGTTACTACCTGGGGAATCGAGTCCGACGCACTTTTTGACCTTCCATCCACCTCGCTTTGAGGGAATTGAGACAGGGGAAGAAGCAGAGGAATTGTTAGAGAGGATTGAACAGATCTTCGTGTCGGCACCGTGTGCCAAGACCGCTTGGTTGAGGTTGGCGGAGTTCCAACTGGCTAAGAAATCTTCCATGTGGTGGAAGACGACAGTTATGGAGATGAGAGCTCAGGGTATATTAGTGGACTGCAACTTATTCAGGATCTAAACCGGTACTTTTCAGCGGCTGCTAGACAGATGAAGGAGGACGAGTTCACTGAATTGAAGCAAGGCAACATAACAGTTTCCGACTATGCCTTGTACTATTCATCACTCTTGAGGTATGTCCCTCATATTGCTATCAATCAACATGCCAAGATGAGGCACTTCTTAAAGGGCTTGAGGCCAGAGCTATTTGATAGGGTCATTTCCAATAACACTAGCTCCTTTGATAATGCTCTGACTAGAGCGGAACTAGCGGAAATTGGGGTGAGTGCTTACAAGGATATTGTACCCCCTCATGTACCATATAAGAGGCTAGTTTCTGACAGTCTGAGGCCACGGGGAGAGCAGTTTAAGCCTCGTGGAACTTCTTCATCTTCCCGATTTAGTGGGAAGCGGTCTAATAACCGAAGGATCGGAGATCGAAGGAGTAAGCACCGACCAACCGGAGACCAACACAAGTTAGAAGGATGGGAGAAAAAAGATGTGATAATTGTGGAGGACCACACTTGGCTCGTGACTGCTCGGCTTGTTATAGTTGTGGCAAGGTGGGCCACATTGCTCGGCATTCTCCTACCCGAGGAGGACAGTCCGACTTCAGGTCGAACAGATCGAGATTTGATGACAGTGCAGTACATCAGAGGCAACAGATTATGCCTCGACCGTCGGGAGGTCAGACAGTGGGACCACCTCAGGGGCAAGTGTATGCACTGACTAGAGAGCAGGCTGAGGCAGCCCCAGAGGAGGTGATTGTGGGTAATTGCTATTTATTTACATACACCGCTTTTATTTTGATAGATACAGGTGCCTCCCACTCTTTTATATCTACGGATTTTGTGGAAAGACATCATATGTGACCGTCTCGGTTGCCCACGCCTCTTATGGTCTCGACACCCACTGGAAGGAATGTGATTGCTGATCAGGTATTATCTGAGTGTCTCATTTATTTTGAGGGCAATGAATTGAAGGCCGATTTTATTGAACTGGGAATGACGGACTTCTATTGCATTATGGGCATCGATGTACTGAACAGATATCAGGCAGTTGTTGATTGCCGACAGAGAATGGTTAGCTTCCAATATGATCAGGGGATTCAGTGGATATTCTATGGAAGTGGTCCTCATCCAAAGATTCTGTTAGTATCGGCTATCAAAATGTCACTACTGTTGGAACGTGAACATATGGGTTATCTCATATATGCCATTGATGTTGCGGGAAAGAAGGAAGAACAAAGAATTGAGGAGATACATGTGGCTGCGGAATTTCTGATGTATTTCCGGAAGAAATTCCAGGCTTTCCGCCGGGTAGGAAAGTCGAATTCGGAATTGAGCTTTTACCAGGAACATCCTCCATTTCTCGTGCCCCTTATAGAATGGCATCGGCGGAGTTGAGGAAACTGAAGGTGCAGTTGCAGGAACTCCTTGACAAGGGATACATACGTCCTAGTGTATTGCCTTGGGGTGCACCGGTCTTGTTTGTTAAGAAGAAGGATGGTTCGATGCTCTTGCGCATCGATTACCGACTATTGAATAAAGCGACGGTAAAGAACAAGTACCCTCTTCCGTGGATTGATGATCTGTTTGATCACTTGCAGGGCATGAAGATTTATAGCAAGATTGATTTGAGATCTGGGTACCTTCAGATACAGGTTAGAGAGGAGGATATTCAGAAGACAACATTTCGGACTCGGTATAAACACTACAAGTTCTTGGTTATGCCGTTCGAAGTGACGAACGCCCCGGCTGTCTTTATGAGTCTGATGAACCGAGTATTTCAGCCATATCTTGATCAGTTTGTTATAGTATTTATTGATGACATTTTCATCTATTCTAGGAGCGAAGTGGAGCACGTGAAACATTTGTGTACAGTGCTTCAGATTCTCCGAGATAGTTAGTTATTTGCCAAACTCAGTAAGTGTGAATTCTAGCTGGACAGTGTGGTATTTCTGGGTCATGAAATCTCTAGAGATGGGATATCAGTGGATCCCAGGAAGGTAGAAGAAGCAATGGAATGGTCTGCGCTACCTCTGTACCCGAATTCGGAGTTTCTTGGCTTGGTCGGATATTATCGACGGTTCATCGAGGGATTCTCAAAAGCCATTGACGCGGCTGACTCAGAAGGGAGTACCATTTATTTGGTCTGAGGCTTGTGAGCAGAGCTTCCAAGAGTTGAAGCATCGGTTGACGACTGCACACGTGTTGGTGATTCCCACTGAGAATGAGAGGTTTGTTCTTTATACAGTGCATCGTTACAGGGCTTGGGATGTATGCTGATGCAAGATAAGCATGTGGCGGCTTATGCATCGAGACAGTTGAAGCCGCATGAGACTAGATATCCAGTTCATGATTTGGAACTGGTGGCTATAGTGTTTGCCTTGAAGATTTGGCGGCACTACTTGTATGGTACTTCGTTTACCATCTACACGTATATACTCAGGAATTGAATATGATACAAAGGAGATGGATGGACTTGCTTAAGGACTATGATTGCGAGAAAGAGTACCATTCCGGGAAGGCGAACTTGACAGCTGACGCTTTGAGCCGGAAGGTGACGTCTAGTGCGGAGGACGTCATTCATTTGTCGGTATTGTTGACTTCCTACTGTCAGTTGGGCTATGACTTTGATGTGTCTGCATCGTCGGTACGTGTGTCCACATTGTTGGCAGAGCCGGATATTTTTTAGAATATCAGAAGGGCTCAAAAGACAGACGATGTGATACAAAGATGGTTAGCATTGGTCCTTCAAGGACAACCATCGAGATTCAGTATTGCAGAGGATCATTGAGGCTTGGTGACCGTTGGGTGGTTCCGAGTGTGCTGGAATTGCGCCAAGGGATCTTGCAACGGGCTCACAGTAGCAGGTTTAGCATCCACCCAGGCGGAAGGAAAATGTATAAGGACCTCTGTGACCAGTTCTGGTGGAAATGAATGAAACGAGATGTTGTGGCATTTGTTAAGAGGTGTTTGATCTGTCAACAGGTGAAGGCCGAGAGGCAGAGGTCCGGCGGTGAATTGAGAAATTTGGAAGTACCTAAATGGAAGTGGGAACACATATCATGGACTTTGTGACCCACTTGCCGAGGACTGCTTCAGGATTTGATGCCATTTGAGTGATTGTGGATAGGCTGACGAAGGTGGCTCACTTTATTCCATATAGTATGACTTTCACATACTTGAGGATGGCCCAGTTGTATATTCAGGATGTAGTGAGATTGCACGAAATTCCAGTTTCTATTGTGTCTGACCGAGACCCGAGGTTTACGTCTCATTTTTGGGAAGGCCTCCAGTCGGCTTTGGGAAGGCCTCCAGTCGGCTTTGGGAACTGAAGTGAGGTTGAGCACGGCTTACCATCCCCAAACTGATGGCCAGACCGAACGTACAATACAGACGCTCGAAGATATGTTATGGGCTTGTGTGTTGGAGTTTGATACTCCATGGCAGAATTCAGTGGCCTTGGTAGAATTCTCGTACAACAATAGCTACCAGGCGAGCATTCAGATGGCTCCTTTTGAGGCTCTTTATGGTAGACGTTGTAGGTCACCGTTGTACTAGGATGATTTGGACCGTAAGTCGGTCGGAGGACCGGAACTGATTCGGGAGATGGAAGAAAAGGTTAAGGTGATCAGACAGAAAATGAAACAGCCCAGGATAGACAGGCAGCCTATGCTAATAAACGGCGACGACCGTTGGAATTTCAATTGGGAGATAAGTTCTTTTTGAAGATCTCACTTTTCAGAGGTGTTGTGCGGTTTGGAATGCGCGGGAAATTATCCTCGAGGTATGTTGGGCCGTATGAGATCTTGCAGCGCATTGGTACCTTGGCTTACCGCTTGGCTTTTCCACCATCTTTGTCTGGGATATATGACGTGTTTCATGTGTCTTGAGGAAGTATGAGCCGGATCCGTCTCATGTGTTGCAGACTTCAGAAGTTCAGTTAGATTTTGATGTGTCCTATGTTGAACGGCCAGTTAGAATTTGGGTCGAGCGGATCGCAGACTTCGGAACAAGGTGATACCGATGGTCAAAGTTCAGTGGGTACTCAGGGGTGTCTAGGAGGCCACATGGGAGACGGAGCGACATATGGTGCAGCACTACCCTGAACTATTTTCTGGTATGTAAATTTATGTTTTGGTTTGGATTGGTAAGTGAATGCAATTTCGAGGATGAAGTTTTCTAATTAGGGGAGTATTGTGTTATCCCTGAAATTAATCATGTGCTTTATGGCTTCTAATAATAATTATGGTGTTATGATCATTATCATGGTTGGGAAATGTATAGTTATACGGTAAGCATGAACTTGTAATACATTTCAGGGTGCATGTGATGCATAGTGGGAAATGGTGATTTGGCATGATTTAGTGGACTTTGTTCTAGTAATGTAGAAAAAAACATGTTAATTGTTGTTATGACGCATTTTAATTGAGTAAATACTTTAAAATATCATGTAGGGATAAATGCATCATGCTAAATACTTGAACATCATGTTAAATTAAACCCCCACATTCTTCATATCTCACCCCCCTAACACCTCTCATCCCCCACCACTCAATTAAAAATCACACAAACCCTATCCCCCAAACCCATTTAATCGATCAAAAGAGGGAAAGAAGGGGGAGATTCCAAGAGCTTATAAATCTTTGATTCTTGCTAGGAAATTGAACCTCAAGGGTAAGGAAACATTCTTGTTAAGTTTTGAACTTGGTTTAGTTGAGTTTTGGGTTTGTATTTTGGGGAAAGAAACTGGGTTTGTTTAGAATGTTATGTATATTGTTGGTTTGTGGGATTTTTATGGATATTGATGTGTTTGGTGATGTATATTGAAGTTTTGGTTGTGTTGGGTTGTAAAGTTTTGAGGTTGTGGGGGTTGGAAGGAAGGTAGTGTGTGAAAATGGTGTTTTTCGCACCTACAGACATCGGCGATCGATCGGTGTGATTCGCGATCGTTCGCGCGTATCATGTCTCGGAACAGAAAGTTTCAGCGATTGATCACGAGTTGCCGCGATCGATCGGCACAAGCTCATCAATCGATCGCGGAATGGCATTTTTGGGCGATAAGCCAGTAGCATCTCACGATCGATCGAGGCCCATTGGCGATCGATTGCGAGACGCCAAATATTGGTATTTTGGTTATTTTGATGGGATTTTGGCGATGGACTATTATTTAGCTTCTAATATGAGTTGTGCAATTGTGTAGAGACTTCCCACATCCCGTATTTTGGAAAGGTACGTAGAGAGACGTACGGGTATCAAACAGTAACATGTATTTTATATAGATATTGGATTATGCATTGTGGTTGCATATACATATTGGATTATGTATTGTGGTTGCATATATATATGTTGATGCTTGGTGCACATCCCTTGAGTTGTTATATTCGAGTGATGATTTTAAATGCTTTGCCGCTGTCATTTGAAGCGATGATAGAATACTTGCCACTGTCATATCGTAGCGAGGAAAGAATATTTGCCGCTAATATGTTGAAGCGATGGTACATGCCGCTGTCACATTAAAGCGAGGTTATTCAATGCCACTGATATGTCGAAGTGAGGGGTATTAGTGCCGCGGTCATGACAAGCGACGTGCATTAAAATACACTGTTATAACAAGACTAGGGATTGTTTTGGTATTGATGGAAACCGGTTATATGTCATGACATTTATAAACTATATTATAATCTGATGATTATGAATATAAGTTGTGGTACAGGGACAACCAAGGGAGCGTTTTAAATGCATCGAATACAAGAAGTGCTTGTATTTATAATTTATGCATTTTTACATTATAACCATATTGTGGTGAATATGGATAATTATATGCTCATGGTTTGTGGTTGTTCCTGTAGGTGCATTTTGGCATGGAGGGCTAAGGCTAGGGTTGATGCAGTGAGCAGTGTGAGGAGTGCTATCGGTATAGATGAACAGGAATTCTTTGGTAGAGTTTCTACGCAGGGTAGAGTAAATCTATAGCTTTACATTCATTTTGTGGAAATGTAATTAATTCCTTTTTAGAAATTTTATTTTGGCATTGTAATCCTTAAGCTCAAGGCATCAACATGAGCCCTTTTATACTCTGATGAATGCATGCTTAGCTCTCTTAATGCACTAAATCCACACTTAAGGTAGCGAGGCCTTACACTTGGGCTTTAGTGACAGAGCTGACCTGCACTTTTTTATTTTGCCATTGCCTCATGCACTTGGGCTTTAGCAACAGCGCTGACCTGCACTTTTTATTTTGCCAAGGCCCATACACTTGGTCTTTAGTGATATGGTTGACCTGCACTTTTTTTTTATTTTGCCAAGGCCTCATACACTTGGGCTTTAGTGACAGAGCTGACCTGCACTTTTTATATTTTTCCAATGCCTCATACACTTTGGCTTTAGTGATAGGGCTGACATGTACTTTTTATTTTGCCAAGCCCTCATACACTTGGGCTTTAGTGACAGGGCTGACCTGCAATTTTTATTTTACCAGGGCCTCATACACTTGGCTTTAGTGACAGGGCTGACCTGCACTTTTTTATTTTGCCAAGGCCTCATACTCTTGGGATTTAGTGGCATGGCTGACCTGCACTTTTTTATTTTGTCAATGCCTCATACACTTGAGCTTTAGTGACATACATTGTAGGAAAGGAGAAATTTCACTAGATAAAGTTGAGGTATTCATACATCAGATCAGAATGTTACTAAAGAAAATGCGTTCTTACACCAGATTAAAACATTAATAGTAAGACGGCTAAGAGTGATACTTTCTTAGGTGATTGATAAGCGTGATTTTTACACTTATTTTGCTATGAATTTATGTGCGTTTTATAATGATTCTTGAATGAAATGACATTTTTTTTGTATTAATTTGCATGTTTCAGGACTCTTTGTGAAAATTCGAGGAAGTGAAGAAAATGAGCCAAATAATGATGGAAAGTGCATAGGAATTGAGAAGACCCAATTTGAAGCTGAAAAGTGGAAAATCATACATCGCCACCTACATGCAGCGCCCAATCGCCACTTATCGTGCATTCTTTGGAGAGAAAAAATCACGGATGTACGTCACTTGGAGGATTCATGGGCCAATATATTTTATAATATATTACAAAAGATGGGCGAGAATTAAAGAAACTTGAAGAGGAAAGTATTAGAATATTGGAGGAGATTTGACCAATCACATTTGAGTTAGGGAATTCAAGGACACGTGAGATTTGATGAGCAAGAATATAATATTCATTATGTTAGATAAGAGAGGGAATACAAATTGAGATGAAGAATCTAATAAATAGGAGGAAAGACATCATAGAGGATGTGTTTTTACGTGGAAAAAGGCAGGATATTTTTCATAAATAAAGGAAGATTCGCGTAGGATATGAGGGGCCGAGATTAAGATATGAATTTACGTAAGATTTCATGGAGATTTACTTAAAGTTACAAGATTACACGTGACCAAAATAAAGTCCAGTCCACCAACATGCCCTGAGCCCTCAACTACATCACTGTCGTCTTCCACCACATGGAAGACTTCTTTGCCAACTGAAATTCCGCTAACCTTAGCCAAGCAGTCCTAGCACAAGGTGCGGACACAAATATCTGCTCAATCCTTTCCAGCCATTTCTCCGCTTCTTCCCCTGTCTCAGTCCCCTCAAATCTAGGCAGATGGAAGGTCAAAAATTCTGTTAGGCTCAATTCACCCGGCAATAGCGGATGTGCAATCGGTTCAACACCCACAACTGGTGGTGGTAGGGGATTAGTCTGTGCGATGCTAGCATTCACACTCCCCACGTCACCCACCTCCTCATTTAGATTTTCCAAATTTTTGGCTGACATGCTGTAATACAAGGGTTAACAATAATACCAGAAATAATACATATGTTACACCGTTAGATAACATGAATAACAATAAGCATGTTAGTATAACCGTTTTATACACCAATATGCACCACATGCATAAACATGCTCATAAGTAAACACATAGCCAACTTGTTGCTGAGGCTACCCTTCACTCATTCCCGGGTTCTCTAACCACTGCTCTGATACAACTAATGTAAGAACCCTGTTACCTTACGTACGGATTAAGGCATAAGAAGAGCTAAACATACATCTAACAGAGTATAAGTTCGTGTTGATGCCCTGGGCTATTAGGATTACAGTGTCAAAGTAAAAGTCCAAAAGTGATTAATTACATTCACATCCAATGAATGTTAATCCTATAGTTTTACACTACTCATAGAGTATAGACTATACAAAAGAATTCCGTCATCATATACTAATAGCGCTCCTCACAAGCTCATCGCATCAACCCTTCCTTAGCCCTTCATGCCCAAAATATACCTACAGGAACAACCCCACAACCATGAGCATGTAACAAACCATATTCACAATAATATGATTGTAATATAGAAATGCATAAACCGTAAATACGAATCACTTCCTGTATTTAATACATTTAAATGCTCCATTTGGTTGTCCATGTACCACAATCATAATCAATAGATTATAATACCAAATATGTATGTCATGGCATGCATCCATTCCATGAATACTAATGGCCATTTCCAGTCTTATTATATCAGTGGCATAATACCCCTCGCGTTAACATGACAGCGGCATTAATACCCCTCGCTTCGACATATTAGCGGCATAATATCCATCGCAATAGTAATATGACAGCGGAATTATCCTTCGCTTCGACATATTTGCGGAAAATATTCTTCGTCTCTATAATATGACAACATCAAGTATTATATCATCGCTTCGACATGAAGGCGACAAGTATTCTTCATCACTGGAATATAACCTCGACTCACAATCACGTGCACCAATGCATTCCATGTATGTATGCAGCCATAATGCATCACCCAATCCATTATGCAACCACAATGCATAACCAAATTCATGTATGCAACCATAATGCATAACCAATGTATGTATGCAACCATAATATGTAGCCCAAATCTAATACGTAAAATACATTTTACCGTCCGATGCCCGTACGTCTCACTACGTACCTTTGTTCCAAAAGTGGAAATGTCGTAGGACTTTATCTCCTTGGTTGTGTTGCCACCTGGGATGGTTCTACACATTCACACAAACCAATATTAGAAGCCAATAATAGTCTGATACCAAAAATCCCACAAAATAACCAAAAACACATAATTTGGCTTCTCGCGATTGATCGCCAATGGGCCCCCGATCGATCGCGAGATGCTACTACTTCAACGCCCAAAATTTACCATTCCGCGATCGATCGCTGAAAACATGCCGATCGATCGCGGACTTCGCCGATTGATCGCGGAAAGTCTATGCCGCGCACCCTGATGCTCGCGATCGATCGCGGAAACGCACCGATCGATCGCGGATACCTGTAAATGCAAAAATCGCCATTTTCAACACACTTCATCCCCTCCAACCCATTTTCCTTCAAACAACAACCAACCAACATCATCAAAACACCCTAAACTATCAATATAAACCTTAATAACACCAAAATCCAACACCCAACCAAAAACAACATATATCCAAACAAACCCATTTTATTTCCCCAAAATAGCAACCCAATTCAAAACCAAACTTCATAAAAACAACAAGAAGGAATCTATACCTCTTTTGGACTTCAAATCCGGAAATCCTACAATCCAAGTTTTGCAAAGTTTTCCTTCTCCTCTCCTTGCTAGAAACGAGATTGGGGTTTTGGGGGTAGGGTTGGGAGTGATTTGATAAGGAGTGGTGAGTTATGAGGGGTAATGGGGTATAAGTGGGTTGATTAAAATATGACCCAGTATTTAGCATGATGTATAAAATATCCTCAACATGATATTTTAAAAGCATTTTCCAAAAAATACACCATAATCCCAATTAAAAACATGTTTTACCCAAAACAATTAATACCCACTCCAAATAAACCATGCCATAACTCAAATTCCCAACATGCATCACATGCACCCTGAAATGCATTACCGGGTCACGTCCACCGTATGACTAAGCATTTCACCATATTAATTAATTCAACACGAAATTAATTAACACCATAAATATCACATAAACATAATTAATGCCAAATGCACATAATTATTTCGGGGATATCACAAAAATTGAAAGAAAATTTATTCTAAAATATTAAAACTATGTTCTAAGGTCTGAATAATGTCTTCAAGAGGCTGATATCTCGAGTATATAGGCTTGGGGGCTGAATGAGTAGGTTAGAATCCAAGTTGAAAGGAAAGAAATCAAGTCTCCAAACTTTCCAAAATACTTCAGCCGATCGATCGAGCGCATCAATCCGATTGATCGAGCTCTCACAAAATCTGTTGCTTGAATTTTCTGTCTCGGTCGATCGATCGAGCTCATTCTTCCGATCGATCGAGCACCTTGTATAAATTTTATGCATTTTTCTTGGTCTACTTTGATCCCTTGTCAACTCTAATGCATTTCTTGATCTTTATTCGCCTTGGTTAGCTCTATTTCTTCGATTCCACCTACAATTACATAAATATACCATTAGGTAGCATATGTATCAAATTATCCATCAAAACATACCAAATCGTAAACAATTAAACTCAATAGATGTGTCTATTTTTAGTCACATCAAACTCCCCATACTTACTCTTTACTCGATGATAGGGTTGAATATTACGTGTATTTTTACAATGATATGTATATATTTTGTGTAGATTCCGGGATGATGTTACGCTTTTTGGTATTTATTTGGTTGTTTCAGGAATCTAGGTGGAAAGTGGAAGAATTGAGCTAGAAGGAAGAAAACGGATCAAACCGAGGCAAGAATTAAAGAATTCGGATTTTGGCATTACCGATCGATCGGTAGTGGAGCGCGATCGATCGAAGGAGACAGAGTTTTGGCCAACGAGAAAAAGAAGAGCTCGATCGATCGGAAACTTATGCTCGATCGATCGAGCATGGCAGAAAATTTACAAGCGAGATTGAAGAAAGCTCGATCGATCGGCAGTTCATGTTCGATCGATCGAGCGAAGCAGAAAAAGTCAGGGCCGAGAGTTTAAAGTGCTTGATTGATCGAGACAATTGTACCGATCGATCGAGCCGCAGAATTTTCAGAAAAAAAGACTTGATTGAGTTTGATCTATATGAAACACTTCCATCCACCCCCTCTTCTATAAATAAGGGACCTAGGGCACGAAATAAAGGAGAATATTAGACCCAATATCATATCATACACCAAGGTTATGATTTTCAAATTTATTGATGTTTATGAGGTTATACATCTTTTTAGTTTGATTTGAATATAATTAAGTTTATTTTATCAAGGTTAGGGAAAATTGTGATTGAGTCATTGATTTGAATGTGCTTGAGTGGATTAATTATTTTGTGCATGAATTATAATCTTAATGCTATCAAAGCCTTGCTAACTTTGATTGAATTTGTGAATTATAATTGAGATCGAGAGATAAAGTTATAATACGCTATAATAATTCGTGTTGTATGTTAAAGATTTAGATCGAGAGATTAAATCACATACGTGATCACTTTGAATTGAAAGATTTAAAGTTAACGGTTTTCATCGAGATTTATTCAATATTAAATTGGTATAAGTGAACGAGAGTTACTTGTTTCAATTTAATATTAGTTTCAATATAGCTTGAGAAAGTGTATTGATTATATTAGGGAATCCGACACCTTAAGAATTAATTGGGTAGTAATTATTCTTACAAACAAATCATTGACAATAACACAATTGAACCAAAATCTTGATAAACTTCTCGAGTGGAATTCCTTCGCATCTTCAAAGGAGTTGGTTTAGTTTTGAGTTTTTAATTTTTTTAGTTTAATTAGATAATTATTCATCTATTTCGTAGGTTAAATATAATTTTGCTAATTTTATTTGGTACTTATACGTTAGTCCCTGTGGGTACGACATCCTTTCTTTTAAATCATTATATTAAAACTTGACACCGTGCACTTGCGGTCAAAATCGCTACACTGGAATTAATTGTTTAAAATAAGAGCGATCAAGTTTTTGGCGCCGTTGCCGGGGACTAATTTGTATAAATCATACGAGATTAGTTAATTGTAATTTAGCCATTTATTTTTGTTTTGTTTGTTTGTCACTTTTGACCGTTGGGTTTACTACATTCGTGTTTCTCCTTTTGGGTTGTTTTTTACAGGTAGTCATTTTCTTGGTACATGCTAAGGAGTAGCAACCCCACATTCGAGCCGTTTGACCCAGAAATTGAGCGAACGTGTCTAAGGAAAATAAGGGAAGCTCGAACAATGGCGGATAACAATCAAGAAGGGGGCGCGAATAATGAAGCACCGAATCCAAGATCTATGATGGATTTTGCTCAACCAGCTTTCCATGGATCACTGTCAAACATTACAAGGCCAAGTATTCAAGCCAACAATTTTGAGATAAGGCCGGCAATAATTCAGATGATCCAGCATTCAGTGATGTTTGGGGGAGTAGCCACTGATGACCCAAAAGCTCACATCTCCAACTTCTTGGAGATTTGTGACACCTTCAAACACAATGGCGTTTCTGATGATGCCATCAGGTTACGGTTATTTTCCTTTTCATTAAAAGATAAAGCTAAAGCATGGTTAAATTCTTTACCTGCAGGATCTATTACCACTTGGGAGGGGATGACACAATCGTTCTTGTCTAAATATTTTCCCCCTTCCAAAACTGCGAAGATGAGAAACGATATCACCACGTTTGGGCAATATGATCCTGAAACTTTATATGAGGCGTTGGATCGTTTCAAGGACTTGCTTAGGAGATGCCCACATCATGGTCTTCCTATTTGGCTCCATGTACAAACCTTTTATAACGGTTTATTTTCATCTAACCGTTCTATGATTGATGCAGCCTCAGGAGGATCCATTATGCGTAAAACACCGGAAGCATCTTATGAACTATTGGAGAGATGGCTTCTAATAACTATCAATGACAATCGGAGAGGAATGTGCCAAAGAAACCGAGTGGAGTTCATCAAATTGACGTCATCACTGCTCTTTCGGCACAGTTGGAAGCATTGAACAAAAAGATAGATAGCATGAGCATGACAGCGATGCAAGCTCAAGTTATCACTTGTGACTTATGTGGAAGCAATCATCCAAGCACCGAGTGCCAGACAGGTAATCCGTTTACACAGTCTAATGAATCTGCTAACTATGTAGGAAATAGGCAGCCCAACAACCCATATTCCAATACTTACAACCCGGGATGGAGGAATCATCCAAATTTGCAATGGTCCAACCAAAACAACGTGTTGAACCCACAACAACAACCGGGAAATGTACCTAAGCCGAGTATGGAGGAGCTCTTGACCAAATTAATATCATCGACAGAAACTAGGATGCAAAATCAGGATGCATCTATAAAAAACATGGAGGTTCAAGTGGGGCAACTTGCATCTATAATTCATGGACGAGCTCAAGGGACACTACCAACTGATACAGTGAAAAACCCGAAGGAGCAAGCAAAATTGGACCACTGAGAAGGAGGTGGCAGTCCAGCTTGGGACTATAAATTAAGAACTTTCTATCTCTTTCTCTTGTTTGTTTTTCATTTTTAGTTTAAATTACTTTTTATTTTCTTTCTTGTTATTTTTTTAGCCTAACTCCGTGCGTTAATTTTCAAATGCAGAAAAATGGAATGAGCCCAATTGGTGGGGCGGATCGAACATTGAAATTTTTTGTGAAAATTGGTCTGGAATGGTCGATCGAGAATAAAGCTCGATCGATGACCATGGGTTACAAACAGAAATTTTCGTTTTTAAAGGATAGATGTCAGCAGAAATCCAAAAGAAAAATAACCCTCCCAGAATTTTCATAGGAAAAAAATCATCCTCTTTGCCCTAACCCCCAAATTCTCTCTATAATCTTTCCCACAAACTCACAAATCTTGCAAATGATGCTTCAAAGCTTCTTCTAATTACATTTTTTGCAACAGATTTGAAGATCCAAAGCTGAATTGGGAGTTTTGATCAAAAAGGGGGAACTCAAGCAAATTCTACAATATCACCTAGATTTCCATGGTATTCGGTTTCAACCCTTCTATATATCCATGAATTAGTGAATATTTATGTTTGGGTATACAAGGATTGGAGTTTTTGGTGAACTTGGGAGTTGAGTAGCTATTTTTTCTGGGGACTTAAAGTGTTGGTTGGTAATATTGGTGAGTTCTTGTTGTGGTTGAGATTGAAGAAGTGTGAATTTTGAACTGATAAATGGCTCCAAAGAAAAAACAAAAGCAAGTCAAAGCCACCACTTCGTCTTCAGATTATGATGAGTGTCGATTCGTGAATTCCGTAGCGACGGAATTATACCCCAGTTATCACCGGAAACCCCTCAGCCGCGAAAGGGGAATGAGTTTAGAACGACTTGAATGCCCTGTCATTCAAGAAGCAAGGCGACGAGGTTGGTTTGAGTTTACTCAAAAACCTATTGATGTGGTGGTCCCTGTTGTAAGGGAATTCTATGCTAATCTAAGGACAGTCCACCAAAATTCAAGGGAGGTTGTGTTTGTAAGGGGTACGGATGTTGAATTTGATAATTCAAAATAAATGAAATTTTTCGGATGCCATCAATAAAGAACAGTGATTACAAAGCTTTCAAGACGAGCCAAATCAACTATGATGAGGTACTCTCTGTAATCAGTATTGATGGGACTGGTTGGCAAATGAACAACAATGGAGAGCCCCAGTTGGTCAAAAAGAAACATTTGAAACCAGAGGCACAAGCATGATTCTCCTTCATAGCCTCCTGGGTCATGCCATCGACCCACACATCTGAGGTCACCAAGGAGAGAGCTGCCCTGGTAATTGCCATACTCATAGGGCAAACGGTGGATTTGGGGTACATTATAAATGACCACATATGTGACATCGGCAGGAGTCCGCCCACCTCCGTATTACCTTTTCCATCTACTATCACAGCTCTTTGCAAGAGATGCGGAGTGAAGTGGGATGCCGATGAAGAACTCCTACCACCAAAAGGACCAATAGTGGTTGAGGACCACCACCCCCTACAGGCCAACGTAGGGCTGAACCACGGCCTTCGAGCAGCAGACATGCTGGGCCATCCTCATCTTCCTCTACAGAGCATTCATCTATCACCTTGGGCTCCCTTCACAGGGATCTCCAAGACATCCGCCTGGAACAGTAGGGCATCCGAAATTTGCAAAGGGAAATACAGTGGGGCCAAGCACAGATAAGTCAGCACCAAATGGAGTTCCTGCAATATCAATGTGCATGGAACAATGCCTTGGCCCAAGGTTTCCCAGCTATCCAGTTTCCACCCGAGCCGCAATTTCAGCCATATCCGCCATACCAACCACCACCACCACCACCTGAGTACCAACCATACCAACCACCACCACCTGACTATCCGCCATATCCATTGATCGCTTTTATTTTAAACAGAAAATTCCAATGTAGCGATTTTAGACCGCAAGTGCACGGTGTCAAGTTTTAGTATAGATATGAAGAATACGGATTGTCGAACCTACAGGGACTAACAAGCAAGTACCAAATAAGACACTTTTAACTATATTTAACCTACGAAAATTTATTAAACAATGAAACTACTAATTAATTAAAATAACTACTAATCCAACCAAGTCAATCAAAGTAAACGAGAAAAATCCACAAGAAACGATTATCAAGGCGTCGGCTCACCAATGCAATTCCCTACAATTCTCGATTGAAAATTCAAATATTCTTAAGGTGACGAGTTCTCCGAATTTATCTAATATACTCTCTCGAGCTATATTAAACCTAATATCAAATTGCAGTAAGTCACTCTCGTGTACTTATTTAACAACTCAATATTGCATAGATCCATGAAAACTCATAGCTTTCAATTACTAGATATCTATGGCTATCACGCATGTATTTGTCGTCATCTCTCGATCTCGGTCTGAAATCCATGGTATGAGTTATTAATTCAGTATCATAAAATCATCTCTCGATCTCAATTACGACACTAACATCATTCAAAGGTGATCAATCCTCTAAAAGCATGAAGAACATAAAACATACGCAAAGAACTATAAGAATTCAATCATTAAATCATCAAATCGAAGGTTCATAACAAAGGTTCGCCTAGCCTCGATATATAAACTTAGTTCATACTCATAAATAAATACCAATACTCAAACATGTCTTGCAACAATCCAAGCATGATATAATCAAAATAAAACTAAACTAAAGTTTAAAAGTAAGAATAAACTCCCAGCGTCGACTCCGGTCGTAGATCTTTGCTTCCTCTCTTGCTTCTTTCTCGATCGTCTCTTTAATCGCCTTGTTGGAGTTGTTCCAAAGTCATAGGGTAAAAAGGTTGAAGGATGATGAGGGGTATGAAGGGCTGGACGTCTGTGTTGTGAAATTCTGGACGTGAAAGGCGTGAGTCTCCTATTTTTTTACGTCCAGCAATTCACGTAAACCCCTAAAATCTAAACCAATATCTTGTGGCCCCCATCTCTCACGTGAATCTTGTTCTTCCTTGTGATTTTTTTCCAAATTCCTCAAGATACGTCCCTCCACGTCTGCTCTCTTTTATGAATCTCCCATGAAAAATCTCCATATAATAATATATAGTGTTTAATATATTGTAGGAGATTTTTGTGGTCAAAGAGTCCAAGATTCCATAAACAAATGATTTTCTTTCCTAATGTCATCTCACGTGTGATTTTTCTATTCCCATCATGCAAATTGAAATATACTGCAATATCTATCTTGAACAATATTCTGATATCTCATTTGTGTTACGTGAATGCTCATGATGTACCGTGCAATTTTCCACTTTTCATCTTCAAATTGGGTCTTATCCATTCCTATACATTTTCCATATTATTTGGCTCATTTTCTTCACTTCTTCGCATTTGCTCAAAGGTTCCTGAAACATACAAATTTATACCAAAAAACGTAAAATCGTCCAATCACAGTAAATAATACAAGAAAACATAGAAATATAAGTGCAAAAATGGCACTTATCATCCATCGTACCAGTCAGAGGAGCCTTACTATCCAGTACCCCCACCGGAGCATGATAAGGACGACGATCACTGACGATCGTCGTCGAGGTATGTGTTTTGCTTTTGCGCTTATTGTTTACTATACATTGAGGGCAATGCATGTACTAAGTTTGGGGGGGGGGGGGGGTGTTTACTGGTATCTGATGTTTTCTCTTGTTACTTACCTTGCATGACTAGTCTATCATAAGATTACATAGTTTTTGGGCACAGAAATATTTTTTTTTTTTGAAAAAAAAAAGTTCATCATTAAGAAATAATGAATTAGACTTGCAACGGTATTACATGATGATATTAATCCCCATCTCAACTAAAGTCTTGAAGATTTTTTACTTGTTTGTGAATATCTATGGTTGGGTTAATATTTCAAAATTGAGGAACATTTTGAGCACTTTTGAGTCATGATTGAGGGAAATATATATTGGAAAATTTTTGTTAACTATGATTTGTCTTGAGGATCTTAAAGCACTCTAGAACCTATTTGAGGGCACTTTGAGGCGAAATTTTATAATTAGGAACTTGACTTAGACATGATTTAGGCGATCTTTGAAACGTTTGAGCCTTTCAAGCTTACCATGTATATATCAATCTCTAGTTTCCAAATTTGAGCCTAATTGAGAAAAAAGAATGGAGTATGTTTAACATACTATTAGCCCCAATTCAACATTCGTTGGCAAACTCATTAAACCCACCTACTTGAGCCTAAATTGAATATTTTTATCTTTACCCTAAGGGAGTATAATGATTCTCATTAGACACATGAATGTCTATACTTTGATGAGCTTATTGTTGAAAAAAATTGATGAATGAGAAAAGAAAAAGATAGACAAAAAGCCTTGAGAAAAAAAAAAGACTAAATAAGACCCAAAGTGGCCAAGGCTATAAAAGAAAAAGAAGAGAAGCTCAATGTTGTGCTAAAAATATGAACATTACATGATTATACTATCTTCTTTGTGTTACCCTATCTTTTCTTTGAAGCCAAACACCTAGGCCTAACATTACAAGCTTTAAAAGACCTATTAATCCAAGTCTAGGGAATAATTACATTAGTGGAGAAGTGCTTGAAAAGTAGACTTATGGAGTGTTTAATAGTAATCTTGACTTTGAGTTTAATAGCATTATTTGATCCTCAAAGTATATATGAAACTCAAGATTGAAATTAACAGACACGCACTTTTCGATTTTGCGATATATTGCTTGGCTTAGGAGAAAACACTTCTTGTTAATTTTTGGATTGACTTATGATTGAAGTATTAGTGGGACTTCTGAGCTTTTACATTTGAGTTGCTAAGTAATTCATTTAAAGTATTGATGATGAACTTTGCATTTTGATCTTAATGCTTGCTCGAGGACGATCAAGTCTATGTTTGGGGGAGTTGATAGGGTTGAATATTACGTTTATTTTTGCAATGATATGTATATATTTTCGTGTAGATTCCGGGATGATGTTATGCTTTTTGGAATTTATTTGGTTGTTTCAGGAATCTAGGTGGAAAGTGGAAGAATTGAGCTAGAAGGAAGAAAACGGATCAAACCGAGGCAAGAATTGAAGAATTTGGATTCTAGCATGACCGATCGATCGGTAGTGGAGCGCAATCGATCGAAGGAGACAGAGTTTTGGCCAACGAGAAAACGAAGAGCTCGATCGATCGGAAACTTATGCTCGATCCATCGACCATGGCAGAAAATTTACAAGCGAGATTGACGAAAGCTCGATCGATCGGCAGTTCATGTTCGATCGATCAAGCGAAGCAGAAAAAGTCAGGGCCGAGAGTTTAAAGTGCTCGATCGATCGAGACAATTGTACCGATCGATCGAGCCGCAAGAGAAGAAGTAACGTTCAATGCATGGATTCGACTCCTACGTTATCGTACTTCTAAACTTTAGTTGTTTTGATTTTCAAATTTATTGATGTTTATGAGGTTGAGAAACAATTGTACATCTTTTTAGTTTGATTTGAATATAATTAAGTTTATTTTATCAAGGTTAGGGAATTGTGATTGAGTCATTGATTTGAATGTGCTTGAGTGGATTAATTATTTTGTGCATGAATTATAATCTTAATGCTATCAAAGCCTTGCTAACTTTGATTGAATTTGTGAATTATAATTGAGATCGAGTGATAAAGTTATAATACGCTATAATAATTCGTGTTGTATGTTAAAGATTTAGATCGAGAGATTAAATCACATACGTGATCACTTTGAATTGAAAGATTTAAAGTTAACGATTTTCATCGAGATTTATTCAATATTAAATTGGTATAAGTGAACGAGAGTTATTTGTTTCAATTTAATATTAGTTTCAATATTGCTTGAGAAAGTGTATTGATTATATTCGGGAATCCGTCACCATAAGAATTAATTGGGTAGTAATTATTCTTACAAACAAATCATTGACGATAACACAATTGAAGCAACATCTTGATAAACTTCTCGAGTGGAATTCCTTCGCATCTTCAAAGGAGTTGGTTTAGTTTTGAGTTTTTAATTTTTTAGTTTAATTAGATAATTATTCATCTATTTCGTAGGTTAAATATAATTTGCTAATTTTATTTGGTACTTATACGTTAGTCACTGTGGGTATGACATCCTTTTTTTTAATCACTATACTAAAACTTGACACCGAGCACTTGTGGTCTAAAATCGCTACACTGGAATTAATTGTTTAAAATAAGAGCGATCACTCGACCTCGAGTAAATCAGACAAAACTACAATATTTTTGTTTGACTCATAGATTCATAACAAACTAACTTATCTCCACTTTAACGCATCAACAATTTTAAACATGCATAATAATGAAAGGTGGTGAAAAGTTAACAGTTGAACAAGTTCAATCCTTAAACATCTCATACTTAACAAAGTAGTGAACGTGCGTGTGTGGTCATAAACAAGTGTCATGTACAAATTATAGATCCAATAGATGTAAACTCACAATAATTCAAGTTATACACTAACACAAGTATAAGCTCACGTGCACACTCTTCTCCACTATCTTAGCCACTTTGCAAAAACAAATCAAGTAGGTCTTTATTAGCTTGTAGCTTGGCCTAGGTATTGGCTTATGAAAGAAAGGGTAAGCTATATCAAACAAGAGAGTATAATGTTATGCACAATAGAGAGCTTCTCTTCTTGCATGAATTTTTCAACTTTGTTTATTTTTCACACCTTCTATATTTTTGCAAGGTTTATCTCAATTCTTCTCTTCTTTTGTGCCTTGGCTCCCTTTGGAGTCATATTTTTTATTTTATTTTCTCAATGCATCGCTTTTCTTTCATGCATCTCATTCTTTTGACAATAAAGTTCACAAAACATTTGAATCATTGAAAACATAAGTGAATGTGAATGAAATACATCATACTCCCTTCAAAGGTGTGGATTAAAATCACATTTAGGCTTATTAGGGAAGAATGATAAGCTAGTCAAAGAATGTCGAATGGGGGTCGTTTGTATGCTTAGCATACAACCATTCTTTAGCATTAAGGCTCAAGAGGGTACTAGTGTTTGATTTATTTACATGGTAGGCTTGAATGGCTCAAACGCATCAAAGATCGCCTATATCACTTTCATGTTTGCAAGTAGTCTAGACATACGCCTCAAAGAGTATGTAGTTAAGTTCTAGCATGTATTATAGACTTCTTAAGACTATCCCAAAATTCACACAATCTTCACTAAGCTATGCACACTTCACAAGTCATGACAATAATGTGCTCAAAATATTCAATTACTATGTCAAAGCAAAATTTGCATTAGAGTTTAAAGTTTTCCAAGGTTAACAACTCACCTATGTTCAAAAGCATGCATGATATCAATTAGATTTCATCATGGGCTAGTGATTCTAAGCATGTGTTCATTGCTAACTATGAGCTCAAATTTTTCAATTTTTTTGTATTTTTGTAATAGGAAAGCAATAACACACCACTAATCCCTCCCCCATACTTAAATCTTACATTGTCCCCAATGTAAGGCAAAAATACAAGAAAAGAGAAAAGTCTAACTATGAAGGAATAAAAATAAAAGGGAGAAATGACACTAACTCCCCTTGGGTTGCCTCCCAAGCAGCGCCTCTGTTTAACGTCGGTGGCCCGAGGCCAGTCCTCTATCAAGGTGGGTGATGCGATGTCGCTCTATCCTTCTTTTCCCACCTCAATATCTTCTTAAGTCCCTTGAATTTCGGTTTGTGTGACTTGCTTGTCTTGGGGAGGTCATCAACAGTCTTTGTTCCTCCTCCTTCAGTTGTTGCTTGCTGTGGTCTATCTGGAGGGTGTGTCTTTTCAACGGTACGATCCTGTAACTGAGAAGAAAGAAAGTCAGCAGTATCATGAGTAGATAAAGCAGCAATAGTATGAACATTATGCACAAGGCTCGAATCCATACCTCTTTTTTCTTCAAGGTCATCAGTAGCCTTTACTAATTCACACAAAACATTATTATCAAAATCATTACGTATCATGTACTCAGTGCTATCAACAGTGTAACTAGTGTGTTCATGAGTTTGAATGGTTTCATAGATATTGAACTTCGCCATCTCACCATTAAACTCCAGCGTTAAAGTTCCACTATTTACATTGATTATGGATTTAGAAGTCTTTAAGAATGGTCTCCCTAATAGAATGGGGCTAGATGGATCACCATTTTCCATGTCTAAGACATAGAAATCGGTGGGGAAGACCAAGTTCTCTACATGCACAAGTACATCTTCTATTATCCCCTAGGAATAACCGTGGACCTATCAGCTAATTGAATCACAGTACTGTCTCGTTTCAAAGGTCCAGGTTTCAGTTGAGTGTAGATTGAGTAAGGCATAACATTAATGGAAGATCTTAAATCTAGCATCGCCTTCTCAATTCTAGTGGTTCCAATCACACAAGGGATAGAGAACATTCACGGGTCCTTACACTTTGTGGGAATGCTTCTTTGGATGGTCGCAGAAACATTCTCACCTAACTCAATCTTGGGGCACCCTTTTCTTTCTTTGATCTTACCCACTTTCCAAACCTCCTTCAAAAGTCTAGCATATCGGGGCACTTTCATCATGGCATCATGTAGTGGGGCGTTTTCCTCGTAGCTTCGGAAAGTGTCATAGAGTCCCTTAAATCCAGCTTCTTTCCTATTATCCTTCAATGCAAGGGGGAATGGAGGTTCAATTTTATATTCAAAAAATTTAGGGAGCATACCTCGTGGTTCCTCTTCTTGCATAAGACCTTCACTGTCCTTCTCTACTTTCATCTCTCCTTTCTTGGGTGGCATCAGTACCACCTTCTCCTCAGCTTCATCTTCAAAGTGATGGCACTCACATTTTCCCTTCGGTTTACCTCTGGCTGTGAAGGAAGTCCATTTTATATTCTCGCTTCAATCTTGTTGAGCGTAGTCGCCAACTGCCCCATTTGCGTAGTTAAGCTTTGAATGCTCGCCCTCATTTCCTGTTGAAATTGCAAGCTATTTTCAGCAATAACTTTAACAATATTCTCTAACCTGTCAGAAGGAGCATGCACTGGCGGTGGAGGAGGTCTCTGATATGGCGGTCTATAGGGTGGATGTTGGTTCATTTGTTGATTCTCATAGCCTTGGTTCGGATGGTCCCTCCAACCTTGGTTGTAGTTGCCCGATTGATGGTCATAACTCCTTTGTGTGGGGGCCAGGAAATCCTCCCGCTGCATTCACATGCTCAGTGGATGTCTCTTGTAGGGATGGACATGCATCAGGGGATGGCTCACGGCTAGACAGATTCCACATGGCTTCATCTTCCCTACATTGCCACCTGCAAGATTACGCACAAGAAAAGTTAAGTCTATCAATTGTTGTTCCAGATTGGATACATTTACTTCTTTTCTTGGCGGTTGTCCATGGCAAACATGTCCAAATTACTGGGAGTTGGCAGCCATGTTTGCTATCAAGTTCCTTGCCTCCTCCGCTGTCTTATCAATAAAAGCTCATCTGTTTGCCGCATCCACTAAGTTCATGTCACCAGAAAGTAAACATTCATAGAAATATTGAATTAAAAGGTGTTCACGTATCTGATGTTGTGTGCAGCTCACACACAACTTCTTAAAACGTTCCCAGTACTCATGCAATGACTCCTCCTGGTACTGCTTCATACCATAGATCTCTTTCCTTATGTTAGTCGCCCTTGAAGCCGGAAAGTACTTCTCAAGGAAGACTATCCGTCCACGTGGTGATGGATCCAGAGGGTAGATAGAATAGCCAATCTTTAACAGCATCTTTTAGAGAGAATGGAAAGGCTCTCAGTTTGATTTGCTCATCCGTTACGCCAGCAGGCTTCATAGTAGTGCATACCACGTGGAATTCCATCAAATGCTTGTGCGGGTTCTCACCTGCAAGACCATGAAAAGATGGCAATAGATAGATTAGACCAGATTTAAGTTCAAAATTTACGTTATTTGCAAGTGCAAGGAAAGTGATGCAGAGAGGCTGTTGATCCAAGTTAGGATTCGCCAACTATCTCAAGCTTTGATTCGCAGCCATGTTGTTCCTCTCCTCTTCTTCCTCAAGTATCCTTGCTTCTCTTCTTCTCCGATGTAGTGTCCTCTCGATCTCAGGATCGTAGTGAAAATTATCTTAGTAATTAGATGATTCGCCTGTACTCATTAACAAACCAAAGTAGCAATAAAAATTGATAAAAAAAAAATTAAGTTAACACAAAAGTAAACGCCTTCCTAGGCAACGACGCCAAATACGCCCAAATTAACCCTCTCAAATTAATAACAGTTATGAATGCAGTAGCATGAGTAGGGATCGATCCCACAGGGAAGTGAGTATTTTTGTGCTAACAAGAATCAAAATAGGGGGTTTTCAAAATTCTTTAACTCTAAAGTAATTAGACTAAAGCAAGCAAATTACAAGTTTATCAAGATTAAAAAGCAATATAAATAGGGCTATGGTTCCGGTTATTACGTGAGCTAATAGGATTACAGGCCAAAATAAAACTTTGAAGCTAATTAATTACATCCCCAAATGAATGTTAACACTATAGATTTACACTACTCCTAGAGTAGAGACTATACCAAATCCTGTATCCTAATTCACAAGGCTCTTCGAAGCTCACTGCCTCAACCCGGCCCATAGCCCTCCAAATCCAAAGGTGTACCTACAGGAACAACTCACCATGAGCATATACATCACTATTCAACACAATCAAACAAAATAACGTAAATAGTTGCATGAGATATATATGTATATATGCTCCCTGATTCACCACATTAGCACACTTCCTTTGTTGTTCCTGTTTCATAAACTCATGCACAAAATCATTAGCTCACAAGGTAATGATCGATATCACGTTCCCGTTATAATCACAATATTCCACATTAATCACAATATTCAACATTAATCACTAGAATTGTGACTGTTCCGGTCCCAATACAACAACGGAATTTTAGGACCCCTCGCTTCGACATATAGCGGCATCATATGATATCCCTCGCTTCGACAATGACAGCGGCATGTTACCTCGCTTAGACATGACAGCGGCAAATATCATACTACCATCGCTTCATATGACAGCGGCAAGTACCTCCCTCGCTCGGAGATAAAGGCTACCGGAACTTTCATCAATTCTACCACAATAATCAAACACAATAGTTGATTCCATTACCACGATATATCACTATCATTTCACATAAATCATCACATATAAGGATTCACTATCCACGGTATTACACAATAAATAATCAAATGCGTAACACATTTTACCGTCCGATGCTCGTACGTCTCACTACGTACCTTAATTCCCAAAAGTGGACAAGTTGGAGAACTTTATCTCCTCGATGTTGTTGGCACCTGGGGTGGTTCTACACAACCACACAAATCAATATTAGAAGCTAAACAATAGCCAAATACCAAAAATTCCACAAAAGAAATCATTTTTCAAAATACCACAGTTGGCGATCGATCGCTTGGCTGAGGCGATCGATCGCCTCAAATTTTTCTTCGCGGCGATCGATCGCCTACCCCTTGAATTGGCTACTGCCTCTCGGCGATCGGTCGCCTCATATCAGGCGATCGATCGCCTGTCCCAAAATTTTGGTACTGTCCTTCGGCGATCGATCGCCCCATTTCAGGAGGTCGATCGCCTCGCACAGACTCGCGATTTTTCACCATTTTTGCATACCAAAACCTTCCAATCCATACCAACACTTAAACCAACACACCAACAACATAAATAACAACATAAACCTTCAAAATACACCTCAAAACAAGCATAAATCCAACCCTCAACCAAAACCACAACAACCCAACACAAACCCATTTTAAAACCCTTCAAAAAACTCCACAAATCAACTTTTTGCAAGAATTTCTCTTCACCCTTAGGCTCAAAAACGAAAATGAAGAGAAAGGAAGGGTTTGGGGTGGTGGTTTGGTAAAGGTAAAGTGATAGTGAGGTGTGGGGTTGGGGTATAAAGGGTTAAATTAAAATGCATTCCACAATCCCATGGTGTATAAAACACCCCAACATGATATTTTTAAAAGCATTAATCAAAAATGCACCAAAATATCAATTAAATGCATGTTTCACTAAATAAATGACTACCAACACATGTAAGCCATTGTAACACCCAAATACCCAACATGCACAGCATGCACCCTGAAATGCTCTACCAGCCCACATGACCAAGCATTTCCACATGGCAATTAATTCTAACTCATGTGGTTTCAACTGCCTCAAAGCATAAGCTACCACATTCTTATCTCGCATCAACACACATCTCAAACTCTGCAGTGATGCATCCGCGTGCAAAGCAAACCTCTCGTTTCCCCGAAGGAATCACTAATACAGGTGCTGTAGTCAACCGGTGCCTCAACTCTTGGAAGCTCTTCTCACGAGTCTCAGACCACAAAAACAGAACTCATTTCTACGTCAACTACGTCAATGGTTTAGTGATCTTAGAGAATTCCTCGATGACACGTTGGTAATAACCCGCTAAACCAAGGAAGCTCCGGATCTCGGGCACAGATGTAGGCGCAGACCAAACCATTACTGCCTCTACCATCCTGGAATCCACAGATATCCCATTACTAGAGATCACATGCCCCAAAGACACCACGCCGCTCAACCAGAATTCACACTTGCTGAGCTTGGCGTACAACTGATCGTCCCTAAGGACCTGGAACACCGTTCTCAAAGTGCTTCTCGTGTTCCTCTCCAGTCCGGAAATAGATGAGTATATCGTCAATAAAACAATGGCGAACTGATCCAAATAAGGTTGAAACACCCTGTCCATCAGGCTCATAAAAACAGCTGGGGCATTCGTCACCCCAAAAGGCATGACTGAGAATACATAGCACCCAAATCTAGTCCTGAAAGCTATCTTCTGTACATCATCTTCCCTTACACGGATCTGATGATACCCCGACCTCAGAACTGTAGAGCCTCGTACCCCTGGGCGATACGCTTGAACATATGTGACCCTCGTCAAGGGGTTCTCGTAATCGGACCTCTAATTCTCTTTGCTCCGCTGGTGCCATCCTATACAGGGCACGATAAATGGCAGACGTCCTTGGTAGTAACTCAATCCCAAACTCGACCTCTCTCGTCGGTGGGAATCCGGGAATCCCTTCCGGAAAACATCAGGAAACTCCGCCACTACGGGCACATCCTCAACTTTTAATTCATCTTTCCTTTCAGTAATATCAACAGCATAGATGAGATATCCCGAATGGCCCCGTTCCAACAACTGTGCCATCTTGACAACCGATAACACCGAGATCTTGGGACAAGAACCATGTCCACTGGACTCCCAGATCAGATCTGAACCGCACTGTTTTCTGTCTGCAGTCCACCACTACCTGATATTTGTTCAGCCCATCGATGCCCACAATGCAATCGAAGTCCGACATTCCCAAAATAATCGAGTCTGATATTAGATCATTGCCCTCAAAATAAATAAGACATTCATAGACGATTTGATCAGCAATCAAACTTCTTCCAGCGGGTGTCAAGGCTATAAGAGGCATGGTGCATAAACAAAAGACACATACCAGCTATCACTTCCTCCGGAGCCGCTGTAGCCTGCTCCCTCTCCAACGCATAAACCTGCCCCTGAGGTGGCCCATAGGCTGACCTCCATACTGTCTCAGTACCAACGGCGGTCTGTGCTCCACTGTTCTGTCTACAGGCCCCCCCGTAGAGTTCTATTGTCCCTCTCGATTGGGACATTGCCGAGCAAAGGGGCCCTTAATGCCACAAACATAACATTATACATAGTCTTTTGTCACATGTGGTTGCCCACAAAGAGGGCACTGGACCTTTCCAAAACTGTCTCCCTGAGACTGTCCTCTTTCTGATGGGGCATCATTCATACGGCTCCCTTTCCAACGATCCTCGGCCCCTTACCACTGAATCTCGAAGCCGATGTATTCCCCCCCTTCGCTTGAACTGATCACCCCTCGGTCTCAAATTATCAGAAGTGACTTTCTGAGGGGGTGCTGGAGGTGGTACGGTATCATGATATGCACCAACTCCCAGTCCGGCTAGCTCAGCCCGTGGAAGGGCGTCATCAAAACAAGCAGGGCCATAAGCGACCACCCTGTCATATAGTCTGGCCTCAAGCCCCTCATGAAGTTCCCCATCTTTGCCTTGCTTGTGGTTAGTAATTTCATCTTGCTTAGCCTGCCGTGCAGCAGCTGAGAAGTAGCGGGTCAGAAACCGAGCTCTGAATAGCTTCCAATTCATCTCCTGACCCTGAGCCTCTTGCTCTATCACCGTGGTCTTCCACCACAACAGCGCCTTCTCGGCTAGATCTCGGCCAAATGGGACTCCGTTAGTCCTATCCAGGTTGTTTTAGCACAAGGAGCTGTCACAAACATCTGTTCTATCCTCTCTACTCATTCCTCAGCCATTTTCCCCTGTCTCAGTTCCCTCGAACATCGGGGGTCGGTATGTCAGAAATTGAGCTAAATTAAGCTCCCCAGGTAGTAACTGTTGCTCAAACGGTTCTTCGTCGAAAGCTGGCGGGAGTAGGGGATTTGCACGCCCAACACTTGCATTAATACTCACGGCGTCTCCTACTTCCACATTTGTTGCCACACTGCAACACAAGGGTTAACAGCAATACCCAAAAGCAGTTCACATAATGCATTGTTAGAAAAACATAACATGTTAGCATAACAGTCACATGCTTCATATGCGTACAACATATTTAAAAGTAGATGCCTAGCCAACTTATTGCTAAGGCTACCCTTCACTCGTTCCCGGGTTCTCTAACCACTGCTCTGATACCACTAATGTAAGGACCCTAGTTCCTTAACGGTGAAATCAAGATCTAAATAGGGCTAAACATGCATCACAGACAATTTATGGTTCCGGTTATTACGTGAGCTAATAGGATTACAGGCCAAAATAAAACTTTGAAGCTAATTAATTACATCCCCAAATGAATGTTAACACTATAGATTTACACTACTCCTAGAGTAGAGACAATACCAAATCCTGTATCCTAATTCACAAGGCTCTTCGAAGCTCACTGCCTCAACCCGGCCCATAGCCCTCCAAATCCAAAGGTGTACCTACAGGAACAACTCACCATGAGCATATACATCACTATTCAACACAATCAAACAAAATAACGCAAATAGTTGCATGAGATATATATGTATATATGCTCCCTGATTCACCACATTAGCACACTTCCTTTGTTGTTCCTGTTTCATAAACTCATGCACAAAATCATTAGCTCACAAGGTAATGATCGATATCACGTTCCCGTTATAATCACAATATTCCACATTAATCACAATATTCAACATTAATCACTAGAATTGTGACTGTTCCGGTCCCAATACAACAGCGGAACTTTAGGACCCCTCGCTTCGACATATAGCGGCATCATATGATATCCCTCGCTTCGACAATGACAGCGGCATGTTACCTCGCTTAGACATGACAGCGACAAATATCATACTACCATCGCTTCATATGACAGCGGCAAGTACCTCCCTCGCTCGGAGATAAAGGCTACCGAAACTTTCATCAATTCTACCACAATAATCAAACACAATAGTTGATTCCATTACCACGATATATCACTATCATTTCACATAAATCATCACATATAAGGATTCACTATCCACGGTATTACACAATAAATAATCGAAAGCGTAACACATTTTACCGTCCGATGCTCGTACGTCTCACTCATACCTTAATTCCCAAAAGTGGAGAAGTTGGAGAACTTTATCTCCTCGATGTTGTTGGTACCTGGGGTGGTTCTACACAACCACACAAATCAATATTAGAAGCTAAACAATAGCCAAATACCACCACAAAAGAAATCATTTTTCAAAATACCACAGTTGGCGATCGATCGCTTGGCTGAGGCGATCGATCGCCTCAAATTTTTCTTCGCGGCGATCGATCGCGCCAAACATGGCGATCGATCGCCTACCCCTTGAATTAGCTACTGCCTCTCGGCGATCGGTCGCCTCATATCAGGCGATCGATCGCCTGTCCCGAAATTTTGGTACTGTCCTTCGGCGATCGATCGCCCCATTTCAGGAGGTCGATCGCCTCGCACAGACTCGCGATTTTTCACCATTTTTGCATACCGAAACCTTCCAATCCATACCAACACTTAACCCAACACACCAACAACATAAATAACAACATAAACCTTCAAAATACACCTCAAAACAAGCATAAATCCAACCCTCAACCAAAACCACAACAACCCAACACAAACCCATTTTAAAACCCTTCAAAACCATACCAAACTTAAATAAAACCTTACAAAATTAACAATGAGGTATCCATACCTCTTGGGGACCTCAAATCTCCCAATAAACTCCACAAATCAACTTTTTGCAAGAATTTCTCTTCACCCTTAGGCTCAAAAACGAAAATGAAGAGAAAGGAAGGGTTTGGGGTGGTGGTTTGGTAAAGGTAAAGTGATAGTGAGGTGTGGGGTTGGGGTATAAAGGGTTAAATTAAAATGCATTCCACAATCCCATGGTGTATAAAACACCCCAACATGATATTTTTAAAAGCATTAATCCAAAATGCACTAAAATATCAATTAAATGCATGTTTCAATAAATAAATGACTACCAACACATGTAAGCCATTGTAACACCCAAATACCCAACATGCACAACATGCACCCTGAAATGCTCTACCAGCCCACATGACCAAGCATTTCCACACGGCAATTAATTCTAACACATAAGGCAATTACCACCATAATTAATCATATTAAAAACATATGAACACAATTAATGCCTTAAACACAATTAATCATTTCGGGGACATCACAATAGCCAATCTTTAGCAGCATCTTTTAGAGAGAATGGAAAGGCTCTCAGTTTGATTTGCTCATCCGTTACGCCAGCAGTCTTCATAGTAGTGCATACCACGTGGAATTCCATCAAATGCTTGTGCGGGTTCTCACCTGCAAGACCATGAAAAGATGGCAATAGATAGATTAGACCAGATTTAAGTTCAAAATTTACGTTATTTGCAAGTGCAAGGAAAGTGATGCAGAGAGGCTGTTGATCCAAGTTAGGATTCGCCAACTATCTCAAGCTTTGATTCGCAGCCATGTTGTTCCTCTCCTCTTCTTCCTCAAGTATCCTTGCGTCTCTTCTTCTCCGATGTAGTGTCCTCTCGATCTCAGGATCGTAGTGAAAATTATCTTAGTAATTAGATGATTCGCCAGTACTCATTAACAAACCAAAGTAGCAATAAAAATTGATAAAAAAAAAAATTAAGTTAACACAAAAGTAAACGCCTTCCCAGGCAACGACGCCAAATACGCCCAAATTAACCCTCTCAAATTAATAACAGTTATGAATACAGTAGCATGAGTAGGGATCGATCCCACAGGGAAGTGAGTATTTTTGTGCTAACAAGAATCAAAATAGGGGGTTTTCAAAATTCTTTAACTCTAAAGTAATTAGACTAAAGCAAGCGAATTACAAGTTTATCAAGATTAAAAAGCAATTCTTGGTTTTTGGTCAACTTTACCTTTGGAAATTATTCACTTGATCATCAAATCACTTAAACATTTGAATTCATTCAATTATTCATCAAATGAAAACTTAATTCCTTTCTCACCTTAATTGTAGTCAAATAGAAAACAACATTCAATTCAACTCTTATCAAATCTTTAACCAAAACTACAGCCGTTAAGATTAAATCAATGATAGCTTCAAAATCTAATAAGTTTGATGAATCTAATCAATAAAAACTACAGCCGTTAGAATTAATCATCCAATCTTTTTTCCTAAGAATTTAATAACACCAACAACAGGTAATTATCAATCTTAGTTGCTTCTTAATTAGCATTAGATATTGTATGTGATTATTATGTGATCAATCTATTAATCAAACACAACAATCATAAGAATCATAATCTAAAAAACAAATTGAAATTGAATTAAAAATTCAACAATCAAACCAAAATTTTCACAAGTATTTTTATTCCAAAGACAAGTATCCCTCAACCAAGAATTAAAGTGTTTAGCTAGTCATAATTTGATCTAAAAAACCAACAAAAATTGTATTTAAACATCAAACAATCAATACAAGAGAAAGTTACTAAAGCAAAGCACGATTCTGGTTTGTTGATTCTGTCTTTGTTCTTCGAGCTTTCTTCACAAAAATTGAAAGAAAAATTATTCTAAAATATTAAAACTATGTTCTAAGGCTTGGGGGCTGAATGAGTAGGTTAGAATCCAAGTGGAAAGGAAAGAAATCAAGTCTCCAAACTTTCCAAAATACTTCAGCCGGTAAATACTTCAGCCGGTCGATCGAGCTCTTTCTTCCGATCGATCAACAATCCTCGGTCTCTCTCGATCGATCGAGCTCATCAATCCGATCGAACGAGCTCTCGCAAAATCTGTTGCTTGAATTTTCTGTCTCGGTCGATCGATCGAGCTCATTCTTCCGATCGATCGAGCACCTTGTATAAATTTTATGCATTTTTCTTGGTCTACTTTGATCCCTTGTCAACTCCAATGCCTTTTTTTTTATCTTTATTCACCTTAGTTAGCTCGATTTCTTCGATTCCACCTACAATTACAAAAATATACGATTAGGTAGCATATGCATCAAATTATCCATCAAAACATACCAAATCGTAAACAATTAAACTCAATAGATGTGTCAATTTCTAGTCACATCAGTGTGTTTACCATTTTTATCGATGCCTTTTGTTCTTGTTCCCTGTAAGGACTTCCGTGCCCTTATTCCGATATTAGTGTATTAACCCAAGCGTTTAGTGCATGTAATCATACATGTAGGGGAAAACCCACTTGTCACCATAGCAAAACATGCCAATAATAAAATTCTTTACATTATTCCATGTAATGTCTAGTTTTCCCCAACTAAGTCCACATACATATCATGCACCATTTTAATACACTAACATGTTCTCAGTTCATCTAGCAATCAATAAATAATTGCATGCAACACATAAATGAAAAGAGAAAGGCCCTTGCCTTTTTATACATGCCATTTACACATCATAGTGCTCATATGCGAGCATCAAATAAGTATGTGTGTATCTAATGTATAAAACACGGTGCTCAATACCATCACTGGTACTTCGATTCCTGGAAGCACCTCCATTCCATAGCTCGAGCTCAACTCTAAAGCCATCGATGTACCTAATCACCTGCCCCAACAGAGACATCCCCCACACGGGGTGAGCATACATATATCCCAAATCCAGTAATCACAATAATACAATTCATAATTTACAAAAAATGTAATGCTATGAAATATAAAAGATACTCCCTGGATGGTATCATCCTCGTCCGGGATTCCCTGTACTGTCACTGTTCTCAAAATAACTGAAACTATCAAATTCCCAAATGCCAGTTAATCATTACATTGATTAACAAATCCATTTGCCACATACTGATATCATAATCAATAATATCAAATCATTAACAATGATTACAGATATTCCATATATCTCACTTATGGTTCCATAGTTCTATTTCATTGCTCGCTCTACAATAGCGGCATTTCATACTCACGCATGCTCAACAGCAGTGGCGTCATAACCGATGTTCGCTCAAAGGCGACAAAGTCCCAATCATTGGTCGCTCAAAAGCGGCACCATATAATTCTCAATGCATATATGTCCATTTATAGCAATTACCATAAACCATGCATTTCAATATCCGTTTATTGCTAATACCATATACCATGCATTTCCATATACATTTATTGCAATACAGTGTACCATGCACTCAACAATTGCAATTATAATAAAGGGCTATGCTCGTACGTCATACGTACCTTATAATTCCGTAGTTCAAGTCCAAACACTGCCTCAGTCCCGAGGTCCGGTGAAGAAATGTGCTAAACCCAAATCAATAACTCATAATCAATGAGTAATCCCAAATTCATATGCTCAAGCATGAAATCCGACCCCAATCATCCCAACACGATGATTAAATAGTAAATGGTCGATAATCGGTCACCATTACCGAGCGATTGGTAACTGTTCATAAATCCGATTTTAGCTACGGCTTTGCACCGATCGATCGGTCCAAGATACCGATCGATCGCTAGCCACCCACCGATCGATCGATCGGTAAATACTGAAATAATCACCCAACGCTACGCACTTCCACCGATCGATCGTTAAGATGCTACCATCGATCGGTCGCTGCGCGAAGCCGAAAATCATCATTTTTAAAAGCTTAAAAACCTCCACCATTAATACCCAAACTTCCTCCAACTCGAAAATAACCACATACAAATACCCTAGTACACTCAACAAGGGTTATAATCCATTTTAAAACAAAACCCATAAGATTTCAAGATTTTACAACATCTCCCAAAACCCAAACCAACTCTAAACTCAACCAACCACCTCCAAATTACAATCAATACGAAGATAAAAGCGAGGGGAATGAGATTACCAAATTATCTTCGAGAATTCCGGCTCCCGAGCCAAGCTTCAAGCGAGGGGAATGAGATTACCAAGGGAGAAATGAAGGGGGTTTGGGGGGAGAAGGCGTGCGGGAGAGAGAGGAGAGAGGGGAAGGTTTTCGTATAATGACGAAATACCGAACCCACTTGGTATATATAGCTTCAAAGACTCCAAAATACCATTACTTCCACAACTACATCATGATTCATTAAAAATAATCTGTTTTCAATAATTATCTCTCCAACTCAAATTCCATTATCAGCCCCAGTACAAAGTACTCCGGACCCCAAATTCCACCAAAAACAAAATTCCAAGGTTATCGCCATGATGATAATACAATCTCATCCATTGGATCCAACGGCTCCATAAACCGGATTTAAAAAGTCAGGGCCGAGAGTTTAAAGTGCTCGATCGATCGAGACAATTGTACCGATCGATCGAGCCGCAAGAGAAGAAGTAACGTTCAATGCATGGATTCAACTCCTACGTTATCGTACTTCTAAACTTTAGTTGTTTTGATTTTCAAATTTATTGATGTTTATGAGGTTGAGAAACAATTGTACATCTTTTTAGTTTGATTTGAATATAATTAAGTTTATTTTATCAAGGTTAGGGAAAATTGTGATTGAGTCATTGATTTGAATGTGCTTGAGTGGATTAATTATTTTGTGCATGAATTATAATCCTAATGCTATCAAAGCCTTGCTAACTTTGATTGAATTTGTCAATTATAATTGAGATCGAGTGATAAAGTTATAATACGCTATAATAATTCGTGTTGTATGTTAAAGATTTAGATCGAGAGATTAAATCACATACGTGATCACTTTGAATTGAAAGATTTAAAGTTAACGGTTTTCATCGAGATTTATTCAATATTAAATTGGTATAAGTGAACGAGAGTTACTTGTTTCAATTTAATATTAGTTTCAATATTGCTTGAGAAAGTGTATTGATTATATTAGGGAATCCGTCACCATAAGAATTAATTGGGTAGTAATTATTCTTACAAACAAATCATTGACGATAACACAATTGAAGCAACATCTTGATAAACTTCTCGAGTGGAATTCCTTTGCATCTTCAAAGGAGTTGGTTTAGTTTTGAGTTTTTAATTTTTTAGTTTAATTAGATAATTATTCATCTATTTCGTAGGTTAAATATAATTTGCTAATTTTATTTGGTACTTATACGTTAGTCACTGTGGGTATGACATCCTTTTTTTTAATCACTATACTAAAACTTGACACCGAGCACTTGTGGTCTAAAATCGCTACACTGGAATTAATTGTTTAAAATAAGAGCGATCACTCGACCTCGAGTAAATCAGACAAAACTGCAATATTTTTGTTTGACTCATAGATTCATAACAAACTAACTTATCTCCACTTTAACGCATCAACAATTTTAAACATGCATAATAATGAAAGGTGGTGAAAAGTTAACAGTTGAACAAGTTCAATCCTTAAACATCTCATACTTAACAAAGTAGTGAGCGTGCGTGTGTGGTCATAAACAAGTGTCATGTACAAATTATAGATCCAATAGATGTAAACTCACAATAATTCAAGTTATACACTAACACAAGTATAAGCTCACTTGCACACTCTTCTCCACTATCTTAGCCACTTTGCAAAAACAAATCAAGTAGGTCTTTATTAGCTTGTAGCTTGGCCTAGGTATTGGCTTATGAAAGAAAGGGTAAGCTATATCAAACAAGAGAGTATAATGTTATGCACAATAGAGAGCTTCTCTTCTTGCATGAATTTTTCAACTTTGTTTATTTTTCACACCTTGTATATTTTTGCAAGGTTTATCTCAATTCTTCGCTTCTTTTGTGCCTTGGCTCCCTTTGGAGTCATATTTTTTATTTTATTTTCTCAATGCATCGCTTTTCTTTCATGCATCTCATTCTTTTGACAATAAAGTTCACAAAACATTTGAATCATTGAAAACATAAGTGAATGTGAATGAAATACATCATACTCCCTTCAAAGGTGTGGATTAAAATCACATTTAGGCTTATTAGGGAAGAATGATAAGCTAGTCAAAGAATGTCGAATGGGGGTCGTTTGTATGCTTAGCATACAACCATTCTTTAGCATTAAGGCTCAAGAGGGTACTAGTGTTTGATTTATTTACATGGTAGGCTTGAATGGCTCAAACGCATCAAAGATCGCCTATATCACTTTCATGTTTGCAAGTAGTCTAGACATACGCCTCAAATAGTATGTAGTTAAGTTCTAGCATGTATTATAGACTTCTTAAGACTATCCCAAAATTCACACAATCTTCACTAAGTTATGCACACTTCACAAGTCATGACAATAATGTGCTCAAAATATTCAATTACTATGTCAAAGCAAAATTTGCATTAGAGTTTAAAGTGTTCCAAGGTTAACAACTCACCTATGTTCAAAAGCATGCATGTTATCAATTAGATTTCATCATGGGCTAGTGATTCTAAGCATGTGTTCATTGCTAACTATGAGCTCAAATTTTTCAATTTTTTTGTATTTTTGTAATAGGAAAGCAATAACACACCACTAATCCCTCCCCCATACTTAAATCTTACATTGTCCCCAATGTAAGGCAAAAATACAAGAAAAGAGAAAAGTCTAACTATGAAGGAATAAAAATAAAAGGGAGAAATGACACTAACTCCCCTTGGGTTGCCTCCCAAGTAGCGCCTCTGTTTAACGTCGGTGGCCCGAGGCCAGTCCTCTATCAAGGTGGGTGATGCGATGTCGCTCTATCCTTCTTTTCCCACGTCAATATCTTCTTAAGTCCCTTGAATTTCGGTTTGTTTGACTTGCTTGTCTTGGAGAGGTCATCAACAATCTTTGTTCCTCCTCCTTCAGTTGTTGCTTGCTGTGGTCTATCCGGAGGGTGTGTCTTTTCAACGGTACGATCCTATAACTGAGAAGAAAGAAAGCCAGCAGTATCATGAGTAGATAAAGCAGCAATAGTATGAACATTATGCACAATGCTCGAATCCATACCTCTTTTTTCTTCAAGGTCATCAGTAGCCTTTGCTAATTCACACAAAACATTATTATCAAAATCATTACGTATCATGTACTCAGTGCTATCAACAGTGTAACTAGTGTGTTCATGAGTTTGAATGGTTTCATAGATATTGAACTTCGCCATCTCACCATTAAACTCCAGCGTTAAAGTTCCACTATTTACATTGATTATGGATTTAGAAGTCTTTAAGAATGGTCTCCCTAATAGAATGGGGCTAGATGGATCACCATTTTCCATGTCTAAGACATAGAAATCGGTGGGGAAGACCAAGTTCTCTACATGCACAAGTACATCTTCTATTATCCCCTAGGAATAACCGTGGACCTATCAGCTAATTGAATCACAGTACTGTCTCGTTTCAAAGGTCCAGGTTTCAGTTGAGTGTAGATTGAGTAAGGCATAACATTAATGGAAGATCTTAAATCTAGCATCGCCTTCTCAATTCTAGTGGTTCCAATCACACAAGGGATAGAGAACATTCACGGGTCCTAACACTTTGTGGGAATGCTTCTTTGGATGGTCGCAGAAACATTCTCATCTAACTCAATCTTGGGGCACCCTTTTCTTTCTTTGATCTTACCCACTTTCCAAACCTCCTTCAAAAGTCTAGCATATCGGGGCACTTTCATCATGGCATCATGTAGTGGGGCGTTTTCCTCGTAGCTTCGGAAAGTGTCATAGAGTCCCTTAAATCCAGCTTCTTTCCTATTATCCTTCAATGCAAGGGGGAATGGAGGTTCAATTTTATATTCAAAAAATTTAGGGAGCATACCTCGTGGTTCCTCTTCTTGCATAAGATCTTCACTGTCCTTCTCTACTTTCATCTCTCCTTTCTTGGGTGGCATCAGTACCACCTTCTCCTCAGCTTCATCTTCAAAGTGATGGCACTCACATTTTCCCTTGGGTTTACCTCTGGCTATGAAGGAAGTCCATTTTATATTCTCGCTTCAATCTTGTTGAGCGAAGTCGCCAACTGCCCCATTTGCGTAGTTAAGCTTTGAATGCTCGCCCTCATTTCCTGTTGAAATTGCAAGCTATTTTCAGCAATAACTTTAACAATATTCTCTAACCTATCAGAAGGAGCATGCACTGGCGGTGGAGGAGGTCTCTGATATGGCGGTCTATAGGGTGGATGTTGGTTCATTTGTTGATTCTCATAGCCTTGGTTCGGATGGTCCCTCCAACCTTGGTTGTAGTTGCCCGATTGATGGTCATAACTCCTTTGTGTGGGGGCCAGGAAATCCTCCCGCTGCATTCACATGCTCAGTGGATGTCTCTTGTAGGGATGGACATGCATCAGGGGATGGCTCACGGCTAGACAAATTCCACATGGCTTCATCTTCCCTACATTGCCACCTGCAAGATTACGCACAAGAAAAGTTAAGTCTATCAGTTGTTGTTCCAGATTGGATACATTTACTTCTTTTCTTGGCGGTTGTCCATGGCAAACATGTCCAAATTACTGGGAGTTGGCAGCCATGTTTGCTATCAAGTTCCTTGCCTCCTCCGCTGTCTTATCAATAAAAGCTCATCTGTTTGCCGCATCCACTAAGTTCATGTCACCAGAAAGTAAACATTCATAGAAATATTGAATTAAAAGGTGTTCACGTATCTGATGTTGTGTGCAGCTCACACACAACTTCTTAAAACGTTCCCAGTACTCATGCAATGACTCCTCCTGGTACTGCTTCATACCATAGATCTCTTTCCTTATGTTAGTCGCCCTTGAAGCCGGAAAGTACTTCTCAAGGAAGACTATTTGTAAATCCGTCCACGTGGTGATGGATCCAGAGGGTAGATAGAATAGCCAATCTTTAGCAGCATCTTTTAGAGAGAATGGAAAGGCTCTCAGTTTGATTTGCTCATCCTTTACGCCAGCAGGCTTCATAGTAGTGCATACCACGTGGAATTCCATCAAATGCTTGTGCGGGTTCTCACCTGCAAGACCATGAAAAGATGGCAATAGATAGATTAGACCAGATTTAAGTTTAAAATTTACGTTATTTGCAAGTGCAAGGAAAGTGATGCAGAGAGGCTGTTGATCCAAGTTAGGATTCGCCAACTATCTCAAGCTTTGATTCGCAGCCATGTTGTTCCTCTCCTCTTCTTCCTCAAGTATCCTTGCTTCTCTTCTTCTCCGATGTAGTGTCCTCTCGATCTCAGGATCGTAGTGAAAATTATCTTAGTAATTAGATGATTCGCCTGTACTCATTAACAAACCAAAGTAGCAATAAAAATTGATAAAAAAAAAATTTAAGTTAACACAAAAGTAAACGCCTTCCCAGGCAACGACGCCAAATACGCCCAAATTAACCCTCTCAAATTAATAACAGTTATGAATGCAGTAGCATGAGTAGGGATCGATCCCACAGGGAAGTGAGTATTTTTGTGCTAACAAGAATCAAAATAGGGGGTTTTCAAAATTCTTTAACTCTAAAGTAATTAGACTAAAGCAAGCGAATTACAAGTTTATCAAGATTAAAAAGCAATTCTTGGTTTTTGGTCAACTTTACCTTTGGAAATTATTCACTTGATCATCAAATCACTTAAACATTTGAATTCATTCAATTATTCATCAAATGAAAACTTAATTCCTTTCTCACCTTAATTGTAGTCAAATAGAAAACAACATTCAATTCAACTCTTATCAAATCTTTAACCAAAACTACAGCCGTTAAGATTAAATCAATGATAGCTTCAAAATCTAATAAGTTTGATTAATCTAATCAATAAAAACTACAGCCGTTAGAATTAATCATCCAATCTTTTTTCCTAAGAATTTAATAACACCAACAACAGGTAATTATCAATCTTAGTTGCTTCTTAATTAGCATTAGATAGTGTATGTGATTATTATGTGATCAATCTATTAATCAAACACAACAATCATAAGAATCATAATCTAAAAAACAAATTGAAATTGAATTAAAAATTCAACAATCAAACCAAAATTTTCACAAGTATTTTATTCCAAAGGCAAGTATCCCTCAACCAAGAATTAAAGTGTTTAGCTAGTCATAATTTGATCTAAAAAACCAACAAAAATTGTATTTAAACATCAAACAATCAATACAAGAGAAAGTTACTAAAGCAAAGCACGATTCCGGTTTGTTGATTCTGTCTTTGTTCTTCGAGCGTTCTTCACAAAAATTGAAAGAAAAATTATTCTAAAATATTAAAACTATGTTCTAAGGCTTGGGGGCTGAATGAGTAGGTTAGAATCCAAGTGGAAAGGAAAGAAATCAAGTCTCCAAACTTTCCAAAATACTTCAGCCGGTAAATACTTCAGCCGGTCGATCGAGCTCTTTCTTCCGATCGATCAACAATTCTCGGTCTCTCTCGATCGATCGAGCTCATCAATCCGATCGAACGAGCTCTCGCAAAATCTGTTGCTTGAATTTTCTGTCTCGGTCGATCGATCGAGCTCATTCTTCCGATCGATCGAGCACCTTGTATAAATTTTATGCATTTTTCTTGGTCTACTTTGATCCCTTGTCAACTCCAATGCCTTTTTTATCTTTATTCACCTTAGTTAGCTCGATTTCTTCGATTCCACCTACAATTACAAAAATATACGATTAGGTAGCATATGCATCAAATTATCCATCAAAACATACCAAATCGTAAACAATTAAACTCAATAGATGTGTCAATTTCTAGTCACATCAGTGTGTTTACCATTTTTATCGATGCCTTTTGTTCTTGTTCCCTGTAAGGACTTCCGTGCCCTTATTCCGATATTAGTGTATTAACCCAAGCGTTTAGTGCATGTAATCATACATGTAGGGGAAAACCCACTTGTCACCATAGCAAAACATGCCAATAATAAAATTCTTTACATTATTCCATGTAATGTCTAGTTTTCCCCAACTAAGTCCACATACATATCATGCACCATTTTAATACACTAACATGTTCTCAGTTCATCTAGCAATCAATAAATAATTGCATGCAACACATAAATGAAAAGAGAAAGGCCCTTGCCTTTTTATACATGCCATTTACACATCATAGTGCTCATATGCGAGCATCAAATAAGTATGTGTGTATCTAATGTATAAAACACGGTGCTCAATACCATCACTGGTACTTCGATTCCTGGAAGCACCTCCATTCCATAGCTCGAGCTCAACTCCAAAGCCATCGATGTACCTAATCACCTGCCCCAACAGAGACATCCCCCACACGGGGTGAGCATACCAATATCCCAAATCCAGTAATCACAATAATACAATTCATAATTTACAAAAAATGTAATGCTATGAAATATAAAAGATACTCCCTGGATGGTATCATCCTCGTCCGGGATTCCCTGTACTGTCACTGTTCTCAAAATAACTGAAACTATCAAATTCCCAAATGTCAGTTAATCATTACATTGATTAACAAATCCATTTTCCACATACCGATATCATAATCAATAATATCAAATCATTAACAATGATTACAGATATTCCATATATCTCACTTATGGTTCCATAGTTCTATTTCATTGCTCGCTCTACAATAGCGGCATTTCATACTCACGCATGCTCAACAGCAGTGTCGTCATAACCGATGTTCGCTCAAAGGCGACAACGTCCCAATCATTGGTCGCTCAAAAGCGGCACCATATAATTCCCAATGCATATATGTCCATTTATAGCAATTACCATAAACCATGCATTTCAATATCCGTTTATTGCTAATACCATATACCATGCATTTCCATATACATTTATTGCAATACAGTGTACCATGCACTCAACAATTGCAATTATAATAAAGGGCTATGCTCGTACGTCATACGTACCTTATAATTCCGTAGTTCAAGTCCAAACACTGCCTCAGTCCCGAGGTCCGGTGAAGAAATGTGCTAAACCCAAATCAATAACTCATAATCAATGAGTAATCCCAAATTCATATGCTCAAGCATGAAATCCGACCCCAATCATCCCAACACGATGATTAAATAGTAAATGGTCGATAATCGCTCCCCAAAACCCGAGGGAGGACCCAAAATACAATTTTACACAATCACACTACCGATCGATCGGTCACCATTACCGAGCGATTGGTAACTGTTCATAAATCCGATTTTAGCTACGGCTTTGCACCGATCGATCGGTCCAAGATACCGATCGATCGCTAGCCACCCACCGATCGATCGGTCACTCATACCGATCGATCTGTAAATACTGAAATAATCACCCAACGCTACGCACTTGCACCGATCGATCGTTAAGATGCTACCATCGATCGGTCGCTGCGCGAACCCGAAAATCATCATTTTTAAAAGCTTAAAAACCTCCACCATTCATACCCAAACTTCCTCCAACTCGAAAATAACCACATACAAATACCCTAGTACACTCAACAAGGGTTATAATCCATTTTAAAACAAAACCCATAAGATTTCAAGATTTTACAAAATCTCCCAAAACCCAAACCAACTATAAACTCAACCAACCACCTCCAAATTACAATCAATACGAAGATAAAAGCGAGGGGAATGAGATTACCAAATTATCTTCGAGAAATTCCGGCTCCCGAGCCAAGCTTCAAGCCATTTTCCTCCAAGGGAGAAATGAAGGGGGTTTGGGGGGAGAAGGTGTGCGGGAGAGAGAGGAGAGAGGGGAAGGTTTTCGTATAATGACGAAATACCGAACCCACTTGGTATATATAGCTTCAAAGACTCCAAAATACCATTACTTCCACAACTACATCATGATTCATTAAAAATCATCTGTTTTCAATAATTATCTCTCCAACTCAAATTCCATTATCAGCCCCAGTACAAAGTACTCCGGACCCCAGATTCCACCAAAAACAAAATTCCAAGGTTATCGCCATGATGAGAATACAATCTCATCCATTGGATCCAACGGCTCCATAAACCGGATTTAAAATCCCCGGGAGTCCCAAACCGCAATTAATTCATAATTGCCACCACTAAAATCCATTAAGGATTATTTCTACACCGGGATTAACACCATTAATCACCGGGCATCACAATTATCCCCCACTAATAAAATATCATCCTCGAAATTTGCACGGCGTACTCCACGTATTGTTGAGATTACAAAATCCAAACGGATTTACATCGTCGAATCATGAACATGTCATGAACGACACACCAACCGCGAGGATACCAACCTCGTACCAAAACCTGGAATGGGATAAACCTCCCAAACCATTACAACCACAACAGAATGTCAGCACATCTCAATGCTAACCATCCCAAAGCAGTCAGCCAACCATAACTACAAATCAAACGAATCATTCGTGATTCCAAAATAGATATCGCCTCGACGATATCTCTACTATTTAGCCTACGATGTTAACCATACATCGTTACCAAGGAAACCACCAGTACACTACAATGTTCTTATACCATATCCGGTTTCTGCTCTTCAATTCCATCTCCATCAAGGAGTAGTTGCACCACCTTGCAACACGGATCGGGCCACTCACGGCCACCGATCAACACAAACACATCTCCAAAGATGTCTACATCCGAACGTTCCAATAAATCATATCTTGGTCCAGATACACCATCGAGACTCCACAAGGTCTCAAGTTCCCCGAAAGGACATGCAAGAAAATCAATTGCATTCCCGCCACACGTGTCAACCACGACACTAACAAATCCAAATCCTGACCATCCCTCGTTTATCCTAGAATTCAACAATCAGAGAAACAGGGAGGCTATCAAATTATCCCGAAATGAATTTCCATGACCCCAAGGTACTACAATTCCTCCTCGGACGAAGTCAACCAAATCTCACGATCGTTCTTCAGAATAAATCGTGCCATCGAGATTACCAATCTCAAGGTGATACAATCTCTCGCCGGAGATTCATTCATCTAAGCACACTAACCCGATGCTCGACGAGGACCAAATAAAATGTTGGCATTCGTATACACACTGGTATACATGCATAGGTACCAACACAACATGCATACTCAATGCAATAGACTCGAGTATCTCCAATCATACCCAAGTTCCAAAACCAACTCTCAATCCCCAGCTATCCTCACCTCGCATAGAATAATGATTGACAGACCAACGACCAATGGTGTGATTCCAACATCAACACCCCCACAAACCGACTCATTGAATCTCCCAAAGATTTCCAATCGGAAGGTATATCAATATCGCCTTCCTCATAAGGAAAAAAGTCATGAATCCATGACCTTCCAACCTCGAACCATCGTTCGGAAAACTGGATATATTTATACCAAAACATATCTCGGAACCAAAAATACGCAACTGGTTCAGAATAGTGCATCAAAGCCACTATTACCAAATCGAAACCCGTATACGCCATGTATACTCATCCTAATGATGCTCTGTACTAATGCCATAATACTCCACAATCTCGAGCATTTCCACAGAGACGTCTCCTCGAACGTCTCACTGAAAGGTAAGAATTCATTACTCGGTCTAACACCAGTAATGCTCACTATGGCTGATTTACAACCAACCCATGACTAATACCAGCTGTCTCCACGACAGTACAATCCAAATCTATCTAAGAGATAAAATCAATATTGTAGTGTTACCCCACTAACTATATCCCACAATTCCAATTGTGACTCTCGTTGCATTCCATAAGCAAAGATGCTCAATCAGAGCTAGTAACGACTTGTCGACACTCACGCTGGTATTCCCAACAAAATTGAGATGTCCCAATACAAGTCCCTCAAAACATTTGGCGTATAAACGTCCCCATGAGGTATTCCCTGCCTCAATCATCATGCCACATAGAGACTACAAGAGTCTACCATAAACCCTCATCGTATCACTGTACGATTTACCACACTCGATCCAACGAGCAGTATAATGGCTATCACAAGCACACTATAGCACTGCAATAATACCTGGCTAGCAAGTCGCTGCCTCCATAGGCTTATACCAAGCCTACCAACGTATCGTACGTTCCACTCGGTATACCATACCGCAACATCCATTTAGAGTAGTGGGTCATCACCCAACATTTCTCTAAAACACCAAAGCACCACGGACATCCCGGTGTCCTTACTCAACCACAATGCAATCCTAATTTCGTAGGATTTATTCCACACCCTCAGGGGTGGGTGTGATCATGTCCACAACATGTCACCTCGGTATAATCAAGTAGTTTCCTCAACAACTACTTCTATTACCAGTCACTTGGCCATAGCCATTCCAACGAGTATACCCAAAGGTTCCACTACTCGTAAAATATTTACCTAAAATATGTTCTGCGGTACACTTCATGTACGGTGCACCCAATAATTCATCGAGCAACCTGCTCGGCATAATGGTCTCGTCAACTAGTGACCCAGACACTGCCATGTGCTCACCATCGGCACTCAAACCATACTACTAAATACATATACATAAATGTATTATTCATCGAAATGATGCTGCGCGTCTACATAGACATCCACTATGTCATCGTCATCCCGTGAAGGTACCTGTCAACATATGACATTCAAAATAGCATCGTCAACTCGTGACGGTACATGTCGATACACGACGTCCATAGTCTCATTGTCAAACACATGACGGTATATGTATATCAACGCATGTCATCCACAATAATGCTAATAAACAGTAACATGCCATACCTCATCGCTAACAAGATATCGGCATACCTATCTCCGTCGTCCAACAGTGGTACGCAATCAGCACCCATCGCTCATAGGTGGTGTAATCCAGTGTTACGTACATACCGGTATAACCCATCGCTATAGAATCAGCGGCATGATCCCTCGCCATAGAGTCAGCGGCATAAAACATTGCTATAGATATCCGGCGGTATGAACCATCGCCATAGATGTAGCGGAATGACCCATCGCTATATAATACCCGGCGGCATGAACCTTCGCCAATAGATGTAGCGGAATGATCCGTCGCTATATAATACCCAGCGGCATGAACCATCACCAATAGAATAGTGGAATGAACCATCGCTATGAGTACCCGACGGCATAAACCATCATCAATAGAATAGCGGAATGAACCATCGCTATGAATACCCAGCGGCATAAACCATCGCCAATAGAATAGCGGAATGAACTATCGCTATGAATACCCGGCGGCATAAACCATCGCCAATAGAATAGCAGAATGAACCATCGCTATGAATACCCGGTGGCATAAACCATCGCCAATAGAATAGTCGATCCCTAGTCTTGTTATAGTAGTGTATTTTAATGCACCTCGCTTGTCATGACCGCGACACTAATACCCCTCGCTTCGACATATCAGCTGTATCAAATAACCTCGCTCAAATGCGACATGCGACAATATCCTCGCTTCAACATTTGGCGGTAAATATTCTTTCCTCGCTACGATATGACAACGGCAAGTATTCTCTCATCGCGTCAAGTGACAGTGGCAAAGCATTTACAATCATCACTCATCCATAACAACGACTCATGGGATATTCACAAAGCATTCCATCTATACCTGCAACATAATGCATATTCCACATCCCAATATACATCACCATGAGGGTATTTTAATGCACCTTGCTCAAATGTGACATGCGGCAATACCCTCGCTTCAACATTTGGCGGCAAAGCATTAAAATCATCACTCCAATATATACAACCACAATGAGTGTATTTTAATGCACCTCGCTCAAATGCGACATGCGACAATACCCTCGCTTCAACATTTGGCGGCAAAGCATTAAAATCATCACTCCAATATATACAACCATGAGTGTATTTTAATGCACCTCGCTCAAATGCGACATGCGGCAATACCCTCGCTTCAACATTTGGCGGCAAAGCATTAAAATCATCACTCCAATATATATATGCAACCACAATGCATAATCCATGTTGTATATAAAATGCAGGTTACCGTTTCGTGTCTTTCAACCCTGGCCTTAGCCCTTCATGTCATAGCGTCCCTACATGAACAATCCCAAACTATGAGCATATAATAATCCATATTCACCACAATATGATTATAATGAGTAAATGCATAAATCATGAGTACAAAGTACTTCCTGTATCCCAATGCATTTCAAAATGCTCCCTTTGGTTGTCCCTGTACCACAACTCATTATCATAATCAACAGATTATATTATGATTCCATAGATGTCATGACATATAATTGTTCCACTATGATCACAAATCATAAACGCACATAAGAAAAATAGTTGTGCCACACACCACTAACTACCATCATGCATAAGTATGTGCTTCTCATTCCCATTAACATGTTCTTAGGCCCTCAACAGCCCCAAAGAGCAAACCACTGCTCTGATACCACTAATGTAAGGACCCTCGTGCCCTTAACCCGTTATTAGTGTATTAATCCATACCATTAGTGCATATAATCATACTATCATGGGGAAAAAGCCATATGCAAGGGTAACACCATATACTATCCAGAAAATTTCTTGCATCTGATCCACATAATATTCAAATTCCCAACCAAGATCACTTACATAGCATGCACCCTTATAATACACTAACATGCTCTCAGTTCATTTAGCAATTCCATATTTAATTGCATGCAAACTATAAATGAGAGAAAAGCCATAGCCCTTTTACACATTCCATATACACGTAAAACCGTACTCACATATGAGCACTCAATGAATAAGCGTGTATCTAATGTATAAAATACTCTACCAGATACCGTTACTGGTACTTCAATCCTGGAAGCACCTCCCAAGCACAAATCGATCTCAACTCTGGATCTATGTACTTATTCAACCAACTCTGGTACCTCGATCCTGGAAGTACCTCAAATCAACAGCCCGAGCTCAACTCCAAAGCTGCTGCTACACCTGTATCACCTGCCCTAACAGAGACATCCCCCACACAGGGTGAGCATACCAATACCACCAATCATAATATTACAGTTCATAATTTACAGAATGTAAATGCCATGAATTTAAATGATACTCCCTGGATGGTATCATCCTCATCCGGGATCCCCTGTATTGTCCCTATTCTCAAAATAACCAAACCATTAAATTCTCAAAAGCCAGTTGATCATCTCATTGATCAACTAAAACCATCCCTGTTATACCCAGTTCCATAATCAAATATGATTAAATCATCAAATAGGGTACTACAGATATCACATATATCTAGCCAATGATTCCATAGTCCTATTTCATAGCTCGCTCCACAATAGCGACATTTTAACCCCACGCACGCTCAACAATAGCGGCGGCACAACCGATGGTCGCTCAACGGCAAAAACATCCCAATCATTGCTCGCTCAAAGTGGCACTATATAATTCCCAATGTATTTCCATTTGTCGCAATTACCATATATGTAATGCCTCGATTTGTTGTCTACACGTGTGATATGATTATGGTGTAATTATATCAATTGATAGTATGATAATGAGGGTTCGGGTGGAACCAAGAATGAATTAATACATGTATGAAATGATATAAGGCAAGGGCAGGGAATGAAATATGGTGTACAATGATTTAATAACATATCAACATGAATTAGTAGGCATTTGAATATGCCTGTGAATGGAATTTGAATTGGAGTTGCATTTGAATTTGAATTTCATTTCATGTACATGTTAATTCACATGTCATTAACTTCAAGTGAGTTAGGGAGCTAATGACCATGTATCAAAGTGACTTAGCATGATGATTAAGTGAAGTGCTTTTTATTAAGGGATACCAAGTGAAATCACATACTTCACCTAAACACACCTACTAAAATCCTACACAAGCTCCTCTCCATCTCTTTCAAGTTCTTGATAGTTTGAGCTTGGGATTCACTTGTGAATTGAGATAGGAAGTTGTGTGAAGTGAATTCTTAATATTTTGGTAAGGATTTCATGGTTTTACACTTGAATTATGTAATTGGTATTGATTTATGTGAAGGGGAATATCAATTATTGATGCTTAGAATCATAACTTGTTTCTTTGCCAAGAATTGGATTCTAGGATGTTAGGAACATGTTTATATGATACTAGGGAGTGCATGAATATGGTTACATGTGAAATTCTGGGTAGGAGAAGAAGTACCATGAAGATAAGCTCAAAATCGCCATTGTCTCAATTTTTCTGATCGTGCCGATCGATCGGCATGTGGTCTCGATCGATCGCCGCGAACAGTAAAGTTTTAAGGCGGTTTGAGCATGAGGCGATCGATCGGTGAGTTTGAGGCGATCGATCGGTACATGTGGTGATCGATCGGTGATTTTGTTCGATTGATCGGTGAAGAGAGAACAGTTCGGCGATCGATCGAGAATCCGGGGCGATCGATCGGTGATGGCAGAATGTTGAAAAATGTTATATTTTTGTAGAAGTTGATTTTAATGCCGATGATAACATGATATATTGTTGGCATTGTTGTAGCATCATCTCAGGGGATGGGACAACGAGGCACTTAACCAGTGACGCCTAATTTAACTCGTTTGTGTCGCAATACAGGTACGTGTTGACGTACGGAGTATAGATATGATGTGATGATGTTATGGTTTTGGTATCATATGATTTATATTATCTTTGTGTCATATGATTAGTAGTATCATATGCATGTGCATACATGGATTTCATATGATTGGGATGGATGCCTTGATAGATATGTGTATATGCTTTGGTAAGATCAGTGCCTTGACAGATATGCCTGGTGTGGTATATGCTTTGGCTGGGATCGTTGTCATGATAGATATACTACATATGCTTTGGCTTGAGAGATATACGCCTGGTGTGGGTATATGCTATGGCTATTATCACAGATGAGTATGGTACTATGATATGTGCTGCTAATATGAAGATGTGAAGTGGTTCCACTGACATATTGAGCTGAATAGGCATATCATATGGGGCTCGTGATAATAGGGTAATTGTTGAGACATGTCATGACATAGTGCATTTGTGGATGCATGATACAGAACATTCACGTTAGATGATTTATTGTACTTTATCATTGATATTGATATTGTGTTTTGATATTGCACTGAGATAGTTGTTCTCTATACTCATTGTGTGAATGTCTCTGTAGGGACTCATAGACGTGGGGAGACGGGATGTGAGTCATTTTCCGCTGCGAGCTGAACCACTGCTTAGGAGTTATCTTGTAATAGGTTTTTGTTTGTACATGTGATGTATAGTTGGTTAGGTTTTGTAACAACTTAACTAGTAAGATACTCTTAATCAGTGCATGTTTTTACTAAATTCAGACTCACGCATGTATGCTTAATTGATACATAATGGATTAAGTAATGAGGACCCCACATTAGTGGTATCAGAGCAGTGGTTCGAGACGGGGTGAACATGGGTAGAGGAAGTGTATTAGGGAGTTACCTAAACACTTGATGTTAGGATTTGGAATATGATGTGATTCTAACATGTGATATACTTGTGAATGTTATTGTTAACCCTTGATCTACAGCTATGACTGACAGAGGGTATCATGAGGATGTTGGGGATGCCATGAGTGGCAATGCTAGTGTGAGGATGGCACCTGTACCACCACCACCGATTGAGCAAGGGCCAGTGGAACAGGTACTGTTGCCTGGAGAATTGACTTTGACGCAGTTTCTGAGTTATCAGCCACCCAGGTTTGAGGGGACTGAATCAGGGGAACTGTCAGAGGAGTGGCTGGAACGTGTCGAACAGATATTTGTATCAGCACCATGTGCCAAGACTGCTTGGTTACGCTTAGCTGAATTCCAGTCAGCTAAGAAAGCTATGATGTGGTGGAAATCCACAGTACTTGAGTTGAGGGATCAAGGACAGACAGTTAACTGGGATGTGTTTAGAACGAAGTTTCTGGAGCATTATTTCTCTGTTGCGGCAAGGCAGAGGAAAGAGGATGAGTTTACAAATTTGAGACAGGGCTCAATGACAGTATCTGATTATGTTGAGCACTATTCTTCTTTGCTCCGGTATGTGCCACATATTGCTGTTAACACCAAGGCAAAGATCAGACAATTTGTGAAAGGTTTGAGGCCTGAATTGTTTGATAGGGTAATGTCTAATAACCCTACATCATATGAAGAAGCATTGACTAGGGCTGAGATGGCTGAGATTGCCGTAGGGGTATACAAGGATGTTGGACAAGCCCAACCACCTACATCTGATAGTATGAGACCTAGAGGAGAACCATTTAAATCACCACGAGGTGGTGCATCTTCATCTAGGTTTAGTGGGAAACGTTTTGGACCACGGAAAGGGGATGACCGAAAATCTAAAGGACAGTCCCAAGGAAGTAGTAGTAGTAGTGGACGAGGATTACAATGTTTTAAATGTGGAGGGCCACATTATCAAAGAAATTGTCCACAGTTTGATACGGTGGTTTGTTTCCGTTGTGGGAAGCCAGGACATGTGATCCGTGATTGTCCTCAAGTGGGTGGACAACAGAGGAGAGGACCAATGTCCGAGAATACAGTGCAGCAGAGACCACAGGGTGTACCACAGTCTGGTGGAGGACAGAGGGCAGGACCACCTCAGGCTCAGGTGTATGCACTGAACAGGGAGGAAGCAGAGGCAGCTCCTGATACTGTGATAGCGGGTAAGTGTACTTTGTTTACTTATCCTGCTTTTCTGTTGATTGATACTGGTGCATCACATTCTTTTATTGCACAAGCTTTTATTGATCAGTATCATATATGCTCGTCTCCACTGTTGATGCATCTTTATGTCTCGACACCCATGGGAACGACTGTGATGACTTGTCAGAGTGTGTCTGATTGTGTTCTTCGGTTTGAGACTGAGTATGGGCTACAGGCTGATTTGATTGTGTTAGATATGTCCGATTTTGATTGCATCCTTGGAATTGATGTGTTGAGTAAATATCAATCTGTTGTGGATTGTAGTCAGAAGATTGTGAGATTTCAGTCTGATACTGGAAATCAATGGTACTTCTATGGCCAGGGATCGAGGGCAAGGATTCCTCTGATATCAGCAATCCGAATGTCGCGTTTGTTAGAACGTGGACATGCGGGTTATTTGATTTATGCCCTTGATATAACTGAACAGAAAAGAGAAAGGAAAGTGGAGGAGATACCAGTGGTTGCAGAATATGCGGATGCGTTTCCAGATGAGATACCTGGATTCCCACCGAGTCGAGAAGTGGAATTGGTTTTGATTTGATACCTGGTACTTCTGCAATTTCACGGGCTCCTTATCGGATGGCACCAACTGAATTGAAAGAGTTAAAAACTCAATTGCAAGATTTATTGGACAAGGGGTACATACATCCTAGTGTATCGCCTAGGGGTGCTCCGGTTTTATTTGTTAAGAAGAAGGATGGGACAATGAGATTGTGTATTGACTACAGACAATTGAACAAGGTAACGATAAAGAATAAATATCCTCTTCCTCGTATTGATGATTTGTTTGATCAGTTGCAGGGATCAAAGATTTATTCTAAGATTGATTTGAGGTCAGGATATCATCAAATACGTGTGAGGGAAGGAGATATACAGAAGACAGCATTCAGAACTCGTTATGGGCATTATAAGTTTCTGGTGATGCCATTTGGAGTGACAAATGCTCCCGCTGTCTTTATGAGTTTAATGAATCGTGTGTTTCAGGAATACCTTGATCGATTTGTCATTGTCTTTATCGATGATATACTGATCTATTCAGAGAGTGATGTAGAACATGTTCAACATTTGCATATGGTATTGCAATTGTTGAGGACACATCAGTTGTATGCCAAACTCAGTAACTGTGAGTTTTGGTTGACTAGTGTCGGCTTTTTGGGACATGTAATATCAGAAGAAGGTATATCAGTTGATCCAAAGAAAGTGGAAGCAGTGTTGAATTGGTCAGCACCTACTTCTGTGCCAGAGATTCGTAGTTTCTTGGGTTTGGCTGGTTATTATAGACGGTTTGTTGAAGGATTTTCAGCGATTGCCAAACCATTGACACATTTGACACAGAAGGGAGTATCATTTCATTGGTCAGAGACTTGTGAGCGTAGTTTTCAGGAATTGAAACATCGATTGACTACAGCTCCAATCTTGATCATTCCATCTGAGCATGACAGGTTTGCCTTATATACCGATGCATCTTTACTTGGTTTGGGTTGTGTATTGATGCAGGACAAACATGTAGTGGCTTATGCATCACGACAGTTGAAGCCACATGAAATGAGATATCCAGTGCATGATCTAGAATTGGCTGCCATTGTCTTTGCATTGAAGATATGGCGACATTATTTATATGGTACGTCTTTTACCATATACACAGATCATAAAAGTTTAAAATTTCTATTCACTCAAGCAGAGTTGAATATGAGACAAAGGAGATGGATGGATCTGTTGAAAGATTATGATTGTGAGATTGAATATCATCCAGGAAAAGCTAATCTTACAGCAGATGCCTTGAGTCGAAAAGTACATCATACGGCTGATGAGATGATTCATTTATCTGCCTTGATGACTTCTTGTTGTACTTTGGGTTATGATTTTGATGTGGAAATAGTGCCAGTACGGGTATCAGAATTTTTGGTTGAACCTGACATTGTTGAGAAAATCAGAACGGCACAAATGACTGATGATGAAGTACAACAGTGGAAGGAAAGGATAAGTCAAGGACAAACATCTCAATTTGTACTTACACCTGATGGAACTTTGAAATACAGAAATTGTTGGGTAGTACCTGCTTCATTAGGACTACGCCAAGAACTACTACAACGTGCTCATTGTAGTATGTTGGGTTTTGGAAAACCGAATAATCTTAGTTTTGATGTTAACAAAACTTGTTTTTGTGTTGCTAACATATTTCATCAAGTGTGCAGTTCATAGATGATATTTTACAGCTTGATGGTCTGCTAAGAAATGACATTGAGTTTGGTTGCTGAAATGAGAATTCAGCATCCAGTAGAGCCCGAGCGCTGCTGACTAAATTGATCATATCTCATAGCTCGCTTATCGGAACGGAACGAATCAGTATAGGTTGGAAAGCTAAGACAAAGATCTACAAGTCATCTTTGAAAGTGAAAGACTGAACCGGACGTTAAGATGGCCAAAAAGCTTCTGCAAGTCATACCATGTGCTGCTGCATCCAGCAAACATACAGCAGGACTATCGCCTCGTATTTCGAGTATAACTCTCTCATACAAACTCGAAATCGAGCGATTCTTGATTCCGTGGAAAGCTAAGAGAAAGGGCTACAACTTTTATGAAGATCACTTTGCCCAGAAATCAACGAATCAAGAGATATAACCAAGAGAACAGAACAGCAGATGTTGGGCAGCAGGGTACCAGCAGACCTCAGACCAGCTGGAGTACCAGCTGAAGGGACCAGTTGGAGTACCAGTTGGAGTACCAGTTGACCAGACCAGTTGGAGTACCAGTTGGAGTACCAGCTGAAGTACCAGTTGGAGTACCAGTTGGAGTACCAGCTGAAGGACCAGTTGGAGTACCAGTTGGAGTACCAGCTGAAGGACCAGTTGGAGTACCAGCTGACCAGACCAACTGGTGACCAGTCCAGCTGACCAGACCAACTGGATGTGCAGTCCAGCTGACCAGACCAACTGGTGACCAGTCCAGCTGACCAGACCAACTGGATGTGCAGTCCAGCTGACCAGACCAACTGGTGACCAGTCCAGCTGACCAGACCAACTGGATGTGCAGACCAGCTGACCAGACCAACTGGATGTGCAGACCAGCTGACCAGACCAACTGGTGACCAGTCCAGCTGACCAGACCAACTGGTTGTGCAGTCCAGCTCACCAGACCAACTGGCTGACCAGACCAGCTGACCAGACCAGTTGACCAGACCAGCAGACTTCCAAAAATAGCCCAGAAGCAGAATATGACCGTTGCAATGTTTGAAAGCTTACCAAAATTGTCCCAACGGTTATATTCTTGTATCTAATATATATATCATTACTTGGGGCTATATATACATGATTTGGAAGCTCAATAACAGCTGATTGAAGATCAATCCAAGCCTTCCAAAGCAAACCCACTTGGGATTCAATTGAGGAACTTCAAAGACAAAAGCTGCTAAATGAAGAGCACTCCTCAAACCTTTGGCACCTCTTACCTTGCTGTATCAGATTCATTATGGAATCATTTGTGCCTTTGTATTCACTCTATTCATTGTATTTGTGAGCTAAAATAGAAGAGTGAATACCATTGTAACGGTTGATGATTCATCACAACCGATTGAGAGGTCTTTGTATGTGAGACATTAAAGAACATACATAGTTGAGTTGCTAGGAGTTCTAGTTGGATGGGGAATGCCCAACTGGACCGGGTTTGTACAAAGAGTTGTATAAATCAAAGTCTTCTAGTGTATCCTTCCATGAGATGGAAGAAGGGGAGACGTAGAAGCGTTGTGCTTCGAACTTCCAGAAACAAATGCTTGTGTTATTTACTTTACTGCATTTATTTACCTTACTGCTTTTACATACTTTCTTGCATATCTTTAAAATGCCTTTCAAATGAGTAATCGGTTTTAGAGCGGGTTATGTCGAGTGTCTTCCGCTCGGTTTTGTAACCGAACTCGATATAATCCCTCGGTGCAATTATTTCAAGAACACGAGCTATTGAAGCTCAAGTTGGTTGAACTCGGGTGTGGAATGGCAACCCACCCCCGAAATCGATCCTAACATAGTAGATACAGTATACATCCTGGAGGGAAGAAAATGTATCATGATTTACGTACACAATTTTGGTGGAAACGTATGAAACAGGATGTATTGAGCTTTGTGAAACGATGTTTGATCTGTCAACAAGTGAAAGCGGAAAGACAAAGACCGGGAGGTGAATTACATAGTCTGGAAATTCCTCAGTGGAAATGGGAACATATCACGATGGATTTTGTGACTCATTTGCCACAGACGTCTTCTGGTTGCGATGCTATTTGGGTGATTGTTGATCGACTCACCAAAGTATCTCATTTTGTGCCATATTGTATGACGTTTACATATCTGAGAATGGCACAGTTGTACATTCAACATGTAGTGAGACTACATGGTATTCCAGTTTCCATTGTATCGGATAGGGATCCGAGATTTACTTCTCATTTCTGGGAAGGGTTACAGACAGCGTTGGAAACTGAAGTGCGGTTGAGTACAGCATATCATCCTCAGACAGATGGACAAACAGAGCGTACGATACAGACGCTTGAGGATATGTTGCGTGCCTGAGTTGCGTGCCTGTGTATTAGAGTTTGATACCTCTTGGCAAGAGTCATTGCCATTAGTGGAATTTTCATATAACAATAGTTCTCAAGCTAGTATACGGATGGCACCATTTGAAGCTTTGTATGGGCGACGATGTAGATCGCCATTGTATTGGGATGATGTGGATCAGTCTTCCTTACATGGACCGGATATGATTCATGACATGGAAGAGAAAGTAAAGTTAATTCGATTGAAACTTAAAGCTGCTCGGGACAGACAGGCTGCTTATGCCAATAAACGACGTAGACCACTTGAATTTCAAGTTGGTGGCTGTGTGTTCTTGAAAATTTCACCTTTTAAAGGTGTAGTACGGTTTGGTAAGCGTGGAAAATTGTCTCCACGGTATGTGGGTCCGTATGAGGTGTTGCAACGTATTGGTACGTTGGCATATCGATTGGCACTACCACCGGCCTTGAGTAGTATTCATGATGTCTTTCATGTTTCACTGTTGAGGAAGTATGAACCAGATCCGAGTCATGTATTACAGCTACCTGATGTACAGATAGATACAGATGTGTCGTATGAGGAACGACCGGTTATGATCTTGGATCGAGCTGAACGCAAGTTGCGTAATAAAGTGATTCCTATGATTAAGGTACAGTGGGACAGACGGGGTGTCGAAGATGCAACGTGGGAGACGGAGCAGCATATGATGCAACGGTATCCGGATTTGTTTTCTGGTATGATTTTACAGTTTTACGATACTGTTGGTACATAGTAGGATTGTTGAGTTGCGTATCTATACATACATGTTTGTATATGCAATTTCGAGGACGAAATTCATTGAGTGGGGGAGAATTGTAATGCCTCGATTTGTTGTCTACACGTGTGATATGATTATGGTGTAATTATATCAATTGATAGTATGATAATGAGGGTTCGGGTGGAACCAAGAATGAATTAATACATGTACGAAATAATATAAGGCAAGGGCAGGGAATGAAATATGGTGTACAATGATTTAATAACATATCAACATGAATTAGTAGGCATTTGAATATGCCTGTGAATGGAATTTGAATTGGAGTTGCATTTGAATTTGAATTTCATTTCATGTACATGTTAATTCACATGTCATTAACTTCAAGTGAGGTAGGGAGCTAATGACCATGTATCAAAGTGACTTAGCATGATGATTAAGTGAAGTGCTTTTTATTAAGGGATACCAAGTGAAATCACATACTTCACCTAAACACACCTACTAAAATCCTACACAAGCTCCTCTCCATCTCTTTCAAGTTCTTGATAGTTTGAGCTTAGGATTCACTTGTGAATTGAGCTAGGAAGTTGTGTGAAGTGAATTCTTAATATTTTGGTAAGGATTTCATGGTTTTACACTTGAATTATGTAATTGGTATTGATTTATGTGAAGGGGAATATCAATTATTGATGCTTAGAATCATAACTTGTTTCTTTGCCAAGAATTGGATTCTAGGATGTTAGGAACATGTTTATATGATACTAGGGAGTGCATGAATCTTGGTTACATGTGAAATTCTGGGTAGGAGAAGAAGTACCATGAAGATAAGCTCAAAATCGCCATTGTCTCAATTTTTCTGATCGTGCCGATCGATCGGCATGTGGTCTCGATCGATCGCCGCGAACAGTAAAGTTTTAAGGCGGTTTGAGCATGAGGCGATCGATCGGTGAGTTTGAGGCGATCGATCGGTACATGTGGCGATCGATCGGTGATTTTGTTCGATCGATCGGTGAAGAGTGAACAGTTCGGCGATCGATCGAGAATCCGGGGCGATCGATCGGTGATGGCAGAATGTTGAAAAATGTTATATTTTTGTAGAAGTTGATTTTAATGCCTATGATAACATGATATATTGTTGGCATTGTTGTAGCATCATCTCAGGGGACGGGACAACCGAGGCACTTAACCAGTGACGCCTAATTTAACTCTTTTGTGTCGCAATACAGGTACGTGTTGACGTACGGAGTATAGATATGATGTGATGATGTTATGGTTTTGGTATCATATGATTTATATTATCTTTGTGTCATATGATTAGTAGTATCATATGCATGTGCATACATGGATTTCATATGATTGGGATGGATGCCTTGATAGATATGTGTACATGCTTTGGTAAGATCAGTGCCTTGATAGATATGCCTGGTGTGGTATATGCTTTGGCTGGGATCGTTGCCACGATAGATATACTACATATGCTTTGGCTTGAGAGATATACGTCTGGTGTGGGTATATGCTATGGCTTTTATCACAGATGAGTATGGTACTATGATATGTGCTGCTAATATGAAGATGTGAAGTGGTTCCACTGACATATTGAGCTGAATAGGCATATCATATGGGGCTCGTGTGTAAGGACCCTAATCCTTAAATGCGGAACTAAGGCATAATAGAGCTAAATAAATAATCAGAGTGAGAAATAACGTGTTGAGTTTATGAGCTTAAGCATTACATGCCAAAAATAAGGACTACCAAAAATTGATTAGTTACATTCCAATCAATGAATGTTTCCAACTATAGTTTTATACTACTCCTAGAGTAGATACTATCCAAAATAATCCTGTCCTTCATCTACCAAAGATGCTCTTCAAGCTCACTGTCTCAACCCGTCTAGCCCTCCTATCATGCCAAACGTGTACCTACAAGGACAACCCCCAAACATGAGCAATAATAATCATTCATATTCAACACAATATGAAGATAAAGCGTAAATGCATAATCATAATAAAACACTTCCTGTTTTCCCCATGCATTTCAAACGTTCCCGTTTGGTTGTCCCTGTACCATAACTCATGAGTATAATCAATAGATTATTTTTAATGGTCTAAACATGTCATGAACATATACCATTCATCAATACCAAATACTGATCACCAATCCCTAGTCTGTCCATCACAATGTATTTTAATGCCCCTCGCTTATTTACATATAGGCGGCATAGGATAACCTCGCTTCAATGGACTGCGGGACTCCCACCCCTCGCCTCTCATTGAGCGGCAAATACCCTTTCCTCGCCCTATATGATAACCACGCTCAAATGTGACATGCGGCGCTCCCACCCCTCGCTTCACATTTAGCGGAACCAAACAAAATAGCGGCAAGCATTAAAATCATCAAGGGATGACCACGACTCATGGGATATGCACCAATAATCATATGCATCTAATAAACATCATGCATAACATGTATTTGCATCCACAATGCAATACCACATATATACTTGCATCCACAATGCATAACAATAAGTATATAAGATACATGTACCGTTGGGGTGCCCGTACGTCCACTACGTACCTTTCCAAAATGTAGGATATGGTAGGACTTCAATGCCTTGGCTGAGTTGCCACCTGGGATGGTTCTACACATTCACAATTATCAATATTAGAACCCAATAATAGTCCAATACCAAAAAATCCCACAAAAATAACCAAAAACACCATTTTTGGTGTCTCGCGATCGATCGCCATCAAGCCCCGATCGATCGCGAGATCACACTGCCTCGCCCAACAAAATTAAACAATCCGCGATCGATCGCGGAGCTTGCGCCGATCGATCGCGGCCTCGCCGATCGATCGCGCCAAACTCGCGATCGATCGCTGAAGCTCACTGCCTCAGCTCTGTTGCTCGCGATCGATCGCGAGAAGACGCCGATCGATCGCCGAGCTCTGGGCATGCGGGGTTTGGGCACTATTCACCCATCTTCAACCCCAACTCATACATACCCACATACACCAACATCAACCAAACCCAACAACTCAAAACCAACAATAAACATCTACATAAACCCAAATATTTAACATCCAACCAAATAATTCCAAAACCACAACAACCCAACACAAACCCATTTTAAAATCCCTCAAACCATATCAAACTTAAACAAAACCTTACAAAAATAACCATGAGGTATCCATACCTCTTGGGGACCTCAAATCACCCAATAAGCTCCACAAATCAAAATTTTGCAAGGACTTCTCTTCACCCTTAAGCTAGATTTCGAAAATGAGGGGAAAGGGAGGGTTTGTGGATTTGATTTTGGTAAAGTTAAAAGTAAGAGTGGATGAGGTGTGGTTGGGTATAAAAGGTGTTTATTTAATTAAAAGCATACCAAAATAATTCCATGGTGTATAAAACACCCTAACATGATATTTTTCAAAGCATTTACTCATAATGCACCAAATATCAATTAAACACATGATTTCTAATCAATTGCTACCAATGGCAAATAAATCGTGCTTCCAATAATATTTACCCGACATGCACCACATGCACCCTGAAATGCAACCCCGGGTCACCCTATCCACATGACCATGCATTTCCATAAGGTAAATAAATTCCAACACATAATTAATTACCACATAATTAATCATTGTAAACACAATTAATGCACCAAATTGCAATTAACCATTTCAGGGATGTCACATCGTGATAATAGGGTAATTGTTGAGACATGTCATGACATAGTGCATTTGTGGATACATGATACAGAACATTCACGTTAGATGATTTATTGTGCTTTATCATTGATATTGATATAGTGTTTTGATATTGCACTGAGATAGTTGTTCTCTATACTCATTGTGTGAATGTCTCTGTAGGGACTCATAGACGTGGGGAGACGGGATGTGAGTCATTTTCCGCTGCGAGCTGAACCACTGCTTAGGAGTTATCTTGTAATAGGTTTTTGTTTGACATGTGATGTATAGTTGGTTAGGTTTTGTAACAACTTAACTAGTAAGATACTCTTAATCAGTGCATGTTTTTACTTAATTCAGACTCACCCATGTATGCTTAATTGATACATAATGGATTAAGTAATGAGGACCCCACAATATACTATACATTTCACAGTCCATTTATTACAAGTACCACATACCATGCATTTTAACATCCATTTATTGCAATTACCACATACCATGCATTTCACAGTTGCAATATTATGACAGGCTATGCTCGTACGTTATACGTACCTTATAATTCCATAGTTCGAGTCCAACCTTGCCTGAATCCCACGACCCGATAAGTTAAGTGCTAACATGCAAATAACTCCCAATTAAACATAGGCATGCAATCACGTGCCCAAGCACGTTCACAACTTCCAAACCTATCATCCATCCATGACGATTACCAAAAATAAAAGCCCCCCGGCTAAGCATGCATGATACCCAAAATATTCCATTTCATAAGTTTAAGTGATAGCCAAAAACTCAATCGAGAACTCCGTTTTATTAAACTTTGGCTCCAACCAACCCATTTTAAAAGTATGACATTCCCATTGGAACGTAGACATTGCCCCGGAAATGGGCCGTTTAAACCTCGATTCCAAAATCCCGACATTTTTCCAAAATTTCCAAAAAAACAAATTCCTACGGGCGGCGATCGATCACCGCTTTTAGCGCGATCGATCGCCCTGTCCAGTGGGCAACAGCGCCCTATCGCGATCGCTCGCGAGTCTCCGCGATCGATCGCCAACTCGCTCGCGATCGATCACCGAGAACTCGCGATCGATCGCCCGAACTGTTCATCGTCACCAAATAACAGCTGCTCGTCGCGATCGATCGGCCCTCCTCGGCGATCGATCGCGATCTGCGATTTTCGAGAAATTCGAGCTTCCATGGTGTTTTTGACACCCAAACTCAAAACCAACACCCCTAACTTCCTCAACACCACCAATACACCATTTAAACTCAATAAAAAAACACTAAAATCAACATTTTAGATTTTTAACCAAAACCCCAAATCTCATAACCAATTCAAAACCCAACCAAACTCTACAATACTACTACCAAATCGAAGACAAGGACGAGGGGAAGATAAATACCTGATTATCTTCGAGAAAACCGGCTCCCGGGCCAAGTTACCAAGGATTTTTCTCACCAAGGGAAAAGATGGGAAATGGGTGGGGGGGAAGGGTTTGGCGTTGAGGAGGGGAGAGAAGGAGGGGAATGATTTGTGTTATCCCGTAACACCGAGTCTACTTTGTATATATAGCCCCAAAGCTTCAAAATATCAACTCCTCCACAATACATCATGACTCATTAAAAATCATCTGTTTCCAATAATAATCTCTCCAACTCAAATTCCATTACCAGCCCCAGTACAAAGTACTCCGAACCCCAGATCTCACAAAAATCAAATTCCAAGGTTATCACCCCGATGAGAATACAATCTCATCACTTGGGTCCAACGACTCCAAAAACCGGATTTAAAATTCTCAGGAGTCCCAAAATCGTAATTAATTCATAATTGCCACAATAAAAATCCATTAAGGATTATTACCACACCGGGATTAACACCATTAATCCCCGGGCATATATATATATATATATATATATATATATATATATATATATATATATATATATATATATATATATATATATATATATATAGAGAGAGAGAGAGAGAGAGAGAGAGAGGCAAACTCGTAACGGTCCACGAGGCTCGGGGGACCGTTGTGAATTGGCGAATGAGGGTCAGGATTCCAGAGATGGGGACCACCGACAAATATTGTCTTCCTTGTACGATTATGCAGTTTTTAAGATCTTGGTCGTATTACGAGATATTATTCACGTACTTGCTGCACCGAGTCACTATCTGATTGACTAATTTGTGGGTGTGGTCCTCGCATGCCAGGAATCAGATTCCTGCGATGGTCGATTCGGGTAAGTGGGACCACACTAGGGTCTACGAGGTCGTTACTCAATACCCAAAAAGAAAGGGGGGTCCAAGCTAGGGAAACTGTTCGATTTTAGGGCGAGTCCTGGATTGACTCGCAGATAGTTCAGCTCGGGACCGATACTGATTGGCGTGCAAAACTAGCCATGCTACAGTTCGGGCTGATAATGTGGGTCTAAGAAGACTCCCCCATGCGAACCTAGTACGTACTGTCATACTGAGCTGAGAATGTATTGGCATGCTGGGCTGAGCTGAGAATGTACTGGCATGCTTAGGTGAGCTGAGACTGTACTAGCGTGCTGGGCTGAGATGAGACTGCACTGGCATGCTGGGCTGAGCTGAGAATGTACTCCAGGAATTTAAGGGACACGTGCATTGGCCATCCGTGTTGGGTCATAACCAACAAAGACGGGTCGGGTTTTACTCATGGAGTTCGGGTCGATACAGTACTGACCCCGATATCGAGGTATCACTTATTATGAATTATTTATATACCTTCAAAAAATTTATCACAAATTCTTGAATTATTAGACTTTGATAAATATATGCATGACTTGATATCTACCAAGGCCGATCAACCACATCTTGCCTTAATAATGATATGGTTTATTATGTTTGCAAGTCAACGTAGTAGTGAAGCATGAGCAAAGATGATCAGTCTCTGCCATCTTCGGGTGAATCGATGTTAGGATTAGTCCCCTAACCCTTCCATCTCATGACAAATGCTCAAATTATTAATTTATTTACATAATTTTTTTCCTTCAACTTTTCACTAGACATGACCGCGGTTACATTTTAACCGCGGCCCGGCCCGGCCCTTAATCGGGTCAACGGGCCAGTTACCCGTTGACCCGGTTAGGCGGTTATGAACCGTAACCGGCTCGTCACTGTACGGGCCGGTTACGGTTCATGGGTTGTACAACCCGTCGAACCGGCGGTTAGAACCGTCGGTTCTAACCGCCGCTTCAATATTTTTTTATTATTATTTATTATTTCAAATTAAATTGTGTTGATGCAGAATCGAACCCTTGACCTCTATCTTATATATAGAGCTTCTTACCACTAAGTTATTTGCCTTGATTGTTTTAGTTTAGATAATATAATTATATATACTAAAGACAATATATATATTATATATTTAATACAATAATAACTATTTTCTATTGGCAAATAAAAAATATATAAAAAATATGTTATCCTCTTAAATAAAAATTATATATGTAATACAATAAATATTATAATAATGAAGCAAATTATTACAAAATAAATATATTATATAACTTTTAATTATTCTACAAACACTTTATGTTCATTATTTGATTTATATTATGTATATAATAATTAAATAAGTATATCTTAATTTTTCACAATATGACTTACAATAGATAACTCAATAGTATAATATTTGACTAATTAATAAAATATGTTAATAGTTTACCTATACTTATTTGGGAACAACGTATTGAATTAATAATTCAATAACTTTATATTATATAAATTATTTTCTATATATTATAGGACTCGAAATTGAGTTTCTTTAAAATAGATGTGAGCTCTTATCAATTGAGCTAAGTCCATTAGCTCCACACACCGTAGTTTTTATAGTAATAATAATAAATAATTTTATCATCATTTATTTTAAGTTAATAATTTGAAATGAATATTTTTATTATATTTCTTCCATTTTATTTATCATAGCTTTTTTAATCCATCAACTGTACTAAAACATCACGTAATATTGAAGTCAAAATGTAAACTCAAAATCCTTATGTAAATACAAATAATCTACACAATAAATATGAAAATGAATTATTTTACTACTTTCACATTTTTATCCGATTCTATATCTTTGCAAATATTATATATTTTCAAAAGCATATCACATGTAAAATTAGTATTTTTAATAATATGCTACCAAACACTTGATAAGAGAAAATTAATGTAATACGTCAACTAATGGGGTTTTGGCGACTTGGGTTAAATCTCGTAATGTTCTATTCAATGCATTCAAGTTTTGTGTTCTTTGGCCAAAAAGAACTAAAGAAATAGTTGTTGCAAAATAAAATATTATAATAATGAAGTAAATTATTATAAACAAATATAATATATACATTCTAATTATACTACAAGCACTTTATTTGATTTACATTATATACAATATCAAATAAGTATATCTTAATTTCCTACGATGTGACTCCATAGAAACTCGATAATGTAATATTTGATTAATTAATAAAATCTTTTACTAATTTGCTTATAATGATTTGGGAACAACATATTGAATTGATAATTCACTAACTTTATATTATACAAATTAATCACTTCTAATTGATAATCAAAAATCTCATTACTGACTCTTTTTAACATAATAAGAACTTTTGTGTTGTTTTCTAGGATATAACAAATAATTCAATGTTATATTCGTCGATTTCATTTGTAATTAATATCAAAGTTGTATAGGTTTCATACCAATTTCATATGTAATTAGTATAATACTTATAAATGTTTCAATATCAATTTCATTTGCAATTAGACCAAAGGTGTATATGTTTCATGCTAATTTCATATGTAATTAGTATCATAATAGAAACATATCTATAACAAAGAAAATATAAGAAAAAATGTTGGATAAATTCATAAGAACTAAAGAAATAGTTGTTACAAAATAAAATATTATAATAATGAAGAAATTATTATAAACAAATATAATATATACATTAAAATCATTGTACAAGCACTTTATTTGATTTACATTATATATAATAATCAAATAAGTATATCTTAATTTCTGACGATATGACTTACTATAGAAACTCGATAAATGTTATATTTGATTAATTAATAAAATCTTTTACTAATTTGCTCATAATGATTTGAAACAATATATTGAATTGATAATTCACTAACTTTATATTATATAAATTAATAACTTCTAACTTAATATATTTATGATTAATCAGTGAAATCATCATAAAAATAACTTTATTGACATTTGTTTCTTATGTAAATTGATGGTGACAAATCTCATTACTGATTTTTTAAACATAACAATAACTTTTGTGTTGTTTTTTATAGATAAATAGCAAATAATTCAATGTTATACTCGTCAATATCATTTGTAATTAGTATCAAAATTATATATGTTTCACATCAATTTCATATGTAATTAGTATCGTTAGATACTCAGATTCAACCAATTAAAATGACATTATCTTATTTGTGGTCCCATCGAGTTTGATGAAACAATGGGGTAAGTTTTGTAAGCTTAATGGCATGCGACCTATAAAATTTTCATTTGATATACCAATACGTTGGAACTCAACATATAAATTGCTAAATGATTCATATGAATATAGAGAGTTAATGGCAACTTAAAAAGTTCAAACTCTCCCCTCCCCCTTACATTTTCTTTGTTAATTTTTATGATCCTTTTAGAGTAATTTTTAATTTTTTTAAATTAAATTTTTAATTTTAATTTTTTAAATTTAAAAAATATAAGGTTCGAACGGTAACCGTAACCGTAACCGGTGGTTAACCGTAACCATAACCGTAACCGTAACCGGCGGTTCATGAACCGTAACCGGAACCGTCTATGAAGGTTAAGGTTAAGGGTCGAGCTCTTTTGAACCGTCGAACCGGCGGTTCCGAACCGTTAACCGGCGGTTCACGAACCATGGTCATGTCTACTTTTCACCACACTTTCAACCACTGTTACTTTTTCTTACCTTATTGTTTTCTATTTTGTGTACAAATTTTGGGGGGAAATTTTTTGCATTGCTAATCATTCAAAACAAAATCTTGTAACACACATATTTGATTTTTCACTACTCAATCCCACATTCCCACTACCGTCATTCTCAAAACCACCATCTTCTGTAAAAATCCTTTGAAAAAAAGAAGATCGGATACTCCATTTGGCCGCCCAATCCTCTGCCTGTGAAAATATTCTCCATTTCGAACCATACCCATCATGGCTGGTGAAAAGATCCGGGTATTAGTTTTCTCTCAAACTTGGTTTATAATTTTCAATTTGTGCAGCTCACTGGCACACTTCGTAAAGAGTCCCGGTTGCCCCCCACATGTATTTGTTGCCCTTAGTTTTCCTAGTCGCCCACCACCCATGTCCCGGTCGCTTGCTTGCATCACGGTTGCCCACCGCCATTCTCAAAATCACCATCTTCTGTAAAAAAAAAAAATCTTTGAAAAATGAAGATCGGGCTCCATTTGGCCACCCAACCCTATGCATGTGAAAAGCATCTTCATTTCGAACCACACCCATCATGGCTGGTGAAAGATGGGTATTAGTTTTCTCTCAAACTTGGTTTATAATTTCAATTTGTGCAGCTCACTCTGACACTTCACACAGAGTCCTGGGCACCCTCCACATGTATATGTTGCCCCTCAGTGTCCTGGTTGCCCCCCCACACGTGTCCCGTCCCCCGCTTGCATCTTTGTAGCCCAGCTATTTTCTCGGTCGCCCACCATCTTTTCCCCATTGCCTCCACATTTTGTCGCCCAACTCACTCTCCGCTCTCGCAACTCACACTACTTTATTGATAAAAATATATTTATTAGTTGAATATAGGTGAACTTGAGAACCCACGTGACAAAGAAACAATATATCGATTCCAAATTAACTTTAATATCGCGTTATAGTATGGCCTCACCTTATTTTAGGGTGTTTAAAAGAGATGGAGATGGATATGATGGTCTGTATTAGACAATTTGGTTATTTAATCAATTTTGGAAGATTATAATTTATCTAGCCAAACTATTTGATATATGATGATTAGAAAAATAGAATTGAGTAGTTGTGGTATTGGATGGTTGTCCATAACAGGCCTTTAAAATGGAATATTCTCTAATAATATGCTTAGATTGTTCCGGTTTTTATTCCGATGTACCACATTATACTAAATTTATTGATAGACATTTTAGTGGTATGAGATATGTGTCTATCCAGCATGCGGAGAATAAGTTGATAGAAATAAATCATTGGGATATGCAATATATAAATGAAGAAAAGTTAAAGATGTTCATCGTGTATTTTGTTGCTGTTTTTTTATGGCCCAAGGGAAAAACGAGAGCATATACTAGATGTTAGTTTATTGCCTTCGTTGAAGTATCCACTAGAGTTGAAGCTCTAAATATTTATTTTCAAAGTGGGACTCCATATTTGTGATAATTTGATCCATCTCTGAAAATCTATTTTCAACATAACCAACTAGCGCAAGTGCTTTGAGGATTACTTGATAAGTTGTGTAAAGGAGTTAGCGTAAATTATTGCCAGGCAAAGAGGAGAAGAACACCAAGTCATGTACGCATCGGAAATTTAAAGTTATGTGTTGCATGTTAAAACATGTACTATTTTTTCAACAGATTATTATAATCTAATTATTATATTTGCAGCTGTGTCTGGTTCTGAACCAGCAGAGCTTATTCATAGTGAAAGTTCTGAACTAGCTGAACTTATTCATAGTGAAAGTAGTCCTAACCAGCTGCATCAACCCACATCAGAAGGTAATTTATCAAGTAAAATGCATTTTGAGTTTTATACTTGGCAACATCGGATGGAATGAAATATTATAATGTAGTGGCTCCATGCAAACAACAATTAGAGAGACGAGTCACCAAACTCTGTCGGAGCCATCTCTGCATGTTAACCAAGGTAAAAAGTGTAGTTAATATAAATATTTAACAAGTAATTTATATTTTATTTAATGCAGAGACTTAAAATGTAGTAATTGTTACAATAGAGGAACCCAACAAGAAGTTACTCCGACTCCAAAAAATGCAAAAATTATTAAGAAATCTAAATTCTTGATCTCACACACAACTACCATCTACAATAACGCCTAATAGACAGATTGTACCACATACGACATAACCACCATCTACATTAGCGATACAGTTTGATCCATTTATATTAGATGATCAATGCATCAGTATGTGGATGATACAACTTGGAAGTAGTTTGCATGCTTTGTGGTCGAAATAGAGCATTAGTAAATAAGTATTGCTTAGTAAACAAATGGTAAATATAGAGCATTATAATTATAATATAACTTAATTGGTTTTTCACATTTCCCTTTCCCCTTCCCCTTTCCTTACCTTTTTTTGCTCTTATCACCCATGACGGAACACCGTAAGTTATAGCTGATGGTAGCAGTGCAAAAAAAACTAATATTTAAACCGTATAGCAGCCCAAGAGTCACGATTTGATCGTTATTCAAGCATGGACAATTATTGCGCTCCAACAATCACCCCCAATAATTGCACTACCTTGCAACTCATGGGAATCGAACACATGTTATTGGCTCTGCTACCAATTGTAGGATCAAGTGCTTTCCGTTTTACCAAAAGCTATAAATAGTGATAACAATATAACTCTGATCTTTAAACTGTATAGCAGCCTAAGCGCTACACTTTGTTCGCTCGCTCTTCAAGCATGAACAATTATTGCACTCCAACATTGTTCAGTTGCATTATCTAGAATCTCAATCAACTTTTTCTTGTCATCTCGTAAGCTTTACATCGCATTCTAAGAGCATATATAAACCTCATTATTTGATTCGTAAACACTATCTTTCTCTTGTCATCTCGTGAGCTTTACATCGCATTCTAAGAGCATATATAGACCTCATTATTTGATTCATAAACACCATCTCAGATTCATGCACATTTCCTCTTTCACTTTCTCTAACCTCATCAAATTTTCTATTTCTTGCATTTCTCATCCACCGATTCTTGATGTATGATTTGGGAATCATATTCACATTCATGAAATTGAAGACTTGCATAATATTCTCATTTGACTCAAATATATTAGAGCTACATTGTAATTCATAGGTTTCCTTATTGATAACTACTTGTCTAACTCTTGTATTTTGACCATGAGAACTTACCTTGAACTCAAGAAAAGTATGTTGAAATCCAAAGGTTGTCGAATGAATCTTATATTCAAATAATTAATAAACTCTATAACATGTATATGGTGAGCGTATACACATCAGCAGCACAAATCAACAATAGATTATTTATCAAAATCATCGAAGCTTTCCCACGAAGACAACGAGTATCCACAACTTCTCATTTTCAAGCCAATTTTTTTGGATTTTTCCATAATTAAGATCAAAATCATACAATGAAATGGCTTTGTCACCTGCCTTTTCGAAACAACATTCGTGCTCTCACTTCTAGAAATAGCAAAAAGCCCTGTACTGAACGTGTGATTACTAAGTGCAGTAGCTCATTTGTATATCAATTTGTACATGTCATTCAACCATTTATGACTACTAAGATTATATTCATCAATAAAAAATCTCCATGTGACCTCAAAATAATCTTCACATTCACAATAACTCATACATTTATCCCACAATTGTTTAAAATTTGAATCACCATTCAAGCAACATAAGTGTGAAGATGTGTTTTGATTGACGTGTCATTGACATAACGGATGATGTGCACATGGAAATACTCTTTCTATTGCATACATCATTGCCTTACACTGATCAGTAAAAATTGTTTCGGGTCGTTTCCCGCTCATAGAATCAAGAAATGTTTTAAACAGCCATCAAATGATGTCTCATTTCATCTGACATAACTGCTAAACCAAACATCACATTTTCCTGTGGTGATTATTCCAATAAAAAGAGCACATTTGCTTCGATAAGTGGTGTCACTGAGAGAACATCACCAAAATACTCATAATCAACCCAGCATATGTAATCTCTGAAGAAAAAGTTCATAACCCTGTGTTTCTTATACGAGTCAAGTGATCATATGCATCTTTCCTGATAAATCCCAGATTTTTTTGCCCGTGTGCTTCACTCTCCATATAAGATATTGCACTGCATTAGCCACATATGTGTCAGCATTTACCATTGCTTCTATGGTAGATTTTTGAGCATATGAAATACTGTTTGATGACTTCAACAAATGTCTTTGATCAGCCGCAATCATTTCATGGTTATGTTCCATCACAAACTTAGCAACCTTCCATTGTCCCCCATTTTGTCTTTTGATTCTAAATTTAGCTTTACATTTAGTTCTCGTTGTCAGCTTTAGGTAAAAAGCATTCTTTCACTAGAACATTTTTCATCTTTATCACATTCATAAGAACATTCAAACTCTTTAGCTTGGAGTTCCGTGGTACCTAGAAAATATCATTGATCCCATTTTTTAACACTAAAACCTTTAGTATGCACATAGTTACAATACAATAAATACGCATCATCAACACTAACGACAATTTGACAAACAAGTAATATATTCTCCAATTGATCTAATATAGAATTGGTAGATGAGACGTGCACATATTCAGCATTCAAGTTTTCCGGAACTACACATTGCTTTTCACATGGCAACTTGGTCTATTGTGTGGGTATGATGATATTGTTCCATCATTTGAATAATAACCTACATAAAATTGAAACAAAAAATCAATGAAGTTTACACAAACATAGAACAAAAACTTGATTTTTGTGAGACCCCGATACTTAAACATAATGTAAGGTGCAATTATGAGAACTAAGCATGCAATATCAAAGTATTTAATCGTGTTGACATTTTGAGCTTAAGGGTCACGTGCACCCATAAAATTTTCAACAGATAATAGTTACATTTCTCAAAATAATAGGAGTGACACTATAGTTCTACTCTACTACTTGTAGAGACTACGCAAAAGAACTCTGTCCTGCTATTGTAGTAGCACTCCTTACAGCTCAAAGTATCAGCCCCGACCCTAGTTCTCCTTAGCAAAAGCACCTACAAAGACAACCCCCCCAACACATGAGCACATAGCTATTCATATACAACACAATATGAATACGTAAGGCGTAAATGCATAAATCATAAATACAAAACACTTCATGTATTTTCATCGCATTTATAATGCCTATTGGTTGTCCCTGTACCATGTACCATAATTCATAAACAACTCACTATATGAACATATGGTCTCATAAATAAATGTCATGACATATCATCTCTTTTTCTTGAGTCAGTCATCATCAGTTATTTTAAATGCTTTTTCGCTTCATAATCTCAACACAAGCGGTATCTCATCCTCGCTTCTTCATACCAGCGGTATCTCATCCTCGCTTGGTATGGTATACCCCGCCTCCATGTGCAAGCGAGCCTCCCCCCTCCCGCTCCACATATATAGTGGTAAAGCGTAAGCATTAAAACCTTCACTGTGATCACCCCTGACTCGTGGAATACATCTCTTTTATTCCACATCACAATATGCAATCACAATGCATAATAACATGCATCAAACTCTTAATGCATCACATTGCATTTCTCATGTGTCAAAAGACAAACATAAAGTACATGTTACCGTTGGGATGCCCGTACGTCGCTTACGTACCTTTCCAAAATGTAGTGTGTGGTGGGACTCTATCCCCTGCGTTGTGTAGCCGTCTGTGAAGGCTCTACACCAGTGTACAACACAATATTAGATGCCAATTTATAATCCAAAAATAAAAAATCCAACAAAATATCATTTTTTTTTATAACTCTGCCTCTGGCGATCGATCGCTACCACGAGGCGATCGATCGCCATACTTCACTGGCCCCTGGCGATCGATCGCGCCATTCATGGCGATCGATCGCGTGCCTTTGATTTTGGCTACTGGACTTCGGCGATCGATCGCCCCATTTGTGGCGATCGATCGCCACATGGTCTGTGCGCGACATTTTCCAGAATAGCAGCTACAATATACTACCCTGAGTGTATTCATATAAAATGTATACCCTAAACACAAACCCACATGCATTAAAATCACCCATTAACATCAGTACTCAACCAATGTTTCTGAAAAACAGGGCATCTTCCTGCCCAGGTTTTTGAGTACCCACTTTCAAGCAATGAAATCTACCACATAAGTCATGAATTGTGCTCGAATAAAAATGCCAAGGGCTTCACAAAACTACCATGTATGTACTCAACCCAAAGGTTTACTAAAAACATAGCTAACATGCATGATGACACCTTCACAATATCACTCCCATCCCATATTTTTCTAGAAAAACAGGGCACACACATTACCCAGATTTTCGAACACTATACTTTACATGCTTAAACCCTCCACATAAAACATGTAACATGCTCAAGGAAAAATACTGGAAGCTTCACAACAACACTATATAAGCATTTAAATTGAAGGTTTTAAGAAACCAAATCTAACATGCCATTTTTACACCAACAAAAAGCATGAACTTAAACAACTTAAATTCAAAACCAGAACATGGTTTCTCACCCCTTTTTGCTCCGATTTTTGGAAGGCTTCAAAGCAACAAAAATGGTTGAACTCCTTCCTATCTTGCTCAGCAAGTGTTGGACGATTTTTGGGAGAGAAATGGAGTGATTTCAGACATGGTAAGGTGGAGTGGGAGATGGGCCAAGAGGTATGGGTGAGCAGCTAGCAGCTGGCAGCAGGGTATGGGTCAAGGGGGGTGGTTGAGTGGTGGGTTAAGTGATGTGTTATGTTTTGGTCCCGGTATTTAGCACGATGTATTAAAATATCATCACATGATATTTTATAGTATTTTCTTAATAAAATACTTCAATTCCCATTTAAACATGCTTCACCAAAACGATTAACACACACCCCAAATAATCATGCCACAACCCCAAAATCCCAACATATAACACATGCACCCTCACATGCATTTCCCAATATTATTAATTCAACACAAAGAATTAATACCATAATTTTCACAACAATGATTAATGTTTAAATAACACCTAATCATTTCGGGGATATCACAATTTTTTAAACTCGGTCACCCACCACCCATAGCACAGTCGCCCACCCCAAGCGTGGTTGCCCACAACCCAAAGCATGGTCACCCACCCCCCACCCGGTCGCCCCCAACTCGGTAGCCCCTCCTCACGTTTCAATCGCCCCCTCCCACTCTTCTCGGTCTCCCCCAACAAAGTCGCACTTATGTTTTCTTATTCTATATATACCTTTTTAGATGATTCTTCTTCGAGACAAATACAATCACAATGAATCTTGCTTGAGAATGCCTCTGAAGAACAAAAACAGGTTCTTGTGAACGATATCTTAGGAATCTGTCTATGGAACAAAAACCGATTCCCCAAAAACTTTACACCAACATTTTCAAGAAAAATCTTGTTTGAGTTTTCAAGAAAAATCTTGTTTGAGAATGCTAGGGAGAAAATCAGATATTTTGTCATGAACGCCATTAAAGAATGATATAAAAGTTTTGAACGATATCGATTAGAATGTATAAGTTTTCCCCGCAAAATTTGTACACAACTGAAAAAATAAAAAGGTAAGAAAAAGTAACTATTGTTGAAAGTATGGTGAAAAGTTAAAAGAAAAAATTACATAAATAAATTAATAATTCGGATACGTGTCAGGAGCTGAACGGGTTAGGACACTACCTTACGGTAGCATCGAATCACCCATCATCTTCAATTTGCCTTGATACATTTTTTTTCGTTTGCTATTAAAATAATTATAATAAATCAGTTAAATTTAATTGCTTTTATTTTGGAATTAAATTTGGTAAAACTCCCACACCAACACTAACCTGACAACTTAGACTATAATTATATAACTTCAACAAATTCTACACTATGGGAATCGGTATGCATGGGAAGTGAGGTTCAATTGATGCTGGCCTTACGGCCAGCATCCTTAACCATTATGTATCTTACACGTGGCCATTTCCTTTTCCCTTTTTAAATTTTTAACTTTGCCTAATTTGTCAAATTATAAGTTGACACGTGCAAGATTAATTTTTCTTACAACCACCGTCACTTTTTCAATGCTTTTTAATTTTATTTGGCTAAATCAAAGTAACCATGGTTAGGATAGATATAAGATCAAACAGAGATATCTTCAACTGCGGGAAATGAATTTTGAAACCCAATTTCTCATAATCCTTCTTCATCAATCTCATTTCTAGCTCACGGTGAGGTTTTCGATTGCTGAATATAAATATGTGGTGCACCCATTCCTCGATCTTTACCGGTGGCTGCGGCGGCGATTGGGTACAGCCACTACGTCATGAAGACAGATTAACCACAATTTCAACGCCATTTTGGTGGATTCATGAGAATAGAAGTAGGAGCCTCAAGCTAATGACTTCAATTTCAACCTTGGCTTCTGGTCGGCCTTGGCAATCATGGAAAGCGTTACAGCTGCACCCGTCACAATATTGGTATTTAACAGATGATATTATTAGCTGCCTTATAAATACAATTTAATGAACGTATATTTTCATCATTCAGGTTTTTGTTTTCCTCTTCTTCTGTTTTGAACTAACAGGTGGGTTTTGAGATGATTGATTTTATTACTGAAGCTGAAGGGATTGCTATGAGCGGTGTTTCATTCAAATCTTTTTTTGGAAAAGGTTCTCTTTGTTCTTGTTTTTGGTAACTTAACCACATTGGGTATTTAGAATGCGTTGCATTCTCTTGCTTGGTAAATTATCTATGTAGTTTTAGTAGCTTATCTATGTACATGCCAATGATGGTGAATGAAGCGTGATCAGGATGATTATGCTTATACCACTTGATCAGGATGATGATGGTAACTTAACTGTTCTAATTGCGTTCATCATAGCTTGACATTGGTCTGTAAAAATTGTTTCAGGTTGTTTACCATTCATGGACTCTAGGAATGTCCTAAACAACCATTCAAAAGAACTTTCAGTCTCATCAGACATGAAGGCAAATCCGAACATTACGTTTTGCCTATGATGATTTATACCCACAAAAGGGCAGCAAATCAAGTTATACCTATTTGTTCGATAAGTAGTATCAACTGAAAGCACGTCACCAAAATAGTCATAGTCTATCTTGCATCTATAATCCCTGAAGAAAAGATTCATCAACCTATTATCATCATCTTTTTCAACATTCCAATAAAAATAAGGCTCGTTATTCGTCATGCTTATGAAGTGTTGAACTATTTGAAAAGCATCATCATTTTCAATTTTGGATTTTTTGTTTGCACGGTATAGGGAGTCATATGCGTCTCTCTGAGTAAAACCAATGTTTTCTCTCCTTGTGCTAAACTTTCAAATAAAGCATAGGCTTTAGAAACAGGAATTCCACATTTAACCATTGTTTCAAAACACTTCTCCATTTCAGGAGTCAAGTTGCGGGCAGATCTTAATAGATGTATTTGATCCTGAGGATACATGTCATGATTGTGTTCCTTTGAAAATGAAGTCACTCTCCATTCTCTCCCCTTTAACCGCCCAACTCTAAGTTTTGCTTTACAACCTGTTCTGAATGACGGTTTCACATAAGTAGGTATCTTGTTCAAAGAACGTTTTTCATCTTTAGATCCTTCACAAGAACAATGAAAGTCTTTTGCTTTGATTCCAGAACCATCCTTATACTTTTCAGTGTCTCCTTTTCTAACACTAAAGCCTTTTGAACGTGCATATTGACAATACAATCCATATGCAACATGTTCATTTAGTATAACTTGTCCTACTCCCAACCTACTCTCCATTTCTGCTATTGTTAGGTTTTTAAATTCTACCTCAACATCTTCTGGCGATGAGCCTCCATGATATAAACAATCGGCATCGGGTGGCACTGAATTTTGTTCCATAATGTGTAAGGACCCCAAGCCCTTAAACCTTGATTAGTGTATTAACCACTATGTGTGGTACATGCTTTCTATAAAATGTCAATCGGGAAGCTCTGATGATACTTAATCATTGCCTGTCAATGAAAGACTCATATGTTTGCCCTTTACCAACCCCTTGGTGCCACTTTTAACATTGTAAACTTTTATAAAAATTTGGGCAGAGTCTCCCCATAAATAGAGCTATCCCAAAAAAGAGTACAACACATAACAAAATTCCCGGCCAGGGAAAGCATAATACTCAACAGAAAGCAGTAATACAAGTAGATTCCCAGCCAGGGAAGACACCACACATATGTCAACAAAAGTGGGTTCCAACACCCACATAATACACCAATGACTCTCATATCATTCTAGCAATTCAACCTAATTGCATGCAACCTTAAATGAAAGAGAGAAAGGCTCATGCCTTTATATACAATCCATATACAAGTATAATCGTGCTCACATGCGAGCATCATGAATATGTATAATCCTCAGGTGTATATATAGGTACTCTATACGATACCGTGCTCCATCAAGCCCTGGTACCACGATCCTGGGAGTACCTCAAATCAACAGCTCGAGCTCAGCTCCATAGCCATCGATGTACCTGTCCACCTGTCCCAACAGAGACAGCCCCCAACGGGGTGAGCATACCAATACACAAAATCCCATAATCATAATAATGAAATTCATAATTTACAACAAAGGTAAATGCTAATGAATTTAAATGATACTCCCTGGATGGCAACATCCTCATCCGGGATTCCGTGTACTGTCCCTGTTCTCACAACATCAAACTCATCAAATCTCATAAATCAGTAAATCAACACATTGATTTACACATCGCATGCCTGATTCTCAAATATCAAGAATGAATGATTCCAAGTTCATATATATGCAAATATAGATATATCAATATCTAATATTGATTTCATAACCTTGCTTTCCATTATACTTAGACATCTCATATGTCTTATAATGAAAACATGAGTCTATGAACCTAGACATCTCAAATGTCTCATAATGAATACATGATTCTACGAACCTAGACATCTCAAATGTCTTACGAAGAATGCATGATTCTACAAACTTAGACATCTCAAATGTCTCATAATATAGTCATATAAACCCAGTACCCCTTATATCATGTAAGAGTCATCCTACTCTAGTGTCACGCACGCTACAAGCGGCGATATCAAGATTTGGGTCATTCCTTGGCTATATCAACATATATGTATAACCATACGCAAAACATTCAATGAAATCAAAAAAAAATACCTTATGCATTTCACATATATATAGTAATGCTCGTACGTCGCACGTACCTTAAATTACCGAAGTCCGAGCCAAACCTTGCTCGAGTTCCATGCCCCGAGGAATGATGTGCTAACACGATAAATAATTCACAATTAATTACGAACATGCAACCCATGCTCAAGCACACCCATATCCCTCAAAATATTGTCAACACACGACAATTATCCTCTTAAAAGACCCGGGGCAGGGTACATGCAGGGAAGGAAATAAATGAGACAATCGAAATTTGTTCAAGAATGCCCTACTAAATCGAACCTTAATCTCACAATTTCGAACCCAATAAAATACCATAATTCATCTAAAATGTCAATTAAGCTATCCAAGCAAAAATCAACATCCCTTGACAAAAACTCCCCATTTTCGAACTCAACCCCCATAAATTCGAAACAAACCCTACCAATTTCGAAAATAATTTCGAACCATAATCACCAATTTAAGCAGGGAAATGCACGAAAAAGACAAACAAGGGTTAAGGGAGATTACCCAACGAAATCGGAAGCAAAAACAAACGAAAATCGAAGAACCCTAGAAATTGGGGATCGACGCTTACCAGCAAAATCCGACTCCAGGACGCGACGAAACCTTCAATTGACAGAGGGGAAAGGAGCGCCTCGTCGAGACGAAGACGGTGATAGGTCGCACGCCCCGAACGGCGGCCGGACGGCGGCGGGCGAGGCGTTTTTACGCGCGGAGGCAGGGGAGGATCGGGAATGGCGCGGCCGCGGGAGAGAGAGAAGGATGAGGGCTGAAATGAAAATTTTCTTAAAATCTTGGGTTCAAATGGTATTTATAGCAAAAATACCCCGAAAAATTAATAGCCCCACAAATACATCATGATTCCTTAAAAATCATCTGTTTTCAAAAACTCTCTCTCTCTAACTCCAAAACCCTCTACCGGTGCTCACATAGCACCCGAGATTCCGAGACACATCAAAAACCCAACTCTTAGGTTTTACACCGTAATGTGAATACAATCTCAACCTCTGGATCCAACGATCCCAACTGCCCAAATAAACGAGCCCAGAAGGCCCAACACCTCGATTAAATCCCAAATCGCCACGTAAAACCACTTTAGGGATTATTAATACTCCGGGATTAACACCTATAATCCCTGGTCATCACAATATCCCCCACTAAAAGAATTTCGTCCTCGAAATTAGCACTGGTGTATCACATAACACCCAGGCTACACAACAACATGAAGCCAGAACCTCGATTCTTGACCATATCAGAATCGTATAAATAAACGCAAGGGTACCTACCTCGCATCAACTCTGAAACAAGGCGACTTACCAAAACCAACATATCACCCAAGAGGTAAAACGTACCTCGATGCGGGTCATCCCAAAAGTCAGTCCCTCATGACTGCGAAACAACTGATACTTACGACCGTAGATCGGTCAGTCATCCTTCGTTTTAATACAACAGTACGAACATATCCTGAATGACACCTCAACCGTAAGAACGTTGACCTCGTGTCAAACTCTGGAGTGGAATAGACTTCCAAATCCATCATAACGTCAAAGAGCGTCAGCACAACTCAACGCTAACAGTCCAAAAGCAGTTAGTCAACTGAAACTGCAAGGATTCGAATCGCTCTTGATTCTATCGTAGATATCATCCAAAATAGCATAACTCTATGCTTAACAGATAGGAAATCAATAACTGGCATCCGTATACTCACCGGTATACCTGCCTAAGCACGAACACCTCACGCATACTCAAAGTACTTGGCTCGGGTATTTGCAACATACCCCTAAGCCCCAAACACAACCGTCAATTCTGAGTCATTCCTTACTCAGTGGAGGATGAAAATCGACGATTAACAATACACGGTGTGATTCCCAAGATCAACACCACTTGCACCAACTTACCGAATCTTTCAAGATTCCCAAATAGGTATAATACTACCTCCTTCCTCGCAAGGGAAATGCCATCGAACTCGAGATCCACAAGTCTCGAACCATCGTTCGGAAAAACTGGATACAATAACACCCATTGTATCCCAATACACGGGTTCCTTTAGATTGAGTCAATAACAACCTGATGACTCTCTTGTTGGTACTCCAACATCCTGAGCTGTCCCAGACAAGTCTCCAAGATTAAACATAAACGTATACACGTTTCAGCGAGGCATGAACAACCTTAACCTCAATGACATGGTGACTACTAGAGTCCACCACAATCCACATCGTATCACCTTACGATTGCCAAACTTGGTTCCAACGAGCAGTATAACGGCTCTAGCAAGCCCATCACGGTACTACACACACGTGGCAGACATCCTAGTCTCTGCCTCTTTAGGTTTACCTCAAACCTACTAACAAGACGGACGTTTCCACATGGTATAACATACTATGGGAAGAAAACTCAATAGAGTAGTGGGTCTTTATCCAACATTCCTCAATGCCGATACACCCTGGACAACCCAATGTCCCTATGTACTTAACATAACCTGATCCTACTCCTTTAGGACCCATCCTACACCCTCAAGGGTGGTGTGACCATGTCCACCACATGTCACATCGACAGAAAGCGAGTACTTTCCTCCATGATTACTCCTGTCGTCAAATCACATGGCCAAAAGCCATTCCAACGAGCATACCTCAAGGGTATCACCACTCGTAAAATGATCGCCCCAATCGTAAGCTGCGGTACAATCCCATGTACAGCGCATCCATCCATTCCTCGAGCAACCCGCTCGGTATAAGGGTCACGTCCATCGGTGCCGCACACATCACCTTGTGCTCGGTACTGGCACCCAAGGCATACCACAGAATACGTATACTCAACGCATCGATCATCGTAACGATGATGCATGTCTAATAAGACATCTCCTACACCATCGTCATCGTCATCCTGTGACGACACATGCCAACTCATGGCATCTAAAACATTGTCAACTAGTGACGATACATGTACATCAGCGTATGTCAATCCACTATCATGCTAGTAAAATAGGCATAATAAAACATGTATATCAATGCATGCCAGCTACAATAAAGCTAATAAAATAGCAATATCTCATACCTCATCGCTAGTGATATAGCGTCATACCTGTCTCCGTCGCTCAATAATAGTGCGTAATCAGCACCCATCGCTCGAAGGCGGCAAAATCCTGTGCTGAGTACATAGCGGCAAGATCCCTCGCTATAGAATCGACGGTATGACACCTCGTCAGATAATAAGTGGCATGAAACCTCGCTATACCCTGAGCATGAATCATCGTCCACATAGTAGCGGAAAGAGGCATCGCTATCAGTACACCTGGCGGAATGAACCATCGCCAATAGATATAGCGGAATGAACCATCGCTATAAATACACCTGGCGGAATGAACCATCGCCAATAAATATAGCGGAATGAACCATCGCTATAAATACACCTGGCGGAATGAACCATCGCCAATAAATATAGCGGAATGAACCGTCGCTATAAATACACCTGGCGGAATGAACCATCGCCAATAAATATAGCGGAATGAACCGTCGCTATAAATAAACCTCGAATCGAGTCACTTATCAGTAGTGTATTTCAATGCTTCTCACTACTCCATATAAGCGGAATCCTTCCTCGCTTCATATGGACCTTAGCGCAAGCATTGAAATCCTCACTAGGATAACCTGGACTCGTGAAATATCAGTGCATTTCAATGCTTCTCACCACTCCATATAAGCGGAATCCTTCCTCGCTTCATATGGACTTTAGTGTAAGCATTGAAATCCTCACTTTATATTTCACAATATACATATGCAAAACAATGCGTATCAACATGTATCATATCATAATGCACTATCTTATGCATACCTTGATTTACCTTGTGTTAAATGACTAACCACATAATACATGTTGCCCTTGGGATGCCCGTACATATGTATAATCATCATTCCTTTTCGTATTCCTTATTTCCTGTAACCTGCAACCATCAGGGTTAACAACAATAGCCATATACGCTATGCATCAACATTCAATACATAATAAAAACGCATTATATGAATGTATGGATATGCAATGTCATGACATTCTTTTTCCTTAAATCCTTATTTCATCCTGAGCCCTTATCATTAGTACATTTTAATGCTTCTTGCTACTCCAGGAAAGCGGAATTCTTCCTCGCTTCCACTGGACTTTAGCGTTGCTACTCCATGTAAGCGGGACTCTTCATCGCTTCCAATGGACTTTAGCGTTGCTACTCCATATAAGCGGGACTCTTCATCGCTTCATATGGACTTTAGCATAAGCCATTAAAATCCTTACTAAGATAACTTTGACTCAAGAAATACACCTCTTATAATTCATAACATGCATATGCAAAAACAATGCACAATAACATATATCATAACCTTAATGCACCACTTTGCATTCATCATGTGTCAACAAGACAACGTAAAATACATGTTACCTCGGAAATATCCCTTTATCTGATTTTTCTTAAAACCAGCTTCCTTGGCACATAACACACGGAGTGCCAGACATCCCCATAAATGTCATCCTATCGTGTTCCACACGATTCCTGCAACCACAATGGTTAGCAATACCACTTTTCATATCATAAGAGCACATAAACAATTTGCTATGTCATACAACATTAATGCCATCATGCATAAATATGTGCTATCAATAACTTCCTAGGCCCTTAACAGCCCCAATGAGCAACCACTGCTCTGATACCACTAATGTAAGGACCCCAAGCCCTTAAACCTTGATTAGTGTATTAACCACTATGTGTGGTACATGCTTTCTATAAAATGTCAATCGGGAAGCTCTGATGATACTTAATCATTGCCTGTCAATGAAAGACTCATATGTTTGCCCTTTACCAACCCCTTGGTGCCACTTTTAACATTGTAAACTTTTATAAAAATTTGGGCAGAGTCTCCCCATAAATAGAGCTATCCCAAAAAAGAGTACAACACATAACAAAATTCCCGGCCAGGGAAAGCATAATACTCAACAGAAAGCAGTAATACAAGTAGATTCCCAGCCAGGGAAGACACCACACATATGTCAACAAAAGTGGGTTCCAACACCCACATAATACACCAATGACTCTCATATCATTCTAGCAATTCAACCTAATTGCATGCAACCTTAAATGAAAGAGAGAAAGGCTCATGCCTTTATATACAATCCATATACAAGTATAATCGTGCTCACATGCGAGCATCATGAATATGTATAATCCTCAGGTGTATATATAGGTACTCTATACGATACCGTGCTCCATCAAGCCCTGGTACCACGATCCTGGGAGTACCTCAAATCAACAGCTCGAGCTCAGCTCCATAGCCATCGATGTACCTGTCCACCTGTCCCAACAGAGACAGCCCCCAACGGGGTGAGCATACCAATACACAAAATCCCATAATCATAATAATGAAATTCATAATTTACAACAAAGGTAAATGCTAATGAATTTAAATGATACTCCCTGGATGGCAACATCCTCATCCGGGATTCCGTGTACTGTCCCTGTTCTCACAACATCAAACTCATCAAATCTCATAAATCAGTAAATCAACACATTGATTTACACATCGCATGCCTGATTCTCAAATATCAAGAATGAATGATTCCAAGTTCATATATATGCAAATATAGATATATCAATATCTAATATTGATTTCATAACCTTGCTTTCCATTATACTTAGACATCTCATATGTCTTATAATGAAAACATGAGTCTATGAACCTAGACATCTCAAATGTCTCATAATGAATACATGATTCTACGAACCTAGACATCTCAAATGTCTTACGAAGAATGCATGATTCTACAAACTTAGACATCTCAAATGTCTCATAATATAGTCATATAAACCCAGTACCCCTTATATCATGTAAGAGTCATCCTACTCTAGTGTCACGCACGCTACAAGCGGCGATATCAAGATTTGGGTCATTCCTTGGCTATATCAACATATATGTATAACCATACGCAAAACATTCAATGAAATCAAAAAAAAATACCTTATGCATTTCACATATATATAGTAATGCTCGTACGTCGCACGTACCTTAAATTACCGAAGTCCGAGCCAAACCTTGCTCGAGTTCCATGCCCCGAGGAATGATGTGCTAACACGATAAATAATTCACAATTAATTACGAACATGCAACCCATGCTCAAGCACACCCATATCCCTCAAAATATTGTCAACACACGACAATTATCCTCTTAAAAGACCCGGGGCAGGGTACATGCAGGGAAGGAAATAAATGAGACAATCGAAATTTGTTCAAGAATGCCCTACTAAATCGAACCTTAATCTCACAATTTCGAACCCAATAAAATATCATAATTCATCTAAAATGTCAATTAAGCTATCCAAGCAAAAATCAACATCCTTGACAAAAACTCCCCATTTTCGAACTCAACCCCCATAAATTCGAAACAAACCCTACCAATTTCGAAAATAATTTCGAACCATAATCACCAATTTAAGCAGGGAAATGCACGAAAAAGACAAACAAGGGTTAAGGGAGATTACCCAACGAAATCGGAAGCAAAAACAAACGAAAATCGAAGAACCCTAGAAATTGGGGATCGACGCTTACCAGCAAAATCCGACTCCAGGACGCGACGAAACCTTCAATTGACAGAGGGGAAAGGAGCGCCTCGTCGAGACGAAGACGGTGATAGGTCGCACGCCCCGAACGGCGGCCGGACGGCGGCGGGCGAGGCGTTTTTACGCGCGGAGGCAGGGGAGGATCGGGAATGGCGCGGCCGCGGGAGAGAGAGAAGGATGAGGGCTGAAATGAAAATTTTCTTAAAATCTTGGGTTCAAATGGTATTTATAGCAAAAATACCCCGAAAAATTAATAGCCCCACAAATACATCATGATTCCTTAAAAATCATCTGTTTTCAAAAACTCTCTCTCTCTAACTCCAAAACCCTCTACCGGTGCTCACATAGCACCCGAGATTCCGAGACACATCAAAAACCCAACTCTTAGGTTTTACACCGTAATGTGAATACAATCTCAACCTCTGGATCCAACGATCCCAACTGCCCAAATAAACGAGCCCAGAAGGCCCAACACCTCGATTAAATCCCAAATCGCCACGTAAAACCACTTTAGGGATTATTAATACTCCGGGATTAACACCTATAATCCCTGGTCATCACATAATGAGAGCGATAGCCTGCAATTATTAGGATAAAAAGAATTTCAGCCTGGATATTAAAAAAAGTTTTCAACGGGTTTAATTACACTAAATTAAACATCACAGACATATTTATATTATTCAATTTATTATTTGAACTACATTTAGAAATGAACATTTGTTTTTTTTCTAGTGGGTAGGAATGAGAATTGAAAGTCCTCTACAATTTTTATCCAAAAAAAAGTTGTTCAGAAATATTTTGTAATGTAAATTTTGATACAATTCTCCTTAAATTTTGTTTTTTTAATAAAGTTATGTGGAACTAAAACTCACGGGAAATTTGTTTTCTCAAGGCTTGCCTATCCTCTTCCATAGCATCCTAACAGTAAAGGCAGCCTAACATTCTTAGAACTATAAACAAACACAAATATTACTTGTAAAGTTGAACATTTTTTATATATTTGTTGCTACAGAAAAACAAAAACATATTCCATTTTTCATGCTCTTGGCCATCAACCCCATTTAATTTCAATTTTCTCCACCAAAAGACAAATGCAACTTATCCAGCCTATTTATTCTTATTTATCTTATACACCAAAAAATCATAACGATGACTTATAAAAGAAATTCACATTCAACGGAGCTGGTGATCGAAAATCTCAACAAGTTGTCTCTCCGGAGCGATTAAATAATGATAAACTTCGGAAAAATGTTGCCCAGATGCAAGGTGGTTATGCAGCTGTTGGGGACGATGACCTCTGCATTGAATGAGAGGTGAATTGGAGAAAAAATGTGTAGTGAAACAGTAAAATGTAAACTCCCGCTATTTTGCCTCTAATATCTTTGTATTAACTATGGTTACTTTAACTTAAGCCAAATATAATTGAAAATAAAAATAAAAATGCATTGAAAAATGGACGTATGTTAGGGTGAAAAGGGACTATGCATGTGTCAAATTTTCATTGGGCAAGATGAGAAAAATTAAAAATAAAGAAAAGAAAAAGGGAATAGACACATGTCAGATGAAGAATGCTTAAGGGTGCTGGCCTTAATGCCAGCATCAATTAAACCGGGAAGTGAAGTATATTCTTAAAAATTCACACGTAACATCAATCAAATCCTAACATATCGAGGTATAAGAATAATGTATCTCAAAAACATGCATCATATAATCTACCTTGCAAAGCCAGATAATGGCAAAGTTGAATTATTCTTGGATATCCTATATGGCATTATCCAAATGCTGGATCAATGACCCAGATTTGCAATGCCCAACTTTTATATGTGGGATCTAATACATTGATAAATATGAGCTATTGATCCACCCCATAGGGTAGCCAAGAAGTAACCGACAAGGCTGGTACTAAGTACATCAATAAATACCATTAGCATCACCACTTCATCTTTATATAGATCTTTTCAGAAGTTTGACAGTAAAATGATAACAAAGAATGAGACAAGTACAAAGACCAATAGAAATAGTGACTTTCACTGAAGATCGGACATTTGGTTGGCAGATGGCATGTTATTCCATGTGCAAGAACTAAGTCCCCAACCAGAAGTTCCACAAGAAATGTTCTTCAACTCGCTGCCCAAATCATCGCCAAGAAAAAAAGCATCGGTTATGGGGCCACATTGCTTTCTTTCTAGAACCACTTTGCTCAAGCCAACATGATTCAAGTAGAGCATCAGGCTTTGAGCAGTCCAAATGACTCAAATTTTCTATGACTTCTTCATCCAGGATACGACATTGGTCGACAACTTCTGATTTCACTTGACTTTCTACAAAAACACACAAAATAGGACATTAGTTTAAAGCCATTTCAAAACTTCTCGTGGAGTAATAATAAATTTTTTACATTAAAGTAAACAATTTCTAGATTGTATAACCTGTTTTTTTATCATTATTGAAGTCATACACAACCCCTTTCATCTTCATTCAACAATGTATGAGTCCAAAAACAAAGAGAGATACATGCAATGTGTAGAAAGAAGTTGGAAAGCACAACTTTAGAAAATATTTTTTCATTTTTGGATAAAACCTTCATACACGATTTCTTCATCCCAATTCCCAGTCCTTCAATTTCCTCTAAGAATGCCGCTGAACATTACCTCTGATGTGTTGGGTTTCCGTTCCCCGGTGTCGGATCCAAACGCAGCGGAAAAATAAACAGTAAATTGATCTAGACCCAGGACGGACGATCGCGCCTGGTTCATATATTAACATGCAAATATCAAATATAATGCACGAAAAGAGATTACCGTTCACCGTTGTAGATCTGAATGCGGTGATCCCTCGAGTCCAAATAACCTGACCAGATCCACGATCTCAACGCCAGTTCTAGTTTGGTGTTAGTCTTTCTACGACGAGAATTATATGGCTAAAAGTTGTCTTGTTATTCTTAAGGAGCATAAGCTACATATTTATAGATGTAATTAAGTCACTAATGGGCTTGGGTGCATAAAGCTCAATAGACCAACTCTTGGCTTGTAGGGCACATATGCTAACAATCTTCCACTTGCTCAAAAGCCAACATAAAAACACTAAACTCATAATTCAAGTGTGTCAATCCAATTGAACAACTTGATGCACAATCATTATACATAATTATGAGATATAAATATACTATACGTTTTAGTTTTAGAACTTTCTATAGATGAAACATTTTTCAAATATAAAAATTCCACTAAAGTCGGGAGCTTTAAAAATTAAACACATCTCTTGAATATCAATCACTCAATCTTGAGCACTTAACATATAAGCCTCAATTCTCATCGGCAGATCGGCGGCCGGTTGCTTGTGACCCAATGAGGTCAAGTGTATCATAGAGTATGATCAAAACTTTGTGATTTTAGAAGTCAAACAATTTTGCTTCTTCGGGCTTACCATGACTGTCACATTGTCGATTAAACTCTTTTAAAAGACAATGTCCATAATGTATTTCCAGCCAAAACCTAACGATCGTGGGTGGCGCCTAGCATCTGCACTTCACGAAGACCTAGATACAAATTACTTGCAACGCACGAGAGTCAGTCAACCATATTTAGAGTGCAGTACATTCCTTTCACCCATATGTCCCAATTGAATCTAGGGCATTGGTTGGTCGAGGCCTTATGATTTCAATAACTATGTATTTGTTTCACGTTATATGATATGATTCATTGTGTGCGTATATGAAAAACTCATTTTTCACAAGCACTATCCACTCTGACCAGATATATCTTGAATCATATACATAAAAACACATAGGACATCCTGGATCAAGACCAGTGGTGAATTCCCAGTGAAATTCATAGACCTCTGAAAGTATAACTGAATACCTAGAATAACAACTTTATGACCGCATGTGATCAGTAATTAAATCAAAGTACACAACTATTTTTCAAGACCTCAATGACGCCTCGAGTCATGAGGAGTAATTGTGCACAACTATGACTAAAAATTCTATATTCGACTAATGGTAACCACTTATAGAATTTCGAATAGGGTCGTCCAGTGAACTCATTCCTAATGAGCACATATTCATGTGTGTTGTGTAGGGTCTTCCTACCTTAACATCATCTTAATACACAAATTATGGACTAAACATGCATTAATAAAGTCTTAGGGTTCCGGTTGTAGCTTTGAGCTAATAAGATTACAGACCAAAATAAAATTTCACAAGCTAATTAATTTCATTCTCAATAATGAATGTTAAAGCTATAGATTTACACTACTCCTAGAGTAGAGACTATCAAAATCATATATCCTATAAGCGTCTTGCTCCTTTTAGCTCACTGCCTCAACCCGACCCTAGACCCTTCGGTCCAAAAGTGTAAGGACCCTAATCCTTAAATGCGGAACCAAGGCATAATAGAGCTAAATAAATAATCAGAGTGAGAAATAACGTGTTGAGTTTATGAGCTTAAGCATTACATGCCAAAAATAAGGATTTCCAAACATGGATTAATTACATTCCCCATCAAATGAATGTTATCAACTAGTTTTACACTACTCCTAGAGTAGACACTAGGCAAAAATAATCCTGTCCTTCAATTCACAAAAGCATCCTCAAGCTCACTGTCTCAACCCGTCTAGCCCTTCTATCATGCCAAACGTGTACCTACAAGGACAACCCCCAAACATGAGCAATAATAATCATTCATATTCAACACAATATGAAGATAAAGCGTAAATGCATAATCATAATAAAAACACTTCCTGTTTTCCCCATGCATTTCAAACGCTTCCCGTTTGGTTGTCCCTGTATCATAACTCATGAGTATAATCAATAGATTATTTTTAATGGTCTAAACATGTCATGACATATACCAGCTCATCAATACCAAATATTGATCACCAATCCCTAGTATGTCCATCACAATGTATTTTAATGCCCCTCGCTTATTTACATATAGGCGGCATAGGATAACCTCGCTTCAATGGACATGCGGGACTCCCACCCCTCGCCTCTCATTGAGCGGCAAATACCCTTTCCTCGCCCTATATGATAACCACGCTCAAATGTGACATGCGGCGCTCCCACCCCTCGCTTCACATTTAGCGGAACCAAACCAAATAGCGGCAAGCATTAAAATCATCAAGGGATGACCACGACTCATGGGATGTGCACCAATAATCATATGCATCTATAATCATCATGCATAACATGTATTTGCATCCACAATGCAATACCACATATATACCCGCATCCACAATGCATAAACAATGAGTATATAAGATACATGTACCGTTGGGGTGCCCGTACGTCCACTACGTACCTTTCCAAAAGTGGATTTGATATGGCTTCAGTTCCTTGGTTGCGTTGCTACCTGGGATGGTTCTACACAATCACACAACCCCATATTAGAAGCCAAATAATAGCCAAATACCAAAAATTTGACAAAATAAATCATTTCCCAAAAATCCACTGGCGGCGATCGATCGCTTCCCTCAGGCGATCGGTCGCCTCAAAATTTACACTGCGGCGATCGGTCGCCCCAAACATGGCGATCGATCGCCATTCCTTTGATTTGGCTACTGCCTCTCGGCGATCGGTCGCCTCATTTTAGGCGATCGATCGCCTAACCCGCAAAATTGCTACTGTCCCTTGGCGATCGGTCGCCTCTTTTCAGGCGATCGATCGCCTCGCTCAGACATGCGATTTTCACCATTTTTGCTCCCAAAAATCTTCCAATCCATACCAACACTTAACCCAACAAACCAACAACATCAAATGCAACATAAACCACCAAAAATATACTTCAAAACAAGTATAAATTCAACATATAACCAAACCCACAACAACCCAACACAAACCCATTTCAAAACCCTTCAAAATCATTTCATACTCAATCTAAACACAATAAAAGCAATGGGGAGGTATCCATACCTCTTGGGGACCTCAAACCACCCAATATACTCCACAAATCAAGATTTTTGAAAGGTTTCTCTTCACCCCAAAGCTTGAACTCGAAAATGGAGAGAAAGGGGAAGGGTTTGGGTGATGTTTGGTAAAGGTAAAGTGAGAGTGGATGAGGTGGGGTTGGGGAATAAAAGTGTTGAGTTTAATTAAAATGAAATCCACAATTCATGGTGTATAAAACACCCCAACATGATATTTTCCAAAGCATTAAACCAAATGCACCGAAATATCAATTAAACACATGATTTCTAATTAATTGCTAACCAAGGCAAATAAATCATGCTTCCAACCATAATTCCCAACATGCTCAACATGCACCCGGAAATGCAACCCGATCACATCTACCATGTGACTAAACATTTCAACATAATAATTCCAACACATCATTAATCATATAAACTTAATTAATGCACCAGATTGCAATTAATCATTTCGGGGATATCACAATACTCCCCTACTTATAAGAATTCGTCCTCGAAATCACATGCACTTACCCCAAAAGGAAACTAAACATAAACACATACCAGAGAATAGTTCCGGGTAGTGCTGCACCATATACCGCTCCGTCTCCCACGTAGCCTCCTCGACACCCCTGCGATCCCACTGAACCTTGATCATAGGTATCACTTTGTTCCGAAGTCTACGGTCTGCTCGATCCAGAATTCTGACAGGCCGTTCCACATAAGACACATCGGATTCCAACTGAACTTCGGAAGGCTGTAACACATGAGACGGATCCGGCTCATACTTCCGCAGCATCGATACATGAAACACATCGTGTATCCCAGATAAAGAAGGCGGCAAAGCCAGTCGGTAAGCTAAGGTGCCAATGCGCTGCAAAATCTCGTACGGTCCAACATACCTCGGAGACAGTTTCCCGCGTATCCCAAATTGCACAACGCCTCTGAAAGGCGAGATCTTTAAAAAGACCTTATCTCCCAACTGAAATTCCAACGGTCTCCGCCGTTTATTTGCATAAGCTGCCTGTCTGTCCTGGGCCGCTTTCATTTTCTGCCTTATCGTCTTTATCTTTTCTTCCATCTCCCGAATCAACTCCGGTCCTCCGACCGATTTGCGGTCCAAATCATCCCAACACAAGGGTGATCTACACCACCTGCCATAAAGAGCTTCAAACGGAGCCATCTGAATACTCGCCTGGTAGCTGTTGTTATAAGAAAACTCTACCAGAGGCACTGAATCCTGCCAAGAGGCATCGAACTCCAAAACACAAGCTCTTAACATGTCCTCGAGCGTCTGAATAGTGCGCTCGGTCTGGCCATCCGTCTGAGGATGATAAGCAGTACTCAATCTGACTTCAGTTCCCAAGGCTGACTGAAGGCCTTCCCAGAAATGAGATGTGAATCGCGGATCTCGATATGACACTATGGAAACGGGGATCCCATGCAATCTCACCACATCTCTAATATACAACTGCGCCATCCTCAAAAATGTGAAAGTCATGCTATAGGGGATAAAATGGGCTACCTTAGTCAATCGATCCACGATCACCCAAATAGCATCGAAGCCTGAAGCACTCCTCGGCAAATGAGTCACGAAGTCCATGGAAATGTGCTCCCACTTCCACTTCGGTATCTCCAAGCTTCTCAACTCGCCGCCAGGTCTCTGTCTCTCTGCCTTAACCTGCTGGCAGATCAAACACCTCTTTACAAAAGCGACGACATCACTCTTCATTCTCTTCCACCAAAACTGACCACGCAGATCTTTATACATCTTCTTCCCGCCTGGGTGGATGCTCAGTCTGCTATTATGAGCTCGCTCCAAGATCCCTCTACGCAACTCCGGCGTACTCGGAACCACCCAACGGTCACCCAATCTCAAAGACCCGTCATCGGCCACTCTGAATTTCGTTGGCTGACCAAGATGTACTAAAGATAGCCACCTCTGAACCTCATCGTCTGACCTCTGAGCTCTCCTGATGTTCTCATAGATATCTGGCTCAGCTAACAAAGTCGATACATACACAGGCGATGCATCAATGTCAAAATCATAGCCTAAATGGCAATAGGAGGTCATCATAGCAGACAAATGGATGACGTCCTCAGCAGAACTCCTCACTTTCCGGCTCAAAGCGTCTGCTGTCAAATTGGCTTTCCCGGGATGGTACTCTATCTCGCAATCATAGTCCTTGAGTAGGTCCATCCACATCCTCTGCCTCATGTTCAGCTCTGCCTGAGTGAATAAAAACTTGAGGCTCTTGTGATCCGTGTAAATGGTAAATGAAGTACCATACAAATAATGCCTCCAAATCTTCAGGGCGAAGATGATAGCCGCCAATTCCAAATCATGAACTGGATATCTGGTCTCCTGCGGCTTCAACTGCCTCGATGCATAAGCTACCACATGCTTATCTTGCATCAGAACACACCCAAGGCCCTGAAGTGATGCGTCAGTATACAGAACAAATCTGGAGTTCTCCGTAGGGATCACTAACACTGGCGTCGTCGTCAACCGGTGCTTTAATTCCTGGAAGCTCTCCTCACAAGCTTCTGACCAAAAGAAAGGCACTCCCTTCTGGGTCAACTGCGTCAGCGGCTTGGCAATCTTCGAAAAGCCCTCGACGAAGCGTCGATAATATCCGGCCAAGCTAAGAAAACTCCGGATCTCAGGCACAGAAGTGGGGGCAACCCACTCCATCACAGCCTCAATCTTCTTGGGATCTACAGATATCCCGCTGCTCGATATGACATGCCCCAGAAACACTACACTGCTCAGCCAAAATTCACACTTACTGAGCTTGGCATACAACTGATGCTCTCTGAGAATCTGAAGCACTGTCCTCAAGTGTTTCACATGCTCTTCCTCACTCCGGGAGTAGATGAGAATTGTTGAGCCTTAAACGCATGGTTGCGTTTAATGTGCTAAATTAACCCCGGTCAATCTTTGAGTTTTGATGATCAACAAAACTTGTGTTTGTTATTCTAATTCATCTACTTAGTGTGCAGATTAAGTGATGAAAAGAAGATTGGAATGAAGAATTTCAAGTGTGCACAATCTGGCCAGGATCGCCCCAGGCGATGGTGATCATCGCCCCAGGCGATGAGTGTCAGGAGGGGCATCGCCACGCACATCGACAGAGGCGATGGCTAGGCGAGCATGCAGGGCAGATCGCCCCAGGCGATGGTGATCAACGCCTGAGGCGATGGCAGCCATTTGGACTTCGCCCCAGCACATCGACTGAAGCGACGCCGAGCTTGGCGCGGGCATGCACGCAGGGGATCGCCCGAGGCGATGGCACGAACGCCCGAGGCGATGGGCTGGAACGCCTGGGGCGATGTGGAGATCGTTTGAGGCGATGCAAATTTTGAAGGTGCTGAAGCTACGGCCTTGATTTTAGCCAGTGATCGCCTGAGGCGATCCAGCGATCGCCTGAGGCGATCTGTGCAATTTTGACCGTTGGAACGCGGCGATGGGTGATCGCCCGAGGCGATGGCTGAGGCGATCCAGGAGTGATTTCAGCCTTTTGAAGTGCAACGGCTAGTAGGAGCCTTGGAGGCCTTCTACACTATAAATATGGATGCTTTGGAGCATTTTGGAGCTAAGGAACAAGTCTACAACTCATACAAAGTGTTGATCAATTGTTGGTTCAAATTATATCATACTCTCCATACATTGTTGTTGTATTGGAGCTTGTGATTGTTTTCATTTGTTGAGTCTTGTTGTCTTCGTGTGAGTACACCGTGAAGGTGTTTTTGTTGGTACAATTCATTGTAAAGGTCCTCCAACACCAAAGCAAGTTGGAATATTGTAAAGACATCAACAAGTCTTGTTGGTGCAATTGTGTGGCTATCCTTGGAGCCCTTAAGGCCAAGAAGACTCGTGAAGAGTGTTGGTTGCTCGGGAAGAGCTTGTGTACTCGGGAAGAGTATTGTGCTCGGGAAGAGCTTGTGTACTCGGGAAGAGTAGTGTGCTCGGGAAGAGCGTTGTAAACTCGGGAAGAGTTGTTGTGTGGCTAACTTGGAGCCCTCAAGGCCAAGATCTATTGTTCTAGTGGAACCTCGGTTGGAGGTTATCTAACCGGGAAGAGGAGACGTAGGCGATTCATCGCCGAACTTCTATAACAAATCCTTTTGTTATTTACCGCATTATTTCCTTTACGCATTTATTTATTTCGTTCTTTTATTTATCGATTGACTCAAGGCTTCCGCAAAGCGCAAAATTTTTTTATTTTACAAACTCATTTTAAAAAGCTAAAGTAGCCAAGGAATCTCATTCACCCCCCCTCTTCGATTCCAACAAGAATGTCTTCAATAAACACAATGACGAACTGATCAAGATACGGCTGAAACACTCTGTTCATCAGACTCATAAAGACTGCTGGAGCATTCGTCACGCCGAACGACATCACTAGGAACTCATAATGTCCATATCGGGTCCGGAATGCTGTCTTCTGCACATCTCCCTCTCTGACTCGAATCTGATGATATCCGGATCTCAAATCAATCTTGCTATACACCCTGGTACCTTGCAACTGATCAAACAAGTCATCTATCCTTGGGAGAGGATACTTGTTCTTCACTGTAGCCTTATTCAGTTGCCGGTAATCGATGCACAACCGCATCGAACCGTCCTTCTTCTTCACAAAGAGAACTGGTGCGCCCCATGGCGACACGCTCGGGCGTATATATCCCTTGTCCAGGAGATCCTGCAACTGTTCTTTCAACTCTCTCAACTCAGCCGGTGCCATCCTATAAGGTGCACGAGAGATAGCGGATGTCCCTGGCAACAGCTCGATCCCAAACTCAACTTCCCTAGCCGGTGGAAATCCTGGGATCTCTTCTGGGAATACATCAGCAAACCCTGCCACTACTGGTACATCCTCAACTCTTAGTTCTTTACTCTTCCCAGACGTGTCCACGGCATAAATGAGATAGCCCGTGTGACCACGTTCCAACAACTGAGTCATCTTGATTGCTGAAATCAACGGAATCTTCGCACGAGAACCGTTGCCATAGAAGGTCCACTGACTACCCAACTCAGGTCTGAACTTTACTGTCCTCTGTCGGCAATCTACCACTGCCTGATATCTGTTCAGAATATCAATACCCAAGATGCAGTCGAAGTCTGACATACCCAGCACAATCAAGTCTGATCTCAATTCGTTGCCCTCAAAATAAATGAGGCGGTCTGCCATAAACTGATCAGCAACGACATTTCTTCCAGTGGGTGTCGAGACAAGGAGAGGCGTGGGTAAAGAAGACGTGCGCATATGGTATCTCTCCACGAAACCCACCGATACAAAAGAGTGGGAGGCACCTGTATCGATCAAAATAAAAGCAGGGTACGTAAATAAATGACACGTACCGGCGATCACCTCCTCTGGGGCTGCCTGGGCCTGCTCCCGGGTCAGTGCATACACCTGCCCCTGGGGTGGTCCTACTGTCTGACCTCCCGATGGTCGAGGCCCAAACTGCTGCCTCTGCAGCACAGTCCTATCATCAAACCTCGGCCTGTTGCCCTGAAACTCTGACTATCCTCCCCGGGTGGGGCAATACCGAGCGATGTGGCCCATTCTGCCACAGATATAACAGGCAGGACACTTGTTTGAAGAATGTGGCCCTCCACAATTGTTGCACCTCGGCTCTCCCGGCCTATCCCCTTGTGTAGACCCTCGATTGGCGGACCAATTGCCCTTCTTGCCATCCTGTTTCTGACCAAAGTACTTCTTTCCACCAAATCGCGAAGATGAAGAGGCACCACGGGGTTTAAATGGCTCACCCGGAGGCCTCAAGCTGTCATCAGTCTGCCTCTGTTGCGGTACTGGTGGTGGCATAGCACTAGGATAAGCTCCCACCCCAAGCTCGGCAAGCTCTGCCCTTGTGAGAGCATCATCAAAAGAAGTTGGGTTATTGGTAATAACACGGTCATAGAGCTCCGGTCGCAACCCCTTCATAAAGTTCCTCATCTTAGCGTGCCCATTGGTGGCAATGTGGGGAACGTACCTCAGCAACGAAGAGTACCGTGTGGCATAGTCTGCCACTGTCATGTTCCCCTGCTTCAAACTTGTAAACTCGTCCTCCTTTGTCTGTCTCACCGCTGCGGAGAAATACCGGTTCAGAAACCTAGTCCTGAAGAGTGTCCAATCAATCACAGCACCTAGTGCTCTTAGCTCCATCACCGTGCTCCTCCACCACATGAGAGGTTTCTTTGCTAACTGAAACTCCGCCAGCCTCAGCCAAGCTGTAACAGCACAAGGAGCCGATACAAAGATCTGTTCAAGTCTTTCCAACCACTCTTCAGCCTCTTCTCCGGACTCTGTTCCCTCAATCCGGGGCGGATGGTAAGACAGAAATTGCGTCAAGCTGATCTCACCTGGCAGTAATAACTGAACCACTGGTTCCATGCCTACGACCGGTGGAGGTAGAGGGTTCGCCTGTCCAACGCTTGCGTTCACACTAGCAACATCTCCAACTTCCTCATTAGCAGCCATACTGTAACACAAATGTTAACAACAATTCCAAAGCAATATATATGTTATGCCGTTAGATAACAGGAATGAGAATAAGCACGTTAGTATAACAGGATATACATTAATATGCACCACATGCATAAACATGCTTCAAATGTAAGCACCTAGCCAATCATGCTAAGGCTACCCTTCACTCGTTCCCGGGTTCTCTAACCACTGCTCTGATACCACTAATGTAAGGACCCTAATCCTTAAATGCGGAACCAAGGCATAATAGAGCTAAATAAATAATCAGAGTGAGAAATAACGTGTTGAGTTTATGAGCTTAAGCATTACATGCCAAAAATAAGGATTTCCAAACATGGATTAATTACATTCCCCATCAAATGAATGTTATCAACTAGTTTTACACTACTCCTAGAGTAGACACTAGGCAAAAATAATCCTGTCCTTCAATTCACAAAAGCATCCTCAAGCTCACTGTCTCAACCCGTCTAGCCCTTCTATCATGCCAAACGTGTACCTACAAGGACAACCCCCAAACATGAGCAATAATAATCATTCATATTCAACACAATATGAAGATAAAGCGTAAATGCATAATCATAATAAAAACACTTCCTGTTTTCCCCATGCATTTCAAACGCTTCCCGTTTGGTTGTCCCTGTACCATAACTCATGAGTATAATCAATAGATTATTTTTAATGGTCTAAACATGTCATGACATATACCAGCTCATCAATACCAAATACTGATCACCAATCCCTAGTCTGTCCATCACAATGTATTTTAATGCCTCTCGCTTATTTACATATAGGCGGCATAGGATAACCTCGCTTCAATGGACATGCGGGACTCCCACCCCTCGCCTCTCATTGAGCGGCAAATACCCTTTCCTCGCCCTATATGATAACCACGCTCAAATGTGACATGCGGCGCTCCCACCCCTCGCTTCACATTTAGCGGAACCAAACCAAATAGCGGCAAGCATTAAAATCATCAAGGGATGACCACGACTCATGGGATGTGCACCAATAATCATATGCATCTATAATCATCATGCATAACATGTATTTGCATCCACAATGCAATACCACATATATACCCGCATCCACAATGCATAAACAATGAGTATATAAGATACATGTACCGTTGGGGTGCCCGTACGTCCACTACGTACCTTTCCAAAAGTGGATTTGATATGGCTTCAGTTCCTTGGTTGCGTTGCTACCTGGGATGGTTCTACACAATCACACAACCCCATATTAGAAGCCAAATAATAGCCAAATACCAAAAATTTGACAAAATAAATCATTTCCCAAAAATCCACTGGAGGCGATCGATCGCTTCCCTCAGGCGATCGGTCGCCTCAAAATTTACACTGCGGCGATCGGTCGCCCCAAACATGGCGATCGATCGCCATTCCTTTGATTTGGCTACTGCCTCTCGGCGATCGGTCGCCTCATTTTAGGCGATCGATCGCCTAACCCGCAAAATTGCTACTGTCCCTTGGCGATCGGTCGCGTCTTTTCAGGCGATCGATCGCCTCGCTCAGACATGCGATTTTCACCATTTTTGCTCCCAAAAATCTTCCAATCCATACCAACACTTAACCCAACAAACCAACAACATCAAATGCAACATAAACCACCAAAAATATACTTCAAAACAAGTATAAATTCAACATATAACCAAACCCACAACAACCCAACACAAACCCATTTCAAAACCCTTCAAAATCATTTCATACTCAATCTAAACACAATAAAAGCAATGGGGAGGTATCCATACCTCTTGGGGACCTCAAATCACCCAATATACTCCACAAATCAAGATTTTTGAAAGGTTTCTCTTCACCCCAAAGCTTGAACTCGAAAATGGAGAGAAAGGGGAAGGGTTTGGGTGATGTTTGGTAAAGGTAAAGTGAGAGTGGATGAGGTGGGGTTGGGGAATAAAAGTGTTGAGTTTAATTAAAATGAAATCCACAATTCATGGTGTATAAAACACCCCAACATGATATTTTCCAAAGCATTAAACCAAATGCACCGAAATATCAATTAAACACATGATTTCTAATTAATTGCTAACCAAGGCAAATAAATCATGCTTCCAACCATAATTCCCAACATGCTCAACATGCACCCGGAAATGCAACCCGATCACATCTACCATGTGACTAAACATTTCAACATAATAATTCCAACACATAATTAATCATATAAACTTAATTAATGCACCAGATTGCAATTAATCATTTCGGGGATATCACAAAAAGTGTACCTACAGGAACAACCCATCATGAGCATGTACATCGTTACTTAACATCATAAGGCAATGGCATATAAATAAATGCATGAAAATAATTGGTAACATATACTTCCTGGTTAATCGCATTAACCCTCTTTGGTTGTCCCTGTTTCATAGCCATGCATATAATCATTAATTCTTGACATGAATGATTAAAATCATCATCTTATAAATATCATCATCTTATAACATCATCATCATCATATAAGCATCATCATTTTATAAATATCATCATCTTATAACATCATCATCATATAAGTATCATCATCTTATAGCATCATCATCTTATAGTATCATCATCTTATAACATCATCATCTTATAACATCATCATCGTATAAATATCATCATCTTATATCATCATCATCATATAAGCATCATCATCTTATAAATATCATCATCTTATAACATCATCATCATATAAGCATCATCATCTTATAGCATCATCATCTTATAGTATCATCATCTTATAACATCATCATCTTATAACATCATCATCTTATAACAACATCATCATATAAACATCATCATCTTATAGCATCATCATCTTCATCTTATAAATATAGTAACAAAATATAACAGTAAATGTACGAAATCTTAGTTAAGTAAACTTGCTGGTTATTCGTCAGCTTCTTTTTGTTGACCCTGATTCACATTCATGCATATGGGCATCTTACCCCATCGTATGGCATCTTACCATATCATAACATCGTATGGCATCTTACCACGTGGGCATCTTACCCTATCGTATGGCATCTTACCATAACATAACATCGTGTGGCATCTTACCACGTGGGCGTCTTACCCAATCGTATGGCATCTTACCATAACATAACATCGTGTGGCATCTTACCACGTTGGCGTCTTACCCAATCGTATGGCATCTTACCATATCATAACATCGTGTGGCATCTTACCACGTGGGCATCTTACCCTTATCGTGTGGCATCTTACCACATCGTAAACATCATATCATTATATAAACGTTGTATAAACATCATCATCATAACTTACTTAACATAATCATCATCATAAGCATCATAAATACTTGTGCAATCATTGCATAATCATAGTATAGAAGTATGGTTTACCGTCCGATGCCCGTACGTTTCTTACGTACCTTAATTCCAAAAGTGGAGAAATTGAAGAACTCTATCTTCTTGATGTTGTTGGCACCTGGGATGGTTCCACACAACCATACAAATAAATATTAGAAGCCAAATAATAGCCAAATACCAAAAATTCATCAAAAATCATCATTTGCCATGTTTTAAACAGCGACGATCGATCGCTGCACGAGGCGATCGATCGCTGCACGAGGCGATCGATCGCTGCACGAGGCGATCGATCGCCTCACTTTTTGCCTTGCGGCGATCGATCGCTTCATTTGAGGCGATCGATCGCCTGCTACGGAAAATGACTACTGGCCTTCGGCGATCGATCGCCTCATTTCAGGCGATCGATCGCCACCTGCTGGTGCGCGATTTTTCGCCATGTTTGAGCATTTTCCAAGCTCAATCCCATACCATACAAACCCAAACTTTCCAACAACACTAACATCATCATAACTCACTAAAACCCACACCTCTTGAAGACTCCAAATCTTAACAAAGATCACACAACCAAAAGTTTTGTGGAGCTTTCCTTCTCCTTCCTTGGTGAATTTCGAAAATGGGAGAAAGTGTAGGGTTTGAGAGTGATTTGGGGATTTAGAGGGGAAAGGGTTAAGTGAGGGGAAGGAGGGTATAGTGGGGTATATGGGTTAATTAAATTGTACCCAAAAATTAACATGATGTATAAAATACCCAAACATGGTATTTTAAAAGTATTTTACAAAAAAATGCAACCAACTTCATTAAATCCATACTTTCCTCATAATTAACAATCAATACAATTAAATCATGTTAACACCCCATTTTCTATCATGCATAACATGCACCTTGAAACGTAACCCCCGGGTCATGCCTATCATGTGACTAAGCATTTCATCGTGATAATTAATTTCAACACATAAATCAATTATCCACATAATTAATCACATAAACATAATTAATGCCTTAATTGAAATTAATCATTTCGGGAACATCACATGTTGACTTTTCCAAGCCAACGCCGATGAAACGCGGCGCACTACACTAGACACATCATGAATACCAATATCTAACGAGCATATATCGATATCCCATTCCCGAAGGCTTATCGACCAGGAATATTTAGAAATCACAGTCGAGAATGTAGTTCATGTCACCATCATATGCGTAACCACATTCTATAGACTATAGCAATCTCAATGACTTCATCAATGCATCAAGATGCATGGGTAAACAGATAAAGAAGTGTCATATATATTAATATTCAAACATAGATATGTCATAATAAGATTATAGGTACAATCAATCAACTATTGATTTACTTAAATCACATATGACAACAATATATTTCACTTTTCCTAAAGCCAACTACTCATGTGTCGCAAGACCATCTTCCCAAGATGTCTAACAGACACTAATCGTTATAAAGGCTTTGTCGGTGGATCTTTTATATTTTTCTTGTGAAGCAACTCTCTTGATAAGGATGTCGCATCTACCATCTTTCTCTTTAGATGATATTTTCTCAATATATGTTTGGATCTGATGAGATCTTGACTATTCATAATAGCTCAATTGTTGTCACAGTACACATAGACTATGTAAACTGCACTATAAATTACACTCAACTCTTGGATGAAATTCCTTATCCAAACTGCCTCTTTGATGCATCGTATGTTGTAATGTATTCAGTTTTAGTGGTGGAATCCGTTGTGATGTCTTAATTAGATCATTTCCAAGAGACAACACCATCATTAAGCTTAAATACAAATCCGAACATCGATTTGGAATTATCTACATCCGACTGAAAACTAGTACCAGACTTTTATTTCTCCATTTACAGATCCAAAAACAATGAACATATCATAAGTTCTTCATAAGTACTTGATGATTATTTTCACAGTCGGGATCTGCCCAATGTTTGCTCATTACACTAATAACATACTTCACTTCAGGTCGATGTACATAAAATAACATATATTATGCTATCAATAGTCGAATCTTAAGATACCAATGTCATCTTTTCTCTCTCCTCATCAATTTAATGCACATTGATATCGAGAGATGAACACTATGACATATTAGGATATTACCTACGTAGATTGAGGGATCTCAAGCATCCTTTAAATCTATTCCTATAGATCCTTATGCCAAGCACGCATGACGCTTCTCCCGAATCTTTTGTGGAGAAATTAGTAGATAACCATACTTTAATCAATTAATCCAATATCATTCACAATGAGTAGGATATCATCGACTTAAAGCAATACAAATATAACCGCACTCCCACTAACCCTTTTGTACACACATGACTTCCAAATTTTCAACAAAACCAAAAACTTTGATAATGTTATCAAAACGGAAGTTCTAATTTTGGGACATTTTCTTAGGCCTATAAATGGACCTCTGGAGTTTGCAAACATTTTGCTTACTCCCAAAAGTTGTGAACGCCTTTGGCTGCTACATTTCTACATCAATGTCACCATTGAGAAATGTTGTGTTCACATCCATCTGTCATATCTCATATTCATAATATAAAGATATAACAACTGATGAAAAAGTTTCTCACAAACAACTCTTTACCTATGAGAATAACATTTTCCCATCAATCAAGCTTTGAAAGTCGCTACCTTCCCAATACAAACTTTTGCTTGTAGATCCATTCACATCCAATGTGAACAATTCCCTCAAGATGATCTACTAGGTCTATACCTTATCAGAGTATATGGAGTCTATTTCAGATCTCATGGCATCTTGCCAATGTCCAGAATCGATGTCCAACATCGTCTCCTTTAAAGTCATATGATCACATCCGTGGTCAAAATCATTTTGACTACTTTCTATGAGTAAATCCAATCTATCAGGAGTTCCTGAAACACTTTCAGATCTCCTTTATGTGTGTATTTGTAGTTCAAATGTTATAATTGACTCAATTAATTTCACCGTTTTCACTTTTTCAGTGGTTTTTGGTTCTTGAGCCCTTTCACGTTATATTATATAGTCATTCCTTTCTAATAGAAACATTTTCTCTAGAAAGATTGCACTTACGAAACAAACACTTTGTCTCCAATTGATAATATAAATTCCATAAAAATAATATAAGATAGATCATCTATCCAACTCATCTCACATTGGCTGCTTCACATAAGCAGAATAATCTCAAATCTATATTTGGATTATTTTTCAGCCCATATCATATATGGAGTTTTGGTCACTTTATTGGTATGAATTATGTTCAACAAATTTGTAACTTTAGATAGTACTCAGAGAGAATTACATTTTGTTTAAGATAACTCAACATCCTTGTGATGACCAGGGATTATAGATGGTAATTCCGGAGTGTTAATAACCCGTAAAGTTGTTTTACGTGGCGATTTGGAGTTTAATCGCGGTGTTGGGCCTTCTGGGCTCGTTTATTTGAGTAGTTGGGATCGTTGGATTCCGAGGTTGAGATTGTATTCTCATTACGGTGTAAAACCTAAGAGTTGGGTTGTTGAAGTGTCTCGGAATCTCGGGTGCTTGTGTGAGCACCGGTAGGGGGTTTTGGAGTTAGAGAGAGAATTTTTGAAAACAGATGATTTTTAATGAATCATGATGTAATTGTGGGGCTATTAGTATTTCGGGGTATTTTTGCTATAAATACCAATTGAACCCGAGATTTTAAGATTAATTTCATTTCAGCACCTTACCTTCTCTCTCTCCCGCGCCCGCCCGTATCCGTTGCCCCCAGCCCCCACGGCTTCAGGCCGTGCGCCCGCCGCCGTCCGGCCGCCGTTCGGCACGTGCGACCCGCCATCGACTTCGTCTCGTCGAGGCGCAGCTATCCCCTCCGGCAATTGAGAGTTTCGTCGCGTTTTGAAGTCGGATTTTGCAGGAAAGCGTCGATCCCCAAATTCTAGGGTTTATCGGATTTCGACCGATTTACTTCCGATTTTCGATTGGGTAACCTTCCTTACCCCTTTTCCATGCTTGTCATGTATTCCCTGCTAAATTTGGTGATATTGGTTCGAATTTATTTCGAATTTCGTAGGGTTTGGTTCGAAAATTTGGGGTTTTTGGCAAGGGGTGTTGATTCTTGCTTTGATAGTTTAATTCACATTTTAGATGAATTATGGTGTTTAATTGGGTTCGATTTGTGAGATAAGGGTTCGAAAATTTGTAGGGTGTTCTTGAACAATTTTCGATATTGTCTCATTTGTTTCTCTCCCTGCATGTACCCTGCCCCGGGTCTTTTAAAAGGTTAATTGTCGTGTGTTGACAATATTTTGAGGGTTATGGGTGTGCTTGAGCATGGGTTGCATGTTCGTAAATAATTGTGAATTATTTATCGTGTTAGCACATCGTTCCTCGGGGCATGGAACTCGAGCAAGGTTTGGCTCGGACTTCGGAGATTTAAGGTACGTGCGATGTACGAGCATTACTATATATATTAGAGCATTGTGCATAATGTATTTTGATTTCAATGAATATTGTTATGTGGTTATATATATATGTTGATATAGCCAAGGAACGACCAAATCTTGATATCGCCGCTTGTAGCGTGCGTGACACTAGAGTAGGATAACTCTTACAAGATATAAGGGGTACTGGGTTTATATGACTATTGTAGGGCATTTGAGATGCCTGAGGATGATCGTAGAATCATGTATTCATTATAAGACATTTGAGATGTCTAGGTATAATGGATGATTGGTAAAATAAATGCTAGGCATTTGAGCTATCTGTGATTGATAGCGAGGTTGTGAAATCAGTATTAGATATTGAGATATCTATATTTGCATGTATAATGAATTTGGAATCACTATCTATTGATACTCGAGAATTAGGCATGCGATGGGTTAATCAATGTGTTGATTTACAGATTTTTGAGATTTGATGAGTTTGATGATTGTGAGAACAGGGACAGTACACGGAATCCCGGATGAGGACGTTGCCATCCAGGGAGTATCATATAAAATTCATTAGTATTTACTTTTGTTGTAAATTATGAATTTCATTATTGTGATTATGGGATTTTGTGTATTGGTATGCTCACCCCGTTGGGGGCTGTCTCTGTTGGGGCAGGTGAACAGGTACATCGATGGCTGTGGAGCTGAGCTCGAGCTGTTGATTTGATGTACTCCCAGGATCGTGGTACCAGGGCTTGATGGAGCACGGTATCGTATAGAGTACTTATATACACCTGAGGATTATATACATATTCATGATGCTCGCATGTGAGCACGATTATACTTGTATATGGATTGTATATAAAGGCATGAGCCTTTCTCTCTTTCATTTTATGTTGCATGCAATTAGAGGTAGAATTGCAAAATGATATGAGAGTCATTGGTGTATTATGTGGGTGTTGAAACCCACTTTTGTCGTCATATGTGTGGTGTCTTCCCTGGCTGGGAATTTACTTGGTATTGCTGCATTCTGATGAGTATTATGTTTTCCCTGGCCGGGAATAATGTTATGTGTTGTGCTTTTATTTCGGGATAGCTCTATTTATGGGGAGACTCTGCCCAAATTTATATAAAAGTCCACAATGTAAAAAGTGGCACAAAGGGGATGGTAATGGGCGAACTTTATGAGTCTATTTGTTGTTAGGCTGATGATCTTATAACATTGAGTGTTAATGGCAATTTTGTAATTGCCATGCAATGATAAAGTATCATCTGAGCTTCCCGATTGACTTTTTATTGAAAGCATGTGCCACACATAGTGGTTAATACACTAATCAAGGGTTAAGGGCTTGGGGTCCTTACATTAGTGGTATCAGAGCAGTAGTTGCTCATTGGGGCTGTTAAGGGCCTAGGAAGTTATTGATAGCACATATTTATGCATGATGGCATTAATGTTGTATGACATAACAAATTGTTTATGTGCTATTATGATATGAAAAGTGGTATTGCTAACCATTGTGGTTGCAGGAATCGTGTGGAACACGATAGGATGGCATTAATAGTGATGTCTGGCACTCCGTGTGTTACGTGCCAAGGAATCTGTGGCACTCCGTGTGTTACGTGCCAAGGAATCTGATTTTGTAAGAGAATCAGGTAAAAAGGGATATTTCCGAGGTAACATGTCTTGGTATACGTATTGACATGCAAGTGGTTGCATATATGTATTGAATGTTTGATGCATAGCGTATATGGCTATTGCTGCTAACCCTGATGGTTGCAGGTTACAAAAAATATGGAGTACGAAAAGGAATGATGATTATACATATGTACGGGCATCCAAAGGGTAACATGTATTATGTGTTTAGTTATTTAACACAAGGTAAATCAAGGTATGCATAAGATAGTGCATTATGATATGATACATGTTGATACGCATCGTTTTGCATATGTATGTTGTGAAATATAAGAGGTGTATTTCACGAGTCAAGGTTATCCTAGTGAGGATTTCAATGCTTACGCTAAGGTCCATATGAAGCGAGGAAGAATTCCGCTTATGTGGAGTAGTAAGAAGCATTGAAATGCACTACTGATAAGTGACTCAATTCCATAAGAAGCAAGAATTCTGCTGACATGGATTCCATAGGAAGCGAGGAAAAAATTCCGCTTACGTGGATTTCCATAAGGAGCAAAATTCTGCTTACGTGGATGCCATACGAAGCGAGGATGAGATACCGCTTGTATGAAGAAGCGAGGATGAGATGCCGCTTGTTAGGATGATGATTCATTCCTTTGTGATGACACGGATGATAGCGGTGATGTGTCCCGCTGTGTCGATTTATATTCATTTCATTATGAGGACACGGATGATAGCGGTGATGTGTCCCGCTGTGTCGATTTATATTCATTTCATTATGAGGACACGGATGATAGCGGTGATGTGCCCCGCTGTTTCGATTTATATTTATTTCATTATGAGGACACGGATGATAGCGGTGATGTGTCCCGCTGTGTCGATTTATATTTATTGGCGATGGTTCATTCCGCCAGGTGTATTGATAGCGATGGTTCATTCCGCTATATTGATTGGCGATGGTTCATACCGCCGGGTATTGATAGCGATGGTTCATTCCGCTATATTGATCGGCGATGGTTCATTCCGCCAGGTGTATTGATAGCGATGGTTCATTCAGCTATATTGATTGGCGATGGTTCATTCCGCCAGGTGTATTGATAGCGACGGTTCATTCCGCTATATTGATTGGCGATGGTTTATACCGCCGGGTATTGATAGCGATGCCTCTTTCCGCTATTATGTGGACGATGATTCATGCTCAGGTGTATAGCAAGGTTTCATGCCACTTATTATATGACGAGGTATCATGCCGTCGATTCTATAGCGATGGATTGTGCCGCTATGTACTCAGCACAGGATTTTGCCGCCTTCGAGCGATGGGTGCTGATTACGTACTATTATTGAGCGACGGAGACAGGTATGCCGCTATATTGTTAGCGATGAGGTATGAGATATTGCTATTCTATTAGCTTTATTGTAGCTGGCATGCGTTGATATACATGTTTTATTATGCCTATTTTACTAGCATGATGGTGGATGACATACGCTGATGTACATGGACCATCACGAGTTGACTGGGTTGTTTAGATGTCATTGTTGACATGTATCGTCACTAGTTGGCAATGCCTTAGATGCCATGAGTTGGCATGTGTCGTCACAGGATGACGATGACGACGGTGTAGGAGATGTCTTATTAGACATGCATCATCGTTACGATGAACAATGTGTTGAGTATACGTATTCAGTGGCATGCCTTGGGTGCCAGTACCGAGCACAAGGTGGTGTGTGCGTCACCGATTGACGTGGCCCTTATACCGAGCGGGTTGCTCGAGGAATGGATGGATGCGCTGTACATGTGATCGTACCGCAGCTTATGTTTGGGGTAATCATATTGCGAGTGGTGATACCCTTGAGGTATGCTCGTTGGAATGGCTTTTTGCCATGTGATTTGACGACAGGAGTAATCATGGAGGAAATTACTCACTTTCTGTCGATGTGACATGTGACAGACATGGTCACACCACCATTGAGGGTGTAGAATGGGTCCTAAAGGATTAGGATCAGGTTATGTTAAGTACATAGGGACACTGGAGCATCCAGGGTGTATAGGCATTAGAGGAATGTTGGGTAAAGACCCACTACTCTATTGATTTTCTTCCCACAGTATGGTATGCCGTGCGGAAACGTCCATCTTATTGGTAGGTTTGAGGTGAACCTAGAGAGGCAGCGACTAGTTTGTCTGCCGCGTGTGTGCAGCACCATGAGGGGCTTGCTAGAGCCGTTATACTGCTCGTTGGAACCAAGTTTGGCAAATCGTAAGGTGATAAGATGTGAATTGTGGTGGACTCTAGTAGTCACCACGTCTTTGAGGTTGAGGTTGTGTATGCCTCACTGAAACGTGTATACGTTTATGTTTAATCTTGGTGATACTTGTCTGGGACAGCTCATGATGTTGGAGTACCAACAAGAGAGTCATCAGGTCGTTATTGACTCGATCTGAGGGAACCCGTTCATTTGGGACGCAATGGGTGTTATTGTATCCAGTTTTCTTTTTCCGAACGGTGGTTCGAGACTTGTGGATCTCGAGTTCGATGGCACTTCCCTTGTGGGGAAGGAGGTAGTATTATACCTATTTGGGAATCTTTGAAAGATTCGGTGAGTTGGTACGTGTGGTGTTGATTTTGGGAATCACACCGTGTTGTTGATCGTCGATTATCGTTCTCCACTGGGTAGGGAATGACTCAGAATTGACGGTTGTGTTTGGGGCTTAGGGGTAGGTTGTAGATATCCGAGCCGAGTGCATTGAGTATGCATGCGATGTCAGTGCTTAGGCAGGTATACTGGTGAGTATACGGATGCCAGTTATTGATTTCCTTTCTGTCAAGCATAGAGTTATGCTATTTTTTTTGGATGGTTAAATCTCTGATGAGAGATATGGAACACCTTGAGATTGGGAATCTCCATGGCACGATAATTATGAGGAACAATCGTGAAGTTAGTTGACTCCCTTGAAGAGGGATTATCTTGTGTGGGTTAAGGTATTTCCTTATTGGTGTTTTCCTCCGAGTTATGCGATAGCCTTCCTAAGTTTGGATTGTTAAATCCTAGGATTATCAAGGGATGGCAGGAATTCGGATTTGTTGGGTGTCGCTGACGACACAAGCGTTGAGGATGCAATGGGTTTATTGCATGTCCTTTCAGAATTTGAAACTCTGTGGAGTTTCGATTGTTTATTTATGACCAGGATGTGGTTCTTGGGATATCCGGAGGTGGACATCTTGTGAGATGTCTTTTGTGTGAATCTGTGGCCGTGAGTTGCCCAAATTAAGTTGCAATGATGCGACTGCCCCTTCGATGGAGGAGGTTTGAAAGTGGAAACCAGGTTTGGTATGTGTACACCGTGGTGTACTAGTGTTCCCTCGTAACGATGTATGTTAGACATCGTGAGTCATGATAGAGATGTCATTGAATGATATTTACGATGGAATCGGGAGCGATTCGAATCCTTGCAGTTTCAGTTGACTAACTGCTTTTGGATTATTAGCGTTGAGTTGTGCTGACGCTCTTTGATGTTATGATGGATTCGGAAGTCTATTCCACTTCAGAGTTTGACACGAGGTCAACGTTCTCACGGTTGAGGTGTCATTCAGGATGCGTTCTTACTAGTTGTATTAGAACTAAGGATGACTGTCCGATCTACGGTCGTAAGTATTAGTTGTTTTGCAGTCATGAGGGACTGACTTTTGGGATGAACCGCATCGAGGTACGTTTTGCCTCTTGGGTGATATGTTGGTTTTGGTATGTCGCTCTATTTCAGAGTTTGATTTGAGGTAAGTATCCTCGCGTTTATTAATACGATTCTGATATGGTCAAGAATCGAGGTTATGGCTTCATGTTGTTGTGTAGCCTGGGTGTTATGTAATACACCGGTGCTAATTTCGAGGATGAAATTCTTTTAGTGGGGGATATTGTGATGACAATGGATTATAGATGGTAATTCCGGAGTGTTAATAACCCCTAAAGTTGTTTTACGTGGCGATTTGGAGTTTAATCGCGGTGTTGGGCCTTCTGGGCTCGTTTATTTGAGTAGTTGGGATCGTTGGATCCCGAGGTTGAGATTGTATTCTCATTACGGTGTCAAACCTAAGAGTTGGGTTGTTGAAGTGTCTCGGAATCTCGGGTGCTTGTGTGAGCACCAGTAGGGGGTTTTGGAGTTAGAGAGAGAATTTTTGAAAACAGATGATTTTTAATGAATCATGATGTAATTGTGGGGCTATTAGTATTTCGGGGTATTTTTGCTATAATACCAATTGAACCCGAGATTTTAAAATTAATTTCATTTCAGCACCTTACCTTCTCTCTCTCCCGCGCCCGCCCGTATCCCGTCGCCCCCAGCCCCCGCGGCTTCAGGCCGTGCGCCCGCCGCCGTCCGGCCGCCGTTCGGCACGTGCGACCCGCCATCGGCTTCGTCTCGTCGAGGCGTAGCTATCCCCTCCGGCAATTGAGAGTTTCGTCGCGTTTTGAAGTCGGATTTTGCAGGAAAGCGTCGATCCCCAAATTCTAGGGTTTATCGGATTTCGACCGATTTACTTCCGATTTTCGATTGGGTAACCTTCCTTACCCCTTTTCCATGCTTGTCATGTATTCCCTGCTAAATTTGGTGATATTGGTTCGAATTTATTTCGAATTTCGTAGGGTTTGGTTCGAAAATTTGGGGGTTTTTGGCAAGGGGTGTTGATTCTTGCTTTGATAGTTTAATTCACATTTTAGATGAATTATGGTGTTTAATTGGGTTCGATTTGTGAGATAAGGGTTCGAAAATTTGTAGGGTGTTCTTGAACAATTTTCGATATTGTCTCATTTGTTTCCCTCCCTGCATGTACCCTGCCCCGGGTCTTTTAAAAGGTTAATTGTCGTGTGTTGACAATATTTTGAGGGTTATGGGTGTGCTTGAGCATGGGTTGCATGTTCGTAAATAATTGTGAATTATTTATCGTGTTAGCACATCGTTCCTCGGGGCATGGAACTCGAGCAAGGTTTGGCTCGGACTTCGGAGATTTAAGGTACGTGCGACGTACGAGCATTACTATATGTATTAGAGCATTGTGAAATGCATAATGTATTTTGATTTCATTGAATATTGTGCGTGTGGTTATATATATATGTTGATATAGCCAAGGAACGACCAAATCTTGATATCGCCGCTTGTAGCGTGCGTGACACTAGAGTAGGATAACTCTTACAAGATATAAGGGATACTGAGTTTATATGACTATTGTAGGGCATTTGAGATGCCTGAGGATGATCGTAGAATCATGTATTCATTATAAGACATTTGAGATGTCTAGGTATAATGGAGGATTGGTAAAATAAATGCTAGGCATTTGAGCTATCTGTGATTGATAGCGAGGTTGTGAAATCAGTATTAGATATTGAGATATCTATATTTGCATGTATAATGAATTTGGAATCACTATCTATTGATACTCGAGAATTAGGCATGCGATGGGTTAATCAATGTGTTGATTTACAGATTTTTGAGATTTGATGAGTTTGATGATTGTGAGAACAGGGACAGTACACGGAATCCCGGATGAGGACGTTGCCATCCAGGGAGTATCATATAAAATTCATTAGTATTTACTTTTGTTGTAAATTATGAATTTCATTATTGTGATTATGGGATTTTGTGTATTGGTATGCTCACCCCGTTGGGGGCTGTCTCTGTTGGGGCAGGTGAACAGGTACATCGATGGCTGTGGAGCTGAGCTCGAGCTGTTGATTTGATGTACTCCCAGGATCGTGGTACCAGGGCTTGATGGAGCACGGTATCGTATAGTGTACTTATATACACCTGAGGATTATATACATATTCATGATGCTCGCATGTGAGCACGATTATACTTGTATATGGATTGTATATAAAGGCATGAGCCTTTCTCTCTTTCATTTTATGTTGCATGCAATTAGAGGTAGAATTGCGAAATGATATGAGAGTCATTGGTGTATTATGTGGGTGTTGAAACCCACTTTTGTCGTCATATGTGTGGTGTCTTCCCTGGCTGGGAATTTACTTGGTATTGCTGCATTCTGATGAGTATTATGTTTTCCCTGGCCGGGAATTATGTTATGTGTTGTGCTTTTATTTCGGGATAGCTCTATTTATGGGGAGACTCTGCCCAAATTTTTATAAAAGTCCACAATGTAAAAAGTGGCACAAAGGGGATGGTAATGGGCGAACTTTATGAGTCTATTTGTTGTTAGGCTGATGATCTTATGACATTGAGTGTTAATGGAAATTTTGTAATTGCCATGCAATGATAAAAGTATCATCTGAGCTTCCCGATTGACTTTTTATTGAAAGCATGTGCCACACATAGTGGTTAATACACTAATCAAGGGTTAAGGGCTTGGAGTCCTTACAATCCTCTTGCACTAACATTTAGTGCTCCACATACATCTATATGAATCAAATTCAATGACATTCAGCACATGCTAAAGATATGTGGGATTTAAGTTATCAATCTTTTTATATTCTTTGAATATAATCATACTAATCGTTCATAAGTTCACCATATTCAATAAAACATGCATTCTTAAAAAATACTGCAAATCATATTCGCAATTTTAAAAGAATATCATTCTCTATCAAAATAGGAACAATGTTTATGATTAACTCTAGAACAAATAAATAATTGCTGAAACCAGTGCCTAACCAGTTCAAGATTTTATATTAAATAAATGTTTCAAACAACCTTTGAAACAACTCTTGCTACAATGCTTAGCCTTAGGTAGGTTTCACCTTCCTATGGCTCTATATTCTTCTCAACATATGCAACTCTTTGCAAAGATGTGAGCATAACTAGTATCATATACCAACGAAGTAGAATCAACAGAAACATTTAATTTTAATATAAAACATACCCTTTCTAGAACGCTTCTAGTCTAGGTATTCCTTACAATTTTGCGCCAGTGACCAACAGTGAAAACATTGTTGCTGCTCTTTCTTAGTTGCTATTATATCTATTTTCATATTTTGAGGTTGGGAACAATTTCCCTTCCTCTTCTTTATCCTTGAATCATTCTTATCATTGGTAGAAGATTCAACAAGAAGAATATATTTCACCATTTGAATCAAGGACACATGAGTTTCCAATATTTTGACTATAAGATCAAATCTATAGCCATTTGATGAGGTATTGTCACATAAAAAATTTCCAATTTCTCAACAAGAGATCTTATTTCTACACCATGCTTATGGACTGAAGCTCCATCTTGCAAATGAAACAAAAATAGCTCTTTTGAGGTCGCGGGTCTCAGTAATCGCTTATGTTCACCAAACAACATTTATAGGTGTTGGAAAATAACAGCATTGTGGGCGAATTTCTCATATCTATGTTGAAACTCATTTTACATTGATGCTATCATATATCACATAGTCTCGAGATCATCGTCCCACCATTTCACAAGTGTGGTAATCTCTTCATTAGATGAATTAGGAAACACTTCAACAAGAGGTTTCCCATCAATGATATAATGCAACTTTTCAGAAGCAAACACTATTTTTAAATTTAATAGCCAATCAGAAAAATATGGTCCGGTTATTTTATTTATATCGAGACTTGATGTAATTGGAAAAGTTTGTGTTTAACTGCCAATTAATTATAGATAGGGTTCTGTTAACCTTTAAAATTGCTCACCCTCGTGGGGTCTTATTGGCTGACATTACCATCCTTGGGATGTGTTAATTTGACGTGAGAAAGCATAACTGGCCTGCCTCTATCCAATCACGAGACGAATATCTTCGGGTTGCATATGATGCAATTGTGAGCTACCTTTAGTATCATGAGGTCGCTGGACCATCGCCCGGGGCTATCATGAGCTAGTTGGACTCCAAGCCTACTAAGAAAATATGATTTTCGTTCATTTGTCATGAGGGTGATGAATTTCGAAAATTTAGTGGGAGCATTCAATAACTAAAGTCCATATTTTTGAATTAAATAATAATCAAACAATTTGCTTATATTTTCCGTTTATTCTCAATATTGTGATTGCCGTGAATCTCATGCCAGATGCCCCCCACGAGGGTGAGACAAGACACCTAACACGAGTAGCTTCTCATGGCTTAACTGTTGATGAAAGACATGAAGCAACAAACTCCTTTGACCTCCCTTCACAGTTTGATATTAAAATTTTTTGAATCATATTTAAAAAAAAGGATTTAATAATTTTAAAATCTCATCAAATGCTTGTTTGTTTGTTTGCCGGATTCATACAACTATGTTTTATTCATGCAATCAAATGTACTAATAAAACATTAAAATAAACATTTATCATACATCACATGCATAATAAAAATGTAGGGTCTTCCTACCTTAATATCATTTAGTACACATAAATTGGACAGAACATGCATTTATAACCTCTTAAGGGTTCCGGTTGTAGCTTGAGCTAAGGAGATTACAGGCCAAAATAAAGTTTCCAAAAGCTATTTAATTACATTCCCAATAAAGAATGTTAAAGCTATAGATTTACACTACTCCTAGAGTAGAGACTATCAAAATCCTGCATCCTACATTCATCATGCTCCCTTTAGCTCACTTCCTCAACCCGACCCTAGGCCCTTGGTCCAAAAGTGTACCTACAGGGATAACACATCGTGAGCATACACATATTTACTTAACATTATATAAAAGCATACAATAATGCATAACATCTTAGTTAAGTAAAGGTTATTGATCGTCCTTCGACTTCCTTGTTATCCCTGACTCTTATTCATATATTAGGGCGTCTTACCCCATTGTATGGCATCTTACCATATCATCATCATCGTGTGGCATCTTACCACGTGGGCATCTTACCCAATCATATGGCGTCTTACCATATCATAAACATTGCGTGGCATCTTACCACGGGGGCATCTTACCCACTCGCATACTTTGGGTGGCATCTTACCACATGGGCGTCTTACCCAATCATACACGTCGTATGACCTTATCATAAACTTCGTCATTATAGACGTCCTCATAAACATCATTATCATAAACATCATCATAAGCATCATCATCGTAACATCATCATAAGCATCATCATCGTAACATCATCGTAAACATCATCATCGTAACATCATCATAAGCATCATCATCATAAATATCATCATAGACATCATCATCATAACATCATCTTAAACATCATCATAATATGCAAGGGTATGGTTTACCGTCCGGTGCTCGTACGTCTCTTACGTACCTTAATTCCAAAAGAAGGAGAAATCGTAGACTTTATCTCCTTGAAGTCGTGGGTACCTGGGACGGTTCTACATAACCATACAAATTGATATTAGAAGCTAAATATAGTCCAATATCCAAAAATCCCACATAATTATCAAAAATCCATTTTTTTACAGCTCGCGATCGATCGCTGCCCAGGCGCGATCGATCGCGAGATCGCACTGGACGAGGGGCAAAAATTCCTTCCTTGGCGATCGATCGCCACTTTTGGCGCGATCGATCGCCAGCCTCGCCGATCGATCGCCCAAGAGTGGCGATCGATCGCCAAATGCTACTGGCGGGCACTGGAGGCTCGCGATCGATCGCCAAGAACGGGCGATCGATCGCCGAGTGCTGTGCTTCGAAATTTCGCCATTAATGCTCATTTTTCAAGCTCTTCCTCATGCCACCCAAAACCAAACTTCTTAACAACTTCAATAACATCATAACCCACTAAAACCAACATAAAACACTTCAAAAATCATACCCCAACCATAAACAACACATACCCAAACAAACCCACATAAAACATCAAAAACTTAACCCATTTCAACACCAAACATCACAAAACTTATAGGAATGGTTCCATACCTCTTGTAGGCTCCAAATCCTAGCAAAGATCACACAAACAAAGTTTTTGTGGAACTTTCCTTCTCCTCTTTTGGTGGAACTCGAAAATGGGTAGGGTTTGGGGTTTGGGAAGTGATTTGGGGATTTTTAAAAGGTGAAAGGTAAAGGGGTTAAAGTGATGGGTAGAGGATTTAAAAAGGGGGTTACTTTAACTTAATTAAAATTGTACCCCAAATTAACATGATGTATAAAATGCTCCAACATAGTATTTTAAAGGCATTTTACAAGAATGCTCCAAACTTCATCTAAAATCACATCCTCCTCATATTTAATAATTAACACAATTAAATCATGTTAACATCTTAATACCCAACACATAAATCCATCAACACATGATACATCATATAAACATAATTAATGCCTTACTTGCAATTAATTAATTTCGGGGCATCACATTAGTCCCCTACTTACAAGATTTCGTCCTCGAAATTGCATGCACTTACCCAAAAAGAAACTAAACATAAATCATACCAGAAAATAGTTCGGGGTAATGCTGCATCATATGCCGCTCCGTCTCCCACGTAGCCTCCTCGACACCCGACGATCCCACTGAACTTTGACCATCGGTATAACTTTACTTCGTAGTCTGCGATCCTCACGATCCAGAATTCTGATTGGTCGTTCTACGTAGGACACATCTGAGTCTAACTGAACTTCTGTAGGCTGTAAGACATGAGACGGGTCTGGCTCATACTTCCGTAACATAGAGACATGAAAAAAATCGTGTATGCCAGACAAGGATGGCGGTAGAGCCAAACGATATGCCAATGTACCGATACGCTGTAAAACTTCATATGGCCCAACATACCTCGGAGATAACTTCCCCCGCATCCCAAAACGAACAACACCCCTGAAGGGTGAGATTTTCAAGAAGACCTTGTCTCCTACTTGAAATTCTAGCGGCCGTCGCCGCTTATTTGCATAGGCTGCTTGCCTATCTTGGGCCGCTTTCATCTTTAAGCGTATCATCTTAATCTTTTCCTCCATGTCCTTAATCATATCCGGTCCTCCGACCGCTTTACTCGTCAAGTCCTCCCAATACAGCGGTGACCTACATCGTCGTCCGTAAAGAGCTTCAAAAGGGGCCATTTGAATGCTCGCCTGATAGCTGTTATTATAGGAGAACTCTACCAGTGGTATAGATTCTTGCCACGGAGTATCAAACTCCAAAACACATGCCCTCAGCATATCTTCGAGCGTCTGTATAGTACGCTCCGTTTGGCCATCAGTCTGAGGGTGATAAGCTGTACTTAGTCTCACCTCGGTGCCCAAAGCTGTCTGGAGACCCTCCCAGAAATGGGAAGTAAACCTTGGGTCTCTGTCAGACACGATCGAGAGTGGAATCCCATGCAACCTCACTACATCCCGTACATATAATTGGGCCATCTTTAAATACGTGAAAGTCATACTGTAAGGGATGAAATGAGCTACCTTCGTCAGCCTATCCATGATCACCCAGATCGCATCAAATCCAGAGGCCGACCTTGGCAAGTGGGTCACGAAGTCCATAGATATATGCTCCCACTTCCACTTAGGTACCTCCAAGCTCTTCAGCTCGCCACCAGGCCTCTGTCTTTCTGCCTTTACTTGTTGGCAGATTAAACATCTCTTAACAAAACTGATCACATCACGCTTCATGCGTCTCCACCAGAATTGACCACTCAGGTCCTTATACATCTTTCTTCCTCCGGGGTGAATACTGAACCGACTACTGTGAGCCCGTTCTAAAATTCCTTTACGTAACTCTGGTGTATCTGGGACTACCCATCGGTCGCCCAGTCTTAATGAATCATCTTCAGCCACTCTAAACTTTGTTGGCTGACCTCGAAGTGCTATTGATGACCATCTCTGCACTTCATCATCCGACCTCTGGGCTTTCCTGATAGCCTCAAATACGTCTGGCTCGGCCAATAAGGTCGACACTCGCACCGGCGACGTGTCTACATCGAAGTCATAGCCCAGATGGCAATAGGAAGTCATCAAAGCTGATAAACACATAACATCCTCAGCAGTGCTCTTCACCTTCCGACTTAAGGCGTCTGCTATTAAATTTGCTTTACCAGGATGGTACTCAATTTCACAGTCATAATCCTTGAGCAAATCCATCCATCTTCTTTGACGCATATTCAGTTCAGCCTGAGTGAATAGAAACTTTAGGCTCTTATGGTCCGTAAAGATGGTAAACGTAGTACCATAAAGGTAATGACGCCAAATCTTCAAGGCGAAAATGATAGCCGCCAGTTCCAGATCATGGACTGGGTATCTGGTCTCATGAGGCTTCAACTGTCTCGAAGCATAGGCGACCACTTGTCTGTCTTGCATCAATACGCAGCCCAAACCTTGCAATGATGCATCCGTGTACAAGGCAAACCTCTTATCCTCAGACGGAATCACCAACACTGGCGCTGTCGTCAAACGACGCTTCAATTCTTGGAAGCTTTCCTCACAAGCTTCGGACCAAAAGAATGGGACTCCTTTCTGAGTCAGCTGGGTCAATGGCTTAGCGATCTTAGAAAATCCCTCGACAAAACGTCGGTAATAACCTGCTAAGCCAAGAAAACTCCGTATCTCGGGTACAGAAGTGGGTGCTGCCCACTCCATCACAGCTTCAATCTTCCTGGGATCCACAGATATCCCTTGGATAGATATGACATGGCCTAGGAATACCACGCTGTCCAACCAGAACTCGCACTTGCTAAGCTTTGCATACAACTGATGATCCCTGAGGATCTGAAGTACTGTCCTCAAGTGCCGTACATGATCTTCTTCGGTCCGAGAGTAGATGAGTATATCGTCAATGAAAACTATGACGAATTGGTCCAAAAATGGCTGGAACACCTTGTTCATCAAACTCATGAAAACAGCCGGGGCATTTGTCACCCCAAAAGGCATGACTAGGAATTCATAGTGCCCATACCTCGTCCTGAAGGCTGTCTTCTGAACATCCTCTTCTCTTACTCGAATCTGATGGTACCCCGACCTCAGATCGATCTTACTGTAGAGCCTCGTACCCTGCAACTGATCAAACAAATCATCGATCCTCGGGAGTGGGTACTTATTCTTCACTGTAGCTTTGTTCAGTTGTCTGTAATCGATGCACAAACGCATCGAACCATCTTTCTTCTTCACAAATAAAACTGGTGCTCCCCAGGGCGATACGCTAGGGCGTATATAGCCTTTATCAAGGAGCTCTTGCAACTGAATCTTTAATTCCCTTAGCTCCGTTGGTGCCATCCTATAAGGGGCACGAGAAATGGCCGACGTCCCCGGTAATAACTCAATCCCAAACTCGACCTCTCTCGTCGGTGGGAATCCGGGAATCTCCTCCGGAAAGACATCGGGAAACTCCGCCACTACGGGCACATCCTCAACTTTTACTTCTTCTTTCTTTTCCGTAACATCAACGGCATATATGAGATATCCTGTGTGGCCTCTTCCCAATAACTGTGCCATCTTGACAGCAGATATCAATGGAATCTTTGAGCGAGAACCATCCCCATAGAACGTCCATGGAATTCCCATATCAGATTTGAACCGTACTGTCCTCTGCCTGCAGTTCACAACTGCCTGATACCTGTTCATAACGTCGATGCCCAGAATGCAGTCAAAATCTGACATTCCCAGAACAATCAAATCTGACCTTAGTTCTTTATCCTCAAAATAAATGAGGCCATTGTAGACGATCCGATCAGTAATCATACTTCTTCCAGCGGGGGTCGAGACTATAAGAGGCGTGGGCGACAGAGAAGTGCATATGTGGTGTCTTTCCACAAAACTTGTTGACACAAAAGAGTGTGACGCACCTGTGTCGATCAAAATAAAAGCAGGGTGCGTAAATAAAAGACACGTACCCGCTATAACCTCCTCCGGAGCCGCTGAAGCTTGCTCCCTTGTCAATGCATAGACTTGTCCTTGAGGTGGCCCCATGGGCTGACCTCCATGCTGACGCGGCACAAATGGGGGTCTGTGCTGTGCTATCCTATCCGCAGGCCTCCCCGCAGAACCCTGTTGACTTCCCCTGTTAGGACACTGTCTAGCAAAGTGGCCCTTGTCGCCACAAACATAGCACCCCACACAATCTTTCGTCGGATGTGGTTGCCCACAAAGAGTGCATTGGATCTTCCCGGATCTGTCTCCCTGAGACTGCCCCCTTCCAGATGGGGCATCACTCCTTCGGTTTCCTTTCCATCTATTGTCAGACCTCTTACCACTGAACCTTGACGCCGATGAGTTCCCCCTTGACTTGAACTGATCATTCCTTGGCTTCAAATTATCCGGAGTGGATTTCTGAGAGGTTGCCGACGATGGTACAACATCAGGGTATGCACCCACTCCTAGTTCGGCTAGTTCAGCTCGTGAAAGCGCATCGTCAAAACAGGCAGGGCCATAGGTAATTACCCTGTCATATAGTTCCGGCATCAAGCCCTTCATGAGATTCCTCATCTTTGCTTGTGTGCTCGTGGCAATGTGAGGCACATATCTGAGCAAGGAACAAAACTGAAGAGCATAATCTGACACTGACATATTACCTTGCTTGAGGTGAGTGAATTCATCTTCCTTAGCCTGTCGTGCCGCAGCCGAGAAATAACGGTTCAGAAAGCGAGTTCGAAACATTTTCCAGTTAACTTCATGACCTTGAGCCTCTTGCTCTACCACAGTGGTCTTCCACCACATTAGCGCCTTCTTGGCCAACTGGAACTCTGCCAACCGTATCCATGCTGTCTTCGCACATGGGGCTGCCACAAAGATCTGCTCTATTCTTTCTAACCATTCCTCAGCTCGTTCCCCAGTTTCGGTTCCTTCAAAGGTTGGGGGTCGGTAAGCAAGAAACTGAGTTAAGCTTAGCTCCCCTGGCAACAACTGTTGTTCGGCCGGTTCATCATCAAAAGCTGGCGGGGGTAGGGGATTCGTACGCCCCGCACTTGCATTGACGCTCACTGCGTCGCCTACCTCCACATTTGCTGCCATACTGCAACACAAGGGTTAACAACAAGATCCAAAAGCAGTTCGTATAAGACTTCGTTAGATAAACAAAACATGTTAGCACAACATCATGTACTTCATATGCAACTTATGCACAAAACATGTTCGAAAGTAAGCACCTAGCTTATTGCTAAGGCTACCCTTCACTCATTCCCGGGTTATCTAACCACTGCTCTGATACCACTAATGTAGGGTCTTCCTACCTTAATATCATTTAGTACACATAAATTGGACAGAACATGCATTTATAACCTCTTAAGGGTTCCGGTTGTAGCTTGAGCTAAGGAGATTACAGGCCAAAATAAAGTTTCCAAAAGCTATTTAATTACATTCCCAATAAAGAATGTTAAAGCTATAGATTTACACTACTCCTAGAGTAGAGACTATCAAAATCCTGCATCCTACATTCATCATGCTCCCTTTAGCTCACTTCCTCAACCCGACCCTAGGCCCTTGGTCCAAAAGTGTACCTACATGGATAACACATCGTGAGCATACACATATTTACTTAACATTATATAAAAGCATACAATAATGCATAACATCTTAGTTAAGTAAAGGTTATTGATCGTCCTTCGACTTCCTTGTTATCCCTGACTCTTATTCATATATTAGGGCGTCTTACCCCATTGTATGGCATCTTACCATATCATCATCATCGTGTGGCATCTTACCACGTGGGCATCTTACCCAATCATATGGCGTCTTACCATATCATAAACATTGCGTGGCATCTTACCACGGGGGCATCTTACCCACTCGCATACTTTGGGTGGCATCTTACCACATGGGCGTCTTACCCAATCATACACGTCGTATGACCTTATCATAAACTTCGTCATTATAGACGTCCTCATAAACATCATTATCATAAACATCATCATAAGCATCATCATCGTAACATCATCATAAGCATCATCATCGTAACATCATCGTAAACATCATCATCGTAACATCATCATAAGCATCATCATCATAAATATCATCATAGACATCATCATCATAACATCATCTTAAACATCATCATAATATGCAAGGGTATGGTTTACCGTCCGGTGCTCGTACGTCTCTTACGTACCTTAATTCCAAAAGAAGGAGAAATCGTAGACTTTATCTCCTTGAAGTCGTGGGTACCTGGGACGGTTCTACATAACCATACAAATTGATATTAGAAGCTAAATATAGTCCAATATCCAAAAATCCCACATAATTATCAAAAATCCATTTTTTTTACAGCTCGCGATCGATCGCTGCCCAGGCGCGATCGATCGCGAGATCGCACTGGACGAGGGGCAAAAATTCCTTCCTTGGCGATCGATCGCCACTTTTGGCGCGATCGATCGCCAGCCTCGCCGATCGATCGCCCAAGAGTGGCGATCGATCGCCAAATGCTACTGGCGGGCACTGGAGGCTCGCGATCGATCGCCAAGAACGGGCGATCGATCGCCGAGTGCTGTGCTTCGAAATTTCGCCATTAATGCTCATTTTTCAAGCTCTTCCTCATGCCACCCAAAACCAAACTTCTTAACAACTTCAATAACATCATAACCCACTAAAACCAACATAAAACACTTCAAAAATCATACCCCAACCATAAACAACACATACCCAAACAAACCCACATAAAACATCAAAAACTTAACCCATTTCAACACCAAACATCACAAAACTTATAGGAATGGTTCCATACCTCTTGTAGGCTCCAAATCCTAGCAAAGATCACACAAACAAAGTTTTTGTGGAACTTTCCTTCTCCTCTTTTGGTGGAACTCGAAAATGGGTAGGGTTTGGGGTTTGGGAAGTGATTTGGGGATTTTTAAAAGGTGAAAGGTAAAGGGGTTAAAGTGATGGGTAGAGGATTTAAAAAGGGGGTTACTTTAACTTAATTAAAATTGTACCCCAAACTTAACATGATGTATAAAATGCTCCAACATAGTATTTTAAAGGCATTTTACAAGAATGCTCCAAACTTCATCTAAAATCACGTCCTCCTCATATTTAATAATTAACACAATTAAATCATGTTAACATCTTAATACCCAACACATAAATCCATCAACACATGATACATCATATAAACATAATTAATGCCTTACTTGCAATTAATTAATTTCGGGGCATCACAAAAAACAAATATGGACGATTACGATCTTTTCCTAATTGATCTAAGCCATACGTGAATCACAAGTCTGTCTAATGTGATGCAGTATGTAATGCAATCATATTACATTTTGCTTTAATTATACATGTCTTGATTCTGGACGCTCCATTTTCAATCTTGATCTCCCACTAATTCTAATGATTTTACATTTAAATCGTGCGAACAAGAGAATAATGATATAAACCCGGGGTGTGATTATCAGAAAATAGAGAGAGCAGGCTAGCAGGCCCCATATAACCAAAAATACCAATTATAATGAAACAATAAAAACCTAAACATTCACCTAAACACTTTGGTCAATATCTGTAATCATCCACCATACAATCACATCATATGTAATTAAACATTAAACTAACCAATTATATCATATGTAATTGTATTAATCACATCATACCATTAATTGAAAATAAAATTAACAAATTAAATATAATAATTTTATTTAATTTCTATTTAATTAATTGGTAAAATCACTATTTTACCTTTTAACCATCATATTAATCGAAAATAAAAATTAATAAATTAAATGAAACATTTTCATTTAATTTTTAATTAATTAAAGTTCTAATTACTTGGTAAAATCACTATTTTAATCAAAAATAAAATTAACAAATTAAATGAAACACTTTCATTTAATTTTTAATTAATTAAATTTTCAATTATTTTGTAAAATCACTATTTTACATCAAATCACAATATTAGCCAAAAATAAAATTACCAAATTAAATGAAACATTTTCATTCAATTTCTAATTAATTAAATTATCAACTAATTGTAAAATCTACACTTAATAAATAAATATCATATTTTTAATTAATTAAATATTATGATTTATTTTTCAAAAATTTTTTCGGACAAAACATCTAAAATGACCCAAAGTAATTTATGAACTCCAAATAATTTGGATCCAAAATTAAAAATGCAATTTTAACCGCAAAAATTATCCTCATTTTCCGGATTTAAACATTTTTTTTTAATTTTCGCAAAATACTGTTTATGCATCTTCCCCATAAAATCGAAATTAGGGTTAGGGTTTCGCTAGGGTTTAGCGTCGCCACCCCCTTCACCAAGCCGCACGCCGCCTCTCGCCTCTCTTCGCGGAGGCAACGTTTGTCGCCGCTGGTCGCAGACTCAGAAGCATTTTCGCACTAGACGAATGCCACTAGTTTTTCGCGGCGTCGTTCACTTCTCGCCCGATTTTCTTCTGCAACCGTGGCATCTCGTCGCGAGCCACTCTGCCGCGTGCACCATCCTGGGATCGCAAGCGGCGTGGACGGAAGTGGAGAACAATTTCTCCCCCGCGTGCGTCGCCGCTTGACACGCCCTCAGCTCACCGCCGAAAGTCGCAAGGTGCGACCGAAAAACTCCAAAAAAACCACCGTGCACGGCTGGATTTTGGATCATGATTAAAATATTTTTAATTGATTTTCTATATTTTTCCCGACTCCGTAATTTTTGAAAATACAAACAGATTATAATCGATAGAAAACGATCTAATAAAAAATATTTATCTAATACATGAATCAAAGTGCAACCTGACTCTAATACCAATGTTGGGTTTCCGTCCCCCTGCGTCGGATCCAAACGCAGCAAAAAAATAAGCAGTAAACAGATCTAGACCCGGGACAGACGAACACCTTTGCTCCCAACCATTCCTGTATGATGTTTAAGTAGTTCTATTAGACAATTCATACTGCGAAAAAAGACTGTCTGAATGCCGTGATCCCTCGAGTCCAAACTACCTGATCAGATCCACGACCTCAACGTCAATGCTAGTTTGATGTTAGTCTTTCTACGACGAGAATTATATAACCAAGAGTTGTCTTGTTATTCTTTAAGGGACATAAACTACGTATTTATAAGTCACTAATGAGCTTCGATGCATAAAGCTCAATAGGCCAACTCTTGGCTTGCAGGGCATATATGCTAACATGATGCAATACAATAACCCTAACATGTTGTCGCCACCCACCCTTTCACGTTGCTCTTGTTCTAAATACTCCTAGCTCTCTGTTTTACCACACCATCTAAATAATTTTTTTAGTCCTAACTCGGAATTGATCAGGAATATTGCCTCCACCAGTCATGTAGCCCCACTCCACCACAAAAGAAGAATAAAAACATTAAGGAGAAGAGCAAATATGTCAAGTCTGTCTTTGACAACCGGCATCTCATCATCTTGTCCTGCAAAGCATTCCATACAGCACTTGGTTCTGATCGTTTTGTTCAACTCTAGGTTACAAAAAATTATGTCTCTGGCTAAGAAGGTTTTTGGAAAGCTTGAGCTTGAAAGTAAATTAATCGATCTAGAACTGGGGTCAAAATGATAATTTTGTTTCACTTTTGACTCTCGAGATTTATTTAATTTTACCATCATAGTTTTACTCAAGCTCCTCCAAACTCAAAATTACAAGTTTTCTTACTATAAACAAGCACAAGCTTCAAATTCCTATTCGATCTGGCTATGTTTGCTGACAGCGCTACTCACAATCACCACCTCAAAAAACAACTGAATCATCACCTTGTCCTTCTAAACTCACAGATTCAATCCTCTAGGCACTTTGCATACCAAGAACTACATGCTTTTATTGAAAATGCACAGATTAGCCTGCCATCACCTTACCAAGGCATCTGCAGTTGAAAGCCACATATTAAGTTATTACTGTCAGTTCAATTTTCAAAACTCCAAGATTGGGAGCGAAGGAGCTAAGGGAAATGGTTAGAGAAGAAAACCAAGACTCCAGTTCAAATATGCCCAAGGTTTTTCCGTATCTCACATATATTAACTCTTTACTGAAGCATTCCATAGATCAAAGAATTTGGCAAGGTAACAAATATTCAAATTGACAAAAGAGTTAATAGACTCGATATAGGGTAGTCAGAAAATCTCAATTTCCTACTCCAAAAGGAATTATGTCTTTCGTTTCCAATTTTCGGGTGAATGTGACTCAAGAGTAGAGCTCTGTATCAGAAAAATAATCATGAAAGATATGGCTGCACGGAGTTGATCAACTATTTTCTATTCAAGGAAGTGAAGAGGATAGGACACACAAGAGCGCACACAAACTATGCAAGAATTTATGTCACCAAACACAGTCACTGACACTCTTTCCAGAAAGAATTCCGAAAAGCAGAGGTAGAAAAAGAACCAGATTACCGACTGTTTACAGTCTCTAGAGCAAAGTTAGAGAACTCAAGATAAGTTGAAAAAAAGAAAAACAAGAAATGCACCTGAAGACAAGACAAGGTCCTGGAATTGAACCCACTTCCTTAGGGAACCTTCTTGTATCATGGTTTGCATTAGTCATAGCTCTTAAAAACAATAAAAAGGTAGCTAAAACTAAAGTACTTGGTGCCAAACCTGTATGGGTGTGGGCCAATGCAAACAGAAGCAGACTACAACTGATAAAATCTTAGGAAAACTGCTGCAGGGATTCTCTCCACCAAGGAGAAAGCAACATTATGCGGGCAAGAGCAAGGACATCAAGTATTTGCCTCTCTATACTCCTGAGGGCAACAGTATGCGTGTGTGAGTGTGAGTGTGAGCGTGTGGGTGAGAAAGAGAGAGGGAGATACTAAATGATCTGAAACTAACAGAAATGAGAAGAAATAATATCAAAGATTAACACAAGATTTATGTAGCGATACTTAAGCCTCCGTGTGTTACTGTCAAATATGAATCATCAACAAATTAGATAGAACAGTTATAGATTCTAACCGGGCATTTTCTCTTCCATGGCAGTGTCAATGGGATGTGGGGTCATTACCTTTGATCTCTGTGGAGTGTGCTTTCAAGAAAGAACAGTATGTTATAGCCCCTTGGCTGATGGTAGATGAAGTAGCCTTGTCAGAAGCCTGATTATCTGACTTGCTTATAGATTTGGCTTCATAGAGTAAAGCCTCTAAGAGGCCACTATTCCGTGGAGAAGAGCAATGTGACGGATGTGACCCAGATAAGGGACACTGAATGAAAGAATCCAATGAATCAGGAGCAGCATCAAAAGGAAGAATGCCCCAAACACCTGAATTAGTTTCTTGATATTGGAGTGAAGGGAGCTCCAACTTCTCAGCACCTTCCAAGGGCTCAGAAGAAGAGAAAATGTCATTTGACATAAAATGACTATCTGGACTGACATCAAAAGGCCACAGTTGTTCGGTGTGATTAGGGTCAGATGGGAAACACAGACCATAGGATTCAGACATCTTATTCTCACAGCGATCATTTCGAGCCATGTCAAATGGGTAAGCATCATTAACAGCACTGCCGCCAAAGTATATTTGTTCTTCTAGTTCTTGAGTATGTTTGTGAAATCCAACTGTTCGGGGAAGAAAACTATAAAACTGAGGAGAACCAAAACCGGCCATGAGTGAACCACTAGCAGAAACGTCAGGAAATTCTGGTCTACATGGCATGTTTAAACTATCAAACATGACATCAGGTGTTTCATAGCCATGGCTTGGCAAGATATCATGGCATCCTTCATCTCCACCAAATGTTCTAGGTGAATTACCGTTTTGTTGATTCTCTGGAAGTGTTTGTTGGCAAAATTCAGTTGGATAAAGAGGTAAGCCGGCACGCTGACGTCTTTTTATTCGAGTATTCCAATAATTCTTTATCTCATTGTCTGTGCGTCCGGGCAACTGAGAAACAAAAATGATTCATTTTGCGAACAAAACTTGAAAATAATATTTGTCAGATTACAAAAAATATGTAGTGATCCAAATCCCAGTTTACATTGTGATATGCAATGATCATAGGGCAGCATATATGACAAAAATTTTATGATACTAATCTCTTCTGGTTGTTTCCCCCATTAAAGCCCAGACTAGTCAGAATACAGCATCGCGTAGCCTGTACCATTGGACATTACGATTTTCATGATGTAAAACATCCCAAAGTTAGCATCTCCTCATCCATGTCTATCAAGGGGAGTCATAAACTAACAGTTACAGGATAAGTTTTTGGAAAGTATTACTTTTCTTGGGTAACAATTGGTAAGATATACACCAACTGAATCTGCAAAAGCATGAACCAACTAATTATCCCTATAACAATTTTTCAACTGCATATCAGACTCTTGCCGAGAATTCGTGCAAGGCAACCAGAAGAAGCATGTTCATTTGATGCAAATCAGACACTGCAAAATTCAGTTTACGTATTTTATCTGTTTGGATCAACCTTGCAATCACTCCCAAAGAGACATTTAAGATCTTTACTTATATATATATATATATCAGTTAAATTTATTTACTGTAAAGCACAGATTCTACGTTACTAAAAGGTGATTATTGAAACTTACATGCACAGCCATTCGTGCCCATTTATTTCCCATTTTAGCATGAAGTTCAATTATTAGTCGCTCTTCGTCCGGGGTAAATGCTCCTTTTTTCAGGTTTGGCCTTAAATGATTGGCCCACCTCAGGCGGCAGCTTTTACCACACCGTGAAAGTCCTGTATGTTTTTGAACTGAATTCCAATTGCCTTCTCCATGCTTTTTCACGTAGTCAATCAAAATTGCATCCTCAATAGTTGTCCATGGACCTTTTTTCAGATTACCCCTGTCTGAACCTCTGAAAAAGTTATCACCATCGTTACTAAGAGGCGAATCGCTAGAGAGGACTTTGTCTTCACGGTCGTCACCAATGCTATGACCCATCTTTGTTAATTTACGAAAGGGAACTTCTTAAGCTCCACGAAACAAATAGCCCAAAAGCCAAATCATAAGCTAAAATCCTAAACATAAGAACATACAGTAAACAAAAGACAATTCATACAAGTAAAAAACGATAAAAACACTTCTCCATAGCTCAATGATATACAATTCATCTTAACTAAAACATAGTTCCATATCAAATCAACCAAGCACTATAACCTTGAAAAATAAAAATTATACACATAAATCTAACAAAAAAGGTACTCAAAATTTTAATATTAGCAACTACATAGGTGAATCAAGCGATCAAACATTAACCACCAAATTCGCCAACCTCAAAAACCTACAAAGAAAAAAAATTCAAAAAACAGTGAAACAAAACAGCAACCATGAACGTTGATATTTCCACGAATTGCAACCCACCATACCCATTTCGAAGTTAAACAATGCTTTGGTGTACGAATAATCATCCAATTAATACCAAAGAGTACCAAATCTAGACGTTATTGCCTTCGTACTTCATTTATTTAAGCAATTAATCAATAATGCAAACTAATAAATACTCTTCGTTCCTCAATAAATGTAGGTTGACCTAATAATTATAAAATTTCCAGTTCTGCAATTTCATTAACTAATTAGCCTACGCATGATCATGTTTTTTCATCATACCAAAATGGAAATGCGTAGACTTATTAAGCATTTGATTACCTGATTCGGAAGGAATTGAAGGAGCTCGATAAGGAAACAGAAAAGGAGAATTATGAACAGCGGAAATGTGCAAGGAGAAAGAAGAAATGGCAATGGTAAGGCAATTGTATAGAGATCGTGGGGTGTATCATGTATGCATCGTGTATGTATAGATGCGTACACATGGTATGTGTGTAAATGTGTGTGATAGTGTGTGTGAGAGACATTCTATTAAATTAAATTTATCTCAAAGAAATTTTATTTTTTTATGTATATTATTTTGTATTGAATAATCTTATGGATCAGTGTCAATTCGAGACTCATTAGATTTGGTTTCTTTTAAGAGTTGTAGTTTTTTTTATGAGATTGCTGACGTATCTCCAAATATTATTAATTAATTAGATTAATTATTTAAGCAAAACTTTACTGGATTTTATAGATTATGGACAATGGTTATTTTGCAATCATATCATAATACTATGGATTATCATATATTTTACCTATTATTATATAGTATAGATTACAAACAAAAAATCTATGATAGCAAATAGCTTAAATATCATCATTCATCTAACAAATCTATCAACTAAATTATATTTTTATTGTTAGTCTCGCCATTTTAAGATAATTATATTATTATTTATTTTTTAATTTTTTAAGACAAATATTATTATTTATTTAAACTTAGATACTTTCACAAAAATCTTTTAAAATATGACAACTACATACACGCAACGCTGGTGTCATTTAAATAATATATATTTTAATAATATATGAATGTAAATTATCTAAAAAATTGGAGGACAAATAAAAATTTGGAGTGTCAAAATATAATTTTAGAAGCGACAAAATTGAAAAAAAAAATAAGGGGCAACTGGCCCCACCACACTCTGTATGTTCTTCATGACCGTTCTATCGATAGTTGTTGATCTGATCATGTGTCCAGATCAAGATCTGGCTCACAGAAAAGTAACACATTCTTCTGCCATCAACTTAAAAAGTGGAAAGAGGATTGTATGCCGACCTATCGATAAAATGATTATATTACTTCGACACATTAGATCAAGAGACGTCTCACGCTAATGTAATCCAAAATAACAATGTAATATTTTTGATCCATGCATTTCTCCCCTAACAATATAATTTTTTTTTACACTTAAAATGTGAAGTTATTGTTGAAGTTATTGAAAAAAAAAATATGAAGTTATTCTTGACTTCAAGAAGGATTTGTCAGTTTTGGTGAAAGAGTCGGTTTAATTAGGTGATAGCTAGCAGCGAACGATCTTGCTTGGCAATTAATTGTTGATTCTTTTTTTTTTGTTTAAATACTTGTATTGTGTAGTTTGTATTAAAAAAAGCATGGTATATTACAAAAAAATTGATCTCATATAATAAAAGTACTTAAAATAATAGTCCAAACGTTTAGGACTAAACAAATACAGTGCAATTTTGTTTTTATATATAAAAGTATTAAACAAATATATTCTCAAGACCATTCCATTTTTCTGTTAAAAATAACTTTTATTAAAAAAGTAATTTATGTGGTAGTGTGGTACTATATGTGTTAAACTATTTTTGTTGAAAAATAATTTTTTTGAGACTAAATTTGTTTAATTCTAAAAGTTTGAGACTATTATTACAAATACTTATATTCTACGTGATATTTTTGTAATTTCCTAAAATAAACACATCTTGGAGACTTCGAAAATGATCAAGAAAGATAATTTATAGAATAAACTTGTAAGGCTTAATTGCATTTTTTTCCTCGTAAATATCGAACTTGGTTCTTAAAATTCTACAATCCTCCATATTTTTTATACTACATTCTATAGTTCACTGCCCAAAAAAAAAGAAAAAAGCTAAATAATTATTTTAAATTTACGTAAACGTTACGAATGATAAAAGATTTGACAACTTTTGATAATGTGATGTGTATAGTTAACTTTATTATTTTTAGGCACTGGAAAAAGACGTAGGCACTGATATTTATACTATTTTTAGCAATTTATCCGTTATATATATCATAATGTGTTACGTCAAGGCGTAGAAATAATCAGTTTTTCGATGGATTTAATCAATATCTAAGAAAAATTATGGAGACTGTTGGTCACATAGGAAGGCAACGGGTAATATCCCGCATATATAAATAAAATAAAATTGAAATAAATATATGTATGTTTTCAAATGGGATAATTTTTTTTATGACGATGAAACTTGCAGTCGCTATATTTTTTTTTTACGATACCGAGTTCATCTTACTTCATCAATTCGGACACCCTTAGGGGCAATGGGATATTTTTTATCCATAGTTGAGAGCTTTTCCGTATTTAATCTGTTATATTTCTCACGTGCCAAAATAGTCTGTCAAACTTATGATATTTGATTTGATAAAGCCATCGACCCTATTGAAGTAGCCACGGAGCTATTTTCCCCCACAAATTGTCCATCTTTTACCTAATTTCATTGCCTTATCCCAAATTTTTCTCTTCATTATAACATAATCATCTTCCACTATAACATAATCATCTTCCGGTCACAATGTAAACTATGTTTTAGGGGAAAATTGGCCTCATGGCTATCAAATGTGTTGGGTTACCATTCCCGGCGTCAGATCCACACGCAGCGAAAAATAAACATAAATAGATCAAGACCCAGGGATGGACGATCGCGCCTAATTCATATATTAGAATATACAAATATCAAATATAATGTACGAAAATGGATTATCGTTCAGCGACGTGAATCTGATGGCGGTGACCTTCGAGTCCAATCAACATGACCAGATCTACAAGCTCAGCACCAGTGCTAGTTTGGTATGAACTTTCAGAGAGAGAGAGAGAGAGTGAATTGATTGAGAGTGATAGATTATCTTTAACCCTAGATATGAATGACATATTTATAGTTGAAATGAGTCACCTAATTGGGCTAGGGTCCGTAAAGCCCATCGGATCAATATTTGGCTTGCTGGGCATTTATGCTAACAATCTCACATTTGTCCAAAAGCCAACGCAAAACTACAAACTCATAATCCAAGTTAGTCAATCCAATTGAACAACTTGGTGTACTACCAACGTACATAATTATGAAACATAAATATATCAAACGTTTGAATTTTAGAACTTTCTATAGATGAAACATTTTCAAATATAGAAACTTCACTACAGTGAGGAGCTTTCAAAAAATTAAATGCATTTCTTCTAAATCACACAATCTTGAGCACTTAACATATAATCCTTGTTGGGGTTCAACAATTACCTCTGCTTTGTGATCGGTCGAACACATGGCGCTTGTGCCAGTGTATGGTTGAAAAGATTGATGTTGCGCCATTACCCTTAACTATAGTTATTGGTAAAGCGGTAAGCGCTCGATCCTACAATTGGTATCAGAGCCAAGGTCGCGAGTTCGATTCCCATGAGTTGCAGAGAGTGCAATTATTGGGGGAGGTGTTGTTGGGGTTCAACAATTGCCTCTGCTTTGTGATCGGTCGAACATGTGGCGCTTGTGCCAGTGTATGGTTGAAAAGATTGATGTTGCGCCATTACCCTTAACTATAGTTATTGGTAAAGCGGTAAGCGCTCGATCCTACAGAGACTAATATCATCATGGAATAGAGACCACTACTATGATTCATTCTTATTCTACTAAATGAACTCATTTTCAAGAAAAAATTATGTTGGTGCTCAAGAAACGATCAATTTTCAAATAAGAAGCATGACACAGTAATGCACTCCCCCAAACTTAATTCATGCATTGTCCTCAATGTACTAGGCATGGAAAATGAGACAAAGCATTTACCTTTGACAACGACCGTCGGTGACTGTTGTCAAATTCCTCATCAGCTCGTGGGGTATAGTGTTGGAACACGTCACAGTACGCATGGAGACTCTCAACATAATCAAAACAAAAACAAAAGCAAAACAAAAACAAACCAAAAACAAAGCAAAATGATAAGAAAAAGTTCTTGATTTATAGTCCCAAGCTGGACTTTTTACCATGTAGGCTCAAGTGCCGCAAACGCCAGTGGATGGTCATCTCTCGAATGGTAGAACATCGACAACTTTGAACGGTCCAGCCCATGGTGCATCAGACTTCCATGGAAATAGTCGCATCTTTTTCCTATTCATTTGAACTATGTCACCTTCACGGAATTTACCTCCTCTTTGATGGGCCTTCGGTGTGAACTCTACATTTTTCTCGCTCTTAACCTGCACCGCATCAACAGACAGTGTATCAATTATATTAATACTAAAACGTCGGTGCTCAGTGTGTGTAGTGTTCAAAGTTTTGAACATGTCAATAGTAACTTGATCCCCCCTACTCGGATGATCAACTTCCCTTCTTGGACATCAAGCAATGCACTTCCAGTGGCTAGGAACGGTCTCCCTAGAATCAGAGGCATGTCTGCATCTTCATTTATGTCCAACATGATAAAATCCACCGGAAAGGTGTATTTATCAACCTTGACCGGTACATCATCCACTATCCCATGAGGGTACTTGATGGATTTGTCTGCCATCTGCAGTGAAACATTGATTACTTTGAGTTCTCCTAAGCCCAGCTTCCTGTACACAGACAAGGGCATTAAATGGACACTTGTCCCCAGATCACATAAAAATTTATTAAAAGCTTTAGAATTTATTTTGCAAGGTATAGTGAAACTCCCTGGATCCTTTAACTTTGGAGGTGAATCATTTTGAATGACAGCAGAACACTCCCCAGTTAAGTTTATCATCTCATGCTCTCCCAGTTTTCGCTTTTTTGACAGAATCTCCTTTAAAAACTTAGCATAATTTGGCATGTGCCGAATAGCATCAATGAAAGGCATCTCAATATGAAGATTCTTTATCAAATCTAAAAATTTAGCAAATTTAGCATCTAACTTTGCTCTCTTATATGCAGCGAGGAATGGGGGTGGGATATCTACCTTAGCAGGTGTGATGGGTGTAGGGGTCTTAGTAGACTTACCTTTGTCGCGTGTTTGTCCCTCTTCTTTGCTTGATGTCCGCCTCGCCTTTTAACTCAACTCATCCATTCTTCTCAGTGACCTCCTTTCGTCTCCTCAACATTATGGCATGGACTTGCTCCCTCAGATTTGTCTCAGTGTCACTAGGAAGTGCTCCTTGTGCTCGTCCGGCTACGATCTTTGCTAGTTGTCCCACTTGGACTTCCAAGTTCTTTATCGACGCCTCGTGATTGTTCATCCTTGTTTCAGCTGACGATATGAACTGGTTAAGATCTCCTCCATGCTTGGCTTTGGTGCATACCCCGGTGGTGGTTGGGGATAGTTCATCGGCCCCGTATTGTACGTATTTTGGTAAGGGTAGGTCGGTGGGGGTCGGTTCCCTACAAAATTAATAGTTGCATTAGTTGTAACGAAAGGGTTACCTACTTGGCATTCAGTGTTCGGATGTCCTCCTTGGCAAAGATCGCATGTAACAGTTTGAACTTGCATTGCATGCATGCTCAAACTATCGATCTTCTTATTCAGCGCTTCCAACTGGGCAGCTAGGGCAGTGACTTCACTCACTTGATGCACTCCGGCTTGCTTCTTTGGCATGTTCCTGTCAGACTGCCATTGGCAGCTATTAGCAGCCATCTCCTCCAACAGCGTATAAGCCTCCTCGGGTGTCTTCCTCATCACAGTTCTTCTTGACACTGCATCAATCATACAACGATTATCAGAAAATAAACCGTTATAAAACGTTTATACCTGCAGCCAGATAGGGAGGCCATGATGTGGGCATCTCCGCAATAGATCTTTGAAGCGCTCCCAAGCCTCATACAGTGTCTCTGGACCATATTGGGCAAAAGTAGTGATGTCATTGCGCATCTTGGCCGTCTTGCATGGTGGAAATAATTTTGACAAGAACAACTGCGCCATCCCATCCCACATAGTAATAGAACCTGTGGGCAACGATTGTAACCAAGATTTATTTAAACAGTATTTTTCAGCGTAGCGATTTCGTACCGCAAGTGCATGGTGTCAAGTTTTAGTATAATAGTATGAAAATTAGGATTGTCGATCCCACGAGGACTAGGAAATAATTACCAAACTCCAATAGTTTAACTATATTAGCCTACGAAAACTAGTTATGATTAATTAACTAAGTGACAAATTAACTCAATAATTAACCCAAGCAAATAGTAGTGAATAAGATTAATAATCAAAAGAAACAATTATCAAGACTTTCGGTTCACCCATGCAATGCCCCACAATTCGCCTATAGTTAAGAATTAAATTCAAACGTTCTAAGGTGAAGAGTTTTCTTAATGCACTTGTTATACCTTGGTCCGGTTACAACAAGTGTAATACTAAGTTGCAACAAGGCAATGATCATGCACATTAACACTCAATATTGTAAGTTGATTATGAAAACGTCTAGCTTTCAATTACTAGATATCTATAGCTATCACACGTGTATTTGACTTCATCTCTCGATATCAGTCTGAATCCACGGTTTAATTTACTATATCGTATCACAATCTCTTATGGTCAATTCAATTGCAATATATTATCAATCAAGGATATTAATCCATTGAAAGCATGAACACAACAAATTAAACTCAAAGATTTTGTAAGAATCAATCAAAACATAATTAAAATTGTGGGTTCAAAACATGGGATCCCCTAAGTCTTGACAACAAAACTTAGCCAACTATAGTCATCAAAATCATGTTTTTCAACAATCTAAACATTAATAATTTGATAAAAACAAAAAGCAAAGTTTAGGAATACTAAAGTAACGATAGGTATTGACTCCTTGCGTTGCTCTGTCGTCCCTTCTCTTCCGATGCGTCTTCTCTTCAATGGTTTGATGGTATTGATGATTGTTGATGAAGGAGAGTGATGGTGGCTGAGTTTGTAGGGTAAATTATGAGCTAAGAGTCCCTCAATTTCGTCTGAAATCTTCTATATATTGTGTTGGAGGAGTCTCCAATTCTTTGGACACAAAATAGCTTGATAAGGGTTGAAATCTCAATTTTTTTGGGTATGTGATCGCTATTATTTTAAATAATTAATTTCAATCTAGCGATTTTAGACCGCAAGTGCACGGTGTCAAGTTTTAGTATAGATGAGAAGAATACGAATTGTCAAACCCACATGGACTAACAAGCAAGTACCAAATAAGATTTCTTTTAACTATATTTAACCTACGATAATTAATTAATAGTTAAACTAAACTAAATCAGTCTACTATAATCCAACCAAAATAATCGACGATCACGAGAAAAGTCCCCAAGAAAGAATTATCAAGACTATGATTCACCTAACCCAACTCTTACAATTCTTTTTTCCATACATCTCTAAGGTGACGGGTTTTCCGAATTTATTCGATATACTCTCTCGAGCTATATTAAATCTAACATCAAATTGCAACAAGTAACTCTCATTCACTTAATTAACAATTTGATATCGAATGCGCTTTATGAAAACCACTAACTTTAGATTAAACAACCCAAAGCTATCACTCGTATGTGATTTTATCTCTCGATCTCAATCTTTAACACACGGCATGAATTATTATATCGTATTATAATTTTATCTCTCAATGTCAATTATAATAAAATATCATTCAAAGGTGATCAATCCTTCAAAAGCATTAAGAACAATAACACATGCTCATAGAAGATGCATGAATTCAATCAATCAAGAATATTAAAGGAAAAACAATGTTTAAGATATTTCTCAATCATCCAAAACACATTAAATCCAATAATAATTCAAAACAAATAATAGAAAAGTAAAAGCAAACTCCCAAGTCGACTCCTTCGTTGATTCTCGATCCTTCCTCGCTTCTTTCTCGATCGTGCTCCTCGATTCTCTTGTTGGCTTGTTCCAATTCCTAGGATAAAGAGGTGATGGTGGATGAAGGTGATATGGAATATGGAGGAGTGGAGGCTATTCCTAGGTTCAAAGTCTGCTTTTTTCTTGTTATTTTCGTGTATAAATATAGAGGAATAAGAATCAAGGACTTTCCTCTTGGACCCAAACTCTATAAGGAATTTATTTTTTAGCAAATTCTTCCGAACCAATCGATCGAGATTGAGGCTCGATCGATCGCCAAAGTTCTGCCACCACCGATCGATCGAGATTGGTGGCTCGATCGATCGAGATGCTTTTTTATTTTATTTTATTCTTTTCTTCTTTTCCCGGCTTTGACGCGTTCGCTCGGTTTGGTCCTTTTTCATCATTTTTGGCTCATTTCCTCTAGTTTTATGCATTTCAACATTGATTCCTGAAATATAGAAATATATACCAAAAACCGTAATATCATCCCGGAATCTACACGAAAATATATACATATCATAGCATAAATACACGTAATATTCAACCCTATCAACTCCCCCAAACTTATCACTTAATCGTCCTCGATTAAGCATTAAAATCACAAGGTAGAGTTCATTCTCGATACTTGAAACAATTATTTCATGACTTGCATTATTCTCAGAAATCTCATGCACGTATACAAAAGTCGACAAAACATGTTTTCTCCTAAGTCAAGCAACACATCTCAAAATCGGAACGTGTATGTGTGCTAATTTCAATCTCAAGTTTCATACACATATTGAAGATCAAATCATGTTAATCAACTCAAAGTCGAGATTATCATCAAGCATCACATAGGCCTATTTTCAAACAACTTCTCCACTAATGATATTTACTTCGTAGACTTGGATCAAAAGGTCTTTATAAGCTTGTAATGTTTGGCCTTTGGTGTTGGCTTCAAAGAAAAGATAGGATATCACAAAGAAGAGAGTATACGCATTTAATGTTCAAATTTGTAGCACAAAATTGAGCTTCTCTTCTTTTTCTTTTATAGCCTTGGCCACTTTGGGTCTTATTTAGTCATTTTTTTCTCAAGGCTTTATATCTATCTTTTTCTTTTCTCATTCATCATTTTCATCAAAATAAGCAAATTATGTGCATCTAATGAGAATCATTATACTCCCTTCAGGTAAAGATAATTCTTTCAATTTAGGTTCAATTAGGTGGGTATAATGAGTTTGCCAAAGAATGTTGAATGGGGGCTAATAGTATGTTAAACATACTCAATTCTTTTTCAATTATGCTCAAATTGGGACACTAGGGATTGATATAAATCATGGTAAGCTTGAAAGGCTCAAACGGTACAAAGATCGCCTAGATCATTTCCAAGTCAAGTTTGTAACTATAAAATTTCGCCTCAAAGTGTCATCATCAAATAAGTTCTAGGATAACTCTAAGATGCTCAAGACAAATCGTCAAGTTCACAACAATTATCACTATTCAACATGCAATCCCCAAGATCATGACTCGTTGTGCTCAATATATTCCTCATTCTTGACATGCTAACTCAAATTAGGATATTCATGTACAAGTCCAATAATCATCAAAAATCAAGTTCATATGCATAGTGAGATCAATATCCTCATTAAATAGTCACTACTATAATTCATTCTTTTCTCAAGTCTGAACTCATTAAAAAAAAAAATGGCTCATAATAATCGAACGATTCAAGTGTCATTTAAGCACACAACATGTGGTTAAAACAAGTAAAACATGCAAGCCCCCAAACTTAAATCAAACATTGCCCTCAATGTTCAAATGAATCAAAAGGGAAAAAGTAAATTCCCTTGATCAAGACGCTTGCATGAGGGTTGAGGGAGATTGTCTTTTGAAAATTCCACTGTTGTAGGGGTTCATTGCTGCAACTGAGTACCTAGCAAGAGAAGAATGCAAATGGTAAAATATTCGACTCGAGAGATAACAAAAACTAAAAACAAAAACTGAAAATCAAATAAGAAAACTAAATAGCAAAAGGATACGCTTGGGTTGCCTCCCAAGAAGCGCTGATTTCTAGTCGTCGGCTTGACCATCAAAAAACAACCATCAAAGAGTTGCTGCCGCCCATAGTAAGTATCGTATGATACCACTAATGGGTCTTCATTCAGTATGCCATCAAGCTTGGCAATATGAACAGTGTAAACTCGTTGCTCCAACAACACTCTTGAATTGATAGGCGTGGGAGAATGATTCTTGACTTGGCTTCATATCTTGGAGAATGTAGTGTGGTTGGCATCGATGGAAAATACGGATCCATATATGGCATAGAACATGTTTCCATCGATGGGCTCAAATCAGAATCTTCGAAAGTTTCTTCCCTTTCCAACATCACACTCGACTCATCTTCACATGGGAACTCCTCGGATAACATCTCTGAAGTAGTCTCAATCTCTTGAAGAGGCTCAAGTTCCTTTGAATCTTTCACACTAATAGGATCACTCCCCCAAACTTGGTTGGTTGAGTGTTCATCATCATATAACCAAACTCGATTCGTCGCCTCTTGATTTGTAGCCCTCATCTCTTCCTCTTGGCAGCTAGTTGAAATTGTTTCCATGAGGACCGCCATTTGCTGCTCCAGGTGACGCATAGAGTTGGTTTGGCATGCCAAACTGTTCTCAGTTGATGCCATGAATCTTATTAAGGTATCCTCTAACTGAGTCGTGACATCTGCAGAACTACCTCTCCTCTCTTAGTGATTTTCAAATGGTTGTGGCATATCAATAGGGTAGTGAGGCTCCGGTGGGTATTGGTGACTCCAAACTTGTAGTGAAGGATCACAATGCTAGTGATGATCGAAGTCCGCCATATCATTGAAAAGGTGCACCACACTGTCCTCATCTCTATCAACCAGGGGACTCCCAGTCATCAATGCTCCGCTCAATACCCATTCTCGTGTCTGTACATCCAGCCCTTTGAAAAAATATTGCATGAGAGTATAGTTCAAAAAATTATGATACCGGAATGTGTTGGCCAATTCATTGAATCTCTCCCAAACAGCGTAGAACGGCTCGAAACGTTGTTGGGCAAAGCTTGTGAAGGCTTGTTGATGTAGCATCTCCAAGTACCTCAGAAGACAAACAAAACAAAACCAAAATATAATTAAAAAAATTTTTTCCGATAATTTAGAAAACCAATCAAAAACAATGGTTAAATTACAGTCAAAGAACCTAGTATGATATTATTAAGCGCCAAAAACTTGATCGCTTTTATTTTAAACAATTAATTTCAATCTAGCGATTTTAGACCGCAAGTGCACGATGTCAAGTTTTAGTATAGATAGGAAGAATACGGATTGTCGAACCCACAGGGACTAACAAGCAAGTACCAAATAAGATTTCTTTTAACTATATTTAACCTATGATAATTAATTAATAATTAAACTAAACTAAATTAGTCTACTATAATCCAACCAAAATAATCGACGATCACGAGAAAAGTCCACAAGAAAGAATTATCAAGACTATGATTCACCTAACCCAACTCTTACAATTCTTTTTTCCATACATCTCTAAGGTGACGGGTTTTCCGAATTTATTCGATATACTCTCTCGAGCTATATTAAATCTAACATCAAATTGCAACAAGTAACTCTCATTCACTTAATTAACAATTTGATATCGAATGCGCTTTATGAAAACCACTAACTTTAGATTAAACAACCCAAAGCTATCACTCGTATGTGATTTTATCTCTCGATCTCAATCTTTAACACACGGCATGAATTATTATATCGTATTATAATGTTATCTCTCAATCTTAATTATAATAAAATATCATTCAAAGGTGATCAATCCTTCAAAAGCATTAAGAACAATAACACATGCTCATAGAAGATGCATGAATTCAATCAATCAAGAATATTAAAGGAAAAACAATGTTTAAGATATTTCTCAATCATCCAAAACACATTAAATCCAATAATAATTCAAAACAAATAATAGAAAAGTAAAAGCAAACTCCCAAGTCGACTACTTCGTTGATTCTCGATCCTTCCTCGCTTCTTTCTCGATCGTGCTCCTCGATTCTCTTGTTGGCTTGTTCCAATTCCTAGGATAAAGAGGTGATGGTGGATGAAGGTGATATGGAGTATGGAGGAGTGGAGGCTATTCCTAGGTTCAAAAGTCCACTTTTTCTTGTTATTTTCGTGTATAAATATAGAGGAATAAGAATCAAGGACTTTCCTCTTGGACCCAAACTCTATAAGGAATTTATTTTTCAGCAAATTCTTCCCACCGATCGATCGAGATTGAGGCTCGATCGATCGCCAAAGTTCTGCCACCACCGATCGATCGAGATTGGTGGCTAGATCGATCGAGATGCTTTTTTATTTTATTTTTATTTTATTTTATTCTTTTCTTCTTTTCCCGGCTTTGACGCGTTCGCTCGGTTTGGTCCTTTTTCATCATTTTTGGCTCATTTCCTCTACTTTTATGCATTTCAACATTGATTCCTGAAAATATAGAAATATATACCAAAAACCGTAATATCATCCCGGAATCTACACAAAAATATATACATATCATAGCATAAATACACGTAATATTCAACCCATCAGTATGACGATCGATCGCTACAATGTACCGATCGATCGCCAAACTATACTGTTTTTATTTTTCCGAATTTCTGACGCGGCGATCGATCGCTGATCTTTACTGATCGATCGCGAGTGTGCACTGTTTGGGGGCGATCGATCGTCTGGTATTACCGATCTATCGCTGCAATGATTTTTAACATTTGTGATGACCTGAGATTAGGGATGTTAATCCCGGAGTGTTAATAACCCCTAAAGTTGTTTTACGTGGCGACTTGGAGTTTAATTGTGGTGTTGGGCCTTCTGGGCTCATTTATTTGGGTAGTTGGGATTGTTGGATCCCGAGGTTGAGATCGTATTCTCATTTTGGTGAAAACCTGTGAGTTGGGTTTTTAGTGTGACTCGCAATCTCGGGTGCTTTGTGTGGGCACCGGTAGGGGGTTTTTGAGTTAGAGAGAGAGTTTTTGAAAACAGATGATTTTTAATGAATCATGATGTATTTGTGGGGCTATTAGTATTTCGGGGTATTTTTGCTATAAATACAAGTTGAACCCGAGATTTTAATTATTGGAAGCCATTTTCCCCCACCCTTCCCTCTCTCCTCGCGCGCGCTGCCTCCCATTTTTCCCCAGACCCACGCCGCTTCCAGGCGTGCGCCCGCCGCCGTCCGGCCGCCGTTCGACGCGTGCGACCCGCCGGCTTTGTCTCGTCCAGGCGCTCCTTTCTACACCATCAATTCCAAGTTTGGTCGCGTTTCTCGTTCGGATTTTGGCAGAATGCGTCGATCCCCAAAAGCTAGGGTTCTTCGATTTCGTCCGATTTTGAGGCTCGATTTTTGGTACGATTTTGGGGCTTTCTTTCAGGTGTTATTGGGGCGTTTTAGTGCTTAGTTTGGGTCGAAAATTTCTTGCTTTGTGGTTCAAAGAAATTGGTTGCCAATTGATTCGATTTTTCATGCTGTTTGTTTGAGTTAGGGTTCGAATTTTTGGGGGGTTTGAGTTCGAAATTTGGGGGTTTTCGGCAAGGGTGATGATTCTTGTTGTTAATTGATTAATTCAAGTTTTAGATGAATTATGGTGATTATTTGAGTTCGATTTGTGTTGTGAAGGTTCGAAAATTTGTGGGGTGTTCTTGAGCAAATTTCGATAATGGTTAATTGTCGTGTGTTGGCAATATTTTTAAGGGGTATGGGTGTGCTTGAGCATGGGTTGCATGTTCGTAATTAATTGTGAATTATTTATCGTTTTAGCACATCGTTCCTCGGGGCATGGGACTCGAGCAAGGTTTGGCTCGGACTTCGGAGATTAAGGTACGTGTGACGTACGAGCATTACTTTATATGAAAGCATTTGTGAAATGCATAATGTGTTTTAATTGCATTAGATGGTTGTGGGTATGGTTATATATATACGTGTCGATATGACTATGGAACGACCTAGTCTTGATATCGCTCCCACAAGTGTGCGTAATACTAGAGTAGTATGACCTTATAATAGATATGGGGTACTGGGTCTATATGACTATTGTAGGGCATTTGAGATGCCTGAGAATGATCATGGAATCGTGTATTCATTATAAGACATGTGAGATGTCTAAGTATAAATGAGAATTTGTAAAATAAATGCTAGGCATTTGAGATGCCTGAGAATGATCGTGGAATCATGCATTCATTATAAGACATGTGAGATGTCTAAGTGAAATGGAGAATTGGTAAAATAAATGCTAGGCATTTGAGCTATCTGTGATTGGTAGCAAAGTTGAAAATCAGTGTTAGATATCGAGATATCTATGTTTGTATGTATAATGAATTTGGAATCATTAATTATTGATACTTTAGAATCAGGCATGCTATGAGTTAAATCAATGTGTTGATTTACTGATTTTCGAGATTTGATGAGTTTGATGATTGTGAGAACAGGGACAGTACACGGAATCCCGGATGAGGACGTTGCCATCTAGGGAGTATCATTTAAAATTCATTAATATTTACTTGTGTTGTAAATTATGAATTTCATTATTGTGATTATGAGATTTTGTGTATTTGTATGCTCACCCCGTTGGGGGCTGTCTCTGTTGGGGCAGGTGAACAGGTACATCGATGGCTGTGGAGCTGGGCTCGAGCTGTTGATTGGATGTACTCCCAGAATCGTGGTACCAGGGCTTGATGGAGCACGGTATCGTATAGAGTACTTATATACATGATAGGCTTAGATTTTGAGTGATTTTAACTGTAATTTCTTCCCATTTTCCGTACTTTTTCCTGGATGATATTATGCTTTTTGGTGTTTATTCGTTTGTTTCAGGAAATTAGACCGGAAGTGGAAGAAATGAGCTTACATGAAGATAACGGGCGAAATCGAGGCGTAAAAGAAGAGAAAATGAAAGAAGATGATTTTCCCAAATCTCGATCGATCGAGATTTATTCTCGATCGATCGAGACAGCCAGAAGCGATAATCAGATTTTTTGAAGGCTCGATCGATCGGTGGAAATCTCGATCGATCGAGTAAGGCAGTAACTTCAGCAGCAAATTTTGAGAAATCTCGATCGATCGGTGGAAATTCTCGATCGATCGAGCGAGGCAGTGAGTGCAAAAGGCTGACGTGAACAGTGCACCGATCGATCGGTGAAAATCTCGATCGATCGAGACGCGAAATCTGAGGATTTTATTTTCCTTATTTATCGAGATTTTGGGGCTTTTTAGAGAGGCTGGATCCATTTTCAGGAGGGACGATATTAGACACATTTATCAGACGAATTCTAGGTCAAGGAGCCGCCGCCCAACGCCGCCAAGGAGATCCAATCTCCGTTCTTCGTCCAAAGTCGAGCCAATCTCTTCCGGAGTGCAAGGAAGGAACAAGAGAAGAAATTACGGTGCAACGCACGGATTCATCCATCGTTTATCGTATTTCTGAACCTTAATTTATTTGATTTTCATTTTCATTTGAAGTTTTTGAGGTCGAGAGACAATTAAACTCATCTGTATTTGATTTGAATTGAATTTGGTTTATATTATTGAAGTTTTCGTTCGTTGTGTTTGATATATTGATTCATTGGTATTTGAGCGCATTGATATTTATTGTTCATAGATTGATTGCATGTGTAGATCAAAGTCTAGCTAGCTTTGATTGAATTTGAGAGTTACAACCGAGATCGAGAGATAACGTTGTAACACGCTCCATTAATTTATGATGTATGTCACGATTGAGATCGAGAGATGATATCGCATACGTGAGAACTTGAAATCGAAAGATTTAGAGTTATAAGGTTTTGATAATTTAAGCAACTTTGAATTAGTAAATAGGTGCACGAGAGTGACTTATTCTAATTTATTGTTAGTTTCGTTACAGCTCGAGAGAGTGTATCAAATAATAGTGAAAACCTTTCACCTTTAAAATCAATTGAGTGATAATTTGAGAATTCCATTGAATCAGTAGAGATAATATAATTGAACGACGAGCTTGGTAATTTTCTCGAGTGACTTACCTTCGCATTTCCGGAACCATTCTATTCTTTGTTTCTAGTTTAATCTTTATTCTTTAGTTTAATTTAGATCTAGTTAATCAAACTTCTTTTATCGTAGGCTAAATATAATTTTATTAATCTTATTTGGTACTTATACGTTAGTCCCTGTGGATTCGACAACCTGTACTTAATTTTCACTATACTAAAACTTGACAACCGTGCACTTGCGGTAGAATCACTTCAAACCATTCTTTGAAATATCTTTTGTTTAAAAATAAAGCGGTCAAGTTTTTGGCGCCGTTGCCGGGGACTAATCTGTATAATATCATACGAGATTAGTTAATTGTAATTTAGCCAATTCTTTTATTATTGCATTTTTGTTTTCTTTGTTTTCTTTTGTTGATCTTTGTGAATAACTTTGTGCATTTTGTTGTCTCCTTTTGTCTATTTTGTACAGGAATCGGTTCTTTAGTGCATGCATAGAAGAGAGGAACCCTTTCTCGAGCCGTTTGATCCAGAGATAGAGAGAACGTTACTAAGAAGATTACGAGAAGCTCGAGAAATGGCTGACAATAACGAAGCACAGCACCCTAGATCGATGATGGACTTTGCACAACCCGCATTTCATGGATCGTTGTCGAGTATTACAAGGCCGACGATTCAAGCAAACAATTTTGAGATCAAGCCGGCAATCATACAAATGATTCAGCACTCAGTGATGTTCGGGGGAGCAGCTACAGATGATCCGAACAATCACATCTCCAACTTTTTGGAGATTTGTGATACATTCAAACACAATGGCGTCTCTGACGATGCCATCAGGTTAAGACTCTTTCCTTTTTCATTACGAGACAAAGCTAAGGCATGGTTGAATTCTTTACCTGCAGGTTCTATCACAACATGGGAGGGGATGACAAAGGCGTTTTTGTCAAAGTACTTTCCCCCTTCCAAGACGGCGAAGATGCGGAACGATATCACGACTTTTGGTCAGTTTGACCCCTAGACTTTATACGAAGCGTGGGATCGGTTTAAGGAGTTGTTGAGGAGATGCCCACACCATGGTTTACCCATATGGCTGCAGGTACAAACTTTTTATAACGGTTTATTTTCTGCTAACCGTTCAATGATTGATGCAGCATCTGGGGGATCCATAATGAGAAAGACGCCGGAAGAAGCATATAGCTTGTTGGAGGAAATGGCGTGCAACAGTTATCAGTGGCAATCTGAGAGGAGCACGCCACAGAAACCAATGGGGGTCCATCAAGTGGACGAGATCACTGCTCTTTCGGCTCAATTAGAAGCCATGAACCGGAAGATTGATAGCATGGGAGCAGCAGCAATGCAGGCCCAAACTATTTTCTGTGAGCTGTGTGGAGGCGGTCATCCTAGCATCGAGTGCCAGGCAGGTAATCAATTTAACCAATCCGTTGAAGCTGTTAATTTTGTAGGTAACAGGCCACCCAATAATTCCTACTCGAATTACAACCAACCGTGGAGGAACCACCCGAATTTGAGGTGGTCGAATCAAGAAAATGTGTTGAACCCTCAACCGCAGGCCGGGTTCACACAAAAGCCGAGTATGGAGGAATTGATGGCGAAGCTGATTTCATCAACAGAGGTGAGGATGCAGAATCAAGATGCATCAATCAAAAATTTGGAGGTGCAGATAGGGCAGTTGGCCACGTTGATATCTGGGAGGACGCAAGGTACGCTCCCGAGTGATTCTGTAAAGAATCCGAAGGAGCCATCAAATTGATGAAGACGAGGAGGTGACAGTCCAGCTTGGGACTATAAATTAAGAACTTCATTTTTTCTTTCCTTGAGTTTTGTTTTTGATTTCTTGTTTTGTTGAGTTTTTGTTAGTTTGTTTGTGTTTGAGTTTGTCTGGGAATGAATTCGTGTATTTTCTATTGCAGATGTGAAAGCATGAGCAAGTTTGTTATAGGCGAGGCAATCCGAGAGAAAAATGTTGAGAATTTTTTTTTCAAATTTTGGTTGCTGCTTCTGGCGATCGATCGGTGAAAATCTCGATCGATCGCCCGAATTTTTAAAATGACATTGTGCCTACTGCCTCGCTCGATCGATCGAGAATTTTCCGATCGATCGAGCGAGAGAAAACTTTGAAATATAAAGGCGCAGACGCAGCAATCTATCACTCTCCAACTCAATTTTTCTCCTCTCCAAAACAAAACCCTAGCCGCCTCTTTCAAATCCATTCATCTAATCTCCTCATTTTGTTCATCAAATTTCAAATTACTTCAACTCTAAGAAGTAATATTCATTCTAATGAGATTTTCGTTTCAGATCTGAAGAATTGCAATGCCGATTGGGTATAAGTGCATCAAAAGGAGAATTCCAAGCCAAGTGCCAAACATTCACAAGATCGGATTTTTAAGCGGTAATTGGTTTCTAATTCTCAAAGATTTTATCTTTTGGTGCTAAGTTTTGAATTGTAGTAGAGTGGGTTAGGAAAGATTGAAATTTGGAGGAAATTGTGTGGTATTGAAGGGTGTCGGATTAACAGTGTTGTGGGGTGTTAGTTGAATTGAATTGTATTAGTTGGGAATCAGTTGGCAAGAGAATGTCATCCAGAAAGAGGTCAAAGCAGGCGGAAGCTTCTCAGAAGCAAAAGCAGGCAGAGGCCACTGTTTCTGAGCCAGTTTATGATGAACAGAAGTTTCTCAATGCCAAGATGGCTGAGTTATACCCCATCTACCATAAGAAACCCCCGAGCCGTGAAAGGGGAATGAGCTTGGATAAATTGGAGTGTCCTGTCATTAGGACAGTACGCCGAAAAGGATGGTTTCAATTCGTTCAGGCACCGATTGATGCTGTGGTGCCACTGGTGAGGGAATTCTATACAAATCTTCGAGCTGTTCAACCAGGGCACCGAGTAAGTGTTTATGTTCGAGGGAAAGATGTGTTGGCGGATCGAGCCACAATCAATAATATTCACCGGATTCCTTTCATTCACAACTGTGAATACCAATCGTTCAAGAACAGCAGGATCGACTACGATGAGGTATTGACAGTCATTGGCAAGCCGGGAGTGGATTGGCAAAGGAATGATAAAGCAGAGCCACAGTTGGTTCTAAAGAAAAATTTGAAGCCAGAGGCCCAAGCATGGTTTTCATTTGTCGCCTCGCGGGTCATGCCATCGACCCACACTTCTGAGGTGACAAAAGATAGAGCGGTCCTGGTTTATGCCATCCTCTCAGGGAAGGATGTGGACTTCGGTGAGATCATCAGTGATCATATTCAAGAGATTGGAAGTAGCCCACCGACCTCCGCACTACCGTTTCCATCCACGATCACTGCCTTATGTCAGCGATACGGAGTGACATGGGGGGAAGACGAGGAGCTACTCCCGCCGAAGACACCAATCATTGTAGCTGATCCTACGAACCGACGAAGACCCTCGGACACTACACAAGCTGGAGCATCATCCTCTGCTGCAGAACATTCACGTGTTACTTTGGACTCTCTTCATAGGGATCTCAAAGACATTCGCCTGGAGCAGCAGAGCATTCACAGCATGCAGCGTGACATTCATAGCATGCAGAGAGCATTGCAGATGGACCATGAGCAGGTAGCTCAGCGTCAGATGGAGTTCATGCATTATTAGAGTGCATGGAACACTGCCATGGCCCAGGGCTTTCCAGGTTTCCAGTTCCCGCAGGAACCACATTTCGCACCTTACCAGCCACATGCACCTCCACCTTCCGAGTACCCACCATTTCCGCCATATCAGGGTGAGGAGCACCACTACCCAGTCCCCCCTCCGGAGCATGATGAGGACGACGATCAGTGACGATCGTCGTCATGGTATGTGTCTTTGCCATTGCTTTTATTTTTCTTGTTCATTGAGGGCAATTCACATGCTAAGTTTGGGGGGGTTTTTGATTATTTGTATATATCTTGCTTTTGCACATATTGCTACTTGTCTTGTTTCTTTTCCTAGCATGACTGCATGATGTTGAGACTAATTCGTCCTTGAGCATTACCAACAAATTTTTTTTTTTTCTATTGATTGAGTTATTCTTGAGAATTGATGAGTTGGAATTGCAACGGTAATACATGATGAAATTAATCCTCATCTAGATAGGAGTCATGGAAATGCTTAACTTGTTTGTATATATCCTTTGTTAACTACATGTCAAAACTGAGGAATACTTTGAGCACTTATTGAGTCATGATTGAGTGAAGTATGTATTGATTAAATTGAAAACTTGTGTTAACTATGATGAGTCTTGAGTATCTTAGATAACTCTACAGTTTAGTTGAAAGCACTTTGAGGCGAAATTTATAATTAGGAACTAGACTTGGAGATGATTTAGGCGATCTTTGGACCGTTTGAGCCTTTCAAGCCTACCTGTTATATATTATTCCTTAGTGTCCCCTTTTGAGCCTTATTGAAAAAAAGAATGGTATATGCATTGCATATGATTAGACCCCCATTCGACATTTTTGGCGACTCATTATACCCACCTTGGTTTGAGCCTAAAAGAAAAAGTTATCCTTACCCTAAGAGAGTATAATGAATCTCATTCATTGCACAGAATTGTTATATGCAAATGAGTTCAAAAGGAACAAAAGAATGAGCAAAGAAAAAGAAAAGATGTAGAGAAAAGCCTTGAAAAGAAAAATTCAAAATAAGACCCAAAGTGGCCAAGGCTAGAAAAAAGTTGAAGAGAAGCTCAAAAATAGTTGAACTGTCAATGATTATACTCTCTTCTTTGAATTCATCCTACCTTTTCTTTGAAGCCGACACCAAAAGGCCTAACGTTATAAGCTTTCAAGACCTTTTGATCCAAGTCTAGGGAACAATTACATTAGTGGAGAAGTGCTGTATAGTAAACTTGTAGAGTGATTCAAAGTAATCTTGACTAGGAGTTAATATGGCACATGTTGATGTTAAAGATATATATGTAACTCATGTTTGACAATAGCACACACGCACGTTCCGATGTTGCGATGTATTGTTTAACTTAGGAGAAATTGCTTCTTGTTAAAATGTTGATTGACTTCTATTGATGTGTAAGTAGGATTTCTGAGTTGTTACGTATGTTGTGAAGATGACTCATGCTTAGTATCGAGTTTAACTTTTCTTTTTGAGTTTATTGCTTGCTCGAGGACGATCAAGTCTAAGTTTGGCGGAGTTGATAGGCTTAGATTTTGAGTGATTTTAACTGTAATTTCTTCCCATTTTCCGTACTTTTTCCTGGATGATATTATGCTTTTTGGTGTTTATTCGTTTGTTTCAGGAAATTAGACCGGAAGTGGAAGAAATGAGCTTACATGAAGATAACGGGCGAAATCGAGGCGTAAAAGAAGAGAAAATGAAAGAAGATGATTTTCCCAAATCTCGATCGATCGAGATTTATTCTCGATCGATCGAGACAGCCAGAAGCGAGAATCAGATTTTTTGAAGGCTCGATCGATCGGTGGAAATCTCGATCGATCGAGCGAGGCAGTAACTTCAGCAGCAAATTTTAAGAAATCTCGATCGATCGGTGGAAATTCTCGATCGATCGAGCGAGGCAGTGAGTGCAAAAGGCTGACGTGAACAGTGCACCGATCGATCGGTGAAAATCTCGATCGATCGAGACGCGAAATCTGAGGATTTTATTTTCCTTATTTATCGAGATTTTGGGGCTTTTTAGAGAGGCTGGATCCATTTTCAGGAGGGACGATATTAGACACATTTATCAGACGAATTCTAGGTCAAGGAGCCGCCGCCCAACGCCGCCAAGGAGATCCAATCTCCGTTCTTCGTCCAAAGTCGAGCCAATCTCTTCCGGAGTGCAAGGAAGGAACAAGAGAAGAAATTACGGTGCAACGCACGGATTCATCCATCGTTTATCGTATTTCTGAACCTTAATTTATTTGATTTTCATTTTCATTTGAAGTTTTTGAGGTCGAGAGACAATTAAACTCATCTGTATTTGATTTGAATTGAATTTGGTTTATATTATTGAAGTTTTCGTTCGTTGTGTTTGATATATTGATTCATTGGTATTTGAGCGCATTGATATTTATTGTTCATAGATTGATTGCATGTGTAGATCAAAGTCTAGCTAGCTTTGATTGAATTTGAGAGTTACAACCAGATCGAGAGATAACGTTGTAACACGCTCCATTAATTTATGATGTATGTCACGATTGAGATCGAGAGATGATATCGCATACGTGAGAACTTGAAATCGAAAGATTTAGAGTTATAAGGTTTTGATAATTTAAGCAACTTTGAATTAGTAAATAGGTGCACGAGAGTGACTTATTCTAATTTATTGTTAGTTTCGTTACAGCTCGAGAGAGTGTATCGAATAATAGTGAAAACCTTTCACCTTTAAAATCAATTGAGTGATAATTTGAGAATTCCATTGAATCAGTAGAGATAATATAATTGAACGACGAGCTTGGTAATTTTCTCGAGTGACTTACCTTCGCATTTTCGGAACCATTCTATTCTTTGTTTCTAGTTTAATCTTTATTCTTTAGTTTAATTTAGATCTAGTTAATCAAACTTCTTTTATCGTAGGCTACATATAATTTTATTAATCTTATTTGGTACTTATACGTTAGTCCCTGTGGATTCGACAACCTGTACTTAATTTTCACTATACTAAAACTTGACAACCGTGCACTTGCGGTAGAATCGCTTCAAACCATTCTTTGAAATATCTTTTGTTTAAAAATAAAGCGGTCAATACACCCGAGGTTTATATACACATTTATGATGCTCGCATGTGAGCACGGATATTCTTGTATATGGGTTGTATATAGAGGCATGAGCCTTTCTCTCTTTCATTCTATGTTGCATGCAATTAAGAGTAGAGTTGCTAATGACATGAGAGTCATGGGTGTATTATGTGGGTGTTGAAACCCATTTATGTCGTCTTATTTGTGGTGTCTTCCCTGGCTGGGAATTTACTTTGTGTTCTGTATTCTGTTGAGTGTTGTGTATTCCCTGGCCGAGAATTATATTATGTGATGTGCTTTTGTTTTGGGATAGCTCAATTTATGGGGAGACTCTGCCCAAATTTTTATAAAAGCCCACAATGTAAAAAGTGGCACCAAGGGATGGTAAAGGGCGAACATATGAGTCTAATTGTGGGTAGAGATGATCTTAATGTTGAATATTAAAGAAATTTTGTAATTGCCATTCAATGGTAAAGTATCATCTGAGCTTCCCGATTGACTTTTTATTGAAAGCATGTGCCACACATAGTGGTTAATACACTAAATTAAGGGTTAAGGGCGAGGGGTCCTTACATTAGTGGTATCAGAGCAGTGGTTAGCTCCTTGGGGCTGTTGAGGGCCTGGAACATGCTGATAGGGATGAGTAGCACATATTTATGCATGATAGTAGCTAGTGTTGTGTGACACAACTATTTTGCTTATGTGCATTTGTAACATGTGATCATAGTGAAACGATTATATGTCATGACATCTATAGAATCATAATATAACCTGTTGATTATGATTGTGAATTGTGACACAGGGACAACCAAGTGGAGCATATTGAAATGCATTGGGATACAGGAAGTACTTTGTACTCATAATTTATGCATTACTCATTATAATCATATTGTGGGGAATATGGATTATCGTATGCTCATGGTTTGGGATTGTTCCTGTAGGGACACTATGACGTGGAAAGGCTAAGGCCATGGTTGAAAGGCACGAAACGGTAACCTGCGTTTTATATACATCCTGGAATTATGCATTGTGGTTGCATGTATACATGTAGTGATGATTTTAATGCTTTGCCGCCAAATGTTGAAGCGAGGGGTGGGAGTACCGCATGTCGCATTTGAGCGAGGTGCATTAAAATACACTCATGATGATGTATGTTGGTATATGGATTATGCTTTGTGATGCAGGTATGGATGAAATACTTGGTGAATATCCCATGAGTCATTGTTATGGATGCGTGATGATTTTAAATGCTTGCCGCTATTTATTGTTTTGTGCCGCTAAAATGTGAAGCGAGGGGTGGGAGCGCCGCATGTCACATTGAAGCGTGGTTAGCATATGAGGCGAGGAAAGAATATTTGCCGCTAAAATGTGAGGCGAGGGGTGGGAGTACCGCATGTCCATTTAAGCGAGGTTATTCTATGCCGCCTATATGTGAAGCGAGGGGTGGGAGTACCGCATGTTTTATTTGAGCGAGGGGCATTAAAATACACTACCGTGACAATGACTAGGGATCGGCTATATTGATTGGCGATGGTTCTTGCCGCCATGTGTATTGATAGCGATGGTTCATTCGGCTATATTGATTGGCGATGGTTCTTGCCGCCATGTGTATTGATAGCGATGGTTCATTCCGCTATATTGATTGGCGATGGTTCTTGCCGCCATGTGTATAGATAGCGACGGTTCATTCCGCTATATTGATTGGCGATGGTTCTTGCCGCCATGTGTATAGATAGCGACGGTTCATTCCGCTATATTGATTGGCGATGGTTCTTGCCGCCATGTGTATTGATAACGATGGTTCATTCGGCTATATTGATTGGCGATGGTTCTTGCCGCCATGTGTATTGATAGCGATGGTTCATTCCGCTATATTGATTGGCGATGGTTCTTGCCGCCATGTGTATTGATAGCGATGCCTCTTTCCGCTATTATGTGGACGATGATTCATGGTCAGGTGTATAGCGAGGTTTCATACCACTTATTATATGACGAGGTATCATGTCGTCGATTCTATAGCGATGGATTGTGCCGCTATGTACTCAGCACAGGATTTTGCCACCTTCGAGCGATGGGTGCTGACTACGTACTATTATCGAGCGACGGAGACAGGTATGCCGCTATATTGATAGCGATGAGGTATGGCATATTACTTGTGTTAGCATTATTGTGGATACTATGTGTTGCTATATATATGCCATGTGTTTGACGATGAGATTATGGATGTCGTGTATTGACATGTACCGTCGTATGTTTGACGATGTTAGTTGGATGTCGTATGTTGACATATGCCGTCATGGGATGACGATGACATAGTTGATGTTCTATGTAGACGTGTGGCGTCGTTTTGATGATTAATACATTTATGTTATGTATTTGATTATATGGCTTGAGTGCCTTGGTGGGAACATGGTAGTGTCTGAGTCACTAGTTGACGAGACCATTATGCCGAGCAAGTTGCTCGAGGAACTATTGGGTGCGACGTATAGGAATTATACCGCAGCACATATTCGAAGTATATATTTCTCGAGCAATGATACCCTTGGGTATGCTCGTTGGTTTGGCTAGGGCCAAGTGATTGGTGGTAAGAGTAGTCATTGAGGAAACTACTCGCTTGTGTTGTGACGTAGGGTAGACATGGTTACACCCACCCTGAGGGTGTGGGATAAGTCTTAACGGATTATGATTGCATCATAAGTGAGCAAGGACACCGGGTTGTCCATTGTGATATCCCCGAAATGATTAATTGCAATTTGGTGCATTAATTGTGTTTATATGATTAATTATGGTGGTAATTAATTATGTGTTGGAATTATTATGCGCAAATGCTTAGTCACATGTTAGAGTGACCCGGGGTAGCATTTTAGGGTGCATGTTAGGAATTATGGTTGGGAACATGATTTATTTGCCTTGGTTAGCAATTTGTGGAAATCATGTGTTTAATTGATATTTTGGTGCATTTTGAGTTAATGCTTTGGAAAATATCATGTTGGGGTGTTTTATACACCATGGAATTCTTTTGTTATATATTTTAATTAACCCAACTTTATATCCCCAACCCCACCTTACCATCCATCACTTTTTAACTTTACCAAAATCAAATCCACAAACCCTTCCTCCTTCCAATTTTCGAGCTCAAGCTTGGGGGTGAAGAGAAACCTTTCAAAAATCTTGATTTGTGGAGCTTGTTTGGTGATTTGAGGTCCCCAAGAGGTATGGATACCTCATGGTTAATTTTGATGTGTTTTGTTTAAAGTTTGATTTGGTTTGAAGGGTTTTAAAATGGGTTTGTGTTGGGTTGTTGTGGTTTTGGTATTATTTTTGGTTGGATGTTAAATATATGAGTTTATGTAGATGTTTATTGTTGGTTTTGAGTGGGTTGGTTTGGTTGATGTTGGAGTATGTGGGTATGTTTGAGTTGGGATTGAAGATGGGTGAATAGTGCCCAAATCCCGCATGCCCAGAGCTCGGCAATCGATCGGCGCCTTCCGCGATCGATCGCGAGCAACAGAGCTGGAGGCAGTGCACTTCAGCGATCGATCGCGAGTTTGGCGCGATCGATCGGCGAGGCCGCGATCGATCGGCGCTAACTCAGCGATCGATCGCGGATTGTTTAAATTTGTTGCCCGAGACAGTGAGGTCTCGCGATCGATCGGGGCCTTATGACGATCGATCGCGAGACACCAAAAATGGTGTTTTTGGTTATTTTTGTAGGATTTTTGGTATTGGACTATTATTGGGTTCTAATATTGATTTGTGTGAATGTGTAGAACCATCCCAGGTGGCAACACAGCCAAGGCATTGAAGTCCTACCATATCCTACATTTTGGAAAGGTACGTAGTGGACGTACGGGCACCCCAACGGTACATGTATCTTATATACTTATTGTTATGCATTGTGGATGCAAGTATATATGTGGTATTGCATTGTGGATGCAAATACATGTTATGCATGATGTTTATAGATGCATATGATTATTGGTGCATATCCCATGAGTCGTGGTCATCCCTTGATGATTTTAATGCTTGCCGCTATTTGGTTTGGTTCCGCTAAATGTGAAGCGAGGGGTGGGAGCGCCGCATGTCACATTTGAGCGTGGTTATCATATAGGGCGAGGAAAGGGTATTTGCCGCTCAATGAGAGGCGAGGGGTGGGAGTCCCGCAGTCCATTGAAGCGAGGTTATCCTATGCCGCCTATATGTAAATAAGCGAGGGGCATTAAAATACATTGTGATGGACAGACTAGGGATTGATGATCAGTATTTGGTATTGTTGAGCTGGTATATGTCATGACATGTTTAGACCATTAAAAATAATCTATTGATTATACTCATGAGTTATGGTACAGGGACAACCAAACGGGAAGCGTTTGAAATGCATGGGGAAAACAGGAAGTGTTTATTATGATTATGCATTTACGCTTTATCTTCATATTGTGTTGAATATGAATGATTATTATTGCTCATGTTTGGGGGTTGTCCTTGTAGGTACCTTTTTGACATGATAGAAGGGCTTGAACGGGTTGAGGTGGTGAGCCTTGTGAAGAACTCTGTTGAGACAGAAAGGACAGGATTATTTTGGATAGTATCTACTCTAGGAGTAGTATAAAACTATAATTGAACACATTCATTGATTGGAATGTAATTAATCCTTTTGGTAGTCCTTATTTTTGGCATGTAATGCTTAAGCTCATAGACTCAACACGTTCTTTTACACTCTGATTATATTGATAGCTCTATTATGCCTTGATTTCGCACTTAAGGATTAGGGTCCTTACATTAGTGGTATCAGAGCAGTGGTTAGAGAACCCGGGAACGAGTGAAGGGTAGCCTTAGCATGATTGGCTAGGTGCTTACATTTGAAGCATGTTTATGCATGTGGTGCATATTAATGTATATCCTGTTATACTAACGTGCTTATTCTCATTCCTGTTATCTAACGGCATAACATATATACTGCTTTGGAATTGTTGTTAACATTTGTATTACAGCATGGCTGCTAATGAGGAGGTTGGAGATGTTGGTAGTGTGAATGCAAGTATCGGACAGGCAAACCCCCTACCTCCACCGGCTGTAGGCATGGAACCAGTGGTTCAGTTATTGCTACCGGGTGAGATCAGTCTGACACAATTTCTGTCTTACCATCCGCCCCGGTTTGAGGGGATAGAGTCTGGAGAGGAGGCTGAAGAGTGGCTGGAAAGACTTGAGCAGATCTTTGTATCGGCTCCTTGTGCTGTGACAGCTTGGCTGAGGCTGGCGGAGTTTCAATTAGCCAAGAAACCTCTGATGTGGTGGAGGAGCACGGTGATGGAGCTAAGAGCACTGGGTGCTGTGATTGACTGGACACTCTTCAGGACTAGGTTTTTGAACCGGTACTTCTCCGCAGCAGCGAGACAGACAAAGGAGGACGAATTTACAAGTTTGAAGCAGGGGAATATGACAGTGGCAGACTATGCCACACGGTACTCTTTGTGCTGAGGTACGTTCCCCACATTGCCACCAATGGGCACGCTAAGATGAGGAACTTTATGAAGGGGTTGCGACCGGAGCTCTATGACCGGGTTATTACCAGTAACCCAACTTCTTTTGATGATGCTCTCACAAGGGCGGAGCTTGCCGAGCTAGGGGTGGGAGCTTATGCTAGTACTATGCCACCACCGGTACCGCAACAGAGGCAGACTAATGACAGCTTGAGGCCTCGGGGAGAGCCATTTAAACCCAGTGGTGCCTCTTCATCTTCGCGATTTGGTGGAAAGAAGTACTTTGGTCAGAAACAGGATGGCAAGAAGGGCAATTGGTCGGCCAATCGAGGATCTTCACAAGGGGATAGGCCGGGAGAGCCGAGGTGCAACAATTGTGGAGGGCCACATTCTTCAAACAAGTGTCCTGCATGTTATATCTGTGGCAAGATGGGCCACATCGCTCGGTATTGCCCCACTCGGGGAGGACAGTCAGAGTATCAGGGCAACAGGCCGAGATTCAAGGATAGGACAGTGCAGCAGAGGCAGCAGTTTGGGCCTCGACCATCGGGAGGTCAGACAGTAGGACCACCCCAGGGGGAGGTGTATGCAATGACCAGGGAGCAGGCCCAGGCAGCCCCAGAGGAGGTGATCGCCGGTACGTGTCATTTATTTACGTACCCTGCTTTTATTTTGATCGATACAGGTGCCTCCCATTCTTTTGTATCGGTGGGTTTTGTGGAAAGACACCATATGAGCACGTCTTCTCTACCCACGCCTCTCCTTGTCTCGACACCCACTGGAAGAAATGTCGTTGCTGATCAGTTTATGGCAGACTGCCTCATTTATTTTGAGGGCAACGAGTTGAAGGCAGACTTGATCGTATTGGGCATGTCAGACTTCGACTGTATCTTGGGTATTGATATTCTGAACAGATATCAGGCAGTGGTAGATTGCCGGCAGAGGACAGTGAAGTTCAGACCTGAGTTGGGTAGTCAGTGGACCTTCTATGGCAACGGTTCTCGTGCGAAGATTCCGTTGATTTCAGCGATCAAGATGACTCAACTGTTGGAACGTGGACACACGGGCTATCTCATTTATGCCGTGGACACATCTGGGAAGAGTAAAGAATTGAAAGTTGAGGATGTGCCAGTAGTGGCAGAGTTTGCTGATGTATTCCCAGAAGAGATCCCAGGATTCCCACCGGCTAGGGAAGTTGAGTTTGGGATCGAGTTGCTGCCAGGGACATCCGCTATCTCTCGTGCACCTTATAGGATGGCACCGGCCGAGTTGAGAGAGTTGAAAGAACAGTTGCAGGATCTCCTAGACAAGGGATATATACGCCCGAGCGTGTCGCCATGGGGCGCACCAGTTCTCTTTGTGAAAAAGAAGGACGGTTCGATGCGGTTGTGCATCGATTATGGGCAGCTGAATAAGGCTACAGTGAAGAAAAAGTATCCTCTTCCAAGGATCGATGATCTGTTTGATCAGTTGCAAGGTACCAGGGTGTATAGCAAGATTGATTTGAGATCCGGGTATCATCAGATTCGGGTCAGAGAGGAAGATGTGCAGAAGACAGCGTTCCGGACCCGATATGGACATTATGAGTTCCTAGTGATGCCGTTCGGCGTGACGAATGCTCCAGCAGTCTTTATGAGTCTGATGAACAGAGTGTTTCAGCAGTATCTTGATCAGTTCGTCATTGTGTTTATTGACGATATTCTTATCTACTCCCGGAGCGAGGAGGAGCATGTGAAACACTTGAGGACAGTGCTTCAGATTCTCAGAGAACATCAGTTATATGCTAAGCTCAGTAAGTGTGAATTTTGGCTGAGCAGTGTAGTGTTTCTGGGGCATGTCATATCGAGCAGCGGGATATCTGTAGATCCCAAGAAGATTGAGGTTGTGATGGAGTGGGCTGCCCCCACTTCTGTGCCTGAGATCCGGAGTTTTCTTGGCCTGGCCGGGTATTATCGGCGCTTCGTCGAGGGCTTTTCGAAGATTGCCAAGCCGTTGACGCAGTTGACCCAGAAGGGAGTACCTTTCTTTTGGTCAGAAGCTTGTGAGGAGAGCTTCCAGGAGTTGAAGCACCGGTTGACGACGTCGCCAGTGTTAGTGATCCCGACGGAGAACTCCAGATTTGTTCTGTATACTGATGCATCGCTGCAGGGCCTTGGATGTGTTCTGATGCAAGATAAGCATGTGGTAGCTTATGCATCGAGGCAGTTGAAGCCGCATGAGACCAGATATCCAGTTCATGACTTGGAATTGGCGGCTATCATCTTTGCCCTGAAGATCTGGAGGCATTATTTATATGGTACTTCATTCACCATATACACGGATCACAAGAGCCTCAAGTTTTTATTCACTCAGGCAGAGCTGAACATGAGGCAGAGGAGATGGATGGACCTACTCAAAGACTATGACTGCGAGATAGAGTACCATCCTGGAAAAGCCAATTTGACAGCAGACGCTTTGAGCCGGAAAGTGAGGAGTTCTGCTGAGGACGTCATTCATTTGTCGGCTATGATGACCTCTTATTGCCATCTGGGCTATGATTTTGACATTGATGCATCACCTGTGTATGTATCGACCTTGTTAGCTGAGCCAGATATCTATGAGAACATCAGGAGAGCTCAGAGGTCAGATGATGAGGTTCAGAGGTGGTTGTCTTTAGTACGTCTTGGTCAGCCGACGAAATTCAGAGTGGCCGATGACGGATCTTTGAGATTGGGTGACCGTTGGGTGGTTCCGAGTACGCCGGAGTTGCGTAAGGGGATCTTGGAGCGAGCTCATAGTAGCAGACTTAGCATCCACCCAGGCGGGAAGAAGATGTACAGAGATCTGCGTGGCCAGTTTTGGTGGAAAAGGATGAAATCTGATGTCGTCGCTTTTGTGAAGAGGTGTTTGATCTGCCAGCAGGTCAAGGCAGAGAGACAGAGACCTGGCGGCGAATTGAGAAGCTTGGAGATACCGAAATGGAAGTGGGAACACATTTCCATGGACTTCGTGACTCATTTGCCGAGGAGTGCTTCAGGCTTCGATGCTATTTGGGTGATTGTGGATCGATTGACCAAGGTGGCTCATTTTATCCCCTATAGCATGACTTTCACATTTTTGAGGATGGCGCAGTTGTATATTAGAGATGTGGTGAGATTGCATGGGATCCCCGTTTCCATAGTGTCAGATCGAGATCCGCGATTCACATCTCATTTCTGGGAAGGCCTTCAGTCAGCCTTGGGAACTGAAGTCAGATTGAGTACTGCTTATCATCCTCAGATGGATGGCCAGATCGAGCGCACTATTCAGACGCTCGAGGACATGTTAAGAGCTTGTGTTTTGGAGTTCGATGCCTCTTGGCAAGATTCAGTGCCTTTGGTAGAGTTTTCTTATAACAATAGCTACCAGGCAAGTATTCAGATGGCTCCGTTTGAAGCTCTTTATGGCAGACGGTGTAGATCACCCTTGTGTTGGGATGATTTGGACCGCAGATCGGTCGGAGGACCGGAGTTGATTCGGGAGATGGAAGAAAAGATAAAGACGATAAGGCAGAAAATGAAAGCGGCTCAGGACAGACAGGCAGCATATGCGAATAAACGGCGGAGACCGTTGGAATTTCAGTTGGGAGATAAGGTCTTTTTGAAGATCTCGCCTTTCAAAGGCGTTGTGCGATTTGGGATGCGCGGGAAACTGTCTTCGAGGTATGTTGGACCGTACGAGATCTTGCAGCGCATTGGCACCTTAGCTTACCGACTGGCCTTGCCGCCTTCTTTATCTGGGATACATGATGTGTTTCATGTATCGATGCTGCGGAAGTATGAGCCGGATCCGTCTCATGTGTTACAGCCTTCCGAAGTTCAATTAGAATCAGATGTGTCTTATGTGGAACGGCCTGTCAGAATTCTGGATCGAGCAGACCGTAGACTTCGGAACAAGGTGATACCTATGATCAAGGTTCAGTGGGATCGCAGGGGTGTCGAGGAGGCTACGTGGGAGACGGAGCGGCATATGGTGCAGCACTACCCGGAACTATTCTCTGGTATGTGTTTATGTTTAGTTTCCTTTTGGGGTAAGTGCATGTGATTTCGAGGACGAAATCTTATAAGTAGGGGAGTATTGTGATATCCCCGAAATGATTAATTGCAATTTGGTACATTTAATTGTGTTTATATGATTAATTATGGTGGTAATTAATTATGTGTTGGAATTATTATGCGCAAATGCTTAGTCACATGTTAGAGTGACCCGGGGTAGCATTTCAGGGTGCATGTTGGGAATTATGGTTGGGAACATGATTTATTTGCCTTGGTTAGCAATTTGTGGAAATCATGTGTTTAATTGATATTTTGGTGCATTTTGAGTTAATGCTTTGGAAAATATCATGTTGGGGTGTTTTATACACCATGGAATTCTTTTGGTATATATTTTAATTAACCCAACTTTATATCCCCAACCCCACCTTACCATCATCACTTTTTAACTTTACCAAAATCAAATCCACAAACCCTTCCTCCTTCCAATTTTCGAGCTCAAGCTTGGGGGTGAAGAGAAACCTTTCAAAAATCTTGATTTGTGGAGCTTGTTGGGTGATTTGAGGTCCCCAAGAGGTATGGATACCTCATGGTTAATTTTGATGTGTTTTGTTTAAAGTTTGATTTGGTTTGAAGGGTTTTAAAATGGGTTTGTGTTGGGTTGTTGTGGTTTTGGTATTATTTTTGGTTGGATGTTAAATATATGAGTTTATGTAGATGTGTATTGTTGGTTTTGAGTGGGTTGGTTTGGTTGATGTTGGAGTATGTGGGTATGTTTGAGTTGGGATTGAAGATGGGTGAATAGTGCCCAAATCCCGCATGCCCAGAGCTCGGCGATCGATCGGCGCCTTCCGCGATCGATCGCGAGCAACAGAGCTGGAGGCAGTGCACTTCAGCGATCGATCGCGAGTTTGGCGCGATCGATCGGCGCTAACTCAGCGATCGATCGCGGATTGTTTAAATTTGTTGCCCGAGACAGTGAGGTCTCGCGATCGATCGGGGCCTTATGGCGATCGATCGCGAGACACCAAAAATGGTGTTTTTGGTTATTTTTGTAGGATTTTTGGTATTGGACTATTATTGGGTTCTAATATTGATTTGTGTGAATGTGTAGAACCATCCCAGGTGGCAACACAGCCAAGGCATTGAAGTCCTACCATATCCTACATTTTGGAAAGGTACGTAGTGGACGTACGGGCACCCCAACGGTACATGTATCTTATATACTTATTGTTATGCATTGTGGATGCAAGTATATATGTGGTATTGCATTGTGGATGCAAATACATGTTATGCATGATGTTTATAGATGCATATGATTATTGGTGCATATCCCATGAGTCGTGGTCATCCCTTGATGATTTTAATGCTTGCCGCTATTTGGTTTGGTTCCGCTAAATGTGAAGCGAGGGGTGGGAGCGCCGCATGTCACATTTGAGCGTGGTTATCATATAGGGCGAGGAAAGGGTATTTGCCGCTCAATGAGAGGCGAGGGGTGGGAGTCCCGCAGTCCATTGAAGCGAGGTTATCCTATGCCGCCTATATGTAAATAAGCGAGGGGCATTAAAATACATTGTGATGGACAGACTAGGGATTGATGATCAGTATTTGGTATTGTTGAGCTGGTATATGTCATGACATGTTTAGACCATTAAAAATAATCTATTGATTATACTCATGAGTTATGGTACAGGGACAACCAAACGGGAAGCGTTTGAAATGCATGGGGAAAACAGGAAGTGTTTATTATGATTATGCATTTACGCTTTATCTTCATATTGTGTTGAATATGAATGATTATTATTGCTCATGTTTGGGGGTTGTCCTTGTAGGTACCTTTTTGACATGATAGAAGGGCTTGAACGGGTTGAGGTGGTGAGCCTTGTGAAGAACTCTGTTGAGACAGAAAGGACAGGATTATTTTGGATAGTATCTACTCTAGGAGTAGTATAAAACTATAATTGAACACATTCATTGATTGGAATGTAATTAATCCTTTTGGTAGTCCTTATTTTTGGCATGTAATGCTTAAGCTCATAGACTCAACACGTTCTTTTACACTCTGATTATATTGATAGCTCTATTGTGCCTTGATTTCGCACTTAAGGATTAGGGTCCTTACATCCATTGTGCTTGGTATTTTAGAGATATGTCAGGCGATGACCCATTACTCTAACGGTTTGTACGGTATGGCATACCGAGATGGAACATATGGTTTGTTGGTGGGCTTGATATGAGCCTATGGAGACAGCACTTTGCTAGCCAGATATCGTAGTGAAGATATAGTGTGCTTGTTGGAGCCATGATTCTACACGTTGGAACCAAGTTTGGCAAATCGTAAGGTGATACGATGTGGATTGTGGTGGACTCTAGTAGCCACCACGTCATTTGAGGTTGAGGTTGTGCATGCCTCACTGAAACGTGTATACGTTTATGTTTAATCTGGGTGAGACTTGTCTGGGACAGCTCATAATGTTGGAGTGCCAACAAGAGAGTCATCAAGTCGTCGTTGACTCGATTTGGGAAATCCGTGTACTTGGGATGCAATGGGTGTTATTGTATCCAGTTTTTCCGAACGGTGGTTCGAGACTAATGGATCTCGAGTTCGATAGCACTTTCCTTGTGGGGAAGGAGGTAGTATTATACCTATGTGGGAATCTTTGAAGGATTCGGTAAGTTGGTACGTGTGGTGTTGATTTTGGGAATCACGCCGTGTTGTTGATCGTCGATTATCATTCTCCACTGCAATGGAATGACTCAGAATTGACAGTTGTGTTTGGGGGCTTAGGGGTATGTTGTAGATACCCGAGCCAAGTGCATTGAGTATGCATGTGATGTCAGTGCTTAGGCAGGTATACCGGTGAGTGTACGGATGCCAGTTATTGATTCCCTTTTTGTCAAGCATAGAGTATACTATTTTTGGATGGTTAAATCTCTGATGAGAGATATGGAACACCTTGAGATTGGGAATCTCCATGGCACTATGATTATGAGGGATAATCGTGAAGTTAGTTGACTTCCCTTGAGGAGGGATTATCTTGTGTGGGTTAAGGTATTTCCTTATTGGTGTTTTCCTCCGAGTTATGCGATAGCCTTCCCAAGTTTGGATTGTTAAATCCTAGGATTATCAAGGGATGGCAGGAATTCGGATTTATTGGGTGTCGCTGTCGACACAAGCGTTGAGGATGCAATGGGTTTATTGCATGTCCTTTCAGAATTTGAACTCTGTGGAGCCTCGATGGTTTATTTATGATCAGGATGTGATCCCTGGAATATCCGGAGGTGGACATCTTGTGAGATGTCTTTTGTGTGAATCTGTGGCCGTGAGTTGCCCAAATTGAGTTGCAATGATGCGACTGCTCATTTGATGGAGGAGGTTTGAAAGTGGAGACCAGGTTTGTATGTGTACATCGTGGTATACTAGTGTTTTCCTCGTGATGATGTGTATTAGACATCGTGAGTCATAATAAAGATGTCATTAGATGATATCTACGATGGAATCGGGAGCGATTCGAACCCTTGCAGTTTCAATTGACTAACTGCTTTTGGACTGTTAGCGTTGAGTTGTGCGGACGCTCTTTGACGTTATGATGGATTTGGAAGTCTATTCCACTCCAGAGTTTGACACGAGGTCAACGTTCTCACGGTTGAGGTGTCATTCAGGATGCGTTCTTACTAGTTGTATTAGAACTGAGGATGACTGTCTGATTTACAGTCGTAAGTATTGGTTGTTTTGCAGTCATGAGGGACTGGTTTTTGGGATGACCCGCATCGATGTACGTTTTGCCTCTTGGGTGATAAGTTGGTGTTGGTTTTGGTATGTCGCTCTGTTTTAGAGTTTGATGTGAGATAAGTATCCTCGCGGTTTTTAAGACGATTCTGATATGGTTAGGAATCGAGGATATGACTTCATGTTGTTGTGTAGCCCGGGTGTTATGTGATACACCGGTGCTAATTTCGAGGACGAAATTCTTTTAGTGGGGGATATTGTGATGACCTGAGATTAGGGATGTTAATCCCGGAGTGTTAATAACCCCTAAAGTTGTTTTACGTGGCGACTTGGAGTTTAATTGTGGTGTTTAGGCCTTCTGGGCTCATTTATTTGGGTAGTTGGGATTGTTGGATCCCGAGGTTGAGATCGTATTCTCATTTCGATGAAAACCTGTGAGTTGGGTTTTTAGTGTGACTCGGAATCTCGGGTGCTTTGTGTGGGCACCGGTAGGGGGTTTTTGAGTTAGAGAGAGAGTTTTTGAAAACATATGATTTTTAATGAATCATGATGTATTTGTGGGGCTATTAGTATTTCGGGGTATTTTTGCTATAAATACAAGTTGAATCCGAGATTTTAATTATTGGAAGCCATTTTCCCCCACCCTTCCCTCTCTCCTCGCGCGCACTGCCTCCCGTTTTTCCCCAGACCCACGTCGCTTCCAGGCGTGTGCCCGCCGCCGTCCGGCCGCCGTTCGGCGCGTGCGACCCGCCGCCGGCTTCGTCTCGTCCAGGCGCTCCTTTCTACACCATCAATTTGAAGTTTGGTCGCGTTTCTCGTTCGGATTTTGGCAGAATGCGTCGATCCCCAAAAGCTAGGGTTCTTCGATTTCGTCCGATTTTGAGGCTCGATTTTTGGTACGATTTTGGGGCTTTCTTTCAGGTGTTATTGGGGCGTTTTGGTGCTTAGTTTGGGTCGAAAATTTCTTGCTTTGTGGTTCAAAGAAATTGGTTGCCAATTGATTCGATTTTTCATGCTGTTTGTTTGAGTTAGGGTTCGAATTTTTGGGGGGTTTGAGTTCGAAATTTGGGGGTTTTTGGCAAGGGTGATGATTCTTGTTGTTAATTGATTAATTCAAGTTTTAGATGAATTATGGTGATTATTTGAGTTCGATTTGTGTTGTGAAGGTTCGAAAATTTGTGGGGTGTTCTTGAGCAAATTTCGATAATGGTTAATTGTCGTGTGTTGGCAATATTTTTAAGGGGTATGGGTGTGCTTGAGCATGGGTTGCATGTTCGTAATTAATTGTGAATTATTTATCGTTTTAGCACATCGTTCCTCGGGGCATGGGACTCGAGCAAGGTTTGGCTCGGACTTCGGAGATTAAGGTACGTGTGACGTACGAGCATTACTTTATATGAAAGCATTTGTGAAATGCATAATGTGTTTTAATTGCATTAGTTGGTTGTGGGTATGGTTATATATATACGTGTCGATATGACTATGGAACGACCTAGTCTTGATATCGCTGCCACAAGTGTGCGTAATACTAGAGTAGTATGACCTTATAATAGATATGGGGTACTGGGTCTATATGACTATTGTAGGGCATTTGAGATGCCTGAGAATGATCATGGAATCGTGTATTCATTATAAGACATGTGAGATGTCTAAGTATAAATGAGAATTTGTAAAATAAATGCTAGGCATTTGAGATGCCTGAGAATGATCGTGGAATCATGCATTCATTATAAGACATGTGAGATGTCTAAGTGAAATGGAGAATTGGTAAAATAAATGCTAGGCATTTGAGCTATCTGTGATTGGTAGCAAAGTTGAAAATCAGTGTTAGATATCGAGATATCTATGTTTGTATGTATAATGAATTTGGAATCATTAATTATTGATACTTGAGAATCAGGCATGCTATGAGTTAAATCAATGTGTTGATTTATTGATTTTCGAGATTTGATGAGTTTGATGATTGTGAGAACAGGGACAGTACACGGAATCCCAGATGAGGACGTTGCCATCCAGGGAGTATCATTTAAAATTCATTAATATTTACTTGTGTTGTAAATTATGAATTTCATTATTGTGATTATGAGATTTTGTGTATTGGTATGCTCACCCCGTTGGGGGCTGTCTCTGTTGTGGCAGGTGAACATGTACATCGATGGCTGTGGAGCTGGGCTCGAGCTGTTGATTGGATGTACTCCCAGAATCGTGGTACCAGGGCTTGATGGAGCACGGTATCGTATAGAGTACTTATATACACCCGAGGTTTATATACACAGTTATGATGCTCGCATGTGAGCACGGATATTCTTGTATATGGGTTGTATATAAAGGCATGAGCCTTTCTCTCTTTCATTCTATGTTGCATACAATTAAGAGTAGAGTTGCTAATGACATGAGAGTCATGGGTGTATTATGTGGGTGTTGAAACCCATTTATGTCGTCTTATGTGTGGTGTCTTCCCTGGCTGGGAATTTACTTTGTGTTCTGTATTCTGTTGAGTGTTGTGTATTCCCTGGCCGGGAATTATATTATGTGATGTGCTTTTGTTTTGGGATAGCTCAATTTATGGGGAGACTCTGCCCACATTTTTATAAAAGCCCACAATGTAAAAAGTGGCACCAAGGGGATGGTAAAGGGCGAACATATGAGTCTAATTGTGGGTAGAGATGATCTTAATGTTGAATATTAAAGAAATTTTGTAATTGCCATTCAATGGTAAAGTGTCATCTGAGCTTCCCGATTAACTTTTTTATTGAAAGCATGTGCCACACATAGTGGTTAATACACTAAATTAAGGGTTAAGGGCGAGGGGTCCTTACAACATTTTGCACTTTCGTCCCTCCTTTTCCGTATATGCTCGGTTTGGTCCTTTTTCATCATTTTAAGGCTATTTCATCCACTTCTATGCATTTCGACCTAGATTCCTGAAATAAATAAATAAATACCAAAAAGCGTAATATTTTCTAGGAAAATGCCCCTACTCTTATACCAAATTAAGTGTAAAAATCACACTTATCACTGATCGATCGAGAGGCCGGGTTTAGGGAAAAATATTGGCTTGTTGTGGAACCGATGCATGCTTCACCCGAGTCTTCTAAATGATTAATCATCATGACTTTATGATGTATTTGGAGGTTGAATACGTGCTTGGGTACGTGATTGTGTGCACGTAATTAATTGTGAGTTATTAACTATGTTTAGCGAATAATTCACCGGATCTCGGGGCAAAGGCAAGGGTTGGCTCTTGCTATTGGTTTAAGGTACGTACGACGTACGGGCATAGTTAGATATATTATTCTCATGTGCATGAATAATATATAGTTGTTGCAATCATTTTTATGTGCATTGAGAATTATGTTGTGCCGCTATTTAGCGAGCAATGGTTATGATGGTGTCGCTGTTGAGAGAACATCGATTATGATGCCGCCGCTATTGAACGTGCGAGAGGATAGAATATCGCCGATGTTGAGCGAGCGATGGGATATGATGTAATAGAACTGTGGAGTCATTGTTGAGATATATGTGATATTTGTAAATCATTAGCGTAATGACTTAATTATAATTGATTATGGAATTAATGGTTTGAGCATGGATAGTTAATCAATGTAATGATTAACTGATTTTGGAAATTTGATGGTTTTGGCTATTGTGAGAACAGGAACATCATGGGAGATCCCATATGATAACGATACTGTACAGGGAATATCTTTTAAATTTACTGCTTTATATTCGGTAATCATGAATTGTGATAATGCGGTTATTGAGATGGTGTTATTGGTATGCTCACCTCGTGTAGGGGTTGTTTCTGTTGGGACAGGTGAACATGTACATCATTGGCTCTAGAGTTGAGTTCGAGTTGTTGATTGGAAATGCTTCTAGGGCTGAGGTACCAATGTTGGTATTGAGTAGTATGCTTTATACATTAGAAACACATTCACTTATCCAATGCTCGCCTGTGAGCATTCTGATGTGTATATGGGTTGTATAAAGGTTTTGAGCCATTCTTTTTTCATTTATGTGTTGCTTGCAATTAATTAAGGGAATTGCATAATGAATTGAGAATATGTTTGTAAGGACCCCCGTGCCCTTAACCCATTATTAGTGTATTAAGCCATACCATTAGTGCATATAATCATACTATCATGGGGGAAACCATATGCAAGTGCAACTCCATATGCTATCCAGAAAATTTCTTGCATTCAATCCACATAATATCAAATTCCCCAACCAAGATTATTCATATAATATGCACCATCATAATACACTAACATGATCTTAGTTCATTTAGCAATTCCGTATTTAATTGCATGCAAACCATAAATGAATCAAGAAGAGCCGTAGCCCATTTATACATTCCACATACACGTAAAATGTACTCACATAAGAGCACCCAATGAACACGCGTGTATCTAATGTATAAAAGACTCTACCGGGTACCGTTACTGGCACTTCAATCCTGGAAGCACCTCCCAAGCGCAGCTCGATCTCAACTCTGGATCTATGCACTTATTCAACCAGTTCTGGTACCTCGATCCTGGAAGTACCTCAGATCAACAACCCGAGCTCAACTCTAAGCTGCTGCTACACCTGTAACACCTGCCCCAACAGAGACAGCCCCCACACTGGGTGAGCATACCAATACCACCAATCCAATAATTATAACATTTCAATTCATAATTTACAGAATGTAATTGCCATAATTTAAATGATACTCCCTGGATGGTAATACCCTCATCCGGGATCCCCTGTATTGTCCCTGTTCTCAAAATAACCAAACTCATCAAATTCCCAAAGCCAGTTAATCGCCACATAGATTAACTAATACCGTTCTATTATGCAATTTCCATAATCAATATAATAGATCATTATATAAAAGACCGTAAATATCACATAAATCAATTCAATGATTCCATGTTCTTATTTCATTGCTCGCTCCACAATAGCGGCATTTTAAACCTCACGCACGCTCAACACTAGCGGCGTCATAACCGATGGTCGCTCAACGGCGACGACATCCCAAATCATTGCTCGCTCAATAGCGGCACCGTATAGTTCCCAATGTATAACCATTTGATGCAAATACCATTTACCATGCATATCGTTATCCATTTATAGCAAATATCATGCACCATGCATTTCCATACCTATCCGATGCAAATACCTCATGCCACATATTTCAATGTCCATATAATGCAATTACCACACACCATGTGTTCCAATACCCGTTTAATACAATTGTCACATACCATACATTTCTACAGTTGCAACATTATAATAGGCTATGCTCGTACGTCAATACGTACCTTAAGTTTCCGTAGTCCAAGCCAAACCTTGCTTGAGTTCCATGCCTCGAGAAATAGGTGCTAAAACAGATAAACAACTCAAAATCAAGCATAAGCATGCAACCACGTGCCCAAGCACGTTCAAAACTCCCAAACATATCGTCTACCCATGACGATTACCAAAATAAAAGCCACCCGGCTAAGCATGCATAACACCCAAAGTAAACCATTTTACAAGTTTAAAAGATAGCCAAAAACTCAACCGAGAGTTCCGTTTAATTTAACTTGGCTCCAACCAAACAATTTTAAAAGTCTAACATTCCCATTGGAATGTGAACATTGCCCCGGAAGCCGATCATTTAAGTCGCGAATCCAAAATCCCACGAAAAAGCCAAGAAAACCAACAAAACCTTGCTGGCGATCGATCGCTATGCCGGGCGATCGATCGCCAGACCTTACTGGCGCGAGGCGATCGATCGCCAATCGCCAGACCTTACTGGCGCGAGGCGATCGATCGCCACCTTGCTGAAAAGCCTACTGCTTGCGCGCGATCGACGCCAAAAACGGGCGATCGATCGTCGCGACCTGCAACTCGAAAAACACCATTTTTGAAAGCTTGAAACCTCCACAAATCATACCCCAACTCCTCCCAACTCAAAACCACAACAAATCCACACACAAGGACCTCCAACAAGGGTGCTCAACCCAAAAATAAAACAAACTCAAAAGATTTTAAGATTTTTACCAAAAATCACCCAAATCAAACTAAACCCAAAACTTAACCAAAACCAACAAAATCACAATCCAAACGAAGATAAAAGCGAGGGGAAGGAGATTACCAACTTATCTTCGAAGAATCCGGCTCCTAAAACGAGCCTCCGGCCTTTTTTCTCCAATGAGAAAAGATGAGGGTTAGGGGAAAGGGGGTTACACGATAAGAGGGGGAGAGGAGAGGAGAGGGAGAGAAGTGATTCCGTGCCAAATGACGGAAATCTCGAGTCCAACGGGTATATATAGCAAAAATACCCCAACACACCTCCACAAATACATCATGATTCATTAAAAATCATCTATTTTCAAAAACTCTCTCTCCAACACCAAATCGCCATACCAGCCCCAACATAAAGCACCCCGGACTCCAGGTCCCACCGAAAACCCAACTCATAGGTTTTCCACCAAAATGAGAATACAATCTCAACCTTTGGATCCAGCGATCCCAAATGCCCGATTATACAACCTCGGGAGACCCAAAACTGCAATTAATTCCTAATTGCCACAATGAAAATCCAATAAGGATTAATACCACACCGGGATTAACACCATTAATCCCCGAACATCACAATGTTAGTGTATTATGAGGTGCATACTTATGCAAGTTGAACTGTATGAGAATTGAACGTTAAGAGAATTGATGTCAAACTTTTATAGATTGCATGTTAATGCTCTAGAAGCATGTATAAGAATTCCCTAATGGCATGAATGTATGCATTATCATATGTGATAATGCACTAATAGCGGGTTAAGGTTGCGAGGGCCTTACAACTATGACTATGGAGCATGCCGTAAAGAGGGCTTTGAATCAGTTGGAGAGTGTCTCAGGGGAAAGTATTCGAGAGAATAATCGATCTGCATGTAGCTGCATCTCACCCTCCGACCATTACATGCTCTGATCTTGAAGGACAAATGGAGGAGTTGAGGGATGAAGTTCGGGAAATGAAGAAGGGAATTGGCGGGCCTTGCCTCCCGAAGAAGGGCACCCCTTTCTCCCTAGAGAGAGTATGCGAAGAACTCCCCAACAACTTTCGACCTCCAAGCGTCGGGGAGTATGACGGTAGCACAGACCCGGAGGAACACCTGGGCAGCTTGAAAATGCGACCATGTTACACTGTTACTCGGAACGTTTGAAGTGTAAGGTTTTCCTTACCACTTTGGTGACTGGCCCAGCAGTGGTTTATTCAGCTCGAGCCTAGCTCCATAATCCTTCATCAGTTCACTTGTAGTAAACGGTATAAGAAAACCTCATTAAGCCTGTTTGAGATGAGGCAAACACAGAGTGAACCCCTGTGGGAGTATATTAGGCGTTTCAATGTTGCAACCTTGGAAATACCTACATGCCCGGCAGAAATCTTGATCAGTGCTTTCACGCAAGGGCTGAGAGGAGTGGAGTTTTCCGGTCCTTGACTAAGAGACCCCCATCACTTATTATGATTTACTGACCTGGGATGAAAGTATATCAATGTTGAGGAGGCTCAGAAGCGAAAGAGGAGGGAAGGCGGAAAGACTGGTGATAAACAATACAAGCATGGAGAGAAGAGGCCTGAGGAGGGAACATGGCTCGGTCGTTTCTCACACTATACACCTCTAAAAGTCTTTAAGGAGGAGGCAATCCGAATTTGAGAGGAAAAACATATTCTTCAAAAACAACCTCAACCCGATAAAGAGCAAAGTAGGGGGTCTTCTGACAAGTACTGTGTTTTTCATCAAGGGCATGGGCACAACACACAGGACTATCATCATCTAGATAAGCTGCTCAAACACATCATACAGAATAGTCCCCAGTTCAAGCAGATGGTGGCCCTGCCGAACACGCACCCCGGAAGCTCTTCCCGCGGGAGAGGCCGTGGTGCACCAAGAGGGCGAGGCCGAGGTGGACGTAAGAACTTTCGAGCCCCACTCCGAGGGCATGGGCGGGGTTGCAAACCACCAAGGAGGCCTGATGGATAAGGGCCGATCCGAGGTAACTCCCCACCATGGGGTATTATCAACATGATCTCAGGAGAAGCCACTGATGGTGATTCCAATAGAGCCCGGAAAGCATCAAGCTGGAAAGAAACTCTGGGCATAGGAAGGACGTTTGATGCCGAGGAGGAATTGGTAATCAGCTTTGGTCCTCAGGATGTGGATGGTGTGCAAACACCTTATAATGATGCCCTTGTGCTAAGGGCGACCATCGCACATTACAAGGTCAGGAGAGTGTTTGTGGATTCTGGGAGCTCGGTGAATGTGTTATTCCACTAAGCCTTCTGATAAGTGTGATTTTTACTCTTATTTTGCTACGAATTAGGGGCGTTTTTGTACTGATTCTTGGACGATATTACGTTTTTGGTATATATTTGTATGTTTTAGGAATAAAGGTCTAAGTGCATAAAAGTGGAAGAAATGAGCTAATAATGAAGACCAAACTGAGCGAACACGTCGAAGAAAGGACGAAATCTCAAAAAGAGGAATTTGAAAACTGGCGATTGATCGTCATTTCTTGCCGATCGATCGCTGCCATCCAGAAACTTTGGCAATCGATCACCATTTCTTGCCGATCGATCGTTGATGTTAAAATTTTGAAAAATAAAAGCAGAATGTTCTGGTGATCGATCGGCAGTTCTCAGTGATCAATCGTCAGGCGCGAAAAAGTCGAGACTTTGTTTCCTTGTTGGATATTTTGTGTCCAAAAACTTGTAAACTATTCTCCCACTATATAAGGACATGTCTTGGACGAGAAAGGGTACCTTTGGCTCAGATTTCAACCTACAAACAAAGCCTCCACCATACTCCATCCCCAACCTTCATCATCACCATCACAACCTTTGAACAAGAAGACAATCCGGGAGAGACGGGACGACCCAGCAGCGCAAGGAGTCAACGCCTACCGTATTTTCTTCTTTCTAAAATTTGTTCTCTATTTTTATCAGATTTTAATGTTTAGACTTGTGCAAAACATTTTTAAGAATTATTAATTGATGACAATTGTTGGCTAAGTTTAGTGTCAAGACTTAGGATATCCCATGTTTTGAACCCATGATTTAAATTAAGTTTGATTGATTCTTACAATTCTTTGTGCATAATTTATTGTTGTTCATGCTTTTGAGGGATTGATCACCCTTGAATGATTATTTATTGCAATTGAATTGACCATAGGATATTTGCAATACGATATAGTAAATTAGGCTGTGGTTTTCAGACTGAGATCGAGAGATAAAGTCAAATATACATGTGATGGCAATAGATTTACCAAAATCGAAGGCTAGTAGTTTTCATAAATCATCATACAATACTGAGTGTTAAATAAGTGCATGACCATTGTCTTGTTGCATCTTAATATTAGATTTGTTATAATTGAATCAAAGTATATCAAGTGCATTAGGAAAACTTGTCACCTTAGAATGTTTGAATTTAATTCTTAACTAAGGCGAATTGTGGGGGATTACATGGGTGAACCGAAGTCTTGATAATTGTCTCTACTGATTTTATTCTTATTCTTTACTACTTTTTTGGGTGAAATATTGTGTCATTAGTCAAATTAGTATCATTTCCGTCCCTAATTATCGTAGGCTAAATATAGTTAGATTAATTGAGTTTAGTACTTATTTTCTAGTCCCCGTGGGTTCGACAACCTTTTCTTAAAATCTACTATACTAAAACTTGACACCGTGCACTTGCGATATAATCGTTATACTGGAATTTACTTTTTAAATAAATAGCGATCAAGTTTTTGGCGCCGTTGTCGGGGACTAGTTTAAGTAATATCAGACAATATTAGTTGAATGTAATTTAGTCATTGTTTTATTGTTATTCTCGATTTTTTTTCTACTCTTCTATTGTTTTTTTTCTTTCGGTGGATTTTGCAAGTTGTTATCTCTTGGTGTATGCTAAGGAGTAGCAAACCTACACTTGAGCCTTGCGACCCCGAGATCGAACGCACTTGTCGAACTAGGCTAAGGCAAGCAAGAACATTCATGGCTAATAACGAGGAACGCGAGGAGGTTCCTGCAACACCAGTTTCAAGGTCACTTATGGACTACGCTCAACCATCTTTCCAAGGATCACTGTCGAGCATTACTAGACCGAGCATCCAGGCTACCAACTTCGAGATCAAGCCTGCAACCATACAGATGATCCAGCACTCAGTCCAATTTGGGGGATTGACTACTGAGGATCCCAACGCTCATATATCCAACTTCTTGGAGATATGCGAACGTTTAAACATAATGGTGTTACTGACGATGCCATCAGGTTACGACTCTTTCCCTTTTCATTAAAGGATAAAGCTAAATCGTTGTTGCATTCGCTGCCTACAGATTCTATTATTACGTGGGATTCCTGTCCAAATATTTTCCACAATCCTAGACTGCCAAGATGCACAAGGATTCACCACGTTTGCGTAATATGACCCAGAGACATTGTAAGAGGCGTGGGAGCGTTTTAAGGATTTACTGCAGAGATGCCCACATCACGGTCTTCCTGTCTGGCTGCAGGTACAAACTTTCTATAACGATTTATTTTCTTCTAACCGTTATATGCTTGATGCAACATCAGGAGGGATGATCATGAGGAAGACACCTGAAGAGGCATATGACTTGTTGGAGAAGATGGCTGCCAATAGCTATCATTGGCAATCTGAAAGAAACGTGCCGATGAAGCAAGATGGAATGCATCAAGTGAGCGAAGTAACTGCTTTAGCCGCTCAAATTGAGGCATTAAACAAGAAGATTGACAGCATGAGCATGACAGCGATGCAAGCCCAAGTGATTACTTGTGACTTATGCGGAAACAACCACCCGAGCGTTGAATGCCAATCAGGTAACCCATATGTGCAAACTGTTGAAGGTGCTAACTTTTTAGAGAACTGACCACCACCAAACTACCCCTACCTAAATACATACAATACGGGTAACCATCCACAACCACCACCGGGTATGCACCTAACCGAGTATGGAGGAATTGTTGACCAAATTCATCATCTCAACGAAGACTAGATTCCAAAATCACGAGGCGTAGATAAAGAATTTGGAAGTTCAAGTGGGACGGTTAGCAACAATCCTAGCCGGGCGAGCCCAAGGATCACTACCTAGCGACACTGAAAAGAATCCTAGGGAGCAAGTACATGCCATCACATTGATAAGCGAAAAGGAGGTTGCTGAGTAGAATGAGGCCACATATTGAGCATGAGGGCAAGGCGGACATCAAGCAAAAAGAGAATCAACCACGCGACAAAGATAAGTCTACTAAGACCACTACACCCATCACACAACATGCTAAGGTAGATATCTCACTCACATTCCCTGATGCATATAAGAGAGCAAAATTAGATGCTAAATTTGCTAAGTTTCTAGATTTGATTAAGAATCTCCACATTGATGTGCCTTTCATTGATGCTATCCGACAAATGCCGAACTATGCTAAGTTTTTGAAGGAGATACTGCAAAAAAGCTGAAATTGGGAGAGCATGAGCGTATAAATTTAACTGGGGAGTGTTCTGCTATCATTCAAAATGATTCACCTCCAAAGTTAAAGGATCCACGGAATTTCACTACACCTTGCAAATTCAATTATGTATCTTTTCATAAATCTGTATGTGATTTCAGTGCAAGTGTTAATCTAATGCCTTTGTCTATTTACAGGAAGCTGGGGTTATGAGAGTTCAAACCGGTCAATGTGTCACTGCAGATGGCAGACAAGTCCATCAAGTACCCTCAATGGATAGTTGAGGATGTGCCAATCAAATTCGATAAATTCACCATTCCGATGAATTTTATAGTGTTGGACATGAAGGAAGATGTTGACACCATTGATCCTAGGAAGACCATTCCTAGCAACGGGAAGAGCGCTGATTGATGTTCAAGAGAGGAAGTTGATTGATGTAACTAGAAATAGACACATCTATTGGGCTTAATTATCTACGATTTGGTATATTTTGATGGATAAATTGATACATATGCTACCTAATTGTATATTTGTGTAAATGTAGGGAAATGTGAAGAAATCAAGTTAAAATGATGAAAGAATGACTAAAGTTGAAGAAAAGAGGAAAAAACCAGAATCCAAGACACATGTTGCTCCTTTCTCCTAAAATTTCTATATGTTCGAGCCATGTTTTGGAAATGTGGTCCATGGAAAAGTTGTAGAACTTTGAGTTATCTTCGCGTGGACAGCTGATTCATCGATTCGGAGTTTGTACGAGAACGTTACGGCCAAAATACGAAACTCGCCAGAAAAATGGAAGACAGACGTAATTACGCCATTCTCAGGCGTAATTACGCCAATGCTACGGCATGGACATGCGTAATTACGCCATTTGGAGGCGTAAATACGCCAGAAACGTTGGAAGCCATATTTTTGACACGTCATCAGGCGTCTTTACGCCATTTTCTGGTGTAGCTACGCCTGCAGAGTTTTGGAAAGTGTAAAGACTTGATTTCTTTCCTTCCCACATGGATTCTAACCTACTCCATCAGCCTCCCTATACATATATGGACGAAAATCAGACTAAAAACATCTAGATAGTTAGGGTAGAGTAGTTTAGGATAGTTTTACAATTTTTCTCTCAATTTTGTTGAAGACGGCTACGAAGATCGAAGCGAACGCGGGATTGACACCTCGACGAGCGGAGATCGGATTAGTTTTCTTTCCCTTGTTTTTATTTATTGCTTTATCTTAGATTATGTCTAGCTAGTTTTAATTCTTGGTTGAGGAAGACAAATCCTGAATTTGTTTATCTTGGGGAGATTCCTACGCTTTTGTTTACCGATTTTATTGAATATCAAGAGTTTTTCTGATTTTATTGATATGATTTTTGTGTTTGTTTATTGGATTGACAACCTAATAACTTGCATGAAATCTAATGCTAAATTAGATATCAAATACGGAATTGTTTGATCCCTCTAATTTACGAAGCAACTAAGATTGATGAATTTCCGCTTGTGAGTTTGTTAAATTCTTAGGAAGAACACTTGACTAGATTAAACATAGACGCTTGGATTATGTTGTTTAGCTTCATCGATCTCACTAGTTCATATGCTATCATCGATTTAAATCTTAATCGCTTGTATTTTGATTGATTGTTTGATAAGGGTTAAACTAGAACGCTTGGGCTACTTAACAAAATGTAAGGTGAGATAGGACTTATATTATTGGATTAAACGTCAACGATGAATATTCATATGAAAAATTGAGTCTTTTGTGTGAAATAGATGATAATTCTAAGGAAGAGTCGAACGATACCAAGAATCGCTTTCATTAGTTAATCTTTGTTTTAAATTTTAATTAGTATAATTCAACTTCACAACCCCATCTTTTATTGTTTTGATTTTGATTTTCATTAACACAAAGATTCACACCTCCTCGTGGGATCGATCCCTACTCACGCTACTACATTATTGTTATCAATCTTGAAGATTGAGTAGGGTTAATTTGGGCGTACACGATAAGCGCGACCAAATTTTGGCGCCGTTGCCGGGGAGGCGTTGTATATTCTTGTGTTAATATTTTCTATTTTGTTTCTTTCTCTTTCGTTTTATTTCTTTCTCTTTCTTTCCCCCACCGCTACTCTTGTTTGTTCGTGCTTACAGGTTGATTTCTGAGAAATCGGATCTTTTCATGGAGGACTATAGGCGACTAGACAAGTTGGAGTATCTTGTGCAACAACTTGGCGTAGGGAGTGGACAAAGTGCATACAACTCAAGTTGGAGTGATCATCCCAATCTCAACTATGACAATCAATGGATGAGCCCACCTCCACCTTACATGCAGTCCACCCTACCACCATACATACCGCAATACCCGCCATGGCCACAACAACCTCAATACCATATCATTGGTGAGTCTTTAGAGGATCTTGTTTCAACACTTAATGATAGTACTTTGCAATTTCAACAGGAATTCAGGGCTAGCACTCAGAATTTGGGTAACCAAATGGAGCAACTAATAAGATCGGCCGATCGGATAACAGCACAAAAGGAGGCCATGATTGCATTCTAATCATGGAGTGATGAAGAAGAGGAGACTATGGAGAATGTGGTACTGATGCCACCCGAGCTAGAAGAGGAGACACATGTGCCAATAGAAGAAAATGAGCTTGTACATCCTACAACTCCGAATGGTATGTTTCCAACTGAGAACTATGTTGATTACTTAGATGAATCATGTGCTATGGAAGAGGAGTCGGCGAAAGAATACTGTGATGAAGTGGATCCTTGGGACTATTTTTTCGAAGACAACATCACCTTGGACAGTGGCAAAGAGTTAGAAACTCCAGCAACGATGGTACTGAGGCCATCAATACTTGAACAACAAACAGAGATCGAGGTGGATAACAAGGAATCTCACCAGAATGAGATTCCCAAAGGCGAGCATAGGGGACAACAAGTTAAAGGATGCCATGAGGTAGATCTTGATCGACCTCAACTAACTTCTTTGGAGGAAGGCGACATAGTAAAAAGACAAAAACCCTCCAAGAGGTGCAAGGCGAATAGGCATCGCCTTAAGCGAGAGAACTGGCGTTGGGCCACCGACGTTAAACAGAGGCGCTGCTTGGGAGGCAACCCAAGGGGAGTTAGTTTCCTTTCTCCCTTTTATTTATTTTTTTTGCTTTAGTAGTTAGATTCTCTTTTCTTGTATTTTTGCCTTACATTGGGGACTATGTAAGATTTAAGTATGGGGGAGGGATTAGTGGTGTGTTATTGCTTTTCTATTACAAAAATACAAAAAAATCAAAAATTTTGAAAATTTTGAGCTCATAGTTAGTAATGAACACATGCTTAGAGTCACTAGCCCATGATGAAACCTAATTGATGTCATGCATGTTTTTTAACATAGGTGAATTGTTAACCTTGGAACACTTTGAACTCTAATGCAAAGTGTGCTTTGACATAGTAGTTGAATATTTTGAGCACATTATTGTCATGACTTGTGAAGTGTGCATAGCTTAGTGAAGATTGTGTGAACTTTGTGATAGTCTTAAGAAGTCTCTAATACATGCTAGAACTTAACTACATGCTTTTTGAGGCGTATGTCTAGACTGCTTGCAAACATGAAAGTGATATAGGCAATCTTTGATGCGTTTGAGCCTTTCAAGCCTACCATATAAAGAAAATCAATCACTAGTACCCTGTTTGAGCTTTAACGCAAAAGAATGGTTGTATGCTAAGCATACAAACAACCACCGTTCGACATTCTTTGAATAGCTTATCATCCTTCCCTAATGAGCCTAAATATGAGTTCTATCCATACCTTTGAAGGGAGTATGATGTGTTTCATTCACATGCACTTAAGTATTCAATGATGAAAATGTTTGTGAGCTTCATAAGGAAAAGAATGAAATGCATGAAAGAAAAGGGATGCCTTGAGAAAATAGATAAAAATATGACTCCAAGGGGAGCCAAGGCACAAAAGAAGAAAAATGTTGAAACAAAAGTTGAAAAATTCAAGCAAGAAGAGAAGTTTTTAGTGTGCATATCATCATACTCTCTTACTTGATATATCCTTACCTTTCTTTCATAAGCCAATACATAGGCCACACTACAAGCTAATAAAGACCTACTTGATTTATGTTTGCAAAGTGGCTAAGATATTGGAGAAGAGTGTGCAAATGAGCTTATACTTGTGTTAGTGTATGACTTGAACTATTGTGGATTTGCTTCTATTGGATCTATAATTTGTACATGACACTTGTTTATGACCACACACACACGTTCACTACTTTGTTGGGTACGAATTGTTTAGGGATTGAACTTGTTCCATTATTAACTTTTCACCGTCTTTCATTACTATGCATGTTTTAAATTGTTGAGGCATAAAAGTGAGGACAAGTTAGTTTGTTATGATGCTATGAGCCAAGCAAAAAAATATTGTAGTTTTGTCTGATTTACTCGAGGTCGAGTAAAGAGTAAGTATGTGGGTGTTTGATGTAACTAGAAATAGACACATCTATTGCGCTTAATTATCTACGATTTGGTATATTTTGATGGATAAATTGATACATATGCTACCTAATCGTATATTTGTGTAAATGTAGGGAAATGTGAATAAATCAAGCTAAAATGATGAAAGAATGACTAAAGTTGAAGAAAAGAGGAAAAAACCAGAATCCAAGACACATGTTGCTCCTTTCTCCTAACATTTCTATATGTTCGAGCCATGTTTTGGAAATGTGGTCCATGATAAAGTTGTAGAACTTTGAGTTATCTTCGCGTGGACAGCTGATTCATCGAATTTGGAGTTTTTACGAGAAAGTTACGGCCAAAATACGAAACTCGCCATAAAAATGGAAGACAGGCGTAATTACGCCATTCTCAGGCGTAATTACGCCAATGCTATGGCATGGACAAGCGTAATTACGCCATTTGGAGGCGTAAATACGACAGAAACGTGGGAAGCCATATTTTTGACACGTCATCAGGCGTCTTTACGCCATTTTCTGGTGTAGCTACGCCTGCAGAGTTTTGGAAAGTGTAAAGACTTGATTTCTTTCCTTTCCACATGGATTCTAACCTACTCCATCACCCTCCCTATACATATATGGACGAAAATCAGACTAAAAACATCTAGATAGTTAGGGTAGAGTAGTTTAGGATAGTTTTACAATTTGTTTCTCAATTTTGTTGAAGACGGCTACGAAGATCGAAGCGAACGCGGGATTGACACCTCGACGAGCGGAGATCGGATTAGTTTTCTTTCCCTTGTTTTTATTTATTGCTTTATCTTACATTATGTCTAGCTAGTTTTAATTCTTGGTTGAGGAAGACAAATCCTTGAATTATTTATCTTGGGGAGATTCCTACGCTTTTGTTTACCGATTTTATTGAATATCAAGAGTTTTTCTGATTTTATTGATATGATTGTTGTGTTTGTTTATTGGATTGACAACCTAATAACTTGCATGAAATCTAATGCTAAATTAGATATCAAATACGGAATTGTTTGATCCCTCTAATTTACGAAGCAACTAAGATTGATGAATTTCCGCTTGTGAGTTTGTTAAATTCTTAGGAAGAACACTTGACTAGATTAAACATAGACGCTTGGATTATGTTGTTTAGCTTCATCGATCTCACTAGTTCATATGCTATCATCGATTTAAATCTTAATCGCTTGTATTTTGATTGATTGTTTGATAAGGGTTAAACTAGAACGCTTGGGCTACTTAACAAAATGTAAGGTGAGATAGGACTTTGATTATTGGATTAAACGTCAACGATGACTATTCATATGAAAAATTGAGTCTTTTGTGAATCGATGAAATAGATGATAATTCCAAGGAAGAGTCGACCGATACCAAGACTCGCTTTCATTAGTTAATCTTTGTTTTAAATTTTAATTAGTATAATTCAACTTCACAACCCCATCTTTTATTGTTTTGATTTTGATTTTCATTAACACAAAGATTCACACCTCCTCGTGGGATCGATCCCTACTCACGCTACTACATTATTGTTATCAATCTTGAGAATTGAGTAGGGTTAATTTGGGCGTACACGACAAACGCACACCATTGATCCTCCGTGTAGGAGAGGATCAACTCACTTTCAACATGTTTCAAACTTTGACACAATCGCACAACAAGCACATGCGTTCTAAAGTTACTGTGATTGATATTCTTCCCTTTGATATAATGCTAGGTGATTGCAAGGAGAAGTTGGAAGAAACACTTGGGAACAAGGTGGATAAGACCAATAACAAGAAGAAAGGAGCAGGAAGTGATGATTACATCACAATCTCACCCAAGAGGAGGAAAATTCTATGACGAAGACTTGGTTTTAATGAATAGAGCAAAATTCGACTATTTCCATGGAAGTCGGACTCACCATGGGCGGGACCGTTCAAAGTGATCGATGTTCTACCATGCGACACTATCAATTTGAGAGATGACAAAGGGGCATTGTTCACGGTAAAATAGAAGTTGTTACGACACTACCACGTGGATGGCGGAAAATCTTCCCCCACTGCCCCCTGCGGTTCTTGAGCTTAAATGGTAAAAAGTCCAGCTTGATGATATAAATCAAGAACTTTTTCTTATCCCTTATCTTTGTTTTTGAATTCTACTTTGGTTTGCATTTGTTTTGTTTTTTATTTTTGGTGAGCGACTCCATGCATGCTATCATGTTATCCCACAAGATGCCCCACTAGTTAATGCGGAATTGGACGACAATCACTGACGGTCGTCGTCAAAGGTCAGTGCTTGTCTTATTTTCCATGCTTATTACTAAGAGGACAATGCACAAATTAAGTTTGGGGGAGTGCATTATTGTGTCATGTTTTTTCTTTGGTTTCTTTGAAATTGAATCGTTCTTTGAGCACCAACAAAAAAAAATTTCTTGAAATTGAGTTCAATGAGAAAAGAATGAAACATAGTAGTGGTCTATATTCCATGATGATATTAATCTCACTATGCATGTCGACTTGAGTTTGGATGATTGTAAGACTTGTTTGTGAATATCCTGTTTTGAGTTAGTAGTGTGCGTTTATCGTGTACGCCCAAATTAACCACACTCTTAGTAATACTAACTGTAGTGAAAGTAGAGATCGATCCCACGAAGAAGGGTATTCTCTTGTGTTAACAGAAAACCAAATAACAAAGTAACAATTAGGGGTTTTTCCAATTTTTTACTATAACTTAATTAAACTAAAGCAAGCAAAAAATCACTAGATTATCAAGATTAAAAAGCAATTCTTGGTTTTTGGTCAACTATACCTTTGGAAATTATTCACTTGATCATCAAATACAAAAGACTCGATTTTATTCAATTCTTCATCAATTGGAAACTTAATTCATCCCTCACCTTAATCGTAGTCAAATAAAAAACAACATTCATATTCGACTCTTATAAAATCCTTAACCAAAACTACAGCCGTTAAGATTAATTCAATGATAACTTCAAAAACTAGTAAGTTTGATGAATCTAATCAATAAAAACTACAGCCGTTTGAATCAATTATCCAATCGTTTTTCCTAAGAATTTAATAACACCAACATCAGGTAATTATCAATCTTAGTTGCTTCTTAATTAGCCTTAGATTGTGTATATGATTACTAGGTGATCAATCTATCAATCAAACACAACAATCATAACAATCAAAATAAGAAAACAAATTGAAATTGGAATAAAATCAAATAATCAAACCAAAATTCTCACAATTATTTTAATTCCCAAAGGCAAGTATCCATCAACCAAGAATTAAAAGGTTTAGCTACTAATAATCAAACTAAAAACAATCAAATATATTATAGAAAACATCAAACTAATAGTAAAAGAGAGAATTACTAAAGATAAGCACGATTCCGGAGCGTTGCTTCCGTCTTCGTTCTTCGAGTCGTTCTTAAAACGTTTGAGAGAAAATCTATTCTCTCTTCTAAACTATAATGTTCTTCTTTAAAATAATGAAAGATAGTCTGATTTAAGGTCCCAAATCGTGCAAATAGGGTGGAAATCGGATTTAGTAGGTAAAAATCTATCCAAGATGGTAAAATCGAGTTTCTAAAAATTTGAGGATTCTGCTCGCTCGATGATCGAACACTTCTCTCGATCGATCGATGACTGGCACTCTTCGTTGTTTAATTTTTCTGCCTCTATCGATTGAGGATCGATCGAGAACTTCTGCTCGATCGATCGAGCATCCTCATATTTTGTTGCATCGATCGAGCATCCACATATTTTGTTGCTTGAATTTTCTGCCTTGCTCGATCGATCGAGCTCTTATGGGCGATTGATCGAGTACCTCATATAATTTTTATGCATCTTTCTTGGTCTACTTTGATCCCTTGTCAACTCCAATGCATTTCTTGATCCTTATTCGCCCTTATTAGCTCGATTTCTTCTATTTCACCTACAATTACACAAACTTACGATTAGGTAGCATATGTATCAAATTATCCATCAAAAACATACCAAATTGTAGACAATTAAGCGCAATAGATGTGTTTATTCCTAGTCATATCAAACTCTCACATACTTACTCTTTACTCGACCTCGAGTAAATCAGACAGAACTAAGATATTTTTGTTGGCTCATAGTTTCATAACAAATTAACTTGTCCTCACTTTAATGCCTAAAAAATTATAAACATGCATAGTCATGAAAGGCGGGGATAAGTTAACAGTGGAACAAGTTCAATCCCTAAACATTTCATACTCAACAAAGCAGTGAACGTGTGTGTGTGGTCATAAACAAGTGTCATGTACAAATTATAGATCCAATAGATGCAAACTCACAATAGTTCAATTTGCACACTAACACAAGTATAAGCTAACTTGCACACTCTTCTCCACTATCTTAGCCACTTTGCAAACACAAATCAAGTAGGTCTTTATTAGCTTGTAGCTTGGCCTAGGTGTTGGCTTATGGAAGAAAGGGTAAAGATGCATCAAACAAGAGAGTATGGTGATATGCACAATTTAAACTTCTCTTCTTGCATGATTTTTCAACTTTGTTCATTTTTGCACCTTGTATGTTTTTGCAAGGTATATTTCAATCTTTTTTTCTCTTTTGTGCCTTGGCTCCCCTTGGAGTCATGTTTTTATCTGTTTTCTCAAGGCATCCCTTTTCTTTCATGCATTTCGTACTTTTGATAATGAAGCTCACAAACATTAGATTCAAGCTAATACAAGGGCATGTGAATGAAACACATCATAATCCCTTCAAAGGTGTGGATAAAATTCACAATTAGGCTTATTAGGGAAGGATGATAAGCTAGTGAAAGAATATCGAATGGGGGTACAACCATTCTTTTGCATTAAAGCCCAAAAAGGGTACTGGTGATTGATATTCTTTACATGGTACGCTTGAAAGGCTCAAACGCTTCAAAGATTGCCTATATCACTTTCATGTTCGCATGTAGTCTAGACATACGCCTCAAAGAGCATGTAGTTAAGTTCTAGCGTGTATCAGAGACTTCGTAAGACTATCACAGAGTCACACAATCTTCACTAAGCTATGCACACTTCACAAGTCATGACAATATTGTGCTCAATGTATTCAACTACTATGTCGAAACATAAGTTTCATTAGAGTTCAAAGTGTTCCAAGGTTAATAATTTACCTATGTTCAAAAGCATTCATGCCATCAATTAGTTTTCATCATGGGCTAGTGATTCTAAGCATGCGTTCATTACTAACTATGAGCTCAAAATTTTTAAAGTTTTTCAATTTTTTTTTATTTTTGTATAGGAAAACAATAACAAACCACTAATCCCTCCCCCATACTTAAATCTTACATTTTCCCCAATGTAAGGCAAAAAAACAAGAAAAGAGAAAAGTCTAACTATGAAAATAATAAAAAAAAAGGAAAAAGGAAACTAACTCCCCTTGGGTTGCCTCCCAAGCAGCACCTCTGTTTAACGTCGGTGGCCCGACGCCAGTCCTCTATCAAGGTGGGTTATACGGTGTCGCTTGATCTTTCTTCTTCCACCTCAATATCTTCTTAAGTCCTTTAAACTTTGGTTTGTTTGCCTTTGAGTGGTCATCCTTAGTCTTTGTTCCTCCTTCGGCATTTGTTGATTGTTGTGGTCTATCCGTAGGTGTGTCTTTTCAACGGTACAATCCTGTAAGTGAGAAGATAGAGGGTCAGCAGTATCATGAGTAGATAAGGCGGCAATAGTATGAAAATTATGCACAAGATTTAAGTCCATATCTCTTTTGTCTTCAAGGCCATCGGTAGCCTTTCCCATCTCCCACAAATCATCATTATCAAAATTAGACTCAAGTTCATCATTGAAATCAATAGCATAACTAGATTGTTCATGTGTTTTAATGGTTTCATAGATATTGAATCTTGCAACCTCACCATTAAACTCCATTGTTAACATACCGCTATTTACATCTATCATAGATTTAGGGGTTTTCAAGAATGGTCTCCCTAATAGAATGGAGCTAGATGGATCACCATTTCCATGTCTAAAACATAGAAATCGGCGGGGAAAACCAAATTCTCTACGTGGACAAGTACATCCTCTAGGAATAACCGTGAACCTATCAGCTAAGTGTATCACAGTATTATTTCTTTTCAAAGGTCCTGGTTTCAGTTGAGTGTAGATTGAGTAACACATGACATTAATTGAAGATCCTAAACCTAGCATTGTCTTCTCAATTCTAGTGGTTCCAATCACACAAGGGATAGAAAACATACCAGGGTCCTTACACTTTGTGGGAATGCTTCGTTGGATGACCGCGGAAACATTCTCACCTAGCTCAATCTTGGGGCACCCTTGTCGTTCTTTGCTCCTATCCGCTTTCCAAACTTCCTTCAAAAATCTAACATAATGAGGCACTTTCTTCATGGCATCATGTAGTGGGGCGTTTTCCTTGCAGCGTCGGAAAGTCTTGTAGAGTCCCTTGATGCCCTTGTCATTCCAGTTCACCTTCAATGCAAGGGGGAATGGGGGTTCAATTTTATATTCATGGAGTGGTGGGGATTTACCTCGTGGTTCCTCCTCTTGCATAAGCTCCTCGTCGTCCTTATCTTCCTTCTCATCTTCTTGTCCGTGTGGCGTCAGTACCACCTTTTCCTCAGCTTCATCATCACTCCTCTTCAAAGTGATGGCGCTCACATTTTCTCTTGGGTTTACCAGTGGTAGTGAAGGAAGCCCAGTAGATATTCTCGCTTCAATCTTGTTGAGCGAAGTCGCCAATTGCCCCATTTGCGTAGTCAGACTTTGAATGCTCGCCCTCGTCTCCTCTTGAAATTGCATGATATTTTTAGCAATGACTTTAACAATATTATCTAACCTGTCAGAAGGAGCATGCACTGGCGGTGGTGGAGGTCTCTGATATGGCGGTCTATAGGGTGGAGGTTGGTTCATTTGTTGATTCCCATAGCCCTGGTTTGGATGGTCTCTCCAACATTGGTTGTAGTTGCTTGATGGGTGGTCATAGCTCCTTTGTGGTGGGCCTGGGAATCCTCCCGCTGCATTCACGTGCTCAGTGGATGTCTCTTGTAGGGATGAACATGCATCAGTGGGATGGTTTACGGCTAGACAAATTCCACATTGCTTCATCTTCCCCACATTGCCACCTGCAAGATTGCGCACAATAAACGTTAAATCAATCAGTTGTTGTTCTAGATTGGATATGTTTACCTCTTTTATTGGCGTTTGTCCATGGCGAACATGTCCAAATTGCTGGGAGTTGGCAGTCAAGTTTGCTATCAAGTTCCTTGCCTCCTCCGCTGTCTTGTCAATGAAAGCTCCTCCGCTCGCCGCATCCACTAAGTTCCTGTCACCGGAAAGTAAACCTTCATAGAAATATTGAATTAAAAGGTGTTCACTTATCCGATGTTGTGGGCAGCTTGCACACAACTTCTTAAATGTTCTCATTACTCGTGCAACGACTCCTCGTGGTATTGCTTCACACCGTAGATTTCCTTCCTTATGTTAGTTTCCCTTGAAGCTGGAAAGTACTTCTCTAGGAAGACTCTTTGCAAATCAGTCCACGCAGTGATGGATATGAAGGGTAGGTAGAATAGCCAATATTTGGCAGCATCCTTTAGAGAGAATGGAAAGGCTCGCAGTTTAATTTGTTCCTCCGTTACTCCAGCTGGTTTCATAGTAGTGCATATTGTAAGGAATCCAACACACAAGTGCGCAGCGGAAATTAAAACTATGGATTCCTAACCGAGGGCCTATACAGAGTATTCATATCGGAATGATTAAAAGAGTCTCACCCTTGTAGCGTTTTTGAAGCAGATTCCACGTTGTAGCACCACGAGTCACAAACAAAAGTTTGCACCTTTGTCTCTACGGTATCCACACGATCAAATCGAAAGGGATAGTTCAAGAACAAGTTGCTAGACTCGTTCTTAAACTGGAACAATAACCACACACGATTCTAAATCGAATGAAGATAGCCGGAAAACAAAACGAGATCAAAGCGGCGGCCGTGATGTCTCGGTTTTTGGGTGGTGGCCGAGAGCTTCTTTTAGGTGGCTACTAGGTTTTGAGACAAATTAACACTTAAATCCCCTCAAAACCTTATTAGATTATATATATATTAGATTTAATTAAAGGTTCAAGACTTTCTTAAAGTCTCATGTGCCCAAACCCATGATTTAATTAAATCCTCATAATCTTATAATTAAGACTCTTCTTAATTAATTAATTCATCCAATGAATTTAATTCCCCTTTTCGATTTAATCTTTTGTGCGACCCGATAGGATCTTGCAATGTTGGTAGTGACATAAAATCTCATTTTATGTCACAAGCAATGAGCGGTATCTAGCAACACATCAAGGCTACCCAAATTACAAGAATGTCATTGACTCGACATAACCTAAGAACTTGTGATAATATTAACCATGTAACTTAATCCCTTTGTCCAATGTCTTTAGATTGAACATGAGTCATGGAATAGTCATTCTCGTATATTCAATCTTTATTTCTTGCCCCAAGTAGAACTAGAATAAACGAATAAGCTCGACATCACATATCGACTCATTCGAGCATGGCCATGCATTTTAGTCTTACTTGATCAAGGGCCCAAACACTTCTCATGTTATATAGGATGGACAAATCCTATCTTGATCAATCAACATCCCTCTACATAATTCGTAGTGTATCCAATATTTGCCTTTATAGTTTACCCTGTTACAGGTAACATTTGACAATATCAAGATACATAACTCCTTATGTTGGGATCTCTGATGATCTCAAGTCGTAAGGATTACATACATTATTATCACTATGAGAATTGCTTATGACACTCATATAAGTATCCATGTAGCATTCTCATGGTGGGTCTGTCCAGTACATTGTTCTCTAACATGTACCCATGTGTTGGTTTGATATCTCATATCCATGAACAATTCATCAATCAAAACATACTAGTCTCAATACATTATCATTATCCCGATTCATGATAACACTTGACTAGGGACAATCTTTAAGAACAATACAATATTATTCTAAGGACATTAACTTATATATCAATTCATATTGCACAGATATTCGAATAAGATATAATAATGATTTGCCATTTATAAAATCATAATACAGTGTATGTCATAAACAATCATCTAAAGACTTGTCTTAGGGCATATCCCAAGAAATCTCCCACTTGCACTAAGACCAATCAGACATATACTTAATGCCTAGAGATCTAGTATGACGATCATGCTTCTGCTGTGACAGTGGCTTCGTCAATGGGTCAGATACATTATCATCTGTTGGTACTTTGCATATTTTAACATCTCCTCTTTCAACGATTTCTCGAATGAAATGAAAGCGCCGAAGTATGTGCTTGGATCTTTGGTGAGATCTAGGTTCCTTAGCCAATGCGATGGCTCCATTGTTGTCACAATAGAGTTCAATCGGATCTAGTATGCTAGGCATCACCCCAAGTTTAGAAATGAACTTCTTGATCCAAACAGCTTCCTTTGCTGCATCTGAGGCAGCAATATACTCAGCTTCAGTTGTAGAATCGGCTACTGTCTCTTGCTTTGAACTCTTCCAGCTCACAGCACCTCCATTTAGGCAAAACACATATCCTGATTGCGATCGGAAATCAACTTTGTCAGTTTGGAAGCTTGCATCAGTGTAACCTATTACATTGAGCTCTTCCTCACCTCCATATATCAAGAATGTATCCTTAGTTCTTCTCAAGTACTTCAGGATATTCTTGACTGCAATCCAGTGATTTTCACCTGGATCTACTTGATATCTGCTCGTCATGCTCAAAGCATACGAGACATCGGGACGAGTACATATCATGGCATACATGATAGATCCAATAGCTGACGCATATGGAATCTTACTCATGCGTTGTGTCTCATCTGGTGTTGAAGGACACTGATCCTTCGAGAGATGTATCCCATGTGTCATAGGCACGAATCCTTTCTTTGATTCTTGCATGCTAAACCGTTTTAGCACTTTGTCTATGTATGTACTTTGACTTAGGCCAAGTAACTTCTTGATCTATCTCTATAGATCTTGATACCTAATACATAGGTGGCTTCACCCAAGTCTTTCATAGAAAAGCAATTCCCTAGCCAAATCTTTACAGATTGTAAGTCAGGGATATCATTCCCAATTAGAAGTATGTCATCTACATACAATATTAGGAAGATAATTATGCTCCCACTGACCTTCTTGTAGACACAAGGTTCATCTACGTTTTTGATGAAACCAAACTCTTTGACTGCATCATCAAAACGAAGATTCCAACTCCGAGAAGCTTGCTTCAATCCATAAATGGATCGTTGTAGCTTGCATATCTTTCCAGCATCCTTTGGATCATCAAAACGAAGATTCCAACTCCGAGAGCTTGCTTCAATCCATAGGGTCCTAATGGATTTAACCATGGCAACTGGTGAAAAAGTTTCATCATAGTCAATACCATGAATTTGTTTGAAACCTTTTGCTACCAGTCGACCTTTAAAGGTTTGTACATTACCATCCATGTCGGTCTTCTTCTTGAAAATCCATTTGCACCCTATGGGTCTCACCCCTTCAGGTGGGTCAACCAAAGTCCATACTTGGTTTGCATACATGGATTCCATCTCAGATTTCATGGCCTCTTGCCATTTCTCAGAATCAGTGCCCATTATAGCTTCTTGATAAGATGACGGCTCATCCTCATCAATAAGTAGTAAGTCACCTTGTTGAGTCACAAGAAATCCATATCTCTGTGGCTCCCGGTGTTCTCTTACAGACCTACGCTGGGCTTGTATCTCTTAAGCAGGCACTTCATCCACAACAACTGGTGACTGCTCTGTTTCCATCTCAATATCATGTTCAGTGTTTTCTTGTGGTTGAACTTCACTAAGTTCTATATGTCTCCCACTGGTTTTTCTAGAAATAAATTCTCTTTCAAGAAAGACACCAGTCCGAGCAACAACCACTTTGTTCTCGGTGGGATAATAGAAATAGTATCCTTTCGTTTCCTTAGGATATCCCATAAACACTTATCAGATTTGGGTCCAAGTTTGTTAGAGGCGTGACGTTTCACGAAAGCCTCACAACCCCAAATCTTCATAAAAGACATACTAGGACGTTTCCCAGTCCATATCTCATATGGTGTCTTTTCCACTGATTTAGATGGAACACGGTTCAGTATGAATATTGCTGTTTCTAAAGCATGTCCCCAAAAGGATATCGGAAGATCTGCATGACTCATCATTGATCGAACCATGTCCAACAAGGTTCGATTCCTCCTTTCGGATACACCATTCCATTGTGGAGTATACGGAGTAGTGAGTTGTGGGACTATCCCACACTCCTTTAGATAGCCATGAAACTCTTGGCTTGGGTATTCACCTCCTCGATCTGATCGAAGGCTTTTGATACTTTTACCAAGTTGGTTTTGTACTTCATTCTTGAAATCCTTGAACTTTTCAAAGGTTTCATGCTTATGTTTCATAAGATACACATACCCATATCTACTGAAGTCATCAGAAAATGTAACGAAGTATTGAAAACCACCTCTAGCATGTGTTCTTATTGGTCCACATACATCACTATGTATAAGACTCAATAAATCATTTGTCCTTTCAACATGTCCCTTGAAAGGAGCTTTAGTCATCTTGCCCATTAAACAAGCTTCACATGTTTCATATGATTCAAAATCAAATGAATCCACTACTCCATCCTTATGAAGTTTTGATATGCGATTCTCGTTTATATGGCCCAAGCGACAATGCCAGAGATAAGTTGGATTAGAATCATTATTCTTAATCCTTTCAGTATTTATGTTATAGACAGGCATATCAAGATTTAATATATAAAGACCATTAATCATTTGTGCATTAGCATAAAACATATCATTTAAATAAATGGAGCAACAATTGTCCTTTATAATAAATGAAAATCCACACTTGTCCAAACAAGAAATAGAAATAATGTTTTTAGTAATCGACGGCACAAAATAACAATCTTTTAAATCTAAAATTAAGCCAGAAGGCAAAGATAATGAATAATCTCCTATTGCTAATGCAACAACTCTTGCTCCATTTTCAACTCGGAGATCAACCTCGCCTTTCGCCAACAACCTACTCCTTTTGAGATCCTGCACATCAACACAAATGTGAGAACCACATCCAGTATCTAATACCCATGATGAAGAAGTAGATAAATTGACTTCTATAACAAAAATACCTGAAGTGGAAGTCACACTTCCCTTCTTCTTCTTAAGATCCTCCAGATAAACTTTGCAATTTCTTTTCCAATGTCCGGTCTCACCGCAATGGAAACAGTTCCCCTCTTTTGCCACTCCTCCCTTTGGCTTTAGTGCAGAAGTATGTGGCTTGTAGCCTTTAGCTTTAGTCTTTCCTTTGCTCTTATTCACAATAAGAACATTTGTAGGCTTAGACTTCTTGCTGTTAGCTTCAAAAGTTCTCAGCATGCCAAGCAACTGTGGTAGAGTCTTTTCAATTTCAATCATATTGTAATTCAAGACAAATTGACTGAAACTTTCAGGCAACGATTGCAAGATCACGTCAGTGGCCAACTCTTGGTCCAATGGAAAACCCAGCTTCTCCAAATTCTCAATGTACCCAATCATCTTGAGTACATGAGTTCCAACTAGGCTTCCTTCTACCATTCTACACTGGAATAACGCTTTAGAGACGTCATACCTCTCTTGTCTTGCTTGTTGTTGGTACAGTTGCTTTAGGTGCTCGATCATATCGAACGCCTCCATTTCCTCATGTTGCTTCTGAAGCTCAGAGTTCATGGTGGCAAGCATAAGGCACCCAACATCAAGTGCGTCATTTTGATGCTTCTTGTAAGCATCTCTATCGGCTTTAGCAGCCGTCAAGGGAGGTTCCTCAGCAGGTAAGGGTTCCTCTAGGACATATTGTTTTTTCTCTTGTTTGAGGACAATCCTCAAATTCCTATACCAGTCTAGGAAATTAGTCCCATTAAGTTTGTCCTTCTCAAGGACCGATCGCAATGATAGTGTGCTTGTAACGTTGTTGGTTGCCATGGATATCTACAATATAAATATGCAAAATAAGTTTATGATTTTAATCATTTAATATGGTCTTATATTAAATGACACTCCCACTATTTTGTTTAAAATTATCAACCCTCGAAAACTCTAGTGGGCCAAGATCCATATTTTACTTAATCTTGAGTTAGCTTTGGCTAATCGCCCAAGACTCGGTTATTTAGGTAGACAACTCTTTGTCAATTACAATCACATGCAATTCTTGGATGGTTGGACGAACAACGCTTTGTTCAAATTCATCTAATGAATTATTTTCCAACCCCATGCCTCTAGGTTCCCAATCCTATTGAGATAACGCTAGTTAAGTCGAACCCAATTTTAAAATAACACGGATATCACTTTTATCCTTTTACGCCTTACTAAGATTGTCACGGTGCTTTGTTTTGGCAAACCCACACATGTTCAATCGAAGTCTTGACGAGTATTTTTAATTGGAAGGCATCTTGAAACTTAATATTATAAGAGGGATTTATTGATCTCATGATTTTATTAATATTGAAAATATGTCTGGTACATATATGAATATATACATATCTACATATATGTATATCAAGCATCAATATTAAATAAAACATTAAACATGCATCTCATACATCAACATAAAATAAACGTGACATGGTTATAGCCCCAACTAATGATTTTCTCAAGCCAATGGGAAAACACTATAAGGTCAACCTAAGGTAACTTCTCCAAGCACCTCTATGGCTCCCTTTTGTGAATGGCCTCCTCTTCCCGGCACCTTGGTCCATCTTCATTGATCTCCATCGATAAAATAAACTATATTATATAACATTTACAAGATATAGAGAATTCCTCGAGTCACATTCGAGGGGAACATAGGGGAGGGATAACATTTAGGCAAAGTAGAGAAGGTACGACTCGCAGGCCGTAATAAATTACAAACATTCACAAAATCCTATCTAATAGGTCATATGTCTATAACCATGCACCATGCTCAAACAACACATAAAACATGCTATAACATTTAATTAATTAAATTCTAAACATTTTAAAATTTAATTCTAATTAAAACTGTAAAATAAAATTTTATGAAAATTATCGTACGCTCGGGACATCACATGCCACGAATACTTGGCGATAACCACACGGCTGGACCATGCATGAGCCCAGGGTTCGAAACCCTAGTCCAAGACACGGTCCAAGCTCGTGTGTCCATGCGGCGGCCGCTAGGGTTCAAAACCCTAGCCGTCTATAGCCACAAGGTTCAAAACCTTGTCATAACGCTCGGCCTTTCATTGCACGATTCATGACGGTGGTGGCTCGACCATCTCGAGCCAAGGGGTTCGAAAAACCCTAGCTCTCACGTGGAGGTAGCCACCAACCTTTTAATCGAGCCAAAAGGGATCTAATCCCTAGCCATGTTTCGACACCTCCATGCACAACCATGAGCTACAACGGCTAGACCATCTCGAGCCAAGGGTTCGAAAACCCTAGCCCTCATGTGGTAGCCGTGGGTCAAGTATTATGGTGGTGTCCGAACCATCAAGAGCCATGGGCTCGGCTTTTCGCCTTCGTGTATCGTATACATAAATTGTCAATTATATCATATATAATTTTACGATGATTTTCACAAACTCGATTTACTCATATCATATATGATTATACAGTTTTAAAGCATGCAATATAATTCTAAATATGATTAAACGATTAACCACATAATTCCGATATGAGCTTTGTACACGGCTCTGATACCACTGTATGGAATCCAACACACAAGTGCGCAGCGGAAATTAAAACTATGGATTCCTAACCGAGGACCTATACAGAGTATTCATATCGGAATGATTAAAAGAGTCTCACCCTTGTAGCGTGTTTGAAGCAGATTCCACGTTGTAGCACCACGAGTCACAAACAAAAGTTTGCACCTTTGTCTCTACGGTATCCACACGATCAAATCGAAAGGGATAGTTCAAGAACAAGTTGCTAGACTCGTTCTTAAACCGGAACAATAACCACACACGATTCTAAATCGAATGAAGATAGCCGGAAAACCAAACGAGATCAAAGCGGCGGCCGTGATGCCTCAGTTTTTGGGTGGTGGCCGAGAGCTTCTTTTAGGTGGCTACTAGGTTTTGAGACAAATTAACACTTAAATCCCCTCAAAACCTTATAAGATTATATATATATATTAGACTTAATTAAAGGTTCAAGACTTTCTTAAAGTCTCATGGGCCCAAACCCATGATTTAATTAAATCCTCATAATCTTATAATTAAGACTCTTCTTAATTAATTAATTCATCAAATGAATTTAATTCCCCTTTTTGATTTAATCTTTTGTACGAAATCTTGCAATGTTGGCAGTGAGATAAAATCTCATTTTATGTCACAAGCAATGAGCGGTATCTAGCAACACATCAAGGCTACCCAAATTACAAGAATGTCATTGACTCGACATAACCTAAGAACTTGTGATAATATTAACCATGTAACTTAATCCCTTTGTCCAATGTGTTTAGATTGAACACGAGTCATGGAATAGTCATACTCGTATATTCAATTTTTATTTCTTGATCCCCAAGTAGAACTAGAATAAACGAATAAGCTCGACATCACAAATCGACTCATTCGAGCATGGCCATGCATTTTAGTCTTACTTGATCAAGGGCCCAAACACTTCTCCTGTTATATAGGAGGGACAAATCCTATCTTGATCAATCAACATCCCTCTACATAGTTCGTAGTGTATCCAATATTTGCCTTTATAGTTTACCCTGTTACAGGTAACATTTGACAATATCAAGATACATAACTCCTTATGTTGGGATCTCTGATGATCTCAAGTCGTAAGGATTACATACATTATTATCACTATGAGAATTGCTTATGACACTCATATAACTATCCATGTAGCATTCTTATGGTGGGTTTGTCCAGTACATTGTTCTCTAACATGTACCCATGTGTTGGTTTGATATCTCATATCCATGAACAATTCATCAATCAAAACATACTAGTCTCAATGCATTATCATTATCCCGATTCATGATAATACTTGACTATGGACAATCTTTAAGAATAATACAATATTATTCTAAGGACATTAACTTATATATCAGTTCATATTGCATAGATATTCGAATAAGATATAATAATGATTTGCCATTTATAAAATCATAATACAGTGTATGTCATAAACAATCATCTAATGACTTGTCTTAGGGCATATCCCAACACATACTAAGTGGAATTCCATCAAATGCTTGTGCGAGTTTTCACCTGCAAGACCATGAAAAGATCGCAATAATTGAATTAAGCCAGACTTAAGTTCAAAGTTTACATTGATGGAAAGTGATGCAGAGAGGTTGTTGATCCAAGTTAGGATTCGCCAACTGTCTCAAGCTTTGATTGGCAGCCATCGTGTTCCTCTCTTCTTCTTCCTCAAGTATCCTTGCTCTCTTCTTCTCCGATGTAGTGTCCTCTCGATTTCAGGATCGTAGTGAAAATTATCTTCGTGAGCAGACGATTCAACTGTACTCATTAACAAACCCAAGTAGCAGAAAAAATAAAAATAAAGTTAACACAAAAGTAAACGCCTTCCCCAGCGGCGACGCCAAAATTTGGTGTGTGTTTTATCATGTACGCCCAAATTAACCCCACTCTTAGTAATACTAATGTAGTAGTGAAAGTAGGGATCGATTCCACGAAGAAGGGTATTCTCTTGTGTTAACGGAAAACCAAATAACAAAGTAACAATTAGGGGTTTTTGCAATTTTTACTATAACTTAATTAAACTAAATCAAGCAACTCACTAGATTATCAAGATTAAAAAGCAATTCTTTGTTTTTGGTTAACTTTACCTTTGGAAATTATTCACTTGATCATCAAATACAAAGGACTCGATTTTATTCAATTATTCATCAATTAACTTAATTGTTCCCTCACCTTAATCGTAGTTAAATAGAAAACAGTATTCATATTCGACTCTTATCAAATCCTTAACCAAAACTGCAGCCGTTAAGATTAATTCAATGATAGCTTCAAAAACTAATAAGTTTGATGAATCTAATCAATAAAAACTACAGTTGTTAGAATCAATTATCCAATCGTTTTTCCTAAGAATTTAATAACACCAACAACAGGTAATTATCAATCTTAGTTGATTCTTAATTAGCCTTAGATTGTGTATATGATTACTAGGTGATCAATCTATCAATCAAACACAACAATCATAACAATCAAAATCTGAAAAACAAATTGAAATTGGATTACAATCAAACAATCAAAATAAAATTCTCACAAGTATTTTAATTCCCAAAGGCATGTATCCATCAATGATCGCTTATTTTTTTAAACAGAAAATTTCTCAATGTAGCGATTCTACCGCAAGTGCACGGTGTCAAGTTTTAGTGTAGTGATATATAAGAAAGGATGTCGAACCCACATGGACTAACGTATAAGTACCAAATAAAATTAGCAAAACTATATTTAGCCTACGAAAAAGATGATTAATTAAAATTAAACTAAAGACTTAATAAACTCAAAACTAAAACAACTCCTTTGAAGATGCGAAGGAATTCCGCTCAAGAAATCTATCAAGATGTTCGTTCAATTGTGTTATCGACAATGATTTGTTTGTTAAAACAATTACTTATCAATCAATTCTTAAGGTGACGGATTTCCGAATATAATCAATACACTCTCTCGAGCTATATTGAAACTAGTAATAAATTGACACAAGTAACCTCGTTCACTTAAACCAATTTAATACCGAATAAATCTCTATGAAAACCGTTGATCTTTAAATCTTTCAATTTTAAGTGACCACGTATGTGATTTAATCTCTCGATCTAAATCTTAAACATACAACATGAATTATTTTAGCGTATTATAATTTCATCTCTCGATCTCAATTATAATTCACAAATTCAATCAAAGGTTGCTAGGCTTTGATAGCATGAAGCATATAATTCATGAACAAAAGAAATCAATCCACTCAAACACAACCAAATCAAAGATTCAAACACAATATTCCTTAAACTTGATAAAATAAACCAGATTAAATTCAAATCAAATTTAACAAGATGTTTAATCGTCTCTCAACCTCAAAAACATCAAATAAATATGAAAATCAAATTAATCTAGAGTTTAGAAATACGATAAACGTAGGAGCGACTCTGTGCGTTGACCGATCTTTCTTCTCAAGCTTCCTTCCTTGCACTTTAAAGGATTCTTCAACTTCTCTTGTTCCGGGAAGATGAATGGCGGCTCAAGAATTATTTAGGTCTGATTCTATTCAGAATAATGGATGCAATTTTCGTGCCTTTTTTCCTAATTTATAGAGGAGGGGGAATATGGAAGAGTTTCCAAAAATCAAAACCAAATCAAGCTTTTAAAATTCTGAAAATTCTCCGTCTCGGTCGATCGGTTGATATGTCTCGATCGATCGAGCGCCTTCAGCTTCCGAGTATGAATTTCTCTGCCTCGCTCGATCGATCGAGGTAAGACTTCCGATCGATCGAGCTTCTTCACTTTTTCTTGCCTAATTCTCTGCCAGTGTCTATCGATCGAGAAGGTTTTTCCGATCGATCGAGAGTCTCTTTTCTTTGTTGGCCAAAACTTCTGCCTCTTCCGATCGATCGACCTCCTGTTCCGATTGATCGAGAATGCCAGAACTCAAATTCTTCATTTATTGGCTTGATTTGATCCGTTTTCTTCCTTGTAACTCAATTCTTCCATATTCCACCTAGATTCCTAAAACAATCAAATAAATATCAAAAAGCATAACATCTTCGAGGAATCTACACGAATATATATATAAATCAAAGCCCAAATACGCGTAATAATCAACCCTATCAACTCCCCCAAACTTAGATTTGATCGTCCTCGAGCAAACATTAAGATCAGAATGCAAAGTTCATCATCAATACTTTGAATGAATTAACTTAGCAACTCAATCGTAAAAGCTCCGAAATCCCACTAACACTTCAACCATAAATCAATCCAAAAATTAACAAGAAGTGTTTTCTCCTAAGCCAAGCAATATATCGCAAAAATCGGAACGTGCGTGTGTGTTCATGTCAATCTTGAGTTTCATATATACTTTTAGGATCAAATAATGCCATAAAACTCAAAGTCAAGATTTACTATTAAACACTCCATAAGCCTACTTTTCAAGCACTTCTCCACTAATGTAATTATTCCCTAGACTTGGATTAATAGGTCTTTTAAAGCTTGTAATGTTTGGCCTAGGTGTTTGGCTTCAAAGAAAAGATAGGGAAATACAAAGAGAGAGTATAATCATAGAAAATTCAAATGTTTAGCACACTTTGAGCTTCTCTTCTTTTTTCTAGCCTTGGCCACTTTGGGTCTTGTTTATTCAATTTTTCTCAAGGCTTTTTGACTATCTTTTTCTTTTCTCATTCAACAATTTTTTCAACAATAAGCTCATATTAATGTTTAGCAAATCAAGTGCATCTAATGAGAATCATTATACTCCCTTAGGGTTAAAATAAAATCTTCAATTTAGGCTCAAGTAGGTGGGTATAATGAGGTTGCCAAAGAATGTTGAATGGGGCTAATAGTATGTTAAACATACTCCATTCTTTTATCATTTAGGCTCAAATTAGGGACTAGACATTGAGATAAACATGGTAAGCTTGAAAGGCTCAAACGGTCCAAAGATCGCCTAAATCATTTCCAAGTCTAGTTCATAACTATAAAATTTCGCCTCAAAGTGCTCTAAAATAGGTTCTAAAGTGCTTCAAGATCCTCAAGACAAATCATAGTTAACACAATTGTTCCAATATACAATTCACTCAATCATGAGCCAAAAGTGCTCAAAATATTCCTCAATTTTTGAAATATTAACTCAACTAAAGATATTCACAAACAAGTCAAAATATTCAAGATTTAAGTTGAGATGGGGATTAATATCATCATGTAATACCATTGCAAGTCTAATTCATTATTTCTAAACGATGAACTCATTTCAAGAATATTTTTTTTATGTGCCCAAAAATGATCTAATCTCATTATAGATCAGTCATGCAAGGAAGTAACACAAGAAAACAACAGAAACCAGTAAACACCCCCACCCCCCCCCCCCCAAACTTAGTACATGCATTGCCCTCAATGTATGTGGTAGCGTTTATCGTGTATGCCCAAATTAACCATTCTTCAGTTAATAGCAAAAATATGTAGTAGTGGAAGTAGGGATCGATCTCACAGGGAAGGTAAATTTATTCCGTGCCAAAAATGAATAGTAACAAGGGGGTTTTAGGAGGAATGATTACTACTAAGCAAATTCTAAAATTAAACTAATTAACGAGATTAACTAAGATGATTTAAACTTATGAGAGCGAAGCGATTCTTGGTTTCCAGGTAACCGTACTTTTGGAAAATTATCTTTTAGTCATCAAATCAAAACATTCGAATTCTTTCAATTATCTATCGATTGGAAATTCAATTCCTACTCATCTTATTCGTAGTCAAAGAGAAAACATCATTCAATTCAACCCTTACCAAATCTCTAATCACCACTATAGCTGTTAATGATTAAATCAATGATAGTTTTCAAAACTAATGAGTTCGATAAATCTAATCAATGAAAACTACAGCCGTTAAAATTGATTACTCAACCGTTTCTCCTAAGAATTCAATAACACCTACAGCCGGTTAATTATTGATCTTAGTTGTTCTTAACAAACTATCGATTATGCAATTGAATATTAGGTGATCGGTCTAATACACAAACACAACAATCATGGAATTCGAAATTTGAGAAACAAATTGAAATTGAAATCTAATTCAACAATCAAACCAAATTCTCATAAAAGATTTAAATCCAAAAGTAGGCATCCCTTCAACCAAGAATCAAAGGGTTTTAGCCTAGCATAATTAAATCTAAAATCAATAAAAATTCCATGGAAAACATTAAATAAATAAAGGAAAAGAAATTACTAATATAAATCACGATTCCGGCTTGTCGATTCCGGTTCCGTTCTTCGTTGTTCTTGAAGAAAACTTGAAAGCAAATTAATCTAAAATCTCCAAAAATTCTAAGAGTATGAAAAACTATGCCTAAGAAGTGAATAAATCGAGTTATGGGGGTTGGTGGCTGATAAAATAGGTTACAATCTTCTAAACATGGTAAAAGACATAATTTCCTAATTTTCGGACTCTTCGGCGATCGATCGCCTTGAATGTGGCGATCGATCGCTGCATTATTTTTTTTCGGAAAAACCCTTGAGGCGATCGATCGCTATAAAGTGGCGATCGATCGCCGAGCTCCAGTAGACTTTGGCGATCGATCGCCACTTCTTCGTGATTGATCGCTGACCCGTAAATTTTGATGCAAATGTTTCTGTCCATAGGCGATCGATCTCCTCTTCGTGGCAATCGATCTCCTCCTTCAAAATTACATTTTTGCCCTTTTCTTGATCAACTTTGAGTCCTTGTCATGTCCATGTCTCTTCTTGGTCTTTACACATCATTTTTAGCTCGTTTTCTTCGATTGTACCTATAATTAACACAAATATACGATTAGGTAGCATACGTATCAATTTATCCATCAAAACCTACCAAATCGTAGACAATTAAGAACTCAAGATGTGTCTATTTATAGTCACATCAAACTCCCCCATACTTACTCTTTACTCGACCTCGAGTAAACAAATAAAACTACAATGTTTTTGGTTGGCTCATAGGTTCATAACAAAGCAACTTGTCCTCACTTTAATGCCTCAACAATTTTAACATGCATAATAATGAACGGCGGTGAAAAGTTAACAGTGGAACAAGTTCAATCCCTAAACATTTCGTACCCAACGAAGTAGTGAACGTGTGTGTGTGGTCATAAACAAGTGTTGTGTACAAATTATAGATCCAAAATATGCAAAACCATAATAGTTCAAGTCATACACTAACACAAGTATAAGCTCACTTGCACACTCTTCTCCACTATCTTAGCTACTTTGCAAACACAAATCAAGTAGGTCTTTATTAGCTTGTAGCTTGGCCTAGGTATTGGCTTATGAAAGAAAGGGTAAGGATATTCAAACAAGAGAGTGTGATGAAATGCACACTAAAAGCTTCTCTTCTTGTATGAATTTTTCAACTTCGTTCTTTTTTGCAAGGTTTATTTCAACACTTTGCTTCTTTTGTGCCTTGGCTCCCATTGGAGTCATATTTTTATCTATTTTTTTTTCAAGGCATCCCTTTTTCTTTCATACATTCCATTCTTTTGACAATTAAGCTCACAAATATACTTCAATGATTCCCAAGTGCATTTGAATGAAATACATCATACTCCCTTAAAAGGTATGGATTAAAATCACATTTAGGCTTAAAGGGTAGGATGATAAGCTAGTCAAGAAATGTTGAATGGGGGTCTTTAGTATGCTTAGCATACTACCATTCTTTTACATTTAAGGCTCAAAATAGGTACTAGAGAATGATTTTGTTTACATGGTAGGCTTGAAAGGCTCAAATGCATCAAAGATTGCCTATATCACTTTCATGTTTGCAAGTAGTCTAGACATACGCCTCAAAGAGCATGTAGTTAAGTTCTAGCATGTATTAGAGACTTCTTAAGACTATCACAAAGTTCACACAATCTTCACTAAGCTATGCACACTTCACAAGCCATGACAATAATGTGCTAAAATTATTCAACTTACTAAGTTAAAATACACTTTGCTTTAGAGTTAAAATACACTTTGCTTTAGAGTTCAAAGTTAACAATTCACCTATGTTCAAAAGCATGCATGATATCAATTAGGTTTCATCATGGGCTAGTGATTCTAAGCATGTGTTCATTACTAACTATGAGCTCAAAATTTTAAATTTTTTGATATTTTTGTATGTTTGTAATAGAAAAGCAATAACACACACTAATCCCTCCCCCATACTTAAATCTTACATTGTCCCCAATGTAAGGCAAAAAGATAAGAGAAAAGAAAAGTTCAACTAAAAAGCAATAAAAATAAAAGGGTAAAAGGGAAACTAACTCCCCTTGGGTTGCCTCCCAAGCAGCGCCTCTGTTTAACGTCGGTGGCCCGACGCCAGTCCTCTATCAAGGTGGGTGATGCGGTGTCGCTCTGTCCTTCCTTAACCACCTCAATATCTTTTTCACTCCTCGATATTTTGGCTTGTTGCTCTTTGAGTGGTCGTCCCCAGTCTTTGTTACTCCTCCAGCATTTGTTGCTTGCTTTGGTCGATCCGGAGGTTGCTTCTTTCCAATGGTACGATCCTGCAATTGAGAAATAAGAGGGTCAGCAGTATCATCAGTAGATAAAGCAGCAATAGTATGAACAGTATGCACAGGAGGAGGACCCATACCTCTCTTCTCGTCAAGGCCATCAGTAGCCTTTCCCATTTCCCACAACTCATCATTATCAAAATCAGAATCATAATCATCATGTACATCAATAGCGTAACTTGAATGCTCAAGAGGTTTAATGGGTTCATACATGTTGAATTTTTCAATTTCACCATTAGACTCCATGGTTATCAAACCGCTATTCATATTGATTACTGAGTTTGATGATTTCAAGAATGGTCTTCCTAAAATAATTAGACTAGAAGGATCACCATTTCTCATGTCTAAGACATAGAAATCGGCTGTGAAGACCAAGTTATTTACATGCACAACTACGTCCTCAATTATCCCCTTAGGTATGACCGTGGATTTATCAGCCAAGTGAATAACTGCGCTATTTCTTTTTAAAGGTCCCATCTTCAGTTGAGAGTACATTGAGTAAGGCATGACATTTATGGACGATCCTAAATCGAGCATAGCCTTCTCAATCCTAATAGACCTAATCTCACATGGGATAAAGAACATACCTGGGTCCTTGCATTTAATGGGGATGCTTCTTTGGTTATCCGCCGAAACATTGTCATTGAGCTCAACTTTGGGCTGCCCTTTGTGTTCCTTGCTTTGATCCTCCACGATCTCATGCAATGGGGCTTGCTCTTTGCAACGTGTACTCATCTTGTAGAGCCCTTTGAGTCCGGCACCTTTCCTATTGTCCTTCAATGCTTGGGGGAAAGGGGGTGGTAATTTATATTCAGAAAGTTTAGGGAACTCACCTTGTGGTTCCTCCCCTTGCATTGGCTCTTCAACACCTGTCTCTGTCTCCGTCATCTCTTCTTTTTGGGGTGGCGTCAGTACCACCTTCTCTTCAGCTACCTCTTCATTCACATTCACTGTGATAGCACTCACATGTTCCCGGGGGTTCATCTCTGGTTGTGACAGCAGTCCATTTGAAATCCTTGCTTCGATCTTGCTGATTGAAGTCGCCAATTGTCCCATCTGCGTCGTCAAGCTCTGGATGCTCGCCCTCGTCTCCTGTTGAAATTGTAAGCTATTTTCAGCAATAATTTTGATGCTATGCTCTAACCTGTCAGAAGGAGGGTGCGCTGGCGGTGGTGGAGGCCTCTGGTATGGTGGTCTGTAGGGTTGAGGTTGGTGCATCTGCGGGTTCCCATAGCCTTGGTTCGGATGGTCTCTCCACCCTTGATTGTAGTTGTTTGGTGGATGGTCATAATTCCTTTGTGGTGGCCCTGGGAATCCTCCTGCAGCATTCACATTCTCCGTGGTTGTCTCTTATAGTGAGGGGCATGCGTCTGTGGAATGGTTCGCAGCCAAACAGATTCCACACGGCTTTGTCTTTCCTACATTTCCACCTGCCATACCACACACAAGAAAAGTGAGGTCTATCAGTTGTTGTTCTATATGTGATACGTTTACCTCTTTTCTTTGTGGTTGTCCATGGCGCACAGATCCGAATTGTTGGGAGTTGGCCGCCATGTTAGCTATCAACCGTCTAGCTTCCTCCGCTGTTTTATCTATAAATGTTCCTCCGCTTGCCGCATCCACTAAGTTCCTGTCAGAAGAAAGTAAACCTTCATAAAAGTATTGGATGAGAAGGTGTTCACTTATCTGGTGTTGTGGACAACTTGCGCACAACTTCTTGAATCTCTCCCAGTACTCGTGTAGTGATTCCTCGTAGAGCTGCTTCACACCATATATCTCTTTCTTCAAGTTCGTTGCCCTTGAAGCTGGGAAGTACTTTTCTAGGAATACTCTTTGTAAGTCAGTCCACGTGGTGATCGGTCCGGATGGTAAGTAGAAGAGCCAGTCTTTTGCAGCGTCCTTTAGAGAAAACGGGAACGCTCTTAGCTTTATTTGATCCTCAGTGATTCCGGTCGGCTTCATGGTAGTGCACACCACGTGGAACTCCATCAGATGCTTATGTGGGTTCTCTCCTGCAAGACCATGAAAAGCTGGCAATAAGTGAATTAAACCAGATTTAAGTTCGAAATTTACGTTATTGGCCAGAGCAGGGAAACTGATGCAGACCGGTTGTTGATCCAAGTTAGGATTCGCCAACTGCCTCAAGCTTTGATTTGCAGCCATGTTGTTCCTTTCTTCCTCTTCAAGCAGCCTTGCTTCTCTCCTTCTCTGATGTAGCGTCCTATCAATCTCAGGATCATAGTGAAAGTTATCTTCGTGATTGAACGATCCACCTGTACTCATTAACAAACCAAAGTAGTAATGCGGGATAAAAATAAAAAAAAAATCGACACAAATAAATGTTGCCTTCCCCGGCAACGGCGCCAAAATTTGGTAGCGTTTATCGTGTACGTCCAAATTAACCCTTCTTCAGTTAATAGCAAAAATATGTAGTAGTGGAAGTAGTGATCGATCTCACAGGGAAGGTAAATTTATTCCGTGCCAAAAATGAATAGTAACAAGGGGGTTTTAGGAGAAATGATTACTACTAAGCAAAATTCTAAAATTAAACTAATTAACGAGATTAACTAAGATGATTTAAACTTATGAGAGCGAAGCGATTCTTGGTTTCCAGGTAACCGTACTTTTGGAAAATTATCTTTTAGTCATCAAATCAAAAATTCGAATTCTTTCAATTATCTATCGATTGGAAATTCAATTCCTACTCATCTTATTCGTAGTCAAAGAGAAAACAGCATTCAATTCAACCCTTACCAAATCTCTAATCACCACTACAGCTGTTAATGATTAAATCAATGATAGTTTTCAAAACTAATGAGTTCGATAAATCTAATCAATGAAAACTACAGCCGTTAAAATTGATTACTCAACCGTTTCTCCTAAGAATTCAATAACACCTACAGCCGGTTAATTATTGATCTTAGTTGTTTCTTAACAAACTATCGGTTATGCAATTGAATATTAGGTGATCGGTCTAATACACAAACACAACAATCATGGAATTCAAAATTTGAGAAACAAATTGAAATTGAAATCTAATTCTAACAATCAAACCAAATTCTCATAAAAGATTTAAATCCAAAAGTAGGTATCCCTTCAACCAAGAATCAAAGGGTTTTAGCCTAGCATAATTAAATCTAAAATCAATAAAAATTCCATGGAAAACATTAAATAAATAAAGTAAAAGAAATTACTAATATAAATCACTATTCCGGCTTGTCGATTCCGGTTCCGTTCTTCGTTGTTCTTGAAGAAAACTTGAAAGCAAATTAATCTAAAATCTCCAAAAATTCTAAGAGTATGAAAAACTACGCCTAAGAAGTGAATAAATCGAGTTATGGGGGTTGGTGGCTGATCGATCGCTGCATTATTTTTTTTTCGGAAAAACCCTTGAGGCGATCGATCGCCGAGCTCCAGTAGACTTTGGCGATCGATCGCCACTTCTTCGCGATCGATCGCTGACCCGTAAATTTTGATGCAAATGTTTCTGTTCATAGGCGATCGATCTCCTCTTCGTGGCAATCGATCTCCTCCTTCAAAATTACATTTTTGCCCTTTTCTTGATCAACTTTGAGTCCTTGTCATGTCCATGTCTCTTCTTGGTCTTTACACATTATTTTTAGCTCGTTTTCTTCGATTGTACCTATAATTACACAAATATACGATTAGGTAGCATACGTATCAATTTATCCATCAAAACCTACCAAATCGTAGACAATTAAGCACTCAAGATGCGTCTATTTCTAGTCACATCAGTATGGTAAACAATAAGTGCAAAAGCAAAGCACATACCTCGACAACGATCGTCAGTGATCGTCGTCCTCATCAGGCTCCGGAGGTGGTACTGGGTAATATGGCTCCTCAGGCTGGTATGGTGGGTGTGGCGGATAATCCGGTGGTGGTGGTTGATGGTATGGCGGGAATGGTCGAAATTGCGGCTCAGGCGGGAACTGCATATCTGGGAAATCTTGTGCCAAGGCATTATTCCATGCACATTGGTATTGCAGGTGCTGACTTATCTGTGCTTGGCCCCACTGTAGTTCCCGTTGCAAATTTTGGATGCCCTGCTGCTCCAGGCGGAGGTCTTGGAGATCCCTGTGAAGGGACCCCAAGGTAATTGATGAATGCTCTGCAGCGGAAGAGGAGGATGACCCAGCATGTCTGCTGCTCGAGGGTCATGGCTCGGCCCTTCGTCGGCCTGTAGGAGGTGGTGGCCCATCAACCAAAATTGGTCCTTTAGGTGGTTGGAGCTCCTCGTCGGCGTCCCACTTCACTCCACCTCTCTTGCATAGAGCTGTGATAGTAGATGGAAAAGGTAGTGCAGAGGTGGGTGGACTCCGGCCGATGTCACAGATGTGTTCATTGATAATGTGCCCCAAATCCACCGTTTGCCCTATAAGTATGGCATAAAACAGAGCAGCTCTCTCCTTAGTAACCTCAGAAGTGTGGGTCGATGGCATGACCCGGGCGGCTATGAAAGAGAACCAAGCTTGTGCTCTGGTTTCAGATGTTTCTTCAGGACCAATTGGGGCTCACCATTGCTGTTTCTTTGCCAGTCAATCTCCTCAATACTGATTACCGATAATACCTCATCGTAATTGATCAGGCTCGTCTTGAATGCTTGGTAATCACTATTCTTTATTGAAGGCATCCTAAAAATTGCATTTAACTTGAATCGATCATATTCAATATCCTTACCCCTGACAAATAAAAGTTCCCTTGAATTTGGGTGGACCGTCCTCAAATTAGCATAGAATTCCCTCACTACCGGGACCACCGCATCAATAGGTTGTTGGATGAATTCAAACCACCCCCGTCGCCTAGCTTCTTGAATGACCGTGCATTCAAGCTTATCCAAACTCATTCCCCTTTCGCGACTGAGGGGTTTGCGGTGATAGCTTGGGTACAATTCCGCCGCTACGGAATTCACAAAGCGCCGCTCATCATAATCTGCAGCCGAAGTAGTGGCTTCGACTTGCTTTTGCTTTCTCTTTGGCGCCATTGATATTTACAATTCTTACTTCGTCAATCCCAACCACAACAATTAATCACTAATATCACAAACCACAACAAGAATTTACCAATCTTACCAACCAACCTTTCACTTCCCCAAAATTTAACTACTCACTTTCCAAATTCACCAAACACTTCAACCTTATATATCCAAACAACAATATTCACTAAATTATGGATATAGAGAAGAGTTGAAACCATATACCATGAAAATCTAGGTGATGGTTTGGAATCTTGCTTGAGTTCCTCTTTGTTGATGAAATCTCCCAATTTCAGTTGTAGATCTTCAAATCTGTTGCAAAAAGTGTGATTAGATGAAGCTTTGAAGCTTATATTGCAAGATTTGTGAGTGTGTGGGAAGATTATAGGAAGAAATTGGGGATTAGGTTAAAAGAGGCGATTTTTCTTCTGCACAAACTTTGGAAAAGTTGGGAATGATATCTGATGGAATCGAGTTTAAAAACCAAATTATCCGTCACTCGATCGATCGAGAGATGCTGCTCGATCGATCGAGCGAGATAGATAGAACATTTTCTCCTCTTTTTATAACTTTTCTCGATCGATCGAGACAAGTCACTCGATCGATCGAGACTTCCAGAACAATGTTTCACCAAATTTTTAAATGTTCGGTTCGCCCCACCAATTGGACTCATTCCATATTTCTGCATTTGAAAATTAACGCACGGAGTTAGGCTCGAAAAATAACAAAAATGAAAATAAAAACAATTAGGCTAACAAATGAAAAACAAGGGATAGAGGAAAGTTCTTAATTTATAGTCCCAAGCTGGACTGTCACCTCCGTCTCAGTGGTCCGTTTTTGCTTGCTCCTTCGGGTTTTTCACCGTATCAGTAAGGAGTGTCCCTTGAGCTCGTCCATGAATTATAGCTGCTAGTTGCCCCACTTGAACCTCCAAGTTTTTTATAGATGCATCCTGATTTTGCATCCTTGTTTCAGTCGATGAAATTAACTTGGTCAAGAGCTCCTCCATACTCGGCTTAGGCACATTCCTCGGTTGTTATTGTGGGTTCAACACGTTGTTTTGGTTGGACCATTGCAAGTTCGGATGATTTCTCCATCCCGGGTTGTAAGTATTGGAGTATGGGTTGTTGGGCTGCCTGTTTCCTACATAATTCACGGACTCATTAGACTGTATGAATGGATTACCTGCCTGGCACTAAGTGCTTGGATGATTACTTCCACATAATTCGCAAGTGATAACTTGAGCTTGCATTGCTGTCATGCTCATGCTATCTATCTTTTTGTTCAGTACTTCCAACTGTGCCGAAAGAGCAGTGATGTCATCAATTTTGTGAACTCCAGCTGGTTTCTTTGGCACGTTCATTTCCGATTGCCATTGATAGTTGTTAGAAGCCATCTCTTCTAAGAGTTCATATGCTGCTTCCGGTGTTTTGCGCATAATGGATCCTCCTGAGGCTGCATCAATCATAGAACGGTTAGATGAAAATAAACCGTTATAAAAAGTCTGTACCTGGAGCCAAATAGGAAGACCATGGTGTGGGCATCTCCTAAGCAAATCCTTGAAACGATCCCACACCTCATATAGTGTTTCAGGGTGGTATTGCTCGAATGTGGTGATATCGTTCCTACTGGCTGCGATGGATCGCCTCTTCCAGCGCGATCGATCGCCCCTGTCCAGTGGGCAACATCGCCTTATCGCGATTGTAAGGACCCCAAATACTTAACCCTTGATTAGTGTATTAATCATTATGTGTGGCACATGCTTTCCATAAAATCATTCGGGAATTCAGATGATACTTTACCATTGTGGACTTTTATAAAAATTTGGGCAGAGTCTCCCCATAAATAGAGCTATCCCGAAATAAAAGTACAACACACAACATAATTCCCGGCCAGGGAAAACATAATACTCATCAGAATACAGCAATATCAAGTGAATTCCCAGCCAGGGAAGACACCACACATATGGCAACAAAAGTGGGTTTCAACACCCACATACACTAATGACTCTCATAACCTTTAGCAATTCTACCTCTAATTGCATGCAACATAGAATGAGAGAGAGAAAGGCTCATGCCTTTATATACAACCCATATACAAGTACCATCGTGCTCACATGCGAGCATCATAATTATGTGTATAACCATCATGGGTATATATATATATATATAGGTACTCTATACGATACCGTGCTCCATCAAGCCCTAGTACCACGATCCTGGGAGTACATCCATTCAACAGCTCGAGCTCATCTCCAAAGCCATCGATGTACCTGTTCACCTGTCCCAACAGAGACAGCCCCCAACGGGGTGAGCATACCAATTCCACAATTTCATAATCATAATGACATAATACATAATTACGAAAATGTAAATATTGTGGAACATATGTGACACTTCCTGGATGGTATCATCATCATCCTAGCGTACCCCTGTAATAACCCTGTTCTCAAAACAGATAAATCATCAAATCCTGAATATGCAGTTAATCATCATATTGGTTAACCCTAACCAGTTTCGAATTAACAACATTTCATAACATATTTCTTTATCTAGCAATTATCATAATTCTAGATATCATATTGAGACTTCCTTAACTTCCGATACTAGTTAATCACTTCTCTGATTAACCACGTCTCTGTTCCTATTCATTACCAATAGGGAATAAAATACAGATATCCTAGATATCTAATCAACACCACATTTTCATTTCTTACTTCAAAGTAGCGTCATACTACTGGTGTTCGCTCCGTAGCGACCACACCCATCATTTGCTCGCTTCATAGCGGCACCAAGCATTTCACCATGTGAATCAACATAACGTAACCAAGTCGCGGTGCCATCATAATAAAACATTTCATGTATTTTAAATCATGCATCATACTTGTAAAACATCATTTAAGCTATGCTCGTACGCTAAACGTACCTTAAATCCTCGAAGTCCGAGCCAAACCTTGCTCGAGTTCCATGCCCCGAGGAATGATGTGCTAACACGATAAATAATTCACGATTATTTACGAACATGCAACCCATGCTCAAGACACCCATAACCCTCAACATATCGTCAACACACGACAATAAATCATTTAAAAGACCCGGGGCAGGGTACATGCAGGGAGGGGAACGAATGAGACAACAACGAAAATTGTTCAAGGATACCCTACAAATTTTCGAACCCTTATCTCACAAATCGAACCCAAATTAAACACCATAATTCATCTAAAAAGTGAATTAAACCATTAATAGCAAGAATCATCACCCTTGCCAAAAATCCCCAAAATTCGAATTCAAAGCCATAAATTCGAACACAATTAAACATCCTTATACATCTAAAACATGTAATAAACGACCCATAACAAGAATCGCCACACCCCTGCCAAAAATCACAATTTTCGAACCTTAACCCACGAAAAAAGCATAAATTCGAACCAATCCCACCAACAGCAATAATTCGAACAAATCGGACACAAAAATGGCAGGGAATTACACAACAACGACGAAAAAGGGGCAAGGGAGACCCAATCGAAAATCGGAAGAAATCGGACCAAAATCGAAGAACCCTAGAAATTGGGGATCGGCGCATTCCAGCGAAATCCGACTTCCACACGCGACGAAACTTCGAATTGACGGAGGGGAAAGGAGCGCCTGGACGAGACGAAGCCGTGGGTAGGTCGGACGCGCCGAACGGCGGCCGGACGGCGGCGGACGAGGCGTTTTCGTGCGCGGGGCTGGGGGAAAAATCGGGAATCGGCGGGAGAGAGAGAGAGAGAGGCGGGTTGGGGGCTAAAATGGAATTTTAATAAAAATCTCGGGTTCAACTTGTATTTATAGCAAAATACCCCGAAATACTAATAGCCCCACAAATACATCATGATTCATTAAAAATCATCTGTTTTCAAAAATTCTCTCTCTAACTCAAAAACCCCCTACCGGTGCCCACACCAAGCACCCGAGATCCCGAGACGCATTAAAACCCAACTCACAGGTTTTCACCGAAATGAGAATACAATCTCAACCTCGAGATCCAACGATCCCAACTACCCAAATAAACGAGCCCAGAAGGCCCAACACCTCGATTAAATTCCAAATCGCCACGTAAAACCACTTTAGGGATTATTAACACTACGGGATTAACACCTATAATCCCTGGTCATCACAGCGATCGATCGCGAGTCTCCGCGATCGATCGCCAACTCGCTCGTGATCGATCGCCGAGAACTCGCGATCGATCGCCTGCACTGTTTAGCGCCTTAAAAAAAATAGCTGCTCGTCGCGATCGATCGGCCCTCCTCGGCGATAGATCGCGACCTGCGATTTTACGAAAAATTCGAACTTCCATGGTGTTTTTCACACCCAAACTCAAAACCAACACCCCATACACCTTCAACACCTCAAATACATCATTTAAAACCAATAGAAACTCCAAAAACTCAACTTGGATTTTTAACCAAAAAATCCCCAAATTCCATAACCAACTCAAAATTCTACCAAACTCAACAATACCACTACCAAATTGAAGACAATGGTGAGGGGAAGATTAATATCTGATTATCTTTGAGAAATCCGGCTCCCGAGCCAAGCTACCAATGATTTTTCCCATCAAGGGAGAAGAGGGGAAATTGGGGAGGGTTTTGGGCGTAGAGAGAGAGAGGAGAGAGGGAAGGGATCCGTGCCAAATGACGGAATACCGAGTCGACATGGTATATATAGTACCAAAACTCGAAAATACCAATCCTTCCACAAATACATCACGACTCATTAAAAATCATCTGTTTTCAAAAAATTACCTCCCAATCTCAAATTCCATTACCAGCCCCAGTACAAAGTACTCCGGACCTCAAATCCCACCAAAGACCAAATTCCAAGGTTATCACCACGACGAGAATACAATCTCATCCCTTGGATCCAATGACTCCAAATACCGGATTTAAAATCCCCGGGAGTCCCGAAACCGCAATCAATTCATAATTGCCATAATTAAAATACATTAAGGATTATTACCACACCGGGGTTAACACCAATAATCCCCGGGCATCACACTTTGTATGTGAGACATTAAAGAACATACATAGTTGAGTTGCTAGGAGTTCTAGTTGGATGGGGCATTCCCAACTGGATCGGGTTTGTACAACGGGATTGTATAAATGAAAGTCTTCTAGTGGAATCCTTCCATGAGGTGGAAGAAGGGGAGACGTAGAAGGATTACACCACCTTCGAACTTCCATAAACAAATGCTTGTTTATTTACTTTACTTGCATATCTTTAAAATGCCTTTCAAATGATTAATCGGTTTTAGAGCGGGTTATGTCGAGTGTCTTCCGCTCGGTTTTGTAACCGTACTCGATATAATATCTTGGTGCATCATTTCAAGAACACGAGCTATTGAAGCTCAAGTTGGTTGAATTCGGGTGTGGACTGGCAACCCACCCCCAGAATCGATCCTGACAAAGGATTTGTGATTTGGAGTGCTCCTATCACAAATCATAGTCGTTGTATCTTGGGAGACAAATTGCCAAAGTAAACCGTTAGCACCGTAGCGGGGCAATATTGTCTTAAGGACAGAGATTCCAAATCTTGCATCAACATTTCTAATACAAAGCCATTTGTTGTTTTTGCTTGCTACTTTCCTAAGATACACACCCATACAATTTTGTACTACAATCTTAAGACAATATTAGCAACAAATGGCTTCGTCGAATGCAGCAACGACTCCAGTTCATCATGGTGAAAGGCCTGAAAATTTCAATGGGAACGATTTCAAGCGATGGCAACAAAAGATGTTGTTTTATTTGACAACCTTGGGGTTGGCAAGGTTCCTCAATGAGGATGCTCCTACTATTATGGAGAGTGAAACCGACAACCAAAAGAGGGTTGCGGTTGATGCATGGAATCAAAGAGATTTCCTATGCAAGAATTATATTCTCGACTGACTGGACAACACATTATACAATGTGTATTGTCTAGTGAAGACGGTCAAGGAATTGTGGCTATCCTTGGAGAAAAAGTATAGATCCGAGGATGCCGACATGAAGAAATTCATCGTTGGGCGATTCCTGGATTGCAAAATGGTAGATACAAAGCCTTTGATAGCACAAGTGCAAGATTTGCAAGTAATCATGCACAAAATTCAATGGAGGGAATGGTTCTAAGTGACTCATTCCAAGTGGTCGCCATGATTGAAAAGTTGTCTCCGTCATGGAAGGACTTCAAGAATTATCTCAAGCATAAACGAAAAGAGATGAATCTTGAAGACCTTGTGGTTCGCTTGAGAATCGAAGAGGACAACAAAATTTTGAAAGGAAGGAAAATTGGCACCAACATGAAGCACGAGTGAACTTAGTGGAAAAACACGTCGGAACAAAGCGCAAGTTTGACGGCATAGCCTGTAAATCTGGAAAGGCGAAGAAGTTCAAAGGCAACTGCTACAAATGTGGAAAACCCAATCACATGGCGAAGGATTGTCGCAATAAAGATGATCGCGGGAAGGCTATGGATCAAGTAAATGTGACCAAAGAAGATCGTCTCTCAATTGATTTGGATGATCTAGCGCTTACCGCTTAAATTAGATTGTGTATCTTTGAAAGTTGTAAACTCCAAGAATGAAGTGATTCTAAATTAATGTAATGACGATATTTGTTGAAAGCAATAAAATTTATGTATTACTTCTTGTAGTGAATCTTATGGTTTGTGGCATGATTGTTGGGATAATTTAAACCATAGTTCGCAGCTCAAATTGTAATGTTAAATTTATTGCTTATATGGGCAATAAGTTAACAAAATCGTCATTCATTTGTTAGAAGAATCGTAACGTCTCTAGAGTTTACTCACAATGATGTTTGTGATGGAAAGATTGTGAAACTAGAGATGTGAGAAAAATAATTTGTTACTTTATCAATATTTGCACATGATATTGTTGTGACTTTTTTGCGATGAAGCAAAAACGAGGCCAGTGAGGTGTTTAAGCACTTAAAGAATGAGATTGCAATAAAATTTAGCAAATGAGTTTTGCTATGGGAAATTGTGAGTAGATTATACTTGTGTTGTCTAAGAATTTGACGCTTAAGCTTGACTCTGCAAGACTATAAAATCTTGAATTCAAGTTTCTAAGCTTTGTAAGCTTAAAACACAAGTGATAAATCGAAGCCACAAATTTTGACTAAGCGTTGTAATATCTCAATTGGTTCATTTTGAATTTCTAAGCTAGTACGCTTATAACAAGAATTTGCAAGATTTAAAATCTTGAATTCAAGTTTTCTAAGTTAGTGCGCTTGAATTGCAAATTGTGAACCGAGTTTGAGAATATTATCCAAGTTTCAACTTTTGTAAGAAAGTACGTTTAAATCCGAAATTTTCAAGAAATAAAAACTTGAATTTGGATTTGTAAGACGATAACGCTTAGAACTTGAAACATGAAAGTTTGAACGCCAATGCACTTCGTTACTACCCGAAGTTGTGGGGGGTGCAATTCTAGGATTCAATCACTTACCACATTTATGCAAGGACGAAAAAACTTGTGATTGAAGGAAAATAGAGTTTCCTACAATATTTGAAATGTGGGGGTACTTGGCTAAACTAGAAATATGAATGTTAAAGTGAAGTCATAACAAACGTCAAATAAGTGACATGAGACAAATAATGTTGTCAAATAGATCAACGTTGTGATCAATGTGTACACTCCTAAGCATATGTATGTATTGATGATATGCTCATTGGAGAAGCAATTTAGAAATCATCAAGTAAACAAAGAAAAATGTGAACGATACATTTTTGAAATGTGTGCATCAAGAACAATAATTGGAATTAAAGTTTCCAAGACATTTGAAGAATAAAAACTCATGGATTAATTCGAGTTTCAAATTTTAAGCTTTGTGTCTAAATTTCAAGTTTGCAAGAAATGGAATCTTGAACTTGTAATTTTTATGCGCTTAAAAAAATTTTGAATTGTGAATTAAAGTTCAGTATTTCTTATGGTCTCGAATTTTGTAAGAAATAACACGTTAACAAAGCTTAAAATTTGATGATGGAAATATCCTTAAAGGATAAAATGATGCAAAAGAGGTAATGTGATTACCGAAACTTAAGATATACTGTTGTGGAAAATTCTCTATGCAAAAAATATAAAGCTTCTTCGGCCGAGTGGTTTTATAAGTTGTTAGAGAAAAATCCTGTGCATGCAACTAAAATGTGTTGCGAATAATGCTATATGACAAAATGATCTCTAGTGGCATAATCGTGAGTGATTATGTGAAACCGCGGATCCGCATATGAAATGGTTAACCGAGAGATCATGTGGAAGTTTATCGAGGGGAATGAGGTTAAAACCATATAATCAAAATCTCATAGTGGATACCCAACATTGTTGACTGGAGATCCCAAGATCTAGGTTCAAAAGGGACAACTAAATTATGAGATTGTATAAACACCTTGGAGATCAATCTCCAACCCATTCCTATGATAGGGGGTGTAGCCTGCAAAAAGGGTACGGGGATAGGCAAAAGGCCTTTAATATTCCTAAGACATATAAGAATACGTTGGAGTATAACGGGATACTCTTCTAGGAGATCACCTACGTAAGTGCGAAGTGTGGCCGCTTCAAAGATGAAAAGCACTTATGAAACAAAGCGTGGTCCATGACCGAAACGGACACAACCGTAAGAAACTAATACGAAGGTTTGAATTATTATAGTGTGGGTTCAATTGTCTTGGTTTACACCAACGACTAAATAGTTCAAGACTATAAGTTCACTATTAAGTCAAGTAAATCAGATTGAATACTACTACGGAAGATTCAAAGCCGCAAGCTATCTCTCCTGATGCCATAATAGTTCGTTAAAAGTGCTCAATTGCATACATGCATTAATTTAATTCATGTGGGGGATTGTTGAAAAATTTGTAATGAATAAAATTAATTTTACATGCTCGATCGATCAAGCGGGCCAGAAACTTTCGTGCCTTCGTGAACAGTAGCTCGATCGATCTAGCTCCTTGCTCGATCGATCGAGCACTATATCTGTTTTGTGAAATTGTATGTCCATTCACGTTTATGGTGTGATTTTTGGCGATATAGTGCCTCCAAATGGTGTCCATTCGGACTTGTTTTTGGTTTACTATATATATATAACATAACCCCACTTTTTTTAAGAATGAAATTTCGAAATTCACATCATATTTGAAGATCGAAATTTGAGTAATTTTGTGAGTCTTCATCATTGTTATGGTTGAGTGTTTTTAGACCTTTGTGGTTTAAAAGATTTGTGATTTGGAGTGCTCCTATCACAAATCATAGTCGTTGTATCTTGGGAGACAAATTGCCAAAGTAAACCCTTAGCACCGTAGCTGGGCAATATTGTCTTAAGGACAGAGATTCCAAATCTCGCCTCGACATTTCTAATACAAAGTCATTTATTGTTTTTGCTTGCTACTTTTCTAAGATACACACTTATCAAATTTTTGTACTACAAAAATGCTGCAATCTGTCAACACAATGGATCATGTAATCTTGTAAGCAGATGAGAAGTTTTAACGAGTGACGTGAAGCTTTCCTTTCAGAATGATAATGAAATTTAATTTCAGCAATTTGCGTCTTTTAAATCTCTTGAACCTTTTTGAATTTATGAGTCTTCTTAAATACTCCAATGAATGAAACGATCGATTGCTGGAAATCTGAGACTGACATCTGGGTTGCTTTATATATTTCTTTGACAATCATTAAATACTTGTTGACCGTTGTCTAAAATGGTACCGGTACACTAATTGTACGTCTACTTAAGTTTACCTTTAATTACTTTAACAACGTATCTAAACTTACGTCTAACTAATTCTTGAGCGATGATCCTGACCTTTCAGAACCACCATAAGGTAAATCGAGAGATGTGCACGGATGACAGATTTCTAAAGAAGCGGACCAATATGACCCGAACTCAGGATAAACCCCACAATATTTCAGTGGAGAATTTGTCCGACATGGAATTCAAACCTGCGACGTCGGAGAAATCTACCCACATCACCTCAGCTTTTACCAATGACAATTGACTTTACCTTATAGCTTATAAGACTAGTTGTCAACTATGAAATGTCACGTTAGATATCTTTACTTTATATCATCTCTTTTGCCTTCATCGATTCTGAAGACTCTTTCTGTTGAAGTGATAAGCTCACTCGTTTTGTTAACTTGATCTGCATGATTTCATCGGTCATGGATCTTCAATTGAGCAAATATACTTTGGATATTTTTGTCGTAACAAAAATTAGTTTATCCCAACAATAATATTAATATTGATCTAGAAACTGATTCTCTTAAATATTTACTTTATAATGAAAATACACATGATCAAATGATGAATATTGAAGTTCATGATCTTGAATAGAATAAAATTATTTACTTTATTTAATCGGCCATAAGAAAACAATTTTTCTATAAAAAATTTCTTTGGTAAGACTTTCCTTTAAAAAATTATGTTATGTTTGGTTTTGTTTTCACTGTTCTCAGAACATATTTTATGAAATATATTTTATATTGGAAATTGGTCATCTAAATTAGGAAAAAATGGGTCTTAGTCCAATAATTTGATTTTTTTTTTTGTAATTTTAGTCTTTTTTGTGGTAGAATACTAAGATGACATGTCATCGGACATATCAATGTCATGCCAATAATATTCGGTATCATATAAGGCACAGTTTGGGGTTCATGATAAGGATTAATAATCCCGGGACACTAATCTCATCCAATGTTTGTTTTGTTTTCCAAATAAAAAATATCCCACCATATTTATCACATTATAATCCCACTTTGCAACAAAATGACATAAATACCCCTTCCCGCCTTTTTTTACTATCAAAATTTGAAATTTCCACCAAAAACTACAATTTATTTCCTACAACTTTATTATTATATTTGTAATGTTTATTTATTTTTATATTATTATAATTATTATTATATGATTATTATAATATATATATACATATATTATTATATATTATTATGTAGTATAATAATAATTATTATTATCAATATGTAGTAGCAGTAATAATAATAATAATTAATTATATTACTATTATTATTAAAAATTATTAATATATAATAATATTACTATTATTACATATTTATATATGCATATATATATATACGTATATCTATATATGATGTATTATTATTATTATTATAATATATGTATATATATATTATGTTATGTTATGATTAATAAATACGTATGTATATATTATATAATAATATATATAATACATCATCAGTGTTATATATATATATATTATGTAATAATAATAATAATACTGATTATTATATTACTATTATTATTATAAATATGTATATATATATATATGTACTAATAATACTAATTATTATTAAATTCCTCTTATTCTTCTAAATATGTATATATCTTTATTATTCTAATCTCAATCCTCTAATCTCTATATATATCTATTATGCAATATCCTTATTCTTATTCTTATTCTATTCCTCTTATTCTTCTCCCTTCTTCCTCTCCTAATCCTCTTCTTCTTGTTTCTTCTTTTTTCTATCTGCTGTCTCTCTCTCCCTCCTCCTTCTTCTTCTCTTCCTCTTCTTCTTCTCCCTTCTTCCTCTCCTCTTTCTTCTTCTTGTTCTTATTCTTTCTCTCTCGCTGTCTATATCTACATAAATCTGTATATATATGTATCTTAAATCCTAATCATAATAATCCTTATTATTATTATTATTTATGCCTGTATATTATATTATGATTATGATTATATTCTTATTATTATTCTTTAAGCATATCTATATATATCCATATATCTATATCTATATCTCTATTATATTATGATTATTATTATTCTAACATAATATTTTATATTATTATATATTATTATCATTATATACGTATTTATATATATATATATATTTTTTTTTATTATGATTATCTATTTTAATTATTATTATATTATTAATATAATATATATATATATATATATTGATTATTATATAATATTATATAATATTGTGATAATAAAATATACTAATCATAATAAATATAGTATTATATATTAATCAATATATATATATATATATATATATATATATAAATATATGTGTGTTATTACATTGATGAGGGTGTTTTAGTCTTTTTATCAAAGAATAATCATTATCAACTATCTTATCACCCAATCAAACATCATATAACTTATCACAATTTATTTTACAATCATTTCATAACTTTTTAATCTTTACATTACTTATCCCATCCATCACTTCAAACGGTACCTTAAGTGTTTCGACAAGAAAATGACTATAAGTGAAAAGACGTCATTTGACTTTAATATACGGCTAAAATTAAATTTAGACCATTTTTATTTTATGTTTTTAATTGAAGAACGTAATATTTATTTGATCTTTATTTTGATCTTAAGAAAATATTCTCCATGATCAATGCAATGTTATATAACTTCTTAATTTATTTAAATTTTATAAATAAATTTGAGATCGCTTAAAACATATGTGAAGGTTATTTGTATTGAAAATGATGAAAACTTGAATAAAAATAATGGTCTGATATGAAATCACACAAAAATATGTTTTTTCTTGGAAAATATGGTGGAATCGTTTTTTTCATTTGAAAAAATGAAAACGTTTTCTAAAAATAAAGAACAGTAGCTTATTATGTTCGTTTTATAACTCTTTGTAATTCTATAAAAGTTAATAGAAATCTATGAAAAAGTCTAAAGAGTATATGAAAATCTTTTGGAATTCTATAAAAGTCAATAGAAATCTACCAACTGCACAAAAGTCTATCATTTAAAAAAAGTAATTAAAATTCAATAAAAGTCTAGAATGACTACACTCCTCTTAGTTTTGGGAAAATTAAATCAAACCAAATCCAGAATATTATGGGACAAATATTATATATTTTGTTAAATTAGGCTTTTCAATAAAAAATTGAAACGAGTATTTTAGAAAGAAAAAATAATTACAAGTTTTTTGGTACATAAAAATAATTTTTAATGACTTTTCAGTAATATTCTCTAAATTGAATTTGGTATGGACCAACAATTGAAGTAAAAAGATATTGATCATAAAGAATTATGAAGTTTCCAGATAATTTAAACGATTCAAAACAATAAAATACACGAGATTTTCATCTTAAATAGAATTAATATTAATCTATCTGATGCGATCTTCAAATTAAAGATGAAGAAAAAGTATATGAAACGTAAATAAATCGATATATTTCCATTATCAAAGAGGATTCATGTCACTTTAAGTACAAATAATTTACGTGGAAGTCGCCATGTATACAAACTCAACTCACGTGTAAGAATCAAAGCCTTAACCCTATCACAACTTGTTATGTCTTTTATTGAGTATCATATACATATATATGGATAAGTTTTAAATAGGGAAAATTCTAAAAATGATTTTATGTCCTATTTTTTAATGGGTAAAAGAGGACAACCCTCAATATTCACCTCCCTTTAGCACTTCACCCATAACCTTTAAAAACGTAGACTTAACCCCGTGAGCAATTTTAAGTAGTGCGCTTAACCTCCTGAACAATATCCAGGAACAATTTTCCAGAATATTTTGGTTGTAAATTCCCTCATGTGCGTTGCACATGTCACGGTCGAGGGTGTGTATGTCTTTTTCATGTATTTTCTGAAGGAATTTTAAGAGTATACCCATAAGAAAATACATGAAAATTAATTTTACGAGTATACCCACGGTCGAAGAATTTTACTCATAAATTTCGTCTAGTGCCTCTGAAACTAGGTCGGACCCGCAAAGCGCTCTACCTGAGTGTGAGCGGATATTTGATAGAATCTGTTATGAATGCGTGGAGTGGGTGGTGAGTTGATAAGGTTTTTAGCGTTGCTTTCACATGATGCAATATCTAGGCTTCCTAGACCTGCTCTCTCGCCCAAGCCTCATAGCATCCATATTCCAAGCACTAAGTATTCCCTGCCTGCTCAAATTCCTGCATAAAATACATGAAAAGACAAGGGAATTTTAGCTCGGGAAAATTGTTTTTCGAATATTGTTTAAGGGATTATGTGCACTACTTAAAATTGTTCAATGGGTTAAGTAAACATTTTGAAATGTTAGGAGATGAAGTGCTAGATGGAGTGAACGTTGGAGGTTTTTCGCTTTTTTAATTCCAATTTTAGTCTTTCGTCATAGTGTTGATTGGGTGTCAGATATTGCTAACGTGACACCAATTATTCCTGATGTGGCGTGGGGTGTATTGGTGATGTGTATAGGTTACTTCGGCATTCCGGTGAATACGTATCTAAATTTCAAAAGAAACAAAGTTGATGCAATAAATTAGAAATTTGATTAATTAGAGTACGAAATCAAAATTAGACTAAATTAGTGAGCAATTTTAATATTTTCTTGTTTTAAATATATTTGGTAACTTATTACATGTTAGTTAATAATACGTGTGGAACGTTAACTTTGTCATCTTCTTCAAAATTTAGCTTATATATAATGCCATGCAATGATGGAGATTGAGATATGTTAACATATTGGTAGCATTGATTATTTATTATTGATTCTCTCATCTATATAAGCAAAAGTATCCTCTATCTTCTCTTCACAAACACACTCTCAAAGATCCGACAATACAACCTTAAGAGAACACAAAAGGTTGCAGGTTTTGGCTATGGAAACCCTAGAACAATGCCACTCCGAGGCCTCGAGTATTTCCGCAACAACATCACAAGAATCTACTCCCAAAAGTAGTGGATCGACTGATCAGAAGAGGCAGGAAAAGATCGAGCCGAGAACGACGTCCCGTGTCGTGCTTGATCTGAGGATTGCCAGTGAAGAGTTGAGCAGCGCTAAAATGGAGCCAAATTCAAATCTTTATCCCAACCTCCTCAACTCATCGAAGGCCGACAGAGAATCCACGAATGATGGTAGGCACAAGCAGTCGGACTCGAAAACGTTTACGTGTAACTTTTGCAAGAGGGAGTTTACGACTTCTCAAGCATTGGGAGGCCACCAGAATGCCCACAAACAAGAAAGACCCATGGCTAAACACCGACGTGGAGGGGTGGTGGAGATGGGGCTGGCTGGTGGTGAAGCATCGCCTTTTGGCCATTCGGCCTCCGCCCAGTTCCCCTACTCGTCTTTCACACAGAACCCATTTTATAGTAGATTACTTGGGGTTAGGGCAGAATCAATGATACACAAACATTATTCTTACAATCCATGGCCATCGGCGTCACCTTACGGTTCACGTTTCGGCCAAGAGAAGTTTTCTAGGGAATTTTCGTTAAGTCCAACATCTTCATATGACAGATTAAGGATGGAAAATTTTCTTACACCTCAAATTAGTGGTACAAGTGGATTACTAAACCTTGAGAAGTTTGGTGCAACGGCAACCCTTGATTTTGGGGTTATGAACACCAAACCTGATATTGATAGTCATGACATATTGAGCAAGGAGAATCAAGGAGTCAAGAATCAGGGCTTCAAGTTCAAGAACAACGATGGCGACTTAAAGAATGATTCGGAGCTCGATTTGAATCTTAAGCTGTGATTAATTTTTTGTGTTTGTTTCTTTATTATAACATGCTTGTTATGGATTTAAATTTATGTTAGTATAGTTCCCCCTACAGTCTTTGTAATCAAATATTTACTTAAGCAAGCATGCATTGTTGCTAGTGATCGATATGGAGAATAAGTTTTATATTTATGTTATTTTTTCTCAGTTTAGGTGAATAACGCAGTAGCTAGCACCGGATATGATAATTTCTTTGCATCCTTCATCAAAATGAAGAATAAAATATATGTTTTTATGGTCATGCCAAGTGGGACGATACTCTCCATAGTTAAAACTATACATGTACTATATCCTTTGCGGTTATTATTAAAGTTTAGTAGATAATTTAGTTATAGAATCGTGCACCATTAATTATCGAGAACCTGCAATTTGTCTCAGTTTTGAATGAAGGAGTTTAGAATAATCTTTACTTGATGGTTGCTGAAAGATTGTTTTGGGAACAAATTCTCTAATATTTGAGTTTGTAAGGAGTTTTGTTTATGCAACTAATTCAGGAATATATATTAGTGTTAGTTTAGTATTATTACAACCTTGTAATACTTTAGGTTCGAGCACCCCTAGTGCTCGTTTAATATATTTGGTTTATACAAAAAAATAAAAAAATAAGAATCACTATCCAGTACGCTATTGTAGTTATATTTGTAAGGCCCCGATACTAGGGTTCAATTCCTCTGAAACAAAACGGGTTTTGTTCAAATGTAAGAATAGCAATTCTCAAACTTTCATGTTATAACTACCAATAAATAATTTAACAAATCTCCGTGAAGATTTCCATCTATTCCAGAAATTCTCATAAAACTTTTATTAAATTTTTTAAAGATAAAATATTTTATAAAGAGTAATTTACCAAACAGATCCCACAAGGACATATAAAAAATATGATCAAAACTTTAAATAAAAAAAAAAACAAAACCCTATATATATATTTTCTTCTTTTTCAAAAGAAGAAAACAAGAAAAGTATTATTATCTGTGGATATTAAGGTATGTTATTGCTTTCATCCTTTTTTATGAATTCATATAAAATATTTATATATCTACTTTCAATTATTTCTTGTTTCCTATTTGAAGATAAATATGTATATGCAATTTCAATGATAACATACTTAAGTTACAAGATTGAAAATTATGTGAGATATTCTTGATTGGTCAAACTAAGTGCCAAAAGTTTTCGAATAAATTGTTCTAGTTTGCTCTATTGTTAAGATTATTATTTTTTTTGTTAAGTTTTACAAGAGTTTTTTTTTAAAAAAATCTATTAATTTCATTATTTAGTGTATATTGATGTTAGTTTTGTAATAGACAAAAAAAAGGGAAATTTATATGTTTTTTATTAGAGATTAAACTTTGCAGGCAACGGAGAAAAGTAATTTCTTAAAAAAGACAATTTATATCTAGTAAATTGGACTTTGAACAAGAAAATAACATATAAGATGATCTTTATAAAGATAAGGAAGATATCTATGTACAAGTTCGTGAAAAATTAAATAATGATTGTCATATCATTGTTTTAAATTCAAGAATTTCACAAATTGATATGGAATTTGAGAGTGAAGAGGCATTGTATAACTTTTACAATGATTATGCAAAGGTGGTCGGTTTTATTGTTAGAATACGTGTATGCCACAAGGGTAACAATGAGAATATTCTTGAGAGAACATTTTGTTGTTTGTGTCAAGGTGAAAAAGAAAGGATACATGAGATGTATGTATCAAATCTCATCGCCGTGAAACAAGAAATTGTTGTTGTACAGAAAAGAAAGTTAATTCTCATGAGACTAGTAAATTTAAAATTGTTAGCTTTACTGCTGCTAGGGGTGTGCACAGTTCGGTTAACCGGCCGAACAGGACCGAACCGGACCAAATCGAAAAATTTTGGTTCAAACCGAACCGAATTTTTTCGGTTCGGATTTTGATTTTTTTTTTAAAAAAAAAAAATTTGATTTTCGGTTACAAGGTTCGGTTAACCAAACTGAACCGAAAATCGAACTTTAAAAAAATTAATTTTTTTAAATTTTTTTTAAAAATTATTTTTTTTTAATTTTTTTTTTAAAATTTAAATGGTTAATAAATATGTTTTAATGGTTTCTTTCGTGATCGTATGAATAAAAACTCGTAATTTAACTATTGTTTTCAAGTATAATATAATTTATTTTGTTGTCTCTTTTAAACTCGACTTTTTGGTATAAATAACTTCAAAATAATATTAAAACTTTTGAAATACAATGTTAAAAACTATTTTGAGTCCAATATATGATGTATTAGTATTTATCTTTATGTTGGATTTCCTTTCGACTAACCATCCAATTTCAAAAGTAAAAAAAAAAAAATTTAAATTTATTTTCGAAAAAAAAAAAACGACGACGGTTTTAACCGTACCGAAAAATTTCGGTTAAAACCGAAACCGAGGAGAAAAATTTCGGTTCGATTTTCAGTTTTCAGAATTTTTGATATTTCGTTTCGGTTTGAAACCGAACCGATGAACACCCCAAACTGCTGCTCATAGTAGACATAACTTGGTTAGTCCAACTAAATCCCACATATTGAGGTCCAAAGAAAATTAACTCCTAGCAGGAGCGGAGCCAAAAAAATAAATTGGTGGGGTGGGGTGGGGTGGGGTGGGGTGGGGTGGGGGGGGGGGGGGGGTCGAAAACCTTTCGATTACACCTTGCACCGGTTCCGCCGCATAATTTAATTGAATAAGCACACACTATTTGTTTGATTTATTGTCATTATGATTTAACAATGACATTATGGTAAATTAGAGCAAAAAACCCATCACAATTCTTGGCCAAAATAATAAATTCTGGCCAAAATAACGAATGAATATGCAAAATATAAAAATATGCCAAAATTGTGAATCTTGCCAAAATAGTGAATGAATATGCCAATGTAAAAATTGTGAATCAGGCCAAAATAGTGAATGAATATGCCAAAATGTAAAAAATGTGGTGGCAGGGGTTCGAACATGGGCCCTTGAGGTTGAGGTTAGGAGCTGGACAAATCACCACTGATCTGTTATGAATATTATAAAGTAGCATTGTATGTCTCCGCCACTGACTATTGGACAAGCTGTACAAATAGCTAACATTGACAAATTGGGGATTCCACCTAAAACATGTATGTCCAATCAAGTTGGTGGACGTGAAAATGTTGAGTTTATTCTTGAAGATAGAAATTATTTGTGTTCAGAAAGAACAATGGATATTAAAATAAGAGTACGGGAGCACATGTAATCTGATGTCCAAATGTTTTTTTTATATTATTCATGTTGATAGTGGTGATCTGATAAATAATATCTTTTGGGTGGATGGGTGAATGATTGCTGACTACGTACATATTTGGGATGTTGTATGTTCAGATACAACATATAGGAAAAATAAAGAAGGAAGACCATTTACACTTTGTTGGTGTTAATCATCACAAGCAAACCATTATTTTTGGTGCTGCATTGTTATATGATGAAACCGCTCACACTTTTATGTGGCTCTTCGATACGTTTGCTTAAACAATGAATGGAATGATACATATAACTATTCCCACTGATCAAGATGTAGCAATGGAAAAAACTTCGGCTGAAAAATGGCCTGAAACGTATCATCGCCTACGCATTGGGCCCATTTATCAAACACTGCATTCATCTTAGTTCTGTGTTTTCAAGTTCTAAAGAATTAGCAAAAGATTTTAGTTCTTGCATATATGATTTAGAAGAGGAGGAGGACTTTTTAGCAGCATGGTTGAATAAGTTTAATCTTATAAATAACCAGTGGTTGGAAAGAATGTTTAAAATTAAGGGAAAAAAGTATCTTGCATAGGGAAGGCAAACTTTTTGTGCAAATATGACTACCACTAAGCATAGCCATAACATGAATATTGTTCTAAAAAAGTTTTAGTTATAAGCATAATTTGTTACAGTTTTTTCAACATTTTGAAGATTGATTGATGATCGTCGCTACGAAGAGTTGAAAGCTTATTTAAGAACAAATCATAGTACTCCAGTTCTTTATTTTCGGGTTGAAATCCTTAAGCATGTAGTAAGTGTTTAAACACAAGAAACTTTTCAAATGTTTCAGACTGAGATGAGCAAGGTTCATGATTCAAAGTAAGAATTTGTGGTTGAATCAGAAACCATATGTAAGGACCCCACGACCTAATCACGTCATTAGTGCATTAATCATCGTCATTAGTGTATACAATTATATAACGTTTGGGATTCATCAGACATGGTTCGTAATAGTTGCATGTCTTCTATAAAATTTTCGACATAATCGCTCGTAAACCTGATTCCCAACACAACTCAATACTCATATGTATACACTCTATAATGCACTATTAATTTTCTCTATTTATTATGCACTTTTGTTCTTAAATAAATGCATGTCATACTCAAATGAAAAGAGAATTTATACAACACATATACACATTATGATGCTCACAGACGAGCATTGAATGAATTAATGTATATCTACTTGTATAAGATATTACTCTATACCATTACTGGTACCTCGATCTCAGAAGCATCCTCATTCCATAACTCAGACTTGTTTCCAGAACCAACATCTTTCCTGTTCTATCTGTTTCAACAGAAACAACCCCCAAACGAGCATACTCCATTGCAATCACAATATCAACGAAAATGCAAATAATAATTTATAGAATAAAATGCTGCTAATTAAAGGAATACTTCCTAGATATACCGAAATCAATATGAGATTTCCCACGATGTTCATGTTCTCACAATATCCACAATCATCAATTCCAAGTCAATTAAATCATCACAACAATAATGTACTCATAATCAAAACCGTCAATTCATAATTGATAATGATTAAATCATTACAAGATTGAGTTACTATAATCAAATATATCTCAGTTATCAATTTCATAATCATATTTCCTTGTATCATGCCGCTCGTTCAACAACAGCAACATTCTAATCCCTTGCACGCTCAACAGCGGTGGCACTATAGCCATTGCACGCTCAACAACTCCAGTAACATAACTATTGCACATTCTATTGCTGCATCACAATAATTCATAATGTACCATGATATTATATCATCATTCTAAACAATTCATTTCATACATCAATAGTCACAAATCTATCTTGAATTCTCAATTCATTAACATGCACACATAATATGAATCATAGTTCATAATTAACGATACGCATACCTGCTCGTACGTCACTATGTAACTTAAAGGCGTCAATTTGATTTAGACGTCCTCGACAGCGGAGGCTCGTACCGTATCTATATTGAATATCGATTCATTATTAATATTTCATCAATGACCCTCAACGACATCATCATTAATCTTATAGATTCGACATGTCTACTATCATAATCAGTCGCAATTGACTGTACTCCGTATACTACTCAAACCTTCCCACATATCCTTTATTAATTCGAGTTATCATTCTAAGATTCATTTCATGCAATATTATTTCATTGTCCAAGATTCCCTTAGAATGTCATAACATCATGAAAAGCAACCAAGGCACTATCTCTCAAAATTCCCAGGATCAACATATTTATTTTTTGAAAATTCAGCACCCGCGATCGATCAATCCATCCACGCGATCGATCGCGCGCCACAAAAAAATACATGCCAAATATTTTTGGCTCGCAATCGATCGGTCCAATCTCGCGATCGATCGTGAGTACTGTTCATCGTCACCCAAGTTCAACGCGCGATCGATCGGGCTATGTCCCGCGATCGACCCGTGACCCTGTTTTTGCGAAAATCCTCCATTTCCAAGTATAACTCAAACTCAACATCCACGACACTCCATTTTCTTCAATATCTCAACAATAACATATATTAAATACCATTTAACTTAATTTTAACTTACAAACCAACCCATCTTTACCAAAACCGACTAATTCAAATATGCACATTTTCAACTCAATATATATTACCCAAGCTCAATTGATTTCCAAATCAAGATCACATTAGCATTTCAGTCATGATTCTTCACAAAACGAAGAAGGAAATTTTAAGAGGAAAAAGGGAAGGGTTGTAGGGATTTAGTGGGTGTTTTTGGGTGAATTGTGTGGAGAAGAGTTGGTTATAATATTTTGATTTCGCGTTTTAGTCCCCCAACTTTAATTCATCTCACAAATCTTACCGAAAAATTATTTATCTCCAATTCATATAATTATTGCTCCACTTTAATAATCACCTCACAATTCCAAATTCATAATTACCTTAACAAGTCATAAATTCATCTCAACCATTTATCAGTTCAATAATTATGACTCAATCATAATACTCAATTTTATTCGATTGATTTCAAAACTGAGCCCAATACAACATGGTACTCATTCATAATTATTTCTTAATTATCACATTAACTCAACTTAATTAAGATAATTGAGTTCTAGGCATCACAATTCTCCCCTACTAATATAATTTCATCCTCAAAATTGAAACATACATACTTATCAGAAGTGTCACTAATTGTCACATACAACATAAGTGTCAAACTTCTGTTAAACATAATCGCAATACCATTGAAATATCTTACTAGACCACACATGGTCGTCCAACTGGAGTCCAATCAGGACGTTCCACATATGAACTGTAAGGTTTTCGTACCATAATAGCGAAAATCACGTTTAACTTCTCAACAATTATGAGATTCATCTTATGTCAATCATATGGTTGAGAATAAACATGAGGAGTATTATCTTTGATAACAACTCGATATTATACTTAACATTTTGTAAATGTTATGTCCTAATATTTGATAATGAGAATTAAGTACAATTTGTACATTAATTTGTTACTTAGTTAGAAATTAATTATGAGAATATAATATAAGTTATGAGAGTGAAAATTGACATTGTACATGTCAATTGACAGTCGGGTCAGAACATGGTGAATGACAAATATATTTTTGGAATATTTGGATTAACACCGAAATTTTGTTAAAATAATTTAATAAATATAAAAGTTGTATTAAATCGAAAGATTTAATTTTTGTGATTGAAATAAGGACAAGAAGTCAGTTGCTGACTGTATATGTAATATACATGCACCAGTACACTGGTGACACCCCGATGTTCATAATTGGTCGGGAATTAATATATATCAGTGTAGGACATAAAACACATAGCAAAACATGTAAAAACACACACTTCTCGCGAACACCTACTAAAACGTGCGAAACACGCACTTCTCGCGCGATCACCGACCACAGTGTACTTATCCGCTTTGTTCGCCGCCGTCCGACCACCTATCGACGAGGCCAACCTACCACCATGTTCACAACTCAAATTCGCATCTTACCATACCAGATAATTGAATTTTGGTGTTTGAAAAGTGCTTCGATTTTGCCCTTGAACATTGAAAATCGTGCAGGCTAGGGTTTCTGCACTTTTGGTTCGATTTCTTCGATTCTACTACGAATTGGACGCATCCAAAGCATCGAATCTCTTCCCCTCACCTGGACAAAGCTTTATGAACTGGTCGCCACACGTAACGTCGCTGGAGCTCACCGGAATCGGCTGACAAGCGTGCGTGATACTGTGCGCGAAGGGGTAAAAATTTGATATCCGATTTTTCCGACTTTGCTTCGATATTACCAACTAATTTGGACTATAATTGTTGAATAATAATTTTAATTTGTGAAAAATAATTTACCAAATTAAATTATGGTATAATTGCATCAATTTAATTACCCTAATTGGTTAAGCTGCGACTAAAATTGATAACCAATTTTTAAAGTTTAGTTTATTGAATTGTGAATTTATATTGATATATAGTGACTACTTTGACCCTACAAGCTCAAATACCCTTGTAGATCGAGAAAGAAAGGTATGTTGCAATCGGGTAACATACGACATGTATATGTATCATTTGATATATGATTTGTTGTTGAATTATGTGAATTACGTGACTACATGATTTTATCTAAATTATGTAGCATTCATAGCATGCATGATTGGCATATCGGTGTATGAAAAATAAATGTTTTGTTAACACATCATTTTTATACATACAATGATGCATGACATACACGTTGAGCTATGATCCTTGAATACCCTGATATTTCTTGGATTCTGATATCGATCATTGGGGATTGGTACTGCGATACTATATTGGCATTACATGACCCGATAGGCATAGGGAATCGTGGTCCCCTTTGATTGATATGGTTTGTTGAGACAGGGATTGGTGGTACCTTGCTGATGTCATCCCTCCGGATATCCCTATATGATTATGTGATGTTAGGACCTGGGGTTGGTGGCGCTTTGCCGACGTCCATCCGTCTGGATACCCTATAGGGTTGACAGGCTCGAGCTATTATGATATGGTTGGACTTTCGTTTATTGATTCAGATATACCCAATGGATGGGTGTACGATATGATACCGACATGACATGGCATGCATTGCATTGCATTACTCATATATCACATTTTATAGATACATGTTGTATATTTTATGATCATTTGTAATATCCCCGAAATAATTAATTGCAATTTGGGCATTAATTGTGATTATGTGAGTATTTATGGTGTTAATTAATTTAGTGTTGGAATTAATTAAAATGGCGAAATGCTTTGTCACATGGTGGACGTGACCTGGTAATGCATTTCAGGGTGCATGTGATGCATATTGGGAATTTGGGTGCTAGCATGGTTTAATTGTGATGTTTGATAATTTTTGGAAAGCATGTATTTAATTGAGGTTTTGGGTGCATTTTTGGGAAATGCTTTTAAAATATCATGTTGGGATACTTTATACATCATGCTAATTTTTGGGGTACATCTTTTAATTATAACCCTTATACCCCACTACCCCCACTATTCCCATCACTTTTACAATCCCCAATCACTCTTCCAAACCCTATCCCCACACCATTTTCGATTTTGGCTTAAAGGAGGGAAAATCTTTGCAAAAGCTTGGTTTGTGAGATTCTTAGTGAGATTTGGAGTCCATAAGAGGTATGGAACCCTCCTTGAAGTTTTAATGGTGTTTGGTTTTGATTAGAGTTGGTATTTGAGTTTTTGAAATGGGTTTGTTTTGAGTTGGTGTTGTTTGTGGTTGGGTGTTAGATTTTTGGTTGTTTTAAGGTATATTTTGTAGGTTTATGGTGTATTTATGTTGTTGGGTTGATGGTTTATGTGTTGGTGATGTTGGGGAAGAAAATATGGTGCAAAAATGGTGTTTTTCGAAGTACAGGCAGCGGCGATCGATCGCCCGAAGCGAGCGATCGATCTCGCGCAGACAGTGCGCTCCAGTAGCGTTTGGCGATCGATCACCACATTTGGGCAATCGATCGGCTAGGCTGGCGATCGATCGCGCCAAATGTGGCGATCGATCACCGAGTGCAGAAAATTTTGGATTCGGGCAGTGTGATCTCGCGATCGATCGGGGCCTTGTGGCGATCGATCGCGAGTCACCAAAAAGTGTTGTTTTTGTTATTTTTGTAGGATTTTTGGTATTAGACTATTATTGGGTTCTAATATTGGTTTGTGTGAATGTGTATAACAATCCCAGGTGGCAGCACAACCAAGGAAGTGAAGTCCTACCACATCCTACTTTTGGAAAGGTACGTAGAGAGACGGACGGGCACCCAAAGGTACATGTATCTTATATACTCATTTAAATATGCATTGTGGATGCAAGTATATATGGAATTGTGCATTGTGGATGCAAATACATGTTGAATTATGCATTATGATTGCATATGTATATGATGATTGTTTGGTGCACATCCCATGAGTCATGGTTATATAGAGTCATGATTTTAATGCTTTGCCGCTGTCACTTGAAGCGATGATATAATACTTGCCGCTGTCATATTGTAGCGAGGGAAGAATATTTGCCGCCAAATGTTGAAGGGAGGGTATTGCCGCATGTCGCATTTGTGCGAGGTTATTCGATGCCGCTAATATGTCGAAGCGAGGGGTATTAGTGCCGCTGTCATGACAAGCGAGGTGTATTAAAATACACTATTATAACAGACTAGGGATTGGTGATTGGTGATGATGAAATCGTGTTATGTCATGACATGTGTAGAACCATTGAATAATCTATTGATTATACTCATGAGTTATGGTACAGGGACAACAAAAAAGGGAGCGTTTAAAATGCATGGGAAAAACAGGAAGTGTTTTATTATGGTTTATGCATTTACGCCTTATATTCATATTGTGTTGAATATGGATTATTATATGCTCATGTTTTGGGGGTTGTCCTTGTAGGTACATTTTGGCATGAAAAAGGGGCTAAGGACGGGTTGAGGCGGTGAACTTCTGAAGAGCGCTTTTGATAAGGAAGGACAGGATTATTTTTGTATAGTGTCTACTCTAGGAGTAGTGTAAAGCTATAGTGAATAACATTCATTTGTTAGAGAATGTAATTAATCCATTTGAAAGTCCTTAACTTGGCATGTAATTCTTAAGGCTCAAAGTCTCAACACGAACTTTTATACTCTGATAATGAATGATAGCTCTAATTATGCCTTTAATCCACACTTAAGGAACTAGGTTCATTATATTAGTGGTATCAGAGCAGTGGTTAGAGAACCCGGGATTGAGTGAAGGGTAGCCTTAGCAAATGGTTGGCTAGGCGTTTATATTTGGGCATGTTTATGCATGTGGTGCATATTGATGTATATATTGTTATACTAACATGCTTATTGTTGCTTATGTTATCTAACGGTATAGCATATGTATTATTTTGGAATTGTTGTTAACCCTTGTGTTACAGCATGGCGGCCATAAACTTGGGGAACCTCAATGAAGAGGTAGGTGATGTAGGAAGTGTGAATGCGAGCATTGCTCAGACAAATCCTCTACCTCCACCGGCTGTGGGTGTGGAATCGGTAGCTCAGCTGTTACTGCCTGGGGAGCTAACTCTGACTCAATTCCTGACTTTCCACCCGCCCCGATTTGAGGGGACAGAGACAGGGGAAGAAGCTGAAGAATGGCTAGAGAGACTGGAACAGATATTTGTGTGCGCTCCTTGTGCTAGGATAGCATGGCTGAGGTTGGCGGAGTTCCAACTAGCAAAGAAGTCTTCCATGTGGTGGAAGACGACGGTGATGGAATTGAGGGCTCACGGTATGTTGATTGATTGGACTCTCTTCAGGACCCAGTTTCTGAACCAGTATTTTTCTGCTGCTGCGAGACAGATGAAAGAGGACGAGTTCACAAATCTGAAGCAAGGGAGCATGACTGTATCAGACTATGCCATGCACTATTCTTCACTGTTGAGGTATGTCCCTCATATCACCACAAACAGACATGCAAAGATGAGGCATTTATTGAAGGGGTTGCAGCCGGAACTGTTTGACCGGGTTATCACCAACAACTCCACTTCTTTCGATGATGCTCTTACTAAAGCAGAACTGGCAGAGATTGGAGTTGGGGCCTCTCCTGATGCTGTACCCCCCCCATGTGCCACCGCAGAGGCAAGTTACTGATAGCTTGAGGCCACGAGGGGAGTCATTTAAGCCTTGGGGAGCTTCTTCATCCTCAGTGGGAAGAAATCTTTTAACCGGAAACAGGAGAGTAGAAAGAGCAATCTATTGGCCAACCGGGGACCTATGCAAGTGAATAGAACGGGGGAAACAAGATGTGACAATTGTGGAGGGCCACACTCATCGAACAACTGCCCAGCTTGTTACAGTTGTGGCAAGATGGGCCATAGTTCTCGGTATTGCCCTAGTCGGGGTGGACAGTCAGATTTCCATGTGAATAGGCCGAGATTTGATGATAGGACAGTGCATCAGAGGCAGTAAATTATGCCTTTACCATCGGGAGGTCAGACAGTGGGACCGTCCCAGGGGCAAGTGTATGCACTGACTCGAGAGCAGGCCCAGGCAGCCCCGGAGGAGGTGATCGCGGTACGTGCCATTTATTTATGCACCCGGCTTTTATTTTGATAGATACAGGTGCCTCCCACTCTTTTGTATCTGTTGGCTTTGTGCACCATATGTGCACGTCTTCGTTACCCACGCCTCTTATGGTCTCGACACCCACCGGAAGGAATGTTGTTGCTGATCAGTTTCTTATGGACTGCCTCACTTATTTTGAGGGCAATGAGTTGAATGCAGATTTGATTGTGTTGGGCATGTCAGACTTTGATTGCATTGTGGGCATCAACATTCTGAACAGATATCAAGCAGTCGTGGACTGTCGGCAGAGAAGGGGTTCGGTTCACATCTGATATGGAATACAGTGGACTTTCTATGGGAACGGTTCTTGTGCGAAGATTCCGTTAATATAGGCGATCAAGATGTCCCAATTATTGGAACGTGGACACATGGGCTATTTTATCTATGCCGTGGACACGACGGGAAAGAATAAAGAGTTGAGAGTTGAGGATGTACCCGTGGTAGCTGAATATGCGGATGTGTTTCAGGAGGAGATTCCAGGATTCCCACCGACTAGAGAAGTCAAGTTTGGGATTGAGTTATTACCGGGGACGTCCACTATTTCTCGTGCCCCTTACAGGATGGCACCAGCGGAGTTAAGGGAATTGAAGGAGCAATTGCAGGAACTCATTGACAAAGGATATATACGCCCTAGCGTATAGCGATGGGGCGCACCGGTTCTCTTTGTGAAGAAGAAGGATGGTTCGATGCGTTTGTGCATCGATTACCGGCAACTGAATAAGGCCACAGTGAAGAACAAGTACCCTCTCCCAAGGATTGACGACTTATTTGATCAGTTGTAGGATACTAAGTTGTACATCAAGGTTGACTTGAGATCAGGTTACCATCAGATACGGGTCAGGAGGAGGATGTGCAGAAGACAGCATTTCGGACTCGGTATGGGCACTAAGAGTTCCTAGTTATGCCGTTCGGCGTGACGAACGTCCCAGCTATCTTTATGAGCTTGATGAACAGAGTGTTCCAACCATATCATGACCAGTTCGTCATAGTGTTTATTGACGACATACTCATCTACTCTCGGAGTGAGGAAGAGCACGTGAAACACTTGCGGACAGTGCTCCAGATCCTCAGGGATAATCAGTTATTTGCCAAGCTCAGCAAGTGTGAGTTCTGGTTAAGTAGTGTGGTGTTCTTGGGGCATGTTATATCTAGCAGTGGGATATCGGTGGATCCCAGGAAGATAGAGGCTGTGATGGAGTGGGCTGCACCCACTTCTGTACCCAAGATACGGAGTTTTCTTGGGTTGACCGGATATTATCGACACTTCGTCGAGGGATTTTCAAAGATCGCCAAGACATTGACACAGTTGACCCAAAAGGGAGTACCATTTTTTGGGTCTGAGGCTTGTGAGGAGTGTTGGGATATGCCCTAAGACAAGTCATTAGATGATTGTTTAAGACATACAATGTTTATGGTTTTATGAATGGCAATTCATTATTATATATTATTCTTTTAACTGTGCATTGTGAATTAATATATATGTTAATGTCCTTAGAATAATATTGTATTATTCTTAAAGATGTCCCTAGTCAAGTATTATCATGAATAGGGATAATGATAATACGTAGAGACTAGTATATGTTGATCGATGAATTGTTCATTGATATGAGATATCAAATCAACATATGGGTACATGTTAGAGAACGATGTACTGGACAGACCCACCATGAGAATGCAACATGGATAGTTATATGATCGTCATATGCAATTCTCATAGTGATAATAATGTATGAAATCCTTACGACTTGTGATCATCAGAGATCCCAACATAAGGAGTTATGTATCTTGATATCGTCAAACGTTACCCGTAACAGGGTAATCTATAAAGGCGACTATTGGATACACTACGAATTATGTAGAGGGATGTCGACTGATCGAGATAGGATTTGTCCCTCCTATATAACAGGAGATGTGTTTGGCCCTTGATCAAGTGAGAACTAAAATGCATGGCCATGCTCGAATGAGTCGATATGAGATATCGAGCTTATTCGTTTATTCTAGTTCTACTTGGGGATCAAGAAATAAAGATTGGATATACGAGTATGACTATTCCATGACTCGTGTTCAATCTAAACACAAAAGACAAAGGGATTAAGTTACATGATTAATATTATCACAAGTTCTAAAGGTTATGTCGAGTCATTGACATTCTTGTAATTTGGGTAGCATTGATGTGTTGCTAGATACCGCTCAATGCTTGAAACGTAAAATGAGATTTTATGTCACTGCCAACATTACAAGATCCTATCGGGTCGCACAAAAGATTAAATCGATAAGGGAAATTAAATTCATTGGATGAATTAATTAATTAAGAAGAGTCTTAATTAAGTGATTAAAAGGTTTTAATTAAATCATGGGTTTGGGCCCATAAGACTTTAAGAAAGTCTTGAACCTTAATTAAAAGCCTTATAATATAAATACATGGTTTTGATTAATGGTTAATCATACTTTCATATCATTCTTTGATATCAAACATAAACCCTAGCCATCTTCCAAAAGGCTCTCGGCCGCCACCTTCCTTGCCGCCGCCGCCGTGAGAAAAGGTTGGAGATTGGTGGCTATTGATCGGTTTTGAACCGTGTTTTGATATAGGTTCAAGAATAAGTCTAGCAACTTGTTCTTGAACATCCCTTTCGATTTGATCGTGTGGATACCGTAGAGGCAAGACCTTGGAGGTGTTGCTTGTGACTCGGAGTTCGTTGGACGTGCTGCTCCGTGGATTCTGCTTCAAACACGCTACAAGGGTGAGAACCTTCGTATTCCTTAATCCGATATGATAACCTATGTATAGATCTGCTGGTTTGTAATCCTAAAATTTTATTCCGCTGCGTTGTATGCTCTAAGGATTACTTACAAGGAGAGCTTCCAAGAGTTGAAACACCGGTTGACGACGACGCCTGTGTTGGTGATTCCTACGGAGAACACTAGGTTTGTTCTTTATACCGATGCATCGCTTCAGGGCCTTGGATGTGTATTGATGCAAGATAAGCATGTGGTAGCTTATGCATCGAGGTAGTTGAAGCCGCATGAGACTAGATATCCAGTCCATGACTTGGAGTTGGCGGCTATTATTTTTGCCCTAAAGATCTGAAGGATTTACTTATATGGTACATCGTTTACCATTTATACGGATCACAAGAGCCTGAAGTTCTTGTTTACTCAGGCGGAGTTGAATATGCGGAAGAGGAGATGGATGGATTTACTCAAGGACTATGATTGTGAGATAGAGTACCATCCTGGAAAAGCAAACTTGACAGCAGAGGCCTTGAGTCGGAAGGTGAAGAGTACTGTTGAGGACGCCATGTGTTTATGGGCTATGATGACTTCTTATTGCCATCTGGGCTATGATTTTGATGTGGATACATCGCCGGTACGTGTATCGACCTTATTAGCGGATCTAGATATTTATGAGAATATCCGGAGAGCTCAGAAGGCAGATGATGAGATTCAGAGATGGTCATCACTAGAACATCTTGGACAGCCATCGAAGTTCAGAGTGGCTGAGGATGGATCCTTGAGATTGGGTAGCCGTTGGGTGGTTCTGAGTATGCCAGAGTTGCATAGAGGGATCTTAGAGCGAGCTTATAATAGCAGGCTTAGTATCCACCTAGGCGGGAGGAAAATGTATAAGGATCTATGTGGTCAGTTTTGGTGGAAAAGAATGAAGCGTGATGTCGTCGCTTTCGTTAAGAGGTGCTTGATCTGCCAGCAGGTTAAGGCAGAGACCTTGTGGTGAGTTGAAGAGTGTAAGGACCCCCGTGCCCTTATCCTGTTATTAGTGTATTAACCCATGCCATTAAGTGCATACAATCATATTATAATGGGAAGGAAACCATATACAAGAATAACATCATTTATCATCTATAAAATTTCTTGCATTAGAACCTCGTAATATTAAACTTCCCCAACTAAAGCCACTTTCATAGTATTGTAGGGTCTTCCTACCTTAATATCATTTAGTACACATAAATTGGACAGAACATGCATTCATAACCTCTTAAGGGTTCCGGTTGTAGCTTGAGCTAAGGAGATTACAGGCCAAAATAAAGTTTCCAAAAGCTATTTAATTACATTCCCAATAAAGAATGTTAAAGCTATAGATTTACACTACTCCTAGAGTAGAGACTATCAAAATCCTGCATCCTACATTCATCATGCTCCCTTTAGCTCACTTCCTCAATCCGACCCTAGGCCCTTGGTCCAAAAGTGTACCTACAGGGATAACACATCGTGAGCATACGCATATTTACTTAACATTATATAAAAGCATACAATAATGCATAACATCTTAGTTAAGTAAAGGTTATTGGTCGTCCTTCGACTTCCTTGTTATCCCTGACTCTTATTCATATATTAGGGCGTCTTACCCCATTGTATGGCATCTTACCATATCATCATCATCGTGTGGCATCTTACCACGTGGGCATCTTACCCAATCATATGGCGTCTTACCATATCATAAACATTGCGTGGCATCTTACCACGGGGGCATCTTACCCACTCGCATACTTTGGGTGGCATCTTACCACATGGGCGTCTTACCCAATCATACACGTCGTATGACCTTATCATAAACTTCGTCATTATAGACGTCCTCATAAACATCATTATCATAAACATCATCATAAGCATCATCATCGTAACATCATCATAAGCATCATCATCGTAACATCATCGTAAGCATCATCATCGTAACATCATCATAAGCATCATCGTAACATCATCATAAGCATCATCATCATAAATATCATCATAGACACCATCATCATAAATATCATCATAGACATCATCATCATAACATCATCTTAAACATCATCATAATATGTAAGGGTATGGTTTACCGTCCGATGCTCGTACGTCTCTTACGTACCTTAATTCCAAAAGAAGGAGAAATCGTAGACTTTATCTCCTTGAAGTCGTGGGTACCTGGGACGGTTCTACATAACCATACAAATTGATATTAGAAGCTAAATATAGTCCAATATCCAAAAATCCCACATAAATATCAAAAATCCATTTTTTTACTGCTCGCGATCGATCGCTGCCCAGGCGCGATCGATCGCGAGATCGCACTGGACGAGGGGCAAAAATTCTTTTCTTGGCGATCGATCGCCACTTTTGGCGCGATCGATCGCCAGCCTCGCCGATCGATCGCCCAAGAGTGGCGATCGATCGCCAAATGCTACTGGCGGGCACTGGAGGCTCGCGATCGATCGCCAAGAACGGGCGATCGATCGCCGAGTGCTGTGCTCCAAAATTTCGCCATTAATGCTCATTTTTCAAGCTCTTCCTCATGCTACCCAAAACCAAACTTCCTCACAATCAATAACATAACAACCCACTAAAACCCACATAAAACACTTCAAAAAAAAACATACCCCAACCATAAACAACACATACCCAAACAAACCCACATAAAACATCAAAAACTTAACCCATTTCAACACCAAACATCATAAAACTTATAGAAATGGTTCCATACCTCTTGTAGGCTCCAAATCCTAGCAAAGATCACACAAACAAAGTTTTTGTGGAACTTTTCTTCTCCTCTTTTGGTGGAACTCGAAAATGGGTAGGGTTTGGGGTTTGGGAAGTGATTTGGAGATTTTTAATAAAGTGAAAGGTAAAGGGGTTAAAGTGATGGGTAGAGGATTTAAAAAGGGGTTACTTTAACTTAATTAAAAATTGTACCCCAAACTTAACATGATGTATAAAATGCTCCAACATAGTATTTTAAAAGCATTTTACAAAAATGCTCCAAACTTCATCTAAAATCACATCCTCCTCATATTTAATAATTAACACAATTAAATCATGTTAACATCTTAACACCCAACACATAGATCCATCAACACATGATACATCATATAAACATAATTAATGCCTTACTTGCAATTAATTAATTTCGGGGCATCACATTACTCCCCTACTTACAAGATTTCGTCCTCGAAATCGCATGCACTTACCCAAAAGAAACTAAACATAAATCATACCAGAAAATAGTTCGGGGTAATGCTGCATCATATGCCGCTCCGTCTCCCACGTAGCCGTCCTCGACACCCCGACGATCCCACTGAACTTTGACCATCGGTAAAACTTTACTTCGTAGTCTGCGATCCTCACGATCCAGAATTCTGACCGGTCGTTCAACGTAGGATACCCCTGAGTCCAACTGCACTTCAGTAGACTGTAATATATGAGACGGGTCTGGCTCATACTTCCGTAACATAGAGGCATGGAAAACATCATACATCCCAGATAAAGACGGCGGTAGAGCCAAACAGTAAGCCAAAGTACTGATACGCTGCAATACTTCATATGGACCAACATACCTCGGGGATAACTTCTCCCGTATACCAAAACGAACTACACCTCTGAAGGGTGAGATTCTCAAGAAGACCCTGTCTCTTACTTGGAATTCTAGCTGTCGTCGCCGCTTGTTGGCATAGGCTGCTTGCCTATCCTTGGTCGTCTTCATCTTTTGGCGTATCAACTTAATCTTGTCTTACATATCCTTAATCATATCCGGTCCTCCGACCGCCTTACAAGTCAAGTCCTCCCGATACAGCGGTGACCTACATCGTCGTCCGTAAAGAGCTTCAAAAGGAGTTATTCGAATGCTCGTCTGATAGCTGTTAATATCGGAGAACTCTATCATTGGCGCTGAATCTCGCCACGGAGTATCCAACTCCAAAACATATGCCCTCAACATGTCCTCGAGCGTCTGAAGGGTACGCTCTGTCCGGCCGTCTGACTGAGGGTGATAGGCCGTACTCAGTCTCACCTCTGTGCCTAAAGTCGTCTGGAGACCCTCCCCGAAATGTGAAGTAAACATTGGGTCTCTGTCAGACACAATCGAGACTGGAACTCTATGCAACCTCACTACATCCCGCACATATAATTAGCCATCCTTAGGTGCGTGAAAGACACATGACAAAGGATGAAGTGAGCTACTTCGTCAGCCTATCCACGATCACTCAGATCGTATCGAATCCAGAGGCCGCTCTTGGCAAGTGGGTTACAAAGTCCATAGGTACATGTTCCCACTTCCATTGGGGTACTTCCGAGCTCTTCAGCTCGCCATCAGACCTCTGTCTTTCTGTCTTTACCTGCTGGCAGATCAAACATCTTTTGACAAGGCCATAACATCACGCTTCATACGTCTCCACTAGAAGCGACAACTTAGGTCCTTGTACATCTTCCTTCCTCCTGGGTGGATAGTGAACCGACTACTGTGGCTCGCTCCAACATTCCCTTACGCAACTCTGGTGTATCTGGGACTACCCATCGGTGGCCCAATCTCAATGAATCATCTTCTGCCACTCTGAACTTTGATGACCGTCTTTGAAGTACTATAGATGACCATCTTTGAACCTCATCATCCGATCTCTGGCTTTCCTGAAAACCTCAAATATGTCTGGCTCGGCCAACAAGATCGACACTCGCACCGGCGACGTGTCTACATCAAATCATAGCCCAATGGCAACAAGAGGTCATCATCGCTGATAAACACATAGTGTCCTCAGCAGTACTTTTCACTTCCGACTTAAGGTGCCTGCTATTAAGTTGCTTTACCCGGATGGTACTCAATCTCACAGTCAAAATCCTTGAGTAAGTCCATTCATCTTCTTTGTCGCATATTCAACTCAGCCTGTGTGAACAAAACTTCAGGCTCTTATGGTCCGTGTAGATGGTAAACGACGTACCATCCAAGTAATGCCTCCAAATTCCAAGGCAAACATAATGGCTGCCATCTCCAAATCGTGGACTGGGTACTTAGCCTCATGCGGTTTCAACCGCCTCGATGCATAAGCCAGCACAAGCTTATCTCGCATCAACACATAGCCCAAACCTTGAAGTGATGTATTCGTATACAAGGCAACCTCTTGTCTTCAGAAGGAATCACCAACCCTGGCACTGTCGTCAGACGACGCTTCAATCCTTGGAAGCTTTTCTCACAAGCTTCGGACCAAAAGAATGGGACTCCTTCCTGAGTCAACCGTGCCAGCGGCTTAGCGATCTTGATATAACATGATCCAAGAATACTACACTGCTCGACCAGAACTCGTACTTACTGAGCTTTGCATACAACTGATGATCCCTAAGGATCTGGAGTACTGTTCTCAAGTGCTTTACATGTTCCTCTTCAGTTCGAGAGTAAATAAGTACATCGTCAATGGAAACTATGACGAACTGATCCAAACATAGTTGGATCACCCTGTTCATCAGGCTCATAAAATAGTTGGGGCATCCGTCACCCCAAAGGGCATGACTAAGAATTCGTAGTGCCCACATAAGGTCCTGGAAGCTGTCTTCTGTACATCGTCCTCTCAAACTCGAATCTGATGATCCCCGATCTCAGATCGATCTTACTGTAGAGCCTCGTACTCTGCAGTTGATCAAACAAATCGTCGATCCCCGGAAGCGGATACTTATTCTTCACTATGGCTTTGTCCAGTTGTCTGAAATCGGTGCACAACCGCAACGAACCATCTTTCTTTTCGACAAATAGGACTGGTGCATCCCAAGGCGATATGCTAGGGTGTATATAGTCCTTGCCAAGGAGCTCTTGCAACTGAACCTTTAATTCCCTTAACTCCACTGGTGCCATCCTATACGGGCACGAGAAATGGTAGGCGTCCCTAGTAGTAACTTAATCCCAAACTCGACCTCTCTCGTCGGTGGAAATCCGGGAATCTCTTCCGGAAATGCATCAGGAAACACCGCCACTACGGGCACATCCTCAACCTTTAACTCTTTCCTCTTTCAGTAATAACCACAGTATAGTTGAGATATCCTTTGTGGTCTCGTTCCAATAACTGTGCCATCTTGACAACAGATATTAACGGAATCCTTGAACGGAAATCATCCCCATAGGATGTCCTTCGGACTCCCATATCAGACCTGAATCGGACAGTCCTTGTCTGCAGTCCACAACTGCCTGATACCTGTTCAGGACATCAATGCCTACAAACTGACATCCCCAGAACAATCAAGTCTGTCCTCAGTTCGTTACCCTCAAAATAAATGAGGCCGTCATAACCAATCTGATCAGTTATCAAACTTCTTCCAGCGGGGGGTTGAGACTACAAGAGGCGTGGGCGACGGAGAAGTGCATATAACATCGTATCACTTACTTCTGCATTTGCTGCTATGCTGCAACACAAGGGTTAACAACGATACCCAAAAGCAGTTCATATAATACATCGTTAGAGAAACAAAACATGTTAATACAACATCATATCCTTCATATGCAACATATGCATAAAACATGTTAAAAGTAAGCACCTAGCCAACTTATTGCTAAGGCTACCCTTCACTCGTTCCCGGGTTATCTAACCACTGCTCTGATACCACTAATGTAGGGTCTTCCTACCTTAATATCATTTAGTACACATAAATTGGACATAACATGCATTCATAACCTCTTAAGGGTTCCGGTTGTAGCTTGAGCTAAGGAGATTACAGGCCAAAATAAAGTTTCCAAAAGCTATTTAATTACATTCCCAATAAAGAATGTTAAAGCTATAGATTTACACTACTCCTAGAGTAGAGACTATCAAAATCCTGCATCCTACATTCATCATGCTCCCTTTAGCTCACTTCCTCAATCCGACCCTAGGCCCTTGGTCCAAAAGTGTACCTACAGGGATAACACATCGTGAGCATACGCATATTTACTTAACATTATATAAAAGCATACAATAATGCATAACATCTTAGTTAAGTAAAGGTTATTGGTCGTCCTTCGACTTCCTTGTTATCCCTGACTCTTATTCATATATTAGGGCGTCTTACCCCATTGTATGGCATCTTACCATATCATCATCATCGTGTGGCATCTTACCACGTGGGCATCTTACCCAATCATATGGCGTCTTACCATATCATAAACATTGCGTGGCATCTTACCACGGGGGCATCTTACCCACTCGCATACTTTGGGTGGCATCTTACCACATGGGCGTCTTACCCAATCATACACGTCGTATGACCTTATCATAAACTTCGTCATTATAGACGTCCTCATAAACATCATTATCATAAACATCATCATAAGCATCATCATCGCAACATCATCATAAGCATCATCATCGTAACATCATCGTAAGCATCATCATCGTAACATCATCATAAGCATCATCATCGTAACATCATCATAAGCATCATCATCATAAATATCATCATAGACATCATCATCATAAATATCATCATAGACATCATCATCATAACATCATCTTAAACATCATCATAATATGTAAGGGTATGGTTTACCGTCCGATGCTCGTACGTCTCTTACGTACCTTAATTCCAAAAGAAGGAGAAATCGTAGACTTTATCTCCTTGAAGTCGTGGGTACCTGGGACGGTTCTACATAACCATACAAATTGATATTAGAAGCTAAATATAGTCCAATATCCAACAATCCCACATAAATATCAAAAATCCATTTTTTTACAGCTCGCGATCGATCGCTGCCCAGGCGCGATCGATCGCGAGATCGCACTGGACGAGGGGCAAAAATTCTTTTCTTGGCGATCGATCGCCACTTTTGGCGCGATCGATCGCCAGCCTCGCCGATCGATCGCCCAAGAGTGGCGATCGATTGCCAAATGCTACTGGCGGGCACTGGAGGCTCGCGATCGATCGCCAAGAACGGGCGATCGATCGCCGAGTGCTGTGCTCCGAAATTTCGCCATTAATGCTCATTTTTCAAGCTCTTCCTCATGCTACCCAAAACCAAACTTCTTCACAACATCAATAACATAACAACCCACTAAAACCCACATAAAACACTTCAAAAAAAACATACCCCAACCATAAACAACACATACCCAAACAAACCCACATAAAACATCAAAAACTTAACCCATTTCAACACCAAACATCATAAAACTTATAGGAATGGTTCCATACCTCTTGTAGGCTCCAAATCCTAGCAAAGATCACACAAACAAAGTTTTTGTGGAACTTTTCTTCTCCTCTTTTGGTGGAACTCGAAAATGGGTAGGGTTTGGGGTTTGGGAAGTGATTTGGGGATTTTTAATAAAGTGAAAGGTAAAGGGGTTAAAGTGATGGGTAGAGGATTTAAAAAGGGGTTACTTTAACTTAATTAAAAATTGTACCCCAAACTTAACATGATGTATAAAATGCTCCAACATAGTATTTTAAAAGCATTTTACAAAAATGCTCCAAACTTCATCTAAAATCACATCCTCCTCATATTTAATAATTAACACAATTAAATCATGTTAACATCTTAACACCCAACACATAGATCCATCAACACATGATACATCATATAAACATAATTAATGCCTTACTTGCAATTAATTAATTTCGGGGCATCACAAGTATGCACCCTAATAATACACTAACATACTCTCAGTTCATTTAGCAATTCCGTATTTAATTGCATGCAACCATAAATGAAGAGAGGAAAACCATGCCCTTTTATACATTCCATATACACGTAAAATGTACTCACATGAGAGCACCCAATGAATAAGCGTGTATCTAATGTATAAATACTCTACCAGATACCGTTACTGGTACTTCAATCCTGGAAGCACCTCCCAAGCACAACTCGATCTCAACTCTGGATCTATGTACTTATTCAACCAGCTCTGGTACCTCGGTCCTGGGAGTACCTCTAATCAACAGCCCGAGCTCAACTCCAAAGCTGCTGCTACACCTGTATCACATGCCCCAACAGAGACAGCCCCCCACATGGGTGAGCATACCAATACCACCAATCCAATAATCATAATATTACAATTCATAAGTTACAGAATGTAAATGCCATGAATTTAAATGATACTCCCTGGATGGTATCATCCTCATCCGGGATCCCCCTGTATTGTCCCTGTTCTCAAAATAACCAAACCATTAAATTCTCAAAAGCCATTTGATCATCTCATTGATCAACTAAAACCATCCCTGTTATACCAGTTCCATATTCAAATATGATTAAATCATCAAATAGGGTACTACATATATCACATGTATCTAGCCAATTATTCCATATTTCTATTTCATAGCTCGCTCCACAATAGCGGCATTTTAACCCCACGCACGCTCAACAATAGCGGCGTCATAACCGATGGTCGCTCAACGGCGACAACATTTCAATCATTGCTCGCTCAAAAGCGGCACCATATGATTCCCAATGTTCGTTCATTTAACATAGTTACCATATATCATGCATTTCAATAACCATTTATTGTAGATGCCACATACCGTGCATTTCAATACTCATTTGTTGTAAATGCCCCATACCATGCATTTCAATGCTCATTTATTCAAATACCATACACCATGCGTTCCACAGTTGCAATATTGTAATAGGCTATGCTCGTACGTTATACGTACCTTATACTTCCGTAGTTCGAGTCCGACCTCGCCTGAGTCCCACGACCCGATGAATTATGTGCTAACACATAAATAGCTCACAATTAAACACAAGCATGCAACCACGTGCCCAAGAACGTTCATAACCCCCAAACATATCGTCAATTCATGACGATTACCAAAATAAAAGCCCCTGGCTATGCATGCATAATACCCAAAATAGTCCATTTTTCATGTTTAAAAGATAGCCAAAAATCCAACCGAGAATTCCGATTAATCAACTTTGGCTCCAATCAATCCATTTTAAAAGTATAGCATTCCCATTGGAATGTAGACATTGCCCTGGAATCGGGCTACTCAAACCTCGATTCCAAAATCCCGACATATTTCCAAAATTTTTTTAAAAAATAAAATTTGCAAGCGGCGATCGATCGCCTATAACATCGCGATCGATCGCCTCCATCCAGAGGCCAAACCAATGCTCAGTCGTGATCGATCGCCAACCCGCTCGCGATCGATCGCTAAGGGTACGCGATCGATCGCCCGCACTATTCATCGTCACAAAAAATCGAGCTGCTTGTCGCGATCGATCGCCACTCCTCGGAGATCGATCGCCACCTGCGATTTTCCGAAAAATTCGAGCTTCCATGGTGTTTTTCACACCCAAACTCAAAACCAACACCCCATACACCTTCAACACCTCAAATACACCCTTAAAACTCCATAAAAACTCCAACAACAAACTTTAAGATTTTTACCCAAAATCCACAAACCCAAATCTAACATTAATACTCAACCAAAAACAACAATACTACTACCAATTCGAAGACAATGACGAGGGGAAGACTAATACCTGATTATCTTCAAGAAAACCGGCTTCCGAGCCAAGCTACCATCGATTTTTCCCATCAAGGGAGAAGAGGGGAAAAGGGGGAGAAGGGTTAGGCGTAGAGAGAGAGAAGAGAGGGAAGGGTTCCGTGCCAAATGACGAAATACCGTGTCCACTTGGTATATATAGTACCAAAACTCAAAAATACCCATCCTTCCACAAATACATCATGACTCATTAAAAATCATCTGTTTTCAAAAATCAATTCTCTAACCTCAATTCCCATTACCAGCCCCAGTACAAAGTACTCCGGACCCCAAATCCCACCAAAGACCAAATTCCAAGGTTATCACCACGACGAGGATAAAATCTCATCCCTCCGACGACTCCAAAAACAGGATTTAAAATCCCCGGGAGTCCCAAAACAACAATTAATTCATAATTGCCACAATTAAAATCCTTTAAGGATTATTACCACACCGGGATTACCACCAATAATTCTCGGGTATCACAAAGAGTTTAGAGATACCAAAATGGAAGTGGGAACACATATCCATGGACTTTGTGACCCACTTGCCGAGGAGTGCTTCGGGTTTTGATGCCATTTGGGTGATTGTTGACAGATTGACCAAAGTAGCTCACTTCATTCCCTATAGTATGACCTTCACCTATTTGAGGATGGCTCAGTTATATGTTTGAGATGTGGTAAGATTGCATGGGATCCCTATTTCTATAGTGTCGGATCGAGATCCACGATTCACATCTCATTTTTGGGAGGGTCTTCAGTCAGCCTTGGGAACTGAGGTAAGGTTGAGCACTGCTTATCATCCCCAAAAGGATGGCCAGACCGAGCGTACTATCCAAACGCTCGAGGACATGTTGAGGGCATGTGTATTGGAGTTCGATACTTCATGGCAGGATACAGTGGCCTTGGTAGAATTCTCTTATAACAATAGCTACCAGGCAAGCATTCAGATGGCTCCTTTTGAGGCCCTTTATGGCAGACGATGTAGATCACCCTTGTGTTGAGACGACTTGGACCGTAAATCGGTCGGAGGACCAGAATTAGTTTGGGAAATGGAAGAGAAGGTAAATGTGATAAGGCAGAAAATGAAAGTATCCCAGGACAGACAGGCAGCTTATGCTAATAAACGACGGCAACCATTCGAATTTTAGTTGGGGGATAAGGTCATTTTGATCTCACCTTTCAGAGGTGTTGTGCGATTTGGAATGCGCGGGAAACTGTCTCCGGGGTATGTTGGGCCGTACGAGATCTTGCAGTGCATTGGCACCTTAGCTTACCGACTGGCCTTGCCACCTTCTTTGTCTGGTATACATGATGTGTTCCATGTGTCTATGTTGCGGAAGAATGAGCCGGATCCATCACATGTGTTGCAGCCTTCCGAGGTTCAGTTAGAATCCTATGTATCTTATGTGGAACGTCCTGTTAGAATCCTGGATCGAGCAGACCACAGAATTCGGAACAAAGTGATATCTATGATTAAAGTTCAGTGGGATCGCAGGGGTGTCGAGGAGGCCACGTGGGAGACGGAGCGGCATATGGTGCAACACTACCCGGAACTATTTTCTGGTATGTGATTTATGTTTAGTTTCATTTTGGGTAAGTGCATGCGATTTCGAGGTCGAAATCTTATAAGTAGGGGAGTATTGTGATATCCCCGAAATAATTAATTGTAATTTGGGCATTAATTATGATTATGTGATTATTTATGGTGTTAATTAATTTAGTGTTGGAATTAATTAAAATGGCAAAATGCTTTGTCACATGGTGGACGTGACCTGGTAATGCATTTCAGGGTGCATGTGATGCATGTTGGGAATTTGGGTGCTAGCATGTTTTAATTGTGATGTTTGATAATTATTTGGAAAGCATGTATTTAATTGAGGTTTTGGGTGCATTTTGGGAAATGCTTTTAAAATATCATGTTGGGATATTTTATACATCATGCTAATTTTTGGGGTACATGTTTTAATTATAACCATTATACCCCACTACCCCCCACTTTTCCCATCACTTTTTACAAACCCCAATCACTCTTGCAAACCCTATCCTCACACCATTTTCGATTTTGGCTTAAAGGAGGAGGGAAAATCTTTGCAAAAGCTTGGTTTGTGAGATTCTTAGTGAGATTTGGAGTCCATAAGAGGTATGGAACCCTCCTTGATGTTTTAATGGTGTTTGGTTTTGATTTGAGTTGGTATTTGAGTTTTTGAAATGGGTTTGTTTTGAGTTGGTGTTGTTTGTGGTTGGGTGTTAGATTTTTGGTTTATTTAAGGTATATTTTGTAGGTTTATGGTGTATTTATGTCATTGGGTTAATGGGTTATGTGTTGGGGAAGAAAATATGGTGCAAAAATGGTGTTTTTCGAAGTACAAGCAGCGACGATCGATCGCCCGAAGCGAGCGATCGATCACGCGCAGACAGTGCGCTCCAGTAGCGTTTGGCGATCGATCGCCACATTTGGGCGATCGATCGGTGAGGCTGGCGATCGATCGTGCCAAATGTGGCAATCGATCGTCGAGTGCAAAAAATTTTGGATTCGGGCAGTGTGATCTCGCGATCGATCGGGGCCTTGTGGCGATCGATCGCGAGTCACCAAAAAGTGTTGTTTTTGTAGGATTTTTGGTATTAGATTATTATTGGGTTCTAATATTGGTTTGTGTGAATGTGTAGAACCATCCCATTGTGGATGCAAATACATGTTGAATTATGCATTATGATTGCATATCCGTATGATGATTGTTTGGTGCACATCCCATGAGTCATGGTTATATAGTGTGATGTCCGTGGATTTATGGTGTTAATCCCGGTGTTGTATTAATCCTTGATGGATTTTTAATTGTGGCAATTAGGAATTAATTGCAGTTTGGCATCCCCCGAGGTTGTTTAATCGGGCATTTGGGATCGTTGGATCCAAAGGTTGAGATTGTATTCTCAGTTCGGTGGAAAACCTATGAGTTGGGGTTTTCGGTGGGACTTGGTGTCCGGGGTGCTTTTGTTGGGGCCTGTATGAGGAATTGATGCTGGAGAGAGAGTTTTTGAAAACAGATGATTTTTAATGAATCATGATGTATTTGTGGAGGTATTTGTGGGTTGGGGTATTTTGCTATATATACCCGTTGGACTCGGGATTCCGTCATTGGGAATCCATTTCTCTCCTCTCCTCCCCCTCTTTCACGCCACCTTCACCCCAAACCCTTCCCCTCTTTCCCCTTCAACCATAATCGTTGGGAACACGATTTAGGGGCCGGATCTCTTGAAGAAAGGCTGGTAATCTTCTTGTCCTCACCTTTAGCTTCGTTTTGATTGTGGTTTTATGCTAAATGGTTGAGTTTTGGGTTTTGGGAGATTTTTGTAAAATCTTGAAATCGTTTTGTGTTTTAATGAATTATAACCCTTGTTAAGTGTACTAGGGTGTTAGTATATGGTTATTTTCGAGTTTGAGGAAGTTTGGGTATGTTTTGGGAAGGTTTCAAGCTTTTAAAAAATTGTGATTTTTGGGTTCGCACAACGACTGTGATGTCCGGGAATTAATGGTGTTAATCCCGGTGTAGTATTAATCCTGGATGGATTTTTAATTGTGGCAATTAGGAATTAATTGCGGTTCGGCATCTCCCGAGGTTGGTAAATCGGGCCTTCTGGGCTCGTCTAATTAATTAGTTGGGATCGTTGGATCCCGAGGTTGAGATCGTATTCTCATTCCGGTGAAAACCTGCGAGTTGGGTTTTTAGTGTGACTCAGAATTTCGGGTGCTGTGTGTGGGCACCGGTAGGGGGTTTTTGAGTTAGAGAGAGAGTTTTTGAAAACAGATGATTTTTAATGAATCATGATGTATTTGTGGGGCTATTAGTATTTCGGGGTATTTTTGCTATAAATACCAATTGAACCCGGGATTTTAATTATCGGAGTCATTTTTCCTCACCTCTCTCTCTCCTCGCGCCCGCAGCCCCCTTTCCCGATCCCCTTTACCCCCGCGCACAAAAGGCCACCGCCCGCCGCCGTCCGGCCGCCGTTCGGCGCGTCCGACCCGCCGCCGTGTTCGTCTCTTCCAGGCGGTTCTATCCATACCAACAATTTGAAGTTTGGTCGAGAATCGAGCTCGGATTTGCCAGAAAAGCGTAGGGTTCAAAAACTGGATTTCATCCGATTTTGGGGCGCGATTTTGGTATGTTTTTGGTGCGATTTTTCTGATGTTTTTGGGGCGTTTTTAAGCTGGTTTTGAGTCGATTATTTCAGCCTTTTTGGTTCGAAATTATTGGTTAAGTTTGGTTCGAATTTTCAGCTCGATTTCGTGGGTTAGGGTTCGAAATTTGGGGGTTTCGTTTGTGGGGCGATTATTGTTGTTGGTAATTGATTAATTCATGTTGTAGATGCATTATGATGCTTGATTGTGTTCGAATTCGAAGAATTGTAAGGGTTCGAATTTAAGGGCTTGTTTGGGTTCGAATTTAAGGGTATTGAATTCGAAAATTGGGGGTTTTTGGCAAGGAGTGTTGATTCTTGCTTGGATAGCTTAATTCATGTTTTAAATGAATTATGGTGATTATTTGGGTTTGATTTGTGTTGTTGGGGTTCAAATTTAGGGGTGGTCCTTGAGCAATTTTCGATATTGTCTCATTCGATTTCCCTCCCTGTATATGCCCTGCCCCGGGTCTTTTAAATGGTAAATTGTTGTGGATTGACAATATGTTGAGGGTTATGGGTGTGCTTGAGCATGGGTTGCATGTTCGTAATTAATTGTGAATTATTTATCGTGTTAGCACATCGTTCCTCGGAGCATGGAACTCGAGCAAGGTTTGGCTCGGACTTCGGAAATTAAGGTACGTGGGACGTACGAGCATTAGCCTATTATAGTATTGCAACTGTAATATGCATGGTTTGTGATAATGGTATTAAATGGGCATTGGAATACATGGTGTATGGTAATTGTATTATATGGACATTACAATATCTGGCAGGTGGTCTGGCATGTGGTAATTACATTGGATAAATATTGAGATGCATGGTGCACTATATTTACTTCAAATGGATAATGATATGCATGGTAAACGGTCTTTGCCTTCAATGGATATATATATACATATATTGGGAATCATACAGTGCCGCCTTCGAGCGAGCAATGATTCGGGATGCGGTCGCCATTGGGCGACCATCGGTTATGACGCCGCTATTGTTGAGCGTGCGCGAGGTTTAGTATGCCGCTATTGTGGAGCGAGCAATGAAATAAGAACATGGAATTGTTGGTTAGATATATGCGATATCTATAGTCTTTTACATTATGTTCTTATCCCTTTGATTATGGAACTGGTATAATAGAACGGTATTAGTTAATCTATGTGACGATTAACTGGCTTTGGGAATTTGATGAGTTTGGTTATTTTGAGAACAGGGACAATACAGGGGGATCCCGGATGAGGGTATTGCCATCCAGGGAGTATCATTTAAATTATGGCATTTACATTCTGTAAATTATGAATTGCAATATTATTATTTTGTGATTGGTGGTATTGGTATGCTCACCCCGTGTGGGGGCTGTCTCTGTTGGGGCAGGTAACACAGGTGTAGCGGCTTTGGAGTCGAGCTCGGGCTTTTGGTTAGAGGTACTTCCAGGATCGAGGTACCAGAGCTGGTTGGATGGACGCTCAGATCCAGTGTTGAGATCGAGTTGTGCTTGGAAGGTGCTTCCAGGATAGAAGTACCAGTAGCGGTATCCGGTATAGTGTTTTATGCATCAAATACACGTTTATTCATTGAGTACACCTTACGTGTATATGGGATGTATAAATGGGCTATGGCCTCTTTCTGTTCATTATGGTTGCATGCAATTAATTATGGAAATTGCTAAATGAACTAAGAGCATATTAGTGTATTATGTGGGTGCATGTTATGTGAATAATAATGGTAGGGGGAATTTGAATATTGGGAATTGAATGCAAGAAATTTTCTGGGTAGCATACGGTGTTGCACTTGCATAGGGTTTTTCCCCTGATGGTATGATTATATGCACTCATGGTATGGCTTAATGCACTAATTACGGGTTAAGGGCACGGGGGTCCTTACATTAGTGGTATCAGAGCAGTGGTTAGCTCTTTGGGGCTGTTGAGGGCCTAGGAACATGTTATTGGGAATGAGAAGCACATACTTATGCATGATTGCTTATGTGCGTTTATGATATGTGTTCATCATTGGCATATGTGTTGCTAACCATGGTGGTTGCAGGGTCTTATGAGACATGGACTATGCATTACGGTTGCATAGGTATACATCGGAGTGATGATTTTAATGCTTTGCCGCTACATGTTGGAGCGAGGTGCATTAAAATACACTCATGGCGATGTTTATGGGAATACGGATTATGCATTACGGTTGCATGCACGTCGAAGCGATGATGCCGCTGTCGTGTCGAAGCGATGGTAAATGCCGCTGTCACGTCGAAGCGATGATGCCGCTGTCGTGCCGAAACAATTATTGAAATACGGGTTATGCATTACGGTTGCATGCATGGCGTAGCGATATGAATACTTGCCGCTGTCGTATTATAGCGATGAAGAATATTTGCCGCAAATATGTCGAAGCGAAGGAAAATGCCGCTGTCATATTATTATTGCGAGGGATATTATGCCGCTAATACGTCGAAGCGAAGGGTATTTCCGCTGTCATGCCGGAATGATGGTAAATGCCGCTGTCGTGTCGAAGCGATGGTAAATGCCGCTGTCACGTCGAAGCGATGGTACCACCGTCATGTCGAAACGATGATGCCGCTGTCGTGTCGAAGCGATGATACATGCCGCTGTCACGTCGAAGCGATGATGCCGTTGTCATGACGTAGCGATGTGATCGGGAACAAAGTACTACATGAGTGTGAGTACCTCTTGAGTCCGCGATTATCCGGGTATTTTATTGGCGATGGTTCCGCCGGGTATTTTATTGGCGATGGTTCCGCCGGGTATTTTATTGGCGATGGTTCCGCCGGGTATTTTATTGGCGATGGTTACGCCGGGTATTTTATTGGCGATGGTTCCGCCGGGTATTTTATTGGCGATGGTTCCGCCGGGTATTTTATTGGCGACGGTTACGCCGGGTATTCTATTGGCGATGGTTTATACCGCCGGATATCTATAGCGACATTTTATGCCGCTGACTCCATGGCGAGGGATCATGCCGCTGATTCGATAGCGATGGGTTATACCGCTATGTGTGTAGCACTGGATTATGCCGCCTACGAGCGATGGGTGCTGCTTATGTACCGCTGGTGGACGATGGATACAGGTATTCCGCTATCTCGATAGCGATGAGGTATGGCATATTACTTTTGTTATCAGTATGGTGATTATGGTGTATTATTATTTACCGTCATGTGTTTGACGATGAGATTATGGATGTCGTGTATCGACAGGTACCGTCATATGTTCGACGATGTTATTTGGGATAACTATGTGGACGCTTGGTGTCATTTTGGTGATTTATACATTCATGTTTATGTATATGGTTGTATGGTTTGAGTGCCGATGGTGGGCACATGGTAGGGTCTGGGTATTTAGTTGACGAGACCTTTTGCCGAGCAGGTTTGCTCGATGGATCATTGATGCATTGTACCGGTGAGAGTACGCATCGTATTATGGAGGTATATTATTGACGAGCAATGATACCCTTGGGTATGCTCGCTGGGATGGCTAAGGCCAAGTGAATGGTGGTAAGAGTAGTCATTGAGGAAACTACTCGCTTGTTATTGTGATGAGGAGTAAACATGGTTACACCCACCCTAAGGGCGTGGAAGAAGTCCTAATGGATTAGGATTGCATGATAATTGAGCGTGGACGCCGGGTTGTCCAGTGTGCTTTGGTGTTTTAGAGATATGTTGGGCAATGACCCACAACTCTAATGGTTTGGGCGGTATGGTATACCGGGATGGAATGTGTGTCGCGTTAATAGGTTGGTATAAGCCTATGGGACCAGCGAATCACTAGCCAGGTATTGTTGCAGTGCTTTAGTGTGCTTGTGGTAGCTATTATAATGCTCGTTGGATTCGAGTTTGGTGAATCGTATGGTGATACGATGAGGGTTATGGTAGACTCTTGTAGTCTCTATGTGGCATGGTGTTTGAGGTAGGGAATACCTCACGGGGACGTTATACGTCATTGTTTTGAGGGACTTGTGCTGGGACAGCTCAAGTTTGTTGGTATTACCAACGGGAGTGTCAACAAGTCGTGGTTAGCTCTAGTTGAGCATCCTTGCATATGGCATGCAATGGGAGTCACAATGGTTTGTGAGATATAGTTAGTGGGGTGACACTACTATATTGATTTTTTTTATCTCTTGGAGAGATTTGGATTGTACTGTCTTGGAGACAGCTTGCATCGGTCGTGGTTTGATTGTAAGTCAGCCATGGTAAGCATTACTGATGTTGGACCGAGTAATGGATTTCTTACCTCGGTGAGACGTTTGAGGAGACGTCTTCGGGGAGATGCTCGATTTTGGAGTACTATGGTATTAGTACAGAGCATCGTTGGAAGGTGTATACATGGCGTATACGGATTTTTGGATTGGGTAATGGTAGTATTGATGCACTACTCTAACCAATTGTATATTTCTGGGTTCCGGGATATGTTTTGGTATTAATATACCAGGTTTTCCGAACGGTAATTCGAGGATTGGAGGATCATGGATTCATGACTTCTTCCTTGAGAGGAAGACGGTATTGTGATTCCTACCGGTTGAATCTTTTGGGGAGATTCGTTATTTTGGTTCGTGTGGTGGTGATGTTGAAATCACACCCTTTGGTTTTGGTTTGTCAACCATCATTCTCCGTGGGGCGAGAATAATCGGGGTTTGACAGTTGGTTTTGGGATTTGGGTGTGATTGGAGACACCCGAGTCTATTGCATTGTGTATGCATGTTGTGTGGTGTATGGGCATGTATGCCGTGTGTGTATACGAATGCCAACCTTATTTCGTTCATTGTGGAACGCCGAGTGTGTATAATTGGTTTAGTGGATCTCCGGTGTGAGATTGTGGAACCTCGAGATCGGTAATCTCGATGGCACGATGCATTCTAATGAATGATCGTGAGGGTTGTTTGATTCCCCGAGGAGGGATCGATGTGATTTGGAATCATGGTGGTTCTTGTTGGATAATTCGATAGCCTTCCTATTTTAGGATTGTTAGATCCAAGGATAAATGAGGGATGGCCGAGATTCGGATTTGTTTAGTGTCATGGTTGACACTTGTGTAGGAATGCAATTGGTTGCCTTCCATGTCCCCTATGGAACTTGAGACTTGGTGGAGTCTTGATGGTGTGTCGGGACCAAGATATGATTTCTTGGAACACACCGGTGTAAACATCCTCGGTGATGTATTTTTGTGTGGATCAGTGACCGTGGGTAACCCGGTCCGGGTTGCAAGTGGTGCAACTACTCCTTTGGAGGAGATGGGCTGGGAAGCGAAAACTGGTTTTTCTGTGAGTATACTGTTGTATACTAGTGGTCCCCACCATGACGATATGTGTCATGCATCGTGGGAAGGTGGTGAATATCACGGATGATGTCTATGTCAGAACTAATGGTGATTTGGTTGGGTTGCAGTTTTGGTGGACTGACTTGTGGGACGATTCACGTCGAGGTATGTTGTTATCTTTCGGGTTTGTATTGGTTTTGGCGTTGCGCTATTTTGGGGCTTGGTGCGAGACTGGTATTCTCGCAGTTGTTAATTCGATTCTAAGGTGATTCAGAATCAGGGTCTTGGCTTTGTTTTGTTGGTGTAGTCCTGGTGTTACGAGGAGTACACCGGTGCAATTTCGAGGACGAAATTTTATTAGTAGGGGATAATTGTGATGTCCGGGAATTAATGGTGTTAATCCCGGTGTAGTATTAATCCTGGATGGATTTTTAATTGTGGCAATTAGGAATTAATTGCGGTTCGGCATCTCCCGAGGTTGGTAAATCGGGCCTTCTGGGCTCGTCTAATTAATTAGTTGGGATCGTTGGATCCCGAGGTTGAGATCGTATTCTCATTCCGGTGAAAACCTGCGAGTTGGGTTTTTAGTGTGACTCAGAATTTCGGGTGCTGTGTGTGGGCACCGGTAGGGGGTTTTTGAGTTAGAGAGAGAGTTTTTGAAAACAGATGATTTTTAATGAATCATGATGTATTTGTGGGGCTATTAGTATTTCGGGGTATTTTTGCTATAAATACCAATTGAACCCGGGATTTTAATTATCGGAGTCATTTTTCCTCACCTCTCTCTCTCCTCGCGCCCGCAGCCCCCTTTCCCGATCCCCTTTACCCCCGCGCACAAAAGGCCACCGCCCGCCGCCGTCCGGCCGCCGTTCGGCGCGTCCGACCCGCCGCCGTGTTCGTCTCTTCCAGGCGGTTCTATCCATACCAACAATTTGAAGTTTGGTCGAGAATCGAGCTCGGATTTGCCAGAAAAGCGTAGGGTTCAAAAACTGGATTTCATCCGATTTTGGGGCGCGATTTGGTATGTTTTTGGTGCGATTTTTCTGATGTTTTTGGGGCGTTTTTAAGCTGGTTTTGAGTCGATTATTTCAGCCTTTTTGGTTCGAAATTATTGGTTAAGTTTGGTTCGAATTTTCAGCTCGATTTCGTGGGTTAGGGTTCGAAATTTGGGGGTTTCGTTTGTGGGGCGATTATTGTTGTTGGTAATTGATTAATTCATGTTGTAGATGCATTATGATGCTTGATTGTGTTCGAATTCGAAGAATTGTAAGGGTTCGAATTTAAGGGCTTGTTTGGGTTCGAATTTAAGGGTATTGAATTCGAAAATTGGGGGTTTTGGCAAGGAGTGTTGATTCTTGCTTGGATAGCTTAATTCATGTTTTAAATGAATTATGGTGATTATTTGGGTTTGATTTGTGTTGTTGGGGTTCAAATTTAGGGGTGGTCCTTGAGCAATTTTCGATATTGTCTCATTCGATTTCCCTCCCTGTATATGCCCTGCCCCGGGTCTTTTAAATGGTAAATTGTTGTGGATTGACAATATGTTGAGGGTTATGGGTGTGCTTGAGCATGGGTTGCATGTTCGTAATTAATTGTGAATTATTTATCGTGTTAGCACATCGTTCCTCGGAGCATGGAACTCGAGCAAGGTTTGGCTCGGACTTCGGAAATTAAGGTACGTGGGACGTACGAGCATTAGCCTATTATAGTATTGCAACTGTAATATGCATGGTTTGTGATAATGGTATTAAATGGGCATTGGAATACATGGTGTATGGTAATTGTATTATATGGACATTACAATATCTGGCAGGTGGTCTGGCATGTGGTAATTACATTGGATAAATATTGAGATGCATGGTGCACTATATTTACTTCAAATGGATAATGATATGCATGGTAAACGGTCTTTGCCTTCAATGGATATATATATACATATATTGGGAATCATACAGTGCCGCCTTCGAGCGAGCAATGATTCGGGATGCGGTCGCCATTGGGCGACCATCGGTTATGACGCCGCTATTGTTGAGCGTGCGCGAGGTTTAGTATGCCGCTATTGTGGAGCGAGCAATGAAATAAGAACATGGAATTGTTGGTTAGATATATGCGATATCTATAGTCTTTTACATTATGTTCTTATCCCTTTGATTATGGAACTGGTATAATAGAACGGTATTAGTTAATCTATGTGACGATTAACTGGCTTTGGGAATTTGATGAGTTTGGTTATTTTGAGAACAGGGACAATACAGGGGGATCCCGGATGAGGGTATTGCCATCCAGGGAGTATCATTTAAATTATGGCATTTACATTCTGTAAATTATGAATTGCAATATTATTATTTTGTGATTGGTGGTATTGGTATGCTCACCCCGTGTGGGGGCTGTCTCTGTTGGGGCAGGTAACACAGGTGTAGCGGCTTTGGAGTCGAGCTCGGGCTTTTGGTTAGAGGTACTTCCAGGATCGAGGTACCAGAGCTGGTTGGATGGACGCTCAGATCCAGTGTTGAGATCGAGTTGTGCTTGGAAGGTGCTTCCAGGATAGAAGTACCAGTAGCGGTATCCGGTATAGTGTTTTATGCATCAAATACACGTTTATTCATTGAGTACACCTTACGTGTATATGGGATGTATAAATGGGCTATGGCCTCTTTCTGTTCATTATGGTTGCATGCAATTAATTATGGAAATTGCTAAATGAACTAAGAGCATATTAGTGTATTATGTGGGTGCATGTTATGTGAATAATAATGGTAGGGGGAATTTGAATATTGGGAATTGAATGCAAGAAATTTTCTGGGTAGCATACGGTGTTGCACTTGCATAGGGTTTTTCCCCTGATGGTATGATTATATGCACTCATGGTATGGCTTAATGCACTAATTACGGGTTAAGGGCACGGGGGTCCTTACAACGACCGATCGATCGGTAGCTTGGACCGATCGATCGGTGCAAGTGCGTAGCGTTGGTCTGTCATTTCGATCTTTAGCGATCGATCGGTAAAGCGACCGATCGATCGGTGGGTGGCTAGCGATCGATCGGTGGCTTGGACCGATCGATCGGTGCAAAGCCGTAGCTTAAATCGTTTTTGTGAACAGTTACCGATCGATCGGTAATGGTGACTGATCGATCGGTAGGGCGATTTTGGAAAATTGATTTTGGGGTCCCCCCTCGGGTTTTGGGGAGCGATTATCGACCATTTACTAGTTAATCATCGTGATGGGATCATTGGGGTCGAATTTCATGCTTGTGCATATGAATTTAGGATTATTTATTTATTTTGAGTTATTGGAATTGTGTTTAGCACATTTCTTCATCGGACCTCGGGACTGAGGCAACGTTTGGATTCGAACTATGGGAACATAAGGTACGTATTGACGTACGAGCATAGCCCTTAATATAATTGCAATTGTTGAATGCTTGTTATACTTTATTGCACTGAATGTGTGTGGAAATGCACGACACATGGTGTTAACAATAGACGGAGATTGAAAGTCATGGTTTATTGTACTTGCTTTAAATGTCTATATATGCATTGAGAATTGCATGGCGCCGCTTTTGAGCGAGCAATGATTGGGATGTTGACGCCTATGAGCGAACATCGATTACGATGCCGCTGCCATCGAGCATGCGTGGAAATTGGGATGCCGCTATTGTAGAGCGAGCAATGAAATGGAGACAGGAAACCATAAGTGAGGAACATGGATTGTTTATAATCATTGTTTAATGATTTGATGTATTGTTTATGACATTGGTACATGGCTCGTAGAATTGTTAATCAATGTAATGATTAACTGGCATTTGGGAATTTGATGGTTTCAGTGTTTTGAGAACAGGGACAGTACAGGAAACCCCGGATGAGGATGATGCCATCCAGGGAGTACATTTTGTATTTCATAGCATTTACAGTATTGTAAATTATGAATTGTATTGTTGTGGTTATTGGATTGGGATATTGGTATGCTCACCCCGTGTGGGGGCTGTCTCTGTTGGGGCAGGTGGTACAGGTGTAGCAGCAGCTTTGGAGTTGAGCTCGGGCTGTTGATTGAAGTACTCCCAGGATTGAGGTACCAGAGCTGGATGGACAGGCGCTTAGATCCAGAGTCGAGATCGAGTTGCGCTTGAGAGGTGCTTCCAGGATCGGAACACCAGTAACGGTATCCAGCGGAGTGTTTTATACATTAGATACACGCTCATTCATTGGGTACTCTTATGTGAGTACATATTACGTGTATATGGAATGTATAACGGGCTACGGCTCTCCTCTGTTCATTTATTGTTTGCATGCAATTAGATATAGAATCGCTAAATGAACTAGAGTATGTTAGTGTATTATATGAGTGCATGCTATATGGATAATCACGGTTGGGGAATTCGAATATCATAGGGTTTAAATGCAAGAAATTTTCTGGTTAGCACAGGGTGTTGCACTTGCATATGTTTTCTTCCCTGATAGTATGATTATATGCACCAAGGTTATGAATTAATACACTAATAACGGGTTAAGGGCACGGGGGTCCTTACATTAGTGGTATCATAGCAGTGGTTAGCTCTTTGGGGCTGTTGAGGGCCCTGAACATGCTGATAAGGATGAGTAGCACATATTTAGGCATGATAGTAGTTCGTGTTGTGTGGCACAACTATTTGGCTTATGTGCATTAGTGATATGTGATCATAGTGAAACGATTATATGTCATGACACCTATAGAATCATAATATAACCTGTTGATTATGATTGTGAGTTGTGACACAGGGGCAACCAAAGGGAGCATTTTGAAATACATTGGAATACGGGAAGTACTTTGTACTCGTAGTTTATGCATTTACTCATTATAATCATATTGTGGGGAATATGGATTATCGTATGCTCATGGTTTGTGATTGTTCCTGTAGGAACACTATGACGCGAAAGGCTAAGGCCATGGTTAAAAGACACAAAACGGTAACCTGCATTTTATATACATCATGGAATTATGCATTGTGGTTGCATGTGTACATGTAGTGATGATTTTAATGCTTTGCCGCCAAATGTTGAAGCGAGGGGTGGGAGCGCCGCATGTCGCATTTGTGCGAGGTGCATTAAAATACACTCATGTTGATGTATATTGGATATGGCATATGCTTTGTGATTGCAGGTGTAAGTGGAATACTTGGTGAATGTCCCATGAGTCATTGTTATGGATGAGTGATGATTTTAAATGCTTGCCGCTATTTATTGTTTAGTACCGCTAAAATGTGAAGCGAGGGGTGGGAGCGCCGCATGTCACATTGAAGCGTGGTTATCATATGAGGCGAGGAAAGAATATTTGCCGCTAAAATGTGAGGCGAGGGGTGGGAGTACCGCATGTCCATTTAAGCGAGGTTATTCTATGCCGCCTATATGAGAAGCGAGGGGTGGGAGTACCGAATGTTTTATTTAAGCGAAGGGGCATTAAAATACACTACCGTGACAATGACTAGGGATCGGCTATATTGATTGGCGATGGTTCATGCCGCCATGTATATTGATAGCGATGGTTCATTCCGCTATATTGATTGGCGATGGTTCATGCCGCCATGTGTATTGATAGCGATGGTTCATTCCGCTATATTGACTGGCGATGGTTCTTGCCGCCATGTATATTGATAGCGATGGTTCATTCCGCTATATTGACTGGCGATGGTTCTTGCCGCCATGTGTATTGATAGCGACGGTTCATTCCGCTATATTGATTGGCGATGGTTCATGCCGCCATGTACATTGATAGCGATGGTTCATTCCGCTATATTGACTGGCGATGGTTCTTGCCGCCATGTGTATTGATAGCGACGGTTCATTCCGCTATATTGATTGGCGATGGTTCATGCCGCCAGATATATTGATAGCGATGATAGCGATGTCTCATTCCGCTAGTCTATTGGCGATGGTTCATGCCGCCGGGTATTCTATGGATGATGATTCGTGCCACCGGATATTACATAGCGACGGGTCATCCCGCTACACCTATGGCGATGGTTCATACCGCCGGATATCTATAGTGATGTATTATGCCGCTGACTCTATGACGAGAGATCATGCCGCTGATCCTATAGCGATGGGTTATACCGCTATGTGCATAGCGCTGGATTATGTCGCTTACGAGCGATGGATGCTACTTGTGTACCGCTGGTGGACGATGGATACAGGTATTCCGCTATCTTGATAGCGATGAGGTATGGCGTATTACTTTTGTTAGCATTATTGTGGATACTTCGTGTTGCTATATATGCCATGTGTTTGACGATGAGATTGTGGATGTCGTGTATTGACATGTACCGTCATACGTTTGACGATGTTAATTGGATGTCATGTGTTGACATATGCCGTCACGAGATGACGATGACATAGTTGATGTTCTATGTAGACGTGTAGCGTCGTTTTGATGGTTTATACATTTATGTTATGTATTGAGTTGTATGGTTGAGTACCTTTGGTGGACATATGGTAGTGTTTGGGTCACTAGTTGACGAGACCATTATGCCGAGCAAGTTGCTCGAAGAATTATTGGGTGCATCGTACAGGGATAGTACCGCCGCACTTTTTGGTGTACATATTGTTCGAGTAATGATACCCTTGGGTATACTCGCTGGTTTGGCTTAGGCCAAGTGATTAGTGGTAAGGGTAGTCATGGAGGAACTACTCGCTTGTTGTTGTGATCTACGGTAGGCGTGGTCACACCCACCCTGAAGGTGTGGGATAAGTCCTAATGAATTAGGATTGCTTCGTGGTTGAGCAAGGACACCGGGATGTCCATAATGCTTTGGTTTTAGAGAGATTTTGGGTGATGACCCACTACTCTAAATGGATGTTGCGGTATGGTATACCGGGTGGAACGTATGAGACGTTGGTAGGTTTGATACGAGCCTTTAGAGGCAACGCTTATTAACCTGATATCGCGGCAATGTTATAGCGTGCTTTTGATTGCCATTGTACTGCTCGTTGGATTCGAGTTCAGTGAATCGTATGATGATACGATAAGGACCTTTGGTAGACTTTTGTAGTCTCTTTGTGGATTGATAATTGAGGCAGGGAATACCTCGAGGAGACGTTTATACGTCAAATGTTTTAGGAGGTTTGTTTGGAACGACTCAATTTTGTTGGGATACCAACATGAGCGTCGACAAGTCGTTGTTAGCTCTGGTTGAGCATCTTTGCATGTGGTATGCGACGGAAGACACAATTGTAATTGTGTGGTATAGTTAGTGGGGTAACACCACTATATTGATTTTATCTCTTGGAGAGATTTGGATTGTACTGTCATGGAGGCAGCTAGTTTTGGTTGAGGGTTGATCGTGAATCAACCAGGGTAAGCCCTACTAGTGTTGGGCTAGGTAATGGCTTCGTACTTCCAGTGAGACGTTTGAGGAGACGTCTCTGGGGTGATGCTCGAGTGTGGAGTACTATGGCAATAGTACAGGGCATCGTTGTTTGAGTATACATGGTGTATACGAGTTTCGATTTGATGATAGTGGCTTCGATGCACTTATTCTGAACCTATTGCATATTTTGGTTCCGAGATATATGTTGGTATGTATATCCAGTTTTCCGGACGGTGGTTCGAGGTTGGAGGGTCATGGATTCATGACACTATCCTCTTTGGGAAACGCGGTATTGAGATACCTGCCGGTTGAATCTTTTGGGAGATTCGTTGTTTTGATTGTGTGATGTTGATGTTGAAATCACACCCTTTGGCTTTGGTCTGTCGACCACTATTCTCCGTGGAGTGAGAATGATCGAGGTTTGACAGCAGATTTTGGGACTTTGGGTATGCTTAGAGATACCCGAGTCTATTGCCTTGAGTGTGCCTGTTTTGTTGGTGCTTAGGCATGTATACCCGTGTATGTATACGAATGCCAACTCCATTTCGTTCCTTGTTGAACGTCGGATTAGTGTACTTGGTTTGAGAGATCTCCGGTGGGGGATTGTGACAAATTGAGATTCGTAATCTCGATGGCACGATGTATTCTGAGGAATAATCGTGAGGTCTGTTTGACTTTCCCTGAGGAGGGATTGTCGTGTTTTGGAACCATGGTAGTTCTTGTTGGATAATTCGATAGCCTTCCTGTTTTAGGATTGTTGAATCCCAGGACAAATGAGGGATGGCCAGGATTCGGATTTGTTTAGTGTCATGGTTGACACGTGTTTGGGAATGCAATTGTTTGTCTTGCATGTCCCCTGTGGAACTTGAGACCTTGTGGAGTCTCGATAGTGTGTTTTGGACCAAGATGGAATTTCTTGGAACACCTTGTTTTAGATTTCTGTGGTGATGTGTTTTGTTTGGTTAGTGACCGTGGTTTGCCCAATCCGGATTGCAAGTGTTGCAACTACTCCTTTGGAGGAGATGATCGGGAAAGCGAGACCGGATTTTTCCGGGAGTATACTGATTGTATACTAGTGGTTCCCACCTTAACGATGTGTGTTAAGCATCGTGGGTGAATGGTGGATATCATTGAGAGATATCTATGTTAGAACCAATGGGGTTCTGTTTGATTTGCAGTGATGATGGACTGACTTCCGGGACGATTCACGCCGAGGTATGTTGTTATCTTTCGGGTTGCTTTGGTTTTAGCATTTGCTCTATTGTAGAGCTTGGTGCGAGATTGGTGTTCTCGCAGTTAACGATTCGATTCTATTGTGGTCCAGAATCGGAGTTGTGGCTTTACCTTGTTGTGTAGTACTGGTGCTAGGTAGAGTGTGCCGATGCAAATTTCGTGGACGAAATTTTATTAGTGAGGGATAATTGTGATGTCCGTGGATTTATGGTGTTAATCCCGGTGTTGTATTAATCCTTGATGGATTTTTAATTGTGGCAATTAGGAATTAATTGCGGTTTGGCATCCCCGAGGTTGTTTAATTGGGCATTTGGGATCGTTGGATCCAAAGGTTGAGATTGTATTCTCATTTCGGTGGAAAACCTATGAGTTGGGGTTTTCAGTGGGACTTGGTGTCCGGGGTGCTTTTGTTGGGGCCTGTATGAGGAATTGATGCTGGAGAGAGAGTTTTTGAAAACAGATGATTTTTAATGAATCATGATGTATTTGTAGAGGTATTTGTGGGTTGGGGTATTTTGCTATATATACCCGTTGGACTCGGGATTCCGACATTGGGAATCCATTTCTCTCCTCTCCTCCCCCTCATTTCACGCCACCTTCACCCCAAACCCTTCCCCTCTTTCCCCTTCAACCATAATCGTTGGGAACACGATTTAGGGGCCGGATCTCTTGAAGAAAGGCTGGTAATCTTCTTGTCCTCACCTTTAGCTTCGTTTTGATTGTGGTTTTATGCTAAATGGTTGAGTTTTGGGTTTTGGGAGATTTTTGTAAAATCTTGAAATCTTTTGGGTTTTGTGTTTTAATGGATTATAACCCTTGTTAAGTGTACTAGGGTGTTAGTATATGGTTATTTTCGAGTTTGAGGAAGTTTGGGTATGTTTTGGGAATGTTTCAAGCTTTTAAAAAATGGTGATTTTCGGGTTCGCACAGCGACCGATCGATCGGTAGCTTGGACCGATCGATCGGTGCAAGTGCGTAGCGTTGGTCTGTCATTTCGATCTTTAGCGATCGATCGGTAAAGCGACCGATCGATCGGTGGGTGGCTAGCGATCGATCGGTGGCTTGGACCGTTCGATCGGTGCAAAGCCGTAGCTTAAATCGTTTTTGTGAACAGTTACCGATCGATCGGTAATGGTGACCGATCGATCGGTAGGGCGATTTTGGAAAATTGATTTTGGGGTCCCCCCTCGGGTTTTGGGGAGCGATTATCTACCATTTACTATTTAATCATCGTGATGGGATGACTGGGGTCGAATTTCATGCTTGTGCATATGAATTTAGGATTATTTATTTATTTTGAGTTATTGGAATTGTGTTTAGCACATTTCTTCATCGGACCTCGGGACTGAGGCAACGTTTGGATTCGAACTATGGGAACATAAGGTACGTATTGACGTACGAGCATAGACCTTAATATAATTGCAATTGTTGAATGTTTGTTATACTTTATTGCAATGAATGTGTGTGGAAATGCACGACACGTGGTGTTAACAATAGACGGAGATTGAAATGCATGGTTTATTGTACTTGCTTTAAATGTCTATATATGCATTGAGAATTGCATGGCGCCGCTTTTGAGCGAGCAATGATTGGGATGTTGTCGCCTGTGAGCGAACATCGATTACGATGCCGCTGCCATCGAGCATGCGTGGAAATTGGGATGCATCTATTGTAGAGCGAGCAATGAAATGGAGACAGGAAACCATAAGTGAGGAACATGGATTGTTTATAATCATTGTTTAATGATTTGATGTATTGTTTATGACATTGGTACATGGCTCGTAGAATTGTTAATCAATGTAATGATTAACTGGCATTTGGGAATTTGATGGTTTCAGTGTTTTGAGAACAGGGACAGTACAGGAAACCCCGGATGAGGATGATGCCATCCAGGGAGTACATTTTGTATTTCATAGCATTTACAGTATTGTAAATTATGAATTGTATTGTTGTGGTTATTGGATTGGGATATTGGTATGCTCACCCCGTGTGGGGGCTGTCTCTGTTGGGGCAGGTGGTACAGGTGTAGCAGCAGCTTTGGAGTTGAGCTCGGGCTGTTGATTGAAGTACTCCCAGGATTGAGGTACCAGAGCTGGATGGACAGGCGCTTAGATCCAGAGTCGAGATCGAGTTGCGCTTGAGAGGTGCTTCCAGGATCGGAACACCAGTAACGGTATCCAGCGGAGTGTTTTATACATTAGATACACGCTCATTCATTGGGTACTCTTATGTGAGTACATATTACGTGTATATGGAATGTATAACGGGCTACGGCTCTCCTCTGTTCATTTATGGTTTGCATGCAATTAGATATAGAATTGCTAAATGAACTAAGAGTATGTTAGTGTATTATATGAGTGCATGCTATATGGTAATCATGGTTGGGGAATTCGAATATCATGTGGTTTAAATGCAAGAAATTTTCTGGGTAGCACAGGGTGTTGCACTTGCATATGTTTTCTTCCCTGATAGTATGATAATAGAATACTTGCCGCTGTCATATTGTAGCAAGGAAAGAATATTTGCCGCCAAATGTTGAAGGGAGGGTATTGCCGCATGTCGCATTAGCGCGAGGTTATTCGATGCCGCTAATATGTCGAAGCGAGGGGTATTAGTGCCGCTGTCATGACAAGCGAGGTGCATTAAAATACACTATTATAAAAGACTAGGGATTGGTGATTAGTGATGATGAAATGGTGTTATGTCATGACATGTGTAGAAGCATTAAATAATCTATTGGTTATACTCATGAGTTATGGTACAGGGACAACCAAAAAGGGAGCGTTTAAAATGCATGGGAAAAAAATAGGAAGTGTTTTGTTACGGTTTATGCATTTACGCCTTATATTCATATTGTGTTGAATATGGATTATTATATGCTCATGTTTTGGGGTTGTCCTTGTAGGTACATTTTGGCATGAAAAAGGGGCTAAGGACGGGTTGAGGCGGTGAACTTGTGAAGAGCGCCTTTGATAAGGAAGGATGTAGGGTCTTCCTACCTTAACATCATATTAATAACATATTATGGACTAAACATGCATTAATGACACCTTAGGGTTCCGGTTGTAGCTTTGAGCCAATAAGATTACAGGCCAAAGATGAAATTTCAAAACTTAATTAATTACATTCTCAATAATGAATGTTAAAGCGATAGAATTATACTACTCCTAGAGTAGAGACTATCCAAAAATCATGTATCCTATCTTCTTTCATGCTCCTCATAGCTCACTGCCTCAACCCGACCCTTAAACTTTCAATCCAAATGCGTACCTACAGGAACAACACATCATGAGCATACACATCCTTACTTATCACCATAAATGAAACATAACAGTAAATGCATGAAATCTTAGTTAAGTAAACTTGATGGTTATTCGTTGACTTCCCTTTTTTTGTTGTCCCTGATTCACACTCATGCATATGGGCATCTTACCCTATCGTATGGCATCTTACCATATCATAAACATCGTATGGCATCTTACCATATGGGCATCTTACCCTATTGTATGGCATCTTACCATATCATAAACATCGTATGGCATCTTACCATATGGGCATCTTACCCTATCGTATGGCATCTTACCATATCATAAACATCGTATGGCATCTTACCATATGGGCATCTTACCCTATCGTATGGCATCTTACCATATCATAAACATCGTATGGCATCTTACCATATAGGCATCTTACCCTATCGTATGGCATCTTACCATATCATAAACATCGTATGGCATCTTACCATATGGACATCTTACCCTATCGTATGGCATCTTACACTATCGTATGGCATCTTACCATATCATAAACATCGTATCATTATATAAACATCATATAAACATCATCATCTTATAGACATCATCATCTTATCATAATCGTCATCGTAAACGTCATATCATCTTCGTTTATCATAACATCATCATCATAACTTACTTATCATAATCATCATCATAAACATCATAAATACTTGTTCAATCATTGCATAATCATAGTATAGAAGTATGGTTTACGGTCCGATGCCCGTACGTTTCTTACGTACCTTAATTCCAAAAGTGGAGAAGTTGGAGAACTCTATCTCCTTGATGTTGTGGGTACCTGGGATGGTTCTACATAACCATACAAATCAATATTAGAAGCTAAATATAGTCCAATATCCAAAAATTCCATCAATTAAGCCAAGAAAATAATTTTCAGCAAAATCGCTCTACCGATCGATCGGTAACTGTTCACAATTTCAATTTAAGCTACGGCCTTTCACCGATTGATTGGTCCAAGATACCGATCGATCGTTATCCATCCACCGATCGATCGGTCACTTTCACCGATCGATCGGTAAGTAATGAAATTTCACCCCTCGCTACGCACTTGCACCGATCGATCGTTGCCCTGCCACCGATCGATCGGTCGCTGCGACATTTTCGGGTAAACTCCATTTTTTTGGCACAACCACATACAACACATACTTAAAACAAACCCACATAAAACACTTCAAAATCATCCCATTTCAAAACCAAACATCATAAAAACTTTAGGAAGGGTTCCATACCTCTTGAAGACTCCAAATCTTAACAAAGATCACACAAACAAAAGTTTTGTGGAGCTTCCTCCTTCCTCCTTTGAAGAATTTCGAAAATGGGGGTAAATGGTAGGGTTTGAGAGTGATTTGGGGATTTTACGTGTAGAGGGTAAAGTGAGTTGGGTAAAGTGGGGAAAGGGTTATAAAGGTTAATAAAATAGTACCCCATCAATTAACATGATGTATAAAATACCCTAACATGGTATTTTAGAAGCATTTACAAAATGCATTAAACTTCAACTAAAATCATACCTTCCTCATAATCAACATCCAAAACAAATAAATCATGTTAACACTTCATTACCCAACATGCATAACTCGTACCCTGAAATGCGACCCCCGGTCACGCCTACCATGTGACTAAGCATTTCAACATGATAATTAATCTTAACACATAAATCAATTATCCACATAATTCATAATATAAACATAATTAATGCCTTAATTGCAATTAATCATTTCGGGGACATCACAATACTCCCCTACTTATAAGATTTCGTCCTCGAAATCGCATGCACTTACCCAAAAGAAACTAAGCATAAATCATACCAGAAAATAGTTCCGGGTAATGCTGCACCATATGTCGTTCCGTCTCCCACGTAGCCTCCTCGACACCCCGACGATCCCACTGAACTTTGACCATCGGTTTAACCTTGCTTCGTAATCTGCGATCCTAACGATCCAGAATTCTGACCGGTCGTTCTACGTAGGATACATCTGAGTCCAACTGCACTTCAGTAGGCTGTAATACATGAAACAGATCTGGCTCATACTTCCGCAACATAGAGACATGAAAGACATCATGAATACCAAATAGAGACGGCGGTAGAGCCAAACGGTAGGCCAAAGTACCGATACGCTGCAATACTTCATATGGACCAACATACCTCGGGGATAACTTCCCCCGCATACCAAAACGAACTACACCCCTGAAGGGTGAGATTTTCAAGAAGACCTTGTCTCCTACTTGGAATTCTAGCGGTCGCCGTCGCTTATTGGCATAGGCTGCTTGCCTATCCTGAGCCGCTTTCATCTTTTGGCGTATCACCTTAATCTTTTCTTCCATACCCTTAATCATATCCGGTCCTCTGACTAGTCAAGTCCTCCAAATACAGCGGTGACCTACATCGTCGTTCGTAAAGAGCTTCAAAAGGGGCCATTTGAATGCTCGCCTGATAGCTGTATTATATGAGAACTCCACCAATGGCATTGCATCCTGCCATGGAGTATCAAACTCCAAAACACATGCCCTCAACATGTCTTCGAGCGTCTGAATAGTACGCTCTGTCTGGCCATCTGTCTGAGGGTGGTAAGCTGTACTCAGTCTCACTTCTGTGCCCAAAGCTGTCTGGAGACCCTCCCAGAAATGAGAAGTAAACCTTGGGTCCTTGTCAGACACAATCGAGACTGGAACTCCATGCAACTTCACTACATCCCATACATATAATTGGGCCATCTTTAGGTATGAAAAAGTCATACAGTAAGGGATGAAATGAGCCACCTTCGTCAGCCTATCCACGATCACCTAGATTGCATCAAATCCAGAGGCCGTCCTTGGCAAGTGGGTCACGAAGTCCATAGATATGTGCTCCCTCTTCCACTTAAGTACTTCCAAGCTCTTCAGCTCGCCACCAGGCCTCTGTCTTTCTGCCTTTACTTGTTGTCAGATCAAACATCTTTTAACAAAAGCGATCACATCACGCTTCATGCGTCTCCACCAGAATTTACCACTTAGGTCCTTATACATTTTTCTTCCTCCTGGGTGAACACTGAACCGGCTCCTGTGAGCTCGCTCCAAGATTCCTCTACGCAACTCCAGCGTACATGGAACTACCCATCGGTCACCGAGTCTCCGAGAACCATCCTCAGCCACTCTAAACTTTGATGGCTATCCTCGAAGTACTATCGATGACCATCTCTGAACCTCATCATCCGACCTCTGGGCTTTCCTGATAGCCTCAAATATGTCTGGCTCAGCCAATAAGGTCGACACTCGCACGGCGACGTGTCCACATCAAAATCATAGCCCAGTTGGCAATAAGAAGTCATCATAGCTGATAAACACATAGCGTCCTCAGCAGTACTCTTCACTTTCCGACTTAAGGCGTCTGCTATCAAATTTGCTTTACCAGGATGGTACTCAATCTCACAGTCATAATCCTTGAGTAAGTCCATCCATCTTCTTTGCCTCATATTCAGTTCCGCTTGGGTGAATAAGAACTTCAAACTCTTATGGTCCGTATAGATGGTAAACGAAGTACCATAGAGATAATGCCGCCAAATCTTTAAGGCAAAAATGATGGCCGCCAGTTCCAGATCATGAACTGGGTATCTGGTCTCATGAGGCTTCAACTGCCTCGAAGCATAAGCCACCACGTGCTTCTCCTGCATCAATACACAGCCCAAAAACCCTGCAATGATGCGTCCGTGTACAAAGCAAACCTCTTATTCTCAGAAGGAATTACCAATACATGTGCCGTAGTCAAACGACGCTTCAGTTCTTGGAAGCTTTCCTCACAAGCTTCGGACCAATAGAACGGGACTCCCTTCTGAGTCAGCTGCGTCAACGGCTTAGCGATATTAGAAAATCCCTCGACGAAACGTCGGTAATAACCCGCTAAACCAAGGAAGCTCCGTATCTCGGGCACAGAAGTGGGTGCAGCCCACTCCCTCACAGCTTCAATCTTCTTGGGATCAACAGATATCCCACTGCTAGATATACCATGGCCCAAGAACACCACACTGCTCAACCAGAACTCGCACTTGCTAAGATTTGCATATAACTGATGATCCCTAAGGATCTGGAGTACTGTCCTCAAGTGCTTCACGTGTTCCTCTTCGGTCCGAGAATAAATGAGTATATCGTCAATGAAAACAATGACAAATTTATCCAAATACGGCTGGAACACCCTGTTCATCAGGCTCATAAAAACAGCTGGGGCATTCGTCACCCCAATAGGCATGAGTAGGAATTCATAGTGCCCATACCGAGTCCTGAAAGCTGTCTTCGGTACATCATCTTCCCTTACCCGAATCTGATAATACCCCGACCTCAGATCGATCTTACTGTAGATCCTCGTACCCTGCAACTGGTCTAACAAATCATCGATCCTCGGAAGTGGATACTTATTCTTCACTGTGGCTTTGTTCAATTGTCTGTAATCGATGCACAGACCCATCGAACCATCTTTCTTCTTGACAAATAGGACTGGTACACCCCAGGGCGATACGCTAGGGCATATGTAACCCTTATCAAGGAGCTCTTGCAACTGAATCTTTAACTCTCTTAGTTCTGCTGGTGCCATCCTATACGGGGCACGAGAAATGGCAGACGTCCCCGGTAGTAACTCAATCCCAAACTCGACCTCTCTCGTCGGTGGGAATACGGGAATCTCTTCCGAAAGACATCAGGAAACTCCGCCACTACGGGCACATCCTCGACTTTTAATTCTTCCTTCTTTTCAGTAATATCAACGGCATAGATGAGGTATCCTGTATGGCCTCGTTCCAATAACTGTGCCATCTTGACAGCAGATATCAATGGGATCTTTGAACGAGAACCATCCCCATAGAATGTCCACTGGATTCCCATATCAGACCTGAATCGGACAGTCCCCTGCCTGCAGTTCACAACTGCCTGATACCTGTTCAGAACATCAATGCCTACAATGCAGTCAAAATCTGACATTCCCAGAACAATCAAATCTGACCTTAGCTCGTTATCCTCAAAATAAATGAGGCCATCATAGACAATCCGATCAGCAATCAAACTTCTTCCAGCGGGTGTCGAGACTACAAGAGGCGTGGGCGACGGAGAAGTGCATATGTGGTGCCTTTCCACAAAACTCGTCGACACGACACGTACCCGCTATCACTTCCTCCAGAGCTGCTGTAGCCTGTTCCCTCGTCAATGCATAAACCTGGCCCTGAGGTGGCCCCATAGGCTGACCACCATGCTGCCTCGGCACAAACGGTGGCCTGTGCTGCACTGCTCTGTCCGCAGGCCTCCCTGTAGAGTTCTGTTGTCTTCCCCTATTGGGACACTGCCAAGCAAAGTGGCCTTTGTCGCCACAAACATAACATCCTACACAGTCTCTCGTCAAATGTGGTTGCCCACAAAGAGTGCACTGGACCTTCCCGAACCTGTCTCCTTGAGACTGCCCTTTTCCAGATGGGGCATCGTTCCTACAGCTTCCTTTCCATCGATTCTCAGGCTTCTTACCACTGAATCTCGACGCTCAAGTGTTCCCCCTTGCCTTGAATTGATCACCCCTTGGTTTCAAATTGTCAGAAGTGGATCTCTGAGGGGGTGCTGGAGGTGGCACGACATCCGGATATGCACCAACTCCCAGCTCGGCTAACTCAGCCCTTGAAAGTGCATCATCAAAACAAGCAGGGCCATAAGTGACCACCCTGTCATAGAATTCAGGCCTCAAGCCTTTCATAAAGTTCCTCATCTTGGCTTGAGTACTTGCGGCAATGTGAGGTACATATCTGAGCAAAGAACAGTACTGAAGAGCATAATCTGATACAGTCATATTACCTTGCTTGAGGTTAGTGAACTCATCCTCCTTAGCCTGTCGTGCGGCAGCCGAAAAATAGCGGGTCAGAAACCGAGTTCTGAACAGCTTCCAATTAATTTCATGACCTTGAGCCTCTTGCTCTACTACTGTGGTCTTCCACCACATCAGCGCCTTCTTGGCCATATGGAACTCCGCTAGTCTGATCCAGGCTGTCTTAGCACAAGGAGCTGCCACAAATATTTGCTCTATTCTTTCTAACCACTCCTCTGTCTATTCCCCTATCTCAGTTCCTTCAAATGTCGGAGGTCGGTATGCAAGAAATTGAGTCAAGCTCAGTTCCCCAGGTAGTAACTGTTGCTTAGACGGTTCTTCGCCGAAAGCTGGCGGTGGTAGGGGATTCATACGTCCAGCACTTGCATTAACACTCACAACATCGCCCACTTCCACATTTGCTGCCATGCTGCAAGACAAGGGTTAACAACAATACCCAAAAGCAGTTCATATAATACATCGTTAGAGAAACAAAACATGTTAGTGTAACATCATATACTTCATATGCAACTTATGCTCAAAACATGTTTAAAAAAAAGAAGCACCTAGCCAACTTATTGCTAAGGCTACCCTTCACTCTTTCCCGGGTTCTCTAACCACTGCTCTGATACCACTAATGTAGGGTCTTCCCACCTTAACATCATATTAATAACATATTATGGACTAAACATGCATTAATGACACCTTAGGGTTCCGGTTGTAGCTTTGAGCCAATAAGATTACAGGCCAAAGATGAAATTTCAAAACTTAATTAATTACATTCTCAATAATGAATGTTAAAGCGATAGAATTATACTACTCCTAGAGTAGAGACTATCCAAAAATCCTGTATCATATCTTCTTTCATGCTCCTCATAGCTCACTGCCTCAACCCGACCCTTAAACATTCAATCCAAAAGCGTACCTACAGGAAAACATATCATGAGCATACACATCCTTACTTATCATCATAAACGAAACATAACAGTAAATGCATGAAATCTTAGTTAAGTAAACTTGCTGGTTATTCGTTGACTTCCCTTTTTTTGTTGTCCCTGATTCACATTCATGCATATGGGCATCTTACCCTGTCGTATGGCATCTTACCATATCATAAACATCGTATGTCATCTTACCATATGGGCATCTTACCCTATCGTATGACATCTTACCATATCATAAACATCGTATGACATCTTACCATATGGGCATCTTACCCTATCGTATGGCATCTTACCATATCATAAACATCGATGGCATCTTACCATATGGGCATCTTAGCCTATCGTATGGCATCTTACCATATCATAAACATCATATGACATCTTACCATATGGGCATCTTACCCTATCGTATGACATCTTACCATATCATAAACATCGTATCATTATATAAACATCATATAAACATCATCATCTTATCATAATCGTCATCGTAAACGTCATATCATCTTCGTTTATCATAACATCATCATCATAACTTACTTATCATAATCATCATAAACATCATAAATACTTGTGCAATCATTGCATAATCATAGTATAGAAGTATGGTTTACCGTCCGATGCCCGTACGTTTCTTACGTACCTTAATTCCAAAAGTGGAGAAGTTGGAGAACTTTATCTCCTTGATGTTTGTGGGTACCTGGGATGGTTCTACATAACCATACAAATCGATATTAGAAGCTAAATATAGTCCAATATCCAAAAATTCCATCAATTAAGCCAAGAAAATAATTTTAAGCAAAATCGCTCTACCGATCGATCGGTCACCCTTACCGATCGATCAGTAACTGTTCACAATTTCAATTTAAGCTACGGCCTTTCACCGATCGATCGGTCCAAGATACCGATCGATCGTTAGCCATCCACCGATCGATCGGTCACTTTCACCGATCGATCGGTAAGTAATGAAATTTCACCCCTCGCTACGCACTTGCACCGATCGATCGTTGCCCTGCCACCGATCGATCGGTCGCTGCAACATTTTCTTGTAAACTCCATTTTTTTGGCACAAAACTACCAAATAAACCAATACATCTTAAACCAAAGGCATCCCAACAACTTATCACCACAAAAACCTCATAGAACCATACCCCAACCACATACAACACATACTTAAAACAAACCCACCTAAAACACTTCAAAATCATCCCATTTCAAAAACCAAACATCATAAAAACTTTAGGAAGGGTTCCATACCTCTTGAAGACTCCAAATCTTAACAAAGATCACACAAACAAAAGTTTTGTGGAGCTTCCTCCTTCCTCCTTTGATGTGATGACCTGAGATTAGGGATGTTAATCCCGGAGTGTTAATAACCCCTAAAGTTGTTTTACGTGGCGATTTGGTGTTTAATCGCGGTGTTGGGCCTTCTGGGCTCATTTATTTGGGTGGTTGGGATTGTTGGATCCCGAGGTTGAGATTGTATTCTCATTACGGTGAAAAACCTAAGAGTTGGGTTGTTGAAGTGTCTCGGAATCTCGGGTGCTTGTGTGGGCACCGGTAGGGGGTTTTTGAGTTAGAGAGAGAGTTTTTGAAAACAGATGATTTTTAATGAAGCATGATGTATTTGTGGGGCTATTAGTTTTTTGGGGTATTTTGCTATAAATACCATTTGAACCCGAGATTTAATTAAAAATCTCATTTCAGCCCTCCAAACCCGCCCCTTTCTCTCTCCCCGCCGATCCCGTCTGCCCAGCCCCAATCCGCGCGCAAAAACGCTTCGCCCGCCGCCGTCCGGCCGCCGTTCGGCTCATGCGACCCGCCATCGGCTTCGTCTCGTCGAGGCGCAGCTATCCCCTCCGGCAATTCGAAGTTTCGTCGCGTTTTGAAGTCGGATTTTGCAAGAAAGCGCCGATCTCCAATTTCTAGGGTTCTTCGATTTTTCGTCCGATTTCTTCCGATTTTCGTTTGGGTAACCTTCCTTACCCCTTTTCCATGCTTGTGATGTAATTCCCTGCCTAATTGTGATTTATTGGCTCAAATTTATTTCGAATTTTGTTGGTTTTGGTTCGAATTTTTGGATGTGTGGGTGAAGTGGGTTCGAAAATTGTGATCTTTGGCAGGGGTGTGGCGATTCTTGTTATGGGTCGTTTATTACATGTTTTAGATGTATAAGGATGTTTAATTGTGTTCGAATTTAGGGCTTTGAATTCGAATTTTGGGGGTTTGGCATGTGGGGCGATTATTCTTGTTGTTGATTGATTAATTCATATTTTAGATGAATTATGGTGTTTAATTGGGTTCGATTTGTGTTGAGAAGGTTCGAAAATTTGTGGGGTGTTCTTGAGCAATTTTCGATAATGGTTAATTGTCGTGTGTTGACAATATTTTTGTGGGTTACGGGTGTGCTTGAGCATGGGTTGCATGTTCGTAATTAATTGTGAATTAATTTATCGTGTTAGCACATCGTTCCTCGGAGCATGGAACTCGAGCAAGGTTTGGCTCGGACTTCGGAGATTTAAGGTACGTGCGACGTACGAGCATTACTTTATGTGATAGCAATTGTGAAATGCATAATGTGTTGTAATTGCATTAGATGGTTGTGGGTATGGCTATATATATATATATATATGTGTGTGTGTCGATATGACTATGGAACGACCTAGTCTTGATATCGCTGCCACAAGTGTGCGTAGTACTAGAGTAGTACGACCTTATAAGAGATATGGGGTACTGGGTTTATATGACTATTGTATGGCATTTGAGATGCCTAAGAATGATCGTGGGATCATGTATTCGTTATGAGACATGTGAAATGTCTTCGTAGGAGACATGTGAGATGTCTAAGTATAATGGAGAATTTGTAAAATAAATGCTAGGCATATAAGCTATCTGTGATTGGTAGCAAAGTTGAAAATCAGTATTAGATATCGAGATATCTATGTTTGCATGTATAATGAATTTGGAATCATTAATTATTGATACTTGAGAATCAGGCATGCTATGAGTTAAATCAATGTGTCGATTTACTGATTTATGAGATTTGATGAGTTTGATGATTGTGAGAACAGGGACAGTACACGGAATCCCGGATGAGGATTTTGCCATCCAGGGAGTATCATTTAAAATTCATTAATATTTACTTGTGTTGTAAATTATGAATTTCATTATTGTGATTATGAGATTTTGTGTATTGGTATGCTCACCCCGTTGGGGGCTGTCTCTGTTGGGGCAGGTGAACAGGTGCATCGATGGCTGTGGAGCTGAGCTCGAGCTGTTGATTGGATGTACTCACAGGATCGTGGTACCAGGGCTTGATGGAGCACGGTATCGTATAGAGTACTTATGTACACCCGAGGTTTATATACATATTCATGATGCTCGCATGTGAGCACGATTATACTTGTATATGGATTGTATATGAAGGCATGAGCCTTTCTCTCTTTCATTTTGTGTCGCATGCAATTAAGAGTAGAATTGCTAATAATATGAGAGTCATGGGTGTATCATGGGGGGTGTTGAAACCCATTTATGTCATCTTATGTGTGGTGTCTTCCCTGGCTGGGAATTTACTTTGTGTTCTGCATTTTGTTGAGTATTGTGTATTCCCTGGCCGGGAATTATATTATGTGTTGTGCTTCATTTCGGGATAGCTCTATTTATGGGGAGACTCTGCCCAAATTTTTATAAAAGTCCACAATGTAAAAAGTGGCACCAAGGGGATGGTAAAGGGCGAGCATATGAGTCTAATTGTGGGTAGAGATGATCTTAATGTTGAATATTAAAGAAATTTTGTAATTGCCATTCAATGGTAAAGTATCATCTGAGCTTCCCGATTGACTTTTTATTGAAAACATGTGCCACACATAGTGATTAGTACACTAATCAAGGGTTAAGGGCTTGGGGTCCTTACATTAGTGGTATCAGAGCAGTGGTTAGCTCTTTGGGGCTGTTAAGGGCCTATGAAGTTATTGATAGCACATATTTATGCATGATGGCATTAATGTTGTATGAAACAACTAGTTGTTATGTGCTTTTATGATATGAAAAGTGGTGTTGCTAATCATTGTGATTGCAGGAATCGTGTAGCATGAGATGGGACGACATTAATGGTGATGTCTGGCCCTTCATGTATTATGTGGAAAGGTGAGACGTACGGGCTTCGACGGTAAAACGTGTTACACCTTTGATTATGTATATCGTGGGTAGTGAACCCTTACATGTGATGGTATATGTGAAATGATAGTGATATATATTGTGATAATGGGATCAACTGTTGTGCTTGATTATTGTGGTAGAATTGATGAATGTTCCGGTAGCCTTTATCTCCGAGCGAGGGAGGTACTTGCCGCTGTCATGACTGAGCGAGGTAACATGCCGCTGTCATTGTCGAAGCGAGGGTTCCTAAAATTCCGCTGTTGTATTGGGACCGGAACAGTCACAATTCTAGTGATTAATGTGGAATATTGTGATTAAAGTGGAATATTGTGATTATTGTGGAATATTGTGGTTATAACTGAAAAGTGATATCGATCATTATATTGTGAACTGTGGTATTAACCTGGATGCAGGTACATGGAGCTAGTGGAAGTTCCGGTAGTTGTTATATTCGAGCGAGGGAGGTACTTGTCGCTGTCATATGAAGCGATGGTAATATGATATTTGCCGCTGTCATGTCTAAGCGAGGTAACATGCCGCTGTCATTGTCGAAGCGAGGGATATCATATGATGCCGCTATATGTCGAAGCGAGGGGTCCTAAAATTCCGCTGCTATAACAGGACCGGAACCACCACATTATCGATATTGATAGCGACGGTTCATTCCGCTATATTGATTGGCGATGGTTCATGCCGCCAGATATATTGATAGCGATGTCTCATTCCGCTATATTGATTGGCGATGGTTCATGCCGCCAGATATATTGATAGCGATGTCTCATTCCGCTATATTGATTGGCGATGGTTCATGCCGCCAGATATATTGATAGCGACGGTTCATTCCGCTATATTGATTGGCGATGGTTCATGCCGCCAGATATATTGATAGCGATGTCTCATTCCGCTATATTGATTGGCGATGGTTCATTCCGCTATATTGATTGGCGATGGTTCATGCCGCCAGATATATTGATAGCGATGTCTCATTCCGCTATATTGATTGGCGATGGTTCATGCCGCCAGATATATTGATAGCGATGTCTCATTCCGCTATATTGATTGGCGATGGTTCATGCCGCCAGATATATTGATAGCGATGTCTCATTCCGCTATATTGATTGGCGATGGTTCATGCCGCCAGATATATTGATAGCGACGGTTCATTCCGCTATATTGATTGGCGATGGTTCATGCCGCCAGATATATTGATAGCGATGTCTCATTCCGCTACATCTAGGGCGATGGTTCATGCCGCCAGATGTCTATAGCGAAGTTTTATGCCGCTGACTCTATGACGAGGGATTATGCCCCTGATTCTATAGCGACGGGTTATGCCGCTATGCACATGACGCTGGATTACGCCACCTACGAGCGATGGGTGCTGATTGCGTACCACTGTTGGATGACGGAGACAGGTATGCCGCTATATTGTTAGCAATGAGGTATGGCATATTACTGTTTATGTAGCACTATTGTGGATATCATGTGTTGATTTACTTATATTGTCATGTGTTTGACGATTAGATTATAGACGTCGCGTATCGACATATGCCGTTACGAGTCGACAATATTATTTCAAAGCCATATGTTGACAGGTACCGTCACGGGATGACAATGACATAGTGGATGTTCTATGTAGACGTGTAGCGTCGTTTTGATGGCTAATACATTTATGTTATGTATTTAGTTGTATGGTTTGAGTGCCGATGGTGAGCACATGATAGAGTCTAAGTCACTAGTTGACGAGACCTTTTTGCCAAGCAGGTTTGCTCGGTGGGGTATTGGATGTATTGTATCGGTAAATGTACCACATCATGTTATAGAGTTAAATAATTGTCGAGCGATGATACCCTTGGGTATGCTCGTTGGTTTGGCCTAGGGCCAAGTGATTGGTGGTAAGAGTAGTCATTGAGGAAACTACTCACTTGTGATGTGATATAGGATAGACATGGTTACACCCACCCTGAGGGTGTGGGATAAGTCTTAATGGATTATGATTGCATCATAAGTGAGCAAGGACACCGGGTTGTCCATTGTGCTTGGTATTTTAGAGATATGCTGGGCGATGACCCATTACTCTAACGGTTTGTACGGTATGGCATACCGAGATGGAACATATGGTTTGTTGGTGGACTTGATATGAACCTATGGAGACAGCACTTTGCTAGCCAGATATCGTAGTGATGATATAGTGTGCTTGTTGGGGCCATGATATTGCTCGTTGGAACCAAGTTTGGCAAATCGTAAGGTGATACGATGTGGGTAGTGGTGGATCTAGTAGTCATCACGTCAATTGAGGTTGAGGTTGTGCATGCCTCACTGAAACGTGTATACGTTGATGTTAAATCTTGGTGAGACTTGTCTGGGACAGCTCATAATGTTGAAGTACCAACAAGAGATTCATCAAGTCGTCATTGACTCGATCTGGAGAATCCGTGTACTTGGGATGTAATGGGTGTTATTGTATCCAGTTTTTCCGAACGATGGTTCGAGACTAGTGGATCTCGAGTTCGATAGCACTTCCCTTGTGGGGAAGGAGGTAGTATTACACCTATTTGAGAATCTTTGAAGGATTCGGTAAGTTGGTACGTGTGGTGTTGATTTTGGGAATCACGCCGTGTTGTTGATCGTCGATTATCATCCTCCTCTGGATGGGAATGACTCAGAATTAACAGTTGTGTTTGGGGCTTAGGGGTATGTTGTAGATACCCGAGCCAAGTGCATTGAGTATGCATGTGATGTTCATGCCTAGGCAAGTATACCGGTGAGTATACGGATGCTACTTTTTGACTTCCTTTTTGTCAAGCATAGAGTTATGCTACTTTTGGATGGGTAAATCTCTGATGAGAGATATGGAACACCTTGAGATTGGGAATCTCCATGGCACGATAAATTATGAAGGATAATCGTGAAGTTAGTTGACTTCCCTTGAGGAGGGATTATCTTGTGTGGGTTAAGGTATTTCCTTATTGGTGTTTTCCTCCGAGTTATGCGATAGCCTTCCCAAGTTTGGATTGTTAAATCCTAGGATTACAAAGGGATGGCAAGAATTCGGATTGGCTGGGTGTCGCTGTCGACACAAGCGTTGAGGATGCAATGGGTTTAATTGCATGTCCTTTCAGAATTTGGAACTCTGTGGAGTCTCGATGGTTTATTTATGATCAGGATGTGATTCTTAGGATATCCGGAGGTGGACATCTGTGAGATGTCTTTTGTGTGAATCTGTGGCCGTGAGTTGCCCAAATTGAGTTGCAATGATGCGACTGCTCATTTGATGGAGGAGGTTTGAAAGTGGAAACCAGGTTTGGTATGTGTACACCGTGGTATGCTAATGTTTCCCTCGTAACGATGTATGTTAGACATCGTGAGTCATGATAGAGATGTCTTTGAATGATATCTACGATGGAATCGGGAACAATTCGAATACTTGCAGTTTCAGTTGACTAACTGCTTTTGGGTTGTTAGCGTTGAGTGGTACTGATGCTCTTTGACGTTATGATGGATTTGGAAGTCTATTCCACTCCAGAGTTTGACACGAAGTCAACGTTCTCACGGTTGAGGTGTCATTCATGATGCGTTCTTACTAGTGGTATTAGAACGAAGGATGACTGTCCGATCTACGGTCGTAAGTATTGGTTGTTTTGCAGTCATGAGGGACTGACTTTTGGGATGAACCGCATCGAGGTACGTTTTGTCTCTTGGGTGATGAGTTGGTGTGGATTTTGGTACGTCGCTCTGTTTCAGAGTTTGATGTGAGATAAGTATTCTCGAGGTTTTTAAGACGATTCTGATATGGTCAGGAATCGAGGTTATGGCTTCATGTTGTTGTGTAGCCCGGGTGTTACGTGATACACTGGTGCTAATTTCGAGAACGAAATTCTTTTAGTGGGGGATATTGTGATGACCTGAGATTAGGGATGTTAATCCCGGAGTGTTAATAACCCCTAAAGTTGTTTTATGTGGCGATTTGGTGTTCGGTGTTGGGCTTTCTGGGCTCATTTATTTGGGTGGTTGGGATTGTTGGATCCCGATGTTGAGATTATATTCTCATTACGGTGAAAAACCTAAGAGTTGGGTTGTTGAAGTGTCTCGGAATCTCGGGTGCTTGTGTGGGCACCGGTAGGGGGTTTTTGAGTTAGAGAGAGAGTTTTTGAAAACAGATGATTTTTAATGAATCATGATGTATTTGTGGGGCTATTAGTTTTTCAGGGTATTTTGCTATAAATACCATTTGAACCCGAGATTTAATTAAAAATCTCATTTCAGCCCTCCAAACCCGCCCCTTTCTCTGTAAGGACCCCCGTGCCCTTAACCCTTAATTAGTGTATTAACCATTATGTGTGGCACATGCTTTCAATAAAAAGTCAATCGGGAAGCTCAAATGATGCTTACAAAATTCCTTTAATATTCAACGTTATAAGATCATCTCTACTAACATATAGACTCATAGAGTTGCCCATTACCATCCCCATTTTGCCACTTTTCACATTGTGGACTTTTATAAAAATTTGGGCAGAGTCTCCCCGTAAATTGAGCTATCCCAAAACAAAAGCACATCATATAATATAATTCCCGGCCAGGGAATACACAATACCCAACAGAATACTGAACACAAAGTAAATTCCCAGCCAGGGAAGACACCACACATAAGACGACAAAAGTGGGTTTCAACACCCACATAATACACTAACGACTCTCATATCATTAGCAATTCTACCACAATTGCATGCAACATATAATGAAAGAGAGAAAGGCTCATGCCTTTATATACAACCCATATACAAGAATATCCATGCTCACAAGCGAGCATCATAAATGTGTATATAAACCCCGGGTGTATATAAGTACTCTATACGATACCGTGCTCCATCAAGCCCTGGTACCACGATCCTGTGAGTGCATCCAATCAACAGCTCGAGCCCAGCTCCATAGCCATCGATGCACCTGTTCACCTGCCCCAACAGAGACAGCCCCCAACGGGGTGAGCATACCAATACACAAAATCTCATAATCACAATAATGAAATTCATAATTTACAACACAAGTCAATATTAATGAATTTTAAATGATACTCCCTGGAAGGCAACATCCTCATCCGGGATTCCGTGTACTGTCCCTGTTCTCACAATCATCAAACTCATCAAATCTCATAAATCAGTAAATCAACACATTGATTTAACTCATAGCATGCCTGATTCTCAAGTATCAATAATCAATGATTCCAAGTTCATTATACATACAAATATAGATATCTCAATATCTAGTACTGAATTCTCAATTTCGCTATCAATCATAGATAGCTCAAATGCCTAGCATTTATTTTACCAATTTTCCATTATACCTAGACATCTCACATGTCTTATAATGAGTACATGATCCCACGATCATTCTCAGGCATCTCAAATGCCGTACAATAGTCATATAGGCCCAGTACCCCATATATATCAACACATAAATATAGCCATGCGCACAACCATCGATGAAGTCAATATACATTATGCATTTCACAAATGCTCTCATATAAAGTAATGCCCGTACGTCGCACGTACCTTAAATCTCCGAAGTCCGAGCCAAACCTTGCTCGAGTTCCATGCTCCGAGGAACGATGTGCTAACACGATAAATTAATTCACAATTAATTACGAACATGCAACCCATGCTCAAGCACACCCATAACCCTCAAAAATATTGTCAACACACGACAATAAACCAATATCGAAAATTGCTCAAGAATTCCCCACAAATTTTCGGACCTTCACAACACAAATCGAACCAAATTAAATACCATAATTCATCTAAACATGAATTAATTAATCAACAACATGAATAATCGCCCCACATGCCAAAACCCCCAAAATTCGAATTCAAAGCCCTAAATTCGAATCCAATTCCTCAATTTCGAACACAATCAAGCATCATAATGCATCTAAAATGAATTAATCAATTACTAACAAGAATCATCACTCCTTGTCAAAAGCCCCAATTTTTCGAACCCTAACTCACGAAAATAGGGCTGAAATTCGAACCAAATGCAACAAATATTTTCGAACCAAAAAGTCTGAAATCATCGACTCAAAATCAGCTCAAAAACGCCCCAAAAACACCAGAATAATCGTACAGAAAACATACCAAAATCGAGCCCCAAAAATCGGATGAACTCCAGTTTTCGAACCCTACGCTTTCTGCAGAAATCCGAGCTCAAATCGCGACCAAACATCAAATTGATGGTATGGGTATGAGCGCCTGGAAGAGACGAATCCAACGGTGGGTGGCACGCGCCGAACGGCGGCCGGACGGCGGCGGGCGGAGGCCTTTTGTGCGCGGGGGTCAAAGGGGATCGGAATGGGCCGCGCGCGAGGAGAGAGAAACGAGGTGCTGAAATGGTTCCGATAATTAAAACCTCGGGTTCAACTGGTATTTATATCAAAAATACCCCGAAATACTAATAGTCCCACAAATACATCATGATTCATTAAAAATCATCTGTTTTCAAAAACTCTCTCTCTAACTCAAAAACCCCCTACCGGTGCCCACACCAAGCACCCGAGATTCCGAGTCACACTAAAAACCCAACTCACAGGTTTTCACCGAAATGAGAATACGATCTCAACCTCGGGATCCAACGATCCCAACTACTCAAATAGACGAGCCCAGAAGGCCCAACACCTCGATTAAACTCCAATTGTCACGTAAAACAACTTTACGGGTTATTAACACTCCGGGATTAACATCCCTAATCTCTGGTCATCAAATTCTCTCTCCCCGCCGATCCCGTCTGCCCAGCCCCCATCCCCGCGCAAAAACGCTTCGCCCGCCGCCGTCCGGCCGCCGTTTGGCGCGTGCGACCCGCCGCCGGCTTCGTCTCGTCGAGGCGCAGCTATCCCCTCCGGTAATTCGAAGCATCGTCGCGTTTTGAAGTCGAATTTTGCAAGAAAGCGCCGATCCCCAATTTCTAGGGTTCTTCGATTTTTCGTCCGATTTCTTCCGATTTTCGTTTGGGTAACCTTCCTTACCCCTTTTCCATGCTTGTGATGTAATTCCCTGCCTAATTGTGATTTATTGGCTCGAATTTATTTCGAATTTTGTTGGTTTTGGTTCGAATTTTTGGATGTGTGGGTGAAGTGGGTTCGAAAATTGTGATCTTTGGCAGGGGTGTGGCGATTCTTGTTATGGGTCGTTTATTACATGTTTTAGATGTATAAGGATGTTTAATTGTGTTCGAATTTAGGGCTTTGAATTCGAATTTTGGGGGTTTGGCATGTGGGGCGATTATTCTTGTTGTTGATTGATTAATTCATATTTTAGATGAATTATGGTGTTTAATTGGGTTCGATTTGTGTTGAGAAGGTTCGAAAATTTGTGGGGTGTTCTTGAGCAATTTTCGATAATGGTTAATTGTCGTGTGTTGACAATATTTTTGTGGGTTACGGGTGTGCTTGAGCATGGGTTGCATGTTCGTAATTAATTGTGAATTAATTTATCGTGTTAGCACATCGTTCCTCGGAGCATGGAACTCGAGCAAGGTTTGGCTCGGACTTCGGAGATTTAAGGTACGTGCGATGTACGAGCATTACTTTATGTGATAGCAATTGTGAAATGCATAATGTGTTGTAATTGCATTAGATGGTTGTGGGTATGGCTATATATATATATATGTGTCGATATGACTATGGAACGACCTAGTCTTGATATCGCTGCCACAAGTGTGCGTAGTACTAGAGTAGTACGACCTTATAAGAGATATGGGGTACTGGGTTTATATGACTATTGATGGCATTTGAGATGCCTAAGAATGATCGTGGGATCATGTATTCGTTATGAGACATGTGAAATGTCTTCGTTAGGAGACATGTGAGATGTCTAAGTATAATGGAGAATTTGTAAAATAAATGCTAGGCATTTAAGCTATCTGTGATTGGTAGCAAAGTTGAAAATCAGTATTAGATATCGAGATATCTATGTTTGCATGTATAATGAATTTGGAATCATTAATTATTGATACTTGAGAATCAGGCATGCTATGAGTTAAATCAATGTGTCGATTTACTGATTTATGAGATTTGATGAGTTTGATGATTGTGAGAACAGGGACAGTACACGGAATCCCGGATGAGGATGTTGCCATCCAGGGAGTATCATTTAAAATTCATTAATATTTACTTGTGTTGTAAATTATGAATTTCATTATTGTGATTATGAGATTTTGTGTATTGGTATGCTCACCCCGTTGGGGGCTGTCTCTGTTGGGGCAGGTGAACAGGTGCATCGATGGCTGTGGAGCTGAGCTCGAGCTGTTGATTGGATGTACTCACAGGATCGTGGTACCAGGGCTTGATGGAGCACGGTATCGTATAGAGTACTTATGTACACCCGAGGTTTATATACATATTCATGATGCTCGCATGTGAGCACGATTATACTTGTATATGGATTGTATATGAAGGCATGAGCCTTTCTCTCTTTCATTTTGTGTCGCATGCAATTAAGAGTAGAATTGCTAATAATATGAGAGTCATGGGTGTATCATGGGGGGTGTTGAAACCCATTTATGTCGTCTTATGTGTGGTGTCTTCCCTGGCTGGAAATTTACTTTGTGTTCTGCATTTTGTTGAGTATTGTGTATTCCCTGGCCGGGAATTATATTATGTGTTGTGCTTTCATTTCGGGATAGCTCTATTTATGGGGAGACTCTGCCCAAATTTTTATAAAAGTCCACAATGTAAAAAGTGGCACCAAGGGGATGGTAAAGGGCGAGCATATGAGTCTAATTGTGGGTAGAGATGATCTTAATGTTGAATATTAAAGAAATTTTGTAATTGCCATTCAATGGTAAAGTATCATCTGAGCTTCCCGATTGACTTTTTATTGAAAACATGTGCCACACATAGTGATTAGTACACTAATCAAGGGTTAAGGGCTTGGGGTCCTTACATTTGAAGAATTTCGAAAATGGGGGTAAAGGGTAGGGTTTGAGAGTGATTTGGGGATTTTAAGTGTAGAGGGTAAAGTGAGTTGGGTAAAGTGGGGAAAGGGTTATAAAGGTTAATAAAATAGTACCCCATCAATTAACATGATGTATAAAATACCCTAACATGGTATTTTAGAAGCATTTACAAAATGCATTAAACTTCCACTAAAATCATACCTTCCTCATAATCAACATCCAAAACAAATAAATCATGTTAACACTTCATTACCCAACATGCATAACTCGTACCCTGAAATGCGACCCCCGGTCATGCCTACCATGTGACTAAGCATTTCAATAAATCAATTATCCATATAATTCATCATATAAACATAATTAATGCCTTAATTGCAATTAATCATTTTGGGGACATCACAAAGGACATGATTATTTTTGTATAGTGTCTACTCTAGGAGTATTGTAAAGCTATAGTGAATAACATTCATTTGTTAGAGAATGTAATTAATCCATTTGAAAGTCCTTAACTTGGCATTTAATTCTTAAGGCTCAAAGTCTCAACACAAACTTTTATACTCTGATAATGCATGATAGCTCTAATTATGCCTTTAATCCGCACTTAAGGAACTAGGGTCCTTACATCATTCCATACTGGGCTTGGCCTCACCCCCAAGGTGGGCTGTTGTTGTCTTTTTGTGTAGACAATGACAGGTAGTACGGGTGACTAGAATGCTAGAGAGGGCACGTCCCGTGGGAGTCAGACTTGAGGTTTTACTCTTGTTTATCCTAGTAGTCTTTGTACCATGGGTGTATCCCTGGAGTGAGATGAGTCTATGCATATTTAGTTTATTTTAGCCCAGTATAGATATGTGTTTAGTAGTTTGTTTTGTGTATGCTGGATATGAACTGATGATATATATATATATATATATATTAAGTATATGTCTATTGGTATGGGTGGTATGTTCCTCATGTGATGAGGCCATGCTGAATTTTTTAGGGCCACATGTTAATAAATATTAAACTAATCTTTCGTTGTTTACGCTATAATTATCATTGTGTGATCATTAATCATATGATTAGGATTTTGGCATCACAAGAACCATCCTAATTTCCCTCTTGCAACATTTACACGATGAGTATTCAAAATTTCTAAACAATGAAATCGATAATGATTATCTACAAACTAGAATGTCACTTATCAACATACCAGATTCACATTTTCACTTCTCTCAATTTATTATTGATTCAAGTATAGACGTTTTATTACATCAATCCAACTAAGGAGAAACCTACCTCACTACTCATGCAATTTCTCAAGCAAAGGCATTCAGATTTTCGTTCGATAATTCAACATTACCAATAAACAGTATATAAACTGACCAATTATATTTAAAATCTAATATATATGTACTCCAGTAACACACTTGGTGTACCACCAACCTTCTCAAAGCTGACATTTCTACACCTTCATTACTTTTAACATCATCATTCAAAGATATAACATACACATATATCTTTATTGACGTCAATCATTTTCAGTTTACCGAAAGCTTCAAATTCACCATTTCTTTCAACTTTCTGTTTCACATTACATTGTTTCATTATTCAATGTTAAACAGAGTTTTCTAAGATCGTTTAATTTTCTTACCATAGGTGCATGTTCTTCAATTACATACAAGGAAATATTGCAACTTACACGATGCCACAATTTCAATGATCGCATTCCCTCAACAAATCTTTACTTTAACAATCTCATAATAATTTTATATAGAACACATTTTTGTCCAATTTGCTAACTCTTTCCTTCTATTAGTATCATTACTCATTCAACCGCATTCCACTATTATTTATCATTTTGATTAGTGTCACCACACTACCCATTATTTTACATCCCCCCTAGATTCTTACTCATCCATGATTATAAATGTCAATCATTTCAGTTATTCTTTTATGTCATACACATCATAATTAATTCGTTATTATATAGGTAATTCATGTACGTGGTGTATCAATCACAGCATCCAACTATCATCACGCAATTCATCATTCACCACATAGTCCTCTCATCTTCCCACCATATAGAAATTAACAACATTATAATTGCCTCATGCAATGGAATTAACCATCATAATCTACAATGTCATTTTCACATATATATCATATTTTTTGTTCCTCGGTGTCAACATTATAAAGCTGTAGCAATATTGACATTGTATGCATAAATTCTATACCTGTGTAGATGCAATTATCAACAATATATGTCAGTATCACAGCATCGTGCTCATCACATTACTCATATGCTCTGAAGCATCAACACTCCCATATATCATTACCCAGCTATCATCTAGTGTTAAACAAGTACTAGAACCAACATCATCAGTACTTTTCACACACACACACACACACATATATATATATATAAATATATATATATAGATATATAATTATAAAATGAATTACAATCCACCATAGTGTAGTAAGTATTCGTGAATTCTTAGACATCAGTCTCATCGCATATCATCATCAAATCAATATCTAACGTCAGTTAATTACTAGAACATTCATTAGTAATTGCTACATGCATATGTCATCATTTATATGCCTCACAGTCACTAACTCAACTTCAAAACATAATAAATTACTTAATCGTGAATGTTCATCTATCACATGTATTCTCATAATGACATTATTATATTGTTTGTCATGTTGTGCCTAACTTTAATCTTTGCATGTCATTTATCATTATTGTAATTATACACCAGAGAATAACATCATAATCACATACCGATTCGTGTTCAAGATAGTCCCACGTCAACCCGCGATATTCCATGTCATCCGGTGACATAATTATAAATCTCTTTCTCGCATGATTCTATTCAACTAAACATAAAATGATTAACAAATTATTATTCTCACAATATATCAACAATCATGCTTTCACAAAATAACTATCATTGAACAGGAGTTACCCCATCGTTGTCTCGTTGTTGCCACAATAAGAAATGAACATTTCAATACTATGTTTCATTTCATTTTCATTCTCGATTCTCTCACATGTATAATGGATCCTCAAAAATCAATATAAATCAACAAAAAATAAACATATATCAATATGTTAAACCAAATCAAATGGTTTACCTCGACACCTCGTCCTCCTGGACCATTCCAATATCCTCTTGGGCCTAAACCGCGTGTACCAAAGGAACAATCATATAAGTGTGTATAACACAACTTTCATTGCCATCTGCAATCAGTACATTGTCATCATGCATCGCTAACACAGTAGTGGTACAACCGTATCCATTACTAACATAATAGCAATATAACACTACTCATTGCACTACGGCGGTACATAACAATCATCGCCCAACGACAGTACACAATACCCATCGCCCAACGGTGGTGCACAATCAATACCCCTCGCTTCGTGTAACAGCGGCAATTATTCTATTTCATAATACCCCTCGTTTGTGTAACATCAGCAAGTATTCTGTTTCATAATACCCATCGCTTCGTGTAACCACAGTAATTATTCTGTATATCAGGGGCTAAATAATATCCCTCGCTTTGAATTATTGGCAGCTCCATGGATATCCCTCGCTTCGACAATATGACTGCGGTCGCTCGATAAGACAGCGACAAATGTTCTGATCCATCGTTGCTCAATAAATATGTATCATCACCATGATCTCAATATATTCACACAATAATAATATCAAGTATTCATATATCACGATAACAGTTCAATCAATGCATGTGTATAGTTACATATACCTGCATTCTCATAATCACCACGTAATCATATCCGATCATCACAACGTCTGTTGTCACATTTCAACAGTATCGTACTGTTCATCGTTCCTGTCATCAGGCATCACATCTCATTTCTCATTTTTGATTTTCCTACAAAATCGGATTCATCAACACCGTATACCAATTTATCACAGGTGAACAATCTCAATGCAAATTCATTTATCGTTTCATTAGCAACAAAATCAAGTCATTATCAACATTGAATTCCATAAATATAGTTTCATTCATCGCTTATTTAACAATTCAACATTGCTACCACAAAAATCAAATAAATGAGATATTATTAATTAAGTTACCGGCCTATTGCACTTCACAATACCACCCTCGGTGCGTATGTTCACTGGCATCACCGGTTATTTCTCAGTATCATGTTCCTCGTATTTCATACGGTCATGCAACCACGATGGTTAGCCATAGCACCAATTTCCATCACTCCATGTAATACTATGCATATAAGCGTATAAATATGTGTTATACTGACACAAAACAACAATCACGTGCAATTTATGCGCTATTCATTTATATCAATACATCCCTAGGCCCTTAGACATCCCAAAGAGTAAATCACTGCTCTGATACCACTAATATAAGGAGCCCACGACCTAATCACGTCATTAGTTCATTTATCATTGTCATTAGTGTATACAATTATATAATGTTTTGGATTCCTTAGACATGGTTCATAATAGTGGCATGTCTTCTATAAATTTTTTGACATAATCCCTCGTAAACCCGATTCCCAACACAACTCAATACTCATATGTATACACTCTATAATGCACTATTCATTTTCTATATTCATTATGCACTTTTGTTCTTAAATAAATGCATGGCATACTCAAATGAAAAGAGAATTTATACAACCCATATATACACATTACAATGCTCACAGACGAGCATTAACTGAATTAATGTCTATTTACTTGTATAATACATATTACTTTATATCATTACTGGTACCTCGCTCCCAGGAGCATCCCCGTTCCATAACTCAGACTTGTTTCCAGAACCAATGTCTTTCATGTTCTACCTATTTCAACATAAACAGCCCCCAAACAGGGTGAGAATACTCCATTGCAATCACAATATCAATGAACATGCAAATAATAAGTTACAGAATAAAATGCTGCTAATTAAAGGAATATTTCCTAGATATACCGAAATCATTATGAGATTTCTCATGCTGTTCCTATTCTCACAAAATTCACAATCATCAATTCCAAGTCAATTAAATCATCACAACAATAATGTAATGTACTCATAATCAAAACCGCCAGTTCCATAATAGATAGTAATTAAATCATTACAATACTGATATACTAAATCAAATATATCTCAATCATCAATTTCATAATCATATTTCCTTGTATCTCGCTCAACAGCTGCAACATTCTAATCCCGCACGCTCAACAGCGGCGGCACTATAACCATTGCACGCTCAACAACGGCAGTGTCATAACTGTTGCACATTCTATTGCCGCATCACAATAATTCATCATGTACCATGATATTATATTACCATTCTAAACAATTCATTTCATCCATCAATATTTACAAATCTATCTTGAATTCTCAATTCATTAACATGCCACATAATATGAATCATAGTTCATAATTAATGATACACATATCTGCTCGTACGTCGCTACATACCTTCGTCAATTTGATTTAGACGTCCTCGACAGCCGGAGGCTTGTATCATATCTATATTGAATAGCATTTATTATTAATATTTCATCAATAACCCTCAACGACATCATCATTAATCTTATAGATTCGACCTGTTCCTATTATAATCAGTCATAATTTACCGTACTCCGTATATTACTCAAATTGTCCCACATATCCTTTATTAGTTCGAGTTATCATTCTAAGGTTCATTTCATGCAATATTATTTCATTGTCCAACATTCCCTTAGAATGTCATAACATCGTCAAAAGCAACTGAGCCACTACCTCTCAAAATTCCCAAGATCAACAAATTTTTTTTGAAAATTCAGCGATCGCGATCGATCGCTCCATCCACACGATCGATCGCGCGCCACGGGAAAAAAATACATGCCGATTTTTTGTGACCCACAATCTCGCGATCGATCGCGAGTACTTTTCATCGTCACCCAAGTTTTATTTTCAACGTGCGATCGATTGGGCAATGTCCCACAATCGATCGCGTGACCCTATTTTTGCGAAAATCTTCCACTTTCAAGTATAAATTGAACCCAACACTCACAACACTTCATTTTCTTTAATATCTCAACAATACCATATATTAAATATCATTTAACTTCATTTTAACAACTTACAAACCAACCCACAATCTTTACTAATTCAAATATGCACATTTCCAACTCAACACGTAATTAAAAGGCATGAATTAACTTACCCAAGTTCAATTGATCTCCAAATCAAGATGTATTAGCATTTCATTCATGATTCTTCACAAAATGAAGAAGGTAAATTAAAGTGGAATAAGGGGAGGATCGTAAGGATTTAGTGGGTGTTTTTTGGGTGAATTGCGTGAAGAGGAGTTGGTTATAATATTTTGATTTTGCACTTTAGTCCCACAACTTTAATTCATCTCACAAATTTAACCCAATAATTATTTATCCCCAATTCATATAATTAGTGCTCCACTTCAATAATCACCTCACACATCCAAATTCATAATTACCTTAACAAGTCATAAATTCATCTCAACCATTTATCAGTTCAATAATTATGACGCAATCATAATACTCAGTTTTATTCGATTTGTTTCAAAACTTAGTTCAATACAACATGGTACTCATTCATAATTATTCATTAATTATCATATTAACTCAACTTAATTAAGATAATTGAGTTCTATGCATCACACCATATCTCAGTAAAAGATAACATCTTTTAATAAATAGTACCAACATACTGTTTTATATGATTCTTCTAATCATAAGTGAACCTTAGGAGTGGAAAGGAACTTAGTGACGAGAAGGAGACTGAAAAGATTTCAATAAAGCAAGAGGAGAAGGAGCAACTGCTTGATATGGTTGATTATTACGCGTATTTAGGTCTTGATTTGTATATATATTAGTGTAGATTCCCTGAAGATGATTTGCTTGTTTCAGGAATCTAGGTGGAATATGGGAGAATTGAGCTACAAGGAAGAAAACAGATCAAATCAAGCCAATAAATGAAGATTTTGATTTCTGGAAATCTCGATCGATTGGAACAAGCTTCCCGATCGATCGACCGAGGCAGAAGAATGGCCAACAAAGATTTTGGATTCTTGATCGATCGGAACATCATTCTCGATCGATCGACTCAGGCAGAAAGTTGAAAAAGAATTTGAGAAGAAGTCTCGATCGATTGGAAGATTCATCTCGATCGATCGAGAGAGGCAGAGAATTGAAGACTCGGATGTTGAAGACGCTCGATCGATCGAGACATAAGGCTCGATCGATCGAGACGGAAATTTTTCAAAAAATTAAACTCTTGATTTGGTCTGATTTTATGGAAACAATTCCATATCTCCCCTCCTCTATAAATAAGGAAAAGGCACGATTCTGAAGAATAATCAGACCTAATTCCAGTTTTCTTAGCCGCCTTTCATCTCCGGAAGAACAAGGTTGAAGAATCCTTTGAAGTGCAAGGAAGGAAGCGAGAGAAGAAAGATCGTTCAACGCACGGAGTCCTCCTATGTTTATCGTATTTCTAAACTCTAGATTAATTTGATTTTCATATTTAGTTGATATTTTTGAGGTTGAGAGACGATTGAACATCTATTTGAATTTGATTTGAATTTAATCTGGTTTATTCTATCAATTTTAAGTGATTTGTGTTTGAATCTTTGATTTGGTTGTGTTTAAGTGAATCAATATCTTTTGTGCATGAATTATATGCTCCATGCTATCAAAGCCTAGCTACCTTTGATTGAACTTGTGAATTGCAATTGAGATCGAGGGATAAAATTGTAATACACTCAAATAATTAATGTTTTATGTTTAAGATTTAGATCGAGAGATTAAATCACATACGTGGTCATTAAATTGAACGATTTAAAGAATAACGGTTTTCATAGAGATTTATTCGGTATTAAATTGGTATTAGTGAACGAGAGTTACTAGTGTCAATTTACTGCTAGTTTCAACACAGCTCGAGAGAGTGTATTGATTATATTCAGAAACCCGTAACCTTAAGAATTGATTGTTAAGAAGTTGTTTTAACAAACCAATCATTGACGATACATAATTGAACGAACGTCTTGATAGATTTCTCGATTGGAATTCCTTCGCATCTTCAAAGAAATTGTGTTAGTTTTGAGTTTTTAATTCTTTAGTTTAATTCATTAATTAATCACCTTTTTTGTAGGCTAAATATAATTTAATTAATTTTATTTGGTACTTATACGTTAGTCCCTGTGGGTTCGACATCCTTTCTTATATAACACTATACTAAAACTTGACACCGTGCACTTGCGGTAGAATCGCTACACTGAGAAATAATTGTTTAAAAAATAAGCGATCAAGTTTTTGGCGCCGTTGCCGGGGACTAATCTGTATAATATCATACGAAATTAGTTAATTATAATTTAGCCATTAAATTTTTGTTTTGTTTTGTTTTGTCACTTTTGACCGTCAAATTTAATACCGTCGCATCTTCTCCTTTTGGATTAATTTTTATAGGTAGTTATTGTCGTGGTGCATGCTAAGGAGTAGCAACCCCACATTTAAGCCAATTGACCCAGAAATCGAGCGTACGTGTCTACGAAGAATTAGAGAAGCTCGAGCAATGGCTGGAAATAATCAAGAAGGAGGCGCTAACAACGAAGCATTGAATCCTAGATCGATGATGGATTATGCTCAACCGGCTTTTCATGGATCATTATCTAGCATTACAAGGCCAACTGACCGCTTTATTTTTAAACAAAAGATTTTTCAAAGAATAGTGTGAAGCGATTCTACCGCAAGTGCACGGTTGTCAAGTTTTAGTATAGTGAAAATTAAGTACGGGTTGTCGAATCCACAGGGACTACTGTATAAGAACCAAATAAGATTAGAGAAATTATATTTAGCCTAGAATTTCAGAAGTTGATTAACTAAAGCCACATTAAACTAAGGACCGAATAAATAAACAAGAAACAATAAGATGAATGGTTCCGGAAATGCGAAGGCAAGTCACTCGAGAAAATTACCAAGCTCGTCGCTCAACTATGTTATCTTTAAAGATTCAACTGAATTATTAAATTATCAACCAATTGATTCTAAAGGTGAAAGGTTTTCGCTATTATTCAATACACTCTCTCGAGCTGTAAAGAAACTAACATTAAATTAAAATAAATCACTCTCGTGCATCTATTTACTAATTCAACATTGCATAAATCGTCAAAACCTTGTTACTCTAAATCTCTCGATTCTAAGTTCTCACGTATGCGATATCATCTCTCGATCTCAATCGTAACATACATCATAAATTAATAGAGCGTGTTACAACGTTATCTCTCGATCTCGGTTATAACTCACAGATTCAATCAAAGCTAGCTAGACTTTGATCTACACAAACAATTAATTTATGAACAATAGTAATCAATGCGCTCAAATAAAATTGAATCAATAATCAAACACAATGAAACTAAAAACCGATAAAATAAACTAGATTTAATTCAAATCAAATACATAAGAGTTCAATTGTCTCTCGACCTCAAAAACATCAAATGGAATTGAAAATCAAATAAATCAAAGTTTAGAAATACGATAAACGGTGGATGAATCCGTGCGTTGCACTGTGATTTCTTCTCTTGCTCCTTCCTTGCACTCCGGAATAGATTGGCTCGACTTTGGACGAAGAACGGAGATTGAATCTCCTTCGGCGGCGTTAGGCGGCGGCTAGGGCTGCTTATTCTCGACCTAAATCACGTCTGGTATGATCTCTCTTTGATATGGAAGTGATTTATCCTTTTATACCTCAAAAATCATTTCAAAAATCGAAGATAAGATTTTCCCAGATTTGCGTCTCGATCGATCGAGATTTGCGTCTGATCGATCGGTGCACTGTTCATGCCAGCCTTTGAAACTCACTGCCTCGCTCGATCGATCGAGATTTCCTTCCGATCGATCGAGACTTTGATAAATTTAGCTCTGAAGTTACTGCCTCGCTCGATCGATCGGAAAATTGTTCCGATCGATCGAGACTCGAAATTCTTTTCTTCTTAGCACACTGTCTGGCTCGATCGATCGAGACAAAATCTCGATCGATCGAGATTCCGAAAATCTCACTTCCTTAATTTCAACTCTTTCTCGCCTCGATTTCGCCCGTTATCTTCATATTAGCTCATTTCTTCCATTTCCGATCTAATTTCCTGAAACAAACGAATAAACACCAAAAAGCATAATATCATCCAGGAAAAAGTACGGAAAATAGGGAAGAAATTACAGTTAAAAACACTTAAAATCTAAGCCTATCAACTCCCCCAAACTTAGACTTGATCGTCCTCGAGCAAGTAATAAGCTCAAAAAGAACAGTTAAACTCGATACTAAGCATGAATCATCTTTACAACATACGTAAAAACTCAGAAATCCTACTTACACATCAATAAAAGTCATTCAACATTTAACAAGAAGCAATTTCTCCTAAGTTAAATAATACATCGCAACATTGGAACGTGCGTGTGTGCTCTTGTCAAACATGAGTAATGTACATATCTTTAAGATCAAAAAGTGCCATAACAACTCCGAGTCAAGATTATTTGAACTACTCTACAAATTTACTATCCAGCACTTCTCCACTAATGTAATTATTCCCTAGACTTGGATCAACAGGACTTTAAAAGCTTATAACGTTAGGCCTTTTGGTGTCGGCTCCAAAGAAAAGGTAGGATAGAAGCAAAGAAGAGAGTATAATAGAATCAGATCAAAATCTTCTCACATAATCATTGAGCTTCTCTTCACATTTTCTAGCCTTGGCCACTTTGGGTCTTATTTAAATTTTCTTTTCAAGGCTTTTTCTCTACATCTTTTCTTTTTCTTTGCTCATTCTTTTGTTCATTTCATTTTTTTCACAATGAACTTATCAACATATAACAATTTAATGCAATGAATGAGATTCATTATACTCCCCTAGGGGTGGGTAAAAAATTTCTTTTAGGCTCAATCCAAGGTAGGTATAATGAGGTTGTCAAGAATGTTGAATGGGGGTCTAATCATATGCAATGCATATACCATTCTTTTTCAATCAGGCACAAGAGGGGACACTAAGGAATGATGTATAAAAGGTAGGCTTGAAAGGCACAAACGGTCCAAAGATCGCCTAAATCATCTCCAAGTCAAGTTCCTAATTATAAATTTCGCCTCAAAGTGCTTTTAAATAAATTGTAGAGTTATCTAAGATGCTCAAGACTCATCATAGTTAACACAAATTTTTACTTTAATCAATACATACTTCACTCAATCATGACTCAATAAGTGCTCAAATTATTCCTCAGTTTTGACATATGGTTAACAAAGGATATATACAAACAAGTTAAACATTTTCATGACTCCTATCTAGATGAGGATTAATTTCATCATGTATTACCGTTGCAAATCTAATTCTTCATTTCTCAAGACTAACTCACAAAAAAAAAATTTTGTTTGTTGGTAATGCTCAAGGATGAATCAGTCTCAAAATCATGCAGTCATGCTAGGAAAAGAAGCAAGACAAGTAGCAGAATGTGCAAGTACAAGATATATACAAATACTCAAAAACCCCCCCACTTAGCATGTGAATTGCCCTCAATGAACAAGAAAAATGAATGCACAGGCAAAGACACATACCATGACGACGATCGTCACTGATCGTCGTCCTCATCATGCTCCGGAGGGGGGACTGGGTAGTGGTGCTCCTCGCCCTGATATGGCGGAAATGGTGGGTACTCAGAAGGTGGAGGTGCATGCGGATGATAAGGTGCAAAGTGTGGCTCCGGCGGGAACTGGAAATTTGGAAAGCCCTGGGCCATGGCAGTGTTCCATGCACTCTGATAGTGCATGAACTCCATTTGTCGCTGAGCTACCTGCTCATGGTCCATCTGCAATGCTCTCTGCATGCTATGAATGTCCCGCTGCATGATGTGAATGCTCTGCTGCTCCAGGCGAATATCTTGGAGATCCCTATGAAGAGAGTCCAATGTAACACGTGTATGCTCTGCAGCGGAGGATGATGCTCCAGCTTGTGTAGTGTCCGAGGGTCTTGGCTCGGCCCTTCGTCGGCCCGTAGGAGGTGGTGGACCGTCCACAATGATCGGGGTCTTCGGCGGAAGTAGCTCATCGTCTTCCCCCCATGTCACTCCGCCTCTCTGACATAAAGCAGTGATCGTGGATGGAAACGGTAGTGCGGAGGTCAGTGGGCTGCTCCCAATCTCTTCAATGTGATCACTAATGATCTCGCCGAAGTCCACTTCCTTCCCTGAGAGGATGGCATATACCAGCACCGCTCTATCTTTTGTCACCTCAGAAGTGTGGGTCGAAGGCATGACCCGCGAGGCGACAAATGAAAACCATGCTTGGGCGTCTGGCTTCAAATGCTTTTTTAGAACCAACTGTGGCTCTGCTTTATCGTTCCTTTGCCAATCCACTCCCGGCATGCCAATGACTGCCAATACCTCATCGTAGTCTATCCTGCTATTCTTGAAAGATTGGTATGCACAGTGATGCAGAAACGGCATCCGGTAAATATTATTTATTGAAGCTCGATCCACCAACACATCCTTCCCTCGAACATAAACAACTGCTCGGTGCCCTGGTTTAATAGCCCGAAGATTTGTGTAAAACTCCCTCACCAGTGGCACCACAACATCAATCGGTGACTGAACAAATTGAAACCACCCTTTTCGCCGTACTGTCCTAATGACAGAACACTCCAATTTATCCATGCTCATTCCCCTCTCACGGCTCAGGGGTTTCTTATGATAGGTGGGATATAATTCAACAATTGTGGCATTGACAAACTTTTGTTCGTCATGCTCTTGCTCCGAAGTAGTGGCCGCCGCCTGCTTCTGCTTTTGTGAAGCTTCCGCCTGCTTTGACCTCTTTCTCGAAGACATTTGTTTGCTAAATTATTCTCAAATATCTCGTTTGAATGTGATCTACACAACACCCCAATAACACAGCAATGCTAATACCCTTCAACACCACAAAACTTCCTCCAAACTTAACTCCTTCCTAACCCAATTCTATTACAACAAGAAATTGCACCAAAAGATAAAAGCTTTGAGATTTGAAACCAATTACCACTTAAAAATTCGATCTTGGAAGAGTTTGGCACTTGGCTTGGAATTCCCTTTTTGATGCACTTCTACCCAATTAGACTTGCAATTCTTCAAATCTGCAATGAAAATCTCATTAGAACAAATATTACTTCCAAGATTTGAAGTAAATTGAAAATTTGATGGAATAAGGATGAGATTAGATGGAAGAATTGAAAGAGGCGACTAGGGTTCTGTTGTGGAGAGGAGAGAAAGTGTTTTGTAGAGTGCAGCTTTGTCTTCAGTGCCCTTATTTTTTTTCAAAATTTTCTCTCGCTCGATCGATCGGAAAAATTTTCGATCGCTCGAGCGAGGCAGTAGCTTAAATCACAATTTAAAATCTTTGGGCGATCGATCGAGATTTTTTCTCGATCGATCGCCAACACCAGAAGACAATTTTTTTTTTATTTTCTCAACAACTTTCTCTCGGGTTGCCTCGCCTACAACCAAATTGCTCTTGCATTCACACCTGCAATAGAAAACACACGAATTCATTCCCAGACAAACTCAAAACAAAAATACTAACAAAATCACACCAAAACAAAGAATTAAAAATAAAATTCGCGAAAAGAAAAACGGAAGTTCTTGATTTATAGTCCCAAGCTGGACTGTCACCTCCTCGTCTATCAACTCGATTGCTCCTTTGGATTCTTTACAGAATCACTCGGGAGTGTACCTTGCGTCCTCCCAGATATCAATGTGGCCAACTGCCCTATCTGCACCTCCAAATTCTTGATCGATGCATCTTGATTTTGCATCCTTACCTCTGTCGATGAAATCAGCTTTGCCATAAGTTCCTCCATACTCGGCTTTTGTGTGAACCCTGCCTGCGGTTGTGGGTTCAACGCATTCTCCTGGTTCGACCATCTTAGGTTCGGGTGGTTCCTCCATGGTTGATTGTAATTCGAGTATGAATTATTGGGTGGCCTGTTACCTACAAAATTCACAGCCTCAACAGATTGGTTAAAATGGTTACCTGCCTGACACTCGATGCTTGGATGACCGCCTCCACACAGCTCACAGAAGATAGCTTGAGCTTGCATCGCTGCTGCTCCCATGCTGTCTATCTTCCGGTTCATAGCTTCTAACTGAGCCGAAAGAGCAGTGATCTCGTCCACTTGATGGGCTCCTATTGGCTTCTGTGGCGTGCTCCTCTCTGACTGCCACTGATAGCTGTTGCATGCCATTTCTTCCAACAAGCTATATGCCTCTTCCGGCGTCTTCCTCATTATTGATCCCCCAGATGCTGCATCTATCATCGAACGGTTAGAAGAAAATAAACCGTTATAGAAAGTTTGTACCTGCAACCAAATGGGTAGACCATGGTGTGGGCATCTCCTCAACAATTCCTTAAAACGATCCCACGCTTCGTATAAAGTCTCGGGGTCAAACTGCCCAAAAGTTGTGATATCGTTCCGCATCTTTGCCGTCTTGGAAGGGGGAAAGTACTTTGAAAAAAACGCTTTCGTCATCCCCTCCCATGTTGTTATAGAACCTGCAGGTAGTGAATTCAACCATGCCTTAGCTTTGTCTCGTAATGAAAAAGGAAAGAGCCTTAACCTGATGGCGTCGTCGGAGACGCCATTATGTTTGAACGTGTCACAAATCTCCAAAAAGTTGGAGATGTGATTATTCGGGTCGTCCATAGCCGCTCCACCAAACATAACCGAGTACTGAATCATTTGTATAATTGCCGGCTTGATCTCAAAGTTGTTCGCTTGAACCGTCGGCCTCGTAATACTGGACAACGATCCATGAAATGCCGGTTGCGCAAAGTCCATCATTGACCTTGGGTTCTGTGCTTCATTATTATCTGCCATCTCTCGAGCTTCTCGTAATCGCCTAAGTAGGGTTCTTTCTATTTCCGGATCGAAAGGCTCGAGAATGGGCTCCTCTCTTCTGAGCATGCACTAGAGAAACGATTCCTGTACAAAATAGACAAAAGGAGACAACAAAATACACAAATCAAAAATCAAAACAATCAACTAACAAAAACAAAGAATTAAAACAAATCGAAATAATAAAGAATTGGCTAAATTACAATACTAATCTCGTATGATATTATACAGATTAGTCCCCGGCAACGGCGCCAAAAACTTGACCGCTTTATTTTTAAACAAAAGATTTTTCAAAGAATAGTGTGAAGCGATTCTACCGCAAGTGCACGGTTGTCAAGTTTTAGTATAGTGAAAATTAAGTACGGGTTGTCGAATCCACAGGGACTAATGTATAAGTACCAAATAAGATTAGAGAAATTATATTTAGCCTACAATTTCAGAAGTTGATTAACTAAAGCCACATTAAACTAAGGACCGAATAAATAAACAAGAAACAATAAGATGAATGGTTCCGGAAATGCGAAGGCAAGTCACTCGAGAAAATTACCAAGCTCGTCGCTCAACTATGTTATCTTTAAAGATTCAACTGAATTATTAAATTATCAACCAATTGATTCTAAAGGTGAAAGGTTTTCGCTATTATTCAATACACTCTCTCGAGCTGTAAAGAAACTAACATTAAATTAGAATAAATCACTCTCGTGCATCTATTTACTAATTCAACATTGCATAAATCGTCAAAACCTTGTTACTCTAAATCTCTCGATTCTAAGTTCTCACGTATGCGATATCATCTCTCGATCTCAATCGTAACATACATCATAAATTAATAGAGCGTGTTACAACGTTATCTCTCGATCTCGGTTATAACTCTCAGATTCAATCAAAGCTAGCCAGACTTTGATCTACACAAACAATTAATTTATGAACAATAGTAATCAATGCGCTCAAACACAATTGAATCAATAATCAAACACAATGAAACTAAAACCCGATAAAATAAACTAGATTTAATTCAAATCAAATACATAAGAGTTTAATTGTCTCTCGACCTCAAAAACATCAAATGGAATTGAAAATCAAAGAAATCAAAATTTAGAAATACGATAAACGGTGGATGAATCCGTGCGTTGCACCGTGATTTCTTCTCTTGCTCCTTCCTTGCACTCCGGAATAGATTGGCTCGACTTTGGACGAAGAACGGAGATTGAATCTCCTTCGGCGGCGTTAGGCGGCGGCTAGGGCTGCTTATTCTCGACCTAAATCACGTCTGGTATGATCTCTCTTTGATATGGAAGTGATTTATCCTTTTATACCTCAAAAATCATTTCAAAAATGGAAGATAAGATTTTCCCGGATTTGCGTCTCGATCGATCGAGATTTGCGTCCGATCGATCGGTGCACTGTTCATGCCAGCCTTTGAAACTCACTGCCTCGCTCGATCGATCGAGATTTCCTTCCGATCGATCGAGACTTTGATAAATTTAGCTCTGAAGTTACTGCCTCGCTCGATCGATCGGAAAATTGTTCCGATCGATCGAGACTCGAAATTCTTTTCTTCTCAGCACACTGTCTGGCTCGATCGATCGAGACAAAATCTCGATCGATCGAGATTCCGAAAATCTCACTTCCTTAATTTCAACTCTTTCTCACCTCGGTTTTGCCCGTTATCTTCATATTAGCTCATTTCTTCCATTTCCGATCTAATTTCCTGAAACAAACGAATAAACACCAAAAAGCATAATATCATCCAGGAAAAAGTACGGAAAATGGGAAGAAATTACAGTTAAAAACACTTAAAATCTAAGCCTATCACCAACCATTCAAGCAAACAACTTTGAAATAAAGCCGGCGATAATACAGATGATCCAACATTCAGTGATGTTTGGAGGAGTAGCCACTGATGATCCGAACGCTCACATCTCCAACTTCTTGGAGATCTGTGACACATTTAAACATAATGGCGTTTCTGACGATGCCATCATGTTAAGGTTATTTCCTTTCTCACTAAAGGATAAAGCTAAAGCATGGCTGAATTCTTTACCTGCAGGTTCAATAACGACTTGGGAGGGGATGACGCAAGCGTTTCTGTCCAAATACTTTCCTCCTTCCAAGACGGCAAAGATGAGGAATGATATCACCACATTCGGGCAATACGACCCTGAAACACTATATGAAGCTGTGATGCCCCGAAATTAATTGATGGCAATCTGAATATTAATTATGCTTATATGATGATTTATTATGATGATTAAGATATGTGTGGGAAATGAAGAAGTAACATGATTTAAGGATGTTGATTTTAATTATGAGGATGATATGGGTTTAATGAAGTTGGTTGCATTTTGTAAATGCTTATCATGTTAATGTATTTTATATACATCATGTTATTATTGGGGTACAAGTTAAATGTAAGAATTTAATACTTAACCCACCACTTTTACCTCACCTCACCTTTACACTCAAATCCCCAAATCACTTTCCCAAAACCCTCTTCCCCTCATTTTCGATTTTTGACCTAAAGGTGGGAAGAAATCCTTGTAAAAGCTTTGTTCTTGCACTTCTTGGTAAGATTTAGTGCCTATGATGTTTATATATCACTTATTGATGTTCTTGAAGTGTTGATTGAGTTTTGGAAGGGTTTTAAAAAAGGGTTTGAAATGGGTTTGTTTGGGTTAGTGTGATTCTTGGTGGGATGTTGGATTTTTAGTGGTTTTATGATGTGTGTTGAAGGTTTTGAGTGTTTTAATGTTTATGAGTTGTTGGTATAAATGATGGTTGAGGTTGGTGAGGTTTAAATGTGCAAAAATGGAGTTTTTCGTGGTACAGAGGCTGGCGATCGATCGCGAGCATGCAGTAGGCTCCAGAAGCCTTTGGCGATCGATCGCCACTTTTGGGCGATCGATCGGTGACGATGGCGATCGATCGCACCAAGTATGGCGATCGATCGCCGAAGAAAGAAAATTTCACCCCCGTCCAGTGTGATCTCGCGATCGATCGCGCCTGGGCGGCGATCGATCGCGAGATGAAAAAAATGGGTATTTTGATCATTTTGTGGGATTTTTGAATATTGGACTATGATTAGCTTCTAATATTGAATTGTATGGTTGTGTAGAACCATCCCAAGGATCCACGACTTCAAGAAGATAAAGTACTACGATTTCACCACATTTGGAAAAGGTACGTAAGAAACGTACGGGCATCAAACGGTAACATATTCCTAAACTATGACTTTGCATTAATTGCATAAGTATTTATGATGATGATTATGATGAATAAGTTTATGATAATGATGTTGTGATAAACGAAGATGATATGATGTTATGATGACAATTATGATAAGATGATGATGTTTGAAATGATGATGCTTATAAGATGATGACGCATTTTTGACTATGCTACTTAGAATGGTTGAATGTCCGGTGACTATTATGGGCAAGCGAGGAAGGTCTTGCCGCTCACATAACTGAGCGATGAGGTACATCCGCTATCAAGGTGTAGCGATGGGTATCATCCGCTGAGCGATGGGGTACATCCGCTATCAAGGTGTAGCGATGGGTATCATCCGCTGAATAAGAGATACATCCGCTATCAAGGCATAGCGATGGGTATCATACGATGAGTTATGTCGAGCGAGGGGGCCAATTGTGCCGCTGTCATAATAGAACCCGGATAGTCCCATTTCTAATTAACATGGATTGTTGTGAGCTTATATACGAAATATGATGTTAATCATTCATGTCTTGAACTAATGATGATATGCGTAATTATGACACAGGGACAACCAAGGAAGGGTAGTACTATTAAACAGGAAATATATGTTATCAATTATTTCCATGCATTATTTCTATGCCAGTAACTCATGATGTTAAGTAACGATGTACATGCTCACGATAGGTTGTTCCTGTAGGTACGCTTTTGGATCGAGACTAAGGGTCGGGTTGAGATAGTGAGCTAAAGGAGCATAAGAAGATAGATACAGGATTTTTGTTAGACTTAACATTCATTTTGGGGAATGTAATTAACTAACTATTGAAGTTTCATTTTGGCCAGTAATTACATTGAGCTCACATAACAACCAGAACTCTAAGATGTCTCTAATACATGTTTAGTTCATAATACGCTATTAATATGATGTTAAGGTAGGAAGACCCTACATAAGTGGTATCAGAGCAGTGGTTAGATAACCCGGGGATGAATGAAGGGTAGCCTTAGCAGTAGGTTGGCTAGGCGCTTACTTTTGACATATTATGTTGCACATGAAGTATATGGCTGTTATGATAACATGTTATGGCTTTCTAACGATGTTTATATGAACTGCTTTTGGATCTTGTTGTTAACCCTTGTGTTGCAGTATGGCAGCAAATATCGACATTGGTGATGCGGTAAGTGTGAACGCTAGTGCGGGACGTACGAATCCCCTACCCCCGCCAGCCTTAGGCGAAGAACCGTCCGAACAACAGCTACTGCCGGGAGAGTTGAGTTTGACTCCATTTCTAGCGTATCGGCCCCCGACTTTTGAAGGGACTGAAACAGGGGAGTGAGCCGAGGAATGGCTAGAAAGGATAGAACAAATATTTGTGGCAGCCCCGTGTGCAAAGACGGCATGGATAAGGCTAGCAGAGTTCCAATTAGCCAAGAAAGCACTGATGTGGTGGAAGACCACCGTGATTGAACAGGAAGCACAGGGTCAAGAGGTAAACTGGAAACTGTTTCGAACTAGATTCCTGGCCCGATACTTTTCAGCGGCTGCCCGTCAAGCTAAAGAGGATGAGTTTACTAAGTTGAAGCAAGGTACCATGCCGGTGTCAGATTATGCCCTCCACTACTGTTCTATACTTAGATATGTACCTCATATCGCCGCCGACACTCAAGCAAAAATGAGGAACTTTATGAAGGGCTTGAGGCCAGAACTCTATGATAGGGTGATTACATATGGCCCTACCTGCTTTGACGATGCACTTACACGGGCTGAGTTAGCCGAACTGGGGGTAGGTGCATACCCTGATGCTGTACCATCTCCAGCACCCCCTCAGAGATCTACTCCCGACAATTTAAGGCCAAGGGGTGATCGGTTCAAGTCTGGGGGGAACACTTCTGCGTCAAGATTCAGTGGTAGGAGGCCCGAGAACCGATGGAAAGGTAACCGCAGGAATGACGCCCCACCAAGAGGAGGACAGCTCGAGGAGGTAGTGTTGGGGAGGTTCAATGCTCTCTTTGTGGGCAACCACACCTGACGAAGAATGTGTGGGATGTTATGTTTGTGGCGAGAGAGGCCACTTTGCTCGACAGTGTCCCAACAGGGGAAGGCAGCAGAACTCTTCTGAGAGGTCTACGGTCAGAACAGCACAGAACAGACCCCCATATGTACCGAGGCAGTTTGGAAGTCAGCCTACGGGGCCACCTCAAGGGCAGGTGTATGCATTGACAAGGGAGCATGCCACAGCGGCTCCGGAGGAGGTTATAGCGGGTACGTGTCTTTTATTTACGCACCCTGCTTTTATATTGATCGACACAGGTGCGTCACACTCTTTTGTGTCGACAAGTTTTGTGGAAAGGCACCACATATGCACTTCTCCGTCACCCACGCCTCTTATAGTCTCGACCCTCGCTGGAAGAAGTATGATTACTGATCGGATTGTCTACGATGGCCTCATTTATTTTGAGGGTAAAAAACTAAGGTCAGATTTGATTGTTCTGGGAATGTCAGACTTTGACTGCATTCTGGGCATTGATGTTCTGAACAGGTATCAGGCAGTTGTGAACTGCAGGCAGAGGACAGTGCGGTTCAAATCTGATATGGGAGTTCCATGGACGTTCTATGGGGATGGTTCTCGTTCAAGGATTCCGTTGATATCCGCAGTCAAGATGACACAATTATTGGAACGAGGCCATACAGGATATCGTATTTATGCCGTTGATATTTCTGGAAAGAAGGAAGAGCTAAAGGTTGAAGATGTGCCCGTAGTGGCGGAATTTCCTGATGTATTTCCTGAAGAGATTCCTGGATTCCCACCGGCGAGAGAGGTCGAGTTTGGAATCGAATTGCTACCGGGGACGTCAGCCATTTCCCGTGCCCCGTATAGGATGGCACCAACGGAACTAAAGGAATTAAAAGTTCAGTTGCAAGAACTCCTTGACAAGGGCTATATACGCCCTAGCGTATCGCCCTGGGGTGCACCAGTGTTATTTGTTAAAAAGAAAGATGGTTCGATGCGTCTATGCATCGATTACAGACAACTGAACAAAGCTACCGTGAAGAACAAGTATTCACTTCCGAGGATCGATGATTTATTTGATCAGTTGCAGGGTACGAGACTCTACAGTAAGATCGATCTGAGGTCGGGATACCATCAGATTCGGGTAAGGGAGGATGATGTGCAGAAGACAGCTTTCAGGACCAGATATGGGCACTATGAATTCTTAGTTATGCCCTTTGGGGTGACGAATGCCCCAGCTGTTTTCATGAGTTTAATGAACAGGGTATTCCAGCCATATTTGGACCAGTTCGTCATAGTCTTCATTGACGATATACTTATTTACTCCCGGACTGAAGAAGAACATGTTGAGCACTTGAGGACAGTACTTCAGATCCTTAGAGATCATCAATTATATGCAAAGCTTAGCAAGTGCGAGTTTTGGTTGGACAGTGTGGTATTCTTGGGCCCCGTTATATCTAGCAGTGGGATATCTGTGGATCCCAGAAAGATTGAAGCTGTTATGGAGTGGGCTGCACCCACTTCTGTGCCCGAGATACGGAGCTTCCTTGGTTTAGCAGGTTATTACCGACGTTTCGTCGAAGGATTCTCTAAGATTGCTAAGCCATTGACACAGCTAACTCAGAAAGGAGTACCGTTCTTTTGGTCCGAAGCTTGTGAGGAAAGCTTCCAAGAATTGAAGCGTCGTTTGACGACAGCACCAGTATTGGTGATCCCTTCTGAGAATAAGAAGTTTGCCTTGTACACGGATGCATCATTGCAAGGTTTGGGTTGCGTGTTGATGTAAGATAAGCACGTGGTAGCTTATGCTTCGAGGAAGTTGAAGCCCCATGAGACCAGATACCCAGTCCATGATCTGGAACTGGCGGCCATCATTTTTGCCTTGAAGATATGGCGTCATTATCTTTATGGTACGACGTTCACCATCTATACGGACCATAAGAGCCTGAAGTTCCTATTCACTCAGGCTGAACTTAACATGCGTCAAAGAAGATGGATGGACTTGCTCAAGGATTATGATTGTGAGATTGAGTACCATCCGGGTAAAGCAAATATGATAGCAGATGCCTTAAGTCGAAAAGTGAAGAGCACCGCTGAGGATACTATGAGCTTATCAGCTATGATGACTTCTTATTGCCATCTGGGCTATGATTTTGATGTGGACACGTCGCCGGTGCGAGTGTCGACCTTATTGGCTGAGCCAGATATATTTGAGGCTATTAGGAAAGCTCAGAGTTCGGATAATGAAATTCAGAGATGGTCATCAATAGTACTCCAAGGGCAACCATCAAAGTTCCGAGTTGCTGAGGATGGTTCATTGAGACTAGGCAACCGTTGGGTGGTACCAAAGACACCAGAATTACGCCAAGGAATTTTGCACCGTGCCCACAGTAGCCGGTTCAGTATCCACCCAGGAGGAAGAAAGATGTACAAGGACCTATGTAGTCAATTTTGGTGGAGACGCATGAAGCGTGAAGTAATTGCTTTTGTTAAGAGGTGTCTAATCTGCCAGCAGGTAAAGGCAGAAAGACAGAGGCCTGGTGGTGAGTTGAAGAGCTTAGAGGTACCTAAATGGAAGTGGGAGCATATATCTATGGACTTCGTGACCCACTTGCCAAGGTCGGCCTCTGGATTTGATGTGATCTGGGTGATCGTGGATAGGCTGCACAAAGGTATCTCATTTCATCCCTTACAATATGACTTTCACATATTTGAAGATGGCCCAACTATATGTGCGGGATGTAGTGAGATTGCATGGCATTCCAGTCTCGATAGTGTCTGACAGGGACCCGAGGTTCACTTCACATTTCTGGGAGGGTCTCCAGACAGCTTTGGGCACGGAGGTAAGACTGAGTACAGCCTATCACCCTCAGACAGACGGTCAGACATAGCGTACCATACAGACGCTCGAGGATATGTTAAGGGCATGCGTTTTAGAGTTTGATACTCCGTGGTAGGATTCAGTACCACTGGTGGAGTTCTCCTATAACAACAGCTATCAGGCGAGCATTCAAATGGCTCCTTTTGAAGCTCTTTATGGACGACGATGTAGATCGCCGCTGTATTGGGAGGACTTGACTAGTAAAGCGGTCGGAGGACCGGATATGATTAAAGATATGGAAGAAAAGATCAAGACGATACGCTTAAAGATGAAAGCGGCCCAAGATAAGCAAGCGGCCTATGCCAATAAGCGGCGACGACCGCTAGAATTCCAAGTAGGAGATAAGGTTTTCTTGAAAATCTCACCCTTCAGGGGTGTGGTCAGTTTTGGTATGCGGGGAAAGTTATCTCCGAGGTATGTGGGGCCGTATGAAATATTGCAGCGCATCGGTACTTTGGCCTACCGTTTGGCGCTACCACCGTCCTTATCCGGTATTCATGATGTCTTTCGTGTTTCCATGTTGAGAAAGTATGAACCCGATCCGTCTCATGTATTGCAACCTTCAGAGGTTCAGTTGAGTTCAGATGTATCCTATGTTGAACGACCGGTTAGAATTCTGGATCGTGAAGATCGCGGGCTACGAAGTAAGATTATATCGATGGTCAAAGTTCAGTGGGATCGCCGGGGTGTCGAGGAGGCTATGTGGGAGACGGAACGGCATATGGTGCAGCACTACCCGGAACTATTTTCTGGTATGATTTATGTTTAGTTTCTTTTTGGGTAAGTGCATGTGATTTCGAGGACGAAATCTTATAAGTAGGGGAGTAATGTGATGCCCCGAAATTAATTGATGGCAATCTGAATATTAATTATGCTTATATGATGATTTATTACGATGATTAAGATATGTGTGGGAAATGAAGAAGTAACATGATTTAAGGATGTTGATTTTAATTATGAGGATGATATGGGTTTAATGAAGTTGGTTGCATTTTGTAAATGCTTATCATGTTAATGTATTTTATATACATCATGTTATTTATTGGGGTACAAGTTAAATGTAAGAATTTAATACTTAACCCACCACTTTTACCTCACCTCACCTTTACACTCAAATCCCCAAAATCACTCTCCCAAAACCCTCTTCCCCTCATTTTCGATTTTTGACCTAAAGGTGGGAAGAAATCCTTGTAAAGCTTTGTTCTTGCACTTCTTCGTAAGATTTAGTGCCTATGATGTTTATATATCACTTATTGATGTTCTTGAAGTGTTGATTGAGTTTTGGAAGGGTTTTAAAAAAGGGTTTGAAATGGGTTTGTTTGGGTTAGTGTGATTCTTGGTGGGATGTTGGATTTTTAGTGGTTTTATGATGTGTGTTGAAGGTTTTGAGTGTTTTAATGTTTATGAGTTGTTGTTATAAATGATGGTTGAGGTTGGTGAGGTTTAAATGTGCAAAAATTGAGTTTTTCGTGGTACAGAGGCTGGCGATCGATCGCCCGTTTTTGGCGATCGATCGCGAGCATGCAGTAGGCTCCAGAAGCCTTTGGCGATCGATCGCCACTTTTGGGCGATCGATCGATGACGATGGCGAACGATCGCGCCAAGTATGGCGATCGATCGCCGAAGAAAGAAAATTTCACCCCCGTCCAGTGTGATCTCGCGATCGATCGTGAAAAAAATGGGTATTTTGATCATTTTGTGGGATTTTTGAATATTGGACTATGATTAGCTTCTAATATTGAATTGTATGGTTGTGTAGAACCATCCCAAGGAGCCACGACTTCAAGAAGATAAAGTACTACGATTTCACCACATTTTGAAAAGGTACGTAAGAAACATACGGGCATCAAACGGTAACATATTCCTAAACTATGACTTTGCATTAATTGCATAAGTATTTATGATGATGATTATGATGATTATGATGAATAAGTTTATGATAATGATGTTGTGATAAACGAAGATGATATGATGTTATGATGACAATTATGATAAGATGATGATGTTTGAAATGATGATGCTTATAAGATGATGACGCATTTTTGACTATGCTACTTAGAATGGTTGAATGTCCGGTGACTATTATGGGCAAGCGAGGAAGGTCTTGCCGCTCACATAACTGAGCGATGGGGTACATCCGCTATCAAGGTGTAGTGATGGGTATCACCGCTGAGCGATGGGGTACATCCGCTATCAAGGTGTAGCGATGGGTATCATCCGCTGAATAAGAGATACATCCGCTATCAAGGCATAGCGATGGGTATCATACGATGAGTTATGTCGAGCGAGGGGGCCAATTGTGCCGCTGTCATAATAGAACCCGGATAGTCCCATTTCTAATTAACATGGATTGTTGTGAGCTTATATACGAAATATGATGTTAATCATTCATGTCTTGAACTAATGATGATATGCGTAATTATGACACAGGGACAACCAAGGAAGGGTAGTACTATTAAACAGGAAGTATATGTTATCAATTATTTCCATGCATTATTTCTATGCCAGTAACTCATGATGTTAAGTAACGATGTACATGCTCACGATGGGTTGTTCCTGTAGGTACGCTTTTGGATCGAGACTAAGGGTCGGGTTGAGATAGTGAGGTAAAGGAGCATAAGAAGATAGATACAGGATTTTTGTTAGACTTAACATTCATTTTGGGGAATGTAATTAACTAACTATTGAAGTTTCATTTGGGCCTGTAATTACATTGAGCTCACATAACAACCAGAACTCTAAGATGTCTCTAATACATGTTTAGTTCATAATACGCTATTAATATGATGTTAAGGTAGGAAGACCCTACAGAAGCGTGGGATCGTTTCAAAGATTTGCTGAGGAGATGCCCACACCACGGACTTCCTATATGGCTTCATTACAACGGTTTGTTTTCATCTAACCGTTCTATGATAGATGCAGCCTCAGGAGGTTCCATAATGCGCAAAACACCGGAAGCAGCATATGAACTCTTAGAAGAGATGGCTTCTAATAGCTATCAATGGCAATCGGAGAGGAACGTGCCAAAGAAACCGGCTGGAGTTCATCAAGTTGACGACATCACTGCTCTTTCGGCACATTTGGATGCGCTGAACAAGAAGATAGATGGCATGAGCATGCCAGCAATGCAGGCTCAAGTTATCACTTGCGAGCTATGTGGAAGCAATCATCCGAGCGATGAGTGCCAAGTAGGTAATCCATTTATTCAATCTAACGAGTATGTGAATTATGTAGGAAACAGACAGCCCAACAACCCGTACTCAAACACGTACAACCCAGGGTGGAGAAATCATCCGAACTTGCAATGGTCCAACCAAAACAATGTGTTGAACCCACAACAACAACCGGGAAGTACACCTAATCCGAGCTTGGAAGAACTCTTGACCAAGTTAATTTCATCGACTAAAACAAGGATGCAAAATCAGGATGCATCTATAAAGAACTTGGAGGTTCAAGTGGGGAAACTAGCAGCCATAATTCATGGACGAGCTCAAGGGACACTACCTACTGATATGGTAAAGAACCCGAAGGAGCAAGTGAAAACGGACCACTGAGACGGAGGTGACAGTCCAGCTTGGGACTATAAATTAAGAACTTTCCTATATCCCTTGTTTGTTTTTCATATATATATATTTTTTAGTCTAATTGTTTTATTTTTATTTTTGGTTATTTTTAGAGCCTAACTCCGTGCGTTAATTTTCAAATGCAGAACAAATGGAATGAGGCCAACTGATGGGGCGAATCGACCATTGAAAAATTTTTTTTGGAACCAATTTTTGGTCTGGAAGGGTCGATCGATCGGAGACATAATCTCGATCGATCGACCAGGAGTTGCAAAAATAAATTTTTGTTTTCTGGAGTCGCCGATCGATCGAGTAACTTGTCTCGATCGATCGAGGAAGGTTTTAAAATAAGGCGAAAATGTATTGTCTCTCTCGATCGATCGAGAAAGCATCGCCGATCGATCGAGCGAGAGATAATTTTGTTTTTAAAACTCGATTCCATCAGAAAACAGACACAAATTCCAAATCCTACACAGAAAAATCGTCCCTTTTTAACCTAATTCTCAAATTTCTCCTTCTAATCTTCCAATACATGCACAAATCTTGCAATTTAAGCTTCCACGCTTCATCTAATTATAGTTTTTGTTACAGATTTGAAGATTTACAACGGGAATTTGGAGATTGCATCAACAAGGAGGAATTCAAGCACATTATCACCTAGATTTACTTGGTACCTACTTTCAATTCTTATCTATATCCAGGATTTACGGATTATTTGTGTTTGGATATATAAGGTTGACGTTTAGGGTGATTTTGGAAATTAAGTAGTTGAATTTTGGGGAAGTGAAAGGTTGGTTGGTAAGAATTGTATATTCTTGTTGTGGTTTGTGATATTGGTGATTGTTGTTGTGGTTGGGAGTGACAAAGTAAGAATTGTTAATCGATCAAATGGCGCCAAAGAGGAAGCAAGAGCAAGTCGAAGCCACTACTTCGGCTGCCGATTATGATGAGAAGCGCTTTGTGAATTCCGTAGCGGCGGAATTGTAACCTAGCTATCATCGCAAACCCCTCAGTCGTGAAAGGGGAATGAGTTTGGATAAACTTGAATGCCTGGTCATTCAAGAAGCTAGGCGACGGGGGTGGTTTGAATTCATCCAACAACCTATTGATGCGGTGGTCCCGGTAGTAAGGGAGTTTTATGCTAATTTGAGGACGGTCCACCCCAATTCAAGGGAGGTTGTATTTGTCCGGGGTCAGGATATTGAATATGATCGATTCAAGTTGAATGCCATTTTTAGGATGCCGTCTATAAAGAACAACGATTACCAAGTGTTCAAAACAAGTCACATCAACTATGGCGAGATACTTTATGCAATAGGTATATAAGGGTTTGATTGGCAAAGAAATAGCAATGGAGAGCCTCAAGTGGTCTTGAAGAAATACCTTAAGCCAGAGGCACAAGCTTGGTTCTCTTTTATAGCCGCCCGGGTCATGCCATCGACCCACACTTCGGAGGTTACTAAGGAGAGAGCTGCCTTGGTATATGCCATACTTATAGGGCAATCGGTGGATTTGGGGCATATTATCAATGAACATATATGTGACATCGGTAGGAATCCACCCACCTCTGCATTGCTTTTTTCCTTCGACTATCACAAAGCTTTGCAAGAGAGGTGGACTGAAGTGGGACAGCGATGAGGATCTCCTACCACCTAAAGGACCAATTATGGTTGATGGGCCACCACCTCCTACAGGCTGGCGAAGGGCCGAGCCACGACCCTCAAGCAGCAGACATGATGGGGCATCATCCTCTTCCGCTGCAGAGCATACTTCGATTACCTTGGACTCCCTTCACAGGGATCTCCAAGAACTCATCCTGGAGCAGCAAGGCATCCACAACTTGCAACGGGAACTACAGTGGGGCCAAGCACAGATAAGTGAGCACCTGCAATATCAATGTGCATGGAATAACGCCTTGGCCCAAGGCTTCCCATATATACAGTTCCCGCCTGAGCCGCAATTTCGACCATTCCCGCCATACCATCATCCACCGCCACTGGAATATCCACCACACCCTCCATACCAGCTTGAGGAGCCAGTCTTACCCAGTACCACCTCCAGAGCATGATGAGGACGACGATTATGACGATCGTCATCGAGGTATGTGCCTTGCCTTGGCCTTTATTGTTTACCATACATTGAGCGCAATGCATGTACAAAGTTTGGGGGGGGGGGGTGTGTGTATTGGTTTCTGCTATTGACTTGCGTTACTTCCTTGCATGACTAATCTAGCATGAGTTTGCATGAGATTAGATCGTTTTTGAGCATATTAAAAAAAAAAATTGAAAATAAGTTCATCATTTAGAAATAATGAATTAGATCTGCAATGGTATTACATGATGATATTAATCCCCATCTCAACTTAAGTCTTGAAGATTTTAACTTGTGTGTGAATATCTTAGGTTAAGTTAATATTTCAAAATTGAGGAATATTTTGAGCACTTTTGGCTCATGATTGAGTGAATTGTATATTGGAACAATTGTGTTAACTATGATTTGTCTTGAGGATCTTGAAACACTTTAGAACCTACTTTAGAGCACTTTGAGGCGAAATTTTATAGTTAGGAACTAGATTTGGAAATGATTTAGGCGATCTTTGGACCGTTTAAGCCTTTCAAGCTTACCACGTTGATATCAATCCCTAGTTCCCTAATTTGAGCCTAAATGGTAAAAGAATGGAGTATTTTTGACATACTATTAGCCCCATTCAACATTCTTTGGCAACCTTATTATACCCCCCCTACTTGAGCTTAAATGGAAGATTTTTATCTTGACCCAAAAGGGAGTATAATGATTCTCATTAGATGCATTTGAATTGCTAAACTTTGATGAGCTTATTGAAAAATTAATGAATGAGAAAAGAAAGAGATAGAAAGAGCCTTGAAAAGAATTGAATAAATAAGACCCAAAGTGGCCAAGGCTATAAAAGAAAAAGAAGAGAAGCTCAATGTGTGCTAAAATTTTGAATCTTCAAAGATTATACTCTCTTCTTTGTATTTCCCTATCTTTTCTTTGAAGCCAACAACCTAGGCCAAACAATACAAGCTTAAAAGACCTATTAATCCAAGTCTAGGGAATAACTACATTAGTGGAGAAGTGCTTGAAAAATAGGCTTATGAAGTGTTTCAAAGAAAATATTGATTTTGAGTTTAATAGCACTATTTGATCCTAAAAGTATATATGAAACTCATGATTGACATTAACACACACACACATTCCGCTTTTTTGATTTATTGCTTAACTTAGGGGGAAACACTTCTTGTTGAGTTTTGGATTGATTTATGGTTGATGTGTTAGTGGGATTTCTGAGCTTTTACAATTGAGTTGCTATGACTGATTCATTCAAAGTATTGATGATGAACTTTACATTTTGATCTTAATGTTTGCTCGAGGACGATCAAATCTAAGTTTGGGGGAGTGATGTGACTAGAAATAGACACATCTTGAGTGCTTAATTGTCTACGATTTGGTAGGTTTTGATAGATGAATCGATACGTATGCTACCTAATCGTATATTTGTGTAATTGTAGGTACAATCGAAGAAAACGAGCTAAAAACGATGTGTAAAGACCAAGGAGAGACATGGACTTGACAAGGACTCAAAGTTGATCAAGAAAAGGGCAAAAACGTAAGAGGTGGCAATCGATCGCCCGGAAGAGGAAATCGATCGCCTATGGACAGAAACATGTGCATCAAAAATTACGGGTCATCGATCGATCGCGAAGAAGTGGCGATCGATCGCCAAAGTCTACTGGAGCTCGGCGATCGATCGCCACTTTATAGCGATCGATCGCCTCAAGAAATTCGTTGAAAAATAAAGCCTCGCGATCGATCGCCACACATCAGGCGATCGATCGCCGAAGAGTCCGGAAATTTGGAAATTGAGTCTTTTACCATGTTTAAAAGATTGTATCCCATATTTATCACTTCCATACCCTAAAACTCGAACACAAGCCTCATTGGTAGCAGTTTTTGATAGTTTTTCATACTCTTAGAATTTTTGGAGATTTTAGATTAATTTGTTTTCAAGTTTTCTTCAAGAACAACGAAGAACGGAACCGGAATTGACAAGCCGGAATCGTGATTTATAATAGTAATTTCTTTTCCTTTATTTATTTAATGTTTTCCATTGAATTTTTATTGTTTTTAGATTTAATTATGCTAGGCTAAAACTCTTCGATTCTTGGTTGAAGGGATACCTGCTTTTGGAATTGAACCTTTTATGAAAATTTGGTTTGATTGTTGAATTATATTTCGATTTCAATTCGTTTCTTAAATTTCGAATTCATGATTGTTGTGTTTGTGTATTAGACCGATCATCTAATATTCATTTGCATAATCGATAGTTTGTTAAGAAACAACTAAGATCAATAATTAACCGGCTGTAGGTGTTGTTGAATTCTTAGGAGAAACGGTTGAGTAATCAATTTTAACGGCTGTAGTTTTCATTGATTAGATTTATCGAACTCATTAGTTTTGAAAACTATCATTGATTTAATCATTAACGGCTGTAGTGGTGATTAGAGATTTGGTAAGGGTTGAATTGAATGCTGTTTTGTCTTTGACTACGAATAAGATGAGTAGGAATTGAATTTCCAATCGATAGATAATTGAAAGTATTCGAATGTTTTGATTTGATGACTAAAAGATAATTTTCCAAAAGTATGGTTACCTGGAAACCAAGAATCGCTTCGCTCTCATAAGTTTAATCATCTTAGTAATCTCGTTAATTAGTTTAATTTTAGAATTTGCTTAGTAGTAATTATTCATCCTAAAACCCCCTTGTTACTATTCGCTTTTGGCACAAAATAAATTTACCTTCCCTGTGAGATCGATCTCTACTTCCACTACTACATATTTTTGTCATTAACTGAAGAAGGGTTAATTTGGGCGTACACGATAAACGCTACCAAATTTTTGCGCCGTTGCCGGGGAAGGCAACATTTATTTTGTGTCGATTTTTTTTATCCCACATTACTACTTTGGTTTGTTAATGAGTACAGGTGGATCGTTCAATCACGAAGATAACTTTCACAACGATCCTGAGACTGAGAGGACACAACATCAGAGGAGACGAGACACACGAAGAATTTTGGAACAAGAAGAGGAGGAAAGGAACAACATGGCTGCAAATCAAAGCTTGAGGCAGTTGGCGAATCCTAACTTGGATCAACAACCCCTCTGCATCAGTTTCCCTGCTCTGGCCAATAACGTAAACTTCAAACTTAAATCTGGTTTAATTCACTTATTGCCAGCTTTTCATGGTCTTGCAGGAGAAAACCCACATAAGCATCTGATGGAGTTCCACGTGGTGTGCACTACCATGAAGCCGACCGGAATCACTGAGGATCAAATAAAGCTAAGAGCGTTCCCGTTTTCTCTAAAGGACGCTGCAAAAGACTGGCTCTTCTACTTACCATCCGGATCGATCACCACGTGGATTGACTTACAAAGTGTATTCCTAGAAAAGTACTTCCCAGCTTCAAGGGCAACGAACTTGAGGAAAGAGATATATGGTATGAAGCAGCTCTATGAGGAATCACTACACGAGTACTGGGAGAGATTCAAGAAGTTGTGCGCAAGTTGTCCACAACACCAGATAAGTGGTTCACCTTCTCATCCAATACTTTTATGAAGGTTTACTTTCTTCTGACAGGAACTTAGTGGATGCGGCAAGCGGAGAAGCATTTATAGATAAAACAGCGGAGGAAGCTAGAAGGTTGATAGCTAACATGGCGGCCAACTCCCAACAATTCGGATCTGTGCGCCATGGACAACCGCAAAGAAAAGAGGTGAACGTATCAAACCTAGAACAACAACTGATAGACCTAACTTTTCTTGTGCGTGTATTGCAGGTGGAAATATAGGAAAGACAAAGCCGTGTGGAATCTGTCTGGCTGCGAACCATTCCATAGACGCATGCCCCTCACTACAAGAGACAACCACGGAGAACGTAAATGCTGCAGGAGGATTCCAAGGCCCCCCACAAAGGAATTATGACCATCCACCAAACAACTACAATCAAGGGTGGAGGGACCATCCGAACCAAGGCTATGGGAACCCGCAGATGCACCAACCTCAACCCTACAGATCGCCATACCAGAGGCCTCCACAGGAGATGAGGGCAAGCATCCAGAGCCTGACTACGCAGATGGGACAATTGGCAACTTCAATCAGCAAGATCGAGGCAAGGATTTCAAATGGACTGCCATCACAACCAGAGATAAACCCCCGGGAAAATGTGAGTGCTATCACAGTGTATGTGAATGAAGATGCAGCTGAAGAGAAGGTGGTACTGACGCCACCCCAAAAAGAAGAGATGACGGAGACAGAGACAGATGTTGAAGAGCCAATGCAAGGAAAGGAACCACGAGGTAAGTACCCCAAACTTTCTGAATATAGAGAACCACCCCCTTTCCCCCAAGCATTGAAGGACAATAGGAAAGGTGCCGGACTCAAAGGCCTCTACGAGATGAGTCCACGCGGCAAAGAGCAAGCCCCATTGCATGAAACCGTGAAAGAGGATCAAAGCAAGGAACACAAGGGGCAGCCCAAGGTCGAGCTCAATGACAATGTTTCGGCGGATAACCAAAGAAACATCCCCATTAAATGCAAGGATCCAGGTATGTTCTTCATCCCATGTAAGATTAGGTCTATAAGGATTGAGAAGGCTATGCTCGATTTAGGATCATCCATAAATGTCATGCCTTACTCAATGTACTCTCAACTGAAAATGGGACCTCTAAAAAGAAATAGCGCAGTTATTCACTTAGCTGATAAATCAACGGTCATACCAAAGGGGATAATAGAGGACGTAGTTGTGCATGTAAAGAATTTGGTCTTCACAACCGATTTCTATGTCTTAGACATGAGAAATGGTGATCCTTCTAGTCTAATTATTTTAGGAAGACCATTCTTGAAATCATCAAATTCAGTAATCAATATGAATAGCGGTTTGATAACCATGGAGTCTAATGGTGAAATTGAAAAATTCAACATGTATGAACCCATTAAACCCCTTGGGCATTCTAGTTACGCTATTGATGTACATGACGACTATGATTCTGATTTTGATAATGATGAGTTGTGGGAAATGGGAAAGGCTACTGATGGCCTTGACGAGAAGAGAGGTATGGATCCTCCTCCTGTGCATACTGTTCATATGATTGCTACTCTGTCTACTCACGATACTGCTGACCCTCTTATTTCTCAATTGCAGGATCGTACCATTGGAAAGAAGCACCCTCCGGATCGGCCAAAGCAAGCAACAAATGCTGAAAGAGTAAGGACTGGGCATAACCACTCAAAGAGCAACAAGCCGAGATACAGAGGAGTGAAGAAGATATTGAGGTGGTTGAGGAAGGATAGAGCAACACTGCATCAACCACCTTGATAGAGGAATAGCGTCGGGCCACCGACGTTAAACGAAGGCGCTGCTTGGGAGGCAACCCAAGGGGAGTTAGTTTCCCTTTTACCCTTTTATTTTTATTGCGTTTTAGTTGAACTTTTCTTTTCTCTTGTCTTTTTGCCTTACATTCGGGACAATGTAAGATTTAAGTATGGGGGAGGGATTAGTAGTGTGTTATTGTTTTTCTTATTGCAAAAATACAAAAAAATCAAAAAATTTAAAATTTTGAGCTCATAGTTAGTAATTGAACATATGCTTAGAATCACTAGCCCATGATGAAACCTAATTGATATCATGCATGCTTTTGAACATAGGTGAATTGTTAACCTTGGAACACTTTGAACTCTAATGCAAAATGTACTTTAACTTAGTAAGTTGAATATTTTGAGCACATTATTGTCATGACTTGTGAAGTGTGCATAACTTAGTGAAGATTGTGTGAACTTTGTGATAGTCTTAAGAAGTCTCTAATACATGCTAGAACTTAACTACATGCTCTTTGAGGTGTATGTCTAGACTACTTGCAAACATGAAAGTGATATAGGCAATCTTTGATGCGTTTGAGCCTTTCAAGCCTACCATGTAAACAAAATCATTCTCTAGTACCTATTTTGAGCCTTAAATGTAAAAGAATGGTAGTATGCTAAGCATACTAAAGACCCCCATTCAACATTTCTTGACTAGCTTATCATCCTACCCTTTAAGCCTAAATGTGATTTTGATCCATACCTTTTAAGGGAGTATGATGTATTTCATACAAATGCACTTGGGAATCGTTGAAGTATATTTATGAGCTTAATTATCAAAAGAATGGAATGCATGAAAGAAAAAGGGATGCCTTGAAAAAAAAAAGTAGTAAAAATATGACTCCAAGGGGAGCCAAGGCACAAAAGAAGAAAAGTGTTGAAATAAACCTTGTGAAAAAGAACAAAGTTGAAAAATTCATACAAGAAGAGAAGCTTTTAGTGTGCATTTCATCATACTCTCTTATTTGAATATCCTTACCATTTCTTTCATAAGCCAATACCTAGGCCAAGCTACAAGCTAATAAAGACCTACTTGATTTATGTTTGCAAAGTAGCTAAGATAGTGGAGAAGAGTGTGCAAGTGAGCTTATACTTGTGTTAGTGTATGACTTGAACTATTATGGCTTTGCATATTTTGGATCTATAATTTGTACACAACACTTGTTTATGACCACACACACACGTTCACTACTTTGTTGGGTACGAAATGTTTAGGGATTGAACTTGTTCCACTGTTAACTTTTCACCGCCGTTCATTATTATGCATGTTAAAATTGTTGAGGCATTAAAGTGAGGACAAGTTGCTTTTTTATGAATCTATGAGCCAAACAAAAATATTGTAGTTTTATTTGTTTACTCGAGGTCGAGTAAAGAGTAAGTATGGGGGAGTTTGATGTGACTAGAAATAGACACATCTTGAGTGCTTAATTGTCTACGATTTGGTAGGTTTTGATAGATGAATTGATACGTATGCTACCTAATCGTATATTTGTGTAATTGTAGGTACAATCGAAGAAAACGAGCTAAAAACGATGTGTAAAGACCAATGAGAGACATGGACATGACAAGGACTCAAAGTTGATCAAGAAAAGGGCAAAAACGTAATTTTGGAGGTGGCAATCGATCGCCCGGAAGAGGAAATCGATTTCCTATGGACAGAAACATGTGCATAAAAAATTACGGGTCAGCGATCGATCACGAAGAAGTGGCGATTGATCGCCAAAGTCTACTGGAGCTCGGCGATCGATCGCCACTTTATAGCATCGATCGCCTCAAGAAATTCGTTGAAAAATAAAAGCCTCGCGATCGATCGCCACACATCAGGCGATCGATCGCCGAAGAGTCCGGAAATTTGGAAATTGAGTCTTTTACCATGTTTAAAAGATTGTATCCCATATTTATCACTTCCATACCCTAAAACTCGAACACAAGCCTCATTAGTAGCAGTTTTTGATAGTTTTTTGTACTCTTAGAATTTTTGGAGATTTTAGATTAATTTGTTTTCAAGTTTTCTTCAAGAACAACGAAGAACGGAACCGGAATTGACAAGCCGGAATCGTGATTTATAATAGTAATTTCTTTTCCTTTATTTATTTAATGTTTTCCATTGAATTTTTATTGTTTTTAGATTTAATTATGCTAGGCTAAAACTCTTCGATTCTTGGTTGAAGGGATACCTGCTTTTGGAATTGAACCTTTTATGAAAATTTGGTTTGATTGTTGAATTATATTTCGATTTCAATTCGTTTCTTAAATTTCGAATTCCAAGATTGTTGTGTTTGTGTATTAGACCGATCACCTAATATTCATTTGCATAATCGATAGTTTGTTAAGAAACAACTAAGATCAATAATTAACCGGCTGTAGGTGTTGTTGAATTCTTAGGAGAAACGGTTGAGTAATCAATTTTAACGGCTGTAGTTTTCATTGATTAGATTTATCGAACTCATTAGTTTTGAAAACTATCATGGATTTAATCATTAACGGCTGTAGTGGTGATTAGAGATTTGGTAAGGGTTGAATTGAATGCTGTTTTCTCTTTGACTACGAATAAGATGAGTAGGAATTGAATTTCCAATCGATAGATAATTGAAAGTATTCGAATGTTTTGATTTGATGACTAAAAGATAATTTCCAAAAGTATGGTTACCTGGAAACCAAGAATCGCTTCGCTCTCATAAGTTTAATCATCTTAGTAATCTCGTTAATTAGTTTAATTTTAGAATTTGCTTAGTAGTAATCATTCATCCTAAAACCCCCTTGTTACTATTCGCTTTTGGCACAAAATAAATTTACCTTCCCTGTGAGATCGATCCCTACTTCCACTACTACATATTTTTGTCATTAACTGAAGAAGGGTTAATTTGGGCGTACACGATAAACGCTACCAGGGAGTTGATAGGGTTGATTATTACACGTATTTAGGTCTTGATTTGTATATATATTCGTGTAGATTCCATGAAGATGTTATGCTTTTTTGTATTTATTTGCTTGTTTCAGGAATCTAGGTGGAATATGGGAGAATTGAGCTACAAGGAAGAAAACGGATCAAATCAAGCCAATAAATGAAGATTTTGATTTCTGGAAATCTCGATCGAACAAGCTTCCCGATCGATCGACCGAGGCAGAAGAATGGCCAACAAAGATTTTGTATTCTCGATCGATCGGAACATCATTCTCGATCGATCGACTCAGGCAGAAAGTTGAAAAAGAATTTGAGAAGAAGTCTCGATCGATCGGAAGATTCATCTCGATCGATCGAGAGAGGCAGAGAATTGACGACTCGGATGTTGAAGACACTCGATCGATCGAGACATAAGGCTCGATCGATAAGACGAAGATTTTTCAGAAAATTAAACTCTTGATTTGGTCTGTTTTTATGGAAACAATTCCATATCTCCCCTCCTCTATAAATAAGGAAAAGAGGCACGAAATTTGCATCCCTATTCTGAAGAATAATCAGACCTAATTCCATTTTTCTTAGCCGCCTTTCATCTCCGGAAGAACAAGGTTGAAGAATCCTTTGAAGTGCAAGGAACGAAGCGAGAGAAGAAAGATCGTTCAACGCACGGAGTCCTCCTACGTTTCTCGTATTTCTAAACTCTAGATTAATTTGATTTTCATTTTTAGTTGATGTTTTTGAGGTTGAGAGACGATTGAACATCTATTTGAATTTGATTTGAATTTAATCTGGTTTATTCTATAAATTTTAAGTGATTTGTGTTTGAATCTTTGATTTGGTTTTGTTTAAGTGAATCAATCTTTTGTGCATGAATTATATGCTCCATGCTATCAAAGCCTAGCTACCTTTGATTGAACTTGTGAATTACAATTGAGATCGAGAGATAAAATTGTAATACACTCAAATAATTCATGTTGTATGTTTAAGATTTAGATCGAGAGATTAAATCACATACGTGGTCACTTTAAATTGAACGATTTAAAGAATAACGGTTTTCATAGAGATTTATTCGGTATTAAATTGGTGTTAGTGAACGAGAGTTAATAGTGTCAATTTACTGCTAGTTTCAACACAGCTCGAGAGAGTGTATTGATTATATTCAGAAACGCGTCACCTTAAGAATTGATTGTTAAGAAGTTGTTTTAACAAACCAATCATTGACGATACATAATTGAACGAACATCTTGATAGATTTCTCGAGCGGAATTCCTTCGCATCTTCAAAGGAATTGTGTTAGTTTTGAGTTTTTAATTCTTTAGTTTAATTCATTAATTAATCACCTTTTTTGTTGGCTAATATAATTTAATTAATTTTATTTGGTACTTATACGTTAGTCCCTGTGGGTTCGACATCCTTTCTTATATAACACTATACTAAAACTTGACACCGTGCACTTGCGGTAGAATCCCTACACTGAGAAATAGTTGTTTAAAAAATAAGCGATCGCTTCTTATGAAGGGTATGTGCACTGGAGCCACTATACCGATCTCACCACAAGAAAGGTACACATTCCTCTCCTATTTCCTGCAGCAGTTAATAGGGCAACAGTTGATTCAAACTTTGCAAATTTTTACACATGCTTAAGAATTTGCATATCGATATACCATTTATTGATGTGTTACGAGAAATGCCTAAATATGCCAAATTCTTAAAGAAAATGTCATCTAAGAAGCAGAAAGTGGGAGAGCACGAGACTGTCTTTTTGACTGAGGAATGTAGTGCTATGGTGCAAAAGAAATCTGCCACTAAATTAAAAGATCCAGGGAGTTTCTCTATTCCCTACACTGTGGGGCCGATTTCCTCTATTAAATCGTTATGTGATTTGGGTGGTAGTGTGAACTTAATGCCTTCGTCTGTTTTCAGGCGACTTGGACTGGAAGAGCCGAAGCCCACAAGGGTGGTGTTGCAAATGGCTGACAAGTCTATCACCTACCCACTAGGAATCATCAAAGATGTGCCATTCAAGATAGATCAATTCACAATGGATTTCTTAGTGTTGGATATGGAGGAGGATGTGAGAATGCCATTGATCTTGGGACGCCCATTCCTAGCTACAGTAAGAGCCATCATTGATGTAGAAGAAGGGAAGTTGATCCTACGTGTAGGAGAGGATCGGGTTACGTTCAATATGTTTAAATCTACAACACACGCTGTAAGGACCCCCGTGCCCTTATCCAGTAATTAGTGCATTAATCCATACCATTAGTGCATATATTCATAAATCATGGGGAAAAGCCATATGCAAAAACCATACAATATGTCATCCTGAAAATTTCTTGCATTTGATCTACATAATATTCAAATTCCCCAACCATGATTACATATATAACATGCACCCTCATAATACACTATCATGTTCTCAGTTCATTTAGCAATTCCACATTTAATTGCATGCTAACCGAAAATGAATAGAGAAAAGCCGTAACCCATTTATACATTCCATATACACGAAATATGTACTCACATAAGAGTACCCAATGAATAAGCATGTATCTAATGTATAAAACACTCTACTGGATACCGTTACTAGTGCTTCGATCCCGGAAGCACCTCTCAAGCGCAACTCGATCTCGACTCTGGATCTGAGCGCCTGTCCATCCAGCTCTGGTACCTCGATCCTGGAAGTACCTCTAATCAACAGCTCGAGTTCAACTCCAAAGCCGCTGCTGCACCTGTATCACCTGCCCCAACAGAGACAGCCCCCACACGGGGTGAGCATACCAATATCCCAAATCTAATAACCACAACAATACAATTCATAATTTACAACAATGTAAATGCTATGAAATACAAAATATACTCCCTGGATGGTATCATCCTCATCCGGGATTTCCTGTACTGCCCCTGTTCTCAAAACACTGAAACCATCAATTTCCCAAATGCCAGTTAATCATTACATTGATTAACAATTCCATAAGTCATATGCCAATATCATAATCAATAACATCAAATCATTAAACAATGATTATAGACAATCCATGTTTCTCACTTATGGTTTCATAGCTCTACTTCATTGCTCGCTCTACAATAGCGGCAGTCCATTTCCACGCATGCTCAATGGCAGTGGCATCGTAATCGATGCTCGCTCAAAAGCGACAACATCCAATCCTTGCTCGCTCAAAGGCGGCACCATATGATTCACAATGCATGTATGTCCGTTTGTAGAAATTCCCATAAACCATGTAATTCCAATGTCCATTCATTGCTAACGTCATATATCATGAATTTCCACACATATTCATTTCAATACAGTGTACCAAGCATTCAACGATTGCAATTATATAAAAGGGCTATGCTCGTACGTCATACGTACCTTATAATTCCGTAGCTCGAGTCCAAACTTTGCTTGAGTTCCATACCCCGAGAAATATGTGCTAAAACACATAAACAACTCACAATCAAGTATAAGCATGCAACCACGTGTCCAAGCACGTTCAAGACTCCCAATCATATCGTCAATCCATGACGATTACCAAAATAAAAGCCCCCGGCTAAGCATGCATAATACCCAAAATATTCCATTTTATATGTTTAATAGATAGTCAAAAACCCAACCAAAAATTCCGTTCAATTAATTTTGGCTCCAACCAATCCATTTTAAAAGTATAGCATTCCCATTGGAATGTAGACATTGCCCCGGAAACGACCCTTTAAACCTCGGTTCCGAAATCCCGACATTTTCCAAAATTTTTAAAAAATCAAAGGGAACAGGGCCGCGATCGATCGGCGCCAAGCCGCGATCGATCGCCATACCCTACTGCCCGAAAATAAACAAGCCGCGATCGATCGCCACATCTCGCGATCGATCGCAAAGGCCCTCGCGATCGATCGCCCACTTTTCGCGATCGACCGCCGATACTGCTCATCGCCTTCCCAAAACAGAAACAGGCCGCGATCGATCGGCGCCAAGCCGCGATCGATCGTGACCTGCGGGATTCCAAAAATTTCGAGCTTCAATGGTGTTTTTCACACCCAAACTCCAAACCAACACCCCATACAACCTCAACACCTCAAATACAACAATTAAACTCCATAAAAACACTGAAATCAACATTTTAGATTTTAACCCAAAACCCCCAAACACAAATCCAACCCAAAAGCTCAACCATAACACACCATACCACTATCAAATCGAAGACAATGGTGAGGGGAATGTTAATACCTGATTATCTTCGAGAAATCCGGCTCCCAAGCCAAGCTACCAAAGATTTCCTTCCCAAGAGCCAAAGAGGGGAAGGGGAGGAGGGTTTGAGCGATGAGAGAGGGAAGAGAGAGAGAGAGATTCCGTGTCCAAATGACGGAAATCTCGAGTCCAAATGGTATATATAGCAAAAATGCCCCAACATACCAATACTTCCACAAATACATCATGATTCATTAAAAATCATCTGTTTTAAAAACTCTCTCTCCAACATCAAATATCCATACTGGCCCCAACATAAAGCACCCCGGACACCAAGTCCCACTAAAAACCCAACTCATAGGTTTTCCACCAAAATGAGAATACATTCTCAACCTTTGGATCCAACGATCCCAAATGCCCGATTTAACAACCTCGGGAGACGCAAAACCGCAATTAATTCCTAATTGCCACAATTAAAAAAATTCATCAAGGATTATTACCACACCGGGATTAACACCATTAATCTCCGGACATCACAATTATCCCCCACTAATAAAATTTCATCCTCGAAATTTGCACCGGTGTACTCTACGTAACTGATCGCCTTTAATTTAAAACAATTAATTCCAATCTAGCGATTTTAGACCGCAAGTGCACGGTGTCAAGTTTTAGTATAGATAGGAAGAATACGGATTGTCGAACCCACAGGGACTAACAAGCAAGTACCAAATAAGATTTCTTTTAACTATATTTAACCTACGATAATTAATTTATAATTAACAACTAATTAATTAATATAAACTACTAATCCAACCAAGTCAAATAAAGTAAACGAGAAAAATCCACTAGAGAAGATTATCGAGACTTTGGCTCACCAATGCAATTCCCTACAATTCTCGATTGAACATTCAAATATTTCTAAGGTGACGAGTTCTCCCACTTTATCTAATACACTCTCTCGAGCTATATTAAACCTAACACCGAATTGTAGTAAGTAACTCTCGTTCACTTATTTAACAATTCAATGTTGCATAAGATCCATGAAAACTCCTAGCTTTCAATTACTAGAATCTATGGCTATCACGCATGTATTTGACGTCATCTCTCGATCTCGGTCTTAAATCCATGGTATGAGTTATTTATTCAGTATCATAAAATCATCTCTCGATCTCAATTACGTTACTAATATCATTCAAAGGTGATCAATCCTCTAAAAGCATGAAGAACATAAAACATACGCAAAGAACTATAAGAATTCAATCATTAGATCATCAAATCGAAGGTTCATAACAAAGGATCGCCTAGCCTCGATAAATAAACTTAGTTCAACATAGTAACGTGAAAAGCAAAACAAAACTAAGAATTAATGACAAAGAAGAACTCCCGATGTCGACTTCGTTCGTAGATCCTTGCTTCCTCTCTCGTTTCCTTCTCAATCGTGTTCTTCAATCGCCTTGTTGGAGATGTTCCAAAATCGTAGGGTGAAAGGTCGAAGGTTAGATGGATGGAGGCTGGACGTGTATATGGTGAGTGGAAGAATGATGGAGGCCTATATTTTGGATGGTTTTGGGAGTGAAGGAAGGCGTGGGTTTTTTGGATGGTGAATTGGGTGTTGAAGGAAAGGGGATGTGAGAAGGAGGCTGTATCTAGGGTTAAAAATCTGATATGGATCTTGGCCCACTAATGGTTTTGAGGGTTGATGTTTTTAACTAAATAGTGGGAGTATCATTTAATATAAGACCTTATTAAATGATTAAAATCATAAACTTATTTTGCATATTTATATTGTAGATATACATGGCATCTAACAACGTTACAAGTACACTTTCATTGCGATCGGTCCTTGAGAAAGACAAATTAAATGGGACAAATTTCCTAGACTGGTATAAGAATCTGAGGATTGTCCTCAAACAAGAGAAAAAGCAATATGTCCTTGAGGAACCCTTACCTGCTGAGGAACCTCCCGTTACGGCCGCAAGGGCCGATAAGGATGCTTACAAGAAGCATCAAAATGACGCACTTGATGTTGGTTGTTTAATGCTAGCAACCATGAACTCCGAGCTTCAGAAGCAACATGAGGAAATGGATGCGTTTAATATGATTGAACTGTTGGGATATGCCCTAAGACAAGTCATTAGATGATTGTTTAAGACTTACAATGTTTATGGTTTTATGAATGGCAATTCATTATTATATATTATTCTTTTAACTGTGCATTGTGAATTAATATATATGTTAATGTCCTTAGTATAATATTGTATTATTCTTAAAGAGGTCCATAGTCAAGAATTATCATGAATTGGGATAATGATAATGCGTAGAGACTAGTATGTATTGATTGATGAATTGTTCATTGATATGAGATATCAAATCAATGCATGGGTACATGTTGGAGAACGATGTACTGGACAGACCCACCATTAGATTGCAACATGGATAGTTATATGATCGTCATATGCAATTCTCATTGTGATAATAATGTATGTAATCCTTACGACTTGTGATCATCAGAGATCCCAACATAAGGAGTTATGTATCTTGATATCGTCAAACGTTACCCGTAACAGGGTAATCTATAAAGGCGACTATTGGATACACTACGAATTATGTAGAGGGATGTTGACTGATCGAGATAGGATTTGTCCCTCCTATATAACAGGAGATGTGTTTGGCCCTTGATCAAGTGAGAACTAAAATGCATGGCCATGCTCGAATGAGTCGATATGAGATATCGAGCTTATTCGTTTATTCTAGTTCTACTTGGGGATCAAGAAATAAAGATTGGATATACGAGTATGACTATTCCATGACTCGTGTTCAATCTAAACACAAAGGACAAAGGGATTAAGTTACATGGTTAATATTATCACAAGTTCTAAAGGTTATGTCGAGTCATTGACATTCTTGTAATTTGGGTAGCCTCGATGTGTTGCTAGACACCGCTCTTAGCTTGTAACGTAAAATGAGATTTTATGTCACTGCCAACATTACAAGATCCTATCGGGTCGCACAAAAGATTAAATCGATAAGGGAAATTAAATTCATTGGATGAATTAATTAATTAAGAAGAGTCTTAATTAAGTGATTAAAAGGTTTTAATTAAATCATGGGTTTGGGCCCATAAGACTTTAAGAAAGTCTTGAACCTTAATTAAAAGCCTTATAATATAAATACATGGTTTTGATTAATTGTTAATCATACTTTTTCATATCATACTTTGATATTAAAACCTAGCCACCAAAACCCCTTAAGCTCTCGGCCACCTTGAGAAGGTGACCTAATCGCCGCCGCCTCCTCTCCATCTCTTGGCCGTCGCCGCCGCTAGTAAGGGAAGGAGATCGGTTGTTTTAATTGGTTTTGATCCGTGGTTTTGGTTTTGATTCGAGAATAAGAATAGCAACTTATTCTTGAATATCCCTTTTCGATTTGATCGTGTGGATACCGTAGAGACGAAGGTGAAAACTTTCGTTTGTGACTCGGAGTTCGTTGGACGTGCTGCTCCGTGGAATCTGCTTCAAACACGCTACAAGGGTGAGACTCTTATGTTCCTTTATCCGATATGATATCCTATGTATAGATCCATTGTTCTAGTAATCCAAATTTTTTATTCCGCTGCGTTGTATGCTCTTGGATTGCTTACAGTGGTATCAGAGCCGTGTACAAGGCTCATATCGGATTTATGTGGTTAAATAGTTTAATCATATTATAATTAATATTGCATGCTATTTAAAATTGTATATAATCATATATGATATGATTAAATTGAGTTTGTGAAAATCATCGTATAATTATATTTGATATAATTGGCGAATAATTGTATACGATACACGAATGCGCAAAATCAAAAAGTGGCTAAAAGGTTCGGCCACTACAATCCTTTACTCTCGGCCGCCGCTTAGGAGCTAGGGTTCGGACCCTTGGCTTGAGCGTGGGCCGAGCCGCCGCACCAATTAGGGTTTAGAACCCTTTTGGCTCGATAAAGTCTAAATTGGCACATGATGGTCCGAACATGGTTCAAGGGTTCATGCAATATGGCGTGTGAGACCACATGACGGCTAGGGTTTTTGAAACTCGTGGCTCGAGATGGTCATGCCGCCACCACTCATGGATCGAACATGGTTGGGACCGTGACTCGTGGCTAGGTTTGGAACCTTTTGGCTCGATAGACATCAAGACGGCCGGCGCGAAGGGATTAGGGTTAGGACCCACGGTTCGATAAACTAGCTGCGCCGCATGGTCACGTGGGTGACGGCCGAGTCATGGGCTAGGGTTTTGAACCCTTGGCCATGCATGGTCCAACCTTGTGGCTAGGTTTTTCGAAAACAATCTTGGTTCATTTTAAGTCGCTTAAGTTCGTGGCATGTGATGTCCCGAGCGTACGATAATTTTTCAAAATTCTATTTTACAGTTTTAATTAGAATTAAATTTAAAATGTTTAGAATTTAATTAATTAAATGTTAATGCATGCTTTATGTGTTGTTTGAGCATGGTGCGTGGTTATAGCCCTTTGACCTATTAGATAGGATTTGTGGATGTTTGTAATGTATAATACGACCTGCGTGTCGTGCCTTCTCTATTTCATTCTAAATGTAATCCCTCCCCTATGTTCCCCTCGAATGTGAGTCGAGGAATTCTATATCTTGTAAATAGTGTAGTTTATTTTATTGATGATGATCAATGAAGATGGAGCATCGTGCCGGGATGAGGAGGCCATTCACAAATTGGAGCCAAAGGAAGGTGCTTGTGAAGTTACCTTAGGTTGACTCATAGGATTTTCTCATTGGCTTGAGAAAATCATTAGTAGGGGCTATAACCATGTCACGTTTAATTATGTATGTTGATGCATGATTTATCTTATGTTTTAGTTTGATAATAGTATTACACATATATGTAGATATGTATACAACTATATGTAGTGGACATATTTTAAATTATCAAATTAATCATGAGATCAATAAATCCCTCTAAAATATTAAGTTTTAGATGCCTTCCAAAATTAAAAGTACTCGTCAATAACTTCGATTGTATATGTGTGGGTTTGCCAAAGCAAAGCACTGTGGCAATCTTAGTAAGGCGCGAAAGGATAAAAGTGATCCGTTATACTTTAATTGGGTACGACTTAACTAGGTTATCTCAATAGGATTGGGAACCTAGAGGCATGGGTTGGATTATAATTCATTTGATGAATTGAACAAAGTGTTGTTCGTCCAACTATCCAAGAATTATATGTGATATAATTTACAAAGTGTTTGAGTCTTGGGCGATTAGCCAAAGCTAACTCAAGATTAGGAGAAATATGGATCTTGGCCCACTAAAGGTTTCGAGGGTTGATATTTTTTCAAACAAAATAGTGGGAGTATCATTTAATATAAGACCATGTTAAATGATTTAAATCATAAACTTATTTTGCATATTTATATTGTAGATATCCATGGCAACTAACAACGTTACTAGCACATTATCACTGCGATCGGTCCTTGAGAAGGACAAATTAAATGGGACGAATTTCCTAGACTGGCATAGGAACTTGAGGATAGTCCTCAAACAAGAAAAGAAACAATATGTCCTAGAGGAACCCTTGCCCGCTGAGGAACCTCCCCTAACAGCTACAAGAGCTGAAAAAGATGCTTATAAGAAGCATCAGAGTGACGCACTTGATGTTGGGTGCCTCATGCTTGCCACCATGAACTCTGAGCTTCAGAAGCAACATGAGGAAATGGAGGCGTTCGATGTGATCGAACACTTAAAGCAGTTGTACCAACAGCAAGCAAGACAAGAGAGGTATGACGTCTCTAAGGCGTTATTTCAGTGCAGGATGGTAGAAGGAAGCTTAGTTGGAACTCATGTGCTCAAGATGATTGGGTACATTGAGAATCTGGACAAGCTAGGTTTTCCACTGGACCAAAAGTTGGCCACCGATGTAATCTTGCAATCGTTGCCTGAGAGCTTCAGTCAATTTGTAGTAAATTACAATATGACTGACATGGAAAAAAACTCTACCACAATTGCTTGGTATGTTGAGAACATATGAAGCAAATACTAAGAAGACTAAGGCCACAAATGTCCTTATTGTGAATAAGGGCAAAGGAAGGGCCAAAGCTAAAGGCAACAAGAAAGCAAAGAAGGTCTTTGCTAAATCTAAGCCAAAGTCTTCTGCACTAAAGCCAAAGGGAGGGATAGCAAAGGAAGGGAACTGTTTCCATTGCGGTGAGACCGGCCATTGGAAAAGGAACTGCAAAGTATATCTGGAGGATCTAAAGAAAGGAAGTGTGACTTCCGCTTCAGGTATTTTTGTTATAGAAGTCAATTTATCTACTTCTTCATCATGGGTATTAGATATTGGATGTGGATCTCACATTTGTGTAAATGTGCAGGACCTCAAAAAGAGTAGATTGTTGGCGAAAGGCGAAGTTGATCTCCGAGTTGGAAATGGAGCAAGAGTTGCTGCATTAGCTATAGGAGATTATCATTTAGCTTTACCTTCTGGTTTATCATTGATTTTAAAAGACTGTTATTTTGTGCCTTCTATTACTAAAAACATAATATCTATTTCTTGTTTAGACAAGTATGGTTTTTCATTTATAATAAAGGACAACTGTTGTTCTATTTATTTGAATGATATGTTTTATGCTAGTGCACAAATGGTGAATGGTCTTTATGTATTAAATCTTGATATGCCTATCTATAACATAAATACTAAAAGGATTAAAAATAATGATTGTAATCCGACTTATCTCTGGCACTGTCGCTTGGGCCACATAAACGAGAACCGCATATCTAAACTTCATAAGGATGGAGTATTAGATTCATTTGATTTTGAATCATATGAAACATGCGAATCTTGTTTTATGGGCAAGATGACTAAAGACCCTTTCAAGGAACATGTTGAAAGGGCAAATGTTTTATTGGGACTAATACATAGTGATGTATGTGGACCAATAAGTACACAAGCTAGAGGTGGTTTTCAATACTTCGTTACATTTACTGATGACCTCAGAAGATATGGGTATGTGTACCTAATGAAACATAAGCATGAAACCTTTGAAAAGTTCAAAGATTTCAAGAATGAAGTACAAAACCAACTTGGCAAAAGTATCAAAATCCTTCGATCAGATCGAGGAGGAGAATACTTAAGCCAAGAGTTTCATGACTATCTAAAGGAGTGTGGGATAGTCCCACAACTCACTCCTCCGTATACTCCACAATGGAATGGTGTATCCGAGAGGAGAAATCGAACCTTGTTAGACATGGTTAGATCAATGATGAGTCATGCAGATCTTCCGATATCGTTTTGGGGACACGCTCTAGAAACAGCGATTTTCTTACTGAACCGTGTTCCATCTAAATCAGTGGAAAAGACACCATATGAGATATGGACTGGGAAGCGTCCTAGTATGTCTTTTATGAAGATTTGGGGTTGTGAGGCTTTCGTTAGACGTCACGCCACTAACAAACTTGGACCCAAATCTGATAAGTGTTTATTTGTGGGGTATCCTAAGGACACGGAAGGATACTATTTCTATTATCCCACCGAGAACAAAGTAGTTGTTGCTCGGACTGGTGTATTTCTTGAAAGAGAATTTATTTCTAGAAAAACCAGTGGGAGAAAAATAGAACTTAGTGAAGTTCAACCACAAGAAAACACTGAACCTGAGATTGAGATGGAAACAGAGCAGGCACCGCAAACTGTTGTGGAAGAAGTACCTGCTCAAGAGACACAAGCCCAGCGTAGGTCTGTAAGAGTACACCGGGAGCCACAGAGATATGGATTTCTTGTGACTCAACAAGGTGACTTACTACTTATTGATGAGGATGAGCCGTCATCTTATCAACAAGCTATAATGGGCAATGATTCTGAGAAATGGCAAGAGGCCATGAAATCTGAGATGGAATCCATGTATGCAAACCAAGTATGGACTTTGGTTGATCCACCTGAAGGGGTACGACCCATAGGGTGCAAATGGATATTCAAGAAAAAGACCGATATGGATGGTAACGTACAAACCTATAAAGGTCGGCTGGTTGCAAAAGAATTCAAACAAACTCATGGTATTGACTATGATGAAACCTTTTCACCAGTGGCCATGGTTAAATCCATAAGGATCTTACTTGCAATAGCTGCATTTCATGATTATGAAATCTGGCAGATGGATGTCAAAACAGCTTTCCTTAAGGGAATCTGCTCGAGGATGTGTACATGACACAGCCCGAGGGTTTTTGTCGATCCAAAGGATGCTGGAAAGATATGCAAGCTACAACGATCCATTTATGGATTGAAGCAAGCTTCTCGGAGTTGGAATCTTCGTTTTGATGATGCAATCAAAGAGTTTGGTTTTATCAAAAATGAAGATGAACCTTGTGTCTACAAGAAGGTCAGTGGGAGCGTAATCATTTTCCTAGTGTTGGATGTAGATGACATACTTCTTATTGGAAAATGATATCCCTGCCTTGCAATCTGTAAAGATTTGGCTAGGGAATTGCTTTTCGATGAAAGATTTAGGAGAAGCCACCTATGTATTAGGAATCAAGATCTATAGAGATAGATCGAGAAGGCTTCTTGGTCTAAGTCAAAGTACATACATAGACAAGGTGCTTAAAAGGTTTAGCATGCAAGAATCCAAGAAAGGATTCGTGCCTATGACGCATGGCATTTATCTCTCGAAGGAACAGTGTCCTTCAACACCAGATGAGAGACAACGCATGAGTAAGATTCCATACGCGTCAGCTATTGGATCTATCATGTATGCCATGATATGTACTCGTCCCGATGTATCGTATGCTTTGAGTATGACGAGCAGATATCAAGTTGATCCAGGTGAAGGTCACTGGATTGCTGTCAAGAACATCCTGAAGTACTTGAGAAGGACTAAGGATACATTCTTGATTTATGGATGTGAGGAAGAGCTCAATGTAATGGGTTACACTGATGCAAGCTTCCAAACCGACAAAGATGATTTTCGATCGCAATCTGGATATGTGTATTGCCTAAATGGAGGTGCTGTGAGCTGGAAGAGTTCAAAGCAATAAACAGTAGCCGATTCTACAACGGCAGCTGAGTATATTGCTGCCTCGGATGCAGCAAAGGAAGCTGTTTGGATGAGGAAGTTCATTTCTGAACTTGGAGTGGTGCCTAGCATTAAAGATCCGATAGAACTCTATTGTGACAACAATGGAGCGATCGCATTGGCTAATGAACCAAGATCTCACCAAAGATCCAAGCACATACTTAGGCGTTTCCATTTCATTCGAGAAATCGTTGAAAGGGGAGATGTTAAAATATGCAAAGTACCAACAGATGATAATGTATCTGACCCATTGACGAAGCCACTGTCACAGCAGAAGCATGATCGTCATACTAGATCTCTAGGCATTAGGTATATGTCTGAGTGGTCTTAGTGCAAGTGGGAGATTTGTTGGGATATGCCCTAAGACAAGTCATTAGATGATTGTTTAAGACTTTAGATGATTGTTTAAGACTTACAATGTTTATGGTTTTATGAATGGCAATTCATTATTATATATTATTCTTTTAACTGTGCATTGTGAATTAATATATATGTTAATGTCCTTAGTATAATATTGTATTATTCTTAAAGATGTCCCTAGTCAAGTATTATCATGAATTGGGATAATGATAATGCGTAGAGACTAGTATGTATTGATTGATGAATTGTTCATTGATATGAGATATCAAATCAATGCATGGGTACATGTTGGAGAACGATGTACTGGACAGACCCACCATGAGATTGCAACATGGATAGTTATATGATCGTCATATGCAATTCTCATAGTGATAATAATGTATGTAATCCTTACGACTTGTGATCATCAGAGATCCCAACATAAGGAGTTATGTATCTTGATATCGTCAAACGTTACCCGTAACAGGGTAATCTATAAAGGCGACTATTGGATACACTATGAATTATGTAGAGGGATGTTGACTGATCGAGATAGGATTTGTCCCTCCTATATAACAGGAGATGTGTTTGGCCCTTGATCAAGTGAGAACTAAAATGCATGGCCATGCTCGAATGAGTCGATATGAGATATCGATCTTATTCGTTTATTCTAGTTCTACTTGGGGATCAAGAAATAAAGATTGGATATACGAGTATGACTATTCCATGACTCGTGTTCAATCTAAACACAAAGGACAAAGGGATTAAGTTACATGGTTAATATTATCACAAGTTCTAAAGGTTATGTCGAGTCATTGACATTCTTGTAATTTGGGTAGCCTCGATGTGTTGCTAGACACCGCTATTAGCTTGTAACGTAAAATGAGGTTTTATGTCACTGCCAACATTACAAGATCCTATCGGGTCGCACAAAAGATTAAATCGATAAGGGAAATTAAATTCATTGGATGAATTAATTAATTAAGAAGAGTTTAATTAAGTGATTAAAAGGTTTTAATTAAATCATGGGTTTGGGCCCATAAGACTTTAAGAAAGTCTTGAACCTTAATTAAAAGCCTTATAATATAAATACATGGTTTTGATTAATTGTTAATCAATACTTTTTCATATCATACTTTGATATTAAAACCTAGCCACCAAAACCCCTTAAGCTCTCGGCCACCTTGAGAAGGTGACCTAATCGCCGCCGCCTCCTCTCCATCTCTTGGCCGTCGCCGCGCTAGTAAGGGAAGGAGATCGGTTGTTTTAATTGGTTTTGATCCGTGGTTTTGGTTTTGATTCGAGAATAAGAATAGCAACTTATTCTTGAATATCCCTTTTCGATTTGATCGTGTGGATACCGTAGAGACGAAGGTGAAAACTTTCGTTTGTGACTCGGAGTTTGTTGGACGTGCTGCTCCGTGGAATCTGCTTCAAACACGCTACAAGGGTGAGACTCTTATGTTCCTTTATCCGATATGATATCCTATGTATAGATCCATTGTTCTAGTAATCCAAATTTTTTATTCCGCTGCGTTGTATGCTCTTGGATTGCTTACATGAACATCTGAAGCAACTTTACCAACAACAAGCTAGACAAGAGAGGTATGACGTCTCTAAAGCGTTATTTCAGTGCAGAATGTTAGAAGGAACCCTTGTTGGATCTCATGTACTCAAGATGATTGGATACATAGAGATTCTTGAGAAACTAGGTTTTCCGTTGGACCAAGAGTTGGCCACAGACGTGATCTTGCAATCGTTGCCTGATAGCTAAAGTCAATTTGTTCTGAATTACAATATGATTGAAATTGAGAAGACTCTACCACAGTTGCTTGGTATGTTTAGAACGTACGAAGCAAACTCAAAGAAGTCTAAGCCCACAAACGTACTTATTGTGAATAAGGGCAAGGGAAAGGCTAAAGCAAAAGGCATCAAAAGGAACAAGAAAGTCTTTGTCAAACCTAAGCCTCATGCTACTGCACTTAAGCCAAAGGGAGGAGTGGCTAAGGAAGGAAACTGCTTCCATTGTGGTGAGACCGGTCATTGGAAGAGAAACTGCAAGTTATACCTGGAAGATCTTAAGAAGACTAAGGGAAGTGTGACTTCTACTTCAAGTATTTTTGTTATAGAAGTCAATTTATCTACTTCTTCATCATGGGTATTAGATACTGGATGTGGTTCTCACATTTGTGTTAATGTGCAGGATCTCAAAAGGAGTAGAGTTTTGGCTAAAGGCGAAGTTGACCTCCGAGTGGGAAATGGAGCAAGAGTTGTTGCATTAGCTATTGGAGATTATTCATTAACTTTGCCTTCTGGTTTAATATTAGATTTAAAAGACTGTTATGTTGTGCCATCGATTACTAGAAACATTATTTCAATTTCTTGTTTGGACAAGATTGGTTTTTCATTTATTATAAAGGACAAATGTTGCTCCGTTTATTTGAATGAGATGTTTTATGCTAGTGCACAATTAATTAATTGTTTTTATATTTTAAATCTTGATATGCCTGTCTATAACATAAATAGTAAAAGGATTAAGAATAATGATTCTAATCCAACTTATCTCTAGCATTGTCGCTTGGGCCATATAAACGAGAATCGCATATCAAAACTTCATAAGGATGGAGCTTTAGATTCATTTGATTTTGAATCATATAAAACATGTGAATCTTGTTTAATGGGCAAGATGACTAAAACTCCTTTCAAGGGACATGTTGAAAGGGCAAGTGATTAATTGAGTCTCATACATAGTGATGTATGTCCACCAATAAGCACACAAGCTAGAGGTGGTTTTCAATACTTCGTTACATTTACTGATGACTTCAGTAGATATGGCTATGTGTACCTAATGAAACACAAACATGAAACCTTTGAAAAGTTCAAGGATTTCAAGAATGAAGTACAAAACCAGCTTGGCAAAAGTATCAAAATCCTTCGATCAGATCGAGGAGGTGAATATTTAAACCAAGAGTTTCATGACTATCTAAAGGAGTGTGGGATAGTCCCACAACTCACACCTACATATACTCCACAATGGAATGGCGTATCTGAAAGGAGGAATCGAACTTTGTTGGACATGGTTCGATCTATGATGAGTCATGCAACTCTTCCGATTTCCTTTTGGGGACATGCTTTAGAAACAGCAATATTTATACTGAACCGTGTTGCATCTAAATCAGTTGAAAAGACACCATATGAGATATGGACTAAGAAGAGTCCTAGTATGTCTTTTATGAAGATTTGGGGTTGTGAGGCTTACGTGAGACGTCACGTCTCCAATAAATTTGGACCCAAATATGATAAGTGTTTATTTGTGGGGTATCCTAAGGAAACGAAAGTATACTATTTCTATTATCCCACTGAGAACAAAGTAATTGCTCGGACAGGTGTCTTTCTTGAAAGAGAATTTATTTCTAGAAGAACCAGTGGGAGACAAATAGAACTTAGTGAAGTACAACCACAAGAAAACACTGAACATGATATTGAGATGGAAACAGAGCAGTCACCACAAGTTGTTGTGGATGAAATACCTGCTCAAGAGACACAAGCCCAGCGTAGGTCTGTAAGAGTACAGCGGAAGCCACAGAGATATGGATTTCTTGTGACTCAACAAGGCGACTTACTACTCATTGATGAGGATGAGCCGCCATCCTATCAAGAAGCTATAATGGGCCCTGATTCTGAGAAATGGCAAGAGGCCATGAAATCTGAGATGGAATCCATGTATGTAAACCAAGTATGGACTTTGGTTGACCCACCTGAAGGGGTAAGACCCATAGGGTGCAAATGAATTTTCAAGAAAAAGACCGATATGGATGGTAATGTACAAACCTTTAAAGGACGACTGGTTCCTAAAGGCTTCGAACAAATTCATGGTATTGACTATGATGAAACCTTTTCTCCAGTTACCATGGTTAAATCCATTAGGATCTTACTTGCAATAGCTGCATTTCATGGTTATGAAATCTGGCAGATGGATGTCAAAACAGCTTTCCTTAATGGAAATTTACTTGAGGATGTGTACATGACACAACCCGAAGGTTTTGCCGATCCAAAGGATGCTGGAAAGATATGCAGCTACAACGATCCATTGTGGATTAAAGCAAGCTTCTCGGAGTTGGAATCTTCATTTTGATGATGCAATCAAAGAGTTTGGTTTCATCAAGAACGTAAATGAACCTTGTGTCTACAAGAAGGTCAGTGGGAGCATAATTATCTTTCTAGTGTTGTATGTAGATGACATACTTCTCATTGGAAATGATATCCCTGCCTTGCAATCTGTAAAGATTTGGCTAGGGAATTGCTTTTCTATGAAAGACTTGGGTGAAGCCACCTACGTGTTAGGTATCAAGATCTATAGAGATAGATCAAGAAGATTACTTGGCCTAAGTCAAAGTACATACATAGATAAAGTGCTAAAACGATTTAGCATGCAAGAATCAAAGAAAGGATTCGTGCCTATGACACATGGAATATATCTCTCGAAGGATCAGTGTCCTTCAACACACGATGAGAGACAATGCATGAGTAAGATTCCATATGCGTCAGCTATTGGATCTATCATGTATGCTATGATATGTACTCGTCTCGATGTCTCGTATGCTTTGAGCATGACCAGCAGATGTCAAGTTGATCCAGGTGAATGTCACTGGATCGCTGTCAAGAATATCCTAAAGTACTTGAGAAGAACTAAGGATACATTCTTGATTTATGGAGGTGAGGAAGAGCTCAATGTAATAGGTTACATTGATGCAAGCTTCCAAATCGACAAGGACGATTTTTGATCGCAATCAGGATATGTGTTTTGCCTAAATGGGGGTTCTGTGAGCTGGAAGAGTTCAAAGCAAGAGACAGTAGCCGATTCTACAACTGAAGCTGAGTATATTGCTGCCTCAGATGCAGCAAAGGAAGTCGTTTGGATCAAGAAGTTCATTTCTGAGCTTGGGGTTATGCCTAGCATACTAGATCCGATTGAACTCTATTGTGACAACAATGGAGCCATCGCATTGGCTAAGGAAAGCAGATCTCACCAGCTATCCAAACACATACTTCGGCGCTTTCATTTCATTCGAGAAATCGTTGAAAGAGGAGATGTGAAAATATGCAAAGTACCAACTGATGATAATGTATCTGACCCACTGACAAAACCTCTGTCACAGTAGAAGCATGATCGTCATACTAGATCTTTAGGCATTAAGTACATGTTTGATTGGTCTTAGTGCAAGTGGGAGATTTGTTGGGATATGCCCTAAGACAACTCATTAGATGATTGATTTTGGCATACAATGTAATATGATTTTAATAAGGACAATTCATTATTATATATTATTTCAGTATCTGTGTAATATGAATATATATATATGTTAATGTCCTTAGAATAATATTGTATTATTCTTAAAGATTGTCCCTAGTCAAGTATTATCATGAATAAGGATAATGATAATGCATTGAGACTAGTATGTATTGATTGATGAATGGTTCATGGATATGAGATATCAAATCAACACATGGGTGCATGTTAGAGAACGATGTACTGGACAGACCCACCATGAGAATGCTACATGGATAGTTATATGAACGTCATAAGCAATTCTCATAGTGATAATAATGTATGTAATCCTTACGATTTGAGATCACCAGAGATCCCAACATAAGGAGTCGTGTATCTTGATATTGTCAAACGTTACCTGTAACAGGGTAAACTATAAAGACAATAATTGGATACACCACGAATTATGTAGAGGGATGTTGGTTGATCAAGATAGGATTTGTCCCTCCTATATAACAGGAGAAGTGTTTGGGCCCTTGATCAAGTGAGACTAAAATGCATGGCCATGCTCGAATGAGTCGATATGTGATATCGAGCTTATTCGTTTATTCTAGTCAACTTGGGGATCAATAAATAAAAGATTGAACCATACGAGTATGACTATTCCATGACTCGTGTTTAATCTAAACACATTGGACAAAGGGATTAAGTTACATGGTGAATATTATCACAGACCATAGGTTATGTCGAGTCAATGACATTCTTGTTACTTTGGTATCCTTGATGTGTTGCTAGATACCGCTCATTGCTTGTGAAATAAAATTAGATTTTATGACACTGCCAACGTTGCAAGAGCCTAACGGGTCACACAAAAGATTAAATCGATAAATGGTAGATAAAATTCATTGGATGAATTAATTTGATTAAGAAGAGTCTTAATCATAAAATATTATATATACATATATATAATATATCGGGCCATATATATATATATATGTATATATCATATATATACATATATACATATATATATATATACATATATATATATATATATATATATAATAGGCTATAGATATAATTAAGAATGTGGTTTTGGGCCTTTCGAAAGCCTGTGATTAAGCTAGCCGCTTCTTTCATGTATATATTCATGGTCATTAGGTTATTACATGTAGAGGTTAATTGTGAATTAACAAGAACCCTAAACCTAGCAGACCAATTGTTGACACGGCCGTCATCTTGTTTCTTGGTGGCTCGTCACTTTCCGGTTGAAGATCAAGTCTAGCAACTTGTTCTTCAATCACTTTTTCGATTTGATCGTGGATACCGTAGAGGCATAACTTGAAAAGTTTTGCTACTGACTCGAGGACGCGTTGGACGTGCTGCTTCGTGGGATTCGGCTCAAACACGCTACAAGGGTATGATTCTTTTCACCCCGATATGAATAACTCCGTATAGGTCCTCAGTTTTGAATCCAATATTTTATTTCCGCTGCGTATTGCATGTTAGATTCCTTACAGCATTATGGTATGCTGACGTTCTTTTGTGATTGTGATGGTTTGGGAGGTTTACTCCATTCCAGGTTATGGTGCGAGGTCGGTGTCCTCGCAGTTGGTGTGTCATTCATGATATGTTCATGATTCGACAATGTAGATCCGTTTGGATTGTGTGGTCTTGGCAATACTTGGAGTACGTCGAGCAAAATTTGAGGATGAAATTTTATTAGTGGAGGATAATTATGATGCCCGGGAATTAATGGTGTTAATCACAGTGTGGTAATGATCCTTCATGGATTTTAATTATGGCAATTATGAATTAATTGCGGTGTTGGGACACCCGAGGTTGTTAAATCGGGTATTTTGGGATCGTGGAATCCAAAGGTTGAGATTGTATTCTCATCGTGGTGAAAAACCTTGGAATTGGGTTTTTGGTAGTATCTGGGGTCTGGGGTGCTTTGTATTGGGGCTGGTATTTGAAATTGAGGTTGGAGAGGTAATTATTGAAAATAGATGATTTTAATGAGTCTTGATGTATTTGTGGAGGAATTGGTATTTGGAGTTTTGGTACTATATATACCAAGTAGACTCGGTATTCCGTCATTGCACGGATTTCCTCTCTCTCTCCCCCTCTCTCTCTCTGCACCCAACCCTTTCCCCATTTCCTCCCTTTTCTACCTTGGAGGAGAAATCGTTGGTAGCTTGGCTCGGGAGCCGATTTTCTCGAAGATAATCAGGCTTCCCCTCGTCCTTGCCTTCGATTTGGTAGTAGTATTATGGTTTTTGGTTAAGAATTATGTTGGGTTTGGAATTTGATGATTTTTGGTTAAAATCCAAAGTTGAGTTTTTGGAGTTTTTATTGGTTTTAAACGGAGTATTTGAGGTGTTGAAGGTGTATGGGGTGTTGGATTTGAGTTTGGGTGTGAAAAACACCATTAAAGCTCGAATTTTTGGAAACTCGCAGGTCGCGATCGATCGCGGCTTGGCGCCGATCGATCGCGACATGATACTGATTTGGTAAGGCGATGAGCAGTAGCGACAATCGATCGTGAAAAGTGGGCGATCGATCGCAGGAGTCTTGGCGATCGATCGCAGGAATCTTGGCGATCGATCGCGAGATCTGGCGATCGATCGCGGCATGTTTATTTTCGGGCAGTGGGATATGGCGATCTATCGCGGCTTGGCGCCGATCGATCGCGGCCCTGTTCCCTATGATTTTTTTATCCGAAAATTTTGGAAAATGTCGGGATTTTGGAATCAAGGTTTAATTAGCCGATTTTCAGGCAATGCCTACATTCCAATGGGAATGCTATACCTTCAAAATGGAATGGTTGGAGCCAAATTTTAATGATATAATGGAATACTCGATTGAGTAATTGTCTAACCTTTGATAATTTGATATGGATTATTTTGGGTATTATGTCCTTAGCCGGAGTCTTTTAAAATGCTTAATCGTCATGGATGACGATATAATTGAAGATTGTGAACGTGCTTGGGCACGTGGTCGCATGCTTGTAATTGATTATGAGTTATTTATGTGTTAGCACATAATTCATCGGATCATGGGACTAAGGCTAGGTTGGACTCGAACTACGGAATTATAAGGTAAACGTACGAGCATGTCCCTTTCATATAATTGCAATTGTTGAATGCATGGTACATTATATTCAATAAATGGATAGACATTGGGAATTATATGGTGCTGCTCTTGAGCGAGCAGTGATTGGGATGTTGTCGCCTTTGAGCGAACATCGGTTGTGATGCCACTGCTATTGATCATGCGTGAGGTTAAAATGCCGCTATTGGAGAGCGAGCGATGAAATAGAACTATGGAACCATTAACGAGATATATGGAATATCTTTACTCATCATTTAATGATTTGATCATATTGATTATGGTATTGGTATACGGGGAATGGATTAGTTAATCAATGTAATGATTAACTGGCATTTGAGAATTTGATGGTTTCGGTTATTTGAGAACAGGAACAGCACAGGGGATCCCAATGCCATCCAGGGAGTGTCTTTTAATATTCATAGTCTTTACATTGAGTAAATTATGAATTGTAATATTGTGCTTATTGGATCGGTGGTATTGGTATGCTCACCCAGTGTGGGGGCTGTCTCTGTTGGGGCAGGTGGTACAGGTGCAGCAATGATTTTGGAGTTTGTAGGGCCTTCCTACCTTGACATCGTCTTAATCACCTATTAGGGACTAAACATGCATTTATAACGTCTTAGGGTTTCAGTTGTAGCTTAGAGCTAGTAAAATTATGGGCCGAGAATGAAATTTTAAAAGCTAAATAATTACATTCACAAAATGAATGTTAAGACGATAGAATTATTCTACTCCTAGAGTAGATACTATCCAAAAATTCTTGCATCCTAACTTCTTCCATGCTTCTCAAAGCTCACTGCCTCAACCCGGCCCTTAGTCCATTAGTCCAAAGGTGTACCTACAGGAACAACCCATCATGAGCATATACATCGTTACTTAATAATCATAAGGAAATGGCATATAAATAAATGCATGAAAGTAATTGATAACATATACTTCCTGGTTAATCGTATTAACCCTCTTTGGTTGTCCCTGATTCATAGTCATGCATAAAATCATTAGTTCTTGCCATAAATGATTAAACATCATACTTCACATATATGCTCACAACAAACTATGTTAATTAGAAATGGGACTGTCCGGGTTCCATTATGACAGCGGTATAATTGGCCCCCTCGCTCGACATAACACATCGTATGATACCCATCGCTACGCCTTGATAGCGGATGTATCTCTTTATTCAGCGGATGATACCCATCGCTACACCTTGATAGCGGATGTACCCCATCGCTCAGCGGATGATACCCATCGCTACACCTTGATAGCGGATGTACCCCATCGCTCATCAGCGGATGATACCCATCGCTACACCTTGATAGCGGATGTACCCCATCGCTCATTTATGTGAGCGGCAAGACCTTCCTCGCTTGCCCATAATAACCACCGGACATTCAACCATTCTTAAGAACATAGTTTCATATTCATCATAAACATCATAGCATCTCATAAACATCATCATCTTGTAAACATTATTATCATATAAGCATTATCATCTTATAGACATCCACGTCTCATCGTAATCGTTATAGTAACGTCATATCATTTTCTTTTATCATAACATCATCGTAAGCATCTTGTCATCTTAATTCATTATAAAGTCATCTTCATCGTGAACTTACTTATCATAACATCATCTTAAACATCTTATCATTTTTATTCATTATATACATCATCATGGCATCGTAAATTCTTATGCAATCATAGCATGATCAAAATATAGGAGTATGGCCTCTTACCATATGGGTATCTTACCCCGTGGCGTCTTACCACATAATAACATCGTATCCCATCATCATAAACTTACTTTTCATAAGCATCGTCATCGTAACATCATCATCATGAACTTACTTAACATGAACATTATCATCATAACATTGTCATCATAATCTTTCTTATCAAAATCATCATCATAAACTTCATCATCATAATCATCCTCCTCATAACTTACTTATCATAATCATCATCGTAACATCGTCATTATAATCATCATCAATATAACTTACTTATCATATCATCTTCACAAACATCATCATCTTAATTTATTTATCACAATTATCATCATAAACATCATCATAAACATCATCATAATATGTAAGGGTATGGTTTACCGTCCGATGCTCGTACGTCTCTTACGTACCTTAATTCCAAAAGAAGGAGAAATTGTAGAACTTTATCTCCTTGAAGTCGTGGGTACCTGGGACGGTTCTACATAACCATACAAATTGATATTAGAAGCTAAACAATAGCCCAATACCAAAAATTCAACAAAAATCATCATTTTTCAACTTTTGAACAGTGGCGATCGATCGCTCAAAATGAGGCGATCGATCGCCCGATTTTTCACTTAGCGGCGATCGATCGCTTAAAATGAGGCGATCGATCGCCTGATGCTCATTTGGCTACTGGACGTTGGCGATCGATCGCGCCATTTGAGGCGATCGATCGCCTATCCTCATCTTCGCGTACTGCCTCTCGGCGATCGATCGCTGCTTTTGTAGCGATCGATCGCCACTTCCAGTGGCCGCGATTCCACCATTTTTATGTGCATTTTCCAAGCTTATTCTCATACCTTTCAACACCAAACTTCCCAACAATAACAATAACATCATAACCCACTAAAACCCACTTAAAACACTTCAAAAATCATACCCCAACAACATACAACATATACCCAACCAAACCCACTTAAATCACTTCAAAATCATCCCATTTCAAATCCAAACTTCATAAAAACTTAAGGAAGGGTTCCATACCTCTTGAAGACTCCAAATCTTAACAAAGATCACACAAACACAAGTTTTGTGGAGTTTCCTCCTTCCTCCTTTGAAGGATTTCGAAAATGTGGTAAAGGGGTAGGGTTTGAGAGTAATTGGGGATTTAAGAGTGAAAGGGTAAAGTGAGTTGGGTAAGGTGGGGGAAAGGGTTAATTAAATTATACCCAAAAATTAACATGATGTATGAAATACCCCAACATGGTATTTTAAAAGCATTTTACAAAAATGCAACCAACTTCATTAAATTCATACTTTCCTCATAATTAACAATCAACACAATTAAATCATGTTAACACCTCATTTTCTATCATGCATAACATGCACCTTGAAACGTAACTCCCCTCCCGGGTCATGCCTATCATGTGACTAAGCATTTCATCGTGGTAATTAATTTCAACACATAAATCAATTATTCACATAATTAATCACATAAACATAATTAATGCTTTAATTGTAATTACTCATTTCGGGGACATCACAGAGTTGACTCCGAGCTGTTGATTGGAGGTGCTTCCAGGATCGAAGTGCCAAAGCTGGTATTGAGCATGATACTTTATACATTAGATCCATGTATACTTATTCGATACTCGCATGTGAGCACTATTATGTGTATATGGGTTGTATAAAGAAGGCAAGGGCCTTTCTCTTTTCATTTATGTGTTGCATGCAATTAAATACGGAATTGCTAAATGAACTGAGAGCATGTTAGTGTATTATGAGGGTGCATGCTATGTAAGTGGTCTTGGTTGGGGGAATTTGAATATTATGTGGTTCTAATGCAAGAAATTTTATAGATGGTATATTATGTTACGCTTGAATATGGTTTTCCCCGTGATTTCACGAGAGTATGCACTAAATGCATGGATTAATACACTAATAAATGGTTAAGGGCACTGGGGTCCTTACATGTATCTATCAAAATAAGAGCGAGGTACGTAAATAAATGACACGTACCAGCTATAACTTCCTCTGGAGCCACCACAGCCTGCTCCCTCGTCAAAGCATACAACTGCCCTTGAGGTCGCTTGACCTCTCAACTGTCGAGACACCACCGGTTGCCTCTGCTGCACTGACCCACTAGTGAATCTTCCCCTCCCTTCCTTGAGATCTATCTGACCATCATTGTTCTGACAAAACCGAGCAATGTGGCCCATTTTGCCACATTTGTAACAAGTTGTACAGTCACGCATGTGATGTGGTCCTCCACAGAAGTGACATTTCACTACTCCACTCCTACTTACTTGAGTTTGCCCTCTATTGGTAGGTGCACTACCCCTCCGATTATCAACTTGCCTTCCACCAAACCAAGAAGAAGAAGGAGGCCCATGAGGTTTAAATGATTCTCCTCGCGGCCATTAGATACCGGCCTCGGTGGTGGGACTTGTGGGGGTGCAACGTTCGTGTAAGCACCGACTCCTATCCCGCCAGTTCCGCTCTAGTAAGAGCATTGTCAAAAGAGGTGGGGTTGTTGGGGATAACCCGATCAAATAGTTCTTGCCTCAATCCCTTCAAGAAATGCCTCATCTTGGCATGCTCATTAGTAGCGACATGAGGGACATACCTCAATAGTGGTGAATAATGCATGGCATAGTCCGAGACAGTCATGCTCCCCTGCTTCAGATTGGTGAATTCATCTTCTTTCATCTGCCTAGCAGCAGCAAAAAAGGACCGGTTAAGAAACCAGGTTCTGAATAAAGTCCAGTCTATCAAGATGCCCTGAGCCCTCAGGTACATCACTATCGTCTTCCACCACATGGAAGACTTCTTAGCCAATTGGAATTATGCTAGCCTTAACCAAGCCGTCCTAGCACAAGGCGCAGACACAAAGATCTGCTCAATCCTTTCAAGCCATTCCTCCGCCTCCTCTCATGTCTCTGTCCCCTCAAATCTAGGCGGATGGAAGGTCAGAAATTGTGTCAGACTTAGCTCCCCAGGTAATAACAACTGTGCTATCGGTTCCACTCCCACAGCCGGTGGCGGTGGAGGATTCGTCTGAGCAATACTAGCATTGACACTTCCTACATCGCCCACCTCCTCATTGAGGTTCCCCAAATTCATGGCCGCCATGCTGTAATACAAGGGTTAACAACAATACCAAGACAATTCATGTATTACACCGTTAGATAACATAAGCAACAATAAGCATGTTAGTATAACAAGTATATTCGCCAATATGCACCACATGCAGGAACATGCTCATAAACAAACACCTAGCCAACTTGTTGCTAAGGCTACCCTTCACTCATTCCTGGGTTCTCTAACCACTGCTCTGATACCACTAATGTAAGGACCCTAATACCTTACGTACGGAATAAAGGCATAAGAAGAGCTAAACATACGTCTAACAGAGTATAAAGTTCGTATTGACGCACCGAGCTATTAAGATTACAGTGCCAAAATAAAATTCCAAAAGGATTAATTACATTCCCAAACAAATGAATGTTAATCATATAGCTCTACACTACTCCTAGAGTAGAGACTATACAAAAGAATCATGTCCCGCTATACCAAAAGCACTCCTCACTAGCTCACGCATCAACCCGTCCTTAGCCCTTCTTGCCAAAAAGTACCTACAAGAACAGCCCCAAACCCATAAGCATGTAACAAATCATATTCACAATAATATGATTGTAATATAGATATGCATAAACCATAAATGTGAATCACTTCCTGTATATAATACATTTAATGTTCCCTTTGGTTGTCCATGCACCACAATCATAATCAATAGATTATAACACCAATAATGTATGTCATGACATGCATCCATTCCATGAATACCATATCTAGTTTCCAAGTCTTATTATATCAGTGGCATAATACCCCTCGCGTTAACATCACAGCGAAAATACCCCTCGCTTAGATACCAACGGCAAATAATATCCCTCGCTATAATATGACATCGGCGTCTTCTTCGCTTCTACATATTAGCGACAAATATTCTCTCATCGCTACGGTATGACAGTGGCAAGTATTCACATCGCTACGCCACAGGCGGCAAGTATTCTTCATCACTGGAATATAATCTCGACTTACAATCACATGCACCAATGCATCCAATGAGTGTATGAAACCCTAATGCATAACCAAATTCATGTATGCAACCACAATGCATAACCAATGTATGTATGCAACCATAATGCATAGCCCAACACATATATGCAACCAAAATGCATAATCCAATACTTAAAAATACATTTTACCGTCCGATGCTCATACGTCTCACTACGTACCTTTGTACCAAAATGTGGTGTATTGTGGGACTTTATCTCCTAGGCTGTGTGGCCACCTGGGATGGTTCTACACATTCACACAAACCAATATTAGAAGCCAATAATAGTCAGATACCAAAAATCCCACTAAATAACCAAAATACACATTTTTGGTGACTCGCGATCTATCGTCACATAGCCCCGATCGATCGCGAGATAACACTGCCCAAGCCAACCATTTCCTGTCTTCGGCGATCGATCGCCACATTTGGCACGATCGATCGCGAGACCCATCGATCGATCGCCCAAACTTGGTGATCGATCGCCAAGAGCTTCTGCCGGGTACTGCTTGCGCGCGATCGAATACCCACAAACCCACAACATCAAAACACTAAAAACCTTTAATATACACCTTAATACCACCAAAAATCCAATACCCAACCAAAAACAACACAACCCAAAAACAAACCATTTTTAAAACTCAAAACACAAACCCATTTCTAAACAAAGCATCATAAAAACAATAAGGAAGAATCCATATCCCTTTTGGACTTCAAAAATCCTACCAAGAATTCCACAAATGAAGCCTTTGCAAGATTTTCTCCTCTCCTCCTTGCACAAAATCGGGATTGGGGTTTTTGGGGGAGGGTTGGGAGAGATTTTGATTGATAGTGGGGTTATGAGGGGTAACGAGAAATATAGGTGTTGGGGTTTGATAATAACATGTACCCCAATAATTAGCATGATGTATAAAATATCCCCAACATGATATTTTAAAAGTATTCCGAAAATGCAATAAAATTCAATTAAACATGATTTACCCGAAATAATTAACACCCACTCCAAATAAATCATGTCATAACTCAAATTCTCAACATGCATCACATGCACCCTGAAATGCATTACCAGGTCACGCCCACCGCATGACTAAGCAGTTTACCATATTAATTAATTCCAACACTAAATTAATTAACACCAAAATCTCACATAAACATAATTATTGCCCAAATGCATATAATTATTTCGGGGATATCACAGGTTATTTCGAGTGTATTCCGCTCGGTTTTGTAACCGAACTCGATATAATCTCTCCGTGCATCATTTCAAGAACACGAGCTATTGAAGCTCAAGTTATTTGAACTATGTGGACTGGCCACCCACTCCGATCGATCCTGACAAGTGGTATCAGAGCAGGTTGTTCTTGGAAAGCATTTTAACCGATTTTTTTAGAGGATATCTTTTAAAATCATTTTCAAAATTTTCTCATGAGCATGTAATATTTTCATAGCATATTTTTTCAAAATTTGGTGTATGAAAATTGTTAGCATAAAAATCAATTTCATTATATTTATTTTGCACGAAAATAAGTTTAAAATCTATTTTAAAGGTTTAGTTTTCATTCAATCTGTTCTTCACTCATTTTAAGTTTAAAATTGTTATTTTGATATTTGTTTCTGACAATTTTCGAAGTATTTCGGCTTTTCTGGCAGCCTGCAGCGACTTTGGGAAATATGACATAACTTCTTGCTCGGATGTCCAAATGACGAACCGCTTTTTGCGTTGCAAACTAGACTCGTAGAGGATCGTAGTGATATAGGTCTTGCAGCCTGATTATGCACTAGGAAATGCAGTTTATTCTGCAAAGATGAGCCATATGTGCTGCCGCAAGAATTGATGAATGGACATTGTTGGAGTTTTGTGAAGAAAATCATGGTTGTTGTGCTAGCTATAAAAAGAGGTTATTTTTGTTTAAATTTATCTCTGCACTGCATAGTTTTTGTTTCAAAAATATTTGAAATCGATCCCTCTCATCTCTCCTTATTTGCCATTTTCATTTATTCAAATTTTAAGGGGGAGAATTAATTCAATCTTTGAGGGGGAGCAAATTTTATTTGTCTTCCTTTTTTTTTATTCACACAAAAGGCTGAGAAATATGTTGTTTTAAAAATATAATTTCTTGTTATGCAACATTGTGCTTTAATGTTCATATTTTTATCCGAGTTTTGTGATCATAAAAAATGGGGAGATTGTTGGGTTTTAGGAACCCGAATAATATTGGGTTTGATGTTAACATTCCTAACATATTTCATCAAGTGTGCAGTTCATAGATCATAATTAAGAGCTTGATGAATTACAAAGACCTAGCTTGAAAATATCAAGCTGGACCAAGACTGAAATCCTGGCAGAGCGTATTGTTTCGATCATATCCCATAGCTCGGATATCGAAATGGCGTGCTTCCAATGAGGTTGAACAGCCAACTCAAAATACTAAAAGTCATATTTCACAACCGATCGGCTAGTTCGAATGTTATCAAGGAGAAAATATGCCTGCAAGATCGAGCTGTACCGCGAATAAACAGCAAGCGGTTACAGCAAGCAACTGTCAGTCTGTTGGGCATAACTCTTAGCTCGCTTTTTGGAACGAGACGTTTCAGTATGGGTTGGAAAGCTAAGAAGAATACCTACAAGTAATCTTCAGGAGTCGAGATCTGAATCGGAGTTTAAGAAGGACAAAAGACGTCTGCAAGTTGATGATCCTGCTGCTGAAAAATTGAATGTTTCAGCATGCGCATGGTCTGGTATAGCAAGCATCTTGATATCATAAAAAGTCGGAATCTAGTGATTCTTGATTATGTGGAAAGCCAAGACAAAGGGCTACAAGTTTCATGTTCATCACTTTGCCCAGAAATCAAATAATCAAGAGCTACAAGCAATAGATCGGAAGAACAAGTTTATCAAACTGTTTTGTATCAAGCTTATCTTGCACCAGACTGATCCGACCAGACTGATCTGTCCAAGCTGATTGTCCAGACTGATCCGGTCAGACTGATCTGTCCAGAAGACTGATCTAGACCCAGATTGATCTATCTAGAAGACTGATCTAGACCCAGACTGATCTGTCCAGAAGACTGATCTAGACCCAGACTGATCTGTCCAGAAGACTGATCCGGACCCAGACTGATCTGTAGAAGACTGATCCGGCCAGACTGATATATACAAGACTGAATTGATCTTAACAAGACTGAATTGATCTTAACAAGACTGATCCGACCAGTTCGGTCCGAAATACAAAGAGCCCAGAACCAGAATATGACCATTGCAAGCTCGGGAATAGTGCAGAACCTTTTTCAACGGGCATATTCTAGTGTCTAACGTATATATCATTGTTTGGGGCAATATACAAGTCTTGGAAGCTCAAATAAGGTGATTGAAGATCAATCCAAGCAAGATCAAAGCAAACCCACTTGGTATTCAAAATGGGCATCTTAAGAAGAGAACAGCTTGAAAGAGAGCAAGCCCAGATTTTAGGCACCACTTATCTTGTTATATCAGCTCTAGATGAGTGAATATCATTGTAACGGTTGATGATTTATCACAACCGATGAGAGGTCTTTGTATGTGAGACATTAAAGAACATAGTTGAGTTGCTATGAGTTTTAGTTGGATGGGGCATGTCCAGCTGGATCGGGTTTGTAAAAAGAATTGTATAAATCAAACTCTTCAGATCGCTATTATTTAAATAATATTTTTCAGTGTAGCGATTGCGTACAACAAGTGCACGGTGTCAAGTTTTAGTATAATGATATGAAATGTACGGATTGTCGATCCCACAAGGACTATGAAATAAGTACCAAACCCAATCAATTTAACTATATTTAGCCTACGAAAATTGGTTGTGATTAATTAACTAAATTGGCTAATTAACTCAATAATTAACCCAAACAAACAGTAGAGAATGAGAATAAAATCAAAAGAGATAATTATCAAGACTTTCGGTTCATCCATGCAATCCCCCATAATTCGCCTATTAGTTAATAATCGAATTCAAACAATCTAAGGTGACGAGTTTTCCTAAAGCACTTATTATACCTTGGTCCGGCTATAACAAATCTAATACTAACGTTGCAATAAGCTACTCCCGTATCCTTATTGAACAATTAATATTGTAAGTTGATCACTGAAAACTTCTAACTTTCGATTACTAGATATCTATAGCTATCACACGTGTATTTGACTTCATCTCTCGATATCAGTCTGAAATCCACGGCATAAATCACTATATCGAATCACAATTTTATCTCTCGATCTCAATTGTAATTTACTATCATTCAAGGCTGGTTAAACCCTTAAAAGCATGAAGAACAATGTTCTATGCACTTAAATATATAAGAATCAATCAAAACATTCAATTTAGTTCAAAACATAGGATCCCCTAAGTCTTGATAACAAACTTAGCCTAGAAACATATTTAAAATCAAATGCAAAATCATGTTTTTCAACATCAAAAGCATAAGTAAATGAAATAAAAACAAACAAAGTTTAGAAATACGCATAAACTAGCGATGTTGACTCCACTTCGTCGATCTGTAGCCCCGACTTTGCTTTGTGATGAGTGATCTTCACTTCCTTTCTGCACGTGAAGTCTTCGTCCGTCCGTTAATTCTCGTCTCATAATTTGTGTCAATATTTTCGTCTCCTCCCTCTTCGTATCTATTCTCCCTTCCCGTTACTCTTGCTACTCTCCAATATTTAAGTCTGTTCTTTCTATGTACGTCACTCTCTTTTTGCTCACGTCTATTCTTCTTCTTCAATCTACTATATCTCCAATATTTATGTAACTCTTCCCACGTATGTTGCTTCCTCCAACAACCTGTTGCTCACGTAATCCTTATGTAACTTCTCAAAATTCGGTTATATGAAGTTTTGTTCCTTCCTGCATCTTATTTTATAATCTGATTGTTAGTTTTGGATTTTAAAGATGACAAAACAAATCAGAACGGATCGATAGAAATCAGACTGACCGGATCGATCGCTCAAAATAGATCAAGCTAAATGGTATATCGCAAATCAGAACGGATCGATGAACATCAGCCTGACCAGATCGAAGCTTCAGATCGATCTCAACTATTATCAGATCAGAGCAGACAAGGCTGAATAAGATTTGCTCTTCAGTCCGAATCATTAACGGCTATTTATTGAAGCATTTAATGTTGCAATTAATGCTGAAAAAGACCAAGGACTGAAGATTACCATAAAAGGTAAGAAGACAAAGAAGAGCTTACCTGACAGTCGCCGAAAGCATGAACCAGAATGGCAAGTGCCCAAAAGTATAAGACTGTAGCTTACTCAGAGTTTGAGCAGAGTCAAGAGTTGCACATAAAGGGAAATAATGTCGTTGGTACATGCAACTATATAAGGATGCAACAGAAGAGCTCAAGATAGAGTCTGATCAATCGAAAAACGCAAAAGAAAGCTAAATAACACAAGCTTACAAGCTCAGACATTCTCGAGCTGAAAATCTTCATAAGCACAAGCATATTGTAATACTTGATCATCTTAGGATCATTGTGTGCACAGACTAAATTAGTCTATGTTTTGTATTCTGTACTAAGATAGAGAAGTGAGAATCAATTGTAACTGTCAGACAGAGTGTGTCTGAACAAATCGAGAGACTAGGAGTTTCAGTCTGGTAGTGACGTAAATCCAGCTGAATCGGGTTTGTACAACAGGATTGTATAAATCAAAGTCTTCTAGTGGAATCCTTCCTTAATTGGAAGAAGGGGAGACGTGGAAGGATTACACCACCTTCGAACTTCCAGAAACATATTCTGCCTTTTATCATTCTGCACTCGTTTTATTATTCATGACATCGAGCCGTTCTTACTAGCCTAAGAACAGACCGTTCCGCACTAAATTATTCAGTGGTCTATTCTGCAGAAAAGTTGATTAAGAAACAGATTTCTTTCACTAATCCGAAAGAAATCACAAAGGATTATTTTTAATAGGAGTGTTCATTCACCCCCCCCCCCCTCTAAACACTCCGGACCGATCATAACAAGTGGTATCAGAGCCAGGTCGTCTTAATCATCACAAAGACACTTGAGCTGATGGCATCATTCAACAAAATTCCTATGTTCTCAAAAGAAGACTATGATGATTGGAGAATCAGAATGCAAGCTCATATGGCGGCACAGGATGACGATATGTGGTTCGTCATCACTGATGGACCAATGAAGATTCTGAAAGTCAATACAACAGCCTCCATTACTGGTGGTGAGCCCCTAATGGTCGAGAAGGAGAGATCCCTCTGGACGAATGAAGAAAGAAAGAAAGCAAATCTAGACAACGTTGCCAAAGACATCTTGTTGAAGACGTTGGACAAGAACATGTTCAGAAAAATCAAAATGTGCTCTACTGCCAAAGAAATTTGGGAGAAGATAGCACAGCTATGTGAAGGGAACGACCAGGCCAAGGAAAACAAGCTGACTGTTGCTCTTCAAAGATTTGAGAGCATAAAAATGAAGATTAGAGAAACTCTAAATGAATTTGATGAAAGAGTTACAGGTATTATCAATGAACTAAATGGTCTGGGCAAGGAATACTCTAACAGAGAGATTACTCTGAAAGTAATGAGAGCGTTGCCAAAAGAATGGGATGTCAAGACCATTGCAATGAGGGAGTCTAAAGATCTGAACAAAGTTGAACTTCATGATTTGTTCGCAGATCTTAAGGCATATGAGTTCGAAATGATCACTAGAGGTGAAGCAGAGCCATTCATCTCTCAACCAAACAAAGCACTCCATTCCAGACCAGACCACCACCACAACAGATTGATCTATCGAACAGATAAGTAATGATGCTTTGTCACTGTTTATCAAGAAATTTGGTAAATTCATGTCTAAGAATAAAAGTAATAAATCAAGAAAAGACGATGCTGTTAATGATCAGGCTTGCTACAATTGTGGTAAGACCGGACACTTTATTGCAGATTGCACCAGACCGAAGAAAGAAGAACGTAAAGAAAAGCATCGTGATGACAAGAAAAAGAAGCACTACAAAGATCGTAAAAATCATCATGGGAAGTCCCAAAAGGTCCTAGTAGCAGAAGAAGGAAACAGCAAGTGGGCTCAAACTGACTCAGATTCAGAAAGCTCCGAATATTCATCCAGCGAAAGCGAGGAAGATATTCAATGTCTTATGGAGGACGAAGAAATGAGTCAAACAGACGAGGTATTCGATCTTGACTCAAATGAATTCACACGAGAAGAGCTTATGTCCGCACTGCAAGACATGGCTAATGATTATAGAATCTTAGCTGAATCATTTGAGAAAACTAAAGCTAAAGCCAATGATCAAATAGATGAGCACATCAAACCAAGCTGCTCTGAGCTAGGTGAGTGCAATAATCTACAAATCGAGCTGAATAAGATGAAAATCTCTTACGATCAGCCCATGAAGAAAACAAGAGAATTAGCACACAAAATGCTAAGCTTTCTCATATTTTCAAAACATGGACAAAATCAAGAGCATCACTGGAAGAATTGCAAGAGGTACAAAGAAATGTCGGTGATGTCACAGGCATAAGCTTTGATATCAAAGACTGCACCAAAGATGAATCTGAACTATTGCTGGTAAAGAACAAAATCAAACAAATGACATTTGTTAAATCCAGCACAGTATATGAAACTGAAGCACCTACAATTCAAACGGGAGTCTCCTTCGGGGATCAAGGTTTGTGAAGAGGAATTGGGTACGTTAACCAAGCCAAAGAAAAGGCACCAGCAAGCTTTGTGTCTATCAGACCAAATCTAAAGGTGCAAGATCTAAGGCAAGGAAGATCATCCAATTACTATAACTCAAAACCAGTTCAACGAAGATATAGATTACCTCATAAGAATCAAAGGTTTCCATATCGCACACATTATCACACACAACATCGAAACAGATCAGCTCACAGCACACCAGACACACACAAGCCATTAAAGCTGATACATGTGTGGGTTCCCAAAGGGCTAATCCGTTCTGGACCCAAGTAGGATTGGGTACCAACAATAATTATGTTTGATGACAGGTACCGAAGAATCTAATATCAGACTGGTACTTAGACAGTGGGTGTTCTCGTCACATGACTGGAAACGTCGAGCTGCTGTCTGAAGTCACAGAATGTACTGGACCCAAGATCATCTTCGGGAATAACTCAAAGGGTAAGACCGTGGGCAAGGGTAAGATTGTCCATGGTAATATTACTATCAATGATGTGCTATTAGTTGAAAATTTGTGCTATAATCTGATCAGTATAAGTCAACTATGTGATAATGGTTACGCTGTAGAATTTCACAAACACACTTGCACTGTTAAATCGTCAGATGGTATGACCATGCTTGTAGGAATCAGAAATGGAAATACATATAAGATTAACTGGAATTTTGCTCAACCTGATAATCCTACTTGCTTCATCGCGAATAATGATAATAAATACTGGCTATGGCATAAACGATTGAATCATCTCAACTTTAAGACTATCTCTAGCCTGTGTAAACATGATTTAGTTGTCGGTCTGCCCAAGATCGATTTTGCTAAGGATAAGATCTGCGAAGCTTGCCAAATGGGCAAACAGATCAGATCATCCTTCAAAAACAAGAATGCCAAATCCTCCTCACGCTGCTTAGAACTATTACATATGGACTTGTTTGGTCCTATACCAATAACAAGTTTAGGGGGAATTCGGTATACTCTTGTTGTTATTGATGATTACTCACGTTTTACATGGACTATATTTTTGAGCAGTAAAGATCAGACCGGTCCGAAGTTGATCAAGCTGCTGAAACGCACTCAGAATGAGAAATCATCAAGCATAGACAGGATTCGAAGTGACAAAGGCACTGGATTTTCAAATCAGCATCTTGAATCCTTTCTAGAAGATCAAGGAATTAACCATTAATTTTCAGCCGCTCGAACTCCTCAACAAAATGGAGTTGCAGAACGAAAGAACAGAACGCTAAAAGAGGCAGCAAGGACAAGGCTTGCTGATTCTGGAATTTCGCAAAAGTTCTGGGCAGAAGCTGTAAATACTGCTTGCTACACTCAAAATCGGTCTATGATTAACAAGAAGTTGAATCTTACTCCATATGAAGTATGGACTGGTAACAGACCATCTATCTCTCATCTTCATGTATTTGGCTGTAAATTCTTCGTTCACAATAATGGTAAGAATCATCTTACAGCATTCGAAGCTAAATCAGATAATGGAATATTCTTAGGATATTCATCCAATAGTAAAGCTTTTCGAGTCTTCAATAATCGCACTTTAACTGTAGAAGAATCAGTTCACGTAGTTTTTGATGAATCTTTATGTATTGAGGGTAACAAGGAATCAATTCAAAATCAGATGGAAAATATCCATCTCGAAGCTAACAGTGATGATGAGATTGTAGCTAACAGGTCAAGAGACAATCCACCGGAACCAGAAGTACCAGATAGACCGGATGAAGGCAATGAAGCCCCTTCAGATCGAGCCGATCCGAAAGTTCTAAACTCTAATGTCAAAGCAGATGCTAATAATGCTGCTGCTACTCATCCTTCTGGACCAGATAATCCAGAATCAAGCTATCGATGGACAAAGAGGCATCCACCCGATCTAGTAATTGGAAGTCCTTCTGCACCTATAAGAACCAAAGGACAGATGATGGATGAATTCACTCATGCCGCTTTCATATCTAATCTGGAACCTAAAAAGATTGATGAAGCTTTGACTGATTACAACTGGATTAAAGCCATGCAAGAAGAGCTTAATCAATTTGAACAAAATCAAGTCTGGAGTCTAACCCCCAGGCCTAGTGATCTGACAGTTATTGGAACCAGATGGGTTTTCATAAACAAGCTAGACGCAGATGGAGTTGTGGTTAGAAACAAGGCCAGATTGGTGGCACAAGAATTCCGACAAGAAGAAGGAATTGACTTCGATGAATCTTTTGCACCAGTCCCCAGACTTGAAGCAATCCGAATATTTCTTGCTTATGCTGCTTTTAAAGACTTCAAGGTATATCAAATGGACGTTAAGAGTGCATTTCTTAATGGTAAGCTTCAGGAGGAAGTCTACATTGAGCAACCTCCTGGATTTCAGAACCACTCTTTTCCAGATCATGTATATCTACTGAATAAAGCAGTATACGGACTGAAACAAGCTCCAAAAGCCTGGTATGACACTCTGTCTCAATTTCTGCTGAACCATGATTTTCAGATCGGCTCAGTGGATAAAACTCTATTTAAATTTATTAAGGGGAACATACTTTGTTAGTTCAAATTTATGTTGACGATATCATTTTGGGGTCAACTAACCCCAAATTATGCGAGAAATTCTCTAAGTTAATGCAGGGACAGTTTGAGATGAGTATGATGGGAGAACTTTCATTCTTTCTGGGTCTCCAAGTCAAACAGCTCAGCAATGTCATTTTCATTAATCAAACCAAATATACCAAAGAGCTTCTCAAGAGATTCGGAATGGAAACTTGTTCAACTGCATCAACTCCAATGAGTCCTTCAATCAAGCTAGATAAAGACGAAGGGGGAACATCAGTTGAAGTAACAATGTATCGAGGACTGATCGGATCGCTCTTGTATCTTACAGCGAGCCGGCCTGATATTATGTTCTCAGTCTGCATGTGCGCTAGATTTCAGTCTGATCCGAAGCAATCTCACTTTATTGCTGCTAAGCGCATTCTTAAATATCTCAAAGGATCTCAGAACGTTGGTCTTTGGTAGTCCAAAGATTCAAATTTCAGCTTAATCGGATATTCAGACGCTGACTATGCTGGCTGTAAGATTGATCGCAAAAGCACCAGTGGAACATGTCAATTCTTAGGTGAAAGATTGATCTCATGGTTTAGCAAGAAGCAAACATCTATTGCCACATCTACAGCTGAAGCAGAATATCTTGCCGCTGGAAGCTGTTGCGCTCAAATGCTCTGAATTCAACAACAACTCAAAGACTATGGCATTCAAGCTGTTGAATCTCCGATATTTTGTGACAACACCAGTGAAATTGCTATAATGTATATTCCAGTTTTGCACTCTCGAACAAAGCATATTGATATAATACATCATTTTATTCGAGATCATGTTGGCAAAAAGGAAATTCGGATCGAGCATATTTCAACAGACCAGCAAGCAGCAGATATCTTCACCAAACCACTTCCTGAGGCTAAGTTTAATTATTTTCGTCAAATTCTTGGTTTAATAGACTTATCCTGATGTTTTAGAGGTATCTTTCTTTTCGCTTTTTAAAGATTATATGCTGGCACAGATCGATAATACAATGTTCAGAAAGACACAGACCGGTTCGAACTTTCAGAACGATCTATGTCAAATCTGATGTTATCTCATGATCTGTCTGGTCAACAAATCTTTAAATAAAGTAATTATTTAAAACAGCCCGGACTGATTGCAATTTTAACCGCCTTATCTCTCTATCATCCTGTCCGTTTATTTTGAATTATTTAAATATCAGTCATCGATATAAAGACACGTGTCTCCTCTCTCCTATTTAGCGGGCTGAACATTTCACTTTCATTCACTTTTTACGAATTACTGTTGTCTGCTCCCTAACTCTCAAATATTTTCAAACTCTATGTATTCTTCATCACACTCAAATGGCTACTGTCACTCACAATTCTCTATCTGTTGAGTTCAATGAAATCTACAGGGCTGAAGATCCTGAAATGATCTCCATGTTCAAATCTTTGGAGTCTTCTGGATTAAGAAATTTTCTGGAATGCGGAACGGTGGTCTACGAGTCGGAGATTCGAGAATTGTTTGCCAACGCTGTGTCTCAAAAGACGTTCATCTCCACCACCGTCAAGGGCAAATCATTTGACATCTCTCAGTCGACGCTGTCAAAGACCTTTGGTCTTCCCAACACCGGACTGACTGAGTTTGGCCATATTCCTCAGGCCTGTATCACTGATCTTCAGGGGAAGGTATCCATTTTCGGCCACCGCCTGCAGCCGTCATTCATGAAGAAGGAAATGTTCTTTCATTTCCAAGTTTTATGCGAGATTGTTGGCAAGCCACTTTTGGGCAAAGCCGGAAGCTATGACGCTGTTACTGCCAAGAAATTCCGGGCCATGGCTGCTATTCACTCGGGACAGAAGATGAATTGGTCTGCAATCTTGTTTGGAGTCTTGCTTGAAACGGTTATAGCCTCCAAACAGGCCGTGTGCTTTGCAGTTCCCCTCAGCAAGCTTTTGGAGACTTTAAACATCGAGCTGGGGAAGCCATCTGCTTTGAGTCCCTTCAAAATTCTCAACCCCAAGGGATTGGCACTACTGAAGTCTAAAGGTGCTCCACCCACTTCTTCCGATCTGGTGGCTGTCAAGATCGAGCAAGGAGAAGAACAGGCTGCTGCTCCGAAGAATCGAGTCAAGAGTAAATTGACTATTCAGACTGACTCTGAGGAAACTCAGTCTGCTCCTTCATCTCCAGCCAAGCCCCCTCCTAAGAAGCCAAGAACCCAGATCACCAAGTCACTCAAAACCTTACCTCTTAAAACATTACCTATATTGCCTCCCACCAAAACCACCCCTGCACCCCAAACTACAACCCAACCTTCAACAGCTCCAACCACTGTACCCAAAGTAACCATCAGAGTCCCTTCTGCCATTCCTGTGGTCAAAGGCATTGTTATCACTGAATTGGGAGACTACACCCAATCGGGGATCAAGACCTCATCTCCCACCAGAAAAGTCAAGGCAATCCTCGCTGAACCCCTCTCTTCTAAACCCAAGTCAGCCGCTCAAACAGCCATCGACATCGCCATGGAAGATGTTGAAGAAAAGGTGAAGGAGCTCACTGTGGTATTTGATGAATATGTTGAGTACAGAATGATCAACCACATTGACATGTTCTTCGGAAAGCTGAGAAGACTACAAAAGATGGAACAAGAAGTCCTTAAGGGGACAGAGACTGACGACGTTAGAATTGCTGTGCATCACAAAGATCTATTCCAGGCCAACCAAAGATTCAGACTGGCAAATATGCTCATTGCAGCTAAGAAGGCGAATTTTGATTCGAGCAATCCGACTGCCAAAGATGATGGTGCCGTCATTGTTCAGCTGGAAATGGATGTTCATGCTCTTCATTTGGTTGTTCGTTTTCAACGACAGAAGCTTAACATATCCACTCCAGCTCCCAGCCCGGATCACCCATCTGCGAGCAAGAATTTGGCTGAACCATTCATTGAGCAAATTCCTTCTGAGACAGTGGAGCAGACAGTGAAGCAGACAGCGGAGTAGCCATTGACTAATGCTCTGTCTGCAGCTGAAACTGAAGCAATGGACGTATTGTTGGACTCTCCAACAACCTCCATCCCCATTGCACCCTCAGTCTCCCAAATTCAGCACAGTCCAACCGCCGCACATACAACAGTCATCTCCCCAGACTTCGTCGATCCGGATCTGGTGGTGTCCACTGTTGTTGCCGCATTACAGGTTGAGGAGCCTACCAGACCTATCACTTCTCTGGATCAGTCTGCTGAAGATATGGCGTTTTTAGAAGAATTCTCTTCGGACTTGGTTACCTTGATCCGATCCAAAATCCGCCAATCTGCCGTTTCCACAATCGTACCAATTGAAGCAGCAGTTGATCCACCTGAGTCATCTTCTGATCACTCTTCAGACCACTTATCTGTCGACGCCCCATCTCTGGCCAAGTCCCTTCAACACCTTTCTGATAACTGTCTATCTCTCTCCCAATGAGTTATAGAAGTTCATCAAAGTCAGAGGACTACAGTCTTGGATTTTGAGTCTTTCAAAGAGAAGATGACAGCCAGTATTAGCAGCATTCAGCGCGGACTGAATGATCTGTTCTCTCAGCAAGCTACATATAAAAACAGTCTGAGAAAAGAACAGATCGAGCTGGCCACTGAAGTTCGAGCATCCGTCGCAAAATCCCTTCTTGCTCAAGACACTCATCTTGATGCTATCAGCGCCCAGCTCGCCCAGATTGTAGAATTTCTTCAAGAGATTGCTGCTGACAAAATGGGGAAAAGAGTAAAGACTTCAAGCCACATCAGTCTTTAGCAAGAAAGTAGAAGTCTATAAAAGTCAGACTTGTCTGTATTTGTACATCAGATTTTTTGTTCAATAAATAAAAATCAGAATTCTTAGTTAAGTCCTTGTTCATTTATTTTGAACTAAATGGCTTAATCAATCCGAACTTCAACTCAACTGTGTTCACTTATTTTTGAACAAGAAGAAGTAATTGATCCGCAAGTATACGCTTCAGAGTTCTTAAAAGAATGAATAAAGAGATATAGAAGCTAGGTTTTGTCATCATCAAAAAGGGGGAATTTGTTAGTTCCGGATTTTAAAGATGACAAAACAAATCAGAACGGATCGATAGAAATCAGACTGACCAGATCGATCGCTCTAAACAGATCAAGGTGAAATGGTATATCACAAATCAGAACGGATCAATTGTGAGGTCCCCGAAATGATTAATTGTATTTAAGGCATTAATTGTGTTCATATGTTTAAATATGATTAATTATGGTGGTAATTGCCTTATGTGTTAGAATTAATTGCCATGTGGAAATGCTTGGTCATGCGGGCTGGTAGAGCATTTCAGGGTGCATGTTATGCATGTTGGGTAATTGGGTGTTTCAATGGCTTACATGTGTTGGTAGTCATTTATTTTGTGAAACATGCATTTAATTAGAATTTGGTGCATTGTGGTGAAATGTGTTTAAAATACCATGTTGGGGTATAAATTACATCATGTTAATTGTTGGGGTACAAATTTAAATAAAAGTTAACCCTTACCCCACCACCTCATTCCACATTACTCTTTACACTCAAAATCCCCAATCTCTCCCAAACCCTTATTTTTCTCCTCAAACCCGATTTTTGCTCCAAAGTGGGAAGGAAGTTCTTGCAATTTCATTTTGGTGATTCTTGGTAAGATTTAGTGCCTATGATGTTTATATATCACTTCTTGATGTTCTTGAAGTGTTTGGTTGAGTTTTGGAAGGGTTTTAAAAGGGTTTGAAATGGGTTTGTTTGGGTTAGTGTGATTTTTGGTGGGATGTTGGATTTTTATGATGTGTGTTGAAGGTTTTAAGTGTTTTAATGTTTTTGAGTTGTTGGTATAACTGGTGTTGAGGTTGGTGAAGGTTTAATTGTGCAAAAATGGTGATTTTCGTGGTACAGGGGCTAGCGATCGATCGCCCGTTTTTGGCGATCAATCGCGAGCAGGCAGTAGGCTCCAGAAGCCTTTGGCGATCGATCGCCACTTTTGGGCGATCGATCGGTGAGCTTGGTGATCGATCGAGCCAAAAGTGGCGATCGATCGCCGAAAGCAAAAATTTGTTGGTTCGGGCAGTGTGATCTCGCGATCGATCGGGAAGTCTTGGCGATCGATCGCGAGACACACAAAAGTGTGTTTTTGGCATTTTTATGGAATTTTTGGATATTGGACTATAATTGGCATCTAATATTGATTTGTATGGTTGTGTAGAACCATCCCAGGTACCAACAACATCGTATACAACTTCTCCACTTTTGAAACTAAGGTACGTAGTGAGACGTACGAGCATCGGACGGTAAATTGTGTTACAACTTTAATGATGCATATTGTGAATAGTGTGTCCTTATATGTGATGGAATATGTGAAATGATAGTGTTATATCATGATATTGGAATCAATTGTGTTTGATTATTGTGGTAGAATTGATGAATGTTCCGGTAGCCTTTATCTCCGAGCGAGGGAGGTACTTGCCGCTGTCATATGAAGCGATGGTAGTATGATATTTGCCGCTGTCATGTCTAAGCGAAGTAACATGCCGCTGTCATTGTCGAAGCGAGGGATATCATATGATGCCGTTATATGTCGAAGCGAGGGGTCCTAAAATTCCGCTGTTGTATTGGGACCGAAACAATCACAATTCTAGTGATTAATGTGGAATATTGTGGATATAATTGGAAACGCGTTTTCGATCGTTATATCGTGAACTAATGATTTTGTGCAAAAGTTTGTGAAACAGGAACAACAATGAAATGTGCTAATGTGGTGATCAAGGAGCATATCTATTATTTGTCGCATGCGCTTAATTATTTTATTAAGTTGAATTGTGTTAAGTGGTGATATATATGCTCATGGTGAGTTGTTTCTGTAGGTACGCTTTTGGACAAAAGGGGCTAAGGGTTGGGTTGAGCTGTGAGCTGAAGGAGACTTGAAAGAAGATAGAATACAGGATTTTTGTTAATCTTAACATTCATTTTGGGAATGTAATTAACTAACTATTGAAGTTTTATTTTTGGCCTGTAATTACATTGAGCTCACATAACAACCAGAACTCTAAGATGTCTCTAATACATATTTAGCCCTGTTTATAGCTTGATTTCACCGTTAAGGAACTAGGGTCCTTACGTTAGTGGTATCAGAGCAGTGTTTAGAGAACCCGGGAACGAGTGAAGGGTAGCCTTAGCAATAAGTTGGCTAGGCGTCTACTTTTAAACATGTTGTGCGCATATGAAGCATGTGACTGTTATGCTAACGTGTTATGGTTTTCTAACGATGTATTATGTGAATTGTTTTTGTATATTGTTGTTAATCCTTGTGTTGCAGTATGGCAGCAAATGTCGATGTTGGTGATGCAGTAAGTGTAAATGCTAGTGCTAGGCACAAAAATCCCCTACCGCCGCCAGCCTTGGGCGAAGAGCCGTCCGAACAGCAGTTATTGCCGGGAGAACTGAGTTTGACGCAATTTCTAGCTTATCGGCCCCCGACTTTTGAAGGGACTGAAACAGGGGAGAAGGCTGAGGAATGGCTAGAGAGGTTGGAGCAGATATTTGTAGCTGCCCCGTGCGCAAAGACAGCTTGGATATGGCTAGCAGAGTTTCAATTGGCCAAAAAGGCACTGATGTGGTGGAAGACCACAGTGATTGAACAGGAGGCTCAGGGTCAGGAAATCAACTGGAAGCTGTTTAGGACTCGATTTATGACCCGATACTTCTCAGCGGTGGCACGGCGGGCTAAAGAAGATGAATTCACTAGCTTGAGGCAAGGTACTATGCCGGTGTCTGACTATGCTCTCCAGTACTGTTCCGTACTTAGATATGTGCCTCATATCGCCACTAGCACCCAAGCAAAGATGAGGAACTTTATGAAAGGCTTGAGGCCGGAGTTGTATGATAGGGTGATCACTTATGGCCCTACTTGTTTTGATGACGCCCTAGCACGAGCTGAACTGGCAGAATTAGGAGTGGTTGCATATCCGACTGTGGCACCGCCTCCAGCACCATCACAGAGACCGACCCTGAAAACTTGAAACCAAGGGGCGACCATTTTAAGTCAAAGGGAAACTCATCATCTTCCAGATTCAGTGGTAGATGGCAAGATGCTCGTGGAAGGGGTGGTCGTGGAAGTAATGCTCCATCTCATAGGGGACAGTCTCAGGCTAGCAATTTTGAGAAGGTTAAGTGTTTTCTGTGCGGGGGACCCCATTCAGTGAAAGGATGCTCTGCTTGTTATGAGTGTGGGAAACATGGTCACTTGGCCCGAAATTGTCCTAACCGGGGAGGGCCACAGAACACTATGGGGAGACCTTCAGACAGGCCAGCGCAGCAGAGACCACCATTTGCACCGAGGCCATTGGGAGGACAGCCGTTGGGGCCACCTCAAGGGCAAGTGTATGCCCTCACCAGGGAGCAGGCTACAGCAGCTCCAAAGGAAGTGATAGCGGGTACGTGTTATTTATTTACACACCCTGCTTATATTTTGATAGATACAGGTGCGTCACACTCCTTTGTGTCGACGAGTTTTGTGGAGAGGCACCGTATATGCACGACTCCGTCACCCACGCCTCTTGTGGTTTCGACACCCGCTGGAAAGAGTGTGATTGCAGATCGGTTTGTTGATGGTGGCCTCATTTATTTTGAGGGCAACGAGTTGAAGTCAGATTTGATTGTTCTAGGAATGTCGGACTTCGACTGCATTGTGGGTATTGATGTGCTGAACAGATATCAGGCAGTAGTGGACTGCAGTGAGAGGACAGTACGGTTCAGATCTGATTTAGGGGTTCGGTGGACTTTTTATGGGGAGGGTTCCCGCTCAAGAATTCCGTTGATATCGGCCTTAAAGATGACTCAGTTATTGGAACGTGGGCATGAGGGTTATCTTATTTATGCCATTGACATTGCTGGAAAGAAAGAAGAGTTAAGAGTCGAAGATATACCCGTGGTTGCCGAGTTTGCCGATGTATTTCCGGAGGAGATTCCCGGATTCCCGCCGGTTAGGGAATGTGAGTTCGGGATCGAATTATTACCGGGGACATCCGCTATTTCTCGTGCCCCTTACAGGATGGCACCAGCGGAGTTAAGAGAGCTGAAAGAGCAGCTACAGGAACTACTTGATAAGGGTTACATACGCCCCAGCGTATCACCTTGGGGTGCGCCTGTGTTATTTGTGAAAAAGAAAGATGGGTCGATGAGATTGTGCATCGACTACAGGCAATTGAATAAGGCCACAGTGAAGAATAAATACCCTCTTCCGCGGATCGATGACTTGTTTGATCAGTTGCAGGGCACGAGGTTGTACAGTAAGATTGATTTGAGGTCGGGGTACCACCAGATCCGAGTTAGAGAGGATGATGTACAGAAGACAGCCATCCGGACCCGTTATGGTCACTATGAGTTTTTGGTCATGCCTTTTGGAGTGACAAACGCCCCGGCTGTGTTTATGAGCTTGATGAATCGAGTGTTCCAACCCTATTTGGATCAATTCGTCATCGTATTTATTGACGATATACTTATCTATTCTCGGAGCGAGGAAGATCACAGGAATCATTTGAGGACAGTGCTCCAGATTCTGAGGGACAATCAGTTGTATGCAAAGCTGAGCAAGTGTGAATTTTGACTGAGTAGCGTGGTATTTTGGGGCATGTGATCTCTAGTGATGGGATTTCTGTGGATCCCAGGAAAGTGGAAGCAGTGATGGATTGGTCTGCGCCTACATCTGTGCCCGAGATCCGTAGCTTCCTCGGTTTAGCGGGTTACTACCGACGTTTCGTCGAGGGATTCTCTAAGATCGCTAAGCCGTTGACGCAGTTGACTCAGAAGGGTGTTCCGTTTTCTTGGTCTGAGGCATGTGAGCAAAGCTTCCAAGAGTTGAAGCACCGGTTGACTACAGCACCTGTTCTGGTGATCCCCTCGGAGAACGAAAGGTTTGCTTTGTACACGGATGCATCACTGCAGGGATTGGGATGTGTACTGATGCAGGATAAGCATGTGGTGGCTTATGCATCGAGGCAGTTGAAGCCTCATGAGACCAGGTACCCGGTTCATGATTTGGAACTGGCGGCCATTATTTTCGCTTTGAAAATTTGGCGGCATTATCTTTATGGTACTTCTTTTACCATTTACACGGACCATAAGAGCTTGAAGTTCCTATTTACCCAAGCGGAACTGAATATGAGGCAAAGGAGGCGGATGGACTTGCTCAAGGACTATGATTGCGAGATAGAGTACCATCCAGGGAAGGCGAACCTGACAGCTGACGCCTTAAGTAGGAAGGTGAAGTATACGGCAGATGATGTTATTCAGTTATCGACCTTGATGACCTCTTGTTGTCATTTGGGATATGACTTTGATTTAGATGTATCGCCGGTGCTGGTATCGACCCTATTGGCAGAACCGGACATCTTTGAACTTATCAGGAAAGCTCAGGTGACAGACGTTGAGGTACAGAGATTGTTATCATATTTACATCTGGGTCAATTATCGAAGTTCAGAGTAGCAGAATATGGTTCCTTGAGGCTTGGTAATCGTTGGGTAGTGCCGAGGGCACCAGAGTTGCGTCAAGGAATCTTGCATCATGCTCATTGTAGCAGATTTAGCATCCATCCAGGTGGGAGAAAGATGTACAAGGACTTGTGTGATCAATTTTGGTGGAGACGGATGAAGAGAGACGTTATATCATTCGTTAAAAAGTGTCTGATTTGCCAACAAGTGAAAGCAGAAAGGCAGAGGCCCGGAGGCGAGTTGAAGAGTTTAGAGATACCAGAGTGGAAGTGGGAGCACATCTCTATGATTTCATGACCCACTTGCCAAGGACTGCCTCGGGATTCGATGCGATCTGGGTGATTGTGGATCGACTGACGAAGGTGGCTCACTTCATCCCATAATGTATGTCTTTCACATACTTAAAGATGGCCCAGTTGTATGTACGGGACGTGGTGAGATTACATGGCATCCCAGTCTCAATTGTGTCTGATAGAGACCCACGGTTCACATAGCACTTTTGGGAGGGTCTTCAATCGGCTTTGGGTATAGAAGTGAGGCTGAGTACGGCTTATCACCCTCAGACAGATGGTTAGACAGAGCGTACCATACAGACGCTTGAGGACATATTGAGGGCATGTGATTTGGAGTTCGATACTCCGTGGCAAGATTCAGTGCCACTTGTGGAGTTTTCTTACAACAACAGTTATCAGACGAGTATTCAAATGGCTCCATTCGAGGCCCTTTACGTTCGACGATGTAGGTCACCGTTGTACTGGGAAGATTTGACTAGTAAGACGGTCGGAGGACCGGAATTGATTCGTGAAATGGAAGAGAAAATCAAAGTGATCCGTCAGAAAATGAAAGCGGCTCAAGATAGGTAAGCGGCCTATGCTAATAAACGACGGCGACCATTGGAATTCCAAGTGGGAGACAGAGTCTTTCTGAAAATCTCACCTTTCAGAGGTGTAGTTCGTTTCGGTATGCGCGGGAAGTTGTCTCCGAGATATGTTGGGCCGTACGAGGTATTGCAGCACATCGGCACTTTGGCTTACCGTTTGGCCCTACCGCCGTCCTTGTCTGGTATACATGATGTCTTCCATGTATCTATGTTGAGGAAGTATGAACCAGACCCGTCTCATGTGTTGCAGCCTTCAGAGGTTCAGTTGAGTTCAGATGTATCCTATGTTGAACGGCCAATCAGAATTCTGGATCGAGAGGATCGCAGACTTCGAAGCAAGGTTATACCGATGGTCAAGGTTCAGTGGGATCGTCGGGGTGTCGAAGAGGCCATGTGGGAGACGGAACGGCATATGGTGCAGCACTACCCGGAACTATTCTCTGGTATGTGTTTATGTTTAGTTTCTTTTGGGGTAAGTGCATGCGATTTCGAGGACGAAATCTTCTAAGTAGGGGAGTATTGTGAGGTCCCCGAAATGATTAATTGTATTTAAGGCATTAATTGTGTTCATATGTTTAAATATGATTAATTATGGTGGTAATTGCCTTATGTGTTAGAATTAATTGCCATGTGGAAATGCTTGGTCATGCGGGCTCGTAGAGCATTTCAGGGTGCATGTTATGCATGTTGGGTAATTGGGTGTTTCAATGGCTTACATGTGTTGGTAGTCATTTATTTTGTGAAACATGCATTTAATTGGAATTTGGTGCATTGTGGTGAAATGTGTTTAAAATACCATGTTGGGGGTATAAATTACATCATGTTAATTGTTGGGGTACAAAATTTAAATAAAAGTTAACCCTTACCCCACCACCTCATTCCACTTTACTCTTTACACTCAAAATCCCCAATCTCTCCCAAACCCTTATTTTTCTCCTCAAACCCGATTTTTGCTCCAAAGTGGGAAGGAAGTTCTTGCAAAAGTTTCATTTTGATGATTCTTGGTAAGATTTAGTGCCTATGATGTTTATATATCACTTCTTGATGTTCTTGAAGTGTTTGGTTGAGTTTTGGAAGGGTTTTAAAAGGGTTTGAAATGGGTTTGTTTGGGTTAGTGTGATTTTTGGTGGGATGTTGGATTTTTAGTGGTTTTATGATGTGTGTTGAAGGTTTTAAGTGTTTTAATGTTTTTGAGTTGTTGGTATAAATGGTGTTGGGGTTGGTGAAGGTTTAATTGTGCAAAAATGGTGTTTTTCGTGGTACAGGGGCTGGCGATCGATCGCCCGTTTTTGGCGATCAATCGCGAGCAGGCAGTAGGCTCCAGAAGCCTTTGGCGATCGATCGCCACTTTTGGGCGATCGATCGGTGAGCTTGGCGATCGATCGCGCCAAAAGTGGCGATCGATCGCCGAAAGCAAAAATTTGTTGGTTCGGGCAGTGTGATCTCGCGATCGATCGGGACGTCTTGGCGATCGACCGCGAGACACACAAAAGTGTGTTTTTGGCATTTTTATGGAATTTTTGGATAATGGACTATAATTGGCATCTAATATTGATTTGTATGGTTGTGTAGAACCATCCCAGGTACCAACAACATCGAGGAGATAAAGTTATACAACTTCTCCACTTTTGAAACTAAGGTACGTAGTGAGACGTACGAGCATCGGACGGTAAATCGTGTTACAACTTTAATGATGCATATTGTGAATAGTGTGTCCTTATATGTGATGGAATATGTGAAATGATAGTGTTATATCATGATATTGGAATCAATTCTGTTTGATTATTGTGGTAGAATTGATGAATGTTCTGGTAGCCTTTATCTCCGAGGGAGGGAGGTACTTCCCGCTGTTATATGAAGCGATGGTAGTATGATATTTGCCGCTGTCATGTCTAAGCGAAGTAACATGCCGCTGTCATTGTCGAAGCGAGGGATATCATATGATGCCGCTATATGTCGAAGCGAGGGGTCCTAAAATTCCGCTGTTGTATTGGGACCGGAACAGTCACAGTTATAGTGATTAATGTAGAATATTGTGGATATAATTGGAAACGCGTTATCGATCGTTATATCGTGAACTAATGATTTTGTGCAAAAGTTGTGAAACAGGAACAACAATGAAATGTGCTAATGTGGTGGTCAAGGAGCATATCTATTATTTGTCGCATACGCTTAATTATTTTATTAAGTTGAATTGTGTTAAGTGGTGATATATATGCTCATGGTGAGTTGTTCCTGTAGGTACGCTTTTGGACAAAAGGGGCTAAGGGTTGGGTTGAGCTGTGAGCTGAAGGAGACTTGAAAGAATATAGAATACAGGATTTTTGTTAATCTTAACATTCATTTTCGGAATGTAATTAACTAACTATTGAAGTTTTATTTTTGGCCTGTAATTACATTGAGCTCACATAACAACCAGAACTCTAAGATGTCTCTAATACATATTTAGCCCTGTTTATATTTTGATTTCACCGTTAAGGAACTAGGGTCCTTACATCAATGAACATCAGCCTGACCAGATCGAAGTTTCACATCGATCTCAACTATTATCAGATCAAAGCAGACAAGGCTGAATAAGATTTGCTCTTCAGTCCTAATAACTAACGGCTATTTATTGAAGCATTTAATGTTGCAATTAATGCTGAAAAAGACCAAGGACTGAAGATTACCATAAAAGGTAAGAAGACAAAGAAGAGCTTACCTGATAGTCGCCGAAAGCATGAACCAGAATGGCAAGTGCCCAAAAGTATAAGACTGTAGCTTACTCAGAGTTTGAGCAGAGTCAAGAGTTGTACATAAAGGGAAATAATGTCGTTGGTACATGCAACTATATAAGGATGCAACAGAAGAGCTCAAGATAGAGTCTGATCAATCGAAAAACGCAAAAGAAAGCTAAACAACACAAGCTTACAAGCTCAGACATTCTCGAGCTGAAAATCTTCATAAGCACAAGCATATTGTAATACTTGATCATCTTAGGATCATTGTGTGCATAGACTAAATTAGTCTATCTTTTGTATTCTGTACTAAGATAGAGAAGTGAGAATCAATTGTAACTGTCAGACAGAGTGTGTCTGAACAGATCGAGAGACTAGGAGTTTCAGTCTGGTAGTGAGGTAAATCCAGCTGAATCGGGTTTGTACAACAGGATTGTATAAATCAAAGTCTTCTAGTGGAATCCTTCCTTAATTGGAAGAAGGAGAGACGTAGAGGGATTACACCACCTTCGAACTTCCAGAAATATATTCTGCCTTTTATCATTCTGCACTCATTTTACTATTCATCCCATCGAGCCGTTCTTACTAGCCTAAGAACAGACCGTTCCGCACTAAATTATTCAGTGGTCTGTTCTGCAGAAAAGTTAATTAAGAAAAAGATTTCTTTCACTAATCCGAAAGAAATCACAAAGGATTATTTTTAATAGGAGTGTTCATTCACCCCCCCCCCCCCCCCCCTCTAAACACTCCGGACCGATCCTAACACTGATCTTTTTTTATTTTTCAAACTCTTCGTCGTGGCGATCGATCATTGATAATTCCCGATCGATAGTGATAAATTTCTGGACCAAGGTGATCGATTGCCCTTATATACTGATCGATCGTGAATGTGTACTGGTCCGAGGCGATTGATCGCCTAAATGTTGAGATCGATCGCGCTTCTGAATTTTCAACCTTTGGCAATTTCGTCCCTCCTTTTTCGTGTTTGCTCGGTTTGATCCTTTTTCATCAATTATAGCTTATTTCCTACACTTTTATGCATTTGGACCTGGATTCCTAAAATATACAATTATATACCAAAAGGCGTATTATTTCCAGGAATCACTACAAAAACGTCCCTAATCTTATATAAAATTAAGTGTAAAAATCACACTTATCAACTCCCTCAAACTTAAACTTTATCGTCTCGAGCAAGAAATAAGATCAAAAAGTAGAGTTCAATATTGACGATTCAAATAAACCAATTCGCAAGTCAATCATGTAGCTCAGACATCTCACTTACAGACAAACAAAAATTAATCAGATTGTGTTTTCTCCTAGATCAAGCAACATATCTCCAAATCAAAACGTGTGTGTGATATTATCACTTTCAAGTTCCATGCAAATTTCATAGATCAAATCATGCTAGTCAATGAAAAGTAAGATTATCGTTGAGCATTCCATAGACCTATTTTCAAACAACTTCTCCACTAATGTAGTCACTCCCTAGACTTGGATCAATAGGTCTTTTTAAGCTTGTAACGTTAGACTTAGGTGTTTGGCTTCAAATAAAAAGATAGGATAGCACAAATAAAAGAGTATAATCATGTAAAGTTCAAATTTTTAGCACAACTTGAGCTTCTCTTCTTTTTCTCTTTTAGCTTGGCCTCTTTGGGTCTTATTTAGTCACTTTTTTTCACCACTTTTTTTCACAAGGCTTTTATCTATCTTTTTTTTTCCTCATTCATCAATTTTTCAACAATAGCTCATCCAAATGTAGCAATTCAAGTGCATGTAATGAGAATCATTATACTCTCTTAGGGTAAGGATAATTTTTTTCAATAAGCTCAAATAGGTAGGTAAAATGAGTTGCCAGAAAATGTTGAATGTGACTAATAGTATGTTAAACATACGACATTCTTTTTCAATTAGGCTCAACATGGGACACTAGAGATTGATATATATCATGGTAAGCTTGAAAGGCTCAAACGGTCCAAAGATCGCCTAAATCATTTCCAAGTCAACTTCAAACTATAAAATTTTGCCTCAAAGTGTCATCATCAATAGTTTCTAAGGTACTCTAAGATGCTCAAAACAATTCATCAAGTTCACAAATATTATTACTACTCCAAATGCAATTCACAAGATTATACTCAAATGTGCTTAATAAATTCCTCATCTTAGACATGCTACTCACAACAAGATATTCACAAACAAGTCTTACAATCATCACAACTCAAGTTGACATGCATAGTGAGACTAATATCATCATGGAATAGACAACCACTATGATTTATTCTTATCTTACTAATTGAACTCATTTTCAAGAAAAAAATTTATTGGTGCTCAAGAAACGATCTAATTCCATATAAAAAGCATGACACAGTAATGCACTACTCCCCCAAACTTAATTCATGCATTGTCCTCAATGTACTAGGCATGAAAAATGAGACAAAGCATTTACCTTTGACAACGACCGGCAGCGATCGTTGTCCAATTCCTCATCAGCTCATGGGGAAAAGTAATGGAACATAACACAGCACGCATGGAGTCTCACCAAAAATCAAAAACAAAACAAAAGCAAACCAAAACACCCAAAAGCAAAGCAAAAAGATAAGAAAAAGTTCTTGATTTATAGTCTCAAGCTAGACTTTTTACCATGTAAGCTCAAGTGCCGCAAGGGCCAATAGGGGACGATTTTCCATCCTCCATGTGGTAATGTCGTAACCACTTCTCTTTCACAGTAAATAGTGCCCCGTGGTCATCTCTCAGTTTGAAGGTGTCGAATGGTAGAATGTCGACAACTTTGAATGGTCCAGCCCATGATGCATCAGACTTCCATGGAAAAAGTCTCATCTTTTTCCTATTCATTAATATCGAGTATCCTACACAAAAATTACCTCCTCTTTGTTGGCCATTCGATGTGACCTCCACCTTTTTCTCACTCTTAACCTACATCGCATCAACAGATAGTGTATCAATTATATTGACACTAAAACATCGGTGTTCAGTGTGTGTGGTGTTCACAACTTTGAACTTATCATAAGTAACTTGATCCCCCCTACTCGAGGATCAACTTCCCTTCTTGGACATCAATCAATGCCCTTCAAGTAGCTAGGAACGGTCTTCCTAGTATTAATGTCATGTCTGCCTCCTCCTTTATGTCTAACACCATGAAATCCACCGGAATGATGAATTTGTCGACTTTGAGTGGTACATCCTCAACTATCCCATGAGGGTACTTGATGGATTTGTCCGCCATCTGCAGTGAAACATTGATTGCTTTGAGTTCTTGACACTTGACCCCAAATCACATAAAGATTTACTAAAAGATTTAGAATTTATTTTGCAAGGTATAGTGAAACTCCCTAGATCCTCTAACTTTGGAGGTGAATCATTTTGAATGACAGCAGAACACTCCTCAGTTAAGTTTATCATCTCGTACTCTCCTAGTTTCTGCTTTTTTGACAGAATCTCCTTTAAAAACTTAGCATAATTCGGCATGTGCCGAATAGCATCAATGAAAGGCATCTCAATATGGAGATTCTTTATCAATTCTAAAAACTTAGCATCTATTTTTGCTCTCTTATATGCAGCGGGGAATGGGGGTGGGATATCTACCTTTGCAGGTGTGATGGATGTAGGGGTCTTAGTAGACTTACCTTTGTCGCGTGTTTGTCCCTCTTCTTGCTTGATGTTCGTCAATACTTTTAACTCAACTTGTACATCCTTCTTCTCAGCGACCTCCTTTCCACTCCTCACCATGATAGCATGGACTTGCTCCCTAGGATTTGTCTCGGTGTCACTAGGAAGTGCTCCTTGTGCTCGTCCAGCTACGATCTTTGCTAGTTGTCCCACTTGGACTTCCAAGTTCTTTATCGATGCCTCGTGATTGTTCCTTGTTTCAGCTGACGATATGAACTTGGTTAAGATCTCCTCCATGCTTGGATTTGGTGCATATCCCGGTGGTGGTTGGGTATAGTTCCTCGGCCCAGTATTGCATGTATTTGGGTAGGGATATGTCTGTGGTGGTCGGTTCCCTACAAAATTAACAGCTTCATTAGTTGTAACAAAAGGGTTAGCTACTTGGCATTTAGTGCTCCGATGCCCTCCTTGGCAAAGCTCGCATGTAATAGTTTGAACTTGCATTGCATGCATGCTCAAACTATCGATCTTCTTGTTAAGCGCCTCCAACTGGGCAGCTAGGGCAGTGACTTCACTCACTTGATACAATCCGACTTGCTTCTTTGGCACGTTCCTTTCAGACTGCCATTGACAGCTATTAGCAGCCATCTCCTCCAACAGCGTATAAGCCTCCTCCGGCGTCTTCCTCATCACAGTTCTCCTAATGCTGCATCAATCATAGAACGGTTATCAGAAAATAAACCGTTATAAAATATTTGTACCTGCAGCCAGATAGGGAGGCCATGATGTAGGCATCTCCGCAGCGCTCCCATGCTTTGTACAACGTCTCTGGATCGTATTGTGCAAAAGTCGTGATGTCATTTTGTATCTTGGCCGTTTTGGATGGTGGAAAGAACTTTGACAAGAATAATTGTGACGTCCCATCCCACATAGTAATAGAACCTTTAGGAAACGATTGCAACCAAGATTTAGCTTTATCTCGTTAAGAAAAGGGAAACAAACATAACTTGATGGCATCGTCAGTAACGCCATTATGCTTGAATGTATCACAAATCTCCAAAAAAGTTGGAGATGTGGGCATTTGGATCGTCAGTAGCTGCTCCCCCAAACTGGACCGAATGTTGGATCATCTGTATGATAGCATGCTTGATCTCAAAATTGTTCGTCTGTATGATTGGTCTCGTGATACTCGACAGTGATCCATGGAATGAAGGGTGGACGTAGTCCATAAGTGATCTAGCAACTGGTGGTACTGGAACCTCCTCATTATTAGCTATGTGTGCTCTGGCTCGAGTGTAGGCTTGCTACTCCTTAGCATGCACCAAAAGATAACCTAAAAAAAATTCACAAAAGAACAAGAACAGTAGAAAAGCAAGAAAATCGAAAATAACAATAGAGAAAAAAAAAGAAATGACTAAACTATAGTCAACTAATCTCATTTGATATTATTAAAACTAGTTCCCGGCAACGGCGTCAAAAACTAGATCGCTATTATTTTAAACAATGTTTTTCAGTGTAGCGATTGCGTACCGCAAGTGCACGGTGTCATGTTTTAGTATAATGATATGAAAAGTACGGATTGTCGATCCAACGAGGACTAGGAAATAAGTACCAAACTCAATCAATTTAACTATATTTAGCCTACGAAAATTGGTTGTGATTAATTAACTAAATTGACTAATTAACTCAATAATTAACCCAAACAAACAGTAGAGAATGAGAATAAAATTGATAGAGACAATTATCAAGAATTTCGGTTCACCCATGCAATCCCCCACAATTTGCCTATTAGTTAATAATCGAATTCAAACAATCTAAGGTGACTAGTTTTCCTAAAACACTTCTTATACCTTGGTCCGGCTATAACAAATCTAATACTAACGTTGCAATAAGCTACTCCCGTATCCTTATTGAACAATTAATATTGTAAGTTGATCAATGAAACTTCTAGCTTTCGATTACTAGATATCTATAACTATCACACGTGTATTTTACTTAATCTCTCGATATCAGTCTGAAATCCACGGCATAAATCACTATATCGAATCACAATTTTATCTCTCGATCTCAATTGTAATTATTATCATTCAAGGATGGCCAAACCCTTAAAAGCATGAAGAACAATGCTCTATGCACTTAAATATATAAGAATCAATCAAAACATTCAATTTAAATCATGGGTTCAAAACATGGGATCCCCTAAGTCTTGATAACAAACTTAGCCTAGAAACATATTTAAAATCAAATGCAAAATCTTTTTCGACATCAAAAGCATAAGTAAATCAAATAGAAACAAACAAAGTTTAGAAATACGCATAAACTAGCGATGTTGACTCCACTTCGTCGATCCATAGCCTCGTCTCTCGCTATTTTTCTTTGTGATGTACGTGATTGATCTTCACTTCCTTTTTGTACTTGAAGTCTTCGTTCGTCCGTTTAATTCTCGTCTCAGAATTTGTGTAAATATTTTCGTCTCCTCCCTTTCGTATCTAATCTCCCTTCCCGTTTGTGGGATCCTCATTACTTAATCCATTATATATCAGTTCATTATACATATGTGAGTAAGAATTAAGTAACAGATACACTGATTAAGAGTTTACTCATGTTAGGTTGGTACAATACTTACACAAATCCTATCATAATATACATCATATGTATAGTAAAACAACCTAGACTAGTACAACTCCTATGCAGTGGTTAAACTCGCAGCGGAATAGACTCACAATCCTGTCCTCCCACGTCTATGAGTCCTAATCACACAACATGAGTATAGATAAACAACTATCCCAGTGCGATATCAATAAAAACATAAACGATAAAGCACTATAAACATCAAATATGATTGTCATGTATCATGCATCATCAAATGCAAATATGTCATGACATGTCTCATTCCTCATCCTGTTATAACCAGACCAATATGATATATCTATCTCAGCTCAATATGTCAGTGGAACCTCCTCACAGCTTCATATTAGCAGCGCATATCATAGTACCATCCCCACATGTTATAATAGCCAGAGCATATACCCAACCGGCGTATATATCTCATGTCAAAGCATATTTAGCATACCTATCGTGGCAACAATCCCAGCCAAAGCATATGTCCAACACTGGCATATCTATCGTGGCACTGATCTCAGCCAAAGCATATGCTACACATCTATCATGACATTCATCTCAACAATATAATATCATGAATGCACATGCATATGATGTCACTAATCATATGATACCATGTTCACATCATCATCACAACAATATCATATACTCGTACGTCAAAACGTACCTGTTCTACGACACAAACGTTATAAATTAGGCGTCAATGTCTAACCGCCTCGTTGCCCCATCCCCTGTGATGATGCTATAACAATATGAACAATATAACATGTTACAATAGGCTTCAAAATCAAATTCTACAAAAATATAACATATTTCAAAATCTTGACCTTGGCGATCGTTCGCCACATTTCACTGATCGATCGCCAACATGTTCTGTTTCAGCGCGATCGATCGCCACTTTCTCACGATCGATCGCCAAATTGTTCTGTTTCCTCACAACCGATCGCCTGATTTTCACCGATCGATCGCCAACATGTTCTGTTTCAGCGCGATCGATCGCCACTTTCTCACGATCGATCGCCAAATTGTTCTGTTTCCTCACGACCGATCGCCTGATTTTCACCGATTGATCGCCATATGTTTTTCATCGCCTTATTATTTCTCTGTTCTCAGCGATCGATCGCCATAGGGCTCGCGATCGATCGCCAATGTTCAGAACATTCAGAACATGGCGATTTTGAGCTTATCTCCATGGTTCTTCTTCTACTACTCAAAAATTCACATTCCAAAGTGTTATTTGGATGATATCCCTTCAGTTAGACATGTTTCCATATCATTACAACTCAATTATTTGCATAATAACAAGTAGGAATTCCAACCATGAACACTTGGTACTCAATTTGCACATAACTCATAGATCACTACATAACTAAGCTTAAAATCATTAAATTCTTACCAAGTAGATTGAACTCCAAGTGAAATACAAGTTTTCAAGGAAAGTATTCAGGCCAAAACCAAGAAAAGAGACAAGAGAGAGGAAGGGTTTGAGAGAGATTGTGTAGAGATTTGTAGGTGTGTTTTGGTGGATTATGTGTTTCAAATCTGAAACCATGCTTTATATACTCACCAAACACACCAAATTCAACTCAAATGCAAATGCAACTCCCCTCAAATTCATGTCCACTTGCTATGCAACTACCTGTATGTTATTACTACATAATTCACAACCATGTAGATGTATGTTAAACTACAAGTTGATATCACCCCCTCTACTAGTCCCATCTCTCCTATACTTCTCATATTTCAATTATGTATCATCCCAAGTCTAGTATTGCTTTCTAATTGGTGTCATTTCATCATATAATGAAAGTTCATATTCGTATCATACTCGGTTCCACCCGAACTCGAGTCCACAGCATACCGTACTTAATGCGTAATTACACAAAAATCATAGCTAACATGTATACGTCATATCGAGGCATGACACCGTTACTCTTGCTGCTCTCCAATATTTAAGTCTGTTCTTTCTCTGTACGTCACTCTCTTTTTGCTCACGTCTATTCTTCTTCTTCTTCAATCTGCTATATCTCCAATATTTACGTAACTCTTCCCACGTACGTTGCTTCCTCCAACAACCTGTTGCTCACGTAATCCTTACGTAACTTCTCAAAATTCGGTTATATGAAGTTTCATTTCTTCCTGCCTCTTATTTTATAATCTGATCTTTTTTTGTTTTTCAAACTCTTCGTCCCGACGATCGATCACTGATAATTCCCGATCGATCGTGATAAATATATGGACCAAGGCGATCGATCGCCCTTATATACTGATCGATCGCGAAAGTGTATTGGTCCGAGGCGATCGATCGTATAAATGTTGAGATCGATCGCGCGTCTGAATTTTCAACATTTGACGTTTTCATCCCTCCTTTTTCGTGTTTGCTTGGTTTGATCCTTTTTCATTTATAGCTTATTTCCTACACTTTTATGCATTTGGACCTGGATTCCAGAATATACAAATATATACCAAAATGCGTAATATTTTTCCGGAATCACTACAAAAAACGTCCTAATCTTATATCAAATTAAGTGTAAAAATCACACTTATCATCTTCTAGTGGAATCCTTCCATGACGTGAAAGAAGGGGAGACGTAGAAGGATTACACCACCTTCGAACTTCCATAAACAAATGTTTGTTTATTTACTTTACTTGCATATCTTTAAATGTCTTTCAAATGGTTAATCGGTTATAGAGCAGGTTATTTCAAGTGTCTTCGGCTCGGTTTTGTAACCGAACTCGATATAATCTCTCGGTGCATCATTTCAAGAACACAAACTATTGAAGCTCAAGTTAGTTGAACTCGCATGTGGACTGGCCACCCACCCATATCGATCCTGACAGTATGCTTTATATAATAGATACACATTCACTTATTCAATGCTCGCCTGTGAGCATTCTGATGTGTATATGGGTTGTATAAAGGTTATGAGCTTTTATCTTTTCATTTATGTGTTGCATGCAATCAATTAAGGGAATTGCATAATGAATTGAGAACATATTAGTGTGTTATGAGGTGCATACTTATGCAAGTTGAACTGTATGAGAATTAACAATAAGAGAATTGGTGTCAAAATTTTATAGATGTCATGTTAATGCTCTAGAAGCATGTATAAGAATTCCCTAATGGCATGAATGTATGCACTAACATATGTGATAATGCACTAATAGTGGGCTAAGGTAGCGAGGGCCTTACAAAACACTATATGATCTTTTAGCTGCAGAACAACAACATAAGAAAATATAGCCTTGTGGAGGCAAGTGCAAGAACAAGTGATAAAATTGAACTAAAATATTGTGTGACGTCCTAGATCCACATAAAGCAAATGCTTCATAACCAAAACACCACATTCTATTATAAAATCTCAGCTACAAAAAAATTCCAATGCATCAACTCATACAAACTGAACATATAAAATTTGAGAACAAATTTTTTTTTGAAGACACGATCATTTATTTAAATTCTTTGAACTCCATCTGATAATTTCATGATTTTCATCATGTCTTCGAACATAGCATTGAGTTCTAAATGAAGTAGTAAACACGAAAAATCTCAAAATATTACAAAATCATTCACCCAAACACAAAAGACAGAACAGAGACACAGGGAATGAAGAACCCCACTAAAAAACTGAAGACGTGATAAACATTTTAGTGCGATGAAATAAACCTGCACCTCCAAAACCACGATCAAAATCAATCTAGCCCAAAATTTTGATAAAAAATCTTAAACGCCTCTAACAAAATAAAATTCTAAATCCTGAATTAAACATACCGGAATAAACCCACTCAAAATTCAGTAAGATTATCGACACTTTCAGTAGATGGTGAAACTTACACCTATCTACAACTACCCAATAACAATTATGTGATGTCCCTTAAATGATTAAGTGCAATTGAACATTATTTATAAAATGTGAGGATTATGGTGTTAATTTTTGTGTTGATTTTATAATAATGGGAAATGCTTAGTCATGCAATGGTCATGATCTGATAATGCATTTCAGGGTGTATGTGATATATGTGTGGGGAATTTGAATTATGGCATGGTTTATTTGGGGTGGGTGTTGTCCGTTTTGGTAAAGCATGTTTAATTGGAATTTGATGTATTTTATTGAATAAATGCTATAAAATATCATGTGAGGATATTTTAATACATCATGCTAAATACCGGGACAAAAACTTAACCCACTCATAACCACCCCCCTCAACCCATACCCATCTCTGCAGACAAGCATGCCCATACTCTTCTTTTTGACCCCCCACCACTCCATCTTTATCACTCCTTTTCCCCAACTTCTTTCCCTCATTTTTCATCCAGCATCTGAGCAACAGAGGGAGTGTAAAGCTTGGGAAATATTGGCCTTTTTCTTGCTAAGGAAGTGGGGCAAAAGGGGTAAGGAATCATTTTGTGTTTTGGTTAAATTTTGGTTGAGTTTTGATAATGTATTGAGTAGAAATGGCATGTATGGTAGTATTCTTAATGGAATTTGTTACTGTGTAGTTTCATGGTAGTATAATGGAGTATTTTACATGTTAATTTGTTGGGGTATAATGGTTTATGGTGTGTTCTATGCTAGCCTTGGGTATATGCTCGAAAATGGTTGTTTCTCGCGTTTACAGGGCAGCTCGATCGATCGATAAGCTCCCTCCGATCGATCGCGCATGGCAGATGAAATTTTGGGAAGATAATGCTCCGCTCGATCGATCGGTAAGATCAGCTCGATCGATCGAGCGAGGCAGCGAGTTGGGCACCAAAACCTATCATCTCCCGATCGATCGAGCTCGAAGTGCCGATCGATCGAGAGGCTTGAAATGTTGAAAAATATGGAACTTTGTAATTTGATAGGATTTTGGTTATGGGACTATGAATTGGCTTTAATATTGGTTTGTGTGTTTGTGTAGAACCATCCCAGGTGGAAACACAGCCAAGGAAGTAAAGTTCTACCACATCTTACTTTTGGAAAGGTACGTAGAAGAAGTACGGGTACCCAACGGTAACATGTAATTTATATACGCATTGGGATATGCATTGTGGATGCAAGTGTATATTCAATTGTGCATTGTAGATGCAAATACATGTTGATCTATGCATTATGATTGCATATGTATATGTTGATTGATTGGTGCACATCCCATGATCATGGTTATATTCGAGTGATGATTTTAATGCTTCGCCGCTGTCACTTGAAGCGATGATAGAATACTTGCCGCTGTCATATTATAGCGAGGAATGAATATTTGCCGCCAAATGTTGAAGCGAGGGTATTGTCGCATGTCGGATTTGAGCGAGGTTATTCAATGCCGCTAATATGTCGAAGCGAGGGGTATTGGTGTCGCTGTCATGACATGCGAGGTGCATTAAAATACACTGTTATAACAGACTAGAGATTGGTAATTGGTGATATGTCATGACATTTGTAAAACCATTGAATAATCCATTTATTACACTCACGAGTTATTATACAGGGACAACTAAAAAGGGGGCGTTTAAAATGCAATTGGGAAACAGGAAGTGTTTCATATTTACGATTTCTGCATTTACGCTTTTAATCATGTTATGCTTAATATAGATTATTATATGCTCATGATTTGGGAGCTGTCCTTGTAGGTACATATTGGCATAAAGGGGGCTAAGGTCGGGTTGACGCAGTGAGCTAGCGAGGAGGGCTTTTGGTATAGAAGCTGTGATTCTTTTGTATAGTTTCTACTCTATGAGTAGTGTAAATCTATAGGATTAACATTTTTTTGTTAGGAATGTAATTAATCCATTTGAAAGTATTTATCTTGGCATGTAACCCTTAAAGCTCAAGGCCTCAACACGGAATTTTTTTATACTCTGATAATATACTTTAGCTCTACTTAAGTCCTTATTTTACACTTAAGGAACTAGGGTCCTTACATTAGTGGTATCAGAGCAGTGATTAGAGAAACCGGGAATGATTGAAGGATAGCCTTAGCAATTTATTGGCTGGGAATTACATATGAGCATGTTTATGCATATAGTGCATATTGGTATATAATTGTTATACTAACATGCTTTTATTATTCATGTTGTCTAACGGTGAAATATATGTATTGTTTCTTGAATTGTTGTTAACCCTTGTATTACAGCATGGCGGCCATAAATTTGGGGAATCTTAATGAGGAGGTGGGCGATGTGGGAAGTGTTAACGCTAGCATTGCTCAGACGAATCCTCTACCACCACCTGTTGTGGGTGTGGAACGTGTTGTACAGTCGTTATTGTTGGGTGAGCTGAGTCTGACACAGTTCCTAACCTCCATCCGCCTAGAGTCAAGGGAACTGAGACTGGGGAAGAGGCTGAGGAATGGTTAGAAAGGATAGAGCAGATCTTTGTGTCGACACCCTGTGCCAAGACTGCCTGGCTGAGGTTAATGGAATTCCAACTACGAAGAAGTCCTCCATGTGGTGGAAGACTACTGTAATGGAGCTGAGAGCTCAAGGAGTACCTATTGATTGGAGCCTGTTCAGAACTCGGTTTTTGAATCGATACTTCTCAGCTGCTAGAGAACTGAAAGAGGACGAGTTCACCAGCTTGAAACAGGGCAGTATGACTGTCTCAGACTACGCCATGCATTACTCGTCACTGTTGAGGTATGTCCCTCACGTTGCTAGCAATGGACATGCCAAGATGAGGCACTTTTTGAAGGGTCTGAGACCGGAGTTATTTGACCGGGTTATCTCTAATAACCCTAGCTCTTTTGATGATGCTCTTACTAGAGCAGAGCTAGCAGAAATCGGAGTTGGGGCTTGTGCTGATACTATACCCCCACATGTGACACCGCAGAGGTCAGTTGCCGACAGCCTGAGACCACGAGGAGAACAGTTTAAGCCTCGCGGAGCTTCTTCGTCTTCTCAATTTAGTGGAAAGAAGTCCTAAAACCAGAAACAGGAGAATCGAAGAGGCAATGTGCCAACCAACCGGGGACCGATGCAAGGGGACTGATAGGCTTAGATTTTAAGTGTTTTTAGCTGTAATTTATTCCCATTTTTCGTACTTTTTCCTGGATGATATTATGCTTTTTGGTGTTTATTTGTTTGTTTCAGGAAAATAGGTCGGAAGTGGAAGAAATGAGCTAAAATGAAGAAAACGGGCGAAATCGAGGCGAAAAAGAGATCAAATGAAGAAGTTGGATTTTTCAAAGTCTCGATCGATCGAGATTAATTCTCGATCGATCGACCAGGCAGAGTGTTGAGCATCAAATTATTCAAAGCACCGATCGATCGAGATTTTGTCTCGATCGATCGATCGAGGCAGAGACTTCAGCAACAAATTTTGAGAATTGTCGATCGATCGGAAATATACTTCGATCGATCGAGCGAGGCAGTGAGTTGAAAAGGCTGAAGTGAACAGTGTACCAACCGATCGAGAAATATTTTCGATCGATCGAGACTCGAATTTTTGAAAATCTTATCTTCCATATTTGAAAGATTTTTTCGGGGGATAAAAAAGGTGGATCTCTTCCATTCCAGAGATATCTTAGATCAGACGAAATTTCTCCACAAAAAGAGAACCCTAGCCGCCCCCTAGCCGCCGCCAAGGAGAGCCATCTTCTCCGGTTTTCGTCCGAGCTTGAGCGTACAATCCGGAGTGCAAGGAAGGAGCAAGAGAAGAAATCTCGGTGCAACGCACGGATTCATTCCAGCCATTTATCGTATTTCTAAACTTTGATTTATTTCATTTTAATTTTCATTTGATGTTTTTGAGGTCGAGAGACGATTAAACTTCTTATGTATTTGATTTGAATTAAATCTAGTTTATTTTATTGAGATTTAGTATCATTGTGTTTGATTTATTGATTCAATTGTGTTTGAGTGTATTGATTCCTATTGTTCATGAATTAATTGCTTGTTACGATCAAAGCCTAGCTAACTTTGATTGACTCTGAGAGTTATAACCAAGATCGAGAGATAACGTTATAGCACACTCTATTAATTCATGAAGTATGTTTAAGATTGAGATCGAGAGATAAAATAACATACGTGAACACTTTGAATCGTGAGATTGAGAGTAACGAGGTTTTGAAGATTTATGCAATATCGAAATAGTAAATAAGTGAACGAGAGTTACTTATTCTAGTTTGATATTAGTTTCTTTACAGCTTGAGAGAGTGTTTAGAATATTCATTGAAAACCTTTCACCTTAAGAATCAATTGTTTAGTAATTGATTAGTCAAATGAATCAGTAAAGATAGCACAGTTGAGCGAAGACCTTGATAAATTTCTCGAGCGACATTCCTTTGCATATCCGGAACCCAAGTCATTTTGTTTATTCTTGTTTCTTTTGTTTTATTTTGATTTAATTTTGCAGTAGTTAATTATTCCATCTTTAATCGTAGGCTAAATATAATTTTGCTAGTCTTATTTGGTACTTATACATTAGTCCCTGTGGATTCGACAACCCTTACTTAAATTTCACTATACTAAAACTTGACAACCGTGCACATGCGGTTTAGCATCGCGTTACAATCTAAAAATCTTTTGTTTAAAAATAAAGCGGTCAAGTTTTTGGCGCCGTTGTCGGGGACTAATCTGTATAATATCATACGAGATTAGTTAATTGTAATTTAGCCAATTTTTAATTATTGCGTTTTTGTTTTTGTTTTTCATTTTCATTTGTTGATTTTTGTTAATAATTTTGTATTTTTGTTGTTGTCTCCTTTTGTCTATTCAGTACAGGAAGCATTCAGTTTTAGTGCATGCTTAGAAGAGAGGAACCCATTCTCGAACCGTTTGATCCAGAGATAGAGAGAACTTTACTAAGAAGATTACAAGCAGCTCGAGAAATGGCTGACAATAACGAAGCACAGAATCCGAGATCAATGATGGACTTTGCACAGCCGGCATTTCATGGATCTTTATCCAGTATAACGAGGCCGACGATTCAAGCAAACGACTTTGAGATCAAGCCGGCGATTATCCAAATGATACAGCACTCTGTAATGTTTGGGGGAGCTGCCACTGACGATCCGAACAATCACATCTCCAACTTTTTGGAGATTTGTGACACGTTTAAACATAATGGCGTCTCCGACGACGCCATCAGGTTAAGGCTCTTTCCTTTTTCATTACGAGACAAGGCTAAATCATGGTTGAATTCACTACCTGCAGGTTCAGTAACAACATGGGAAGGGATGACAAAAGCATTTTTATCGAAGTACTTTCCCCCTTCCAAGACAGCAAAGATGCGGAACGATGTCACGACATTTGGGCAGTTCGACCCTGAGACGTTATATGAAGCGTGGGATCGTTTTAAAGAATTGTTAAGGAGATGCCCACACCATGGTCTACCCATATGGCTGCAGGTACAAACTTTCTATAATGGTTTGTTTTCTGCTAACCGTTCGATGATAGATGCAGCATCTGGGGGATCAATAATGCGGAAGACACCGGAAGAAGCATTTGAACTATTGGAGGAAATGGCGTCCAATAGCTATCAGTGGCAGTCAGAGAGGAACACGCCATTGAAACCAATAGGAGTCCATCAAGTGGTTGAGATTAATGCTCTTTCGGCTCAGTTGGAAGCTATGAACCGGAAGATAGACAGCATGGGAGCAGCAGCGATGCAAGCTCAAGCTATCTTCTGTGACTTGTGTGGAGGCGGTCATCCGAGCATCGAGTGCCAGGCAGGTAACCCATTCTTGCAAACTAATGAAGTGGTGAATTTTGTAGGTAACAGGCCACCCAACAATCCATAATTGAACTTATACAACCCCGGGTGGAGGAATCATAACAATTTTAGGTGGTCCAACAAAGAGAATGTGTTAAATCCACAGCTACAACCGGGAGGATCGAATAAACCGAGTATGGAAGAGCTAATAGCCAAGTACATAGCATCAACTGAAACCAGGATGACAACTCAGGATGCATCAATAAAGAACTTGGAAGTGCAAGTGGGTCAGCTCGCATCATTAATTTCAGGACAAACGCAGGGCACGATATCAATTGGGACATTGAAGAATCAAACCGAGCAAGCAAAGGCCATTGAATTAAGGAGTGGAAAAGAGATAAGACCGCAAGCTGAAGAAGAAGAGAGTCATGGAGAGACTTCTGAAGGCAACGATAAGACTAAGGAAAAGGCAACGGAGAAAGGTAAGAATTCTAACACTACACCAATCACACACACTGATAGGATAGTAATTCCTCCCCCATTTTCAGCAGCATTAAAAAGGGCTAAGATGGATGCAGAATTTGGTAAGTTCTGGAAGTATTTAAGAAACTGCATATTAATATTCCATTTGCTGATGCTTTACTTCAGATGCCTAGTTATGCTAAGTTTTTGAAGGAAATTTTGTCTAATAAGCGAAAGCTGGGTGAATATGAAACGGTAAGCTTGACAGAGGAGTGCTCAGCAATTGTGCAAAATAAAATGCCTCCAAAGTTAAAAGACCCAGGGAGTTTTACTATACCTTGCACCATAGGATCAGTATCTTTTACAAAGTCATTATGTGATTTGGGTGCTAGTATAAATTTAATGCCATTTTCTATTTTCAGGAAGTTGGGGCTAGGAGAGCCAAAACCTACTAAGGTTTCACTACAATTAGCAGATCGATCCATCACATACTCCAGGGGTATCATTGAATACGTCTTAGTCAAAGTGGATAAATTCATCTTTCCCGTTGATTTTCTGGTACTTGATATGGAAGCAGATTCAGAGACACCACTGATTTTGGGTCGACCATTTTTAGCAACGGGAAAAGCAATAATCGATGTGCAACAAGGGAAGTTGGTCCTCCGAGTAGGGGAGGATCAAGTTACTTTAATGTTTTCAAAGCACTTAAACATCCACACGACGAACACATGTGTTTCAGTATAGATATTATTGATATTCTGACCGATGATTTGTTGCAAGATACATTCAAGGATAACATGGAAGCATGCCTAGTGGAAGCTAATGAGCAACATTGCAAAGAAGACATCGAGAGTATAGCTTTTATGAACAAAACCAGTCCATACATGAAGCGAGCCACTGAGAATCTTGGAGAGTTGGGAAAAAGAGATATTAAACCTCAAAAGCCATCAATTGAATAATCACCTAATCTTGAGCTCAAACCTCTTCCATCACATCTCAAGTATATTTTCTTAGATGCTGAAAGATCTTTACCAATCATTATTTCTTCGTCTTTGACAGGTGATAATGAGGAAAAGCTTCTGAAAGTCCTTCAGGAGCACAAGAAAGCATTTGGATGGAAGATATCAGATATCAAATGAATTAGCCCATCGGTCTGCATGCACAAAATTCTTATGGAGGACACATTCAAGGCCGTGGTTCAACCTCAACGCCGTCTTAATACAAAAATGCAAGAGGTAGTCAAAGCTGAGGTGATTAAGCTTTTGGACGCAGGTATTATCTATCCTATTTCTGATAGCTCATGGGTAAGTCCTATTCAATGTGTACCAAAGAAGGGAGGTATTACTGTTGTCCCTAATGAGAATAATGAGTTAATACCTACAAGAACAGTCACAGGGTGGAGAGTGTGCATTGATTATAGGAGGTTAAATGATTCCACTCGTAAAGACCATTTTCCCCTTCCTTTCATTGATCAGATGGTAGAAAGGTTAGCAGGGTATGATTTTTATTGATTTCTAGATGGATACTCGGGATATAACCAAATTGCTATTACACCTGAGGATCAAGAGAAGACCACATTCACTTGTCCTTATGGCACATTTGCTTTCCGACGAATGCCATTTGGATTATGTAATGCACCTGCTACCTTCAAAGATGTATGGTGGCCATATTCCATGACATGATAGAGAAGTTCCTAGAAGTATTCATGGATGATTTTTCTGTGTTTGGTTCTTCTTTTGATATATGTTTAGCTAACTTGACTTTGGTGTTGGCAAGGTGTGAAGAGACAAATCTTGTACTGAATTGGGAGAAGTGTCACTTTATGGTCCAAGAAGGAATAGTCTTGGGACACAAGATATCTGAGAAGGGTATTGAAGTGGATCGGGCTAAAATTCAAGTGATACAACAATTACCACCGCCGACAACAGTGAAAGGAATCCGAAGTTTCTTAGGACATGCGGGATTTTATCGACGTTTCATTAAGGATTTCTCAAAAATTTCTAAACCTTTATCTCATTTGTTAACTAAAGATGCATCTTATGAATTTGATGATGATTGTATGCAGGCGTTCGAGACTCTCAAGGAGAAATTGGTAACTGCACCGGTATTGGTCGCACCTGATTGGGAGTTACCTTTTGAACTAATGTGTGACGCCAGTGACACTGCGGTAGGAGCAGTCTTAGGTCAAAGGAGGAACAAGGTATTTCATACAATTTACTATGCGATTCGCACTTTGAATGAAGCACAAATTAACTATGCCACCACTGAAAAAGAGCTTCTAGCTATAATGTTTGCTTTTAATAAGTTTCACTCCTACCTATGTCTTGATAAAGTCATTGTGTACACCGACCACGATGCACTTAAATACTTACTTGCAAAGAAAGATGCCAAACCACGCTTGATTAGGTGGATCCTATTACTGCAAGAATTTGACTTGGAGATAAGAGATAAGAAATGTGTAGAAAATGTGGTTGCAGATCATTTATCGCGAATTGAGAACATGAATGATACAAGTGACAATGAGGTAGTTGAGATTAATGAGAATTTCCCTTGTTTAGTGCTGAATTGTTACCTTGGTATGCACAGTATGCAAACTATATTGTTAGTGGTATCCTCCCACAAAATATGACTTTTTATTAAAAGAAAAAATTCTTTTCTGAGGTTAAACACCTTATGTGGGAGGAGCCATATTTGTTCAAAGTTTGTGCAGACAACATCATAAGGCGATGTATTCCCGATGAGGAAATGCAAGATGTCTTGAAGCAATGCCATGATGGAGATACAGGTGGGCATTTTGGAGCTACCAAAACAGCTGCTAAGGTACTTGCTTCTGGGTTTTATTGGCCAACGCTGTATAAGGATACATTCATGTATGTCTCTTCATGTGATAGATGTCAGAGGGTCGGTAATATTTCTAGGAGGAATGAATTACCATTGATCAATATGCTTGAATGTGAAATTTTTGATGTGTGGGGAATAGATTTCATGGGACCTTTCCCAAGCTCTTGTTTAAATAAATACATACTTGTCGCAGTTGATTATGTGTCAAAGTGGGTAGAGGCAGAAGCTTTGCGCACTGATGATGCTCGAGTGGTTGTACAATTTTTGAAAAGAAAATTTGCGATGACCTGAGATTAGGGATGTTAATCCCGGAGTGTTAATAACCCGTAAAGTTGTTTTACGTGGTAATTGGAGTTTAATCGAGGTGTTGGGCCTTCTGGGCTCGTCTAATTGAGTAGTTGGGATCGTTGGATCCCGAGGTTGAGATCGTATTCTCATTTCGGTGAAAACCTGTGAGTTGGGTTTTTAGTGTGACTCAGAATCTCGGGTGCTTGGTGTGGGCGCCGGTAGGGGGTTTTTGAGTTAGAGAGAGAATTTTTGAAAACAGATGATTTTTAATGAATCATGATGTATTTGTGGGGATATTAGTATTTCGGGGTATTTTTGCTATAAATACCAATTGAACCCAAAATTTTAAAGAAAATTTCATTTCAACCCCTTCATTTCCTCTCTCCTCTCCCGCGACCCCTTCCCCGTCTGCAACAGCCGCCGCGCGCAAAAGCGGTGCGCCCGCCGCCGTTCGGCGCGTGCGACCTGCCGCCGGCTTCGTCTCGACGAGGCGCTCCTTTCCCCTCCATCAATTCGAAGTTTCATCGCGTGTGGAAGTCGGATTTCGCTGGAATGCGCCGATCCCCAATTTCTAGGGTTCTTCGATTTTTCGTCCGATTTCTTCCGATTTCGTTTGGGTAACCTTCCTAACCCCCTTTTTCATGCTTGTGATGTGATTCCCTGCCTAATTGTGATTTATTGGCTCGAATTTATTTCGAATTTCGTGAGGGTTGGTTCGAATTTTGTGATGTGTGCGTGAATGGGTTCGAAAATTGTAATCTTTGGCAGGGGTGTGGCGATTCTTGTTATGGGTCGTTTATTACATGCTTTAGTTGTATAAGGATGCTTCTTGTGTTCGAATTTTAGGGGTTTGGATTTCGAATTTGGGGGTTTGGCATGTGGGATGATTATTCATGCCATGGATTGATTAATTCATATGTGAGATGAATTATGGTGTTTAAATGGGTTCGATTTGTGTTGTGAAGGTTCGAGAATTTGTGGGGTATTCTTGAGCGATTTTCGATATTGGTTTATTGTCTTGTGTTGACAATATTTTTGAGGGTTATGGGTGTGCTTGAGCATGAGTTGCATGTTCGTAATTAATCGTGAATTAATTTATCGTGTTAGCACATCATTCCTCGGAGCATGGAACTCGAGCAAGGTTTGACTCGGACTTCGGAGATTTAAGGTACGTGCGACGTACGAGCATTTCTATATATTAGGGCAATTGTGAATGCATAATGAAATTTGATTTCATTGAATAATCGCGCATGAGGATTATATATATATATATGTTGATATAGCCAAGGAATGACCCCAATCTTGATATCGCCGCTTGTAGCGTGCGTGACACTAGAGTAGGATGACTCTTACATGATATATGGGGTACTGGGTTAATATGACCATTGTAGGGCATTTGAGATGCCTGAGAATGATCGTGGGATCATGTATTCATTATGAGACATTTGAGATGTCTAGGTATAATGAAGAATTGGTAAAATAAATGCTAGGCATTTGAGCTTTTTGTGATTAATAGCGAGGCTATCAAATCAGTATTAGATATTGAGATATCTACATTTGCATGAATGATGAACTTGGAATCATAATTATTGATATTCGAGAACTAGGCATGCAATGAGTTAAATCAATGTGTTGATTTACTGATTTATGAGATTTGATGTGTTTGATGATTGTGAGAACAGGGACAGTACACGGAATCCCGGATGAGGATGTTGCCATCCAGGGAGTATCATTTAAAATTCATTAATATTTACTTGTGTTGTAAATTATGAATTTCATTATTGTGATTATGAGATTTTGTGTATTGGTATGCTCACCCCGTTGGGGGCTGTCTCTGTTGGGGCAGGTGAACAGGTGCATCGATGGCTGTGGAGCTGGGCTCGAGCTGTTGATTGGATGTACTCACAGGATCATGGTACCAGGGCTTGATGGAGCACGGTATCGTATAGAGTACTTATATACACCCGAGATTTATATACACATTTATGATGCTCGCATGTGAGCACGAATATTCTTGTATATGGGTTGTATATAAAGGCATGAGCCTTTCTCTCTTTCATTATGTGTTGCATGCAATTGTGGTAGAATTGCTAATGATATGAGAGTCGTTAGTGTATTATGTGGGTATTGAGACCCATTTATGTCGTCATATGTGTGGTGTCTTCCCTGGCTGGGAATTTACTTTGTGTTCTATATTCTGTTGAGTATTGTGTATTCCCTGGCCGGGAATTATATTATGTGATGTGCTTGTGTTTTGGGATAGCTCAATTTATGGGGAGACTCTGCCCAAATTTTATAAAAACCCACAATGCAAAAGGGCACCAAGGGGTGGTAAAGGGCGAACATGTGAGTCTAATTGTGGGTAGAGATGATCTTAATGTTGTATATTAAAGAAATTTTGTAGTTGTCATTCAATGGTAAAGTATCATCTGAGCTTCCCGATTGGCTTTTTATTGAAAGCATGTGCCACACATAGTGGTTAATACACTAATTAAGGGTTAAGGGCTTGGGGTCCTTACAAAATTTTTTACTCGTTTTGGCACCCCTCGAGCAATTATTAGTGATGGTGGCACCCATTTTCGTAACAAACAATTTGAAAAACTTTTGATTAAATATGGTGTCACCCACAAAGTGTCTTCGCCTTATCATCCACAAACCAGTGGGCAAGTAGAGGTTTCAAATCGAGAGTTGAAGAGGATTTTAGAAAAGACAGTGACTCTAAGCCGAAAGGATTGGTCCTTACGCTTAGATGATGCACTATGGGCTTATAGAACTGCTTTTACGACACCTATTGGCACATCACCCTATAAGTTGGTATTTGGTAAGGCATGTCACCTCCCTGTTGAACTTGAGCATAAAGCATATTGGGTTATTAAATGGTTGAACTTTGACTGTCATGCTGCAGGAGAGAAGCGTCTTCTACAATTGAATGAGATGGAAGAATTCTGGAATCAGGCATATGAGAATGCCAAGATTTACAAAGAGAAAACTAAGAAGTGGCATGATTCTCATATACAAAAAAGGGAATTCAAGGTAGGAGATGCTGTACTCTTGTTCAACTCCAGACTGCGACTCTTTCCAGGCAAACTACACTCTCGTTGGTCCGGGCCATTCACCATTTCAAAAATCTATCCCTCTGGTGCAATTGAAGTTACCGATCCTAGCAGGGGAACATTTACAGTGAATGGGCAGCGCTTAAAGCATTACCACATGAGCAATGAAGTCCAAACGGTTACCTCTATAGTTTATCTTGACGACTGAGAGAGAGGAGATGACAGTCCAGCTTGGGACTATAAATCAAGAACTCTTTCTTATTCCCTTTGTTTCTTTTTCTTTTTCTTTAGTTTAGTTTTATTGATTTTGTTATTTTTGTTTCTTTTGTTTTGTAGCATGAATCTGTGTGTGCTGAGCAACATCAATACCCAGTTCCCCCTCCGGAGCATGATGAGGACGACGATCAGTGACGATCGTCGTCATGGTATGTGTTTTTGCCATTGCATTTATTTTTTCTTGTTCATTGAGGGCAATGCACATATTAAGTTTGGGGGGGTTTTGAGTATTTGTATATATCTTGTTTTTGCACATTCTGCTGCTTGTCTTGCTTCTCTACTTGCACGACTGCACGATTTTGTGACTAATTCGTCCTTGAGCATTACCAACAAAAAAATTTTTATTGAGTTATTCTTGAGAAATGAGGAATTAGATTTGCAACGGTAATACATGATGAAATTAATCCTCATCTAGATAGGAGTCATGAAAATGTTTAACTTGTTTGTATATATCCTTTGTTAAGCATATGTCAAAATTGAGGAATAATTTGAGCACGTATTGAGTCATGATTGAGTGAAGTATGTATTGATTAAAGTGAAAATTTGTGTTAACTATGATGAGTCTTGAGCATCTTAGATAACTCTAAAATTTATTTGAAAGCACTTTGAGGCCAAATTTTATAATTATGAACTTAACTTGGAGATGATTTAAGCAATCTTTGGACCGTTTGTGCCTTTCAAGCCTACCTTTTATTCATCATTCCTTAGTGTCCCCTCTTGAACCTTATTGAAAAAGAATGGTATATGCATTGCATATGATTAGACCCCCATTCAACATTCTTGGCAAACTCATTATACATACCTTGGACTGAGCCGAAAAGAAATTTTTATCCATCCCTAAGGGAGTATAATGAATCTCATTCTTTGCACGGAATTGTTATATGTAAATGAGTTCATTGTGAAAAATAAAATGAACAAAAGAATGAGCAAAAAGAAAAGATGTAGAGAAAAGCCTTGAAAAGAAAAATTCAAATAAGACCCAAAGTGGCCAAGGGTAGAAAAAGTTGAAGAGAAGCTCAATAGTGTGCGAAAAAAATTGTTGAACTGATTTTATTATACTCTCTTCTTTGCATTCATCCTACCTTTTCTTTGGAACCGACACCAAAAGGCCTAACGTTATAAGCTTTTAAAGACCTTTTGATCCAAGTCTGTGGAATAATTACATTAGTGGAGAAGTGCTGGATAGTAAATTTGTAGAGTAATTCAAAGTATTCTTGACTTCGAGCTTTTATGGCACATTTTGATCTTAAAGATATGTACATTATTCATGTTTGACAATAGCACACACGCACGTTCCAATGTTGCGATCTATTGTTTAACTTAGGAGAAATTGCTTCAAAGTAGGATTTCTGAGTTTTTACGTGTGTTGTAAAGATGATTCATGCATAGTATTAAGTTTAACTCTTCTTTTTGAGCTTATTGCTTGCTCGAGGACGATCAAGTCTAAGTTTGGGGGAGTTGATAGGCTTAGATTTTAAGTGTTTTTAGCTGTAATTTCTTCCCATTTTTCGTACTTTTTCCTAGATGATATTATGCTTTTTGGTGTTTATTTGTTTGTTTCAGGAAAATAGGTCGGAAGTGGAAGAAATGAGCTAAAATGAAGAAAACGGGCGAAATATAGGCGAAAAAGAGATCAAATGAAGAAGTTGGATTTTTCGAAGTCTCGATCGATCGAGATTAATTCTCGATCGATCGAGCCAGGTAGAGTGTTGAGCATCAAATTATTCAAAGCACCGATCGATCGAGATTTTGTCTCGATCGATCGATCGAGGCAGAGACTTCAACAACAAATTTTGAGAATTGTCGATCGATCGGAAATATACTTCGATCGATCGAGCGAGGTAGTGAGTTGAAAAGGTTGAAGTGAACAGTGCACCGATTGATCGAGAAATATTTTCGATCGATTGAGACGCGAATTTTTGAAAATCTTATCTTCCATATTTGAAAGATTTTTTCGGGGGATAGAAAAGGAGGATCTCTTCCATTCCAGAGATATCTTAGATCAGACGAAATTTCTCCACAAAAAGAGAACCCTAGCCGCCGCCTAGCCGCCGCCAAGGAGAGCCATCTTCTCCCGGTTTTCGTCCGAGCTTGAGCGTACAATCCGGAGTGCAAGGAAGGAGCAAGAGAAGAAATCACGGTGCAACACACGGATTCATTCCAGCTGTTTATCGTATTTGTAAACTTTGATTTATTTCATTTTAATTTTCATTTGATGTTTTTGAGGTCGAGAGACGATTAAACTTCTTATGTATTTGATTTGAATTAAATCTAGTTTATTTTATTGAGATTTAGTATCATTGTGTTTGATTTATTGATTCAATTGTGTTTGAGTGTATTGATTCCTATTGTTCATGAATTAATTGCTTGTTACGATCAAAGCCTAGCTAACTTTGATTGACTCTGAGAGTTATAACCGAGATCGAGAGATAACGTTATAGCACACTCTATTAATTCATGAATTATGTTTAAGATTGAGATCGAGAGATAAAATCACATACGTGAACACTTTGAATCGTGAGATTGAGAGTAACGAGGTTTTGAAGATTTATGCAATATCGAAATAGTAAATAAGTGAATGAGAGTTACTTATTCTAGTTTGATATTAGTTTCTCTACAGCTTGAGAGAGTGTTTAGAATATTCATTGAAAACCTTTCACCTTAAGAATCAATTGTTTAGTAATTGATTAGTCAAATGAATCAGTAAAGATAGCACAGTTGAGCGAAGACCTTGATAAATTTCTCGAGCGACATTCCTTTGCATATCCGGAACCCAAGTCATTTTGTTTATTCTTGTTTCTTTTGTTTTATTTTGATTTAATTTTGCAGTAGTTAACTATTCCATCTTTAATCGTAGGCTAAATATAATTTTGCTAGTCTTATTTGGTACTTATACATTAGTCCCTGTGGATTCGACAACCCTTACTTAAATTTCACTATACTAAAACTTGACAACCGTGCACTTGCGGTTTAGCATCGCGTTACAATCTAAAAATCTTTTGTTTAAAAATAAAGAGGTCAGGGACAGGACAGGGGAAACAAAATGTGATAATTGTGGAGGGCCACACTCATCAAACAATTGTCCAGCTTGTTTCAGTTGTGGCAAGATGGGCCACATTTCTCGGTATTGCCCCAGTCGGGGAGGACATTCAAATTTCAGAATGAATAGGCCGAGATTTGATGACGGGCAGTGTACCAGAGGCAGCAAAACATGCCTCGACCATCGGGAGGACAGACAGTGGGACCGGCTCAGGGACAAGTATATGCACTGACTAGAGAGCAGGCAGAGGCAGCCCCAGAGGAGGTGATTGCTGGTACGTGCCATTTATTTACGTACCGTGCTTTTATTTTGATAGACACAGGTGCTTCCCATTATTTTATATCTTCTGATTTTGTGGGGAGACATCGTATGTGCCCGTCTCCGTTGCCCACGCCCCTTATGGTCTCGACACCCACCGGAAGGAATGTTATTGCTGATCAGTTTCTTGGGGACTGCCTCATTTATTTTGAGGGCAATGATTTGAAGACTGATCTGATTGTACTGAATATGGAAGACTTTGATTGTATTGTGGGCATTGATGTGCTGAACAGATATCAGACCGTGGTTGACTGCCGGCAGAGGACTGTTCGCTTCCGATCTGATCAGGGGTTCCAGTGGATCTTTTATGGGAATGGTTCTCGTCAGAAGATCCCTTTGATTTCAGCTGTTAAAATGTCACGGTTATTGGAACGTGGCCATACGGGTTACCTGATCTATGCCGTTGATATAGCGGAAAAGAAGAAAGAGCTGAGGATTGAGGAAATACCGGTGGTGCAGAATTTGCTGATGTATTCCCGGATGAGATTCCTGGGTTGATGTTGAATTTGGAATTGAGTTATTACCGGGGACTTCTGCTATTTCTCGAGCCCCTTATAGAATGGCGCCGGCGGAACTGAGGGAACTGAAGGTGCAATTACAGGAACTCCTTGATAAGGGATACATACGTTCGAGTGTATCGCCTTGGGGTGCACCGGTCTTGTTTGTCAAGAAGAATGGTGGTTCGATGCGGTTGTGCATCGATTACCGATAGTTGAACAAAGCGACGGTTAAAAACAAGTACCCTCTTCGGCGGATTGATGATATGTTTGATCAATTGCAGGGCACGAGACTCTATTCTAAGATGGACTTGAGGTGTGGTTATCATCATATTTGGGTTAGAGAGAAAGATGTGAAGAAGACAGCATTCCGGACTCGGTATGGACATTATGAGTTCTTGGTTATGCCATTCGGTGTGACGAACGCCCCGGCTCTTTATCGGTCTGATGAATCGGGTGTTCCAGCAATATCTTGACCAGTTCGTCATCGTATTCATTGACGACATACTGATCTATTCTTGGAGTGAGGAGGAACATGTGAGTCATTTGCGGACGGTGCTCCAGATCGTCAGGGATAATCAGCTGTTTGCCAAGCTCAGCAAATGTGAATTATGGTTGAGCAGTGTGGTATTTCTTGGTCATGTCATTTCTAGGGACGGGATATCAGTAGATCCCAGGAAGGTAGAGGCAGTGATGGAATGGTCTACGCCTACTTCAGTGCCCGAGATACAGAGCTTTCTTGGTTTGGCCGGATATTACCGGCGTTTTGTCGAAGGATTCTCGAAGATTGCCAAGCCACTGACAAAGTTTACTCAAAAGGGAGTACCATTTTATTGGTCTGAGGCTTGTGAACAGAGTTTCCAGGAGTTGAAGCACAGATTGACATCAGCACCAGTGTTGGTGATTCCTACGGAGAACAAGAGATCCGTTCTATATACTGATGCATCACTTCAGGGCTTAGGATGTGTACTGATGCAGGATAAGCATGTGGTAGCTTATGCATCGAGACAGTTAAAGCCGCATGAAACTAGGTATCCAGTTCATGATTTGGAACTGGCGGCTATTGTATTTGCACTGAAGATTTGGCGGCACTACTTGTATGGTACTTCATTTACCATTTATACAGATCACAAGAGCCTAAAGTTTCCCTTTACCTAGGCAGAGCTGAACATGAGACAGAGGAGATGGATGAACTTACTCAAAGACTATGATTGTGAGATTGAGTACCATCCTGGGAAAGCTAACCTGACAGCAGAAGCTTTGAGCCGGAAAATGAGGTGTACTGCTGAGGATGTCATGCAGTTATCAGCCATGATGACCTCCTACTGTTATCTGGGCTATCACTACGATGTGGATGCATCGCCTGTACGTGTATCGACCTTATTAGCTGAGCCAGATATTTATGAGAATATCAGGAGAGCTCAGAGATCAGACGAGGAGATACGGAGATGGTTATCTTTAATACGTCTTGGGCAGTCATCGAAGTTTAGGGTGGCTGAAGACGGTTCCTTGAGGCTCAGTAACCGTTGGGTGGTTCCGAATACGCCGGAGTTGCGTCAAGGAATCCTACAGCGGGCTCATAGCAGCAGACTTAGTATCCACCCGGAGGGAGGAAAATGTATAAGGATCTTCGTGATCAATTCTGGTGGAACATATGAAGCGGGACATCATTACTTTTGTCAAGAGGTGTTTAATCTGTCAGCAGGTTAAGGCAGAGACCTGGTGGTGAACTTAAAAGCCTAGAGATACCGAAATGAAAGTGGGAGCACATATCCATGGACTTTGTGACCCACTTGCCGAGGACTGTTTCGGGTTTTGATGCCATTTGGGTGATTGTAGACAGACTGACCAAAGTGGCTCACTTCATTCCCTATAGTATGACCTTCACCTATTTGAGGATGGCCCAGTTATATGTTCGAAATGTGGTAAGATTGCACGGGATCCCTATTTCTATAGTGTCTGATCGAGATCCACGATTCACATCTCATTTTTGGGAGGGTCTTCAATCAGCCTTAGGAACTGAGGTAAGGTTGAGCACTGCATACCATCCCCAAACGGATGGCCAGACCAAGCGTACTAACCAAACGCTCGAGGCCATGTTGAGGGCATGTGCATTGGAGTTTAATACTTCATGGCAGGATTCAGTGGCCTTGGTAGAGTTTTCGTATAACAATAGCTACCAGGAAAGTATTCAGATGGCTCCTTTTGAGGCCCTTTATGGCAGACGATGTAGATCACCCTTGTGTTGGGACGACTTGGACCGTAAATCGGTCGGAGGACCAGATTTGGTTGGAGAAATGGAAGAAAAGATAAAAGTGATAAGGCAGAAAATTAAAGCAGCACAGGACAGACAGACAGCTTATACTAATAAACGGCGGCGACCGTTAGAGTTTCACTTGGGAGATAAGGTCTTTTTGAAGATCTCACCTTTCAGAGGTGTTGTACGATTTGGGATGCGCGGGAAATTATCTCCGAGATATGTTGGGCCGTATGAGATCTTGCAGCGCATTGGCACCTTAGCTTACCGACTGGCCTTGCCACCTTCTTTGTCTGGTATCCATGATGTGTTCCACGTGTCTATGTTACGGAAGTATGAGCCGGATCCGTCACATGTTTTGCAGCCTTCTGAGGTTCAGTTAGAGTCCGATGTATATTATGTGGAGCGGCCTGTTAGAATTCTGGATCGAGCAGACCGCGGACTTCGGAACAAGGTGATACATATGATCAAAGTTCAGTGGGATAACAGGGGTGTCGAGGAGGCCACGTGGGAGACGGAGCAGCATATGATGCATCACTATCCGGAACTATTTTCTGGTATGTGGCTTATGTTTTGTTTCGTGTTGGTAAGTGCATGCTGATTTCGAGGATGGAATCTTATAAGTAGGGGAGTATTGTGATGTCCCTGAAATGATTATGTGCAATTGAACATTATTTAAAAAATGTGAGGATTATGGTGTTATTTTTGTGTTGATTTTATAATAATGGGAAATGCTTAGTCATGCAATGGTCATGATCTGGTAATGCATTTCAGGGTGTATGTGATATATGTGTGGGGCATTTGAATTATGGCGTGGTTTATTTGGGGTGGGTGTTGTCCATTTTGGTAAAGCAAGTTTAATTGGAATTTGATGTATTTTATTGAATAAATGCTATAAAATATCATGTGAGGATATTTTAATACATCATGCTAAATACCGGGACAAAAACTTAACCCACTCATAACCACACCCCTCAACCCATACCCATCTCTGCAGACAAGCATGCCCATACTCTCCTTTTTGACCCCCCACCACTCCATCTCTATCACTCCTTTTCCCCAACTTCTTTCCCCCATTTTTCATCCAGCATCTGAGGAACAGAGGGAGTGTAAAGCTTGGGAAATATTGGCCTTTTTCTTGCTAAGGAAGTGGGGCAAAAGGGGTAAGGAATCATTTTGTGTTTTGGTTAAATTTTGGTTGAGTTTTGATAATGTGTTGAGTAGAAATGGCATGTATGGTAGTATTCTTAGTGGAATTTGTTATTGTGTAGTTTCATGGTAGTATAATGGAGTATTTTACATGTTAATTTGTTGGGGTATAATGGTTTATGGTGTGTTCTATGGTAGCCTTGGGTATATGCTCAAAAATGGTTGTTTCTCGCGTTTACAGGGCAGCTCGATCGATCAAGAAGCTCCCTCCGATCGATCGAGCATGGTAGAGGAAATTTTGGGAAGATAATGCTCCGCTCGATCAATCGGTGAGATCAGCTCGATCGATCGAGCGAGGCAGCGAGTTGGGCACCAAAACCTATCATCTCCCGATCGATCGAGCTCGAAGTGCCGATCGATCGAGAGGTTTGAAATGCTGAAAAATATGGAACTATGTAATTTGATAGGATTTTGGTTATGGGACTATGAATTGGCTTTAATATCGGCTTGTGTGTTTGTGTCGAACCATCCCAGATGGCAATACAACCAAGGAAGTAAAGTCCTACCACATCTTACTTTTGGAAAGGTACGTAGAAGACGTACGGGCACCCAACGGTAAAATGTAATTTATATACGCATTGGGATATGCATTGTGGATGCAAGTATATATTGAATTGTGCATTGTAGATGCAAATACAACTTGATCTATGCATTATGAGTGCATATGTATATGTAGATTGATTGGTGCACATCCCATGAGTCATGGTTATATTCGAGGGATGATTTTAATGCTTTGCCGCTGTCACTTGAAGCAATGATAGAATACTTGCCGCTGTCATATTATAGCGAGAAATGAATATTTGCCGCCAAATGTTGAAGCGAGGGTATTGTCGCATGTCGCATTTGAGTGAGGTTATTCAATGCCGCTAATATGTCGAAGCGAGGGGTATTGGTGCCGCTGTCATGACATGCGAGGTGCATTAAAATACACTGTTATAACAGACTAGGGAATGGTAATTGGTGATATGTCATGACATTTGTAAAACCATTGAATAATCCATTGATTACACTCACGAGTTATTATACATGGACAACTAAAAAGGGGGCGTTTAAAATCCAATTGGGAAACAGGAAGTGTTTCGTATTTACGGTTTCTGCATTTACGCTTTTAATCATGCTATGCTTAATATGGATTATTATATGCTCATGATTTGGGGGCTATCCTTGTACGTACATATTGGCATAAAGGGGGCTAAGGTCGGGTTGACGCAGTGAGCTAGCGAGGAGGGCTTTTGGTATAGAAGCTGTGATTCTTTTGTATAGTTTCTACTCTAGGAGTAATGTAAATCTATAGGATTAACATTCTTTTGTTAGGAATGTAATTAATCCATTTGGAAGTATTTATCTTGGTATGTAACCCTTTAAAGCTCAAGGCCTCAACACGAAATTTTTTTATACTCTGATAATATACTTTAGCTCTACTTATGTCCTTATTTTACACTTAAGGAACTAGGGTCCTTACAAATTAACTTATATAAGACAATTTTTAATCCAAAATCAGTTAAGAATGAAGTAAAAGATAATGGTTTTAATGAATATACTCTCCGAATAGGTAAAACAAATATGCAAAATGAACAAAAACGACTCAAAAACTACCTTATGTGCGCGATTGATTAGCAATAATTATCAGACGAAGATAAGGATTTTGTGGAAGGTCGGGAGATTGGTTACAAAACATGCCTGGAATACCAAATGTGAGGTATGCGGTGAGAGAAAAAGAAAGAGGATGGGAGAGAACAAGTGTATATCAGACAATTTCATTAATTAGGGAGCTTAAAATAACATTTTTTGTAGGGATGGCAACGAGGCGGGTTTGTCCAATCCCACGACCCGCCCCGCTACACATAGAACCCGAGCCCACCCACCCCAGCCCCGCTCCGCGCCGCTTAAACCCGCGAACCCGGCGGGTTTCCCGCCTTGGATCCAGCTTTATTTTTTTTATTTTTAAATTTAGCTGAAATCAATTTTGAAACACAAAAGTTGTGTTTTGTGATTGAATTTCATGTTTTCTCTGGTAAATATTTATAATAAGTATTGTAAAACTATTTTTAAGCAACCAAATATTTATTAATTTGCTCTCATTCCCTTCAAAATGCCCAACTTCGTTAACATGAACACATGAGTATTGATATAAAATTAAATAATGACAATTTATTGTTCAATCAAAGAAGTGAAATGAATATTTAATATTAATTTTTTTGTAAAAAAATAAAAAATGTATAGCGGGGCGGGTCCGGACGGGTTCGGCCAATCCTATGACCTGCCCTGCCTCGCTTCTAAATCCGGTTGAAGCGGGCTCAGACCCGCCCCAACATGATGGATTCAATGTGGGTCTGGGTCTGGACGTGTCCTATTATCATCCCTAATTTCCCTAATTTTTTGTAAATAGAAAGTGCAGAGTTTAGAAATGTTTATTAAATACTGAACTTAAAACTAAAACATGAACTAGAGATTTTTTTGACAAGTATCCCATTTTTAAACCTACCATCTATTTAATTTTGGTTGATAAATATAGCCAACGTGCTCAAGTGTAATGTACTTTTTTTTTAAAAATATAATAATACTCTAGATCGATAAAATCAGTCATAGTAGGATAGCGCGCTTGGTCTCTTGTACTTTGTCTCATCGACAAACATTTTCCAACAAAAAAGTGTGTTCTATTTCGTCAAACCACAATCTCTAAGTATTCCTCGAGAAAAATTGGAAATCCTTGGTAAAAGAATTCCAAATCTGATTATAAAGAGCAGATTTTCGCTGTATGAAGCATTATGTAGATCGAGTTTTCTTATTGTATATATATATAGATATATTTAAATTCTCTTGATATTTCCTTCACTCTTCTGCTTTCTGATGTCCGCTCCACTCCTTTGTCCCCCGGTTCTGGTACCTCTAATAAATTGTGAATTTTTAATAGGTTAAGTTTTTTTTTTTTTTTTTTGTATTTATGCATGATTTAGCTGAGTTTCGTATGACTGTCGGATTACACCATGAGGAAGAAGCTCGATACTCGTTTCCCCGCTGTAAGTCTCATGTCACTGTCTTTTTTGGATTATTAGCTTGGAATAGAACTGAATTGATTCTGACCATGCCTGCGATTCCGGGATTTGCGAGATCTCGTATTTTTTTTCATCTTTTTTTTTTTGACTTTAATGTTTGATTTCTTTTAGTGAATTTGGAGTGCAGTATTTTGTAAGAGTCTTTTTTGTTTTTCTTTGGACATTTTCTTGTGTAAATGTGAAGTGAAAGGATAAATATAATTTAGGAGAAGTTGCTATTTACACCCCTATTTCGGAGGTCCAATTAATTAAACAGAGAAAAGTATCTGAAATTATATATAAGCATGTGATGTCATTTGTGAAAGTTGTACTTTGTTTCTGTTGATCCGTGTAGTACACAATCTAACTGAACAGGTGGACCTGTTTTAGTTCTGCCCTTCTCCACTCCTATTAACATAAAATAAAATATAATAATAGGGTATATTTCGGGAGAGATGAAAGTTCGAATCACTCTTAACAAAGTAGTTCTTGCCTTCATTTCCTGTGCATTGTCAATCCCCTTGCTATGTTTAGGAAGGCAATGCACTATTCTTTCTTTCACATGTTTCTGTACTTTTATGCATCAAGGATCTATTTCTTTAGTCTGTGGCCTACTATAGTAATAGATCACTTTAGCTATCATGTTTCGAATTCATTCAGGTTTAATGAAATTTGAGGCAAGATAAATTCTTGTGTTCTATTATACATGAAGCACATTCAAACCCCTTTTTGTTTCCTACTACCTATTTGAGGCATGCCTGGGGCCCTTGATAATATCTAAAGTGAAACATGTATTTGGGTGGTAGTTTGGTGTGTTTTGTATGTAATATAAAATTTAAGTAGGTAATGAAAGACTAGTCTTCTAGAATCTAGATCATCCATCTTATGTTTCAATTACAGTGTGACTTCCAATAGTTTTATGGAGCCTTTTTCTCCTACCATGTGCATGCAATTTGGGGCTAATCTTAGCACTCTGTTTGATGTTTCTGTTGTCTTTGTCTAATTGATCGTTTCTGAAATTTGAGACTCGGTTATGAAGTAAACTATCAAATATCAAAGAAATTTTCCGTTGCTGTTCATGAAGCTGATTTTTCAGTATTTTCTATTGTCTTTTTCTTTTTATCTTGAAGCCTCTCTCCGAACTGCCGTTTTACTGCCTTTAAATTCGCACCACAGTACTAGAATTCCGAGCTCTCCCGGGAAAAGAAAAAGGGAGGAAGGATGACGAGAAGAAAGTTCCATTGAATGAAACTTTTGTGTCGGTGCTAAGTCTTATGCAATCAATTACATGTTACATTGAACTAATGCATTGATTTTGTAATTAAAAAATGTGGACTTGTATGGTGCTCTCTAATTTGATGACCACCAAGTTTCTGATTCTAATTAAAATTAGTATTCTTGTCCAGTAGTGGTTTATGGATATCCTTTTCCTAGGGGATGGTACCCTTGGAGCTTAAATGAAAATTTGATTTTACCTTCCAAACGGGATATTCAGTTTTAAAATTTCAAGATGATTTTGTGTAACTTAATGGAATGTATAGGAGAAGTTGTTGCTAGAATGGGACCCAAAAACCTTGTTAGTTTGTGATATTCCATTAAAACTTGGATAAAAAACATGTACGTTTACAAAAAATATCATGATCTGAAATGTTATCTTAGTAGTCTGATAGATGTAACTATCACATATTGCTTCATAATGCTAAATGAAACCTGAAAATTGTAAAGTTGAGGGTCGGGATCTGATGCTACCATATCTACAGGTTAGGAATGATGTGGTCTTGGTGCTATGGTGTTTATAAGTTTGTTTCTTGTAATGTTTACTCTCATGTGTACCCATGTATGGATTTAGTGGTCGCGCTCTTGGATATCACTCTTCAGGTTGATTTTGAGAACTCATGAGCAATTCATTTAATTGACACTTTTGTGTTGGTTCCTGATTGCTATTAGTGTACACTATTATGTCCTTTCCTCGTCATTAATGTTTTTCTATATAAGTTGATATACACTAAAAAGATTCTTACGTTTTATGTTATGTGAATGCATCACTTTTCGTTTTAGCTATTATCACTTGTACCGATAATTATCATACCACTATTATCATTTTCTTTCACTTTTTTGGACACTAGTTATCTTTGCAGAAATTTTTATCTAAATTACGCCAGGAAGAGAATAAACATGCTTGATAACCCAACATCCCTTTTCTGTTGCATGAAAAACCTGCATAAATGACTGAAGAGATTAAAAAGACAGGAAATATATAGCTGTCTATGTATTGTCCTAATGACCATTGCTGGTCTATTATTATATCTCCTTGTCTGATGAAAAGTTGTGTTTGCCAGGCTCGGATAAAAAAGGTAATGCAAGCTGATGAAGATATTGGGAAGATTGCCATGGCAGTACCTGTTTTAGTCTGTAAGTGTTTGTTAGTTGTTGGCCTATCACTTTTCTGTAGTGCCATAATCTCTCATGTATTTTTCTCTGATGTCATGTTGATTCAGCTAAGGCATTGGAATTATTTCTGCAAGATCTTTGTGATCGTACATATGACATAACCGTGCAGAGAGGAGCTAAGACTGTTAGTGCTTTGCATTTGTGAGTGGAGGAATCAATCTTAACTTTCTTGTATCTTCAGCGTGCTTTTAGTTGTATTGTCATAACGCTTATCTGGTCCAATTCCATAAATGTGGAAATGATGTGTGACAGGGTTGGACTGAGTTACATAATACACTTTTTCCAAAATTCCATACTGTAGTTTTTGCAGGTTTTGTGTCCTCTATAATTTTTTTGTTGTTTATCTTTTGTTTTCTTTCACTAGGGCAATTCAAGATTGTCATGATATGGGATGAGGAAGTTTCTGTGATTTATTGTCGCTGTTTACATAAAAATATTTCTTGTACAAACCAGAAAAGCTATGATGACTTGAAATTTCTGTTTGTACTTGTGAACGCAAATGACGAGAATTCCAAGCTTTTCCATCTTAAGTTATTCATTTTTAGATCCGATGTTAATGTGATATGGGGCATCTCACTGGTGGAAGACTGTTTTTTTATCTCTGACAATCTCAGTAGAACAAAAAACATTCTTTGGCATGTTTCTCTATCAAGCCTAGGTAATTTGTTGTCAGGATATCATTTGCATGCTTGAAGGCATAACCTTTTTTATGTCTGACCACCTTGTTAATTTGATTTCAGCCGTATGTGGTCAGACATGGCAAAAATATGCACGTCTGTAATCTGCTGCAGATTCTAACTTATTTCTTTTATGTGCAGAAAACATTGTGTACATAGTTATAATGTGTTCGACTTTCTGAAGGAAGTGGTTAGCAAAGTTCCGGATTATGGTCATTCTGATAATGCAGCTGAAATACCCAAAAGAAAGTTAGGATGCTTTCTACTTTCCATCTGATCCCTATACTGGATTAACTTATGTGTTTGATACTCCTTTATGCTCTCCTTTAGACACTGCTAACCTGAAATTATGAACTGTTTTGGCAGGAAAGTTGAATCTAATGACAGTGATGAAGAGTCTAAAAGAGCTAGCATGGTAAGAAGCCCTTCAATGAAAGTTTTCGCTATGCTAAAATTAAATATGCATCTTTAACTCAAAATATTCTCCTTGTGAGGGTATCATGTTTTTCATCTGAGCAGTTGTTGGCATAACTGTTCACTGTGATCTATAATTGGTTTCATTCGGATGTAAATATGGCATTGAATAAACGTCTTATTGTGCATTGAGCATACTAAATTTGATTTCAAGTTGACCGAGGTTTGATTTTCAATTTGCTGTAATTATCTACTATCCAGTTATCTTTACGTACTGTTTATTAGCACAACCATTTTATCTTAATATAGATGTACGCAAGTTTGGAGTAAAAGCTGGTGTTGTTAAGCCGCTTTCTTGTGATAAATTATGTTTGACATTTGACTAATAAATTGCTTATGAATAAGGAGCACGTGTCATTGTCTTATCCAGCATTTGACTCTTGCTCTACAATAATTGGATGTAAAATAAATATATTATATATATCTTTCAATTTACTACCCCCATATTATATATCTCGTCCCATCCCACGAGCCAAGTTTGTGCCTAAACTTGTTATATTGTTATCTGATTGAGTTGATTAAACTTCAGAAATTACCGATTGCTTGTACCCCAAAGAAGCTTCTTAAATACCGAGTTTGTTGACGATTGGTTTGTTTTTTGGTCTCAACGGGGCAATAATCGATAGATAGCTTGAATAAAATCTTGCAACTTGGTAGTATTTCAGAAGATAGAATCATCTTAAATTTTATGTTTTGTATTGTCACTCACTAGTCCATGCTCGTAATTTTACTAAGGTAGGTTGTTTTTAAAGCATGTTTCTGTTTTTCTGAATCAAATTCTTTGTACATAAAGTACCTGTGCTTGTTTATTTCAGCATGAAACCTACCATCCTAGTAACAGTGGACGTGGAAGAGGAAGGGGTAGAGGAAGAGGACGTGGGCGACCCAGCAAAGCAACAGAGATCGAAACCTCTCGGCAGGAGCTTGAATCTATTTCGACTACCACTCCACAAACCATCAAAATAATCTCGAGTCCTCATCGACCAGTTGAAAACAACTCAGATTTGAAGGAATCACCAGAAGACAACACCAAAGTTGAATCTAATTACAGTGATGAAGAGTCTAAACGAGCCAGCATGGTAAGAAGACCTTCAGTGAAAGTTCTCGCTTTGCAAAAGTTAAATATGCATCTTCAACTCAAAATATTCTCCTTGCGAGGGTATAATTTTTTTTCTTCTGATCAGTTGCTGGCATAACTGTTCACGGTGATCTATAATTGGACTGTTCAGGGTGATCTATAATTCGTTTCATTCGGATCTAAATATGGCATTGAATAAACATCCAGTTATCTTTAGGTGCATTGAACATACTAAATTTTATTTCAAGTGTCCGAGCTTTGATTTTCAATTTGCTGTAGTTAACTATCCAGTTATCTTTAGGTGCTTTTATTTAGGAACTGTTTATTAGCACAAACATTTTAGCTTAATATAGCTGTGTGCAAGTCTGGAGTAAAAGCTGGTGGTGTTAGGTATTTCAGAAGATAGAATCATCTTAAATTTTATGTTTTGTATTGTCACGCACTAGTCCATACTCATAATTTCATTAAAGGTTGGTTATTTTTAAAAGCATGTTTCTGTTTTTCTGAATCAAATTGTTTGTATATAAAGTACCTTTCCTTGTTTATTGCAGCGTGATACCTACCATCCTAGTAACAGTGGACGTGGAAGAGGAAGGGGTAGAGGAAGAGGACGTGGGCGACCCAGAAAGGTAACAGAGAGAGACACCCCTCGGCGCGAGGTTGAATCTCTCTCAACTACCACTCCACAAACCATCAAAATAATCTCGAGTCCTCATCGACCAGTTGAAAACAACTCAGATTTGAAGGAATCACCTGAGGACAATGAAAAAGTTGTTGGCACCGTCCATTCACATCCCAACAAGAATTTTGATCTGAACGCTGGAGTAGATGAATTTTCAGAAAAGTCGGCTTCTACTGCTTCTGCGGCAACTGTCTCTGGACCTTCAGTTTGGAAAAATGAAGAGTATCCCGGACTTTCGGAAACAGATAGGATGGCCATCGACCCTGTTCACCTTGCGCAGCTTAGTTCGAGACTGGATGAAGATGAGGAAGATTATGACGATGAAGGTTAGAACTATGAAACCGCGGACTTTGGGAAGTTATGATCTACTTAGATTAGTTTTGGATTAATATTTACTGTGGAAGACTTGAAATTAACAAGTTATGATGGTAAGATTTGTTTTATTCTCTTGTTTAGTAGATCTGTGTGCCGTTGTTAGTTCCATATGTATCGTTGTGTGCCATGTAGTCCCACTAACTTAAAGATCCCATAATTGTAATATTGAAGCTATCCTATGTCGATACAACTTGTTGCTTGTGTTATAGTTTCAATCAATTATTGCTTTATGGCAGTGATTATTTTTTTAAAAATAATTAGATAAACTTCTTTCCAGTTATCTTTCCAAGAAAGATTGCAAATATCTTATTTACCCTTTAGTTTCAATCAATTCTTGCTTTATGGCAGTAATTATTATCCTATAGATTGAAATGCATCCCTTGCTTTAGAGGATGCACCTTAGGCTATCCTCAATCTATTATTTCATTCAGCATAAATTTTACACTAAAGTAATATAATTTTTGCACTAAACATAAAAATCTCTGACCCATCTCGTTCTAAAATCTTTAAAAATTTCGAGTATTTTATGTGGTTGCCCAACTTTGACTTATCTTCCACATTAGAAAAGTCTTTTGGAGACCAAATTATTATAGACAGAATGACGGTAAGCTTCGAGATAGAAAAATTTTATGGAAGCAATTTCATGCTGTAGAAAATGGCGATGCAATTTGTTCTACGAAAGGATCGTTGCTTAATGGCTATTGTAGATAGACTGAAGGATATCATAGACGATGAAAAGTGGAATGAGATGAATGATAATGATATTGTCAATATGCAACACTAGGAGATGATGCTTATCAAGTATCGCTGAAAAGAAAAAAATACAAAAGATATTTGTGATACTCTAACAAACTTGTACGAGGTCGAGTCACTACACAACAAGATTTTCCTAAGGAGAAACACTCTATTTGCTCAGCTCACAACTTTGGGACATAAAATATAGGAAGTTGAACATGTGGAGCTTTTATTCAAAATCTATCCGATTCATATGATTAATTCATCATCAATCTGACCAACAATATCACTATTGATATGTTAGTAGATCGTTATCATCAGTTAATGCGGCTAGATTTTCTCAAACAAACAAGTCAGAGCCTAACACACAAACTCAAGGCTCTTCCCATCAAGGTAGAGGACATGGCAGAAATGCCAGAGGAGGAAGATGTGGGTGGCACGACTCCGGCTGACTAGTATGCCAGTGGCATTACGGGTAATGTGATGGAAAAAAGCTATTATCGCATTGACAAGGACTTTGTTCATTTTCAAAGACAATCTGGAGGTCACAATCCAAATTAACAGAACCACAACAGAGCACCTCATCATTATTCAAATCAGTATCCAACTGCAACAATAACAACCACCACCAACTCCGAACCCTCTGTTGAAGATTGGTGGTATCCAGACTCTGGAGCCACACATCACGTCATAAATGTAAGGACCCTCGTGCCTTTAACCCGTTATTAGTGTTAATCCATGTCATTAGTGCATACAATCATAATATCATGGGGAAGAGAACCATATGCAAGCATAGCATCATATACCATCTATAAAATTTCTTGCATTAGAAAACCATAATATTCAAATTCCCCAACCAAAATCACTTACATAGCATGCCCCTCATAATACACTAACATGCTCTCAGTTCATTTTGCAATTTCGTATTTAATTGCGTGCAGACAATAAATGAAGACAGAAAAACAATGCCCATTTATAAATTTCATATACACGTAAAAACGTGCTCACATGAGAGCACCCAATGAATAAACGTGCATCTAATGTATAAGATACTCTACCAAATACCGTTATTGGTGCTTCGATCCTGGAAGCACCTCCCATCCATATCTCGATCTCCACTCCGGATCTACCGTTATGCTTATTCAAACAGCTCTGATACTTCGATCCTTGGAAGTACCTCAAATCAACAGCCCGAGCTCAACTCCAAAGCTATTGCTGCACCTGAATCACCTGCCCCAACAGAGACAGCCCCCACACGGGGTGATCATACCAATACCACCATTCAAATTATCACAATACATAATTTACAGAATATAAAACTGTAATGTAAAAGGATACTCCCTGTATAGTATCGTTACCACTTAGGATTTCCCGTACTGTCCCTGTTCTCAAAATAAACAAAACCATTGAATTCCCAAAGCCAGTTAATCACCACATTGATTAACTAAAACCATTCCTGCCATACCAGTTCCATAATCAAATATGATTAAATCATTAAATGAAGTACCACAGATATCACATATATCAGCCAATGATTCCATAGTTCTATTTCATAGCTCGCTCCACAATATCGACATTCTAACCCCACGCAAGCTCAACAACAGCGGTGTCATGATCGATGTTCGCTCAAAAGCGACATCATCCACATCATTGTTCGCTCAATAGCGTCACCACATAATTTCCAATATCTATCCATTTATTGCAATATAATGTGTCATGCATTCAACAAATGCAATTATATAAAAGGGCTATGCTAGTACGTCATACGTACCTTATAATTTCGCAGTTCGAGTCCAACATTGCCTGAGTCCCACGATCCGATGAATTATGTGCTAACACATAAATATCTCACAATTAAAAACAAGCATGCAACCACGTGCCCAAGCAAGTTCACAACCTCTAAACCCATCGTCAATCCATGACGATTAACCATTTTAAAAGACTCCGGGTTAAGCATGCATAATACCCAAAATAATCCATTTACAAGTTCAAAGGTTAGCCAATTACTAAATTTAGTCATACCATATTCCCTTTAAAATTTGGCTCCAACCACTACATTTTAAAAGTATAGCATTCCCATTGGAATGTAGATATTGGCCCGAAAATCGGCTAGTTAAACCCTGTTTCCAAAATCCCAACTCTTTGCCAAAGTTTGAAAAAAAAACACAACACTTCGAGCCGCGATCGATAGCCGCTTTTGTCGCGATCGATCGCGCGCACCCGTTGCCAAACAGAAACATCTCGCGATCGATCGCCAAACACCTCGTGATCGATCGTCGAGACTTAGCGATCGATCGCCAGCACTGTACATCTCCTCCAAATTTCAGAAGCTCGTCGCGATCGATCGGCGCCAAGCCGAGTTCGATCGCGACCTGCGTTTTCTGAAAAATTCGAGCTTCCATGGTGTTTTTCACACCCAAACTCAAAACCAACACCCCAAACACTTCCAACACCTCCAAAACTCCATTAAAACTCAATAAAAACTCCAATAACAAACTTTATGATTTTTACCCAAAAATTCCCAAATCCAAATCCAGCATAATACTCAACCAAAATCCACCATACCACTATCAAAACGAAGACAAGGACGAGGGGAAGATTAATACCTAATTATCTTCGAGAAATCCGGCTCCCGAGCCAAGCTACCAGCGATTTCTCCTCCGAGGGAGAAAAGAGGGGAAATGGGGGAAAGGGTTGGGCGCAGAGAGAGAGGAGAGAGAGAGGAAATTCGTGCAATGACGGAATACCAAGTCTACTTGGTATATATAGTACCAAAACTCCAAAATACCAATACCTCCACAAATACATCATGACTCATTAAAAATCATATGTTTCAATAATTACACCCCCCCCCCCCCCAATCTCTATTTCCATTACCAGCCCCAGTACAAAGTACTCCGGACCCCAAATCCCACCAAAAACCAAATTCCAAGGTTATCACCACGATGAGAATACGATCTCATCCCTTGGATCCAACGACTCCAAATACCGGATTTAATATCCCTGGTAGTCCCAATTCCAAGGGCATCACAATTATCCCCCACTAATAAAAATTTCGTCCTCGAAATTTGCACGGCGTACTCCACGTAGGAAAAAGTAGCTCAAGTCTCGAAAATCGTTCCCAACCTTATCCAGGAAAAAGAAAGAAGAGCGTACTATTGGCGAGACTACAAAATCCAAACGGGTCTACATCGTCGAATCATGAACATTTCATGAGCGACACACCAACCGCGATGATACCGACCTCGTACCAAAACCTGGAATGGATTAACCTCCCAAACCAACACAAACTCAAGAAAGACGTCAGCATTCCCCGATGCTAACCATCTCAAAAGCAGTCAGCCAACCATAACTGCAAATCAAACGAATCATTTGTGGTTCCAAAATAAACATCGCCTCGATGATATCTCTATGATTTAGCCTACGATGTTTAAATATACATTGGTAATAAGGAAACCGCCAGTACATTACAGTGTACTCATACCAAATTCGGGTTCCGTTCTCCAATTTCCATCTCCATCAAAGGAGTTGTTGTACCACCTTGCAACACGGATCGGGCCACTCACGTCCACCGACCAACACAAAACACATCTCCAAAAATGTCTACATCCGTGTGTTCCAAGAAAACACATATCGAGACTCCACAAGGTCTCGAGTTCCCAAAAGGACATGCATGAAAATCAATTGCATTCACGCCACACGTGTCAACCACGACACCTAACAAATCCGAATCCTAGCCATCCCTCGTTTACCCAAGGATTCAACAATCCTAACACAGAGATGTTATCAAATTACTCAGAAATGAATTACCATGGCCTAAAATACGACAATCCCTCCTCAGGGGAAGTCAACCGGACTTCACGATCATTCCTCAGAATACATCGTGCCATCGAGGTTACTAATCTCAAGGTGCCACAACCTCTCACTGGAGATTTGCCAAACCAAGCATACTAATCCGATGCTCAACAAGGAACAATTAAATGCTGGCATTTGTATACACACACCGGCATACAAGCCTAAGCACCACTACTACCTGCATACTCAATGCAATCGACTCGGGTATCACCAATCATACCCAAAGCCCCAAAAACAACTATCAATCCCAGTGATTCTCACGTCGCGGATAATGATGATTGACAAAACAACGACCAATGGTGTGATTCCCACATCAACACCACACAACCGACTCGTCGAATTTCCCAAAGATTCCCAACCGGTAGGTATATCAATACCGCTTTCCTTATAAGGAAAGTGTCATGAATCCATGACCCTCCAACCTCGGACCACCGTTTGGAAAACTGGATATATTTATACCTAAATATATCCCGGAACCAACAAATACATAACTGGTTCAGAATAGTGCTTCAATGCTACTATTACCAAATCAAAATCCGTATACACAACGTATACACATCTAACGATGTTCTGTACTAATGCCATAGTACTCCACAAACCTCGAGCATCTCCCCAGAGATGCCTCCTCGTACGTCTCACCGGAAATATAAAGCCATCACCTAGTCCAACACTAGTAGTGCTTACCATGGTTGATTCACAATCAACCCTCGACCAATACTAGCTGTCTCCACGACAGTACAATCCAAATCTCCCCAAGAGATATAATCAATATAGTAGTGTCACCCCACTAACTACATCTCACAATCCAATTTTGTCCCCCATTGCATTCCATATGCAAGATGCTCAACCAGAGCAAAAAAAAAAAAAAGAGTTGTCGACACTCGCGTTGGTACTCCTAACAGAATTGAGCTGTCCCAGTACAAGTCCCTTAAATATTTGACGTATAAACGTCCCCGTGAGGTATTCCAGGCCTCAATCATCATACCACATAGAGACTACAAGAGTCTACCATAAACCCTCGTCGTATCACCATACGATTCACCAAACTCGGATCCAACGAGCAGTATAATGGCTATCACAAGCACACTATAGCAGTGCAATAATACCTGGCTAGAAAGTCGTTGCCTCCTTAGGTTTATACCAAACCTACCAACGTATCATACGTTCCATCACGATACTCCATACCGTACCATCAATTAGAGTATTGGGTTATCATCCAAATTTCTCCAATACCAACGCACAATGGACATCCCGGTGTCCTTACTCAACCCCAATGCAATCCTATCCATTAGGATTTATTTCCACACCCACAGGGTGGGTGTGACCATGTCTACCACACGTCACAACGACAAAAGCGAGTAGTTTCCTCAATAACTACTCTTACCATCAATCACTTGGCCTTAGCTATCCCAGCGAGTATACCCAAAGGTACCACTACTCGTAAAATATTTACCTCTAATGCATGATGTGGTACACTCACCGGTACAATGCATCCAATAATCCATCGAGCAAACCTGCTCGGCGTAACAGTCTCGTCAACCGGTGACGTAGACACCACCTTGTGCTCATCATCGGCACTCAAACCATATGACTAAATACATACACCCATACGTATTATTCATCAAAACAACGCTACACGTCTACATAGAACATCCAATATGTCATCGTCATCCCGTGACGGTATATGTCAACATATGACATCCAAAATAACATCGTCAACTCGTGAAGGTACATGTCAACATATGACATCCAAAATAACATCGTCAACTCGTGACGATACATGTCAACATATGACATCCAAAATAACATCGTCAACTCGTGACGGTACATGTCAACACCTGACATTCACAATCTCATCGTCAAACACGTGACGGTATATGTCGATACACGACATCCATAATCTCATCGTCAAACACGTGACGGTATATGTATATCAACACATGGCATCCACAATAATGCTAATAAAACAGTAATATACCATACCTCATACTTGTGATCATCAGAGATCCCAACATAAGGAGTTATGTATCTTGATATTGTCAAACGTTACCCGTAACAGGGTAAACTATAAAGGCGACTATTGGATACACTACGAATTATGTAGAGGAATGTTGACTGATCGAGATAGGATTTGTCCCTCCTATATAACAGGAGATGTGTTTGGCCCTTGATCAAGTGAGAACTAAAAAGCATGGCCATGCTCGAATGAGTCGATATGAGATATCGAGCTTATTCGTTTATTCTAGTTCTACTTGGGGATCAAGAAATAGAGATTGAATATACGAGTATGACTATTCCATTACTCGTGTTCAATCTAAACACAAAGGACAAAGGGATTAAGTTACATGGTTAATATTATCACAAGTTCTAAAGGTTATGTCGAGTCATTGACATTCTTGTAATTTGGGTAGCCTCGATGTGTTGCTAGACACCGCTCCTTGCTTGCGACATAAAATGAGATTTTATGTCACTGCCAACATTACAAGATCCTATCGGGTCGCACAAAAGATTAAATCGAGAAGGGAAATTAAATTCATTGGATGAATTACTTAATTAAGATGAGTCTTAATTAAAAGATTATAAAGATTTAATTAAATCATGGGTTTGGGCCCATGAGGCTTTAAGAAAGCCTTAAACCTTAATTAAATCTTATAAATACAAGGTTATGATTACTTTCATAAAATAACAACCTACACCAAGAGACACACGACCGCCTCCTCCACGCAAAGGATTGCTCTCGGCTTCTTCATAAGTCGTTGGGTATTCTTGTGCAATTTCCGGCCATTAATCGATTTGGAATCGAGTGTGTTTCTTGTTTCGGTTTAAGAACTTGTCTAGCAACTTGTTCTTAAACTATCCCTTCACCCGATTTGATCGTGTGGATACCGTTGAAGCAAAACTTGACAAGTTTTGCTAGTGACTCGAAGGAGACGTTGGACGTGGTGCTGCTCCGAGGAATCTGCTCAAACACGCTACAAGGGTGAGACCTTCGTATATCCTTTATCCGATATGAATCCCTATGTATAGATCCGCGGTTTAGTAATCCAAAATTTTATTCCGCTGCGTTGTATGCTCTAATGATTACTAAAAGTGGTATCAGAGCCGTGTACAAGGCTCATATCGGATTTATGTGGTTAAATAGTTTAATCATATTTAGATTTATATTGCATGCTATTTAAAACTGTATGAACATATATGATATGTTAATATCGAATTTGTGAAAATCATCGTAAAATTATATTTGATATAAATTGGCGAAAATCGAACCATAATTCACAAGAGTTCGGCCATCACCATCACAAATGACACACGGCTAGCCACATGAGGGCTAGGGTTTTCGAACCCTTGGCTCGAGATGGTTTAGCCGTTGTGGCTAATAATTGTGCATGGAAGTGTCGAAACTTGATTAGGGTTTAGAACCCATTGGCTCGTGACGGCTAGCTCATGACGGCTAGGGTTTCGAACCCTAGTAGCCGTGCATGGGCTCGGCCATCGTCGCTCTTTTGCTAGGGTTTTTGAACCTTATGGCTCGATAATGGTTCGGACCATGAGTCTCGGAATCATACGTGTTGGAGGCTACACCACATGAGGGCTAGGGTTTTTCGAACCCTTGGCTCGAGATGGTTGAACCGCCACCGTCATGAACCGTGCATGGTTGGACCGTGGCTTGTGACTCATGAATTCCGACGTTTCGAACCATGTTGGCTCGATGAAAAACAAAATGGTGCTTGGCGGCTAGGGTTTGGAACCCTAGCGGCGCCGCACCCGAGCCATGGTTCGGCCATGGGCTAGGGTTTCGAACCCTAGGCCCATGATTGGTCTAGCCATGGTCTATGATGATTCGAATCATGATGGTTCATGGTTTAGCTGAAGAGTGGTTGGAAAGACTGGAGCAGATCTTTGTGTCGGCTCCTTGTGCTGTGACAGTTTGGCTGAGGCTGGCGGAGTTTCAATTAGCCAAGAAACCTCTGATGTGGTGGAGGAGCACGGTAATGGAAATGAGAGCACTGGGTGCTGTGATTGACTGGACTCTCTTCAGGACTAGGTTTCTGAACCGATACTTCTCCGCTGCAGCAAGACAGACAAAGGAGGATGAATTTACAAGTCTGAGGCAGGAAACATGACAGTGGCAGACTATGCCACACGGTACTCTTCATTACTGAGGTACGTCCCCCACATTGCCACCAGTGGACACGCTAAGATGAGAAACTTCATGAAGGGGTTACGACCGGAGCTCTATGACCGGGTTATCACTAATAACCCAACCTCTTTTGATGACGCTCTTACAAGAGCGGAGCTTGCTGAGCTAGGAGTGGGAGCTTACGCTATGCCACCACCGGTACCGCAACAGAGGCAGACTAGTGACAACTTGAGGCCTCGGGGTGAGCCATTTAAACCCCGTGGTGCCTCTTCATCTTCAAGGTATGGTGGGAAGAAACACTTTGGACAGAAGCAGGATAACAAGAAGGGTAATTGGTCGGCCAATCGAGGATCTTCACAAGGGGATAGGCCGGGAGAGCCGAGGTGCAACAATTGTGGAGGGCCACATTCTTCAAATAAGTGTCCTGCATGTTATGTTTGTGGCAGGATGGGCCACATTGCTCGGTATTGCCCCTCACGGGGAGGACAGTCTGATTTCCAGGGCAACAGGCCGAGGTTTGAGGATAGGTCAGTGCAGCAGAGGCAGCAGTTTGGGCCTCGACCATCGGGAGGTCAGACAGTAGGACCACCCCAGGGGCAGGTATATGCACTGACCAGGGAGCAGGCCCAGGCAGCCCCAGAGGAGGTGATTGCCGGTACGTGTCATTTATTTACGTACCCTGCTTTTATTTTGATCGATACAGGTGCCTCCCATTCTTTTGTATCGGTGGGTTTTGTGGAAAGACACCATATGCGCACGTCTTCTTTACCCACGCCTCTCCTTGTCTCGACACCCACTGGAAGAAATGTCGTTGCTGATCAGTTTATGGCAGACTGCCTCATTTATTTTGAGGGCAATGAATTGAGATCAGACTTGATTGTGCTGGGCATGTCATACTTTGACTGCATCTTGGGAATTGATGTTCTGAACAGATATCAGGCAGTGGTAGATTGCCGACAGAGGACAGTGAAGTTCAGACCTGAGTTGGGCAGTCAGTGGACTTTCTATGGCAACGGTTCTCGTGCGAAGATTCCGTTGATTTCAGCGATCAAGATGACTCAGTTGTTGGAACGTGGCCACACGGGCTATCTCATTTATGCCGTGGACACGTCTGGGAAGAGTAAAGAACTCAGAGTTGAGGATGTACCAGTAGTGGCAGAGTTCGCTGATGTATTTCCAGAAGAGATCCCAGGATTCCCACCGGCTAGGGAAGTCGAGTTTGGGATCGAGCTGTTGCCAGGGACATCCGCTATCTCTCGTGCACCTTATAGGATGGCACCGGCTGAGCTGAGAGAGTTGAAAGAACAATTGCAGGATCTCTTGGACAAGGGATATATACGCCCGAGCGTGTCGCCATGGGGCGCACCAGTTCTCTTTGTGAAGAAGAAGGACGGTTCGATGCGGTTGTGTATCGATTACCGGCAACTGAATAAGGCTACAGTAAAGAACAAGTATCCTCTTCCAAGGATTGATGATCTGTTTGATCAGTTGCAAGGTACCAGGGTGTATAGTAAGATTGATTTGAGATCCGGGTATCATCAGATTCGGGTCAGAGAGGAAGATGTGCAGAAGACAGCGTTCCGGACCCGATATGGACATTATGAGTTCTTAGTGATGCCGTTCGGCGTGACGAATGCTCCAGCAGTCTTTATGAGTCTAATGAACAGAGTGTTTCAGCAGTATCTTGATCAGTTCGTCATTGTGTTTATTGACGATATTCTTATCTACTCCCGGAGCGAGGAGGAGCATGTGAAACACTTGAGGACAGTGCTTCAGATTCTCAGAGAGCATCAGTTATATGCTAAGCTCAGTAAGTGTGAATTTTGGCTGAGCAGTGTAGTGTTTCTGGGGCATGTCATATCGAGCAGTGGGATATCTGTAGATCCCAAGAAGATTGAGGTTGTGATGGAGTGGGCTGCCCCCACTTCTGTGCCAGAGATTCGGAGTTTTCTTGGTTTGGCCGGGTATTATCGGCGCTTTGTCGAGGGCTTTTCGAAGATTGCCAAGCCGCTGACTCAGTTGACCCAGAAGGGAGTGCCTTTCTTTTGGTCAGAAGCTTGTGAGGAGAGCTTCCAGGAGTTGAAACACCGATTGACGACGGCGCCAGTATTAGTGATTCCGACGGAGAACTCCAGATTTGTTCTGTATACTGACGCATCACTGCAGGGCCTTGGGTGTGTTCTGATGCAAGATAAGCATGTGGTAGCTTATGCATCGAGGCAGTTGAAGCCGCATGAGACCAGATATCCAGTTCATGACTTGGAATTGGCGGCTATCATCTTTGCCCTGAAGATCTGGAGGCATTATTTGTATGGTACTTCGTTTACCATCTACACGGACCACAAGAGCCTCAAGTTTTTATTCACTCAGGCAGAGCTGAACATGAGGCAGAGGAGGTGGATGGACCTACTCAAGGACTATGACTGCGAGATAGAGTATCATCCGGGGAAAGCCAATTTGACAGCAGACGCTTTGAGCCGGAAAGTGAGGAGTTCTGCTGAGGACGTCATTCATTTGTCTGCTATGATGACCTCCTATTGCCATCTGGGCTATGACTTTAACATTGATGCATCGCCTGTGTATGTATCGACTCTGTTAGCTGAGCCAGACATCTATGAAAGCATCAGGAGAGCTCAGAGGTCAGATGATGAGGTTCAGAGGTGGTTATCTTTAGTACATCTTGGTCAGCCAACGAAGTTCAGGGTGGCAGATGACGGATCCTTGAGATTGGGGAACCGTTGGGTGGTTCCGAGTACGCCGGAGTTGCGTAAAGGGATCTTGGAGCGAGCTCACAGTAGCAGACTTAGCATCCACCCAGGCGGGAAGAAGATGTACAGAGATTTGCGTGGTCATTTTTCGTGGAAAAGGATGAAATCAGATGTCGTCGCTTTTGTGAAGAGGTGTTTGATCTGCCAGCAGGTTAAGGCAGAGAGACAGAGACCTGGCGGCGAGCTGAAAAGCTTGGAGATACCGAAGTGGAAGTGGGAGCACATTTCCATGGACTTCGTGACTCATTTGCCGAGGAGTGCTTCAGGCTTCGATGCTATTTGGGTGATTGTGGATCGATTGACCAAGGTGGCTCATTTTATCCCCTATAGCATGACTTTCACATTTTTGAGGATGGCGCAGTTGTATATTAGAGATGTGGTGAGATTGCATGGGATCCCCGTTTCGATAGTGTCAGATCGAGATCCGCGATTCACATCTCATTTTTGGGAAGGCCTTCAGTCAGCCTTGGGAACTGAAGTCAGATTGAGTACTGCTTATCATCCTCAGACGGATGGCCAGACCGAGCGCACTATCCAGACGCTCGAGGACATGTTAAGAGCTTGTGTTTTGGAGTTCGATGCCTCTTGGCAGGATTCAGTGCCTTTGGTAGAGTTTTCGTATAACAATAGCTACCAGGCGAGTATTCAGATGGCTCCGTTTGAAGCTCTTTATGGCAGACGGTGTAGATCACCCTTGTGTTGGGATGATTTGGACCGCAGATCGGTCGGAGGACCGGAGTTGATTCGGGAGATGGAAGAAAAGATAAAAACCATAAGGCAGAAAATGAAAGCGGCTCAGGACAGACAGGCAGCTTATGCAAATAAACGGCGGAGACCGTTGGAATTTCAGTTGGGAGATAAGGTCTTTTTGAAGATCTCGCCTTTCAGAGGCGTTGTGCGATTTGGGATGCGCGGGAAACTTTCTCCGAGGTATGTTGGACCGTACGAGATCTTGCAGCGCATTGGCACCTTAGCTTACCGACTGGCTTTGCCGCCTTCTTTATCTGGTATACATGATGTGTTTCATGTATCGATGCTGCGGAAGTATGAGCCGGATCCATCTCATGTGTTACAGCCTTCCGAAGTTCAGTTAGAGTCCGATATATCTTATGTGGAACGGCCTTTCAGGATTCTGGATCGAGCAGACCGTAGACTTCGGAACAAAGTGATACCTATGATCAAGGTTCAGTGGGATCGCAGGGGTGTCGAGGAGGCTACGTGGGAGACGGAGCAGCATATGGTGCAGCACTACCCGGAACTATTCTCTGGTATGTGTTTATGTTTAGTTTCCTTTTGGGGTAAGTGCATGTGATTTCGAGGACGAAATCTTATAAGTAGGGGAGTATTGTGATATCCCCGAAATGGTTAATTGCATTTGGTGCATTAATTGTGATTATATGATTAATTATGGTAGTAATTAACTATGTGTTGGAATTTATTTACCTTATGGAAATGCATGGTCATGTGGATAGGGTGACCCGGGGTTGCATTTCAGGGTGCATGTGGTGCATGTTGGGTAAATATTATTGGAAGCATGATTTATTTGCCTTTGGTAGCAATTGATTAGAATTCATGTGTTTAATTGATATTTGGTGCATTATGAGTAAATGCTTTGAAAAATATCATGTTGGGGTGTTTTATACACCATGGAATTGTTGGTATGCTTTTTAATTAAACCCAACCCTTTTATACTCAACCCCACCTTTACCAAATTACTTTCACTTTACCAAATCAAAAACCACAAACCCTCCTCCTTCCATTTTCGTTTTTGAGCTCAAGGGTGAAGAGAAAACCTTCCAAAAGTCTTGATTTGTGAAGATTGTTGGGTGATTTGAGGTCCCCAAGAGGTATGGATGCCTCATTGTCATTTTTATTGTGTTTGGGTTAGTTTTGGAAGGGTTTTTAATGATTTTGAAATGGGTTTGTGTTGGGTTGTTGTGGTTTTGGTTAAGGGTTAGATTTATACTTGTTTTGAAGTATGTTTTGGTGGTTTATGTTGATAATTATGTTGTTGGTTGGTTGGGTTAAGTATTGGGATGGTTTGGAAGGTTTTTGGAAGCAAAAATGGTGAAAAATTGCGTGTCTGCGCGAGGCGACCGATCGCCTGAAAAGAGGCGACCGATCGCCGAGGGGCAGTAACATTTTTGCGTTTTAGGCGATCGATCGCCAGGAGGCAGTAGGTTTTTCAAAGGGATGGCGATCGATCGCCATGTTTGGGGCGACCGATCGCCACAGTGATAATTTTGAGGCGATCGATCGCCTGAGGGAAGCGATCGATCGCCGCCTGTGGAATTTTGGAAAATGGTTTATTTTGTCAAATTTTTGGTATTTGGCTATTATTTGGCTTCTAATATGGGGTTGTGTGATTGTGTAGAACCATCCCAGGTAGCAACACAACCGAGGAACTGAAGCCAGATCAATTCCACTTTTGGAAAGGTACGTAGTGGACGTACGGGCACCCCAACGGTACATGTATCTTATATACTTATTGTTTATGCATTGTGGATGCAAGTATATATGTGGTGTTGCATAGTGGATGCAAATACATGTTATGCATGATGTTTATAGATGCATATGATTATTGGTGCATATCCCATGAGTCGTGGTCATCCCTTGATGATTTTAATGCTTGCCGCTATTTGGTTTGGTTCCGCTAAATGTGAAGCGAGGGGTGGGAGCGCCGCATGTCACATTTGAGCGTGGTTATCATATAGGGCGAGGAAAGGGTATTTGCCGCTCAATGAGAGGCGAGGGGTGGGAGTCCCGCAGTCCATTGAAGCGAGGTTATCCTATGCCGCCTATATGTAAATAAGCGAGGGGCATTAAAATACATTGTGATGGACAGACTAGGGATTGGTGATCAATATTTGGATTGGTGAAATGGTATATGTTCATGACATGTTTAGACCATTTAAAATAATCTATTGATTATACTCATGAGTTATGGTACAGGGACAACCAAACGGGAAGCGTTTGAAATGCATGGGAAAACAGGAAGTGTTTTATTATGATTATGCATTTACGCTTTATCTTCATATTGTATTGAATATGAATGATTATTATTGCTCATGTTTGGGGGTTGTCCTTGTAGGTACCTTTTTGGCATGATAGAAGGGCTTGAACGGGTTGAGGTGGTGAACTTGACGAGCATTCTATTGAGACTGAAGGACAGGATTAATTGGATAGTATCTACTCTAGGAGTAGTATAAAACTATAATTGAACATTCATTGATTGGAATGTAATTAATCAATTTTTGGTAGTCCTTATTTTGGCATGTAATGCTTAAGCTCATAGACTCAACACGTTATTTCTCACTCTGATCATTTATATTAGCTCTATTATGCCTTGATTCCGCACTTAAGGATCAGGGTCCTTACACTAAGGTTATGTCGAGTCAATGACATTCTTGTAATTTGGGTAGCCTTGATGTGTTGCTAGATACCGCTCATTGCTTGTGACATAAAATGAGATTTTATGTCACTGCCAACATTGCAAGATCCTATCGGGTCGCACAAAAGAATAAATCGATAAGGGGAATTAAATTCATTGGATGGATTAATTGTGATATCCCCGAAATGATTAATTGCAATTTAGGCATTAATTGTGTTTATATGATTAATTATGATGGAAATTAATTGATTATGTGCTGGATTTAATTAATGTGTGGAAATGCATGGTCACATGGAAAGGATAACCCGGGAGTACATTTCAGGGTGCATGTTGGGCATGTTGGGGAAGATTGCTTTTAGCATGATTTATTTGCCATGGTTAGCAATTATTTAGAAAGCATGAGTTAATTGATATTTTGGTGCATTTTGGATTAATGCTTTTGAAAATATCATGTTGGGGTGTTTTATACACCATGGGTTTGTGTAATGCTTTTAATTAAAACCCAACCCCTTTTTACCCCAACCCCACTCAATACACTCTCACTTTTACTTTACCAAATCACCACCCAAACCCTTCCCCCTCCTCATTTTCGAGTTGAAGCAAAAAGGTGGGGAGAAATCATTCCAAAGTTTGAGTTTGTGAAGTTTATTGGGAGATTTGAGGTCCCCAAGAGGTATGGATGCCTCATTGTTGATTTTGTAGTGTTTTATTTGATTTTGGAAATGGTTTAAATGGGTTTGTGTTGGGTTGTTGTGGTTTTGGTTTAATGTTGGATTTTTGATGTGCTTTAAGTGTTTATGGAAGGGTATTATGTATTTGATGTTGTTGGTTTGTTGGTAGGGGAGTTGGAATGGGTTGGAATGAAGTTTTGGAGCATTAATGGCGATTTTTCGCGATACAGGGCTCGGCGATCGATCGCCCGTTCTTGGCGATCGATCGCGTAGAGGCAGTGCGCTCCAGAAGCATTTGGAGATTGATCGCCACATTTGGGCGATCGATCGGCGAGGGTGGCGATCGATCGCGCCAAATGTGGCGATCGATCGCCGAAGGAACAAAAATTCATGTTCGGACAGTGTGATCTCGCGATCTATCGGCCCTTTGCCGCGATCGATCGCGAGTTATAAAATATGGTGTTTTTGGATTTTATTGTAGGATTTTTGGTATCGGACTATTATTGGGTTCTAATATTGATTTGTGTGAATGTGTAGAACCATCCCGGGTGGCAACACAGCCAAGGAACTGAAGTCTTACCATATCCTACTTTTTGGAAAGGTACGTAGAGGACGTACGGGCACCCAACGGTACATGTATCTAATATACTCATTGTTTATGCATTGTGGATGCGAGTATATATGTGATTATGCATTGTGGATGCAAATACATGTTGAATTATGCATGATGATTGTAGATGCATATGATTATTGGTGCACATCCCATGAGTCGTGGTCATCCCTTGATGATTTTAATGCTTGCCGCTATTTGTTCTTGTTTCCGCTAAATGTGAAGCGAGGGGTGGGAGCGCCACATGTCACATTTGAGCGTGGTTATCATATAGGGCGAGGAAAGGATATTTGCCGCTCAATGTGAGGCGAGGGGTGGGAGTACCGCATGTCCATTGAAGCGAGGTTATTCTATGCCGCCTATATGTGAATAAGCGAGGGGCATTAAAATACATTGTGATGGACAGACTAGGGAATGGTGACCGGTATTTGATATTGATGAGATGGTATTGTGTCATGACTTGTCTAGACCATTAAAAATAATCTATTGATTATACTCATGAGTTATGGTACAGGGACAACCAAACTGGAAGCGTTTTGAAATGCATGGGAAAACAGGAAGTGTTTTAATTGTGTTTTATGCATTTACGCTTTATATTCATATTGTGTTGAATATGAATGATATTATTGCTCATGTTTGGGGGTGTCCTTGTAGGTACTTTTGGCATGATATGAAGGGGGCTAAGACGGGTTGAGACCGTGAGCTTGAAGAGCACTTTTGGTAGATGAAGGACATGATTATTTTGTATAGTGTCTACTCTAGGAGTAGTGTAAAACTATAATTGATAACATTCTTTTGATGGGGAATGTAATTAATCCATTGATAGTCCTCATTTTGGCATGTAACTTTTAAGCTCATGGCCTCAACACGATTAATTTACTCTGATCATTTATATTAGCTCTAATTATGCCTTTGATCCGCACTTAAGGATTAGGGTCCTTACATTAGTGGTATCAGAGCAGTGGTTAGAGAACCCGGGAACGAGTGAAGGGTAGCCTTAGCATGATTGGCTAGGTGCTTACATTTGAAGCATGTTTATGCATGTGGTGCATATTGATGTATATTATGTTATACTAACATGCTTATTATCATTCCTGTTGTCTAACGGCATAACATGTATATTTGTTTTGGAATTGTTGTTAACCTTTGTGTTATAGCATGGCTGCTATGAATGCGGGGAACCTTAACGAAGAAGTTGGCGATGTGGGCAGTGTTAACACTAGCGTTGGACAAGTGAACCCTCTACCTCCACCAGCAGTAGGCTTGGAGCCAGTGGCTCAATTATTACTACCCGGTGAGATTAACTTGACTCAGTTTCTATCTTACCACCCGCCCCGGTTTGAGGGAACAGAATCAGGGGAGGAAGCTGAGGAGTGGCTGGAGAGACTTGAGCAGATATTTGTGTCGGCTCCTTGTGCTGTTACAGCATGGCTGAGGCTGGCGGAGTTCCAGTTAGCTAAGAAACCTCTAATGTGGTGGAGGGGCACTGTAATGGAGCTAAGAGCACTGGGTACTGTGATCGATTGGACACTCTTCAGGACCCGGTTTCTGAACCGGTACTTCTCCGCAGCGGCGAGACAGGCGAAGGAGGACGAGTTTACAAGTTTGAAGCAGGGGAACATGACAGTGTCAGACTATGCCACGCGGTACTCTTCGTTGCTGAGGTATGTTCCCCACATTGCCACCAATGGGCACGCAAAGATGAGGAGTTTTATGAAGGGGTTGTGACCGGAGCTCTATGACCGGGTTATCACCAATAACCCAACTTCTTTTGATGATGCTCTCACAAGAGCGGAGCTTGCCGAGCTTGGAGTGGGAGCTTATCCTAGTGCTGTGCCACCACAAGTACCACAACAAAGGCAGACTAATGATAGCTTGAGGCCCCGGGGAGAGCCATTTAAACCTCGTGGTGCCTCTTCATCTTCACGGTTTGGTGGAAAGAAGTTCTTTGGTCAGAAACAGGATAACAAGAAGAATTGGTCGGCCAATCGAGGGTCTTTACAAGGGAATAGATCGGGGGAACCAAGGTGCGACAATTGTGGAGGACCACATTCTTCAAGTAAGTGCCCTGCCTGTTATAGCTGTGGCAAGATGGGCCACATCTCTCGGTATTGCCCCACCCGTGGAGGACAGTCAGAGTTTCAGGGCAACAGGCCGAGGTTTGATGACAGGACTGTATACCAGAGGCAGCAGTTTGGGCCTCGACCATCGGGAGGTCAGACAGTGGGACCGCCCCAGGGACAGGTGTATGCGCTGACTAGAGAGCAGGCCCAGGCAGCCCCAGAGGAGGTGATCGCCGGTACGTGTCATTTATTTACATACCCTGCTTTTATTTTGATAGATACAGGTGCCTCCCACTCTTTTGTATCTGTTGGCTTTGTGGAGAGACACCATATGCGCACGTCTTCTCTACCCACGCCTCTCCTTGTCTCGACACCCACTGGAAGGAATGTCGTTGCTGATCAGTTCATGGCAGATTGCCTCATTTATTTTGAGGGCAACGAGTTGAAGACAGACTTGATTGTGTTGGGTATGTCGGACTTCGACTGCATCTTGGGCATTGATATTCTGAACAGATATCAGGTAGTGGTAGATTGCCGGCAGAAGACAGTGAAGTTCAGGCCTGATTTGGGTAGTCAGTGGACTTTCTATGGCAACGGTTCTCGTGCGAAGATTCCGTTGAATTCAGCGATCAAGATGACTCAACTGTTGGAACGTGGCCACACGGGCTATCTTATCTATGACGTGGACACGTCCGGGAAGAATAAGGAATTGAGAGTTGAGGATGTACCAGTAGTAGCAGAGTTTGCTGATGGGTTCCCAGAAGAGATCCCAGGATTTCCACCGGCTAGGGAAGTTGAGTTTGGGATCGAGTTGTTACCGGGGACATCCGCTATCTCTCGTGCACCTTACAGGATGGCACCGGTGGAGTTGAGAGAATTGAAGGAGCAGTTGCAGGATCTTCTTGACAAGGGATATATACGCCCGAGCGTATCGCCATGGGGCGCACCGGTTCTCTTTGTGAAGAAGAAGGACGGTTCGATGCGGTTGTGCATCGATTACCGGCAACTGAATAAAGCCACAGTAAAGAACAAGTATCCTCTCCCAAGGATTGATGATCTGTTTGACCAGTTGCAAGGTACCAGACTATATAGCAAGATTGATTTGAGGTCCGGGTACCATCAGATTTGAGTCAGAGGGGAAGATGTACAAAAGACAGCGTTTCGGACTCGATATGGACATTATGAGTTCCTAGTGATGCCGTTCGGTGTGACGAATGCTCCAGCGGTCTTTATGAGCTTGATGAACAGAGTGTTTCAGCCGTATCTTGACCAGTTCGTCATCGTGTTCATCGACAACATTCTCATCTATTCCCGGAGCGAGGAAGAGCACGTGAAACACTTGAGGACAGTGCTCCAGATTCTCCGAGATCACCAGTTGTATGCCAAGCTCAGTAAGTGTGAGTTTTGGTTGAGCAGTGTAGTATTTCTGGGCCATGTCATATCGAGCAGCGGAATATCTGTGGATCCCAGGAAGATCGAAGCTGTGATGGAGTGGGCTGCCCCCACTTCTGTGCCTGAGATTCGGAGCTTCCTTGGTTTGGCCGGATATTATCGACGCTTCGTCGAGGGCTTTTCGAAGATTGCCAAGCCGTTGACACAGTTGACCCAGAAAGGAGTACCTTTCTTTTGGTCAGAAGCTTGTGAGGAGAGCTTCCAGGAGTTGAAGCACCGTTTGACGACGGCGCCAGTGTTAGTGATCCCTACGGAGAACTCCAGATTTGTTTTGTATACCGATGCATCACTTCAGGGCCTTGGGTGTGTACTGATGCAGGATAGACATGTGGTAGCTTATGCATCGAGGCAGTTGAAGCCGCATGAGACGAGATACCCAGTCCATGACTTGGAACTGGCGGCTATCATCTTCGCCCTGAAGATTTGGAGACATTATTTGTATGGTACTTCGTTTACCATTTACACGGATCACAAGAGCCTCAAGTTTTTATTCACTCAGGCGGAGCTGAACATGAGGCAGAGGAGATGGATAGACTTACTCAAGGACTATGATTGTGAGATTGAGTACCATCCCGGAAAAGCTAATTTGACAGCAGATGCTTTGAGCCGGAAAGTAAAGAGTTCTGCTGAGGACGTTATCCATTTGTCAGCCATGATGACCTCCTATTGCCATCTGGGCTATGACTTCGACATAGATGCATCACCTGTGTATGTATCGACCTTGTTAGCTGAGCCAGATATCTATGAGAACATCAGGAGAACTCAGAGGTCAGATGATGAGGTTCAGAGGTGGTTATCTTTAGTACATCTTGGTCAGCCAACGAAATTCAGAGTGGCCGATGATGGATCTTTGAGATTGGGTGACCGTTGGGTGGTTCCGAGTACGCCGGAGTTGCGTAGAGGGATCTTGGAGCGAGCTCATAGTAGCAGACTTAGCATCCACCCAGGCGGGAAAAAGATGTATAAAGATCTACGTGGGCAGTTTTGGTGGAAAATGATGAAATCTGATGTCGTCGCTTTTGTAAAGAGGTGCTTGATCTGCCAGCAGGTTAAGGCAGAGAGGCAGAGACCTGGCGGCGAGTTGAAAAGCTTGGAGATACCGAAGTGGAAGTGGGAACACATTTCCATGGACTTCGTGACTCACCTGCCGAGGAGTGCTTCATGCTTTGATGCTATTTGGGTGATTGTGGATCGATTGACTAAGGTAGCTCATTTCATCCCCTATAGCATGACCTTCACCTTTTTGAGGATGGCGCAGTTGTACATTCGAGATGTGTTGAGATTGCATGGATCCCCATTTCCATAGTGTCGGATCGAGATCCGCGATTCACATCTCATTTTTGGGAAGGTCTTCAGTCAGCCTTGGGAACTGAAGTCAGATTGAGCACTGCTTATCATCCTCAGATGGATGGCCAGACCGAGCGTACTATCCAGACGCTCGAGGACATGTTGAGAGCTTGTGTTTTGGAGTTCGATGTTTCTTGGCAAGATTCAGTGCCTTTGGTAGAGTTCTCTTATAATAATAGCTACCAGGCGAGTATTCAGATGACTCCTTTTGAAGCTCTTTATGGCAGACGGTGTAGATCACCCTTGTGTTGGGATGATTTGGACCGCAAATCGGTCGGAGGACCGGAGTTGATTCGGGAGATGGAAGAGAAGATAAAAATGATAAGGCAGAAAATGAAAGCAGCCCAGGACAGACAGGCAGCTTATGCGAATAAACGGCGGAGACCGTTGGAATTTCAGTTGGGAGATAAGGTCTTTTTGAAGATCTCGCCTTTCAGAGGCGTTGTGCGATTTGGGATGCGCGGGAAACTGTCTCCGAGGTATGTTGGACCGTACGAGATTTTGCAGCGCATTGGCACCTTAGCTTACCGACTAGCTCTGCCGCCTTCTTTATCTGGTATACATGACATGTTTCATGTATCGATGTTGCGAAGTATGAGCCGGATCCATCGCATGTATTACAACCTTCCGAAGTTCAGTTAGAGTCCGATGTGTCTTATGTGGAACGGCCTGTCAGAATTCTGGATCGAGCAGACCGTAGACTTCGGAACAAAGTGATACCTATGATCAAGGTTCAGTGGGATCGCAGGGGTGTCGAGGAGGCTACGTGGGAGACGGAGCGGCATATGGTGCAGCACTACCCGGAACTATTCTCTGGTATGTGATTATGTTTAGTTCTCTTTGGGGTAAGTGCATGTGATTTCGAGGACGAAATCTTATAAGTAGGGGAGTATTGTGATATCCCCGAAATGATTAATTGCAATTTAGGCATTAATTGTGTTTATATGATTAATTATGATGGAAATTAATTGATTATGTGCTGGATTTAATTAATGTGTGGAAATGCATGGTCACATGGAAAGGATGACCCGGGAGTGCATTTCAGGGTGCATGTTGGGCATGTTGGGGAAGATTGCTTTTAGCATGATTTATTTGCCATGGTTAGCAATTATTTAGAAAGCATTAGTTAATTGATATTTTGGTGCATTTTGGATTAATGCTTTTGAAAATATCATGTTGGGGTGTTTTATACACCATGGGTTTGTGTAATGCTTTTAATTAAAACCCAACCCCTTTTTACCCCAACCCCACTCAATACACTCTCACTTTTACTTTACCAAATCACCACCCAAACCCTTCCCCCTCCTCATTTTCGAGTTGAAGCAAAAAGGTGGGGAGAAATCATTCCAAAGTTTGAGTTCAAGAGGTATGGATGCCTCATTGTTGATTTTGTAGTGTTTTATTTGATTTTGGAAATGGTTTAAATGGGTTTGTGTTGGGTTGTTGTGGTTTTGGTTTAATGTTGGATTTTTGAAGTGCTTTAAGTGTTTATGGAAGGGTATTATGTATTTGATGTTGTTGGTTTGTTGGTAGGGGAGTTGGAATGGGTTGGAATGAAGTTTTGGAGCATTAATGGCGATTTTTCGCGATACAGGGCTCGGCGATCGATCGCCCGTTCTTGGCGATCGATCGCGTAGAGGCAGTGCGCTCCAGAAGCATTTGGCGATCGATCGCCACATTTGGGCGATCGATCGGCGAGGGTGGCGATCGATCGCGCCAAATGTGGCGATCGATCGCCGAAGGAACAAAAATTCATGTTCGGACAGTGTGATCTCGCGATCTATCGGCCCTTTGCCGCGATCGATCGCGAGTTATAAAATATGGTGTTTTTGGATTTTATTGTAGGATTTTTGGTATCGGACTATTATTGGGTTCTAATATTGATTTGTGTGAATGTGTAGAACCATCCCAGGTGGCAACACAGCCAAGGAACTGAAGTCCTACCATATCCTACTTTTTGGAAAGGTACGTAGAGGACGTACGGGCACGGGCACCCAACGGTACATGTATCTAATATACTCATTGTTTATGCATTGTGGATGCGAGTATATATGTGATTATGCATTGTGGATGCAAATACATGTTGAATTATGCATGATGATTGTAGATGCATATGATTATTGGTGCACATCCCATGAGTCGTGGTCATCCCTTGATGATTTTAATGCTTGCCGCTATTTGTTCTTGTTTCCGCTAAATGTGAAGCGAGGGGTGGGAGCGCCGCATGTCACATTTGAGCGTGGTTATCATATAGGGCGAGGAAAGGATATTTGCCGCTCAATGTGAGGCGAGGGGTGGGAGTACCGCATGTCCATTGAAGCGAGGTTATTCTATGCCGCCTATATGTGAATAAGCGAGGGGCATTAAAATACATTGTGATGGACAGACTAGGGAATGGTGACCGGTATTTGATATTGATGAGATGGTATTGTGTCATGACATGTCTAGACCATTAAAAATAATCTATTGATTATACTCATGAGTTATGGTACAGGGACAACCAAACTGGAAGCGTTTTGAAATGCATGGGAAAACAGGAAGTGTTTTAATTGTGTTTTATGCATTTACGCTTTATATTCATATTGTGTTGAATATGAATGATATTATTGCTCATGTTTGGGGGTGTCCTTGTAGGTACTTTTGGCATGATATGAAGGGGGCTAAGACGGGTTGAGACCGTGAGCTTGAAGAGCACTTTTGGTAGATGAAGGACATGATTATTTTGTATAGTGTCTACTCTAGGAGTAGTGTAAAACTATAATTGATAACATTCTTTTGATGGGGAATGTAATTAATCCATTGATAGTCCTCATTTTGGCATGTAACTTTTAAGCTCATGGCCTCAACACGATTAATTTACTCTGATCATTTATATTAGCTCTAATTATGCCTTTGATCCGCACTTAAGGATTAGGGTCCTTACATTAATTAATTAAGAAGAGTCTTAATTACATGATTATAAGGATTTAATTAAATCATGGGTTTGGGCCCATGAGGCCTTGTGAAAGCCTTTAATTAAATCATATATAATTTGATAACAAGGTGATTAATTTAATTAATCCTACATATCACATAACCTAGCCACATAAAGGTTGAAGCTCTCGGCCACCACAAAAACGTGACCTCTCGGCCGCTGCCTTGGTCCATTTTGTGTTTCCGGCCATCTTCATTCGATTTAGAATCGTGTGTGGTTATTGTTCCGGTTTAAGAACGAGTCTAGCAACTTGTTCTTAAATCCCCTTTTCGATTTGATCATGTGGATACCGTAGAGACAAAGGTGCAAACTTTTGTTTGTGACTCGTGGTGCTACAACGAGGAATCTGCATCAAACGCGCTACAATGGTGAGACTCTTTAATCATTCCGATAGGAATACTATGTATATGACAGCGGCATGATCCTTCGCTTCGACATATTTGCGGCAAATATTCTTCATCGCTATAATATGACAGCGGCAAGTATTCTATCATCGCTTCGACATGAAGGCGGCAAGTATTCTTCATCAGTGGAATATAATCTCGACTCACAATCACATGCACCAATGCATCCAATATACACATGCAACCATAATGCATATCCAAACCATGTATGCAACCATAATGCATAACTAAGACCATGTATGCAACCATAATGCATAACCAATTCAATGCATATAAATACATTTTACCGTCCGATGCCCGTACGTCTCACTACGTACCTTTCTTCCAAAAGTGGAGATGCCGTGGGACTTTATCTCCTTTGTTGTGTGGCTACCTGGGATGGTTCTACACAATCATACAAACCAATATTAGAAGCCAATTTATGAACCAATACCAAAAATCCATTAAAATAGCCAAAAAACCCAAAACATCACATTTTTAAGATTCGCGATCGATCGACCCTTACGCTCGATCGATCGCGAGCTGACCATCTTGCGCCCATCGCCTTGCTGCCCATCTCGATCGATCGAGACGTCCACACTGATCGATCGCGAAGTCGCCTCGATCGATTGGGAGTTCTTCTCGATCGATCGAGAAGATCGAAATGTTCCCACCTGCAACCCTGCCGAGCTCGATCGATCGAAAGCCATGCTCGATCGATCGAGAAGCTCTGTAAATGTGAGAAATCGCCATTTTCATGTACAGAACTCCACCAACCCACATTAAACTCAAAACACTTCAACCCAAAACATCAAAAACACCAATATTACCCCAAAATAACCATCAACAATAACATACTCCAAAACCCATCCAAAAACATCATATGCTCAAACTCAAACCATTTTTGAATCCCTAACACAAACCCATTTCAAACACAAAACATAATAAACTAACCAAGGAAGGATTCATACCACTATTAGGCTTCAAATCTCAACAAGAATTTAAGCAACCCATATTTTTGGAAATCTCCTCCTCTTCCTTGTTTTTGACCGATAAAAAGGGGTTTTGGGGATAGGGTGGGGAGTGATATGAGAGATGTGAGTGATTGAAGAGTAAAAGAAGGGGGTAGTGGGTATAGGGTTGATTAAACATGTCCCGGTATTTAGCATGATGTATAAAATACCCCCAACATGATATTTTAAAAGCATTTTACCAAAATGCACCAAAATCTCAATTAAATCCATGATTTACCAAATAATTATCAACCACCATAATTAAACCATGATAACCCCCAACTTCCCAACATGCACCCTGAAATACACCACCGGGTCACGCCTACCATGTGACTAAGCATTTCACCAAGATAATTAATTCTAACACATAATTTAATTATCACCAAAATAATCACATGAACATAATTAATGCCCAAATTGCAATTAATTATTTTGAGGATATCACACATTGCTGATATTTTCCAACATCTACAAATGTTGTTTGGTGAAAAGACGCGATTACTGAGACTCGGGACTTCAAAAGAGCTATTTTCATTTCACATGCAAGAAGTGGCTTCTGTCTATGAGCATGGTGTAAGAAAAATATCTCTTCTTGAGAAATTGGAAAATTTGAATGTGACAAATCCTCATTAACTGGCTGTAGATTTGATATTATAGTCAAAATGTTGGAAACTCATGAGTCCTTGATTCAAAAGGAGAAATGTGTTCTTCTTGACGAATCTTCTACCAAGGTAAGAAGAGTTCAAGGATAAAGAAGAGGAAGTGAAATGGTTTCCAACCTCAAAACACGAAAAAGGATATAGTAGCAACTAAGAAAAGAGAGGCATCTATATTTTCACTGCTGGTCACTGGCGCAAAATTGTAAGGAATACCTAGACTATAAGTGTTCTAGAAAGGATATGTTTTATATTAAAATTAAATGTTTCTATTGGTTCTACTTCCTTGGTATATGATGCCAGTTGTGCTCGCATTTTTGCAAAGAGTTGCATGTGATGTGAAGAAGTAGAGAGCCCTAGAAAGATGAAACCTACCTGAGGTTAAGCATTGTAGCAAGAGTTGTTGCAAAGGCTGTTTGGAACATTTATTTAATATAAAATCTTGAACTGGTTAGGAACTGGTTTGAGCAATTATTTATTTGTTCTAGATTTAATAATGAACATTGTTCCTATTTTGATAGAGAATGATATTCTTTTAAATATGCAGTGACCAAAACTCCATATACGATATGGACTGAAAAATAATCCAAATATAGATTTGAGATTGTTCTGCTTATGTGAAGCAGCCAGTGGGAGATGAGTTGGATAGTTGATCCATCTTATGTTATTTTTTGGAAATTTATATTATCAATTGGAGACAAGGTGTTTGTTTCGCAAGTGCAGTCTTTCTAGAGAAAATGTTTCTATTAGAAAGGAATTATCATATAATATAACTTGAAAGGGTTCAAGAACCACAAACCACTAGAAAAGTGAAAACGGTGAAATTAATTGAGTCAATCATAACCTTTGATTTACACACACCAAGGAGATTTGAAAATGTTTCAAGAACTCCTGATAAATTGAATTTACTCCTAGAAATTAATCAAAATGATTTTGACCATGGATGTGATCCTATGACTTTCAAGGAGACGATGTTGGACATCGTTTCAGGATATTAGCGAGATGCTATGAGATTTGAATAGACTCCATGTACTCTAATAAGGTATGGGCCTTAGTAGATCCTCCTTGGGAATTGTTCCTGTAAGGACCCTAGTTCCTTAAGTGCGGATTAAAGGCATAATTAGAGCTAATATAAAGTATCAGAGTAAAATGATTGTGTTGAGACTATGAGCTTTAAGAATTACATGCCAAAAATAAGGACTATCGCTGGATTAATTACATTCCCAATCAAATGAATGTATTTACTATAGCTTTACACTACTCCTAGAGTAGACACTATACAAAAGTAACCCTGTCCTTCATCTACCAAAAGTGTTCTTCACAAGCTCACCGCCTCAACCCGCTTTAGCCTTTCTTATCATGCCAAACGTGTACCTACAAGGACAACCCCCAAACATGAGCAATGATAACATTCATATTCAATACAATATGAATATAAGGCGTAAATGCATAAATCACAATAAAACACTTCCTGTTTTTCCCATGCATTTTAAACGCTTTCAGTTTGGTTGTCCCTGTACCATAACTCATGAGTATAATCAAATAGATTATTTAATGGTCCACACATGTCATGGCATAATACCATTTCATCATCACCAAATACCAATCACCAATCCCCAGTCTGTTCATCACAATGTATTTTAATGCCCCTCGCTTATTTACATATAGGCGGCATAGAATAACCTCGCTTCAATGGACATGCGGCGCTCCCACCCCCTCGATTCACATTGAGCGGCAAATATTCTTTCCTCGCCTCATATGATAACCACGCTTAAATGTGACATGCGGTCCCACCCCTCGCTTCACATTTAGCGGCAACAAATCAAATAGCGGCAAGCATTAAAATCATCAAGGGATGACCACGACTCATGGGATGTGCACCAATAACCATCATATGCATATACAATCATCATGCATAATTCAACATGTATTTGCATCCACAATGCATAATTCCACATATACTCGCATCCACAATGCATAAACAATGAGTATATTAGATACATGTACCGTTGGGTGCCCTTACGTCTTCTACGTACCTTTCCAAAAGTGGAATTTGATATGGCTTCACTTCCTTGGTTGTGTTGCCACCTGGGATGGTTCTACACAATCACACAACCCCATATTAGAAGCCAAATAATAATCAAATACCAAAAATTCGTCAAAAAAAATCCATTTTTCAAAATTCCACTGCTGGCGATCGATCGCTTCGCTGAGGCGATCGGTCGCCTCAAATTATGCTTCGCGGCGATCGATCGTGCCAAACATGGCGATCGATCGCCTACCTCATATTTTGGACACTGCCCCTCGGCGATCGATCGCGCCATTTCAGGCGATCGATCGCCTACTCTCCGATTTTGGTACTGCTTGTTGGCGATCGGTCGCCTCATTTCAGGCGGTCGATCGCCTCGCACAAACTCGTGATTTTCCACCATTAATGCACACCAAAACCTTCACCAACCTCAACAACACTCAAACCAACAACTCAAAAACATTAATACACTTTAAACCTTCAATATACATCCTCATACAACCATAAATCTAACACTCACCCAAGAATAACACCAACTCAAACAAACCCATTTCAAAACCCTTCAAAACCATTTCAAACCCGAATCAAACACAACAAAAGTATTAAGGAAGTACCCATACCTCTTGGGGACTCCAAATCTCCCAACAAACTCCACAAATCAAACTTTTGGAAGGATTTCTCTTCACCCCTTTGCTAAAAATCGAAAATGGAAGAGAAGGAGGGTTTGGTGGTTGATTTGGGGAAAGTTGGAAAGTGAGGGTATGGTGGGGGTTTGGGGTAGTAAGTGAGTTGTTTTAAAGTAAATTGTACTCCACAATTACCATGGTGTATAAAACACCCCAACATGATATTTTAAAAGCATTACATCACAATGCTCCACAATCTCAAATAAATGCATGTTTCACCAACAAATGACTACCAACACATGTAAGTCATTAAAACACCCAATTATCCAACATGCCTCACATGTGCCCCGAAATGTATTCCCGGTCACGCCTACCATGTGACTAAGCATTTCAACATGATAAATAAATCCAGCACATAATTAATTACCACCATAATTAATCATATAAACACAATTAATGCCCAAATTGCAATCAATTATTTCGGGGATATCACAGTTCCCATTGGCTGCATGGATTTACAAGTAAAAGCTTACAGTGCATGGGAAGGTAGTGACCTTCAAAGCTTGACTGGTGAGAAACAGTTATTCTCATAGGCAAAGAGTTGTTTATGAGAACATTTTCATCGGTTATGATGCTATAGTATATTTGGATTTTATTAGTTATATCTTTATATTATGAATATGAGATATGACTAATGGATGTGAACACAATATTTCTCAGTGGTGGCATTGAGGTAGAAATGTAGCAGCCAAATGTGTTTACAACTTCTTGGAGTGAGAAAAATGTTTTCAAACTCCAGAGGTCCATTTATGGGCCTAAGAAGGCATCCCGGAGTTTGAACTTCAGTTTTGATAACATCATCAAATTGTTTGGTTTTGTTAAAAATCCGGAAGTGCCATGTGTGTGCAAAAGGGTTAGTGGGAGCACAGTTATATTTGTGTTGCTTTAAGTCGATTATATCATGATCATTGTGAATGATGTTGGATTAGTCAATTAAAGCATGATTATCTACTAATTTCTCCATGAAAGATTAGGGTGAAGTGTCATACGTGCTTGGCGTAAAGACCTATAGGGATAGATCTAAAGGATGCTTGAGATCTCTCAATCTACGTACATAAACATTGTGCTAAAAGGGTTTAACACAGAATAGTCGAAAATGAGTTATTTCAAATATGTCATAGTATTCATCTCTCGAGTCAATGCGTCTTAAGATTGATGAGGAGAGTGAAAAAGATGACATTGGTACCTTATGTTTCAATTTTTTAATAGCGTAATGTATGTTATGTTTGTACTTGGCCTGACGTATGTTCTTAGAGTAATGGGCAGACATCGGACAGATCCCGATGAAGGTCACTGGAAAACTGTGAAAATAATCCTCAAGTTCTTATGAAGAACTTATGACATGTTCATGGTTTTTGGATCTGTAAGTGGAGAAATAAAAGTTGAAGGCTAAGCTGATGCTGGTTTTTCAATCGGATGTAGATGATACCATATCGATGTTCATATTTGTATTTAAGCTCAATGATGGTGATGTCTCTTGGAAACTTTCCAAGCAAGACACCACATCGGATTCCACCATTGAAGCTGAATACATTGCAGCATACGATGCAGCAAAGAGGCAGTTTGGATATGAAATTTCATCCAAGAGTTGGGTGTAATTTCTAGTACGGTTGATACAGTCTCTAGTAGTGTGACAACAAGTGAGCTGTTATGAATAGCCAAGATCTCATCAGTATCCAAACATATATTGAGAAAATACTATCTAATGAGAGAGATGCTAGACGCGACATTATTATCGAGAGAATCGCTCCAACAGAAAAATATAGTGAATTCACTGACAAAGCCTTTACAATGATTGGTGTGTGTCAGACATCTTAGGAAGATGGTCTTGAGACACATGAGTAGTTGCATTTGGGAAAGTGAAAAATTTTGTTGACATGCATGATTAAGTAAATCAATAGTTGATTGATTGTACTTGTAATCTTATTATGACAAATCTTGTTTGAATATTAATATTTATGGCACTTATTCATCTGTTTACCCATGCATCTTGATGCATATATAAAGTCCTTGAGATTTCTATAGTCTATAGAATATGGTTACGCATATGATGGTGACAATGAAATACATTCTCGACAGCGATTTCTAAATGTTCCTAGTCGATGAGCTTTCGAGAATGGGATATCGATATATGCTTGTTAGAGACTGGTATTCATGATGTGTCTAGTGTAGTGCGCCCGTGTTTCATCGGCGTTGGCTTGGAGAAGTCAGCACACATGAATAGGTGCTCATTAGGAATGAGTTCACTGAACGACCCTACTCGGAATTCTATAAGTGGTTACCACTTGTCGAGTATGTTGGGATATTCCCTAAGACAACTCATTAGATGATTGTTTATGACATACACTGTATTATGATTTTGTTAATGGCAATTCATTATTATATATTATTCAAGTATCTGTGTAATATGAATTAATATATAAGTTAATGGCTTTAGAATAATATTGTATTGTTCTTAAAGATTGTCCCTAGTCAAGTATTATCATGAATAAGGATAATGATAATGCATTGAGACTAGTATGTTTTGATTGATGAATTGTTCATAGATATGAGATATCAAATCAACACATGGGTGCATGTTAGAGAACGATGTACTGGACAGACCCACCATGAGAATGCTACATGGATAGTTATATGAACGTCATAAGCAATTCTCATAGTGATAATAATGTATGTAATCCTTACGACTTGAGATCATCAGAGATCCCAACATAAGGAGTCATGTATCTTGATATTGTCAAACGTTACCTGTAACAGGGTAAACTATAAAAACAATCATTGGATATACCACGAATTATGTAGAGGGATGTTGAGTGATCAAGAAAGGATTTGTCCCTCCTATATAACAGGAGAAGTGTTTGGGCCCTTGATCAAGTAAGACTAAAATGCATGGCCGTGCTCGAATGAGTCGATATGTGATGTCGAGCTTATTCGTTTATTCCAGTTCTACTTGGGGATCAAGAAATAATAGATTGAATATGTTGGGATATGCCCTAAGACAAGTCATTAGATGATTGTTTAAGACATACAATGTTTATGATTTTATGAATGGCAATTCATTATTATATATTATTCTTTTAACTGTGCATTGTGAATTAATATATATGTTAATGTCCTTAGAATAATATTGTATTATTCTTAAAGATGTCCCTAGTCAAGTATTATCATGAATAGGGATAATGATAATACGTAGAGACCAGTATATGTTGATCGATGAATTGTTCATTGATATGAGATATCAAATCAACATATGGGTACATGTTAGAGAACGATGTACTGGACAGACCCACCATGAGAATGCAACATGGATAGTTATATGATCGTCATATGCAATTCTCATAGTGATAATAATGTATACAATCCTTACGACTTGTGATCATCAGAGATCCCAACATAAGGAGTTATGTATCTTGATATCGTCAAACGTTACCCGTAACAGGGTAATCTATAAAGGCGACTATTGGATACACTACGAATTATGTAGAGGGATATTGACTGATCGAGATAGGATTTGTCCCTCCTATATAACAGGAGATGTGTTTGGCCCTTGATCAAGTGAGAACTAAAATGCATGGCCATGCTCGAATGAGTCGATATGAGATATCGAGCTTATTCGTTTATTCTAGTTCTACTTGGGGATCAAGAAATGAAGATTGAATATACGAGTATGACTATTCCATGACTCGTGTTCAATCTAAACACAAAGGACAAAGGGATTAAGTTACATGATATTATCACAAGTTCTAAAGGTTTTGTCGAGTCATTGACATTCTCGTAATTTGGGTAGCATCGATGTGTTGCTAGATACCGCTCGATGCTTGCGACATAAAATGAGATTTTATGTCACTACCAACATTACGAGATCCTATCGGGTCGCACAAAAGATTAAATCGAGAAGGGAAATTAAATTCATGGGATGAATTAAATAATTAAGAGGAGTCTTAATTAATAATCATAAGGATTAATTAAATCATGGGCTTAAGCCCATGAAGCTTTAAGAAAGTCTTTAATTAATCATATATAATTTGTTAACAAGGTTTAATTAGATTAAGACTTGCAAGACAAATAAAATATAAAAAAAAAACCCTACACCAAGCAAGAGCACACGGCCGCACCATCCAATTCCTCTCGGCCTTCACAAGTCGAAGGGGTTCTTGGTGGTTTTGAGCCATCTTCGATTGTGAATCGAGCTTGCTTCGTGTATTGGTTTAAGAACTTGTCTAGCAACTTGTTCTTAAACTATTCCTTCGTTCGATTTGATCGTGTGGATACCGTTGAGGCAAAACCATTCGAGTTTTGCTAAGTGACTCGGAGAAGGCGTAGGACGTGGTGCAGCTCCGTGGATTCTGCTTCAAACACGCTACAAGGGTAAGACACTTGTAATTCTCTAATCCGATATGAATCCCTATGTATAGATCCGGTGTTAGTAATCCCAAAATTTTATTCCGCTGCGTTGTATGCTCATGGGGTTACTTACAGTGGTATCAGAGCCGTGTACAAGGCTCATATCGGATTTATGTGATTAAATTGTGTTAATCATATTAGAATTAATATTGCATGCTATTAAAACTGTTTAATTCATATATGATATGAAATAAATTGAGTTTGTGAAAATCATCGTATAATTGTATTTGATATAATTGGCGAATAATTGTATACGATACATGAAAGCGTAAAAGCGAGATGTTAGCTTCCCATGGCTCACGGCCGCCGCATAAGCTAGGGTTTCGAACCCATTGGCTCGTGCATGGCCGAGCAGCCGCCGCTTAAGGGCTAGGGTTCGGACCCTTGGCTTGAGCGTGGGCGAGCCGCCGTACCAATTAGGGTTTAGAACCCTTTTGGCTCGATAAAGTCTAAAGTGGCTCGAGATGGTCAAGCCGTCAATGCTCATGGATCGAACATGGTTGGAACCGTGACTCATGGCTAGGTTTGGAACCTTTTGGCTCGACAGACATCAAGACGGCCGGCGCAAAGGGATTAGGGTTAGGACCCACGGTTCGATGTTGCACCGCATGGTCACGTGGGTGACGGCCGAGTCATGGGCTAGGGTTTCGATCCCTTGGCCCATGCATGGTCCAACCTTGTGGCTAGGTTTTTTGAAAACTATCTTGGTTCGTGTTTTAGTCGCTTTAGTTCGTGACATGTGATGTCCCGAGCGTACGATATTTTTTCAAAAATTATTTTACAGTTTTAATTAGAATTAAATTTAAAATGTTTAGAATTTAATTAATTAAATGTTAATGCATGCTTTATGTGTTGTTTAAGCATGGTGCGTGGTTATAGCCCTTTGACCTATTAGATAGGATTTGTGGATGTTTGTAATTTATAATACGACCTGCGTGTCGTGCCTTTCTCTAATTCATTCTAAATGTAATCCCTCCCCTATGTTCCCCTCGAATGTGAATCGAGGAATTCTATATCTTGTAAATAGTGTAGTTTATTTTATTGATGGTGATCAATGAAGATGGAGCATCGTGCCGGGATGAGGAGGCCATTCACATATTGGAGCCAAGGAAGGTGCTTGTGAAGTTACCTTAGGTTGACTCATAGGATTTTCTCATTGGCTTGAGAAAATCTATAGTAGGGGCTATAACCATGTCACGTTTAATTATGTATGTTGATGCATGATTTATCTTATGTTTTAGTTTGATAATAGTATTACACATATATGTAGATATGTATACAACTATATGTAGTGGACATATTTTAAATTATCAAATTAATCATGAGATCAATAAATCCCTCTAAAATATTAAGTTTTAGATGCCTTCCAAAATAAAAGTACTCGTCAATAACTTCGATTGTACATGTGTGGGTTTGCCAAAGCAAAGCACCGTGGCAATCTTAGTAAGGCGCGAAAGGATAAAAGTGATATCCGTTATACTTTAATTGGGTACGACTTAACTAGGTTATCTCAATAGGATTGGGAACCTAGAGGCATGGGTTGGATTTTAATTCATTCGATGAATTGAACAAAGCGTTGTTCGTCCAACTATCCAAGAATTATATGTGATATAATTGACAAAGTGTTGTCTACCTAAATAACCGAGTCTTGGGCGATTAGCCAAAGCTAACTCAAGATTAAGTGAAATATGGATCTTGGCCCACTAAAGGTTTCGAGGGTTGATATTTTTCAAACAAAATAGTGGGAGTATCATTTAATATAAGACCATGTTAAATGATTAAATCATAAACTTATTTTGCATATTTATATTGTAGATATCCATGGCAACTAACAACGTTACTAGCACTTTATCACTGCGATCGGTCCTTGAGAAGGACAAATTAAATGGGACGAATTTCCTAGACTGGCATAGGAACTTGAGGATAGTCCTCAAACAAGAAAAGAAACAATATGTCCTAGAGGAACCCTTACCCGCTGAGGAACCTCCCCTAACGGCTACAAGAACCGAAAAAGATGCTTACAAGAAGCATCAGAGTGACGCACTTGATGTTGGGTGCCTCATGCTTGCCACCATGAACTCTGAGCTTCAGAAGCAACATGAGGAAATGGAGGCGTTCGATATGATCGAACACTTAAAGCAGTTGTACCAACAGCAAGCTAGACAAGAGAGGTATGACGTCTCTAAAGCGTTATTCCAGTGCAGGATGGTAGAAGGAAGCTTGGTTGGAACTCATGTACTCAAGATGATTGGGTACATTGAGAATCTGGACAAGCTGGGTTTTCCATTGGACCAAGAGTTGGCCACCGATGTGATCTTGCAATCGTTGCCTGAAAGCTTCAGTCAATTTGTAGTAAATTACAATATGACTGACATGGAAAAGACTCTACCACAGTTGCTTGGTATGTTGAGAACATATGAAGCAAATACTAAGAAGACTAAGGCCACAAATGTCCTTATTGTGAATAAGGGCAAAGGAAGGGCCAAAGCTAAAGGCAACAAGAAAGCAAAGAAGGTCTTTGCTAAATCTAAGCCAAAGTCTCATGCACTGAAACCAAAGGGAGGGATAGCAAAGGAAGGGAACTGTTTCCATTGCGGTGAGACCGGCCATTGGAAAAGGAACTGCAAAGTATATCTGGAGGATCTAAAGAAAGGAAGTGTGACTTCCGCTTCAGGTATTTTTGTTATAGAAGTCAATTTATCTACTTCTTCATCATGGGTATTAGATACTGGATGTGGATCTCACATTTGTGTAAATGTGCAGGATCTCAAAAGGAGTAGGACATTGGCGAAAGGTGAAGTTGATCTCCGAGTTGGAAATGGAGCAAGAGTTGCTGCATTAGCTATAGGAGATTATCATTTAGCTTTACCTTCTGGTTTATCACTGATTTTAAAAGACTGTTATTTTGTGCCTTCAATTACTAAAAACATTATTTCTATTTCTTGTTTAGACAAGTATGGTTTTTCATTTATAATAAAGGACAATTGTTGTTCTATTTATTTAAATGATATGTTTTATGCTAGTGCACAAATGGTGAATGGTCTTTATGTATTGAATCTTGATATGCCTATCTATAACATAAATACTAAAAGGATTAAAAATAATGATTGTAATCCGACTTATCTCTGGCACTGTCGCTTGGGCCACATAAACGAGAACCGCATATCTAAACTTCATAAGGATGGAGTATTAGATTCATTTGATTTTGAATCATATGAAACATGCGAATCTTGTTTAATGGGCAAGATGACAAAAACCCCTTTCAAGGGACATGTTGAAAGGGCAAATGTTTTATTGGGACTAATACATAGTGATGTATGTGGACCAATAAGTACGCAAGCTAGAGGTGGTTTTCAATACTTCGTTACATTTACTGATGACCTCAGTAGATATGGGTATGTGTACCTAATGAAACATAAACATGAAACCTTTGAAAAGTTCAAAGATTTCAAGAATGAAGTACAAAACCAACTTGGCAAAAGTATCAAAATCCTTCGATCAGATCGAGGAGGAGAATACTTAAGCCAAGAGTTTCATGACTATCTAAAGGAGTGTGGGATAGTCCCACAACTCACTCCTCCGTATACTCCACAATGGAATGGTGTATCCGAGAGGAGAAATCGAACCTTGTTAGACATGGTTAGATCAATGATGAGTCATGCAGATCTTCCGATATCGTTTTGGGGACACGCTCTAGAAACAGCAATTTTCTTACTGAACCGTGTTCCATCTAAATCAGTGGAAAAGACACCATATGAGATATGGACTGGGAAGCGTCCTAGTATGTCTTTTATGAAGATTTGGGGTTGTGAGGCTTTCGTTAGACGTCACGCCACTAACAAACTTGGACCCAAATCTGATAAGTGTTTATTTGTGGGGTATCCTAAGGAAACGAAAGGATACTATTTCTACTATCCCACCGAGAACAAAGTAGTTGTTGCTCGGACTGGTGTATTTCTTGAAAGAGAATTTATCTCTAGAAAAACCAGTGGGAGAAAAATAGAACTTAGTGAAGTTCAACCACAAGAAAACACTGAACCTGAGATTGAGATGGAAACAGAGCAGGCACCACAAACTGTTGTGGAAGAAGTACCTGCTCAAGAGACACAAGCCCAGCGTAGGTCTGTAAGAGAACACCGGGAGCCACAGAGATATGGATTTCTTATGACTCAACAAGGTGACTTACTACTTATTGATGAGGATGAGCCGTCATCTTATCAACAAGCTATAATGGGCAATGATTCTGAGAAATGGCAAGAGGCCATGAAATCTGAGATGGAATCCATGTATGCAAACCAAGTATGGACTTTGGTTGATCCACCTGAAGGGGTACGACCCATAGGGTGCAAATGGATTTTCAAGAAAAAGAACGATATGGATGGTAATGTACAAACCTATAAAGGTCGGCTGGTTGCAAAAGGATTCAAACAAATTCATGGTATTGACTATGATGAAACCTTTTCACCAGTGGCCATGGTTAAATCCATAAGGATCTTACTTGCAATAGCTGCATTTCATGATTATGAAATCTGGCAGATGGATGTCAAAACAGCTTTCCTTAATGGAAATCTGCTCGATGATGTGTACATGACACAGCCCGAGGGTTTTGTCGATCCAAAGGATGCTAGAAAGATATGCAAGCTACAACGATCCATGTATGGATTGAAGCAAGCTTCTCGGAGTTGGAATCTTCGTTTTGATGATGCAATCAAAGAGTTTGGTTTTATCAAAAATGAAGATGAACCTTGTGTCTACAAGAAGGTCAGTGGGAGCGTAATCATTTTCCTAGTGTTGTATGTAGATGACATACTTCTTATTGGAAATGATATCCCTGCCTTGCAATCTGTAAAGATTTGGCTAGGGAATTGCTTTTCGATGAAAGACTTAGGAGAAGCCACCTATGTATTAGGAATCAAGATCTATAGAGATAGATCGAGAAGGCTTCTTGGTCTAAGTCAAAGTACATACATAGACAAAGTGCTTAAAAGGTTTAGCATGCAAGAATCCAAGAAAGGATTCGTGCCTATGACACATGGTATTTATCTCTCGAAGGAACAGTGTCCTTCAACACCAGATGAGAGACAACGCATGAGTAAGATTCCATACGCGTCAGCTATTGGATCTATCATGTATGCCATGATATGTACTCGTCCCGATGTATCGTATGCTTTGAGCATGACGAGCAGATATCAAGTTGATCCAGGTGAAGGTCACTGGATTGCTGTCAAGAATATCCTGAAGTACTTGAGAAGGACTAAGGATACATTCTTGATTTATGGAGGTGAGGAAGAGCTCAATGTAATGGGTTACACTGATGCTAGCTTCCAAACCGACAAAGATGATTTTCGATCGCAATCTGGATATGTGTATTGCCTAAATGGGGGTGCTGTGAGCTGGAAGAGTTCAAAGCAAGAAACAGTAGCCGATTCTACAACGGAAGCTGAGTATATTGCTGCCTCGGATGCAGCAAAGGAATGAGGAAGTTCATTTCTGAACTTGGAGTGGTGCCTAGCATTAAAGATCCGATAGAACTCTATTGTGACAACAATGGAGCGATCGCATTGGCTAAGGAACCAAGATCTCACCAAAGATCCAAGCACATACTTAGGCGGTTCCATTTCATTCGAGAAATCGTTGAAAGGGGAGATGTTAAAATATGCAAAGTACCAACAGATGATAATGTATCTGACCCATTGACGAAGCCGCTGTCACAGCAGAAGCATGATCGTCATACTAGATCTCTAGGCATTAGGTATATGTCTGAGTGGTCTTAGTGCAAGTGGGAGATTTGTTGGGATATGCCCTAAGACAAGTCATTAGATGATTGTTTAAGACATACAATGTTTATGGTTTTATGAATGGCAATTTATTATTATATATTATTCTTTTAACTGTGCATTGTGAATTAATATATATGTTAATGTCCTTAGAATAATATTGTATTATTCTTAAAGATGTCCCTAGTCAAGTATTATCATGAATAGGGATAATGATAATACGTAGAGACTAGTATATGTTGATCGATGAATTGTTCATTGATATGAGATATCAAATCAACATATGGGTACATGTTAGAGAACGATGTACTGGACAGACCCACCATGAGAATGCAACATGGATAGTTATATGATCGTCATATGCAATTCTCATAGTGATAATAATGTATACAATCCTTACGACTTGTGATCATCAGAGATCCCAACATAAGGAGTTATGTATCTTGATATCGTCAAACGTTACCCGTAACAGGGTAATCTATAAAGGCGACTATTGGATACACTACGAATTATGTAGAGGGATGTTGACTGATCGAGATAGGATTTGTCCCTCCTATATAACAGGAGATGTGTTTGGCCATTGATCAAGTGAGAACTAAAATGCATGGCCATGCTCGAATGAGTCGATATGAGATATCGAGCTTATTCGTTTATTCTAGTTCTACTTGGGGATCAAGAAATGAAGATTGAATATACGAGTATGACTATTCCATGACTCGTGTTCAATCTAAACACAAAGGACAAAGGGATTAAGTTACATGATTAATATTATCACAAGTTCTAAAGGTTTTGTCGAGTCATTGACATTCTCGTAATTTGGGTAGCATCGATGTGTTGCTAGATACCGCTCGATGCTTGCGACATAAAATGAGATTTTATGTCACTACCAACATTACGAGATCCTATCGGGTCGCACAAAAGATTAAATCGAGAAGGGAAATTAAATTCATGGGATGAATTAAATAATTAAGAGGAGTCTTAATTAATAATCATAAGGATTAATTAAATCATGGGCTTAAGCCCATGAAGCTTTAAGAAAGCCTTTAATTAATCATATATAATTTGTTAACAAGGTTTTATTAGATTAAGACTTGCAAGACAAATAAAAAAAAAAAAAAAAACCCTACACCAAGCAAGAGCACACGGCCGCACCATCCAATTCCTCTCGGCCTTCACAAGTCGAAGGGGTTCTTGGTGGTTTTGAGCCATCTTCGATTGTGAATCGAGCTTGCTTCGTGTATTGGTTTAAGAACTTGTCTAGCAACTTGTTCTTAAACTATTCCTTCGTTCGATTTGATCGTGTGGATACCGTTGAGGCAAAACCATTCGAGTTTTGCTAAGTGACTCGGGGAAGGCGTAGGACGTGGTGCAGCTCCGTGGATTCTGCTTCAAACACGCTACAAGGGTAAGACACTTGTAATTCTCTAATCCGATATGAATCCCTATGTATAGATCCGGTGTTAGTAATCCCAAAATTTTATTCCGCTGCGTTGTATGCTCATGGGGTTACTTACAGAATATATGAGTATGACTATTCCATGACTCGTGTTCAATCTAAACACGTTGGACAAAGGGATTAAGTTACGTTGTTAATATTATCGCAGTTCGTAGGTTATGTCGAGTCAATGACATTCTTGTAATTTGGGTAGCCATGATGTGTTGCTAGATACCGCTCATTGCTTGCGACATACAATTAGATTTTATGTCGCTGCCAACATTGCAAGATCCTATCGGGTCACACAAAAGATTAAATCGATAAAGGGAGATATAATTCATTGGATGAATTAATTAATTAAGAAGAGTCTTAATTATATATATTAGATGTATGGATTTAATTAATTATTGGTATGGGCCAATGATGCTTTAAGAAAACCTTTAATTAAATCTAACATATAATATAATAGGGAACAAGGTTAATTATTAATTAATCAATCATCACAAAACCTAATAGCCTCCATTCACTAGCTCTCGGCCGCCGCCTCAACCTCCCACCTCACGCCGCCGCGCCGCCGTGAATCGGGATTTGATCGGCCGCCGTTGATCGGTTTTGAACCGTGGGTCTAGTTCCGGTTTAAGAACGAGTCTAGCAACTTGTTCTTAAATCCTTTTTCGATTTGATCGTGTGGATACCGTAGAGGCAATATCTTGGAGGTTTTGCTCGTGACTCGTGGTTTGGCATCGATTCTGCATCAAACACGCTACAAGGGTACGATTCTTATTCAATCTCGATATGATCATTTTGTATAGGTCCTTTGGTAGGAATCCAATTGTAAATTCCGCTGCATATTGTATGATGGATTCCTAACAGAGTATAGAATTTCTAGTCATAGTTGTGCACCATTACTCCTCATGACCCGAGGCGTCATTGAGGTCTTGACAGATAGTTGTGTACTTTGATTTAATCTGATCACTTGCGGGTCATAAAGTTGTTATTTTGGGTATTCAGTGATCCTGTCAGAGGCCTATGATTGTCGTTGGGGATTCACCACTGGTCTTGATGAACCAGGATGTCCTATGTGTTTTTCTGTATTTGATTCAAGGAATCTCTGGCCAGAGTGAGTCGTGCTTGTGAAAAAAGAGTTTTTCATATACGCACACACAATGAATCATATAACGTGAAACAAATACATAGTTATTGAAATCATAAAGGGTCTCGATCAACCAATACCCTTGATTCAATCGGGACATAGTGAAACGAATGTACTGCACGCTAACTATGGCTGACAAGTTCTCGTACGTTGCTAGTCATTTTTATCTAGGTCTTCGTGAAGCATATGCTAGGCGCTACCCACAATCGGTAGGTTGTTGCTGGAATTATATTTCCGTCATTGTCTATTAAAGGAGTTTAATTGACAATGGGGCATTCAGGGTAAGCCCAAGAAGTTGTTTGACTTCTAAAATCACAAAGGTTGTGATCCTACTGCTATGATACACTTGAGCCTCGCTGGGTCACAATCAACCGGCCGCCGATCTATCGATGAGAATTGAGACTTAAAGGTTAAGTGTTCAAATTGAGTGATTTAGTATAGATGAATTTAATTTTTGAAAGCTCCTCACTCTAGTGTAGTTTCTATATTTGTAAGTGTTTCATCTATAAAAAGTTCTAAAATTAAATCATTTGATATATTTATGTTTCATAATTATGTACAATGGTTGTACATCAAGTTGTTCAATTGGATTGACTTACTTGGATTATGATTTTATTGTTTTGTGTTGACTTTTGGGCAAGTGGGAGATAGTTAACATAAAATACCCAGCAAGCCAAACGTTGGCCTGATGGGCTTTATGAGCCCTAGCCCAATTAGCTGGCTCATAAACACTATAAATATAAGGTTCACTCTACGGTTAACATATTCCATTCAATACACCCACTCTCTAACAATAGCCGTCATCATACTAGCACTGGTGTTGAGCTAGTAGATCTGATCAGGTTGATTGGACCAGTGGAACACCGTCATCAGAGTGATTTCGCTATTATCTGTAATTCTCTTTTCGTGTATTAATATTCGATATTTGCATGTTTATATATGAATCAAGCGCAATCGATCTTCCGTCCCTGGGTCAGATCTGTTTCTGTTTATTTTCCGCTGCTTTGGATCTGACGCCGGGGTACGGGAAACCCAACAGAATCATTCTCACTTGACTTACCCTCAACAACTAGGACTTCAATCCCTACTTTGATCCCAATACTTGCTATGCCAAACCCTTCACGCAAGAGCATTTGGTTGATTCGACCCTTCACCCACTTTGATCTCAAAACTTTTCGAATCCTTCACCCAAATGCGTTCCCGACTCTGCGATGTGATTGGGAGTACTCAAGAAGGAAGAAGCCTGACACTAACTCTAAATTCAAGAATCCTTAATCTTGTGAATGAGGTACATACAGTTGACGAAATCCTGTTTCGAAACCAGCCCATGATCATAATATGCATGTTACCATTGGAAAGGAACAAGAGAATGTACCAAACATCCCCTTTTTCCGATAGCAAAGTTTGTGATCTTTGACAAATTTTCACTATCACAAAGAAATTTCTTAATTAGTTTAAAGAACTTTCACATTCCTATACTTTACCTAAGGTATTATCTAATGAAAATTGAAGGCCCGAAATACTGGCACTGGAAAAAAAAATCAAACATGGAAAACTGTTGAAAATTGTGGGATGCAAGCGGGGCGAATCTACATCTGCCCCCCTCAAATAAATGTGTTATATATATATTTTACTAGAAGTTTAACCAATTGTGGTACAATGGTATCGTGGTGAAAATTTTTCATTACAAGCCCAGCGACCCAGGTTTCATTCTTGGTGGCAACATTTTTTGACTCTCCTCTTGATGATGGTGGCATTGGCACGTGTATCTTCCAAAAACAATTACACGCAATTGTTTGCTTCCTACCATTTTTATTTTAAACATTCTTTCCTATCATTTAACAGTAAAATAAAAATTTTAATTGATTTCTAATAGATTACAATATTACAAAATAAAATTTCATCCATTAAAATTAAAAAATACAAGAACTAAACCTAATTGATTTATTCAAAATTTAAATAAATTTTGATTGTTTTAATTTAATATAGCAGGTAAAATGTTTATGAAAAAAAAAATTATTGAATTTATGTTTTGAATTTTACCAAACTAATTTTTAAACATAAAGTTTGCAAAAAATTTATATTTTAAAATGATTCAAAAAATTTCAAGGTGTTTTTTTCTAAAATTTACGATATTTTTTTTACCAATTAAGATTCTCACATATTGGCAATAATTTAACATAGGTATTGTACATCTATTTTGATATTTTCAAATAAATACAAGATAATGAACAAAACATTAAACGCGTAAATATTTGACATGATCGGAAAATGTGAAGCATATGATGATGTAGGGAAGGGAGCAAAGAATTCGAAGCCATCGACAAATCCCTTCCTTAAATATCAACGAACCGAGTATTGTAATAATAATATTATTACAATTAAACTCGGCATGTGTATTATTCTTGAAATCAAACAAGTCTTTTTTGAAATAGCATTGCAATTATTTACCTAATGATTTTTACCTACAGTCTTAAAAGTCGGAGGTTTATCATGAGTTTTTGGTTTAATTTTTATGTAATTAATTTTTGCCCCCCCTCCATAAAATTTCTAGATTCGCCCCTGGATGCAAGGAAAAAAACAAGGCTAGACTCGCCGCAAAGAGATACACACAACTATGGATTAGATTATTAAGAGAAGTTTGCTTCGGTAACAAAGATGAATATAGTAAGAATTTTATTATCCCTAGCTGTTGATTCAATAGGAATTTGGAGCAGTTTGGTGTTAAGACTGTTTTATACCAACGCAGCTAGAAAGAAAAAAATGTATGTGGACATTCCACGAGGACTCGAGGGAAATATGACAAGCAGTACTGTTTGCAGGTTGAAGAGAGTTTTATATGGCCTCAAGCAATCACCACGGGCTTGGTTTGGAAAGTTTATCCACTTTCTGGATACAAGGAAAGCTAAGGAGACAATAAGCTATTCTTCATACACTTGGACTCAGGTTAGTATATGTCGATGACATAATTATGATAGGAAATGAAGAAACAGAAAAGCAGTTTTGAGAAGATATTTTGCCTGAGGAATTTGAAATAAAAGAGCTTGGGAGTTTGAAATACTTGGGACCAAAGTAGCACACTCCAATAAAGGCATTTTTTTCACAATAGAAGTATGCCATGAGTTTTCTGATACAGACAGGATGCTGGCTTGCAAATCAGCGCATGATTGATGCTAATCATAACCTTGGAGACACAAATGAAGACCCCATGGTGGATAGAGAAATATATCAAAGACCAGTGGTAAAACTTATGTATCTAGCTCACGCAAGACAAGATATTGCATATATTAGTGTCCTAAGTCAATTTATTGCACCTCTCAAGAGAGGTGCATCTACAAGTAGTCTATAGGGTATTGGGTATTTTTTCAAGAAAAATCCTGAAAAAAGAATCTATGCAGAAGATGTTGGATTAAGCTGTAAAGCATGCATTGATGCTGATTATGCAGGCTTACTTGTTGATAGAAGATCTCAGGATATTGTACTTTTCTTGGAGGCAATCTCGTGACATGGAGATGCAAGAAATGAAATATAGTGACACTATCAAGTGTAGAGGCAGAGTTTGGAGCAATGGCCTTGGGAATATATGAACTACTATGGACCAAGATAATTTTAGACGTCTTATGGTTTAAACGGAAAGGACCGATAAAGTTATTGATGTTGAAATGGATAGACATTTTGTAAAGGAAACGTGGATAGTGGACTCATTTACACTCCATATGTTCCTACTAATGGTTAACCTGCTAATGTGCTTACAAAAGGATCCATAGTACTTCAATAGTTTATTTTCAATTTGGGAACAAAAGATGTATATTCACCGGTTTTAGGGTGAGTGTTGGAATCATAGATATTATTCTGGTATATCTTAGAATAGTTTCACACATATATCAGATTGTATTGTGTATCTTAGATTGATAGCTTGTTGTATCTTTGATTGATAAATCGGGGGATTGTTTAGTTAAGAATCCTTCTCATCTAGTGTTTCTATATTTTTTTTCTGGAGACTTGAATCAATCCTGTGAAATGTATAAATACCCATGCATATAATTGAGAAATACAATGAATTTTATCCATGCTTGGCAGGCTCTTAGCTGTTCATGGTCTAGCCTTGTACAAGAAGGGAAAGCTAAAGTTCCAGATCTTCATAGGGATACTTGCTGGGTCAGACTTTAGAGTGGAAGTCATGGAAGAAAAGCTCCTCAGGTATCTAACTCCTGAGATTTGTTCTCTTTTCTCGGTTGTTGCAGCTCCTGGACTTAATACCACACTTCCTTCATTGGAACATGCTGCTCAGATAAGTCACATGGATGATTCTTCAATGAAAGACTTGAATGCATTTGCATTGGTGTGATTATTGCACGAATAATCATTTTTTTTTTTTTATGGTTACTAGTTAATGTTTAAGGTCCTTATTCAAGTGTTTTGTGTTTGCAGATCTGTATTAAACAGCAAACGTGTTACAATTCCAGCTTTTAAAATATGCTTGGAAGCATTTGGCTGGACAGAAAGTCAATCCGTGTCAAAAGTTTCTTCATCTGTGGAATTGTTCTCCTTGCAATTTCAACAAATAATGTGGAGCTTAGAGAATTTGTTTGCTGCTATGATCCAAGGCTTATCTCTCGAGTCAAATGCTTTTATAAGTTCTGATTTTGTAGGATACTGAAGACCCATCACCCAGGTAGGTTAGGGATCCTCCCTCACCTTGCTGCACGTAATATATGCAGCATTATATGTGGGCATATGTGTGATTAAGTTGATGGCAAATATAATATCTTTGTATCCCACAGAATCAAATCCTTCTTTATTTCTTCGCAGATCTTGCCTTTTTCTTCCATACATCACCCTCCAAGATCTGCTGGCTTCCGAAGAAGCTTTAACAAAGGCAGTCCCAAAGAGCAAAAACAACATATGAAAAGTCTCTTAATAATGGTGGCTCTTGCTGTTCAGAAGAGTGTAAATGTCATTACAAATGTCTCAAGTAAGTTAAGTTCATACAAAGTTGCAATCCTTTTCGATATGCCTGCCCAACCTTAAGAGAGAGAGAGAGAAAAAAAGAAACTCAATGAAAATAAAAACTAGATTCTCCGGCTATAGTAGTAGGGAAGGGATGGCAATACTTTGGTGTAAGAAAAAGTGAGAGACTGATATATCTTCGTATATTTTATTAAAAAAAGAAAAAATAACTACTTTTAAAGTGTTGACAGTATAGTTTTGAGTGTTGAACATCAACTAATGTTAAACTAAAGAATCTGTATAGGCCTGTTTTTTGTTCACCGGCCATCTTTTCTAGTTTTTTTTTTTTTTTTAGTGGAGGAGGGGCTAAATATTTTTCTAGATTTATATAAACCGTATATGTTCCACCTCTTACAACTCTCAACAATGAGCAAGTTATCTTAGATTTGATCTTTTTTCATCATCATCATTTTGACTAATGCTCTTTTTCTTTTATCCTGATAATTAATACACATAAACGCTAAGAGCTCCTTTGGATTGAAGCGTTTATGCTAATTTGGATTTCAAATCCACAGCTCAAATTCACTCCACCTGTTTGGTTATGAAAATGAATTGGATGGATTTGAATTTAAAATCGAATGCCATGTATTTTACTTGGATTTGAAGTCCACTTCTAAGACCCGTCATTTCAAATCCCTAATCTGAAATCATTTTCCATCCAGCCGCTTCTTCACATCCTCCCACTTCTTCGAACAGTTTGATGCGCTTGTACAGGAAAGTTTCTTCGACCGCCGTTTATACCAGTTTACATCATCTCATTTTGTCGAAGAAATTTTCCTACAATGGCAGATGCCAAGTGCCAAGGCTGCTTCAAACTTGGGGTCTTTGGTCAGGGTTGAAGCCATCTCCTCCACAAAAAAAGTATTGGAGTTCTGGCGCATCAATCTTACCTCTTAAGTTTACTGTTTCTTACATTTTCACGAAATTGTTCAAGGCATTGTTGGAGTAACAGTTTGATTGTTGGTTTTTTCTTGTTGAAATGTTGATTATGAGCGTTGTGCATTTAAAATCCATGGCCAACCAAACAATAAATTTTATAAAATTAGAATTTCAAATCTATGGATTTTAAATACTTTCTCCTCCCAAATTCAAATCTCTCAATCCAAATGTTTCCTATCACCTCTCGTACCGCTCCAGAACCTAGTCTTGAATATGGGGATGCTGTTGGATTGGCTGCAATCTCATGAAGAGAATTTCTTTGGGCGTGCAGAAGTATTTTGCGTGGGGGAAAAAGTGTATCCATTACTAAGAGAGAGTTAACAGCTAGGGGTAGCCTTTTATGTTTTCGGCTTATAGGTTTAAACCGAATGCATTGTGAATTGGTTGATGAAAATAGATATTTTTTGGAAGTGAACTAGTTAAATACATATAAAGGTATCGGCTACAATGAGCTAGTCAAAAATTAATTAAACAAAATAAATAAATAAATTAGTAAGAAATAAAATAGCCTAACATGAGCCAAAATTTTGCAAAAAGGATATGCTCAATCTTTTTGAAAATAACAAAACAGAGGCATCAGAATCTGTCTATTGAATCGGCGGAATCTGATTTTCAAAAAAAAAAAAAAAAATATTGGCCGTTGACTGATCCATCCGTCTGTGTTCACATCCACATTTGTTATATTTTCTAAACTTCGGTTCATTTTGTTATAAACTAAGAAAGAAAACCTTTTTTTCAACGTTTGTATTAACAAAAGGATTTACTGCCGAGACAAACAAGAGGGACGATCATTTTATGTAGTGTGCACTTTACCCAAAAAAGATACCAATTAAACCGAGTCCATGAAAATTTAGAAGACATCCAGGTTCAAGTAGCAAGGGAAGATAACCATTGATCAATATAGAACCACACTGGAGGTAAAATTAACAATCACCATCCTCCAAAGAAGTTGGAAAAGAAAAAAAAATATTGCAAATATAATTACAAGAACTATTTTTTAACTAACAAATATATTTTGTGCACTTTTACAATATCCCATAAAAGCAAAAAGCGCATATCCACATCTGATGGAGGATCATAGCAAGACAAATCTGTGATGAATTAGTATTGGTATTTGAAGAATAGATTCATTTCTAAGAAGTAGAATTCAATGAGTTTTGTTGTGGCAAAGTTGCAGTTGGATGCTCCACATGTGAAGGAACAACTAATCTCTGCAAATGCTTTAGTCCCACGGTGAGCTGTGCAAAAGAGGGACGTAGATTGGGATCACTGGTAACAATGCAAGTCGTGGTTAGTTAAAGATAAAACAGAAAAAAAAAAAAAAAAAGGAACATTTACAAATATTTTATATATATAATATGACATACCTTTGCCAACATTCACATATTATTCTTGCCACCAGAGGATCAACTTCTTTGGGGATTTCAAGTCGGCGATTTTGAAAACCGACAGCACCCACAACTTGTATTGGGTTCATCTCACTCCAAGGCAATTTGAGTGTTGCAAGTTCCCACAGAATAACACCAAAGCTATATACATCACATCTGTGCAGTTCACAACGTGAATGCAAAAAATTTCCAAAAAAAATAGCAATCTGTCATATTATTATTTTCAACAAAAGCTAGACAAGGCGGTTGCCATTTATATGCCAAAATAAAAGAATCGAAATGCAAATTGTTTTTTTTTTTTTTTACTTCATCAACATCTCTGAAATTGAAACACTTTCAATTTCTTTCATACCCTAATACAACAGTTAAAGTTCGGTCAATGCTCATAAGCTCTAAAATGGAATTAATGAACAAATGAAATTTTAAGAGAAATATGAAGGAAACAAACAGGTTAAAAAGGGAATGCACAGCAGTTATTTCTTGGGATAACATCAGGAAGAAATAAGAAATCAGAACAAGAAAAAACTTGAGGTTTGAAGTAAGAGCAGAATGACATGTATATGGTCACACCCCATGAGTTTTTTTGAGTGACTTTTTTCTTGTATCAAAAGAATTATAGACACGGATCATACCTCCTAAATGCTACAACAATAACTGATCATGGAAACAATAAATCTCTCATTATAACTCTCCTAAAATTTCTCTTCGCAGACACTACCATCACCAATGTACTCCACAAATTCAAATGGTATTCGAACAAAGACAGCGCCAATAAATTGTTCAGAAAATAGATTACATGGAAGTAATACAAAACACGGATTAATAGCATGGCACTTTACAAAAATCGTAAGCAGTCTTACTTCTCATTTGAAGGTTCATTTCGGAGAACTTCTGGGGCCATCCACTCGGGCTATAGACCACCATAGCCACCAAAAAGAAAAGAACGTAAAAAGGTATTAAAAAAAAAAGGGATCAACAATCTCTAAGATTCGTGTCTAGCATATACATATAGAGAAATCACTTGTAGCTTAAATATACTGCTCACCGTTCCTGCAGTTGACTTGGATGACAAAAATGTATTGTGCTTCAAGCGTGACAATCCAAAGTCACACACCTACATCATTCATGTGCAAATGAAGAATAAAACATAAATAAGCAATGAAATCCCAGGTACTGATAATAATTGTGCTTTGTAAAACTTCAAGTAATAGCGGCAACACTTCCTCTATAGAGGATGAGCTTAGAACCCATTGAAGATGATAACTAAATATGGTAAATCATGGTTGAGATTCTCTTACTTCAAATGAAGATTGGTTGTCATTGAGTTGCTTCTATACCTTTCTTTATTTTTTAATTTCTTGGGGATTGGGTTTTGCTTATGCAATACATTATGAGATGTCATTCTTTATTTACTTTATCATGAGAGGAGAGAGCATATTTCTTCTAGAATTTTTTTAAATTTGCAGCAAAAGAAAAATAATGATCTCTAGTATTTAAACTACCCGCCCGAAGTCAAGAGACTTTAATTGCTCTCTTGGGACTACCTTCAACATTCCTATAATAACCTTAGACTAATCTAACTTCATGTTTATTAGACGCATAGATAAAACAACATATGAGTGTTCTAGATGCTAAAAGGATGATATGTTTGAAGTAAATGTATAGAAGAAAATGATATTTTTATCACAATGACGAAGAGCTGATAATAAAAAGTAATGATTGTGGATACAGAGTTATTTGCTGTTTAGTTGCACTGTAACATTATCTAACTTTATATTTTGGCATTTTATTGCCTCACGCATTCTGAGGGGTTATTTTTATTCTCATATCTTCGAGTTGACTAAAATATGTGATTTTGTCGTACCCTCATTAGAAATTGGAAAATAAACTGCTAAAAAGCTAAGGGCAAACATGAAAAATCTCTTTCATCTCAGCAATCCTAATATATTGTAAGAGAGACAAAAAGAAAAAAAGAGAAGTTGGGGTTGGAAGAACTCAATTTTTCCCTGAGTCGATGATCATCTGATTTGGATACGAATGCAGTCTGTTTGCCAATGTCATAGAAATTTATTTTCAGCATTAGATAGAAATTTATTTTCAGCATTGGAAAAATTGAGGTATGTACCTAATCATTATCTACAAACTCACAAGAGTCATCTCCTCTACCAAAATACAAGTTTCTTATTGCTAGACGTAGGCCATAACCTTTTTCTTGTTGCAGCAGAATATTGATGCAAAAGATAAAATCCTAGAAAGAATTGTTTCTATGTTTAGATTACCATATTTAAGAAATTATTATATGTTAGATTACCAAAAGATATAGCTCAGAGAAAAAAATTAAAACCTCATTACATTATAATCTGAAACATTTGTATTCTTAAATGCATCACCTCAAGTTCCTGGAAAAGGCACATCCTTCCAATGTAGTGCAAGAAGATAATTATTTAATTTTCTAAAAAGCCTAAAAAATATTAGACAAATGCTTGTACATAGTAGAAAGAATTGACAAAAAGCTCAAATTCCCCTCTCTCTCAGGCATAGTTATTAAAAGCTCACATAGCGCGCGCTAAAGCTCAAAACGAAGTTAGGCGCGGGTCGTGCGCCTCGCAGCACCATGTGCCTCGTGTTTTGGCAAAGAGCGCGTTATGTGCACTATCTGCACTTTTTCAATTAGTCAAGGCGCGCGCTATAGCGCGCTTTTGCTAAGGCTTGAAAATTGGGGCTGGCAGGTTATCAAAATACGTTGCTAAGGTGGTTGGGCTTCAAATTTAAATTTGAGCTTATTAAAAATTAGCCCAAGTTGGAGAATATTAGGGTTAAATAAGAGAGTTTTAGGGTTACTGTTTTTTTTAGACTTGTTGCATAAAATTCCAGCCCCCAGTCGCCGCCAACCGATAAGCAGGTTGATGTGTTCAAGTGCTCTATTTTTCTTTTATTCAAAATTACATTGCATTATTTCCTTTCCTTTTTTCGTCTCAAATTAATATTATTTTTGGATTGATTCTCCTTTCTTGTTTTATATTTTCTTTTCCTTCAATTTTTACGTGATATAGTTCATCAGTAATTAGTCATCACAATGCCAATGAGTCCATTCAAAGTTTGATAAATACTTGAGAATATAGCAAAATATAAATTGCTAACCTTTTAACATTGCTAAAGCATACTGCTAATTGTTGCTAATGAGTTTGATTAAATTTTATTGATATTTTTGATATATTAAAAATATAAGCTATTGCGCTTTACTAAAAGTAAAGCACGCGCTTCGCGTCGAGCTATGTGCTACAGCCCCAGGACCCTTTTGCGTTTTAGTGCGCTATGCGCCTTTAATAACTATTTTCTCAGGAAACTTGTAAGCACGAGTGTGCTAACCTATTAAAAACGTTTTTCCAATGGGAAACACAGACTCTAGCATGGATTTCCTTCCATCAGTTTCAACTGAATGCATATCTACAAATTGATTTCTATACAACAACAACTAAGCCTTTAATCCCGATGAATTGGGGTAGTCTACATGAACAATAAAGAGAATTAAAAAAAAGATATTGTGCCCTTAAGTACATTAGCGCAAAAATCCATGATAAGATGTACCTTGGCATTCCAATCGTTATCCACCAGTAGATTATGGGATTTCAAATCACGATGAACAATTGTCGGTGTGCTAGTATGCAAGCAATTCATGCCTTTTGCCTGCAAAGACATCCATAACTTGAGATAAACAAATAAGATGTAACCAATTCCTTAGGGATGTATCCAAGGTAAGCATTGATACCACATCAAGAGCCATTTTAATTCTCCTCTTTTCATCAATTTGACAATGAGGACGGTGTATAATCCGATATAGGCTTCCTCTGAAAAATCACAAGTACATTGGATGAGTTGAGACTCATTAATTGCAAGAATGAAAGCATCGCAGGTAATCCATCTTTGCGATGAGGATCAATTTTAAGACGAATAGAACTTTGTAAAGCAGAATAAATTGAATCATTTACAAAATACAAAATGATTAAAATGATGAGGAAAATAAAAAAACCATCCAAAGAAAAAAGAAAAGATAACAACAAACTTAAATGGTTCCTGTAAGTTTGAAGAAAAGAATTATTTGAGAGACTCAATCTAGTCTTCTCTTTATTGATTGTTCCCATCTTAAAATAAATACAATCATATGTCTTATATTTATAGAAGACTCCTAATCCTAAAATCTAAGAAGATAAATCTAATTAAATAAAAAGATAACTAGTATATTATTTTAGATAAACTAAAACTCCTAGCAAACTTATCAATACTCCTATGAATATTCAGATAAAAATATTTATCTAGAGTTCTTGATAAGTAAAACTTTAGTCATCTTGATCTATCATTCAACACTCCTCGTCAAGCTCTGAGTCATATATGTTTATCATGCTCAGCTTGGAACTAAGGTATTCAAATTTAGGATAGTGAAGAGCCTTTGTCAAGATGTTATCAAATTTTGTTTTGAGGCTTCCTCCTCTTTCTCAGAGTCAATCTCCTTTTCTTGGAGTCTGCATGTGCTCCTCTTTTGTGAGTCTGCGTCTGCTAGACTACGTCTCCTCCTCTTTTGGGAGTTTGCGTCTGCTAGTCTACGTCTCCTCCTTTATTTTGGGAGTCTGCGTCTGTTCCTCTTTTGAGAGACTGAGTCTTCAACAATAGATTTGATATTATCTACTCCCCCTCAAGCTTGGCTATAGATGTTTATGAGACCAAGCTTGCTGCTGAGATGTAGACACATGAGAATCCTCACGGATCGGTGACGTAGTGATTTCAAAAGCGGTTTGAGGCAGCAATTGCTAAGGTTTGAGGCTGGAGATGAGAGTTCACCATTGACACCCTTAATTGATTGTGCCCATTAATTCCAACCATTAAGATGATGGACGATAATGCGGAATGATGAGATTTCACCCGCGAAGAGAGGGGTAATGGAACCACAAAAGTTTTCTATTTATTTATTTTTATTTATTTTTTCGTGTGAATGATACAGTGGACCCAGTAGACAGACCACATTCAATACGGAAGCCAAGGACTTTGTTATACCATGAAATGGCATCTTCAGTTTGTTCTCTATGTTCAGAGTTCTAATTCACCTTTTCCTTGTACGCGGTCAAATCTTCAGACTGTCGAGTTACTATAGCAGCGAATTCATCTTCCTTGACTTCTGATCATCCACAATTTTATTTAAATATTAATCCTGGCACTTACAACAGATATAGACTCCATCAATGCCATTCTCCTTGCCTCTTTTCTAGGCGTCACAGATAGAGCTTTTACCAAATCATCTTCAGCTTCTCTACATTCTCCTTTAATATTCCCCAACTTTTCATGAAGTTGAATTTTTTTTTTTTTTTTCTTCGGACATAGCAGAATCGAGGAGATTCCTGAACGAGGCATACGCAGAGTCCATTTTGCATTGCTGAATAGCGATTACCCTTTCGCAAACCGACGTGGATTCCACCACTCGATTCTGAACACCATCTCTGCCTCCACTATGCATCTTTGGGCCCAAAAATCACCCAAAAGTGTGCGATAAAATGAAATGCAGAAATCTGCACAAACCCCTGGACAAACAAATCGCACAAATACTAGGCTGGATTTAATCGAGACAGATTGAGAAAAAAAATTCAGAGAACAATTGTGATAGATGACGCTGACGATCGCAATTGTTGTCTGGGTCGTGATCGATTGATCGTGCAATTGGAGAAATTGCAGCGACCCTGATGGGAAAAAGATTTCCAGGAAAATCCAAGATCGATTTAGGGAGAAAAGATTGGCGTAAAGGACCCAATAAAAATTCGCAGACTTGCGATTGAGATGACTGGATTGAACGAGTTGACGCAGCCTAAGGGGAAAAACAAGGCAGAATCGGTCGTGCAAAGTGACTGAGCGCGATGACGATGATGGGCCTTTTGTTTTCTGAAAATCTGGAATCTTCGATGACTGGATTGAACGATGGAGAGAGGAAAAAACGATCCAGACTTGCGATTCAATAACGTGAAATTGCTGAAACTATTTGAAGAAAAAAAAATTGATATCGCAAGCTGATATGTAACTTTCCAAAAATCAATTACTCTTTTGGGAGAAATCGATTACTCAATTGGAGTGCATCGATGATCATGATGGGTATTGACTATTGAAGGTCTAGCCGTCGGCGTCTCTCCTTGAGATAGCAAAAACTCGCCGGCGGCTAGGGTTTGATAAGCTTTGGCCTTAGTTTTTTAAACCTAAAGCTCTGATATCATGTAAGTTTGAAGAAAAGAATTATATGAGAGACTCAATCTAGTCTTCTCTTTATTGATTGTTCCCATCTTAAAATAAATATAACCATATGTCTTATATTTATAGAAGACTCATAATCCTAAAATCTAGAAAGATAAATCTAATTAAATAAAAAGATAAACAAGTGTAATATTTTAGATAAACTAAAACTCCTAGCAAACTTATCAACACTGAATATTAAAATAAAAATATTTATCTAGAGTTCTTGATAAGTAAAACTTTAGTCATCTTTATCTATCATTCAACAATTCCTTCAAATGGAGATCTTCACTTTAGGGAGAAAAGGGGAATCTTTTCACAAGTGTTTACAAATACTCACTCGCTCACAACCTCGACCCTGATCACACCCAAAAGTATAATTTCTCTGACTCTCACAAGACAAACAAGCAATTACTCTCAAATATCTAAGAGTAATTCTGTCATGCCTAGGAATTAATTACCTTAATTAAATGGAGTTAATGTGATAATAAAGAGGAAATTATGCATGAGTATCGTTTTGAAATTGGACTCGCTTTGAGATAAATCGAGTGTGGTTGAAAATTATGATTGAGTCATAATTATTAAACTAATAAATGATTGAGATGAATCATGTGAATTGGGAAGGTAATTATGAGTTGAACTAGTGAAGTAATTATTGAAGTTGCTCATATTGAAGTTGAGCAATAATTATATGATGCCCAAAATTAAGTTGATGGAAGTAATTGTTTTGGTTGTGGTAATTTATCGGAACTGAGATTTTATGAATCTTAGTATTGGAGACATTGGTGTTATGTACCTAGGTGGCTTGGTGTTCAACTCATTTCCCTATTTCTCTCTCTCTCTCCTTCTGCTCCTCCTCCTCTCTTCCCCTTCCCCTCCTTCTCTATTGGAGACATTGGTATTATGCACCTAGGTGGCTTGGTGTTCAACTCATTTCCCTATTTCTCTCTCTCTCTCCTTCTGCTCCTACTTCTCTCTCCCCCTCCCCGCCCCTCCCCCACCCCCTCCCTTTTTCTTCCCATCTCTTGGAGCTTGAAGAATGGGGGTCTTAGCCCAACCAACAAGTGAATTCTTGTGAGGAATTGTAAGTGTAATGTTCTTCACCATAATCTTGCTAGTTCTTGGTTGTAAATTGGTATTGCTGATGGTGGGTTTGAATTTTGATACTAGGGTCGGGGGAAAGTTCTTGATTCTTATTGTTTTGAATTAAAAGTGTGTTGAGATCCTTGTATATTGTGCAAGGATGTTTATTTGTGGTTTAATTCAAGTTTGGTGAGGATTGGGTAGAGAAAACCTTGTAAAATCGAAGTGTTTTTCGGAGAATGCAGGCGGCGATCGATTACGGGAATTGTAGAGATCGATCGCGGCTGATCGAGTTAAGGTTTTAAAAAAATTCGGAGCTCGTGATCGATCACTGGCTTGGAGCCGATCGATCGCGAGAGGCCGAAGATTGGCATCGAGTTTTTGAGGGCCAACGATCGATCGCTGGCTGGTAGCGACCGGTCGAGGCGTCGATTTTCAAAAAATAAATATATATAGCGAGCGATCGATCGCGAGCCAAGGGGCGATTGATCGCCAGTTGCAAAATTTTGGAAAATTTGTTGATTCTTTGGAATTTTGAGATATGGTATTTTATGATGGATTTTTATGATGGTTATGATTTTGTTTGGGGAAATCTTGTTCCTCAATGTGGGGAACCTTAGTTGGTGACTTAATGAACAAAGAGTAATTGGCTTGTTGATTAGTTTACGGAGGACTATAAATTGTGAATAATTATAATATGAGGCATGACAAATTTATATGATAAATGATGATATTGTTGAAAATTAATTGTGATATAATAATATTATTGAATTAATATTCAATATAGATACTTCACGAGCCTCCAGATGTCGAGAATGACTTAAATCATGTTGATGACTTTAAGGTACGTATGACGTACGAGCATAGGTAAATGTATTATTGTTACGTGCAATGAATAATATATTCTTGTTGTGTTCGAGATAGTACGTAGAGATATACAAGTATTGAATCTCATATTAATTGACATAATTGCAGAGTACTGTGACAGATATAGAGAGCACCAATAGATGGTGCTATGAACTATTGTGATGCAGCTATTGAGCGGGCGATGGATTGTGATGCCACCGCTGTCGAGCGTGCGAAGTGATAAGATGAGTTATAACTAATAAATTGATAGCCTTGATGTAGTTGATTTCAGTAAATCATTGTTAACATGATCATGTGTATACTGATGATTTTGAGTATGATAATAGTAATCGTTATTGTTATGACTAATTGACTTTGGAATTGATAATTTTGGACATGTTGAGAACAGGAACAACGAGAGAGAGCTCGTATGGTCGCGGTATATTCAAGGAGTATTTGCTTACATTACAGCATTATATTCTTAAATTACTAGTTGTATGTGTTGATATTATGATTTTGTTGTTGTTATGCTCACCCCGTGTGGGGCTGTTTCTGTTTAAACAGGTAAAGCAGGTACGATATTGACTCTGGAAATGATTCGAGCCGTTGATTTATGATGCTCCCAAGGGTATATTACCAGTATGGGTAGGGGTAATGTGATCTGTGCAAGTAGTTATATATTCATTTACTCAAGGCTCGGTTGTGAGCATTATGAATATGTGTATATGGCATGTATAAATGTGAGCTTTCTCTTGCCATTTGGATGTTACTTGAATATAAATTAGAGATAAATTGCATAATAAATTGAGTGTAAATAGAGTGTGTGTACATGATTGATGTTTGATTGAAAAATTTAATTTATGGGGAAATTCTGTCAAATTTTTATAGTACTCATAATGTGCATATGAGGTAAATGCAGTGAGAATTTTCTAATCGGATAAATGTATACACAAATAACGTCATAAATGCACTAATGTCGTAATAATAGTTTGGGGGCTTACAATTCGACTTTCTCAAAACTTTTTGTATGAATAAAATGAGTAGATAAGGCCTCTACTCATAGGCTCCAAGTATCACGCTATACATGCAATGGCAATTACCCTCATTGATTTCCTTAACTGTGTACGAATAGTTAATCCTCCAATTGTTCGCATGGCAAGATTGCTTAGTTGTTATGAAATAATCCTCTAAACAAATCGAATAAAATAAGGTGAAAAGTAGAACACCAAGAAAATGGAAAAAGCAAGCAACAAAGACAAATAACACAAGTTTATATGATTCACCCAATGTAGCTACGTCCACGGATCTCCTGCAGATCTTCACTATAGGGAGAAAAATGAAAACTGTTTACAAGTGATTACAAACACTCAACTCACTCCTGACCTCGACCACACTATTGTTGTCAACACACGAACAACTTTTCTCTCAAGTCTAGGATGAACGAAATAGGGAGATGAGGCCTCTATTTATAAGCTCCTAGCACCATGCTATGCATGGAAAAACATAGTAATGACAATACCCTCCTCAATTTCCCCAAGCGGTACATCAACTAGCCAATTCCTCCAATTGTTCACATGGCACTACACATGATTCAGTTATGAAACCAAAACACCAAAAATTGGGAAAAGCAATCAACAAAGAACGCAACGAATTTACGGGGTTCACCCAAATATAGGCTACTTCCACGGAGCTACTATAAATCTTCACATAGGAAGAAAGAGGAAATCATGTTACAAGTGCTTCTAACACTTGCTCACCTAGAATATTGGCCCTGAGTATGTCCCAAAAAATAATTTCTCTAGCTTTAACGAGGAAATCCCACTGTGACTCTCAACTGACAATAATTTCTCTAGCTTTAACAAGGAAATCCCACTGTGACTCTCAACTTCTTAAGCGTAATTCTATTTTTCTCTCAGCTATGAGATTAATAAAATTAGGAGATGAGACCTCTACTTATAGGCCTAGCACCACGCTTTACATGGCAATACATGGTAATGGCAATTGCCCTACTTGATTTCTGTTATACACAAAATAACTCATGCACAGCAGAATGAAATCAAGAGCAAGTACACAGCAGAATACTGGAAAGATGATCTATTAATAATCAAAGGAAATACAACGAATACAAGAACAGAATGCCATTATTGATTCTGAAACTGGAAAGTGATACAATGAAGAACAACATTCCACACTCACACACTCAAGGAAGGTAAACCCCCTTGCCCAAGCAAGAATGCTTGCACTCGCTCTCAATCGGTATCCAAAACTTTCCCCTTTCCCCCATCTTTAATGCTGCAATTACCCTAACAAACATGGTGTTGTATCCAAATTCTCGGTATCCAAAGTTGTTTCCCTTCCCCCCAATATTCACGTGTTGTTGTATTTTGGGTTTTTCTTCTTAGGCCTATTCTTAATTTGTTCCCGTAACAATACCGCCACGTTAAAAACAGCATTGTCCTCAAGGCTGAAGTCAAAAACGCTAGTAGTGTCTCTTCCACGATACCGAATCTTATTAGCATCTATCACGGCTTTCCTAAATCATGTGAATTTCACCACGTGTGTTGCTTGAAAGTTTTTGGCTTATTTGACAACTTCTTTCAGCTTGCCTGCTTCCCCCTCCACATCAAAAATCACAAACTCATAATCACATCCACAATTCATACCACCAAAAACCTTAATCACATTAATAGCTAACTCTCAATTATTCATTTCCCTTCCAAGAACATCTCTGGCACGGTGCTCCTCCCAACAGAACCCGACCCACAAAAACCAACGAGACCCAACACATTAGCCTCTCTATCATCATGCATCGTCACATGACCCCATGCTTCTGCAAACTAAATAGTAAATTTTGACCTTCTAGCTGATTTGCAAGGTCAACCTTTTTGCCCCGAACCACCATATTCACCAATATGGCCTACTATATCAGACATCTCAAATCGTTGACCCTTTCCCCACTTTTCAGAGATAAAATTTAGTTGCTGCCCCACCACGCTGCCATCCACCGACCTCCGACAACACCGTCGTCCGTCGGAGACCTTACAGCCGTCCTCCGTCGGAGACCTTACAACCGTCCTCCGTCGGTTGATTGCCTCCACCTATTCATCGTCTGCGATTGCCCTCCGTCGTTCAATTCTATCTTCCCATCTGCTTGTAACTCGCGTGTTAGGGAATAGCCCAATTGGTTTAATATTCCAGATCAATATTTCTCGTTGGGCCACCCAAAACATAGCCCAACTGATTTAATTTGACCATAAGCCATCCCAACCTTTTGCCCATGTCCCATTTTCTAACATGAAGCCCATCTCATTCCCATGTCAACAGCAATATCGTCTTTCTCCCCTAATCTTTCCTAACGTATTCCTCCGCAAGCGGTTCCCAATTCTTGTATGTAATAATCTTTGAAATCCCATGGCTCCACTTCTCTGTCCTCCTTAGGTAAACAACAACCCACAATCTCGATTCACTCTGATTGATTTCATTGAACCCCTGTACATCCTTTCGGTTCAACCGCTGCTTCACACCAAGCTTTTGTAAAAGGTCCAATTTATTTGGCCACTCGATGTCACTGCTCATCTATTTCATTATTTCTACCTTAGCCGCCGACAATTCCTCCGTGTATTTAGCTAGCTCGGTTACAAAAAGTTCTTCTGATTCTTTGCCCTCGGTTACTTCTAGGGGTGTAAACGAACCAAGCCTGTTCGCGAACTTTTTGAACAGGCTCGAAAAAAATTCGATTCGAATTTGAAGTTATCAAATCCGAGCGGAACTCGAACATGTTCGAAAATGTTTTCGAGCCGAACTCGATCCCACATTTCTTTGTTCGATAGTTCACGAACTGTTCGCGAATTGATATTTTATTTATATAATATTTTGATAAATTAAATAATAATAACTAAATATTGCTTTGAAATTTGAATCATCAGTCTCGACTCTCGGTCACTTCACCCAATTTCTCTCACTCCCACTCCTCAACCCTAATTCTTTCCTCTTGAGTTTTGAAAAGCCACCGCCTGCCTCATCTCTCAGTTTGCCCCGCTTCACGTCGCGCCACCGCCTTCACGCCAAAGGTAGTTATCTTCTGATTCAAATCGTATACAAAATCGCACGATGGTTTACTTTATTGTTTGATATATAAATGTCTCCACTCTTCATCTCCCCTGCCTTTCTGGTTTCTCGGAAGCCTTTCTCGGAATTTTTGCTATTATTTGCTAGTAGATGTTCTGCTATTATTTCCTTATTATTAATAGTGCAAGAAACGGGAGGCAGTCGCATCGAAGCTGCGCCGAATGGGCGTAACGAGGTCCGGTGGGACTGGAAATCCAGCCACCAGGTACTTAACCTCCCCTACCCCTCCCCCCAGCACAGATGCAGAAGTCGTAACACTCCTTTAACTTCTTGCACTATCTTTCATGTAATTATTTCCTTACTATTAACAGTCTGTGTGAATTTGGGTCTGGCTTGTTAATAGCTTATATTTTACAATGTTACATATCTTTGTTTAGGTTAATAGCTCTTCATTATCCCCTGAAAAATAGGTTTCTCAAGTATGACAACATCTTGTTCAATTGCAAATTCAGTGAGTCCAGCTGTAGGTTCTGATGAGATTGTTGAACAAGCTATTAATACCGAGGATAACACAAATTTGAATGTGGGGGATGATGATAATCTATTTCATAAACCTAAAAGGCAAAAAGAGGTCCGGGGTGTGGTTAGAACTGATTGAGATAGTTGATTCAAACGGTGATGATAAGTATCAGTGTAATCATTGTCATATGATTTTAGCAAAAATTAAATCAGGGACAATGTCACATTTGAAGCGTCATTTATCTCATTGTTATAACTATATGGAGGCTAAGAAGAAGCTTGAACATAAACTGAAACAACTTGTTCTTGCTCCTATTGGTGTAACGTCTTTCCCTCCACTCCACGATGTGAAATTTTGCATTTACGAAAGAGGCAGCGACTACATGGATTCTTATGCATGATCACCCCTTTTCATTGTTGGATGATGAAGGCTTTAATATATTTTGTAGACATGGAATGCCCGAATGGACTGGGATATCTCGAGCTACTGCCAAAAAGAATTGTTTTATGATATATGAGATGGGGAAAAACAATTGTGCAATATATTGAAAAAAATAAGAAATATTAGCTTGACTACAGATTTGTGGAAGTCAAAGAATAAAAAATTGAGTATATGGCAATCACAGGCCATTGGATTGATTCGAATTGGAAACTGAACAAACGGGTTCTTAGTTTTTGTAATATTCCTCCTCGTGGTGGCCCTCATTTTTCTGATGTTGTTGTGAAGTGTGCAAGAGAATGGGGACTTGAAAATGAGTTGTACACAGTCTCGGTTGATAACGCAAGTGTGAATGATGTCGCAATTAGATATATGAAGGAAGATTTTTCTAGTTACGTAAGTGTACGTGGTCTTGTTAAGTAAGTTTTTATTTTTTGATTGTAGGCTGAAAAACAACACAACTCAATCGAGTTACTGGTGGATTGAATCTATCACATGCTTATTTTTTATTTATGCAGAATCTTAATTGCATTAACTGTCATACCATGAAAGTTGATAGGATTTTGGAGGTTTATTTTTTAGTAACAAGTTATATGCGCTGTTAATAACCATCTTCACTGTTCATTATATGCTAATTAAAGTTTTTAAAGTTGTGATATTATTAATGAATTCATGCTATTGTTGCTTGCATAATATGAGTGGAGGCCTTGGAACTGCTTGGTATGTATATATTTTGTATTTGTGTATATTATTTAATTGAAAACATCTACTTATTTTGTTTATTACAGGATTTAGGTGCTGGAATGTAATTTTGAAGATTTGGGTGTTGAAAGTTTTATGTTACGAGATAATAAACTTATTGATTATGTTGTTCGATTAAAAATTTATTGTTTAAGTTGTTTTGATGAGAAACTTAAATATTGAATGATCTTGATGAATTATTGTTTTGTTGTTTTGATTTAGAATTTTAATGTTGAATGATTTGGATGAATTAGACGGTGATAATGCAATATTTTTTTATACTCACTTGGTTAGGGGCTCGAGCTTCGAATCGAGCTTACATTTTCGAACATTAAATTTAGAAATGGCTCAAAAAGCAAAAAAATCGAGTTCGAAAAGTTCGAATCGAACTCAAATTCGAGCTAGATTTCGAACCGAATTCGAGCCAAAAAAATTAAAGTTCGAACTTCAAAATCGAACTTCGAATTTGTCTATTCGACTTCGACTTCGACTTCGAACTCGAATACTATTTCCTAAAGTTCGGCTCGATTCGTTTCGTTTACACCCTTAGTTACTTCCACCTCGGTCCAGTCATTATTTCCGTCGCTCCCAGCTCCTTGAGACCCGATGGCTGAACTGGAACTACAACGATTTCCTCGAGCCCCATCATTATCCCCAAAACGCTTCATCACTTCCTCTGTGAGTTGTTCCCAAGTGAGATTGGGATACAACTAGAGCTGGTTGGTTAATACGCATATACTACATCGAGCCATCCCTTGTTCTTCAGTAGGGCCCTTGGGCTATGTTGCTGCTTTGCTAGTGTCTGTGGGCTCGGACATTCATATTCTTCAGACAACTAGCAGACGTTCACCTTTGTTGCCCCATTATCTGGATATTCTGGATTCGTTCATTTTACCATGCTGCTGCTTTGTGAGAGGGAGCGGGCTCAGACACTCGTTCTCACCGACCACCATCTGGAGACCCACCTGGTTTACCGCTTTCAGAGCATGGGTGGGATCAACACTCATAGTTACACATACCAGACTCTTAGTTGGCGCTCACGGTTGCCGCATCATTTACTCAGGAGTCACTCTCCCTACTACTGTTGCGTGAGAGAGAGCGTGGGCACAGACACTCGCACTCACCCGACTACTACTTTGAGAGTTACTTGGATCTCTCCATACACAGCTGGAGGTTCTCACTTCTCATCTTTCAGTGTCTTTGTTTTCCAATTTTATTATGCATCTAGAGTCACCCCTAGCGTTGGTGATAGTATACTGCTTTAATAGCATTAAATATGTTGTAAACCTTGTCCTATGGGGACGTCTTGGCCTAGTCCCCTCCTCTTTTGTTGTACTTGCTTTGTTTGAATAAACAGGTAGGGGTCCATCGAACCCACCATTTCATTGAAATAAATAAATAAAAATTAGAGCTGTCAATTTGACCCAACATGCTCAAACCCGTAACCCACACGGGCCAGCCCATTTAAGCCCACCTCCAAATGGGTTGGAAAATCCCAACCCAGCCCAACCCGAGGTGGGTTGTAGGTTAGGCGGGCCACACCCACCAAAAAATAAAAAAAGTACAAAACTATATAATTTTATTAGGTTTTAATGAATTTAAATTATTAATAATTGATATATTATCTATAACATTTGACCAAATAGTTTAACAATCAATATCATTGATATAAATTAGGCTGATGGCTAAAGAATGGGGGAGGTTTATAAAGAATGACCTAAAAAACTAGGTGTAATTTATAAGCTTAGCCCGCGGGACTAACCCGACCCAACTCGACCCAACCCATCTCAACCCATAACCCAAATGGGTTAACCCATTGTGGTATATCAATTAGCCAATTCCTCCAATTGGCTATATGGCAAGGTTGCCCATGGTTTACCATGTTTAGCATGCTAAATTGATATATGGCCACCACTTGGAAAGGAAAGTCCACCGCATAGCACATATACTTGAAGAGAACTTGTTAATCAAATCTTCTCTACCACAACAAATCTTCTCTACCACAACAAATGCAACAGATTTATTTTCTTCTTTTATTTTAATGTTATTTAAGCAAGTTAAACTGATGATATAGAGAGCCGTAGAGAAGCCAACAACTTCACTTTAAATTTTTTATGATAACTTTCATGCCCAAGGAACTCTCTTTTGGATTCAGGAAACAAATCTCATAGTTCAGCACACCATTGAGTTAAAAACTAGCCTCCTGGTTCAGATGTGCAAGCATTGTTGAGCACATGAAAACCTTGGCAAGGCATGGAACCTGTAACTACCCATTAGATGCTAAACGAGAATATAATCCATGCAATTCACAACTGGAACTCCCCACATTATATTATATCATTAGACTGCTAAAACTTCAATAACTGCTATAACAATAGCATTGCCAAAAGGAATCTAACACATAATACAAAAACGATTTCCTAGTGACAGTGAAACAAGCAAGTTCCCTCAGACAAAATCAAGTAAGAAAACTTACATGTAAACATAAAATTTGTCATCATCTCTATATTATAAAGAATAACAAAAGGCATGAAAAAATTAACTAATGAAAAGGATGGAAAAACATGCCGTGGCAGAAACTCGGAGACAATAGAAAGATTTGGTGGGCGAGTCACTGCACCCATAAAAAGCACAATATTTGGATGACGTAACCTGCGCATTATCCGCACCTAAAAACCATAAACAGCAACTAATCACCTCTAAGAGAGAGAATTTTTAAACAGTGGCAACAACAAAAAGATAAAACAGAGACTCCAAACCACCATCTTTAAGGTGCGTATATCATATTCTGCAATTTCAGTTGAAGTCAAACCATCAAAAGAATTAAAGGGAAAGAAACTATTAGTCATGCAACAGATGAACCAAATTCAACTAAAGGGTGAAAATGATGAAGACAGGTAAAATTCTAGGCACAACTCATGGTAACAAATTAATAGAGAATATTGTCAAGGACCTTCTTATTTTTTCCTTTTTGTGGGTGGGCTGGAGTGGAGGATACAAAAACATTTTGTTTCAGATCTCCTTGAAATGAATTCATAGGAACATAATATACCTTCTCAAGAACCTTTCATTGACAGACACAAAAATAAATTATGCGCGTATATAAAGGTTATCAATGCACTACTTCATAAAATACAATCAGAGATTTATCATACAGTATCAAGATATTTCAAATAAAATGACTCACAGCTATGCAAAGAAAGGAAGATTCTTACTTCTCTTTTGAACTCATCCAGGGCAGCGCCGGAGAAATCTTGGTCAAGAAACTTCTTTACAGCAACCTCCTGTGACCAAATTAGAGAGTTTAACCCAATAATAAATTCTTGCAGGTAAAAAGTGATATCCATCAAATGCATAAAATATCTTCATAAAAAATTGCAAGGCTGTATTACAAGTTTTAATCTAGTAAAGGTGTTAAGAAATTTCAACCTATACATCATTCCAAAACAACAAACAATATTTTTTTTTTATCAGGCAAATAAAATTATAATAATAAAAAAGAAGAGTACCAAAAGTACTCCCAACAATACAAAGCAAGAAAAAGAGAAACCAAACAATAAAAAAACAACAAAGATCCAGAGAACTCTAAGCATCTAATAAGCACACAATAGGCTCCCTAGTCCACTCCGTGAAGGAGTATTGTAGACGACAAAAACTGCTTGAACCAAAACCAAGATCTGAAAGTGACTAAATCCAAAAGATCGCAGTGTAGCTGATTTCTGAAAATCTTATTGTTCCTGTTAAGCCAAATAGACCAAACAACCGCCATCCAGATAGCCATCCAACCCTTTCTACCTTTCTTGTGATTCCAAAGACTCGAATGTTGTACCAAATGCCGCGCCGGGTCATTATGCATGACAGTCGAAAATCCCAACCACTTGTAGCACTTCATCCATAGGTCCCCTATGTATGAAAACGAGCAAGAGAATGAAAGGTGATCAGTAGACTCTTCAGCAATGAGGCACGAGTCACAGAAAACGGAGCCCGATCCAGTGTTGACCGATCTTAACTGCACATTAAGTTCGGTTGGGATTCGATCCAACAATGCCCTCCACACGAATACCTTCACTTTGTTAGGCACAACCGAACACCACAGCAAATCCAAGGCCGACTTCATAGTATCATCGATATGTACATCCTCCAAGAACCGACTGTAAGCCGAGTGCACCAAGTATTTGTTAGAAGTAGCAAATCTCCAAAGCCACATATCTTGTTCCTGATTCAACAAGACCCTTTCCAACATTGTTAGTAAATCAAGAAATAAATCGTTCTCCCACTCGAATAGCCTACGCCTCCAATCCCATATCCACACCCAAAGATCCCCTTCCCAATTCCCCATATTGCCTATCTTAATGTTATTGTCCCTAGCAATTGCCGCTAATCTACGGAACCTTTGTTCAAGAGTATCATCCCCCACCCATATATCCTTCCAAAACTTTGTATTACGACCATCACCCACTTGTCTACATCATTTAACACAAATTTCTGAATGTCTTTCCACCACGACGAAAAAGTACCCCTCTCTCTTCCCCCCTCAATTTCAAAGGATTCCAATTTTGGCTAGCATATTTAGATCTAAGAACAGCAAGCCACAACGAGTTTGAATCATTATTTAACCCCCAACCCATTTCTCTAGAAGTGTTTTGTTGAAAAAGTCCAAACTTCGTACCCCCAAACCACCCAAATCCCTCGATTTGTAAAAGTCGGACCATTTGACCGATGCTATTTTACGGCTTTCCTCCCCAAGGATCTTTGCAAAAAAACCCGACTGTAGTCACCCGACTTCGTACCCCCAAACCACCCAATCTTTTAGCAAAAGGATCTTTGCAAGAACTTTGTACATACATCCAATAAATGCAATCGGTCTGTAGTCACCCAGTTTCACTGGATTATCCTTTTTGGATATGAGTACAATGAAAGAAGGATTGCAACCCTTGAACAATTTACCATTTCTATTAAACTCCTCCAAAAACCTGATAAAGTCACATTTCACCAGATTCCAAAATTGTTTAATAAAAACACATGCACATATACATAGTACATAAATCCTTTCACATATCACATAGAATGTAGATGGAGGGATGGGGAGCAGATAAAAGTTCCAAGGAAAGCACGTCTCGTGATGGAAGAAAATGAAGTTCCGGCAGCAATGAATTTTTTAAGTGGTGGGTTCACGTTAAGAATTGGCTACATACCAAATGACAAAACAGAGAAACACGTGGTTCCTCACAAAAATCCCAACAGAGTCCATCTAAACAAAAGACATTTCACATAGTTTCTAGTTTAAGAATAAAAGTTATAAGCCAACACAAAGAACTTACAGTATCGTTCCACTCAGCATGGTAGACCTCCCCGTATGAACCTGCAAAATACAAAGTGCCCATGAAATGAAACTTACAGACATGGAGGATCAATGAAAAGGAACTACATACATCTCTCATGTAGTACTTGTGTAAAAAGCTAAATAACTCTGACAGGCCAAAAATAATTCAGAGAATAAATCCACATTCATTTCTGGAGAAAAATGACAAGCTGACAAGCACAAATAATCAGTCCCGGTCATAGAGAAGCTCAGTCGTTGCATATGTGCATAAAATAAATTCACCAGGAAAAACACCGGAAGTAACATGCAAACATTAGGACCTTAGAAAATAATCAAAAGCTAAAGATCTTAAAATGACAACTACTAGTGTTACCTAGTCCGATCCTTTCACCAATAACAAGATTTTCCCAGAGAATTTCACATTCACCAACATCATCAATCACTGTAGGAACATACTTGGCACCTAAATCAAGTGCACAGCCAGTAACTTCAGTTTCCCTCAGTTTCTTACTGCTCTCAATTAATCTGTGTTGCATATTTTCGTCATGAAGTATGGTAAAGTTATATGTATGGTCTTTTGCTTCAGGTTCTTCATTTCGTGTGACCTCCATATTCTCCCCATGATCTGTTTCCGTAACCAAACTAGAAGCTTCCCCATAGTTTGGACTGAATTTGCTTTCACCAGATGCAAGTTTGAAACCGTTACTAGATAGAGGAAGACCATCCTCGTCTAAGTCGGAATCAAATGATTTGTCAGAAATTTTAAAAGCTTTGAATTGAACATTAGTGCGTCTAGAAACAACAGATGGCACGTTGGTGTTGTCCCGTACTTGTGCGTCCACAAATGTACCTTCCACTATATTGTATTCATTTCTTTTAGAGACCTCATTCTGTGCATTGCAATTGTTCCACATTACAGGAGTAGGAAGCCGGCTGATTTCAATGTTATTGTTTGGCAGTTGTAGTTTGGCAGCTCCATTAGCAAGATTATTCTTCACCATAGACTTGTCAGATCCTTTTACTTGGAAAGGATTGAGATCAGCAAAAAGATTTTTTGAGGCTTCAGAACTCTTAGAATTTCCTGGAACCACATTTAGCTTTATTTTTGAGCCATCACCAGCTCCATTAGTTCCACTACTCCCTTTATAAAATGAACTCCTAATTGACTGAGATGAGATATGATCCAACTGTTTAGTATAAGGTAACTTGTCATTTAGTCCAGAAAACCCAGCTCTATTATCAACACTAGTATCAAAGTTTGAATGTGGTGCTTCTGGCTCTATAGACACGGAACCTGAAGACCAGTGATGTCCACCGTTGGAATTCTGATCAGGTTTTTTAGAAGAAACTTTGGCACCCTTGTTTGTCTGAAGAATAGGAAGTTTGCTTTGTTGAGGACTAAATGAATTCAAGGGCGTATCTTTTGCAGAAACATCAACAGGGATTAGCGTCCCTGGGGCTCCCATAAGATCAACCAAGCACTCGCTTGAAAAAAAAAGTAACTGATTTAGCTGATGCTATATAGAGAACTATATACAAATACATATTAATTCAAAAATCTACACCACATTCTGCATGTTACGAGATGATGTATCATACAGGAAAAAGGAGTAGTCAATAGTTGGACATTTTTACCATGATCATGGCTCTTCAGTTAAGACAAACACTCAGTCAATTATTTACAACATTCACACAAATCAAACTAGCCAAAATTGTAATAAAGAATAAAAATAGCAAGACTAAAACCACAAAAGACAACTAATCCGACGGAGCATCTTAGTTTGAAACAGCAAATACGTGTTTTTCTTGTTTCAGGACTTCGACAATTAACTAGCCACTAAAAATGAACGTCACTAACTTAGCAACTATCCGGCCAATTATCAATCAACCTACAGCACCTTTGCAGCACTCAATCAAACCCATGGCTAACAGTAGTGTTAAAATTATGACCTTCAAACGTTAATTAAAGAGTGAGGTCGAGAGCTAATGGAACTCCTGCAACGTGTTTAAGATAAAAAAGGACATGCATATAGAAAGTTCTATAATTTACCACACGAGCTAAGATTTTTCAAATGGCCCATATTGTGGGGAAAAATTGTACCCACAAAAGTAAATTTATGGCTACAATTCCAAATAACCTGTCATCTTGAAGCTTTACGATGTTCACAGCATCATCCTCAAAACCAGTGTAATGGCTTCCCTTCACTAGTCTACAAGGTATCCCAACACTATCACATAGCACCTGCATGCAAGAAAACAAAAATTGCAGAACGGCACTGATGCAGCAGAACTTGATGGCAAAAACATTTGAGAGCATGGATACAGGGGCAAGAATTAATTTTTTTATATTTAGGAAGATCAAACTAATCTGTTCCCAATGATATAAAATCATAGCAGGCACCCTTAGCAACTTTGTTGGCATTATGAGATAAAATGGATATGACGTGGGAAAACCCCAGAAACAATACCAATTAGTCATAGAAAGAGGCAGTTATCCCATTCACATCATCTAAACATTTTAGAGAAGTTGTAAATGTACCTAAAATTACTTAAGACTTTTTCCTAAGAAACCGCCACATACAATCACCAAAGTGATTCAGGAACGTCCATTCCGATTTCAAGAAGCATGCACCCTGAGGCACATATCATGCCATTGGCACTATGAGGATATCGAATGGAAAAAAAAATAAAAGCAATTGGCATGCCAAAAGCATCAAAGCAAAGTTTTGTTGCAGACGAAATTCTACATTGCGTGAGAAAAAGCAGGACTGCCCCTTGAATTCACAAGCCATCATTATAACCATGCATAGCCGCATATCTAATTTAATCTTATCCCATTAGTATATAAGGCGATCAAAGAGGAGCTAATTTGAGAACCAAACTTGTCCCAATCTAATGGGCAAAGGAAAGTGTGATCTTACTAGAGGTTATTACAAGATGATTTCTTTTTCATATCTCAAAATGAGCCAAAGCCAGGAAGACCACATCTCCATAATGCTCACTAATCATGACAACGAAGCAACGATAAACTCCTATGTCCTAAGATGGGAAGCTCTACTGATGTACAACAAAGGGGGTGCAAATTACAAGTTACAAGAACTAAAAAATTGTAATGGAACCAATAGTCACCACTTTCTACTCCTCACGTCCCTCTTGCCCAACATTTTCTATTCTCAGAGCCGCACACGCTGTTGAATGATGAAAGAAGCCTCACTAATTCATATGGAAGATCTTCAAGTTGATCCTTAAATTAATATTTGATCAGTGTCATGGCAGCTTCATCAAATTTTCTTCGAGGCCGGCATTTTTTGGCAGTAGAGTAAGTTGGTCCGAAAGAGTTTCTAGCTATTTGTGTCTTATTGTGTTACTTTGACAACTTCGAAAATCAATGGTTTCTACCTACTTTTTTTTCTCTTATATTTAACATCAGAGTCGAAGCAGTCCACAATGCATGCATATGGAGTCAAACTCATCTAACCAAAAGTGCGAGGCTAGCTAAAATGATCAGTTATGTACATCAGCTCTGCAATAAAATAATGAACAAATTTCTTTCAATCTCATCTATTTACCGCCAACACAAAGCTGTAGCATACATTCGTTGGAAGGCAAAGAAGTATTGGTATCCTTCTACAGATGTTACCTTAAAAAGCAATGCGCGGTGACGTGAGAGGCCAACTTGTAGGGATCCAATAGGAAGCACTGTGGTGTGAAGAGATGTCCTCAACTCGATGCTTCTTTCCATCCATTTAGACAAAATAAGATTTGCATCAGGTACTGGGCCACCTAGGTGCTCTGTGACAAGCTCAGCTAGTCTTTGTATAACCAAACCGATGTCCGTAGTAGGGCAGTCCAACATAATGCATTGTGCTATTTGCATCAACTCTTCCAAAGCAGGGTCTACTTTTCTGCTAACTACAACAACCTCATAATCAGAACCTCCATCATTGTTTTCGAGATCTGTAAGAGATGGCATGTTCCCACGAGCTTCTGGATCTGTAGAAATATTATATAAATCATAGAAACCGTCTACCACTTTATCCTCGAAGTCTAGAACCCCATAATTCTGACATATGGCAAACAAACAAGATACCGTGTTAGGAAACGATGAATGTAATTTTCTCATGAACACCTAATATCAGAAAATGCTTAAATTCACAGCACCAAATGCTGGCATCCAATTGACCTCTTATATAACATGGCCCGCGGTCTCAATTCAAACACCAACCAATAAAGGTAACCTAGACTGAGGCCAAAAAGCATTCATTATTATCTGGCATTCACAAGTTTATAGTAATTTTGTAGGGATTCTATGTATATTATTACCTCAGTAAGTGTAACATTTAGAAGTATTTCGAGTTCTTTTACATTATATGTGCACGGAGACTACAATTTTTTACAGGAAGAGACTCAAAAAAATATTCCATATTCCAGAAAAGCAGCAAATCAGAGACCCGAGTTCAAGGGGTTCCACCTGACCATAGTTCCCATTTCAGATGCAAAATAAGTAGCTTCTTACTAACAAGCTTTCCCCAGATAGGTAACGCAAACTTCCTTCGCTGTCACACTTAAATTTATGATATTATTTTGATAATTTCACACACTAAATTTCAATAACCCACTGAAAAAAAGAAAAAAAAACCCAATAACTGGAACCAGGCAGAGAAGCAATGCATCAAAGAAATTCCCACAAACCACCTCTCCTCCGAACTAGGAAAAAAAAGGAATCATAGAAACCGAATGCTCTTGCAGCCTCTATGGCAAATCTAACAAAAAGTCCATTAAGGATAAACTGACAATATTGTTTAATTAAGTGTTTCAGTAGATAAATCTTGTAGATAAGGATCACATCACGGTCATGGACTAGACTGACAGCATCATGGCCATGGGCTATTATTGATGAAACTTTTCATCAACCAACTTATTTGTTTTTTTGTTTTTTTTTTCGGTTTTGTACGCTATTGCTGCATTACCTTTGTATAGTAGAAATAAATCTTGATGCAGAAAACATGACTCCTTTCTCTTTCAGCTTAACCGAGCTTGCCAAAAATTTGTGCTAGAACCAATCTTACATGTATTTCTTATTTTCAAAAACCCGTCCAGTCACAAAGATTGAGGCAGACCCCAATGTTTACATAATGTAACTAACCAAAATACAACAAGGGGATCGAGTACCTCCAGCAATTGGCCATCTCTACACCACACTTAACCAAAAAATTGGAATAATCCATCAAAAACCATATTTCCCGAAAAAGACATTATATGGATTGGATTAAAGGGTCACTTATCCTAAAATTAGGATTCATTTCTTGTGGCAAATATTCACTTGTGGCATACCATATTTTCATGGATTGACATAATTTTTCTACCGTGTGTACATTCCCATAATAATAGTGTTTTTCCAAATTCAAACTTTGTAGTTCAGCATCTTCAACTAGCCATCTCTTCGAGGGTACTGTTAATATACATATAAGAGAAATAATGGCACGATCAAAATCATAAAGAGGGAAGATTTTGGTTGACAAGTAATGCAACAAGGTACACTGACTAACATGATTGGGAACGAAGGAATATCGAACAGTGAAATTATACTGAAGAGCAGCATTCATCACATGAATACTGTAATTATCCGTGTCTGAATGAGTATTCACGAGTGATCGTGCGATACATATGAATTATCAACGGCTACGAGTCAAAAGATAACATTGGTCATCATTCATGAAAGACCATAGAGGAAGCTCATCTCAAGAGTAAACCATGGAATCACTCAAAATTAATATATATATATATCTCGAATAAATGCATTAAAAAACAAAATTGCATAAAAATCTCATAAACCACGATGGAGCTCCAGAACAAGTAAAAGGAGATACTTTTATAATAATAATATAGGGTAATAAGCAAGCAAATTGAACTGACCCAATAGCGGCGTGACAGCATTTCGGCAGCTGTGATAGCGTTGTCTGTGGCTCCACCACTACGTATCAGGACCTTCTCTCGGTCAATAAGGGCAGACACCTGACCTGAAGAGGATACGCTCAGAGCTAAGGCCAACTGCACTTGGTACTCCTCCTCCGAAGAATAATAATCTTGCTGATGATGATGCTGCAAACGATTACTATCACTAGAGGAATCATGACTGGTAGTGGAACCTACGACGCCGGCGGTGGTAGTTGGAGCGTTAGCGGAAGACGAGGTGGTGGCCCGGCTATCGGAGGAGGAGGAGGAGGAGGACGTCGGAGATTGTGGAGGGGGTGGTTGAGGGGTCTCATTAGAACGGTTTGGCTGGTGGTGAAGCTTCTTGAAAATGTGTTTCATCCGTCGTCTTCTTGCCCTTCTCTCGCTGGTCAAATTTCTTATTCACGCGGACATATACATCAACTTTTATTATAAGCCAGAAAAGCAGATGTAAATAATCTTATTACTACCGGAGGAGACCAAATTCCATACAAATTAAAATCTTTTAAATATTTTTGTAAAATTATTCGAGTTTACTTTTATGTATATAATAATCTGAATTTTAAAATCTAACTGCAAATTTTGAGTTTAAAATAATAAAAAAAAATCGAGCAAGCAGGTAGCACGGTTTGTTATGTCATTATTCAAGGCGGTGACCCTGGGTGTCATCGTGCGGCACATGGCATGTTTTGTAAAAAAAAAATATCATATGTCGTTTCATGTTTGCTCAATGACATCACTCTTAAAGATGACATCAAACAAACTGATTTCACAGAATGCATGATCTCGTGCAAGTGTACGAGTTGGGCATGGTTCACATGGGCGAATACAGGAATTTAACCAATTAGTGGCAAAAGTTAATTACATGAAAATAAAATAAAAAGTTTATGGGGTTATTTATTAAAATAACCCACTTTTAAAAAAATATTTAACAAAATAATCTAAAATATAAAAACTTAATTTTTTGACCCAAAACGCCAACTGGGTTTGTTTTTGGCGGGACCAACTTGGAAAGTTGGTCACGCCAACTTTTGTTTTTATTGTTTTTTAAAAAAAAAACTTCAACCATTTGTTTTTCTTAATAAAAAATTAAAATTAAAATACAATACATAAAATATAGAAAGCAACTACCACTTATGCACAGTGATTAAATATTCACTTATTGTAAAAAGTAAGAAACTCCTTACCAATGTAGAAGCATTACCATCTGCAGAAGTTCATCTCAATTTTGCTTAACATATTGAGTTGTGCATGAGTGTACCCTGTGAGCTTAGTTATTTAATCATTATTAATTTTAAAAAAAATCACAACAATACAATAGTTATAAATTTTTTAAAATTATATTTAAGTAACTCAAAATCAAATTGCGTTTCTTGGTGAATTTAGAAAAAAAATAAAAAAAAATTGAAGAAATGCATGTTAGTCGTGCATTTGTTGAATTTCATTTCTTTTCCGTCAAATTCTGTTTTTAAATTTGGTTCAGGGTTTAGTAATGCTTGGGTTTTTTTGGATAAGTTTGAATATTAAAATTAAAATTTATACACATATACAACTGAAAGAAAAATTAAGGCTTGAAACAATTGAAATAATATTTAAAGCAAATTTTTATTTTGATATAACTAGTACAAACTGAATTTATATTTATATTAACCCTTAAATATGTCTTTCAGTTCCACAATCACGTATATGACTCTATCATCTTCTAGATGGCTCTACTAATCATATTGAGTTGATTTATGAGTTGTGTGCAAACCAAGTCCATACAAGTATTTTCCCTCACTAGGCCCACTGGGTGACTCCTGAAAGATTGCTACTCATGTATGGACTTGGTAGTTGCTTTTGCAGTAAGTGAATTGTGATGCCCGGGAATTAATGGTGTTAATCCCGGTGAGGTAATGATCCTTAATGGATTTAATTGTGGTAATTATGAATTAATTGCAGTATTGGGACACCCGAGGATGTTAAATCGGGTATTTGGAGTCGTTGGATCCAAGTGTTGAGATTATATTCTCATCGTGGTGATAACCTTGGAATTTGGTTTTTGGTGGGATCTGGGGTCCGGAGTACTTTGTGCTGGGGTTGGTAATGGAAATTGAGATTGAGAATTAATTATTGAACACAGATGATTTTTAATGAATCATGATGTAATTGTGGAGGGCTTGGTATTTTGGAGCATTGGTATTATATATACCAAGTGGACTAGGTGTTCAATCATTGTTGGTCTCTCTCTCTCTCTCTCTCTCTCTCTCTCTCTCTCTCTCTCTCTCTCTCTCTCTCTCTCTCTCTCCCCTAAACCCTTTCCCCCATTTCCTTCTTTTCTCCCATGGAGGAGAAATCGCTGGTAGCTTGGCTCCGAAGTCGGATTGCTCGAAGAAAAGTTGGTAATCTTCTTCCCCTCGTCTTTACCTTCGTTTGATTATGGTATTGTGGATTTTTATTAAGATATGTGTTGGGTTTGGAATTTGGGGATTTTTGGTAAAAATCTTAAAGTTTGTTATTGAATTTTTTAAATGAGTTTTAATGGAGTATTTGGGGTGTTGAAGGTGTAGGGGTGTTGGTTTTGAGTTTGGGTGTCAAAAGCACCATTGAAGCTCGAGTTTTTTCAAAAATCACAGGTCGCGATCGATCGCGGCTTGGCGTCGATCGATCGCGACGAGATTCTGAAATTTGGAGAAGATGCACAGTGCTGGCGATCGATCGCTAAGTCTCAGTGATCGATCGCGAGGGGTTTGGCGATCAATCACGGAGACTCGCGAGAGGGTTCTGTTTGGCCACTGGTTTGCGCGATCAATCGCGATGAAATCTGCGATCGATCGCGGTTCGAAGAAGTGGGTTTTTTCGGAATTTTGGAAAATGTCGGGATTTTGGAATCGATGTTTAATTAGCCGATTTTCGGGGCAATGTCTACATTCCATTTGGGAATGCTATACTTTTAAAATGGAATAGTTGGAGAAGTTGGAGCCAAATTTTAATAAAAAATGAAATACTCGATTGAGTAATTGGTTAACCTTTGTACACATGAAATGGATTATTTTGGGTATTATGCATGCTTAGCCCGGAGTGTTTTGAATGGTTAATCGTCATGGATTGACGATAGGTTTGGAGGTTGTGAACGTGCTTGGGCACGTGGTTGCATGCTTGTGTTTAATTGTGAATTATTTATGTGTTAGCACATAATTCATCGGGTCGCGGGACTCGGTCAAGGTTTGGTTCGGACTACGGGATCATAAGGTACGTATAACGTACGAGCATATCTTTAAATATATTATTGCAATTGTTGTGCATGAATAATATATGGTTGTTGCAATCACTCGATATGCATTGGGAATTATATGGTGCCGCTTTTGAGCGAGTAATGATTGGATGATGTCGATGTTGAGCGAACATCGGTTATGCCGCCGCTGCTGTTGAGCATGCGTGAGATTAAAATGTCGTTATTGTAGAGCGAGCGATGAAATAGAACTATGGAACCATTAGTGAGATAGATGGAATATCTGTAATCATTGTTTAATGATTTGACTTTATTGATTGTGGTATCGGTATATAGGGAATGGATTGGTTAATCAATGTAATGATTAACTGGCATTTGGGAATTTGATGGTTTCGGTTATTTTGAGAACATGAACAGCATAGGGGATCCAGATGAGGATGATACCATCCAGAGAGTGTCATTTAAAATTCATGGCATTTATATTCTGTAAATTATGAACTGTAATATTATGATCAATGGTTTGTGGTATTGGTATGCTTACCCCGTGTGGGGCTGTCTCTGTTGGGACATGTGAACAGGTACATCGATGGCTTTGGAGTTGACTCGAGCTGTTGATTGGAGGTGCTTCCAGGATCGAAGTACCAGAGCTGGTATTGAGTATGATATTTATACATTAGATACACATATACTTATTCGATGCTCGCATGTGAGCACTATTATGTGTATATGGTTTGTATAAAAAGGCAAGGGTCTTTCTCTTTTCATTTATGTGTTGCATGCAATTATTTAGGAATTACAAAATGAAATGAGAGCGTGTTAGTGTATTATGGTGCATGCATACTTATGGTGCGAGTGGCATGGGGGATTAGAACATTAAGTGGTTTAATGAAAGAAATTTTGTAGATGGTATTTTATGCCATGGTTGCATGTAGTCGTTTCCCCCCTGATAACAAGATTGTATGCACTAATTGCATGTGTTAATACACTAATAATGGGTTAAGGGCACGGGGTCCTTATATTAGTGGTATCAGAGCAGTGGTTTGCTCTTTGAGGCTGTTGAGGGCCTAGGAACATGGAAACAGGTAGCACATATATATGCATGATGGTAGTTAGTGTTGTGTGACACAACTATTTGGCTTATGTGCGTTTATGATTTGTGTTCATAAATGGAATGGCTACATGTCATGGCATTAGTCGAATCGTAATATAATCTATTGCTTTTGATTATGAGTTGCGGTACAGGGACAACCAAGGAGAGCATTTTGAATGCATGACAGTAAGTGCCTTGTATTTATGGTTTATGCATTTACTTATTATGATCATATTGTGGTAAATATGGATTATTATATGCTCATGGTTTGTGGTCGTTCCTGTAGGGACGCTTTGACATGGAGGGCTAAGGCCAAGGTTGATGGGCACCAAACGGTAACATGTATTTTATATACATCTTGGATTATGTTTTTATGTATTGGATGTTTGGTGCATGGCATGTGTAGTCGTTGTTATACTCTCGTGATGATTTTAATGCTTTGCCGCCGTCATTTGAAGCGATGATAGAATACTTGCCGTTGTCATATCGTAGCGAGGAAAGAATATTGCCGCTAAATGTTGAAGCGATGGTAAATTCCGCATGTCGCATTTGAAGCGAGGTTATTCGATACCGCTGATATATCGAAGCGAGGGGTATTAGTGTCGCGGTCATGACTAGCGATGTGCATTAAAATACACTGTTATAACAAGACTCTCATTGGTGATTCAGATTCATATCTTGTTGTCACTTGTCATATGATTGATGATAATTGGCGTATGCAAAAATGAATTTTGTCTTTAGATGAGTTATATTGTGCACGTACTGGTTATGTAATTGCTAAATATGTATTCAACACTTGTAGCCATTATGGAATTCAGGATAAGGTATTTTTAATCACATTAGACAATGCTGCGAAACAATGCTGCGATGCGTGATTTAAAGACCTATCTGAAACCAATGCTTGATGGTGTTTTTTTTCATGTTAGATGTGCTTGTCATGTGATTAGTTTGGCTGTTAAAGTTGTTATGAGGACAATCACTCAGCATGTATTGAGAAATGAAATGCTGCGCTAAATGGTTACGCACGAGCCGTGTAAAGCGCGGTTGGAAACAATTATGTTTATCTAATGGTTAAAGCAGCTTCTTTTTCCATCACCAATAGAAACTAGTTGAAATTCGTTGTACAATATGTTGAATGTTATGTTACCTTACAAAGATTAGGGGTGCTTAACGGGCCGGGTCAATCCGGACCCGGCCCAAACCTGACCGGTTAGTCCGGTGCGAAACCGGAACCGAACTAACCGGTCCCGAACCGGTCCGAAACCGGTTTGATACAGGACCGGATCGGTTCTACCGTTCCGGATCCGGTATCTTACCGGTTCCTGACCAAACGGATCCGGTTCCGGATTGAACCGGAACCGGATCCAGTTTTTTTAAAAAAAAAAAAAAAATCCGGTTACGGGTTGGAACCGGTCCAACCCGGAACCGGACCCGATATGGTTCCTTACCGGATCGGATCGGTTCCGTCCTTAACGGACCCAGAACCGGCCGGTTTCGATCCGGACCGGACCGGACCGGACCGGACCGGGTCAAGCCAATAAGCACCCCTAACAAAGATATTTTAACTCCATTTTATAATTCATATAAAATGTCTGATAGCGATGATAATATTTATTTGACTAATGAGGATTGAGAATTTGTTGAAAATTGTGTATCATTGTTAGGTACTTTCAAAGAAGCGACGGAACGCTTCTCCGGTGTTACTTATCCATCTTCCGTTTATTTTCTTCCTTTAGTATTTAATATGTTTGATAAGTTTATAGAATTTAGAGATGACTATGACTTGCATGCTTTTGCTAGTGCAATAGAAACTAAATTTATAAAATATTGGGAACAAATCCCACACGTGCACTGCATCGCAACATTGCTAGATCCTAGTCAATGTTTATCTTCATTTGAGATATTTTTTGAATATTATGCTAAATTTTTTGGGAAGGTTGTTGACGATCAAAAGACGTCTACAATGAAATCTCTCCAAAATATGTTTCAATTGTATTATAATCACAGGCAAATGAATCATCGCAACAAGGCCTGCTGAAGAATAACCCCAAGCTCAAACTAAAGGTGGGGGCATCAATTTGCTTAGGATGCTGGGCAGGAAAAAACTTAAGGGAAAAGGACCTTCTACTAGCACGTCGACTGAGTTGCAAATTTATCTGAATTATCAATTTGTAACGGAAGACAACTTCGATGTGCTACAATGGTGGAAGTCAAATGCGCAACAATTCTCTATCTTAGCCAAAATGGCTACAGACGTGTATGCGGTACAAGCTTCAAGCGTCGCTTCTGAATCTGCATTCTCAACATGTGGCCGAATTATTGGAGAATACAGAAGTAGTCTATATGCTGATTCGTTATGCATGCTCACGTTACTTAAAGATTGGTTTGAAGCAGAATGTAGGAATAGAAGAGATGGGGCGGTTGACGAATTCGAAATCATTATGACGAGCAAGAAGAAAAGAACGCAAAAACAATACTTATCAATTACGAAGAGTGCTAGACAATAATATTTTTTTATTTAGATTTTTCAATTGCCATCTCTTTACAATTATTTGTATGCATCTATATTATGAAATGAAGAAGAAATATATTGAATTTGTGATGAATATTGGGGAAACATTTACAACATTAAAAAAAATTTAAACATTTTTTTAAAAAAAAAAACTTAAATTTTTTTTAAAAAAAATCGAAAAAAAAAAATAATAATAAAGCGGACCGGACCGGATGGACCCGGAACTGGGTCCGATCCGGTTCCTTAATGGATCGGACCGGTTCCGTGCTTAACGGAACCAGAATCAGCCAATTCCGGATCAGACCGGACCAGTCCGATCCGTTAAGCACCCCTAATTGTGGTTGCAGGTATAGATGGATGCTTGTTGCATACCCCATGAGTCGTTGTTATATGCGAGTGATGATTTTAATGCTTTGCCACTGTCATTTGAAGCGATGATAGAATACTTGCCGCTGTCATGTCATAGCGAGGAAAGAATATTTACCGCTAATTGTTGAAGCGAGGGTAAATGATGCATGTCACATTTGAAGCGAGGTTATTCGATGCCGCTGATATGTCGAAGCGAGGGGTATTAGTGCCGCGGTCATGACAAGCGAGGTGCATTAAAATGCACTGCTATAACAAGGCTAGGGATTGGTTATTCTATTGGCGATGGTTTATGCCGACGGGTATATATATAGTGATGGTTCATTCCGTTATTCTATTGGCGATGGTTTATCCCGCCGGGTATCTATATAGCGATGGTTCATTCCGCTATTCTATTGACGATGGTTCATGCCGCCGGGTATATATATTGTGATGCCCGGGGATTTATGGTGTTAATCCCGGTGTGGTAATAATCCTTAAAGGATTTTAATTGTGGCAATTATGAATTAATTGCGGTTTCGGGACTCTCGGGGATTTTAAATCCGGTTTTTAGAGTCGTTGGATCCAAGGGATGATATTGTATTCTCATCGTGGTGATAACCTTGGAATTTGGTTTTTGGTGGGATCTGGGGTCCGGAGTACTTTGTACTGGGGCTGGTAATGGAATTTGAGTTGGAGAGATAATTATTGAAAACAGATGATATTTAATGAATCGTGATGTATTTTTGGAGGAGTTGTGGAGCTTTGGAGCTATATATACCAAATAGACTCGGTGTTCCGTCATTACACGGAATCTCCTCCTTCTCTCCCCTCTCCTACGCCTCCTTCCCCACCCATGTTTCCCCTCTTTTCTCCCTTGATGGGAAATCGATGGTTGCTCGACTTGGGAGCCAAATTTCTCGAAGATAATAAGGTATTATTCATCCACTCGCATTTATCTTCGATTTGATAGTGGTATTGTGGTGTTTGGAAAGGTTTTGTGTTGGGTTTAAAGAAATGGGTTTTTAAAGATTTTTGGGTGTAGTATTTTGGGGTTGATTTATGGCCCCTTGTTAAGGGTTTATGTTGTATGGGGTGTGAGGATTGTTGTTGGGGAAGTTTTGGCAAGAAAAAGCCATTTTTGGCTGTTACAGGTCGAGGCGATCGATCCCTAAGGCGGGGCGATCGATCGCTGCGACGTTGTTGAAAATTTTTAGGGAGATGAACAGTGAGGCGATCGATCGCCATGAGGCAGTAGCCAAAAATCGTTGAGAGGCGACCGATCGCCTGGAATTGAGGCGATCGATCGCCCATACCATTTTGCGAGGCGATCGATCGACTGAGTTGAAGCGATCAACCGCCAATGCCTATTTTTGGGGAATTATTTCGTGTTGAGTTTTCGATGCATGCTTCGCCCGAGGTCTTTCAAAATGGTTAATCATCATGGATGACGATATATTTGGGGTTTGTGAACATGCTTGGACCGTGGTTGCATGCTTGAGATTAATTGTGGATTATTAATCGTGTTTAGCACATAATTCTTCGGTCACGGGACCAAGACAAGATTGGATTCGAACTATGGGAATATAAGGTACGTATGACGTACGAGCATAGCCGTTTAATATAATTGCAATTGTTGAGTGCTTGATACAATGTATTGCAATGAATGTGTATGGAAATGCATGATATATGGTATTAACAATAAAAGGACATTGAAATGCATGGTTGATGGTATTTGCTACAAATGTATATATATGTATTGGGAATTATATGGTGCCGCTTTTGAGCGAGCAATGGGATGTTGTCGCCTTTGAGCGAACATCGGTTACGACGCCACTGCTGCTGAGCATGCGTGAGAATGAAATGCCGTTATTGTAGAGCGAGCAATGGAATAGAACTATGGAACCATAAGTGAGGTATTTGGAATATTTGTAATCATTGTTTAATGATTTGGTATTATTGATTATGATATCGGTATATAGCAAATGGATTTGTTAATCAATGTAATTATTAACTGGCATTTGGGAATTTGATGGTTTCAGTTGTTTTGAGAACAGGGACTGTTGGGTTTTGGAAACCCGAATAATCTTTGTTTTGCTGTTAACAAAACATGTTATTGTGTTGCTAACATATTTCATCAAGTGTGCAGTTCATAGATCATAATTAAGAGCTTGATGAACTGCAAAGAAAGGGCTTGAATATATCAAGCTGGACCAAGACTGGAAATGCCAAGACTGATCTGTCCACCAGACCAGCTGACCAGACCAACTGGTGACCAGTCCAGCTGACCAGACCAACTGGCCGTGCAGACCAGCTGACCAGGCCAACTGGTGACCAGACCAACTGGCTGTGCAGACCAGCTGACCAGACCAGCAGACTTCCAAAAATAGCCCAGAAGCAGAATATGACCGTTGCAATGTTTGAAAGCTTACCAAAATTGTTCCAACGGTTATATTCTTGTATCTAACATATATATCATTACTTGGGGCTATATATACATGACTTGGAAGCTCAATAACAGCTGATTGAATATCAATCCAAGCCTTCCAAAGCAAACCCACTTGGGATTCAATTGAGGAACTTCAAAGACAAAAGCTGTTAAATGAAGAGCACTCTTCAAACCTTTGGCACCTCTTACCTTGCTGTATCAGATTCATTACGGAATCATTTGTGCCTTTGTATTCACTCTAGTCATTATATTTGTGAGCTAAAATAGAAGAGTGAATACCATTGTAACGGTTGATGATTCATCACTACCGATTGAGAGGTCTTTGTATGTGAGACATTAAAGAACATACATAGTTGAGTTGCTAGGAGTTCTAGTTGGATGGGGAATGCCCAACTGGACCGGGTTTGTACAAAGAGTTTTATAAATCAAAGTCTTCTAGTGTATCATTCCATGAGATGGAAGAAGGGGAGAAAGCGTTGTGCTCCGAACTTCCAGAAACAAATGCTTGTGTTATTTACCTTACTGTTTTTACATACTTTCTTGCATATCTTTAAAATGCCTTTCAAATGAGTAATCGGTTTTAGAGCGGGTTATGTCGAGTGTCTTCCGCTCGGTTTTGTAACCGAACTCGATATAATCTCTCGGTGCAATTATTTCAAGAGCACGAGCTATTGAAGCTCAAGTTGGTTGAATTCGGGTGTGGAATGGCAACCTACCCCCGAAATCGATCCTAACAAGTGGCATCAGAGCCTGGTTGTTCTTGGAAAGCATTTTAACCAATTTTAGACGGAAATCTTTTAAGAAAACTTTCTCATGAGCATGAAATTATTTTCATAGCATAATTTTCTAAAACTTGGTGTATGAAAATTTTTAGCATAAAAATCAATTTCATTGCATTCATTTTGCACGAAAATAATTTTAAAATCTATTTTAAATGTTCAAATTTTAGTTCAATATGTTCTAAACTCATTTTAAGTTTAAAATTTTTTATTTTGAAATTTGTTTCTAATAATTTTCGAAGCATTCAGTTTTTCTGGCAGCTTGCAGCGACTTTAGGAAAATTGGCACAACGTCTTGCTCGGATGTCCAAATGACGAACAGGTTTTTGCGTTGCAAACTAGACTCATATAGGATTGCAACGGTATAGGTCTTGCAGCCCAATTCTTCACGAAGAGATACAATGTATTCTGCAAAGTTGGACCAAGTGTGCTGCCACCGCAGAAAGATGAAATGGACACTGTTGAGTTTTGTCAAGAAATTCAAATTTGTTGCCAAGTATGCTTCATTCATCATCAAAAGAGGTGATTTTTGTTCAAAAATTAATGTGCATTGCATTTTTTAAATTTGTTTTAGCCTACCCCATTTGCCCCTCACTTGCTCAAATTTTCAATCATTTTAAAACTAAGGGGGAGAGTTTAATCTCAATTCTTGAGGGGGGTATATTTTATTTATCTTCCTTTTTGATTCACACAAAAAGGGGGAGAAATATGTTGTTTAAAAATATGATTTTTTCTTGTTATGCAACATTGTGCTTTAATGTTCATATTTGTATTCAAGTTTGGTGATCATCAAAAAGGGGAGATTGTTGGGTTTTGGAAACCCGAATAATCTTGGTTTTGATGTTAACAAAACTTGTTATTGTGTTGCTAACATATTTCATCAACTGTGCAGTTCATAGATCATAATTAAGAGCTTGATGAACTGCAAAGAAAGGGCTTGAATATTTCAAGCTAGACCAAGACTGGAAATGCCAAGATTGATTTGTCCACCAGACCAGCTGACCAGACCAACTCGTGACCAGTCCAGCTGACCAAACCAACTGGCTGTACAGACCAGCTGACCAGACCAACTGGTGACCAGACCAACTGACCAGACCAACTGGTTGTGCAGACCAGCTGACAAGACCAGCAGACTTCCAAAAATAACCCAGAAGCAGAATATGACTGTTGCAATATTTGAAAGCTTACCAAAATTGTCCCAACGATTATATTCTTGTATCTAACGTATATATCATTACTTGGGGCTATATATACATGATTTGGAAGCTCAATAACAGCTGATTGAAGATCAATCCAAGCCTTTCAAAGCAAACCCACTTGGGATTCAATTGTGGAACTTCAAAGACAAAAGCTGCTAAATGAACAGCACTCCTCAAGCCTTTGGCACCTCTTACCTTGCTATATCAGATTCATTATGGAATCATTTGTGCCTTTGTATTCACTTTAGTCATTGTATTTGTGAGCTAAAATAGAAGAGTGAATACCATTGTAACGGTTGATGATTCATCACAACCGATTGAGAGGTCTTTGTATGTGAGACATTAAAGAACATACATAGTTGAGTTGCTAGGAGTTCTAGTTTGATGGGGAAGGCCCAACTGGACTGGGTGTGTACAAAGAGTTTTATAAATCAAAGTCTTCTAGTGTATCCTTCCATGAGATGGAAGAATGGGAGAAAGCGTTGTGCTTCGAACTTCCAGAAACAAATGCTTGTGTTATTTACCTTACTGTTTTTACATACTTTCTTGCATATCTTTAAAATGCCTTTCAAATGAGTAATCGGTTTTAGAGCGGGTTATGTCGAGTGTCTGCCGCTCGGTTTTGTAACCGAACTTGATATAATCTCTCGGTGCAATTATTTCAAGAACACGAGCTATTGAAGCTCAAGTTGGTTGAATTCGGGTGTGGAATGGCAACCCACCCCAGAAATCGATCCTAACAAGTGGCATCAGAGCCTGATTGTTCTTGGAAAGAATTTTAACCGATTTTAGACGGAAATCTTTTAAGAAACTTTCTCATGAGCATGAAATTATTTTCATAGCATCATTTTCTAAAACTTGGTGTATGAAAAGTTTTAGCATAAAAATCAATTTCATTGCATTCATTTTGCACGAAATAATTTTAAAATCTATTTTAAATGTTCAAATTTTCGTTCAATATGTTCTAAGCTCATTTTTAAGTTTAATTTTTTATTTTGAAATTCTTTTCTAACAATTTTCGAAGCATTCAGTTTTTCTGGCAGCTTGCAGCGACTTTAGGAAAATTGGCATAACTTCTTGCTCGGATGTCCAAATGACGAACAGATTTTTGCATTGCAAACTAGACTCATAGAGGATTGCAATGGTATAGGTCTTGCAGCCCAATTCGTCACGAAGAGATACAATTTATTCTGCAAAATTGGCTGCCACCACAGAAAGATGAAATGGACACTGTTGAGTTTTGTCAAGAAATTCAAATTTGTTGCCAAGTATGTTTCATTCATCATCAAAAGAGGTTATTTTTGTTCACAAATTAATGTGCATTGCATTTTTTAAATTTGTCTTAGCCTACCCTATTTGCCCCTCACTTGCTCAAATTTTCAATCATTTTAAAACTAAGGGGGAGAGTTTAATCTCAATTCTTGAGGGGGAGTATATTTTATTTATCTTCCTTTTTCATTCACACAAAAAGGGGGAGAAATATGTTTTTTAAAAAATATGATTTTTTCTTGTTATGCAACATTGTGCTTTAATGTTCATATTTGTATTCAAGTTTTGTGATCATCAAAAAGGGGGAGATTGTTGGGTTTTGGAAACCCCAATAATCTTGGTTTTGATGTTAACAAAACTTGTTATTGTGTTGCTAACATATTTCATCAAGTGTGTAGTTTATAGATCATAATTAAGAGCTTGATGAACTGCAAAGAAAGGGCTTGAATATTTCAAGCTGGACCAAGACTGGAAATGCCAAGACTGATCTGTCCACCAGACCAACTAACCAGACCAACTCGTGACCAGTCCAGCTGACCAGATCAACTGGCTGTGCAGACCAGCTGACCAGACCAACTGGTGACCAGACCAGCTGACCAGACCAACTGGCTGTGCAGACCAGCTGACTAGACTAGCAGACTTCCAAAAATAGCCCAGAAGCAGAATATGATTGTTGCAATGTTTGAAAGCTTACCAAAATTGTTCCAACGGTTATATTCTTATATCTAACGTATATATCATTACTTGGGGCTATATATACCTGATTTGGAAGCTCAATAACAGCTGATTGAAGATCAATCCAAGCCTTCCAAAGCAAACCCACTTGGGATTCAATTGAGGAACTTCAAAGACAAAAGCTGCTAAATGAACAGCACTCCTCAAGCCTTTGACACCTCTTACCTTGCTATATCAGATTCATTATGGAATCATTTGTGCCTTTGTATTCACTCTAGTCATTGTATTTGTGAGCTAAAATAGAAGAGTGAATACCATTGTAACGGTTGATGATTCAGCGCAACCGATTGAGAGGTCTTTGTATGTGAGACATTAAAGAACATATATAGTTGAGTTGCTAGGAGTTCTAGTTTGATGGGGAATGCCTAACTGGACTGGGTGTGTACAAAGAGTTTTATAAATCAAAGTCTTCTAGTGTATCCTTTCATGAGATGGAAGAAGGGGAGAAAGCGTTGTGCTTCGAACTTCCAGAAACAAATGCTTGTGTTATTTACCTTACTGTTTTTACATACTTTCTTGCATATCTTTAAAATGCCTTTCAAATGAGTAATCGGTTTTAGAGCGGGTTATGTCGAGTGTCTTCCACTCGATTTTGTAACCGAACTCGATATAATCTCTCGGTGCAATTATTTCAAGAACACGAGCTATTGAAGCTCAAGTTGGTTGAATTCGGGTGTGGAATGGCAACCCACCCCAGAAATCGATCCTAACAAGTGGCATCAGAGCCTGGTTGTTCTTGGAAAGAATTTTAACCGATTTTAGACGGAAATCTTTTAAGAAACTTTCTCATGAGCATGAAATTATTTTCATAGCATAATTTTCTAAAACTTGGTGTATGAAAATTTTTAGCATAAAAATCAATTTCATTGCATTCATTTTGCACGAAAATAATTTTAAAATCTATTTTAAATGTTCAAATTTTCGTTCAATAAGTTCTAAACTCATTTTAAGTTTAAAATTTTTTATTTTGAAATTTTTTTCTAACAATTTTCGAAGCATTCAGTTTTTCTGGCAGCTTGCAGAGACTTTAGGAAAATTGGCATAACTTCTTACTCGGATGTCCAAATGACAAACAGTTATTTGCGTTGCAAACTAAACTCATAGAGGATCGCAATGGTATAGGTCTTGCAGCCCAATTCTTCACGAAGAGATACAATTTATTCTGCAAAGTTGGCTGCCACCACAGAAAGATGAAATGGACACTGTTGAGTTTTGTCAAAAATTCAAATTTGTTGCCAAGTATGCTTTATTCATCATCAAAAGAGGTTATTTTTGTTCGAAAATTAATGTGCATTGCATTTTTTAAATTTGTTTTAGCATACCCCATTTGCCCCTCACTTGCTCAAATTTTCAATCATTTTAAAACTAAGGGGGAGAGTTTAATCTCAATTATTGAGGGGGAGTATATTTTATTTATCTTCCTTTTTGATTCACACAAAAAGGGCGAGAAATATGTTGTTTAAAAAATATGATTTTTTCTTGTTATGCAACATTGTGCTTTAATGTTCATATTTTATTCAAGTTTTGTGATCATCAAAAAGGGGGAGATTGTTGGGTTTTGGAAACCCGAATAATCTTGGTTTTGATGTTAACAAAACATGTTATTGTGTTGCTAACATATTTCATCAAGTGTGCAGTTCATAGATCATAATTAAGAGCTTGATGAACTGCAAATAAAGGTCTTGAATATATCAAGCTGGACCAAGACTGGAAATGCCAAGACTGATCTGTCCACCAGCCAGCTGACCAGACCAACTGGTGACCAGTCCAGCTGACCAGACCAACTGGCTGTGCAGACCAGCTGACCAGACCAGCTGACCAGACCAGCAGACTTCCAAAAATAGCCCAGAAGCAGAATATGACCGTTGCAATGTTTGAAAGCTTACCAAAATTGTCCCAACGGTTATATTCTTATATCTAACGTATATATCATTACTTGGGGCTATATATACATGATTTGGAAGCTCAATAACAACTGATTGAAGATCAATCCAAGCCTTCCAAAGCAAACCCACTTGGGATTCAATTGAGGAACTTCAAAGACAAAAGCTGTTAAATGAAGAGCACTCTTCAAACCTTTGGCACCTCTTACCTTGCTGTATCAGATTCATTACGGAATCATTTGTGCCTTTGTATTCACTCTAGTCATTATATTTGTGAGCTAAAATAGAAGAGTGAATACCATTGTAACGGTTGATGATTCATCACTACCGATTGAGAGGTCTTTGTATGTGAGACATTAAAGAACATACATAGTTGAGTTGCTAGGAGTTCTAGTTGGATGGGGAATGCCCAACTGGACCGGGTTTGTACAAAGAGTTTTATAAATCAAAGTCTTCTAGTGTATCATTCCATGAGATGGAAGAAGGGGAGAAAGCGTTGTGCTCCGAACTTCCAGAAACAAATGCTTGTGTTATTTACCTTACTGTTTTTACATACTTTCTTGCATATCTTTAAAATGCCTTTCAAATGAGTAATCGGTTTTAGAGCGGGTTATGTCGAGTGTCTTCCGCTCGGTTTTGTAACCGAACTCGATATAATCTCTCGGTGCAATTATTTCAAGAGCACGAGCTATTGAAAGCTCAAGTTGGTTGAATTCGGGTGTGGGAATGGCAACCTACCCCCGAAAATCGATCCTAACAAGGGGGCATCAGAGCCTGGTTGTTCTTGGAAAGCATTTTAACCAATTGTAGACGAAATCTTTTAAGAAAACTTTCTCATGGCATGAAATTATTTTCATACATAATTTTCTAAAACTTTGGTGTATGAAAATATATGGTACGTATGAGTCCGACATAGCCTTAATAAATTGCAATATGTTGAGTGCTTGGTAAACTGATTGCAATTGAATGTTGTATGAAATTCATGATTATTTAAAATTTCTGAATGCATTTGTGTCTATATCAAATTTGGACATTCGTTTTTGGCAGTTGGGCGACTTTTATTTGATGGGCAAAGTCTGGCTTGTATCGACTTGACGAACAGGTTTTTATGACGCCATTTGATTGCACGTATAGGTCTTGCAGCCCCAATTCTTCACGAAGAGATACAATGTATTCTGCAAAGTTGGACCAAGTGTGCTGCCACCGCAGAAAGATGAAATGGACACTGTTGAGTTTTGTCAAGAAATTCAAATTTGTTAATATCGGTATATAGCAAATGGATTTGTTAATCAATGTAATGATTAACTAGCATTTGGGAATTTGATGGTTTCAGTTGTTTTGAGAACAGGGACAGTAAATGGAATCCCGGATGAGGATGATACCATCCAGGGAGCATATTTTGTATTTCATAGCATTTACATTGTTGTAAATTATAAATTGTATTATTGTGATTATTGGATTTTGGATATTGGTATGCTCACCCCGTGTGGGGGGCTGTCTTTGTTGGGGCAGGTGATTAGGTACGTCGATGGCTTTGGAGATGAGCTCGAGCATGGATTGGAGGTGCTACCAGGGATATAAATACTAGTGACGGTATTAAACACCGTATTTTATACATTTGATACACACATACCTATTTGATGCTCGTATGTGAGCACTATTATGTGTATATGGCATGTATAAAAAGGCAAGGGCCTTTCTCTCTTCATTTATGAGTAGCATACAATTATTTATTGAATAGCTAATTGAACTGAGAATATGTTAGTGTATTATACTGGTGCATGAGATGTATGTGGACTTGGTTGGGGAAAAGCTAGACATTATATGGACTAATGTAAAGAATTTTATTATATGCATGATTGGCTATGATGATAAGCGGTTTTTCCCCTGCATGTATGATTGTATGCACTAATGGCATGGATTAATACACTAATAACAGGTTAAGGGCACGGGGTCCTTACATATATAGCGATGATTCATTCCGCTATTCTATTGGCGATGGTTCATGCCGTCGGGTATCTATCTATATACCGATGGTTCATTCCGCTATTCTATTGGTGATGGTTCATGCCGCCGGGTATATATATAGCGATGGTTCATCCCGCTATTCTATTGGCGATGGTTCATGCCGCCGGGTATCTATATAGTGATGGTACATTCCGCTACTTCTTTGGCAATGGTTCATGCCGCCGGGTATCTATATGGAGATGGTACATTCCGCTACTTCTTTCGCGATGGTTCGTACCGCCAGGTATCTATATAGCGATGGTTCATTCCGCTAGTTCTTAGGTGATGGTTCATACCTCCGGATATATATATAGGGATGATCTATTCCGCTGATTCTATAGCGAGGGTTCGTGCCGCTGATTCTATAGCGATGGGTTATGCCGCTATGCACGTAGCACGGGATTATGCCGCCTTCAAGTTATGGGTGCTGCTTGCGTACCGCTGTTGGGCGATGGATACAGGTATGCCGCTATCTTGTTAGCGATGAGTTATGGCTTGTTGCTATTTTAGTAACATTATTGTGGATGTCATGTATTGACATATACCGTCACGGGTTGACGATGATATTGTGGATGTCATGTATTGACATATACCGTCACGGGTCGACGATGATATTGTGGATGTCATGTATTGACATATACTGTCACGGGTTGACGATGATATTGTGGATGTCATGTGTTGACATGTACCGTCACATGATGACGATGACATAAAGGATGATCTATGTGGACGGATGTCGTCGCTACGATGAAAAAATATAGTTAAGTATATGTATTTAGTCGTATGGTTTGAGTGTCAATGGTGGGCACAGGGAAGTGTCTGAGTCACTGGTTGACGATACCATTATACTAACTTTATGGATATAGTGGCACAAACTCAGTCCATGTAATTCGAACTGCAAGACACAATATATTGGGATCCATCCCCTCTTCTATTAGTAGTCCATGAAAATCATATGAAATCTTCTCTACCAGGTATGGCACACCATTAACATACATCGTGATATAAGAGTTTATTGCGTCCCCATTCTCTCCCATTAAGACTATCCATGTCATTATTAACCTGATTACCATCCACACACAAAATAGTAACCACCCACGAGGGGTGAGTAATAACCCAGTATGCTAAGACCAAAATAAAAACAACATGTTCTCTAACGGATGATATGTAATCGCACTTGTCTTTAACACAAAATTTATTATCAATTTAAAATCAATGTGTGATTATACCACAAGTGCATGGTGTCAAGTTTTAGTATAGATATGAAGAATACGGATTGTCGAACCCACAGGGCCTAACAAGCAAGTACCAAATAAGACGCTTTAAACTATATTTAACATACGATATTGAATTAAGCAACTAAACTAATTAACGAAATTAAATTACTAATAATAATCCAACCAAGCAAATCAAAGATGACAAGAAAATCCACTAGAGAAGATTATCGAGACTTTGGTTCACCAATGAAATCCCTACAATTCTCGATTGAATATCCAAATATTTCTAAGGTGACGAGTTTTTCGAAATTATCTAATATACTAACTCGAGCTATATTAAACATAATACCAATTTGTAGTAAGTAACTCTCGTTCACTTATATAACAAATTAATATCGCATAAGCTTTGTGAAAACTTCTAGCCTTCGATTACTAGATATCTGTAGTTATCACACATGTATTTGACTTCATCTGTCGATCTCAGTCTGAAATCCACGGTATGAGTTATTCATTCCGTATCACAATATTATCTCTTGATCTCAATCGCAATAGTAATATCATTCAAATGTAGCTACTCCTTTAAAAGCATGAAGAACATAAAACATACGCAAAGAAGTATAGGAATTCAATCATCAAATCATAGGTTCAAGGCAAAAGATTGAGTAGCATTGATAAATAAACTTATTTCCTCATAATAAATCAAAACAAAGCAAAACTAAGAATTAAAGACAAAGAAAAACTAAAAGCGCCGACTCCGGTTATAGATCATCGCTCCTTCTCTTGCTTCTTTCTCGATCGTGCTCCTTGATTATCTTGTTGGCTTGTTCCAATTCCTATGATGGGTTGAAGGTGGATTATGTGTAAGGGCCCCCGTGCCCTTAACCCACAATTAGTGCATTAAGCCATGCATTTGGTGCATACAATCAAGTGTAAAGGGAAACTATATGTAAACGTGGTACACCATACCACCTATAAAATTTCTTGCTTCATTTATTCCATTCCATGCAATAACCGATTCCCTAGATTAAGACCATTTAATACATCATGCACCCATGTAATACACTAATCACAATCTCAATTCATCTAGCAATTCCCTAGTTAATTGCTCACGCATATGAATGAAAGAAGAAAGGTCCATGCCTTTTTATACAACCCATATACACATAATTATTGCTCACACACGAGCATCGAATAAACCTATGTGTACGTAATGTATAAAAAGGGCATACACAATATCCAGCTCCACATGAGCTCCGGTGCCTCGATCCTGGAATCACCTCCAATCCATAGCTCGATCACAGCTCCAGAGCTACCGTTGTACCTATTTCACCTGCCCCAACAGAGACAGCCCCCACACGGGGTGAGCATACCAATACCACCAAACCAATAATCACAATTATATAATTCGTAAATTACAACAATGTAATTGCTAAGAATTTAAATGATACTCCCTGGATGGCATCATCCTCATCCGGGATCCCATTGTATTGTCTCTGTTCTCAAAACAACCAAAATTATCAAATTCCAAATATCCAGTTAATCATTACACTGATTAACTATATCTCTAATCCAATTCAATATCGATAGAGGAATAAAATATAGATATCCTAGATATCTAGCCAGAGGTCACATTTCCTCGCCGACTCAAAAGTAGCGGCATCACTTACCGATGTTCGCTCCATAGTGACCACATCCTGACAATTGCTCGCTCCAAAGCGGCACCAAACAATACATAAGACCGACCAACATCACACACCCAGTCCCGTTTCCATTAACCAATTATTGCAAGACACCATATATATGTATCGACTACTAATCCTTACCAATCATCTATCTCATGCACAACAATTGCAATAATATAATTAAGGTCATGCTCGTACGTTACACGTTCCTTAAGTTTTCTTAGTCCAAGCCAAACCTTGCTTGAGTTCCATGCCTCGAGAAATATGTGCTAAAACACATAAACAACTCACAATCAAGTATAAGCATGCAATCACGTGCCCACGCACGTTTGCAACCTCAAAACCCATCGTCAATCCATGACGATTACCAAAATAAAAGCCCCCGGCTAGGCATGCATAATACCCAAAAATATTCCATTTAAAACGTTTAAAAGATAACCAAAAACTCAACCGAGAGTTCCGTTTAATTTGACTTGGCTCCAACCAAACCATTTTAAAAGTCTAGCATTTCCATTGGAATGTGAACATTGCTCTGGAAGCCGACCATTTAAGTCGCAAATCCAAAATCCCACGAAAAAGCCAAGAAAACCAAAATTCACCTGCTGGCGATCGATCGCTATACCGGGCGATCGATCGCTAGCCCCTTGGCGATCGATCGCTCGATATAGCGATCGATCGCCAGACCTTACTGGCGCGAGGCGATCGATCGCTCAAAAGTAGTGATCGATCGCTACCATGCTGAAAAGCCTACTGCTCGCATGCGATCGATTGCCTGCTTCGGGCGATCGATCGCCATTCCCCGCAACTCGAAATTCTCCATTTTTAAAAGCTTAAAACCTTCACCAATCACACCCCAACTTCTCCCAACTCAAAACCACAACAAATCCACAGACAAGAACCTCCAACAAGGGTGTTAAACTCAAATTAAAACAAACCCAAAAGATTTTTATGATTTTCACCCAAAATCACCCAACCAACCCAAACCCAAAACTCAACCAAAACCACCAAAATTACAACCAAAACGAAGATGAAAGCGAGGGGAAGGAGATTACCAACCTATCTTCGAAAAATCCGGCTCCTAAACCGAGCCTCCGGTCATTTTTCTCCAAAGAGAAAGGACGAGGGTTAGGGAAAGAGGGGGTTGGCACGATAAGAGGGGGAGATGAGAGAGAGAGAAGTGATTCCGTGCAAATGACGGAAATCTCGAGTCCAACCGGTATATATAGCAAAAATGCTCCAAATAACGATACCCTCACAAATACATCATGATTCATTAAAAATCATCTGTTTTCAAAAACTCTCTCTCCAATATCAAATCCTCATACCAGCCCCAACATAAAGCACCCCGGACTCCAAGTCCCACCAAAAACCCAACTCATAGGTTTTCCACCAAACTGAGAATACAATCTCAACCTTTGGATCCAACGATCCCAAATGCCCGATTCAACAACCTCGGGAGACCCAAAACCGTAATTAATTCCTAATTGCCACAATTAAAAATCCATTAAGGATTATTACCACATCGGGGTTAACACCATTAATCCCCGAGCATCACATTATGGATGGTGGTTGATGGTGATATGGAGGATGGAAGATGGAGGCTCAATCCTAGGTCTAAAGGGTGATGGATTCTCTTTATTTTCGTGCATAATATCTTTTTTTATAGAGGAGGAGAGATCACATTCCTTGTAGGATACAAACTCTTCAAAAGGAAACAAATCTCTCAATCCGTTGCTTGGCGATCGATCGGTAGTTGCTTGCGATCGATCGCCAGCTCTAATTATTTATTTCTCCAACTTCGCACCTTGGCGATCGATCGCGCTGATTTTGGCGATCGATTGCGAGTTGTAAATTCTCGTTGCCCAAATTACGCTCCTCGGCAATCGAGCGGTGCATTTGTGAAGATCGCCGCTTAAAAGTTTTTCAAAACTCGAGATTTTTGTCCTCATTTAACGTGTTCCCTCGGCTTAGTCCTTTTCGTCGTTAATTAGCTCATTTTCTTGCATTTCTAAATAAATTCCTGAAACATTAAAATCAATACCAAAAAGCAATAATATCTTCCAAGAATCGCTGTAAAACATAACGAGAAAACATATAAATATAAGTGCAAAAAATGGCACTTATCAACTCTCCCAAACTTATCACTTGATCGTCCTCGATTAAGGATTAGAATCACAAGGTAGAAGTCATTCTCGATACTTGAAACAAATTATTTCATGAATTACATTATTCTCAGAAATATCACTTACACACATTTAAAGGTTGAACAAGATATGTTTCTCCTAAATCAAGTAACACATCTCAAAATCGAAATGTGTGTGCGTGCTTTTGTCAATATCAAGTTTCATGCACATCTTCCAGATCAAATCATGCTAATCAACTCAAAGTCAATATTAACGTCGAGCACCCTATAGGCGTATTTTCAAACACCTCTCAACTAATGTAGTTACTCCCTAGACTTGGATCAAAAGGTCTTTATAAGCTTGTAATGTTAGGCATTTGGTGTCGGTTACAAAGAAAAGATATGATAGCATAAACAAAAGAGTATAATCATGTGCCGTTCATATTTTAAGCATATATTGAGCTTCTCTTCTTATTTTTTCTAGTCTCGGCCACTTTGGGTCTTATTCATTTGGATAATTTTTTTCACATGGCTCTTTCTTTTCTTCTTTTCTTCATTCTCATTCATCAATATTTTTCAATAATAAGCTCATCAAGATATAACAGTATAGTGCATCCAACGAGATTCATTATACTCCCTTCGGATAAGGATAACAATTTTCATTTAGGCTTGTGAGGGTAGGTATAATGAGTTTAAACAATAATGTCAAATGGAGGCTAATGGTATGCAAACATACACCATTTTTTCGATAAGGCTCAAATTAGGACACTAGGGATTAATGTAAACAAGGTAGGCTTGAAAGCCTCAAACGTGTCAAAGAACGCCTAGATCATTTCCAAATCAAGTTTGAAACTATAAAATTTCAACTCAAAGTGTCATCATCAAATAAGTTATTGGATAACTCTAAGATGTTCAAGACAAATCATCAAGTTCACAACAATTATCACTATTCAACATGCAATCCACAAGATCATGACTCAATGTGCTCAATATATTACTCATTCTTGACATGCTAACTCAAAAGAGGTTATTCATGTACAAGTCAAACAATCATCAAAATTCAAGTCCATATGTATAGTGAGATTATATCATCATTGAATAACACCCACTACTTTAATTCATTCTTTCTCAAGTTTGAACTCATAATTTTTTTTAGCTCATATAATTGTACGATTCAAGTGTCAATTCAGCATACAACATGCAGATTGAACAAGTAAAACATGCAAGAAACTCCCCCAAACTTAAATCAAACATTGTCCTCAAAGTTTAAAAGAATCAAAAGGGACAGTAAACTCCCCTGATCAATTCGTTTGCAAGAGGGTTGAGGAAGATTGGCTTTCAAAAGCTCCGCTGCTGTAGGGATTCATCGCTCCAATTGAGTACCTCGCAATAGAAGAATGCAAATAGTAAAAATATTGATACTACAAATGGGTCTTCATTCAGTATGCCCTCAAGTTTGACAATATCGTTCCATTGTAAGTTCGTTGCTCCAACAACTTTCTTCATGAATTGATAGTCATGAGAGAAGGATTGTAAGGACCCCGTGCCCTTAACCCTCTATTAGTGTATTAACCCATGTATTTAGTGCATACAATCATGTAATCACGGGGAAAACCACATGCAAGTATAGCATAATATACCATCTATAAAATTTCTTGCATTAGAACCACATAATGTACAAATCCCCCAACCAAGTCCACTTGCATAGCATGCACCCTTATAATACACTAACATGCTCTCAGTTCATTTAGCAATTCCTTATTTAATTGCACGTAACCAATAAATGAAAAGAGAAAGGCCCATGCTTTTTATACAACCCATATACACGTATGGCAGTGCTCACAAGCGAGCATCCAATGAGTGAATGTATATTTAATGTATAAAGTACCCTACTCGATACCGGCACTGGCACTCCTGTCCTGGAAGCACTTCCAATGCATAGATCGATCTCAACTCTGGAGCTACTGCTGTACCTGTTCCACCTGTCTCAACAGAGACAACCCCACACGGGGTGAGCATACCAATACCACCATTCTCATAATCAAAACATCATAGTACATAATTTACAGAATATAAAACTGTAATGTAAAAGATACTCCCTGTATAGTATCGTTACCACATGGGATTCCCCGTGCTGTTCCTGTTCTCAAAATAACTGAAACCATCAAATTTCCAAAAGCCAGTTAATCATTTCATTGATTAACTAAATCCGTTCTTACCATGCCAATTTCTTAATTAAATATGAACAAATCATTCAACTAATGCTTTCCCATAACACATGCATCTATGCCATGAATCCATAGTTCTATCACATTATATATTTCATCGCTCGCTCAATAGCGGCATTCCATACTCTCGCACGCTCAACAGCGGCGGCATCGTGACCGATGTTCGCTCCATAGCGAAAACATCCCAACTATTGCTCGCTCCATAGCGGCACCATTTAGTTTGCAATGTAACCCATTTATTGCAATTACAATATATATCATGCATTCAACAATTGCGATAAGATATAAGATTGTGCTCGTACATTATACGTACCTTATAATTCCGTAGTCCGAATCAAATATTGCCCTGGTCCCGTGACCCGATGAATTATGTGCTAAACACAATTAATAATACACAATTAATTACAAGCATGCAATCACGTGCCCAAGCACGTTCACGACCTCCAAATATATCGTCAATCCATGACGATTAACCATTTTAAAAGACCCCGGGCAAAGCATGCATCGAAAACTCAACACGAAATAATTCCCACAAATCAGGCACTAGCGATCGGTCGCTTCATCACAGGCGATCGATCGCCTCTCAAAAATAGGCATGTGCGATCGATTGCTTCATTCCAGGTAGGGGTGAGCATTCGGTTAACTAGGTTAATAACCGAACCGAGTTAAACGAAATCGAAAAAACTGATTTTTTTTTTACAAAACCGAACAAACCGAACTTTTTTAAGAAACCGAACAGATAAAATATCGGTTAATTCGGTCGGTAACCGAATTAACCGATATTTTTGAAAAATGTAAAAGAATGTAAAAAATTTATAAAAAATAAATTAAAAACTGATTTAAAAATATAAAAAAATAAAAAATAATAATAAAAATATGTTAGATCGGTTAAATCGGTTAACAGATATTTTTAAAATCAAAACCGATAACCGAACCGATTTAACCGATATTTTGAAAAAATAAACCCGAACTTCCGAATTGATCGAACCGAATTTCTAAATTTATTCGGTTCGATCGCTTATTTCGGTTAAACCGAAGTTTTGCTCACCCCTAATTCCAGGCGATCGATCACATCTCAATGAAATTTGCTACTGCCTCCTGGCGATCGATCGCTTCCCTTGAGGCGGTCGATCGCCCCACCTTACATCTTCTTCAAAATTTTAACAAACGACGCGGCGATCAATCGCCTCGACCTGCTCCAGCCAAAAATGGCGTTTTTCTTGCAAAATTTTCCAAAATTTTCCAAGACTCCAAAATCTCAAGTCCTTCACAAATACATCATGACTCAATAAAAATCATCTGTGTTCAATAATTATTGCCAGTCCCAACACAAAGCACTCCGGACCCCAGATCCCACCAAAAAAACAAATTCCAAGGTTTAACACCACGATGAGAATACAATCTCATCCCTTGGATCCGACGACTCCAATTACCGGATTTAAAATCCTCGGGAGTCCCAACACTGCAATTAATTCATAATTGCCACAATTAAAATCCATAAAGGATAATTATCACACCGGAATTTACACCATTAATTTTCGGACATCACAATTATCCCCCACTAATAAAATTTCGTCCTCGAAATTTGCACAGGCGTACCTCACGTACTGCCAAGACCACATAATCCAATCAGATTCACAACATCGTTTATTGAACGCATCATGATTGAAACACCAACCGCGAGGACACCGACCTCGCACTAAAACCTGGAATGGAGTAAACCTCCCGATGCTAACCACCCAAAAGAAGTCAGTCAACCGTAACTGTTAGCTACTCGAATCATCCCTGATTCCAACGTAGATATCACTTTCATGATATCTCCACCACTTAGTCTACGATGTCAAACACACATCGTTACGACGGAGGCCACTAGTATACCACAGTATACACATACTGAACCCGATTTTTGCTCTCCAAATCCATCTCCGTCGAGGGAGTAGTTGCACCATTTGCAACTCGGATCGGGCAACTCACAGCCACCGATCAACACAAACACATCTCCAAAGATGCCTACATCCGTGTGTTCCAAGAAATAATATCTCGATCCAAACACACGAGACTCCACAATGCCTCAAGTTTCCATAGAGGGCATGCAAGAAAAATTGATTGCACTCTCGCCACCCGTGTCGACAACGACACCCAACAAATCCAATCCTGGCCATCCCTCGTTTACCCTAGGATTCAACAATCCTAACACAGGGATGCCATCGAATTACCCAGTAATGAACTACCATGACCCAAAATACGAAAATCCCTCCTCAGAGGAAGTCAATCGGACCTCACGATCATTCTCCAGAATACATCGCGTCATTGAGATTACCAATCTCAAGGCGCCACAATCTCTCACCGGAGATTCATTCATCCAAGCATACTAATCCGATACCCGACAAGTACCAACAATGCTGGCATTCGTATACACATATCGTTATACATGCCTAAGCACCAACACCACATGCATACTCAATGCAATCGACTCGGGTATCACCAATCATACCCAAAAGTGCCAAATACCACTGTCAATCTTCAGCTATTCTCGCCCAGCGGAGAATGATGATTGACGAACCAACGACCAATGGTGTGATTCCAACATCAACACCACACAAACCGACTCATCGAATCTTCCAAAGATTCCCAATAGGTATATGAATGTCGTCTTCCCCATAAGGAAAGTGTCATGAACCCATGACCCTCCAACCTCGAACCACCGTTCGGAAAACCTAGATATATTTATACCAAAATATATCCCGGAACCAATAAATACACAACCGGTTCAGAATAGTACATCATTTCTACTATTGCCAAATTGAAATCCGTATACACAACGTATACCCATTCTAACGATGCTCTGTACTAATACCATAGTACTCCACAACCTCGAGATCTTCCCAAAGACGTCTCCTCATACGTCTCACCGAAAATATAAGGCCATTACTCAGTCCAATACCAATAATGCCTACCATGGCTAATTTTCAATCAACCCTCGACCAATACCAGTTGTCACCATGACAGTATGTTCCAAATATCTCCAAGAGATACAATCAATATAGTAGTGTCACCCCACTAACTATATCCCATAATTCCGATCGTGTCCCCCATTACATTCCATATACAAGGATTCTCAACCAGAGTTAACGACGACTTGTTGACGCTCACGTTGGTACTCCCAAAAAAAATTGAGTTGTCCCAGTATAAGTCCTTCAAAACATTTAACGTATAAACATCCTCGTGAGGTATTCCCTGCCTGAAACCTCATGCAACATAGTGACTACAAGAGTTCACTATAAACCCTCATTGTAACATCATATGATTCACCAAACTCGGTTCCAACGAGCAGTATAATCGCTACATCAAGCTCACTATAACACTGCCACAATACCTAGCTAGTAAATCGCTGCCTTCTTAGGTTTATACCAAACCTACCAACGTATCATATGTTCCACCCAGTATACCATACCGTACAATCAATCAGAGTAGTGGGTCATCACCCAATATTTCTCTAACACCAAAGCACAACGGACCGGTGTCCTTGCTCAACCACAATGCAATCCTAATCCAGTAGGATTTCTTCCACACCTTCATGCGTGGGTGTGACCATGTCCACCATATGTCACATCGGCATATGCAAGTAGTTTCCTCAATAACTACTCTTACCACCAGTCACTTGGCGATAGCCATCCCAACGAGTATACCCAAAGGTACCACTACTCGTAAAATATTTACCTCAAATATGTGTTGCGGTACACTTCCTGTACGGCGCTGATGTGACTAGAAATAGACACATCTATTGCGCTTAATTATCTACGATTTGGTATATTTTGATGGATAAATTGATACATATGCTACCTAATCGTATATTTGTGTAAATGTAGGGAAACGTGAAGAAATCAAGCTAAAATGATGAAAGAAGCAATAAAGTTGAAGAAAAGAGGAAAAAACCGGAATCAAAGACACATGTTGCTCCTTTCTCCTCAAATTTCTATGTATTCCAGCCAAGTTTTGGGAATGTGGTCCATATAAAAGTTGTAGAACTTTGAGTTATCTTCGCGTGGACAGCTGACTCGTCGAATTCGGAGTTCGTATGTGAAAGTTATGGCCAAAATACAAAACTCGCCAGAAAAATGATGGACAGGCGTAATTACGCCATTCACAGGCGTAATTACGCCAACGCTACGGCATGTCTAGGCGTAGCTACGCCATTATACGCGTAATTACGCCTGAAGACTTTTGGAAAATTAAAAAACTTGATTTCTTTCCTTCCCATATGGATTCTAACCTACTCCATCAGCCTCCCAATACATATATACTCGAAATTCAGACCTTTTAACCATCTAGATAGTTAGGGTAGAGTAGTTTAGGATAGTTTTATAATTTTTCTCTCAATTTTGTTGAAGAACGCTACGAAGATCGAAGCGAAGGCGGGATTGACACCTCGACGAGCGGAGATTGGATTAGTTTTCTTTCCCTTGTTTTTATTTATTGCTTTATCTTAGATTATGTCTAGCTAGTTTTTAATTCTTGGTTGAGGAAGACAAATCCTTGGATTTTATTTATCTTGGGGAGATTCTTATGCTTTAATTATCAATTTTCTTGAGTATCAAGAGTTTTTCTGATTTTATTGATATGATTGTTGTGTTTGTTTATTGGATTGACAACCTAATAACTTGCATGAAATCTAACGCTAAATTAGATATCAAATACGGAATCGTTTGATCCCTCTAATTTATGAAGCAACTAAGATTAATTAAATTCCGCTTGTGAGTTTATTAAATTCTTAGGAAGAACACTTGACTAGATTAAACATAGACGCTTGGATTATGTTGTTTAGCTTCATCGATCTCACTAGTTCATATGCTATCATCGATTTAAATCTTAATCGCTTGTATTTTGATTGATTGTTTGATAAGGGTTAAACTAGAACGCTTGGGCTACTTAACTAAACGTAAGGTGAGATAGGACTTTGATTATTGGATTAAACGTCCAACGATGAATATTCATATGAAAAATTGAGTCTTTTGTGAATCGATGAAATAGATGATAATTCCAAGGAAGAGTCGACCGATACCAAGAATCGCTTTCATTAGTTAATCTTTGTTTTAATTTTCATTAGTATAATTCAACCTCACAACCCCATCCTTTATTATTCTTTTGTTTTGATTTTCATTAACACAAAGATTCACACCTCCTCGTGGGATCGATCCCTACTCACACTACTACATTATTGTTATCAATCTTGAGGATTGAGTGGGGTTAATTTGGGCGTACACGATAAACGCACACCAAATTTTGGCGCCGTTGCCGGGGAGGCGTTGTATATCTTTGTGTTAATATTTTCTGTTTTGTTTCTTTCTCTTTCTTTTTCCCCCACCGCTACTCTTGTTTGTTCGTGCTTACAGGTTGAGTTCTGAAAAATTGGATCTTATCATGGAGGACTATAGGCGACTAGACGAATTGGCGTATCTTGTGCACCAACTTGGCGTAGGGAGTGGACAAAGAACATACAACTCAAGTTGGGTGATCATCCCAATCTCAACTATGACAATCAATGGATGAGCCCACCTCCACCTTACATGCAGTCCTATCTACCGCCATACATACCACAATATTCGCCATGGCCGCAACAACCTCAATATCATACCCCTGGTGAGTCTTTAGAGGATCTTCTTTCAAAACTTAATGATAGTACTTTGCAATTTCAACAGGAATTCAGGGCTAGCACTCAGAATTTGGGTAACCAAATGGAGCAAATAATAAGATCAGCCGATCGGATAGCAGCACAAAAGGAGACCATGATTGCATTCGAATCATGGAGTGATGAAGAAGAGGAGACTATGGAGAAGGTGGTACTGATGCCACCCGAGCTAGAAGTGGAGATACATGTGCCAATAGAAGAAAAGGAGCTTGTATATCCTACAACTCCGCAAGGTAAGTTTCCAACTGAGAGCTATGTTGAATACTTAGATGAATCAAGTGATGTGGAAGAGGAGTCGGCGATAGAGTACTGTGTTGAAATGGATCCTTGGGACTATTTTTTCGAAGACAACACCTTGGACAGTGGCAAAGAGGTAGAAACTCCAGAAACGATGGTACTGATGCCATCAATACTTGAAGAACAAACAGAGGTCGATGTGGATAACAAGGAATCTTACCAGAATGAGATTCCCAAAGGCGAGCATAAGGGACGACAAGTTAAAGGATGCCATGAGGTAGATCTTGATCGACCTCAACTGACTTCTTTGGAGGAAGGCGACATAGTGAAAAGACAAAAACCCTCCAAGAGGTTCAAGGCAAATAGGCATCGTCTTAAGCGAGAAGATTGGCGTCGGGCCACCGACATTAAACAGAGGCGCTGCTTGGGAGGCAACCCAAGGGGAGTTAGTTTCCTTTCTCCCTTTTACTTTTATTTTTTATTGCTTTAGTAGTTAGACTTTTCTCTTTTCTTGTATTTTTGCCTTACATTGGGGACAATGTAAGATTTAAGTATGGGGGAGGGATTAGTAGTGTGTTATTGTTTTTCTTATTTCAAAAATACAAAAAAATCGAAAAATTTAAAATTTTGAGCTCATAAGTAATGAACACATGCTTAGAATCACTAGCCCATGATGAAACCTAATTGATATCATGCATGCTTTTGAACATAGGTGAATTGTTAACCTTGGAACACTTTGAACTCTAATGCAAAGTTTACTTTAACTTAGTAGTTGAATATTTTGAGCACATTATTGTCATGGCTTGTGAAGTGTGCATAGCTTAGTGAAGATTGTGTAAACTTTGTGATAGTCTTAAGAAGTCTCTAATACATGCTAGAACTTAACTACATGCTCTTTGAGGCGTATGTCTAGACTACTTGCAAACATGAAAGTGATATAGGCAATCTTTGATGCGTTTGAGCCTTTCAAGCCTACCATGTAAACAAAATCAATCTCTAGTACCCTTTTTGAGCCTTAATGTAAAAGAATGGGAGTATGCTAAGCATACTCAAGACCCCCATTCAACATTCCTTGACTAGCTTATCATCCTTCCCTAATGAGCCTAAATGTGATTTTAATCCATACCTTTTAAGGGAGTATGATGTATTTCATTCAAATGCACTTGGGAATCATTGAAGTATATTTGTGAGCTTAATTGTCAAAAGAATGGAATGCATGAAACAAAAAGGAATGCCTTGAGAAAATAGATAAAAATATGACTCCAAGGGGAGCCAAGGCACTAAAGAAGAAAAATGTTGAAATAAACCTTGAAAAAAATGAACAAGGTTTGAAAATTCATACAAGAAGAGAAGCTTTTAGTGTGCATTTCATCATACTCTCTTGTTTGAATATCCTTACCCTTTCTTTCATAAGCCAATACCTAGGCCAAGCTACAAGCTAATAAAGACCTACTTGATTTATGTTTGCAAAGTAGCTAAGATAGTGGAGAAGAGTGTGCAAGTGAGCTTATACTTGTGTTAGTGTATGACTTGAACTATTGTGGATTTACATATTTTGGAACTATAATTTGTACACAACACTTGTTTATGACCACACACACACGTTCACTATTTTGTTGAGTATGAAATGTATAGGGATTGAAATTGTTCCACTGTTAATTTTTCACCGCCTTTCATTACTATGCATGTTTATAATTGTTGAGGCATAAAAGTGAGGACAAGTTAGTTTGTTTTGATGCTATGAGCCAAGCAAAAAGATTTTAGTTTTGTCTGATTTACTCGAGGTCGAGTAAAGTTTAAGTATGGGGGTGTTTGATGTGACTAGAAATAGACACATCTATTGCGCTTAATTATCTACGATTTGGTATATTTTGATGGATAAATTGATACATATGCTACCTAATCGTATATTTGTGTAAATGTAGGGAAACGTGAAGAAATCAAGCTAAAATGATGAAAGAAGCAATAAAGTTGAAGAAAAGAGGAAAAAACCGGAATCAAAGACACATGTTGCTCCTTTCTCCTCAAATTTCTATGTATTCCAGCCAAGTTTTGGGAATGTGGTCCATATAAAAGTTGTAGAACTTTGAGTTATCTTCGCGTGGACAGCTGACTCGTCGAATTCGGAGTTCGTATGTGAAAGTTATGGCCAAAATACAAAACTCGCCAGAAAAATGATGGACAGGCGTAATTACGCCATTCACAGGCGTAATTACGCCAACGCTACGGCATGTCTAGGCGTAGCTACGCCATTATACGCGTAATTACGCCTGAAGACTTTTGGAAAATTAAAAAACTTGATTTCTTTCCTTCCCATATGGATTCTAACCTACTCCATCAGCCTCCCAATACATATATACTCGAAATTCAGACCTTTTAACCATCTAGATAGTTAGGGTAGAGTAGTTTAGGATAGTTTTATAATTTTTTCTCTCAATTTTGTTGAAGAACGCTACGAAGATCGAAGCGAAGGCGGGATTGACACCTCGACGAGCGGAGATTGGATTAGTTTTCTTTCCCTTGTTTTTATTTATTGCTTTATCTTAGATTATGTCTAGCTAGTTTTTAATTCTTGGTTGAGGAAGACAAATCCTTGGATTTTATTTATCTTGGGGAGATTCTTATGCTTTAATTATCAATTTTCTTGAGTATCAAGAGTTTTTCTGATTTTATTGATATGATTGTTGTGTTTGTTTATTGGATTGACAACCTAATAACTTGCATGAAATCTAACGCTAAATTAGATATCAAATACGGAATCGTTTGATCCCTCTAATTTATGAAGCAACTAAGATTAATTAAATTCCGCTTGTGAGTTTATTAAATTCTTAGGAAGAACACTTGACTAGATTAAACATAGACGCTTGGATTATGTTGTTTAGCTTCATCGATCTCACTAGTTCATATGCTATCATCGATTTAAATCTTAATCGCTTGTATTTTGATTGATTGTTTGATAAGGGTTAAACTAGAACGCTTGGGCTACTTAACTAAACGTAAGGTGAGATAGGACTTTGATTATTGGATTAAACGTCCAACGATGAATATTCATATGAAAAATTGAGTCTTTTGTGAATCGATGAAATAGATGATAATTCCAAGGAAGAGTCGACCGATACCAAGAATCGCTTTCATTAGTTAATCTTTGTTTTAATTTTCATTAGTATAATTCAACCTCACAACCCCATCCTTTATTATTCTTTTGTTTTGATTTTCATTAACACAAAGATTCACACCTCCTCGTGGGATCGATCCCTACTCACACTACTACATTATTGTTATCAATCTTGAGGATTGAGTGGGGTTAATTTGGGCGTACACGATAAACGCACACCAGGCGCATCCATTCATTCATTGAGCAAACCTGCTCGGCATAATGGTCTCGTCAACTGGTGACGCAGACACCACCTTGTGCCCACCATCGGCACTCAAACCATACGACTAAATATATATACCTAACTGTATTTTTTCATTGTAATGACGACATCTGTCTACATAAAACGTCATTTATGTCATCGTTAGGGGTGCTTATTGGCCCAATCCGGTCCGACCTGATCCGGAACAGGCCGGTTCTGGATCCGCTAAGCCTGGAACTGGTCTGATCGGGTAAGGAACCGGATCGGATCCGGTTCCGGTTCAACCAGTTTCGGGTTGGATCGGTTCCAACCCGAAACCGGTTATTAATAAAAAAAGTTTTTTTAAAAAAAAGCATTTTTCTATTGAAGTTACATTTGATTTTTTTTTTAAATTTCTATCGGTTCCGGTTCCAATCCGAAACCAAAACAGTTTAAACCGGAACCGGTAAGCACCGGTTCCATTCCATTAGAACCAATCGATCCGGTAACTACCGGATCGGATTCGTTTCCTAAAAGATTGGTCCGGATACAGTTCTGAACCAGGTTGAACTGGTTCGGTTCTGAACCGGTTTCGGACCAACCCAGTCCAATAACCAGCCCTAGTCATCGTCATCCTGTGACGGCACATGTCAACACATGACATCCACAATAATAATAACAAAATAGCAATATACTATGACTCATCGCTAATAAGATAGCGGCATACATGTATCCATCGCTCAATAGTTGTACACAGTCATCACCCATTGTTCGAAAGCGGCACAATCTTGTGCTACATGCATAGTGGCATAACCCATCGCTATACAATTAACGGCATGAAACATCGCTATAGAGTCAGCAGAATAAATCATCGCTATAGATATCCGGCGGTATGAACCTTTGCCATAGAATCAGCGGAATGTACAATCGCTAAATATATATCTGGCGGCATGAACCATCGCCAATAGACTAGCTGAAGGAACAATCGCTATATATAGCCGGGGACATTAACCATCGCCAAAAGATTAGCGGAATGAACCATCACTATATATACCCGGCGGCATGAACCATCGCCAAAAGACTAGCGGAATGAACCATCGCTAGATATACCCGGTGTCATGAACCATCACCAAAAGACTAGCGGAATGAACCATCGCTATATATACTCGGCGGCATGAACCATCGCCAAAAAACTAGTGGAATGAACCATCGCTATATATACCCGACGGTATGAACCATCGCCAAAAGACTAGCGGAATGAACCATCACTATATATACGCGGCGGCATGAACCATCGCCAAAAGACTAGCGAAATGAACCATCACTATATATACCCGGCGGCATAAACCATCGCCAAAAGACTAGCGGAATGAACCATCGCTATATATACCCGACGGCATGAACCATCACCATAGAACTAGCCAATCCCTAGCCTTATTATAGCAGTGTATTTTAATGCACCTTGCTTGTCATGACAACGGCACTAATACCCCTCGCTTCGACATATTAGCGGCATAGAATAACCTCGCTTCAATGCGACATGCGGCATTCACCATCGCTTCAACATTTAGCTGCAAATATTCTTTCCTCACTACAATATGACAGCGTCAAGTATTCTATCATCGCTTCAAATGACAGCGGCAAAGCATTCAAAATCATCACTCACATATAACAACGACTCATGGGACATGCACCAAGCATCCAATCTATACATGCAACCACAATGCATAATCCAAGATGTATTCAAAGTACATGTTAATCACCAATGATAGTCTTGTTATAACAGTGTATTTTAATGCACATCGCTAGTCATGACCGTGGCACTAATACCCCTCGCTTCGACATATTAGCGGTAGGGGTGCTTAACGGATCGGTTCGATCTGGTCTGGAATCGGTAGGTTTCGGATCCGATAATCCCAGAACCGGTCCGATCTGTTAGGAACCGTATTGGATCCGGTTCCGATCCAACCGGTTCCGGGTTGGACCGGTTCCAACCCGGAACCAGATTTTTCTTTTTTTTTTTATAAAAAAAGTAAAAAACGAAGGGATTTATCGGAAAAAAAAATTTAAAAAAATGGATCCGGTTCCGGTTCTATCCGGAACCGGATCCGTTTGGTCCGGAACCATAGTAGTGGTCTGTATTCCATGATGATATTAATCTTACTATGGATGTCGACTTGAGTTTTGATGATTGTAATACTTGTTTGTGAATATCTTATTTTGAGTTAGCATGTCAAAGATGAGGAATATTTTGTAATGCCCCAAATTACTAACTAATGTATAGCAAAAAATTTATATACTGCTAAATCGGATAGAAACTATGTAAATGGGAAATGGCAACTTAAATAGTAATAATATTTGAGAAAGTAGTAAAGTTTAAATATATATAAGTAGTAAAGTTTAAATATATATAAAATATAGATTAATAGAAAATGAGAATTGATGGTCAATCCTCATCTCTTGTCTACGTGCCTATGATTTAGGCAATGAGAAGATGACTCATTTGTTGAACAAATAAAAATGCAAGGAGGGGAAACATGGTCCAGCTCTTTCCATACAATTAGAAATTGCTCAAAATATTTGTGACAAACCCAGACGTAAAGATTATATATTGTGTTTACTCTTCAATTTTCTATTATATTTCTGCATCCCCAACAATTAATTGTCCTCATACAAGATACTTCGAGAGTCTCAGGACGCCGAGAGTTGTTGTAACCTAAATAATCGACTCATAGGTACGTGTTAACATACAAGCATATATTGATATTGATATTGATGTTGATTATGATATATCGATGATGTAAATGAATGATGATGTTGATGGTCGCTGGAATGAGCGACATGTTATTATTATTGTTGTTGTTGATTGTGTCGCAGTAGCAGGTGAGAGACAATGGGGTATAGTAGGCTTGGATCGCCACTATATCGACTATATATGATGGGTCGCGATGATACTGCGACGATGGGGTATAGTAGGCTTGTGGTGCCACTATATCGATTATATACGACGGGTCGCAATGATGATGCGACGATGTGGTATAGTTGGCTCGGTGTTGCCACTATATCGATTTGTATATCGGATGATATATGGTTGATGTGATGATTTATGGATTTCGATTTGATGTTGGGAGATTGAGTTACAGAAACAGTCATGAAATTCTCGTATTATGATTATTGATTTCAGGGAATATTTCTGTTACGTTTCAGTATTTTATACTGTTGATAATATATGTTTATGATTATGATGTTATTATTGCTGGTGTGTGCTCAGCCATTTTGGGGGTTGTTTTTATTAAAATATGTGACATGCCTAGACGTTAGAATTGGAGGCAGGACTAGGAGTTGTCGTGTTGATTCGTAGTAGTCAACCGTTATGAAATAATATCTATTTTAAAACAGTTGTGGCTCGTTTGTGAGCTTGTGTATATTTGTATATGGCATGTTACCCTATGATTTTGTTGTTATGTGTTGGTGCATGTGACTGATGTCATATTTAAGTTGGGTAGACGTCATATATTTTGTGTAATTATATATGTCACGATGTGTGTTGTTGGGAGGTCCAATTACAGGGAGATTATGCCAAAATTTTTATACAAAAGACGTCATATTTTGTCTGTTTACGTGGTGACGTTTGGGGCACCACATTTGTTGGTATCAGAGCAGTGGTTAGTTGTCTTGGATGGTTAGGAGTTTGGGGTTGTGTTGATGGAGTAGGATGGCGATATTTACTTGCGCCTGTCTATGCATTGGCGTGTCTCTGTGTTACATTGATGTGATTGATTGAAACTAGTTGCATGTGTGTTGATGCGAAGAATGTGATTTATTTAATTCTGAATTATAATTGTTAAATGCTATGGTTAACGATTGAATTTCCAGTGTGGCAGCTAGGAAACCAGGACGACATGGAGAAGAATCGGGGACATGGCCAGTGTTAATAGTACAGATGGACAGGTGAATCCTTTGCCACCACCACCTCTTATGGCTCAAGCACCAACAGAACATTTATCATTGCCGGGTGAGTTGAGCTTAGCACAGTTTAGCAGTTATCATCCGCCTATGTTTGAGGGGACAGAATCTGGGGAGCAAGCAGAAGAATGGTTAGAACGAATAGAACAGATTCTTGTTACATCTCCATGTGATAAATCAGCTTGGCTCCGTTTGGCAGAATTTCAACTTTCTAGAAAAGTGTATATGTGGTGGAAGATGACTGAGACTGCATCGATAGCTTAGGGATATACAGTGGATTGGGATTCATTCCGGACACGTTTTCTAGACAGGTACTTCTCTATGGCTGCTAGACAGAGAAAACAGAAAAAATTTGAAACTTTGAAGAAGGGAAACTTGTCTGTATCAAAGTATGCCTTTCAGTATTCTTCCTTACTGAAATATGTGCCGCATATAGCTACTAGAACTCATGCCAAGATGTGACACTTTATTCAGGGGTTGAGGATGGAAATATATGATCGGGTGTTGTCAAATAAACCTGTGTTGTTCAAGGATGCATTGGAGTGAGCAGAATTAGCAGAAATTGTAGTACAAGCTTATGGTACTCCGACACAATCACAGCGCCCGAGTAGGGAATATTTGCGACCTCGGGGTGAGACATATAAATTCCATAAAGGTTCATCATCATCATCTGGAAAACGACGTTTTGATTTACGTCGTACTAGAGGTCGTAGTGGTGATTCTCATTCTGGTCAAGGACGAGGCAGTGGGTCCTACGAGATGAGATGTTATCGATGTGGAGGACCTCATTTGGCCCGAGATTGTACTCAGACTGATATTACTTGGTATGAGTGTGGAGGTATTGGTCATATGGTGAGACAGTGTCCGAGCCGTGGTAGTCGGCAGGATTCTAGATCTGGCAGAGGTAGTTCATCGGAGAGGACGGTTCAATAACAATCGACCACCTGGAGGACAGACACAAGGACGGGGGTATGCAACACCTCAGGGGCAGGTATATGCATTGACGAGGGAGCATGCTGAGGAAGCACAGAATGATGTGATAGTGGGTAAGTGTTACTTGTGTTCTTATCCTGCTTTTATTCTTACTGATACTGGTGCTTCCCCTTCATTATTTCGTTGAGATATGTCATGCTGTATCATATGATCTCAGCTCCCTTGCCTACACTTTATCTTTCTCAACACCCACTGGAAAAGAGATAATTAGTTACATCAATGGTACCAAACTGCATTATTTCATATGAGGGCAATGAAATAAGGGCTGATTTGATTATTCTTGATATACTTGATTTTGATGGTATTGTTGGTATTGATATTCTGCGGAAATATCGGTCTACTCTAAATTGTTGTCAGCGGACCATTTTGAATCCGAGCAGGGAGAGCGATGGACATTTTATGGGCATGGTTCTCGTCCATGGATTCCATTAGTATCTGATGTCAGAATGTCCAGATTATTGGAGCGTGGAAACGTATATCTTATCTATATAGTTGATGTTACTGAAAAGAATGAGGAAGTGAGCATAGAGGATATACCCGTGGTTGCTGAGTTTGCTGATTTATTTCCTGATGAGATTCCAGGATTTACACGTGTCCGTGAGGTGGAGTTTGGAATCGAGTTGTTGACAGGTACATCCTCTAATTCTCGTACACCATATAGGATGGCACCACCAAAATTGAAGGAACTGAAAACTCAATTACAAGATCTTCTTGAAAAGGGATACATATGTCCTAGTATATCGCCTTGGGGTGCTCCGGTCCTATTTGTTAGAAAGAAAGATGGCTCGATGCAATTGTGTATCAATTACAGACAGCTGGATAAGGTAACGATAAAGAATAGATATCCCTCCCACGTATTGATGACTTATTTGATCAGTTGTAGGGAACCTCAGTTTATTCAAAGATAGATTTAAGGTCTGGATATCATCAGATACGGGTTAGGGATGTGAATATACAGAAAACGGCTTTTCGAACCAGATACAGACATTATGAGTTTCTGGTCATGCCTTTTGGATTGACGAATGCTCCAACTATATTCATGAGTTTGATGAACCGGGTATTTCAGCCTTATCTTGATCAGTTTGTAATTGTGTTTATTGATGATATTCTTATATATTCCAGGAGTGAGGAGGAGCATGTAAGGCATTTACGTGCCGTATTACCAATTCTTCGAGATAAACAATTGTATGCTAAACTCAGTCAATATGACTTTTGGCTGGATAGAGTGGTATTTCTTGGCCACGTGATATCAAAAGCTGGAATCTCAGTTGATCCAAAGAAGGTAGATGATGTGACTAGAAATAGACACATCTATTGCGCTTAATTGTCTACGATTTGATATATTTTGATGGATAATTCGATACATATGCTACCTAATCGTATATTTGTATATTTGTAGGTAGAATCAAATAAATCGAGCTAATAACGATGAATAAAGATCAAGAAATACATTGGAGTTGACAAGAGATCAAAGTAGACCAAGAAAAATGCATAAAAGTTGTGATATCCCCGAAATAATTAATTACAATTTGGGCATTAATTATGTTTATGTGATCTTATGGTGATAATTAGATTATGTGTTGGGACTAATTATCTTGGTGAAATGCTTGTCACATGGTAGGCGTGACCCGATAGAATATTTCAGGGTGCATGTTATGCATGTTGGGTATTTTAATGGTTTAAATGAAATGGGTTGTGTTTATTTGGTAAAGCATGATTTTAATAGGGATTTTGATGCATTGTGGTAAAATGCTTTTAAAATATCATGTTGGGGTATTTTATATATCATGCTTGTGTCTTGATACACATTTAAATCCCATATATGGCAAGGGAGCCACTTGCATACCTTTATATCCCATCACCCCTCTCTATCAACTTTATATCCCTCAACCCCCTCCATTATCCAAAAGCTTCCATTTTCGTTTCTGCAACAAGAGAGGAGGAGAAAGCTTTGAAAAAGGGGTCTTTTTGGGAGTTCTTGCTAAAAACTTTAAGCTCAAGTGGTAAGCTTTCATTATGGTGAAGTCTTGTTGGGTTTTGGTTGAGTTTATAGCTTGTTTTTGGGGTTAAAAAGGGTGGATCTTGGTCCAACATGTTGTTTATGTTTGGGGGATGTATTTTCATGTTGTTTTGTGGGTTTAATGATGTGTTGGGTGGTTGATCTTGGTTGTATATGAGTTTAGGTGTTGTTGGAAGCTCATACATGGAAGTTTCTCGCAGGAACAGGGCTGCTCGATCGATCGAAAAATGGGTCCGATCGATCGAGCAGGGCAGAGCCTGAACAAGGCTTGAAACGAGCTCACCGATCGATCGGGAAAAAGTTCCGATCGATCGAAGTGTGATGTCTCGATCGATCGAGACAAAATCTCGATCGATCGGTGGAGGCAGTGCTTGGATGCCTATTTTTTCTCCACTTAGCGATCGATCGGGGCTTAGGGACCGATCGATCGCAAGGCTAAAAATGTGGGTTTTGGGATTTTGTTCTAAATGATGATGTTTTTGGTAATGGTTCATTTATTGGCATCTAATATGGATTCATGTGATTGTGTAGAACCATCCCAGGTAGCCACACATCAAAGGAGATAAAGTCCCACGACATCTCCACTTTTGGAACTAAGGTACGTAGTGAGACGTACGAGCATCGGACGGTAAAACGTATTTATTACGCTTTGATTGGTTATGCATTATGGTTGCATACATGGTCTTAATTACGCATTATGGTTGCATACATGATTGGATATGCATTATGGTTGCATATATGGTTGGTTATGCATTGTGGTTGCATACATGGTTGGATATGCATTACGGTTGCATATATATTGTGAGTCGAGATTATATTGCAGTGATGATAGAATACTTGCCGCCGTCATGTCGAAGCGATGATAGAATACTTGCCGCTGTCATATTTAGCGATGAAGAATATTTGCCGCAAATATGTCGAAGCGAAGGATAATGCCGCTGTCATATTGATGCGAGGGATATTATGCCGCTAATATGTCGAAGCGAGGGGTATTAATGCCGCTGTCATATAAACGTGAGGGGTATTATGCCACTGATATAATAAGACTGGAAATTGGCCATTGGCATACACGGAATGGATACATGTCATGACATGCATATTGGCATTATAATCATTTGAGTATTATTGTGATACAGGGACAACCAAGGGAGCTTTTAAATGTGTTAAATACAGGAAGTGAATTGCATTTACGGTTTATGCATTGAATTATGATCATATTATTGTGGATATGATTTATATACATGCTCATGGTTTTGGGGTTGTTCCTGTAGGTACTTTTGGGCGGAAGGGGCTAAGGCGGGTTGATGCGATGAGCTAGTGAGGAGTGCTCTTGGTAGCAGGCCTATTCTTTTGCATAGTATCTACTCTATGAGTAGTGTAAAGCTATAGGATTAGCATCCATTGGTTGGGAATGTAACTAATCCCTTTTGGAACTTTATTTTGGCACTGTAATTTAATAGCTCAGGGCATCAACACTGTGATGACCAGAGATTATAGATGTTAATCCCGGAGTGTTAATAACCCCTAAAGTTGTTTTACGTGGCGATTTGGAGTTTAATCGAAGTGTTGGGCCTTCCGGGCTCGTCTATTTGAGTAGTTGGGATCGTTGGATCCCGAGGTTGAGATCGTATTCTCATTTCGGTGAAAACCTATGAGTTGGGTTTTTTGTGTGACTCGGAACCTCGGGTGCTTTGTGTGGGCACCGGTAGGGGGTTTTTGAGTTAGAGAGAGAATTTTTGAAAACAGATGATTTTTAATGAATCATGATGTATTTGTGGGGCTATTAGTATTTCGGGGTATTTTTGCTATAAATACCAGTTGAACCCGAGATTTTAATTATCGGAACCATTTCAGCACCTTATTTCTCTCTCCCTTCCGCGTCGCCCTTCCCGTCGCCCTAGACCCACGCCGCTTCCAGGCGTGCGCCCGCCGCCGTCCGGCCGCCGTTCGACGCGTGCGACCCGCCGCCGGCTTCGTCTCGTCGAGGCGCAGCTATCCCCTCCGGCAATTGACAGTTTCGTCGCGTTTTGAAGTCGGATTTTGCGGGAATGCGCCGATCCCCAATTCCTAGGGTTCATCGATTTCGAACGTTTTACTTCCAATTTTCGATTGGGTAACCTCCCTTACCCCTTTTTCGTCATTATCGTGTATTTCCTTGCTATTTTTGGGTGGATTTGGTTCGAATTTCTTGCTGTTGGGCGTGAGGTTTTGGTTCGAAATTTTGTTGCTTTAATGGTTCGAATTTGAGGCTGTTTGCGTGGGGTTTATGTTCGAATTTTGGGGGTTTTTGGCAAGGGGTGATGGTTCTTGCTATTGATAGATTTAATTCATGTTTAGATAAATTATGGTGTTTAGTTTGGGTTCGATTTGTGTTGTGAAGGTTCAAAAATTTGTGGGGTGTTCTTGAGCAATTTTCGATAATGGTTAATTGTCGTGTGTTGACAATATTTTTTTAAGGGTTATGGGTGTGGTTGAGCATGGGTTGCATGTTCATAAATAATTGTGAATTATTTATCGTGTTAGCACATCGTTCCTCGGGGCATGGAACTCGAGCAAGGTTTGGCTCGGACTTCGGAAATTTAAGGTACGTGCGACGTACGAGCATTACTTTATATAAGAGCATTTGTGAAATGCATAATGTGTTTTAATTGCATTAGATGGTTGTGGGTATGGCTATATATATATGTGTTGATATGACTATGGATCGACCTAGTCTTGACATCGCTGCCACAAGTGTTCGTAATACTAGAGTAGTATAACCTTACATGAGATATGGGGTACTGGGTTTATATGACTATTGTAGGGCATTTGAGATGCCTGAGAATGATCGTGGAATCATGTATTCATTGTAAGACATGTGAGATGTCTAAGTGAAATGGAGAATTGGTAAAATAAATGCTAGGCATTTGAGCTATCTGTGATTGGTAGCAAAGTCGAAAAATCAGTATTAGATATCGAGATATCTATATTTGTATGTATAATGAATTTGGAATCATTAATTATTGATACTTGAGAACCAGGCATGCTATGAGTTAAATCAATGTGTTGATTTACTGATTTTTGAGATTTGATGAGTTTGATGATTGTGAGAACAGGGACAGTACACGGAATCCGGGATGAGGACGTTGCCATCCAGGGAGTATCATTTAAAATTCATTAGTATTTACTTGTGTTGTAAATTATGAATTTCATTATTGTGATTATGAGATTTTGTGTATTGGTATGCTCACCCCGTTGGGGGCTGTCTCTGTTGGGGCAGGTGGACAGGTACATCGATGGCTGTGGAGCTGAGCTCGAGCTGTTGATTGGATGTACTCCCAGGATCGTGGTACCAGGGCTTGATGGAGCACGGTATCGTATAGAGTACTAATATACACCCGAAGGTTATATACATATTTATGATGCTCGCATGTGAGCACGGTTATGCTTGTATATGAGTTGTATATAAAGGCATGAGCCTTTCTCTTTTTCATTCTATGTTGCATGCAATTAAGAGTAGAATTGCTAATGATATGAGAGTCATGGGTGTATTATGTGGGTGTTGAAATCCATTTATGTCGTCTTATGTGTGGTGTCTTCCCTGGCTGGGAATTTACTTTGTGTTCTGTATTCTGTTGAGTATTGTGTATTCCCTGGCCGGGAATTATATTATGTGATGTGCTTTTGTTTTGGGATAGCTCAATTTATGGGGAGACTCTGCCCAAATTTTTATAAAAGCCCACAATGTAAAAAGTGGCACCAAGGGGATGGTAAAGGGCGAACATATGAGTCTATTTGTTGTTAGGCTGATGATCTTATGACATTGAGTATTAAAGGAAATTTTGTAATTGTCATTCAATGGTAAAGTATCATCTGAGCTTCCCGATTGACTTTTTATTGAAAGCATGTGCCACACATAGTGGTTAATACACTAATTAAGGGTTAAGGGCTTGGGGTCCTTACATTAGTGGTATCAGAGCAGTGGTTGCTCTTTGGGGCTGTTAAGGGCCTAGGAAGTTATTGATAGCACATACTTATGCATGATGTCATTAATGTTGTATGACACAACTAGTTGTTTATGTGCTTTTTATGATATGAAAAGTGGTGTTGCTAATCAGTGTGATTGCAGGAATCGTGTAGCATGAGATGGGATGGCATTAATGGTGATGTCTGGCCCTTCATGTATTATGTGCTAAGGGATCTGATTTTGTAGGAAAATCAGGAAAGGTGAGACGTACGGGCTTCGGACGGTAAAACGTGTTACACCTTTGATTATGTATATCGTGGGTAGTGAACCCTTACATGTGATGGTATATGTGAAATGATAGTGATATATATTGTGATAATGGAATCAACTGTTGTGCTTGATTATTGTGGTAGAATTGATGAATGTTCCGGTAGCCTTTATCTCCAAGCGAGGGAGGTACTTGCCGCTGTCATGACTAAGCGAGGTAACATGCCGCTGTCATTGTCGAAGCGAGGGGTCCTAAAATTCCGCTGTTGTATTGGGACCGGAACAGTCACAATTCTAGTGATTAATGTGGAAAATTGTGGTTATAACTGGAACGTGATATCGATCATTCTATTGTGAACTGTGGTATTAACCTGGATGCAGGTACATGGAGCTAGTGGAAGTTCCGGTAGTTGTTATATTCGAGCGAGGGAGGTACTTGCCGCTGTCATATGAAGCGATGGTAATATGATATTTGCCGCTGTCATGTCTAAGAGAGGTAACATGCCGCTGTCATTGTCGAAGCGAGGGATATCATATGATGCCGCTAAATGTCGAAGCGAGGGGTCCTAAAATTCCGCTGCTATAACAGGACCGGAACAACCACATTATCTATATTGATAGCGATGGTTCATGCCGCTATATTGATTGGCGATGGTTCATTCCGCCGGATATATTGATAGCGATGGTTCATTCCGCTATATTGATTGGCGATGGTTCATTCCGCCGGATATATTGATAGCGATGGTTCATTTCGCTATATTGATTGGCGATGGTTCATTCCGCCAGATGTATTGATAGCGATGGTTCATTCCGCTATATTGATTGGCGATGGTTCTTGCCGCCGGATATATTGATAGCGATGTCTCATTCCGCTATTCTATTGGCGATGGTTTATGCCGCCGGGTATTGATAGCGATGTCTCATTCCGCTATTCTATTGGCGATGACTTATGCCGCCGGGTATTCATAGCGATGGTACATTCCACTACATCTAGGGCGATGGTTCATGCCGCCAGATGTCTATAGCGAAGTTTTATGCCGCTGACTCTATGACGAGGGATTATGCCCCTGATTCTATAGCGACGGGTTATGCCGCTATGCACATGACGCTGGATTACGCCACCTACGAGCGATGGGTGCTGATTGCGTACCACTGTTGGATGACGGAGACAGGTATGCCGCTAGTGGACATCCGCTATCTCTCGTGCACCTTACAGGATGGCACCGACGGAGTTGAGGGAATTGAAGGAGCAGTTACAGGAGCTCCTTGATAAAGGATATATACGCCCTAGCGTATCGCCTTGGGGCGCACCGATTCTTTTTGTGAAGAAGAAGGATGGTTCGATGCGGTTGTGCATCGATTACAGGCAACTGAACAAGGCCACGGTGAAGAATAAGTATCCTCTTCCAAGGATCGATGACTTGTTTGACCAGTTGCAAGGCACGAAGCTGTATAGTAAGATTGATTTGAGATCCGGGTACCATCAGATACGGGTCAGGGAGGAGGATGTGCAGAAGACAGCATTTAGGACTCGGTATGGGCACTACGAGTTCTTGGTAATGCCGTTCGGTGTGACGAACGCCCCGGCTGTCTTTATGAGCCTGATGAATCGGGTGTTCCAACCCTATCTGGATCAGTTCGTCATTGTGTTTATTGATGATATACTCATCTACTCCCGGAGCGAGGAAGAGCATGTGCAACACTTGAGGATGGTGCTCCAGATCCTCAGAGATCACCAATTATATACCAAGCTCAGCAAGTGTGAGTTTTGGTTGAGCAGTGTAGTGTTTCTGGGGCATGTCATATCTAGCAGTGGGATTTCAGTGGACCCCAGGAAGATTGAGGCAGTGATGGAGTGGGCTGCACCCACTTCTGTGCCTGAGATACGGAGTTTTCTTGGTTTGGCTGGCTATTATCGACGCTTCGTCGAAAGATTTTCCAAGATTGCTAAGCCACTGACTCAGTTGACTCAGAAGGGGACACTGTAGGGACCCTAGTTCCTTAAGTACGAATTAAGGCATAATTAGAGCTAATGAAGATTATCAGAGTAAAATAATCGTGTTGAGGCTATGAGCTTTAAGAATTACATGCCAAAATAAGGACTAATAATGGATTAGTTACATTCCCAATATAAATGAATGTTATCAATTATAGCTTTACACTACTCCTAGAGTAGATACTATACAAAATTAATCTTGTCCTTCCTTCCTCAAAAGAATTCTTCACAAGCTCACCACCTCAACCCGTTTTAGCCCCTTTTTCATCATGCCAAAAAGTACCTACAAGGACAACCCCCAAACATGAGCAATGATATCATTCTTATACAATACAATATGAATATAAAGCGTAAATGCATAATCATAATAAAACACTTCCTGTTTTTCCCATGCATTTTAAACGCTTCCCGTTTGGTTGTCCCTGTACCATAACTCATGAGTATAATCAATAGATTATTTAATGGTCTACACATGTCATGACACAATACCATCTCATCAAACCAAATACCAATCACCAATCCCTAGTCTGTCTATCACAATGTATTTTAATGCCCCTCGCTTATTTACATATAGGCGGCATAGAATAACCTCGCTTCAATGGACATGCGGCGCTCCCACCCCTCGCTTCACATTTAGCGGAAACGAACCAAATAGCGGCAAGCATTAAAATCATCAAGGGATGACCACGACTCATGGGATGTGCACCAATAACCATATGCATATACAATCATCATGCATAGTTCAACATGTATTTGCATCCACAATGCATAATTCCACATATACTCGCATCCACAATGCATAAACAAAGAGTATATTAGATACATGTACCGTTGGGTGCCCGTACGTCCTCTACGTACCTTTCCAAAAGTAGGATGTGGTAGGACTTCACTTCCTTGGCTGAGTTGCCACCTGGGATGGTTCTACATATTCACACAATTCAAGATTAGAACCCAATAATAGTCCAATACCAAAAATTTCATCAATCATGCCAAGGAAATAATTTTCAGCAAAAACGCTCTACCGATCGATCGGTCATCCTTACCGATCGATCGGTAACTGTTCATAATTTCCAATTTAAGCTACGACATTTACCGATCGATCGGTCCAATATACCGATCGATCGTTAGCCATCCACCGATCGATCGGTCGCTTTTACCGATCGATCGGTAAGCAGAGAAATTTCACCCCTCGCTTCGCACTTGCACCGATCGATCGTCGCCCTGCTACCGATCGATCGGTCGCCGCGACATTTTCGGGCAAACTCCATTTTTTTGGCACAAAACCACCAAATAACCAAAACATCTTAAACCAAAGAAATCCCAACAACATAATAACACAATATATCAACAAAATACACCCCAAATCCAACCCTCAACCAAAACAACACCAACCCACAACAAACCCATTTCACAAACTCAAATAACAAACTCAAATCAAAACAAGTCTTTGCAAAAACAACAAGGCGGGACATATACCCTTCCTAGACCTTAAATCTTACCAAGAATCTCTCCACAAGAGTTTGAGCAAAGATTTCTCTTCCTCCTTGGGGTCAAAAACGAAAATAAGGGAAGAGGTTAGGGTTGGGGGAAAGTTGGGGAATTAAAGAGTAAAATGGTAAAGTGGGTGATAAAGTGGGGTGTTTAAAATGAAATGCATTCCACAATACTATGGTGTATAAAACACCCCAACATGATATTTTTAAAAGCATTAATCCAAAATGCACCAAAATACCAATTAAACGCATGATTTCCAATTAATTGCTAACCATGGCAAATAAATCATGCTAAAAGCAATTTTCCCAACATGCACAACATGCACCCTGAAATGCTCTCCCAGGTCCCTCTATCATGTGACTAAGCATTTCAACATGATAAATAATCCCAGCACATAAAATAAATCCAACACATAAATAATTACAACCATAATTAGTCATATAAACACAATTAATGCCCAAATTGCAATTAATTATTTCGGGGATATCACAATACTCCCCTACTTATAAGATTTTGTCCTCGAAATCATATGCACTTACCCCAAAAAGAAACTAAACATAATCACATACCAGAGAATAGTTCCGGGTAGTGCTGCACCATATGCCGCTCCGTCTCCCACGTAGCCTCCTCGACACCCCTGCGATCCCACTGAACCTTGATCATAGGTATCACTTTGTTCCGAAGTCTACGGTCTGCTCGATCCAAAATTCTAACAGGCCGTTCCACATAAGACACATCGGATTCTAACTGAACCTCGGAAGGCTGTAACACATGAGATGGATCCGGCTCATACTTCCGCAGCATCGATACATGAAACACATCATGTATACCAGATAAAGAAGGTGGCAGAGCTAGTCGGTAAGCTAAGGTGCCAATGCGCTGCAAAATCTCGTACGGTCCAACATACCTCGGAGACAGTTTTCCGCGCATCCCAAATCGCACAACGCCTCTGAAAGGCGAGATCTTCAAAAAGACCTTATCCCCCAACTGAAATTCCAACGGTCTCCGCCGTTTATTCGCATAAGCTGTCTGTCTGTCCTGGGCTGCTTTCATTTTCTGCCTTATCATCTTTATCTTCTCTTCCATTTCTCGTATCAACTCCGGTCCTCCGACCGAATTGCGGTCCAAATCATCCCAACACAAGGGTGACCTACACCGTCTGCCATATAGGGCCTCAAAAGGAGCCATTTGAATGCTCGCCTGGTAGCTGTTATTATAAGAGAACTCTACCAAGGCTACCGAATCCTGCCAAGAAACATCGAACTCCAATACACAAGCCCTCAACATGTCCTCGAGCGTCTGGATAGTACGCTCGGTCTGGCCATCCGTCTGAGGATGATAAGCAGTGCTCAATCTAACTTCAGTTCCCAAGGCTGACTGAAGACCCTCCCAAAAATGCGATGTGAATCGTGGATCTCGATCCGACACTATGGAAATGGGGATCCCATGCAATCTCACCACATCTCGAATATACAATTGAGCCATCCTCAAAAAGGTGAAAGTCATGCTATAGGGAATGAAATGAGCTACCTTAGTCAATCGATCCACAATCACCCAAATAGCATCAAAACCTGAAGTACTCCTCGGCAGGTGAGTCACGAAGTCCATGGAAATGTGTTCCCACTTCCACTTCGGTATCTCTAAGCTTCTCAACTTGCCGCCAGGTCTCTGTCTCTCTGCCTTAACCTGCTGGCAGATCAAACACCTCTTAACAAAAGTGACGACATCAGATTTCATCCTTTTCCACCAGAACTGATTGCGCAGATCTTTATACATCTTCTTCCCGCCTGGGTGGATGCTAAGTCTGTTACTATGAGCTCGCTCCAAGATCCCTCTACACAACTCAGGCGTACTCGGAACCACCCAACTGTTACCCAATCTCAGGGATCCGTCATAAGCCATTCTGAATTTCGTTGGCTGACCAAGATGTACTAAAGATAACCATCTCTGGACCTCACCATCTGACTTCTGAGCTCTCCTGATGTTCTCATAGATATCTGGCTCAGCTAACAAGGTCGATACATGCACAGGTGATGCATCTATGTCAAAATCATAGCCTAGATGGCAATAGGAGGTCATCATAGCCGACAAATGGATGACGTCCTCAGCAGAACTCCTCACTTTCCGGCTCAAGGCGTCTGCTGTCAAATTAGCTTTTCCGGGATGGTACTCAATCTCACAATCATAATCCTTGAGTAAGTCCATCCACCTTCTCTGCCTCATGTTCAGCTTCGCCTGAGTGAATAAAAACTTGAGGCTCTTGTGATCCGTGTAAATGATAAACGACATACCATACAAATAATGCCTCCAAATCTTCAGGGCGAAGATGATAGCCTCCAATTCCAAGTCATGGACTGGGTATCTGGTCTCATGCGGCTTCAACTGCCTCGATGCATAAGCTACCACATGCTTATCTTGCATCAGTACACACCCAAGGCCCTGAAGTGATGCATCGGTATACAAAACAAATCTGGAGTTTTCCGTAGGGATCACTAACACTGGCGCCGTCGTCAAACGGTACTTCAACTCCTGGAAGCTCTCCTCACAAGCTTCTGACCAAAAGAATGGTACTCCCTTCTGGGTCAACTGTGTCAATGGCTTGGCAATCTTCGAAAAGCCCTCGACGAAGCGTCGATAATAACCGGCCAAACCCAGAAAGCTCCGTATCTCAGGCACAGAAGTGGGTGCAGCCCACTCCATCACAACTTCAATCTTCCTGGGATCTACAGATATCCCGCTGCTCGATATGACATGTCCCAGAAATACTACACTGCTCAACCAAAACTCACACTTACTGAGCTTGTCATACAACTGGTGGTCTCTGAGAATCTGGAGCACTGTCCTCAGGTGATTCACGTGCTCTTCCTCGCTCCGGGAATAGATGAGAATGTCGTCGATGAATACAATGACGAACTGATCAAGATAGGGTTGGAACACCCGATTCATCAGACTCATAAAAACCGCTGGAGCATTCGTCACGCCGAACGGCATCACTAGGAACTCATAATGTCCATATCGAGTCCGAAATACTGTCTTCTGCACATCTTCCTCTCTGACTCGAATCTGATGGTACCTGGATCTCAAATCAATCTTGCTACATAATCTGGTACCTTGCAACTGATCAAACAAGTCATCAATCTTTGGGAGAGGATACTTGTTCTTCATTGTGGCCTTATTCAGTTGCCGGTAATCGATGCACAACCGCATCGAACCGTCCTTCTTCTTTACAAAGAGAACCGGTGCGCCCCATGGCGATACGCTCGGGCGTATATATCCCTTGCCAAGGAGATCCTGCAACTGTTCCTTCAACTCTCTCAACTCTGCCGGTGCCATCCTGTAAGGTGCACGAGAGATAGCGGATGTCCCCGGTAACAACTCGATCCCAAACTCAACTTCTCTAGCCGGTGGGAAACCTGGGATCTCTTCTGGAAATACATCAGCAAATTCTGCCACCACTGGTACATCCTCGACTCTCAATTCTTTATTCTTCCCAGACGTGTCCACGGCATAGATGAGATAGCCCGTGTGGCCACGTTCCAACAGTTGAGTCATCTTGATTGTTGAAATCAACGGAATCTTCGCGCGAGAACCGTTGCCATAAAAAGTCCACTGAACTCCCAAATCAGATCTGAACCTCACTGTTCTCTGCTGGCAATCTACCACTGCCTGATATCTGTTCAGAACGTCAATACCCATGATGCAGTCGAAGTCTGACATGCCCAACACAATCAAGTCTGCCTTCAACTCGCTGCCCTCAAAATAAATGAGGCAATCTGCCATAAACTGATCGGCAACGACATTTCTTCCAGTGGGTGTCGAGACCATGAGAGGCGTGGGTAAAGAAGACGTGCCCATATGGTGTCTCTCCACAAAGCCCACAGATACAAGAGTGGGAGGCACCTGTATCTATCAAAATAAAAGCAGGGTACATAAATAAATGACACGTACCGGCGATCACCTCCTCCGGGGCTGCCTGCGCCTGCTCTCTGGTCAGTGCATACACCTGTCCCTGGGACGGTCCCACTGTCTGACCTCCCGATGGTCGAGGCACAAACTGCTGCCTCTGGTGTACTGTCCTGTCATCAAATCTCGGCCTGTTGCCCTGAAACTCTGACTATCCTCCCCGGGTGGGGCAATACCGAGAGATGTGGCCCATCTTGCCACAGCTATAACAGGCAGGACACTTACTCGAAGAATGAGGCCCTCCACAATTGTCGCACCTAGACTCCCCTGATCTGTTTCCTTGCGCAGACCCTCGGTTGGCCGACCAATTGTTCTTCTTGTTCTCTTGCTTCTGTCCAAAGAATTTCTTCCCACTGAACCGTGAGGATGAATAGGCACCACGAGGTTTAAATGGCTCTCCTCGGGGCCTCAGGCTATCGGCAGCTTGTCTTTGTTGTGGTACTTGTGGTGGCACAGCACTAGGATAAGCTCCAACTCCAATATCGGCAAGCTCTGCTCTTGTGAGAGCATCATCAAAAGAAGTGGGGTTATTAGTAATAACCCGGTCAAAGAGCTCCAGTCGCAACCCCTTCATAAAATTTCTCATCTTGGCGTGTCCATTGGTGGCAATGTGGGGAACATACCTCATCAACGAGGAATACTGCATGGCATAATCTGACACTGTCATGCTCCCTTGTTTCAAACTTGCAAACTCGTCCTCCTTCGTCTGTCTCGCCGCTGCAGAGAAGTACCGGTTCAGAAACCGGGTTCTGAAGAGTGTCCAATCAATCACAGCACCCTGTGCTCTCAGTTCCATTACCGTGCTCCTCCACCACATCAAAGGTTTCTTTGCCAACTGGAACTCCGCCAGCCTCAGCCAAGCTGTAACAGCACAAGGAGCCGATGCAAATATCTGCTCAAGTCTTTCTAGCCACTCCTCAGCCTCCTCTCCTGATTCTGTTCCCTCAAACCGGGGCGGGTGGTAAGACAGAAACTGAGTCAAGCTAATCTCACCAGGTAGCAATAACTGAGCCACTGGTTCCATGCCTACAGCTGGTGGAGGTAGAGGGTTTACCTGACCAATACTAGCATTAACACTGCCCACGTCGCCCACCTCTTCATTGAGGTTCCCCGCGTTCATAGCAGCTGATCGCTTTTATTTTAAACAATTATTTCCAATCTAGCGATTTTAGACCGCAAGTGCACGGTGTCAAGTTTTAGTATAGATAGGAAGATACGGATTGTCGAACCCACAGAGACTAACAAGTAAGTACCAAATAAGATGTCTTTTAACTATATTTAACCTACGATAATAAATTGATAATTAAACTAAACTAAATTAAACTACTCTAATCCAACCAAGTCAATAAAAGTAAACGAGAAAAATCCACAAGATAAGATTATCGAGACTTTGGCTCACCAATGTAATTCCCTACAATTCTCGATTGAATATTCAAATATTTCTAAGGTGACGAGTTCTCCCAATTTATCTAATACACTCTCTCGAGCTATATTAAACCTAACACCAAATTGCAGTAAGTAACTCTCGTTCACTTATTTAACAATTCAATGTTGCATAAGATCCATGAAAACTCCTAGCTTTCAATTACTAGAATCTATGGCTATCAAGCATGTATTTGACGTCATCTCTCGATCTCGGTCTTAAATCCATGGTATGAGTTATTAATTCAGTATCATAAAATCATCTCTCGGTCTCAATTACGATACTAACATCATTCAAAGGTGATCAATCCTCTAAAAGCATGAAGAACATAAAACATACGCAAAGAACTATAAGAATTCAATTAAATCATCAAATCGAAGGTTCATAACAAAGGATTCGCCTAGTCTCGATAAATAATTTTAGTTCCTCATAATAAATCAAAACAAAACAAAACTAAGAATTTAAAGACAAAGAAAAACTCCCAGCGTCGACTCCGGTTGTAGATCTTCGCTCCTTCTCTTGCTTCCTTCTCGATCGTCTCTTTTTATCGCCTTGTTGGCTTGTTCCAATTCCTAGGGTGAAGGGTTGAAGGATGGATTGATGGTAGAAGGATGGAGGCTGGACATGAAGTGAAGGAAAGTGAGGGGAGAAGAAGGTGGAGGCGCGTATTATGGATTTTGGGTGAAGAAGGCGTGAGGTTGGGTGGTGAAGGAAAGGGGGGCTGAGATGGAGGCTGTATGTGAGTGTTCTAGGGTTAAAATCTGATGTTTTGGTTGTAAAAATCGTTTGTAATATATAGGGGAAGGGAATCAAGGACTTCCTTGTTGAAACAAACTCTATAAGGAAGGCATTTTTATGAAAACACATCGTCCCGATCGATCCGAAAAAGTGGCCGATCGATCGAGCCTTCCAGTAAGAATTTCGCTCAGTTTTCAGCCTTTCTCGATCGATCGAAATGGTTTCTCGATCGATCGCCTTTCACAGTAAGTTTCTTCGCCTTTTTCAGCTTCTGGCGAGTTTCGTATTTTGGCCGTAACTTTCTCATACAAACTCCGAATTTGATGAATCGGCTGTCCAAGCGAAGATAAGAGAAAGTTCTACAACTTTTATATGGAACACATTTCCAAAACATGGCTCGAACATATAGTAATATGAGGAGAAAGGAGCAACATGTGTCTTGGATTCTGGTTTCTTCCTCTTTTCTTCAACTTAATTCATTTTTTCATCATTTTAGCTTGATTTCTTCCCCTTTTATGAATTTCAACATTGATTCCTGAAATAGAGAAATATATACCATAAACCATAAGATATTCCAAGAATCAACACGAAAACATGTACATATCATAGCCTAAAAACGCGTAATATTCAACACTATCAACTCCCCCAAACTTATCACTTAATCGTCCTCGACTAAGCATTAAGATCATACGGTAGAGTTCATTCTTGATATTTGAAACAATTATTTCATGACTTATTTTATTCTCAGAAATCTCATGCACATATACAAAAGTTGACAAGACATGTTTTCTCCTAATTCAAGCAACATATCTCAAAATCGGAACGTGTGTGTGATATAGTCAGTCTCAAGTTTCATACACATATTCAAGATCAAATCATGTTAATCAACTCAAAGTCGAGATTATTATCAAGCACCCTATAAGCCTATTTTCAAACAACTTCTCCACTAATGATAGTTACTCTCTAGACTTGGATCAAAAGGACTTTTTAAGCTTGTAATGTAAGGCCTTTGGTGTTGGCTTCAAAGAAAAGATAGGATAAGCGCAAAGAAGAGAGTATAATCATTTACAGTTCAAATTTTTCGCACACATCAAGCTTTTCTTCTTTTTCTTTTATAGCCTTGGCCACTTTGGGTCTTATTTAGTCAATCTTTTTCTCAAGGCTTTTTATCTATCGTTTTATTTTCTCATTCATCATTTTTTTCAATAATACACTCTCTCGAGCTATATTAAACCTAACACCAAATTGCAGTAAGTAACTCTCGTTCACTTATTTAACAATTCAATGTTGCATAAGATCCATGAAAACTCCTAGCTTTCAATTACTAGAATCTATGGCTATCACGCATGTATTTGACGTCATCTCTCGATCTCGGTCTTAAATCCATGGTATGAGTTATTAATTCAGTATCATAAAATCATCTCTCGATCTCAATTACGATACTAACATCATTCAAATGTGATCAATCCTCTAAAAGCATGAAGAACATAAAACATACGCAAAGAACTATAAGAATTCAATTAAATCATCAAATCGAAGGTTCATAACAAAGGATTCGCCTAGTCTCGATAAATAATTTTAGTTCCTCATAATAAATCAAAACAAAACTAAGAATTTAAAGACAAAGAAAAACTCCCAGCGTCGACTCCGGTTGTAGATCTTCGCTCCTTCTCTTGCTTCCTTCTCGATCGTCTCTTTTTATCGCCTTGTTGGCTTGTTCCAATTCCTAGGGTGAAGGGTTGAAGGATGGATTGATGGTAGAAGGATGGAGGCTGGACATGAAGTGAAGGAAAGTGAGGGGAGAAGAAGGTGGAGGCGTGTATTATGGATTTTGGGTGAAGAAGGCGTGAGTTGGGTGGTGAAGGAAAGGGGGGCTGAGATGGAGGCTGTATGTGAGTGTTCTAGGGTTAAAATCTAATATGGGTTGTAAAAATCGTTTGTAATATATAGGGGAAGGGAATCAAGGGCTTACTTGTTGGAAACAAACTCTATAAGGAATGTATTTTTATGAAAACTCATCGTCCCGATCGATCCGAAAAAGTGGCCGATCGATCGAGCCTTACAGTAAGAATTCGCTCAGTTTTCAGCCTTTCTCGATCGATCGAAATGGTTTCTCGATCGATCGCCTTTCACAGTAAGTTTCTTCGCCTTTTTCAGCTTCTGGCGAGTTTCGTATTTTGGCCGTAACTTTCTCATACGAACTCCAAATTTGATGAATCAGCTGTCCACGCGAAGATAAGAGAAAGTTCTACAACTTTTATATGGACCACATTTCCAAAACATGGCTCGAACATATAGTAATGTGAGGAGAAATGAGCAACATGTGTCTTGGATTCTGGTTTCTTCCTCTTTTCTTCAACTTTATTCATTTTTTCATCATTTTAGCTTGATTTCTTCCCCTTTTATGAATTTCAACATTGATTCCTGAAATAGAGAAATATATACCATAAACCATAAAATTATCCAAGAATCAACACGAAAACATATACATATCATAGCATAAAAACGCGTAATAATCAACCCTATCAACTCCCCCAAACTTATCACTTAATCGTCCTCGATTAAGCATTAAAATCACAAGGTAGAGTTCATTATTGATACTTGAAACAATTATTTCATGACTTATTTTATTCTCAGAAATCTCATGCACATATACAAAAGTTGACAAGACATGTTTTCTCCTAATTCAAGCAACATATCTTTAAATCGGAACGTGTGTGTGTGATATAGTCAGTCTCAAGTTTCATGCACATATTCAAGATCAAATCATGTTAATCAACTCAAAGTCGAGATTATTATCAAGCACCCTATAAGCCTATTGTCAAACAACTTCTCCACTAATGATAGTTACTCTCTAGACTTGGATCAAAAGGACTTTTTAAGCTTGTAATGTAAGGCCTTTGGTGTTGGCTTCAAAGAAAAGATAGGATAAGCGCAAAGAAGAGAGTATAATCATTTACAGTTCAAATTTTTTGCACACATCGAGCTTTTCTTCTTTTTCTTTTATAGCCTTGACCACTTTGGGTCTTATTTAGTCAATCTTTTTCTCAAGGCTTTTTATCTATCTTTTTCTTTTCTCATTCATCATTTTTTTCAATAAGCTCATCAAGATATAACAATTCAAGTGCATCGAATGATATTCATTATACTCCCTTAGGGTAAGGATAACTTTTTTCATTTAGGCTGAAGGGTAAGTATAATGAGTTTGCCAAGAATGTCGAATGTGGTCTAATTATATGCAATGCATATACCATTCTTTTTTCATTAAAGCTCAAATGGGACACTAGGGATTGATATGAATCATGGTAAGCTTGAAAGGCTCAAACGTTTCAAGGATCGCCTAGATCATTTCCAAGTCAAGTTTGTAACTATAAAATTTCGCCTCAAAGTGTCATCATCAAATAAGTTCTAGAATAACTCTAAGATGCTCAAGACAAATCATCAAGTTCACAACAATTATCACTATTCAACATGCAATCCACAAGATCATGACTCATTGTGCTCCAAGTATTCCTCATTCTTGACATGCTAACTCAAATTAGGATATTCATGTACAAGTCCAATCACAAATCAAGTTCATATGCATAGTGAGATCAAAATCCTCATTGAATAGTCACTACTATAATTCATTCTTTTCTCAAGTTTGAACTCATAAAAAAAAAAAAATTTAGCTCATAATAATCGGACAATTCAAGTGTCATTTAAGCACACAACATGTGGTTAAAACAAGTAAAACATGCAAGCTACTACTCCCCCAAACTTAAATCAAACATTGCCCTCAATGTTTAAAAGAGTCAAAAGGGAAAAAGTGAACTCCCCTGATCAAGACATTTGCATGAGGGTTGAGGAAGATTTGCTTTTGAAAGCTCCACTGTTGTAGGGATTCATCGCACCAACTAAGTACCTAGCAAGAGAAGAATGCAAATGGTAAAATAGTCGACTTGAGAGATAAACAAAACTAAAATGCAAAAACTGAAAAAGTAAAATAAAACTAAATAACTAAAGGATACGCTTGGGTTGCCTCCCAAGAAGCGCTGATTTTTAGTCGTCGGCTTGACCATCAGAAGCAACCATCAAAGAGCGGTTGCCGCCCATAATAAGTATCGTATGATACCACTAATGGGTCTTCATTCAGTATGCCCTCAAGATTGTAGCAGTGTAAGCTCGTCGCTCCAACAACATCCGTCTTTAAATGGCAGGCATGGGAGAATGATTCTTGATTTGGCTTTGCATTTTGGAGGATGTAGTGCGGTGAAGTTGGCATCGATGAAAAATAAGGATCCACATATGGCATAGAACATGTCTCCATCGATGGGCTCAAATCAGAATCTTCGAACGTCTCTTCCTTCTCCAACATCACATTCGACTCATCTTCACATGGGAACTCCTCGGATAACATCTATGAAGTAAGCTCAATCTCTTGTAGAGGCTCAAGTTCCCTCGACTCTTCCACACTAGTAGGATCACTCCCCCAAACTTGGTTGGTTGAGTGATCGTCATCATATAACCAAACTTGATTCGTCGCCTCTTGATTTGTAGCCCTCATCTCTTCCTCTTGGTAGCTAGTTGAAATTGTTTCCATGAGGACCGCCATTTGCTGCTCCAGGTGACGCATAGAGTTGGTTTGGCACTCCAAACTGTTCTCAGTTGATGCCATGAATCTCACTAAGGTATCCTCTAACTGAGTTGTGACATCTGCAGAACTATCTCTCCTCTCTTCGCGATGTTCAAATGGTTGTGGTGTATCAATAAGGTAGTGAGGCTCCGATGGGTATTGGTGACTCCAACCTTGTAGTGAAGGATCACAATACCAGTGATAATCGAAGTCCGCCATATCATTGAACAGGTGTAACACACTGTCCTCGTCTCAATCAACCAGGGGACTCCCAGTCACCAGTGCTCCGCTAAATACCCATTCTCGTGTCTGTGCATCCAACCCTTTGAAGAAATATTGCAGGAGAGTGTAGTTTGAAAAGTTGTGATACTGGAATGTGTTGGCCAATTCATTGAATCTCTCCCAAACAGCGTAGAACGGCTCGGAACGTTGTTGGGCAAAGCTTGTGAAGGCTTGTTGATGTAGCATCTTCAAGTACCTCACAAGACAAACAAAACAAAAACAAAATAAATATATATAATATTTTTTTTTTGAAATAAATAAACAAAAATGGTTAAATTACAGTCAAAGAACCTAGTATGATATTACTAAAGTTAGTCCCCGGTGTTGGGTTTTGGAAACCCGAATAATCTTGGTTTTGATGTTAACAAAACTTGTTATTGTGTTGCTAACATATTTCATCAAGTGTGCAGTTCATAGATGATATTTTACAGCTTGATGATGTGCTAAGAAATGCCCTTGAGTTTGGTTGCTGAAATGAGGACCAGCTGAAGGACCAGCTGGAATACCAGTTGACCAGACCAGCTGGAGGACCAGCTGAAAGGACCAGCTGAAAGGACCAGCTGGAGTACCAGCTGAAGGACCAGCTGGAGTGCCAGTTGACCAGACCAGCTGGAGTACCAGTTGACCAGACCAGCTGGAGTACCAGCTGAAGGACCAGTTGGAGTACCAGCTGGAGTACCAGCTGAAGGACCAGTTTGAGTACCAGCTGAAGGACCAGCTGGAGTACCAGTTGACCAGACCAGCTGGAGTACCAGCTGAAGGACCAGTTGGAGTACCAGTTGACCAGACCAGCTGGAGTACCAGCTGGAGGACCAGTTGGAGTACCAGCTGGAGTACCAGCTGAAGGACCAGTTTGAGTACCAGCTGAAGGACCAGTTTGAGTACCAGTTGACCAGACCAACTGGAGTACCAGCTGGAGAGAACCAGCTGGAGTACCAGCTGGAGAGAACCAGCTGAAGGACCAGCTGGAGGACCAGCTGGAGTACCAGCTGGAGAGAACCAGCTGAAGGACCAGCTGGAGGACCAGCTGACCAGACCAACTGGCTTACCAGACCAGCAGACTTCCAAAAATAGCCCAGAAGCAGAATATGACCGTTGCAATGTTTGAAAGCTTACCAAAATTGTCCCAACGGTTATATTCCCTTATCTAACGTATATATCATTACTTGGGGCTATATATACATGATTTGGAAGCTCTATAACAGCTGATTGAAGATCAATCCAAGCCTTCCAAAGCAAACCCACTTGGGATTCAATTGAGGAACTTAAAAGACAAAAGCTGCTAAATGAAGAGCACTCCTCAAACCTTTGTCACCTCTTACCTTGTTGTATCAGATTCATTATGGAATCATTTGTGCCTTTGTATTCACTCTATTCATTGTATTTGTGAGCTAAATAGAAGAGTGAATACCATTGTAACGGTTGATGATTCATCACAACCGATTGAGAGGTCTTTGTATGTGAGACATTAAAGAACATACATAGTTGAGTTCCTAGGAGTTCTAGTTGGATGGGGAATGCCCAACTGGACCGGGTTTGTACAAAGAGTTGTATAAATCAAAGTCTTCTAGTGTATCCTTCCATGAGATGGAAGAAGGGGAGACGTAGAAGCGTTGTGCTTCGAACTTCCAGAAACAAATGCTTGTGTTGTTTACCTTACTGTTTTTACATACTTTCTTGCATATCTTTAAAATGACTTTCAAATGTTTAATCGGTTATAGAGTGGGTTATGTCGAGTGTCTTCCGCTCGGTTTTGTAACCGAACTCGATATAATCTCTCGGTGCAATTATTTCAAGAACACGAGCTATTGAAGCTCAAGTTGGTTGAACTCGGGTGTGGAATGACAACACACCCCCGAAATCGATCCTAACAAGTGGCATCAGAGCCAGGTTGTTCTTGGAAAGCATTTTAACCGATTTTAGACGGAAATCTTTTAAAGAAAATTTCTCATGAGCATGAAATTATTTTCATATCATAATTTTCTAAAACTTGGTGTATGAAAATTTTTAGCATAAAAATCAATTTCATTGCATTCATTTTGCATGAAAATAATTTTAAAATCTATTTTAAATGTTCCAATTTTCGTTCAATCTGTTCTAAACTCATTATAAGTTTAAAATTGTTATTTTAAAATTTCTTTCTAACAATTTTCGAAGCATTCAGTTTTTCTGGCAGCTCGCAGCGACTTTGGGAAAATTGGCATAACTTCTTGCTCGGATGTCCAAATGACGAACCGTTTTTTGCGTTGCAAACTAGACTCATAGAGGATCGCAACGGTATAGGTCTTGCAGCCCAAACTTGCTCGAGGAAAAGCAGTTTATTAGCTCAAGTTGGACTAAGTGTGCTGCCACCGCAGAAAGATGAAATGGACATTGTTGAGTTTTGTCAAGAAATTCAAATTTGTTGCCAAGTATGCTTCATCCATCATCAAAAGAGGTTAATTTTTTCAAAAATTAATGTGCATTGCATTTTTTTTAAATTTGTTTTAGCCTACCCCATTTGTCCCTCACTTGCTCAAATTTTCAAACCTTTTAAAATTAAGGGGGAGAGTTTAATCTCAATCCTTGAGGGGGAGTAAATTTTATTTGTCTTCCTTTTTGATTCACACAAAAAGGGGGAGAAATATGTTGTTTAAAAATATGTGATTTTTCTTGTTATGCAACATTGTGCTTTAATGTCATATTTTTATTCAAGTTTTGTGATCATCAAAAAGGGGGAGATTGTTGGGTTTTGGAAACCCGAATAATCTTGGTTTTGATGTTAACAAAACTTGTTATTGTGTTGCTAACATATTTCATCAAGTGTGCAGTTCATAGATGATATTTTACAGCTTGATGATGTGCTAAGAAATGCCCTTGAGTTTGGTTGCTGAAATGAGGACCAGCTGGAATACCAGTTGACCGGACCAGCTGGAGGACCAGCTGAAAGGACCAGCTGGAGTATCAGCTGAAGGACCAGCTGGAGTGCCAGTTGACCAGACCAGCTGGAGTACCAGTTGACCAGACCAGCTGGAGTACCAGCTGAAGGACCAGTTGGAGTACCAGCTGGAGTACCAGCTGAAGGACCAGTTTGAGTACCAGCTGAAGGACCAGGTGGAGTACCAGTTGACCAGACCAGCTGGAGTACCAGCTGAAGGACCAGTTGGAGTACCAGCTGAAGGACCAGTTGGAGTACCAGCTGGAGTACCAGCTGAAGGACCAATTTGAGTATCAGCTGAAGGACCAGCTGGAGTACCAGTTGACCACACCAGCTGGAGTACCAGCTGGAGGACCAGTTGGAGTACCAGCTGGAGTACCAGGTAAAGGACCAGTTTGAGTACCAGCTGAAGGACCAGTTTGAGTACCAGTTGACCAGACCAACTGGAGTACAGCTGGAGAGAACCAGCTGAAGGACCAGCTGGAGTACCAGCTGGAGAGAACCAGCTGAAGGACCAGCTGGAGGACCAGCTGGAGTACCAGCTGGAGAGAACCAGCTGAAGGACCAGCTGGAGGACCAGCTGACCAGACCAACTGGCTTACCAGACCAGCAGACTTCCAAAAATAAGCAGAATATGATCGTTGCAATGTTTGAAAGCTTACCAAAATTGTCCCAACGGTTATATTCTTGTATCTAACGTATATATCATTACTTGGGGCTATATATACATGATTTGGAAGCTCAATAACAGCTGATTGAAGATCAATCCAAGCCTTCCAAAGCAAACCCACTTGGGATTCAATTGAGGAACTTAAAAGACAAAAGCTGCTAAATGAAGAGCACTCCTCAAACCTTTGTCACCTCTTACCTTGTTGTATCAGATTCATTATGGAATCATTTGTGCCTTTGTATTCACTCTATTCATTGTATTTGTGAGCTAAATAGAAGAGTGAATACCATTGTAACGGTTGATGATTCATCACAACCGATTGAGAGGTCTTGTATGTGAGACATTAAAGAACATACATAGTTGAGTTACTAGGAGTTCTAGTTGGATGGGGAATGCCCAACTGGACCGGGTTTGTACAAAGAGTTGTATAAATCAAAGTCTTCTAGTGTATCCTTCCATGAGATGGAAGAAGGGGAGACGTAGAAGCGTTGTGCTTCGAACTTCCAGAAACAAATGCTTGTGTTGTTTACCTTACTGTTTTTACATACTTTCTTGCATATCTTTAAAATGACTTTCAAATGTTTAATCGGTTATAGAGTGGGTTATGTCGAGTGTCTTCCGCTCGATTTTGTAACCGAACTCGATATAATCTCTCGGTGCAATTATTTCAAGAACACGAGCTATTGAAGCTCAAGTTGGTTGAACTCGGGTGTGGAATGACAACACACCCCCGAAATCGATCCTAACACCCGGAAACGGCGCCAAAAACTTGATCGCTTTTATTTTAAACAATTATTTCCAATCTAGCGATTTTAGACCGCAAGTGCACGGTGTCAAGTTTTAGTATAGATAGGAAGATACGGATTGTCGAACCCACAGAGACTAACAAGTAAGTACCAAATACGATGTCTTTTAACTATATTTAACCTACGATAATAAATTGATAATTAAACTAAACTAAATTAAACTACTCTAATCCAACCAAGTCAATAAAAGTAAACGAGAAAAATCCACAAGATAAGATTATCGAGACTTTGGCTCACCAATAATTCCCTACAATTCTCGATTGAATATTCAAATATTCTAAGGTGACGAGTTCTCCCAATTTATCTAATACACTCTCTCGAGCTATATTAAACCTAACACCAAATTGCAGTAAGTAACTCTCGTTCACTTATTTAACAATTCAATGTTGCATAAGATCCATGAAAACTCCTAGCTTTCAATTACTAGAATCTATGGCTATCAAGCATGTATTTGACGTCATCTCTCGATCTCGGTCTTAAATCCATGGTATGAGTTATTAATTCAGTATCATAAAATCATCTCTCGATCTCAATTACGATACTAACATCATTCAAAGGTGATCAATCCTCTAAAAGCATGAAGAACATAAAACATACGCAAAGGACTATAAGAATTCAATTAAATCATCAAATCGAAGGTTCATAACAAAGGATTCGCCTAGTCTCGATAAATAATTTTAGTTCCTCATAATAAATCAAAACAAAACAAAACTAAGAATTTAAAGACAAAGAAAAACTCCCAGCGTCGACTCCGGTTGTAGATCTTCGCTCCTTCTCTTGCTTCCTTCTCGATCGTCTCTTTTTATCGCCTTGTTGGCTTGTTCCAATTCCTAGGGTGAAGGGTTGAAGGATGGATTGATGGTAGAAGGATGGAGGCTGGACATGAAGTGAAGGAAAGTGAGGGGAGAAGAAGGTGGAGGCGTGTATTATGGATTTTGGGTGAAGAAGGCGTGAGGTTGGGTGGTGAAGGAAAGGGGGGCTGAGATGGAGGCTGTATGTGAGTGTTCTAGGGTTAAAACCTGATGTTTTGGTTGTAAAAATCGTTTGTAATATATAGGGGAAGGGAATCAATGACTTCCTTGTTGGAAACAAACTCTATAAGGAAGGTATTTTTATGAAAACACATCGTCCCGATCGATCCGAAAAAGTGGCCGATCGATCGAGCCTTCCAGTAAGAATTTCGCTCAGTTTTCAGCCTTTCTCGATCGATCGAAATGGTTTCTCGATCGATCGCCTTTCACAGTAAGTTTCTTCGCCTTTTTCAGCTTCTGGCGAGTTTCGTATTTTGGCCGTAACTTTCTCATACGAACTCCGAATTTGATGAATCAGCTGTCTACGCGAAGATAAGAGAAAGTTCTACAACTTTTATATGGAACACATTTCCAAAACATGGCTCGAACATATAGTAATATGAGGAGAAATGAGCAACATGTGTCTTGGATTCTGGTTTCTTCCTCTTTTCTTCAACTTAATTCATTTTTTCATCATTTTAGCTTGATTTCTTCCCCTTTTATGAATTTCAACATTGATTCCTGAAATAGAGAAATATATACCATAAACCATAAGATATTCCAAGAATCAACACGAAAACATGTACATATCATAGCCTAAAAACGCGTAATATTCAACCCTATCAGCAGCCATGCTGTAACACAAAGGTTAACAACAATTCCAAAACAAATATACATGTTATGCCGTTAGATAACAGGAATGATAATAAGCATGTTAGTATAACAGGATATACATCAATATGCACCACATGCATAAACATGCTTCAAATGTAAGCACCTAGCCAATCATGCTAAGGTTACCCTTCACTCGTTCCCGGGTTCTCTAACCACTGCTCTGGAACCACTAATGTAAGGACCATAGTTCCTTAAGTACGAATTAAGGCATAATTAGAGCTAATGAAGATTATCAGAGTAAAATAATCGTGTTGAGACTATGAGCTTTAAGAATTACATGGCCAAAATAAGGACTAATAGTGGATTAGTTACATTCCCAATCTAAATGAATGTTATCAATTATAGCTTTACACTACTCCTAGAGTAGATACTATACAAAATTAATCTTGTCCTTCCTTCCTCAAAAGAATTCTTCACAAGCTCACCACCTCAACCCGTTTTAGCCCCTTTTTCATCATGCCAAAAAGTACCTACAAGGACAACCCCCAAACATGAGCAATGATATCATTCATATACAATACAATATGAATATAAAGCGTAAATGCATAATCATAATAAAACACTTCCTGTTTTTCCCATGCATTTTAAACGCTTCCCGTTTGGTTGTCCCTGTACCATAACTCATGAGTATAATAAATAGATTATTTAATGGTCTACAAATGTCATGACACAATACCATCTTATCAAACCAAATACCAATCATCAATCCCTAGTCTATCCATCACAATGTATTTTAATGCCCCTCGCTTATTTACATATAGGCGGCATAGAATAACCTCGCTTCAATGGACATGTGGTGCTCCCACCCCTCGCTTCACATTGAGCGGCAAATATTCTTTCCTCGCCCTATATGATAACCACGCTCAAATGTGACATGCTGCGCTCCCACCCCTCGCTTCACATTTAGCGGAAACGAACCAAATAGCGGCAAGCATTAAAATCATCAAGGGATGACCACGACTCATGGGATGTGCACCAATAACCATATGCATATACAATCATCATGCATAGTTCAACATGTATTTGCATCCACAATGCATAATTCCACATATACTCGCATCCACAATGCATAAACAAAGAGTATATTAGATACATGTACCGTTGGGTGCCCGTACGTCCTCTACGTACCTTTCCAAAAGTAGGATGTGGTAGGACTTCACTTCCTTGGCTGAGTTGCCACCTGGGATGGTTCTACATATTCACACAATTCAAGATTAGAACCCAATAATAGTCCAATACCAAAAATTTCATCAATCATGCCAAGGAAATAATTTTCAGCAAAAACGCTCTACCGATCGATCGGTCATCCTTACCGATCGATCGGTAACTGTTCATAATTTCCAATTTAAGCTACGGCTTTTACCGATCGATTGGTCCAATATACCGATCGATCGTTAGCCATCCACCGATCGATCGGTCGCTTTTATCGATCGGTAAGCAGAGAAATTTCACCCCTCGCTTCGCACTTGCACCGATCGATCGTCGCCCTGCTACCGATCGATCGGTCGCCGCGACATTTTCGGGCAAACTCCATTTTTTTGGCACAAAACCACCAAATAACCCAAAACATCTTAAACCAAAGACATCCCAACAACATAATAACACAATATATCAACAAAATACACCCCAAATCCAACCCTCAACCAAAACAACACCAACCCACAACAAACCCATTTCACAAACTCAAATAACAAACTCAAATCAAAACAAGTCTTTGCAAAAACAACAAGGAGGGACATATACCCTTCCTAGACCTTAAATCTTACCAAGAATCACTCCACAAGAGTTTGAGCAAAGATTTCTCTTCCTCCTTGGGGTCAAAAACAAAAATAAGGGAAGAGGTTAGGGTTGGGGGAAAGTTGGGGAATTAAAGAGTAAAATGGTAAAGTGGGTGATAAAGTGGGGTGTTTAAAATGAAATGCATTCCACAATACTATGGTGTATAAAACACCCCAACATGATATTTTTAAAAGCATTAATCCAAAATGCACCAAAATACCAATTAAACGCATGATTTCCAATTAATTGCTAACCATGGCAAATAAATCATGCTAAAAGCAATTTTCCCAACATGCACAACATGCACCCTGAAATGCTCTCCCAGGTCCCTCTATCATGTGACTAAGCATTTCAACATGATAAATAATCCCAGCACATAAAATAAATCCAACACATAATTAATTACCACCATAATTAATCATATAAACACAATTAATGCCCAAATTGTAATTAATTATTTCGGGGATATCACAGACACCGTTTTATTGGTCTGAGGTTTGTGAACAGAGCTTCCAAGAGTTGAAGCATCGTTTGACCACGGCTCCTATATTGGTAATTCCCACGGAGAACAAGAGGTTTGTTCTATATACTGACGCATCACTTCAGGGCTTGGGATGTGTATTGATGCAAGACAAGCACGTGGTAGCTTATGCATCGAGACAGTTGAAACTGCATGAGGCTAGATACCCAGTTCATGATTTGGAGTTGGCAGCTATTATCTTTGCCCTGAAGATTTGGAGGCACTATCTGTATGGTACATCTTTTACCATATACACGGATCATAAGAGCCTAAAATTCTTGTTTACTCAGGCGGAGTTGAATATGCATCAGAGGAGATGGATGGATTTGCTCAAAGACTATGACTGTGAGATTGAGTATCATCCGGGGAAGGCGAACTTGACAGCAGACGCCTTGAGTCGGAAGGTGAAGAGTACTGCTGAGGAGGTCATGCATTTGTCGGCTATGATGACTTCATATTGCCATCTGGGCTATGACTTCGACGTAGATACATCGCATGTGCATGTATCGACCTTATTGACTGAGCCAGATATCTATGAGCATATCAGGAGAGCTCAGAGGACAGATGATGAGATTCAGAGATGGTCATCATTGGCACTTCAGGGGCAGCCATCAAAGTTCAGAGTGGCTGAGGATGGTTCTTTGAGACTCGGTAACCGATGGGTAGTTCCATGTACGCCGGAGTTGCGTAGAGGAATCTTAGAGCGAGCTCATAGTAGCCGATTTAGCATCCACCCAGGAGGGAAGAAAATGTATAAGGACTTGTGTCATCAGTTCTGGTGGAAGCGGATGAAGCGTGACGTGATCGCTTTTGTCAAGAGGTGTTTGATCTGCCAACAGGTTAAGGCAGAGAGGCAGAGACCCGGTGGCGAGCTAAGGAGCTTAGAGATACCGGAGTGGAAGTGGGAGCATATATCTATGGACTTTGTGACCCACTTGCCGAGGACTACTTCGGGTTGTGATGCCATTTGGGTGATCATTGACAGGCTGACAAAGGTAGCTCACTTCATCCCCTACTGTATGACGTACACATACTTGAGGATGGCTCAATTGTATGTCCGGGACATAGTGAGACTACATGGGATTCCAGTATCTATTGTGTCGGACAGAGACCCGCGGTTTACATCTCATTTCTGGGGAGGTCTTCAGTCTGCATTGGGTACTGAGGTGAGATTGAGTACGGCATATCATCCCCAGACTGATGGTCAAACTGAGCGTACTATACAGACGCTCAAGGACATGCTACGAGCTTTTGTGTTGGAGTTTGATGCCTCATGGCAAGAGTCTTTGCCCTTGGTAGAGTTTTCTTACAACAACAGCTATCAGACGAGTATTCAGATGGCACCGTTTGAGGCTTTGTATGGTAGGCGTTGCAGGTCGCCGTTATACTGGGATGACTTGACCAGTAAAGCAGTGGGAGGACCCGAACTGATTCGGGAGATGGAGGATAAGGTAAAGGTTATCCGTCGGAAAATGAAGGCAGCCCAGGACAGGCAGGCAGCCTATGCGAACAAACGGTGGAGACCGTTGGAGTTTCAATTAGGAGACAGGGTCTTTTTGAAGATCTCACCCTTCAGGGGTGTGGTTCGGTTTGGTATGCGTGGTAAATTATCCCCAAGGTATGTGGGACCGTATGAGATTTTACAGCGCATCGGTACCTTGGCTTACCGTTTGGCGTTGCCACCGTCGTTGTCTGGTATTCACGACGTGTTTCATGTATCTATGCTGCGGAAGTATGAGCCGATCCATCGCATGTATTGCAGCCTTCTGAGGTTCAGTTAGATTCTGATATATCCTATGAGGAACGGCCAGTCAGGATTCTGGATAGGGCTGATCGCAGGCTTCGGAACAAAGTGATACCAATGGTAAAGGTACAGTGGGATCGCAGGGGTGTCGAGGAGGCCACGTGGGAGACGGAGCAGCATATGGTGCAGCACTACCCGGAACTATTCTCTGGTATGTGATTTATGTTTAGTTTCGATTTGGGTAAGTGCATGCGATTTCGAGGGTGAAATCTTATAAGTAGGGGAGTATTGTGATATCCCCGAAATAATTAATTGCAATTTGGGCATTAATTATGTTTATGTGATCTTATGGTGATAATTAGATTATGTGTTGGGACTAATTATCTTGGTGAAATGCTTGTCACATGGTAGGCGTGACCCGATAGAACATTTCAGGGTGCATGTTATGCATGTTGGGTATTTTAATGGTTTAAATGAAATGGGTTGTGTTTATTTGGTAAAACATGATTTTAATAGGGATTTTGATGCATTGTGGTAAAATGCTTTTAAAATATCATGTTGGGGTATTTTATATATCATGCTTGTGTCTTGATACACATTTAAATCCCATATATGGCAAGGGAGCCACTTGCATACCTTTATATCCCATCACCCCTCTCTATCAACTTTATATCCCTCAACCCCCTCCATTATCCAAAAAGCTTCCATTTTCGTTTCTGCAACAAGAGAGGAGGAGAAAGCTTTGAAAAAGGGGTCTTTTTGGGAGTTCTTGCTAAAAACTTTAAGCTCAAGTGGTAAGCTTTCATTATGGTGAAGTCTTGTTGGGTTTTGGTTGAGTTTATAGCTTGTTTTTGGGGTTAAAAAGGGTGGATCTTGGTCCAACATGTTGTTTATGTTTGGGGGATGTATTTTCATGTTGTTTTGTGGGTTTAATGATGTGTTGGGTGGTTGATCTTGGTTGTATATGAGTTTAGGTGTTGTTGGAAGCTCAAAGTTTCTCGCAGGAACAGCTGCTCGATCGATCGAAAAATGGGTCCGATCGATCGAGCAGGGTAGAGCCTGAACAAGGCTTGAAACGAGCTCACCGATCGATCCGGAAAAAGTTCCGATCGATCGAAGTGTGATGTCTCGATCGATCGAGACAAAATCTCGATCGATCGGTGGAGGCAGTGCTTGGATGCCTATTTTTTCTCCACTTAGCGATCGATCGGGGCTTAGGGACCGATCGATCGCAAGGCTAAAAATGTGGGTTTTGGGATTTTGTTCTAAATGATGATGTTTTTGGTAATGGTTCATTTATTGGCATCTAATATGGATTCATGTGATTGTGTAGAACCATCCCAGATAGCCACACATCAAAGGAGATAAAGTCCCACGACATCTCCACTTTTGGAACTAAGGTACGTAGTGAGACGTACGAGCATCGGACGGTAAAACGTATTTATTACGCTTTGATTGGTTATGCATTATGGTTGCATACATGGTCTTAATTATGTATTATGGTTGCATACATGATTGGATATGCATTATGGTTGCATATATGGTTGGTTATGCATTGTGGTTGCATACATGGTTGGATATGCATTACGGTTGCATATATATTGTGAGTCGAGATTATATTGCAGTGATGATAGAATACTTGCCGCCGTCATGTCGAAGCGATGATAGAATACTTGCCGCTGTCATATTTAGCGATGAAGAATATTTGCCGCAAATATGTCGAAGCGAAGGATAATGCCGCTGTCATATTGATGCGAGGGATATTATGCCGCTAATATGTCGAAGCGAGGGGTATTAATGCCGCTGTCATATAAACGTGAGGGGTATTATGCCACTGATATAATAAGACTGGAAATTGGCCATTGGCATACACGGAATGGATACATGTCATGACATGCATATTGGCATTATAATCCTTTGATTATTATTGTGATACAGGGACAACCAAGGGAGCTTTTAAATGTGTTAATACAGGAAGTGAATTGCATTTACAGTTTATGCATTGAATTATGATCATATTATTGTGGATATGATTTATATACATGCTCATGGTTTTGGGGTTGCACCTGTAGGTACTTTTGGGCGGAAGGGGCTAAGGCAGGTTGATGCGATGAGCTAGTGAGGAGTGCTCTTGGTAGCAGGCCTATTCTTTTGCATAGTATCTACTCTAGAAGTAGTGTAAAGCTATAGGATTAGCATCCATTGGTTGGGAATGTAACTAATCCCTTTTGGAACTTTATTTTGGCACTGTAATTTAATAGCTCAGGGCATCAACACAACCTTTATACTCTGTTTATGCATGGAAATTTTTATTTACGCCTTTAATCCGCACTTAAGGAACTAGGGTCCTTACAAAAGTTGAGAAAGACAGGCGATCGATCCCAGAAAGAAGAGATCGATCGCCTCGAGGCAGAAAGTTTCAGCAACTCATTTATCACATAGGCGATGGATCGCCTCTTTCAAGCGATCGATCGCTCGCCTGAGAAAAATGAAAAAAATAAAGGAGCGATCGCTTGCTTATAGCGATTGGTCTCCAGCAGAGATTTGGAAACTTTGGATTCTTGATTTCTTTCCTTCCTACATGGACTCTAACCTACTCCATCAGCCTCCTTATACATATATGCACGAATCAGACCTAGTAGGCATCTAGATAGTTAGGGTAGAGTAGTTTATGATAGTTTTACCATTTTTCTCTCAATTTTGTTGAAGAACGCCACGAAGATCGAAACGAAGGCGGGATTGACATCTCGACGAGCGGAGATCGAGATTAGTTTTCTTTCCTTTGTTTTTATTTATCGTTTTTCATAGAATATGTGTAGCTAGTTTTTAATTCATGGTTAAGGTGGAAGAATCCTTGGATTTATTTATCTTGGGGAGATTCCTACGCTTTTGTTTATCAATTTTTATTGGATATCAATTTTGCTGATTTTATTGATACGATTTGTGTTTGTTTATTGGATTGACAACCTAATAACTTGATGTAATCTAATATTAAATTTGATAATTGTTTGATTAATCAAATTTACGAAGCAACTAAGATTGATAATTGCATGTTGTTTGTGTTATTAAATTCTTAGGGAAAATCATTGACTCAATTTATATAAACCACTTGTGTTTATGTTGTTTAGATTCATCACTCACTAGTTTTGAATGGTGTCATGATTTTAAACTTGAATATGCATATAGAGATTGATTGATTGATGATAGTTAAATTAGAACGCTTGGACTAATTGACTATGAATAAGGTGTGAGAGAATTAGATTTCCAATTGATGAATATTCAAACAAAATTGAGTCTTTTGTGAATTGATGAAATAGATGATATTATCCAAGGTCAAGTCGACCGATACCAAGAATCACTTTCATTAGTTTAATTCTTTAGTTTTAATTTAATTAGTATAATTCATTCACAACCCCATCCTTGGATCAATCCCTACTCACACTACTACATTTTTGTTATCAGTCTTGAGGATTGAGTTGGGTTAATTTGGGCGTACACGATTAGCGCACACCAAATTTTGGCGCCGTTGCCGCGGAGGCGTGTTATATTTTTGTGTTAATTTTTTTTTATTTCTTTTTGTACTTCTATTGCTACTGTGATTTGCTCGTGCTTACAGGTAACCATCTAATCACAAACCACTTAGGCATACTGATTGCCATGGCAGATTATAGGAGCTTGGACGAATTGGCATATCTTGTGCAACAACTTGGCGTATGGAGTGGACAAAGTGCATACAACTCAAGTTTGAGTGATCATCCCAATCTCAACTATGGCAATCAATGGATGAGCCCACCTCCACCTTACATGCAGTCCCATCTACCGCCATACATACCGCAATATCCGCCATGGCCGCAACAACCTCAATACCATACCCCTGGTGAGTCTTTAGAAGATCTTGTTTCAACACTTAATGATATTACTTTGCAATTTCAACGGGAATTCAGGGCTTGCACTCAGAATTTGGGTAACCAAATCGAGCAACTTACAAAATCATCCGATTGGATAGCAGCACAAACCACCGACTTTATATCCTCCCGGACGATGGAGGCACTACGAGAGAACATGGTTGCAATCGCCTCAAGGAGTGACGAAGAGGTAGAAACCCCGGGGAAGGTGGTACTAATGTCATCCAAGCTAGAAGAGGAGACACATGTGCCACTAGAAGAAAAGGAGCTTGCACATCATGCATCTCCACAAGGTATGTCTCCAACAACTCCCTATGTTGAATATGAACCCGAACCCTTTGATGAGAAAAAGGAACCGAGGGTCGAATACTGTGATGAAATGGACATGTTTGGCGATTTTTTCTCTGACTGCCTTTGAGGCGATATCATGGAGATATCATCGAGGCGATATCTATTTGGAATCACGAATGATTCGTTTGATTTGCAGTTAGGTTTGGCTGACTGCTTTTGAGATGGTTAGCATCGGTGTATACTGCCGTTCTGCTGCGGTTGTGATGGTTTGGGAGGTTTACCCCATTCCAGGTTTTGGTGCGAGGTTGGTGTCCTCGCGGTTGATGAACAGTTCATGACATGTTCATGATTCGACAATGTAGATCCGTTGGGATTGTGTGGTCTTGGCGTTACATGGAGTACGCCGTGCAAATTTTGAGGATGAAATTTTATTAGTGGGGGATAATTGTGTTGCCCGGGGGTTAATGATGTTAATCCTGGTGTAGTAATAATCCTTAATGGATTTTAATTGTGGCAATTATGAATTAATTACGATTTTGGGACTTCCGGGGATTTTAAATTCGGTATTTGGAGTCGTTGGATCCAAGGGATGAGATGGTATTCTCATCGTGGTGATAACCTTGGAATTTAGTTTTTGGTGGGATCTGGGGTCCGGAGTACTTTGTACTGGGGCCGGTGATGGAATTTGAGTTGGAGAGATGATTTTTGAAAACAGATGATTTTTAATGAATCATGATGTATTTGTGGGGGTATTGGTATTTTGGAGCCATGGTACTATATATACCAAGTGGACTCAGTGTTTCGTCGTTGCACGAAATATCCTCTCTCTCTCCCTCTCTCTCCCTCTCTCTCCCTCTCTCCTCGCTTCCCACCCATTTTCCCCAAACCCCTCTTTTTCTTCCCTTAAAGAACAATAAGGTATTGTTCTTCCCCTCGTTCTTATCTTCGATTTGATAGTAATATTGTGGATTTTGGTTGAGTATTTTGTTGGGTATGGAAATTGGGGGTTTTTGATAAAAATTCAAAGTTGAGTTTTTAGTGTTTTTATTGGTTACAAATGGTGTAATGGAAGTGTTGAGCAAGTTGGGGGTGTTGGTTTTGAGTTTTGGTGTCAAAAACACGATGGAAGCTCGAGTTTTTCGGAAAATCATAGGTCGCGATTGATCGCCGAGGAGCGCCGATCGATCGCGACGCGCACTGAAAATTTGTGGAAGATAAACAGTGCGGCGATCGATCGTGACTTCTTGCCGATCGACCGCGAGGTGTTTGGCGATCGATCGCCAAGACATGGTGATCGATCGCGAGCTAGTTCTGCCCGGCAGTAAGGAACGGCGATCGATCGCGCGTAAATGGCGATCGATCGGGGCTTGCTGAATATTGATTTTTCACTATTTGTTTTAAACTTAGAATTTTGGACTTGGGGTTTAAATAGCCGGTTTCCGGGGCACTGTCTACATTCCAATGGGAATGCTATACTTTTAAAATGGATTGGTTGGAGCCAAAATTTAATAAAACGGAATTCTCGATTGAGTTTTTTTGGCTATCTTTTAAACATAAAATGGAATATTTTGGGTATTATGCATGCTTAGCCATGGGGCTTTTATTTTGGTAATCGTCATGGATGGACGATAGGTTTGGAAGTTGTGAACGTGCTTGGGCACGTGATTGCATGCCTATGTTTAATTGAGAGTTATTTGCATGTTAGCACTTAACTCATCGGGTCGTGGGACTCAGGCAAGGTTGGACTCGAACTACGGTATTATGAGGTACGTATGACGTACGAGCATATCCTTAATATATTATTGCAATTGTGGTGCATGATATAATATAATTGTGTCGAAATGATGGATAACGGAAATGGAATACAGTTACATAAAATGGGTCGATAATATTAATTGTATGGTGCCGCTATGGAGCAAACGATATTTTGGATGTTGTCGCCATGGAGCGAACATCAGATATGAATGCCGCTGCTATTGAGCGAGCGAGGAATTGGAATCATTGGTTAGATATATGGAATATCAATGATTAACTGGCTATTAGGGATTTGGTGATTTTGGTTATTTTGAGAACAGGGGCATTACAGGGGATCCCGGATGAGGATGATGTCATCCAGGGAGTATTTTTTGTATTTCATAACATTTACTTTTTTGTAAATTATGAATTATGTTATTTTGATTATTGGTTTGGTGGTATTGGTATGCTCACCCCGTGTGGGGCTGTCTCTGTTGGGATAGGTGAACAGGTTCGTGATTGGCTTTGGAGTTGAACTCGAGCTGTGGATTGGAGGTACTTCCAGGATCGAGGTACCAGAGCTGGAGTATGGTATTTTATACATTACGTACACATACATTTATTTGGTGCTCGCACGTGAGCAGTGTATATGTGTACATGGGTTGTATAAATAGGCAAGTGCCTTTCTCTTTTCATTTATTTGTGGTATGCAATTAATTGGGAATTGCTAGATGAACTGAGAATGTAATTAGTGTATTACAAGGGTGCATGATATGTTTAAATGGTTTTGGTTGGGGAAACTGGGAATGACATGGAATGAAATAAATGGAGAAATTCCATTATTGTTATATTATGCTAAGTTAGCATATGGTTATTTCCCAACATAGATGGTTATATGCACATAGATATGAGGTTAATACACTAATTGCGGGTTAAGGGCTCGGGGGTCCTTACATAGGCCAAGCTACAAGCTAACTAAGACCTACTTGATTTGTGTTTGCGAATTGGCTAAGATAGTGGAAAAGAATGTGCAAGTGAGCTTATACTTGTGTTAGTGTATAACTTGAACTATTGTGAGTTTACATATATTTGATCTATAATTTGTACATGACACTTTTTATGACCACACACGCACATTCACTGCTTTGTCAAGTATGAGATGTCTAGGGATTGAACTTGTTCTACTGTTAACTTTTCACCTCCTTTCACTATTATGCATGTTGAAAATTGTTGAGGTATTAAAGTGAGGACAAGTTAATTTGTTATGAACCTATGAGCCAACCCAAAAATATTGTAGTTTTGTCTGATTTACTCGAGGTCGAGTAAAGATTAAGTATGTTGGAGTTTGATGTGACTAGAAATAGACACATCTATTAGTCTTAATTGTCTACGATTTGGTATATTTTGATGGATAATTCGATACATATGCTACATAATCATATATTTGTTTATTTGTAGATAGAATCGAAGAAAGCGAGCTAATAACAATGAATAAAGGTCAAGAAATGCATTGTAGTTGACAAGAGATCAAGGTAGACCAAGAAAAATGCATAAACGTTTACCAAAGAAGAGATCGATCGCCTCGAGGCAGAAAGTTTCAACAATAAATTTATCACATAGGCGATCGATCGCCTCTTTCAAGCGATCGATCGCTCGCCCGAGAAAAATGAAAAAAATAAAGGAGCGATCGATCGCTTGCTTATAGCGATCGATCACCAGCAGAGTTTTGGAAAGTTTGGATTCTTGATTTCTTTCCTTCCTACATGGACTCTAACCTACTCCATCAGCCTCCCTATATATATATATATATATATATATATATATATATATATGAACTAAAATCAGACCTAGGAGGCATCTACATAGTTAGGATAGAGTAGTTTATGATAGTTTTACTATTTTTCTCTCAATTTTGTTGAAGAACGCTACGAAGATCGAAACGAAGGCGGGATTGACACCTCGACGAGCGGAGATCGGGATTAGTTTTCTTTCCTTTGTTTTTATTTATCGTTTTTCGTAGAATATGTGTAGCTAGTTTTTAATTCTTGGTTAAGGAAGATGAATCCTTGGATTTATTTATCTTGGGGAGATTCCTACGCTTTTGTTTATCAATTTTTATTGGATATCAATGTTTGCAGATTTTATTGATACGATTTTTGTTTGTTTATTGGATTGACAACCTAATAACTTGCGTGTAATCTAATGTTAAATTTGATAATTGTTTGATTAATCAAATTTATGAAGCAACTAAGATTGATGATTATCTGTTGTTGGTGTTATTAAATTCTTATGGAAAATCATTGACTCGATTTATATAAACCACTTGTGTTTATGTTGTTTAGATTCATCACTCACTAGTTTTGAATGGTGTCATGATTTTAATCTTGAATATGCATATAGAGATTGATTGATTGATGATATAAATTAGAACGCTTGGACTAATTGACTATGAATAAGGTGAGAGAGGAATTAGATTTCCAATTGATGAATATTCAAATAAAATTGAGTCTTTTGTGAATCGATGAAATAGATGATAATATCCAAGGTCAAGTCGACCGATACCACGAGTCACTTTCATTAGTTTAATCTTTAGTTTTAATTTAATTAGTATAATTCATTCACAACCCCATCCTTTAATTGTTTTTTGTTTTGATTTTCATTAACACAAGAATTCACACCTCCTCGTGTGATCGATCTCTACTCACACTACTACATTTTTGTTATCAGTCTTGAGGATTGAGTGGGGTTAATTTGGGCGTACACGATAAGCGCACACCAGTAGATGTAGTAGTACAGTGGTTTGCGCCTACCTCAGTACCTGAGATTAGAAGTTTTCTAGGTTTAACAGGTTATCATCGGTGATTTATCGAGGGATTTTCAATGATTGCTAAACCATTGACACAATTGGCTCAAAAAAGTGTGCGGTTTCAGTGGTCTGAAGCGTGTGAACAGAGTTTCCAGGAATTGAAACATCGATTGACAACTACTCCAGTGTTGACAATTCCAAAAGAAAATGAAAGGTTTGCTGTATATACTGATGCATCATTATAGGGTTTAGGTTGTGTATTGATGCATGATCGACATGTAGTGGCGTATGCCTCGAGACAATTGAAACCCGTTGAGATGAGGTATCCAGTACATGACTTGGAGCTGGCTACCATTATCTTTGCATTGAAGATATGTCGACATTATCTATATGGTACCTCGTTTACCATATTTACTGATCACAAACGTTTGGAACTCTTGTTTACTCAGACTGAGTTAAATATGAGGTAAAGAAGGTGGTTAGATCTGCTCAAGGATTATGATTGTGAGGTTGAGTATCATCCTGGCCGAGCCAATCTCACAGCCGATGCTTTGACTCGTAAAGTGAGCTACACTACTGAGGATATAGGCCACTTGTCAGCCTTCCTGATATCTTATTGTCATTTGGGCTATGATTTTGATGTATCTACATCTCCAGTTCAGGTATCGACTCTTTTGGCTGAACCTGATAGTTTTGGTTGTATTCGTGAAGCACAGGGAATATATGAGGAGGTTCAGCGGTGGAAAAGACTAGTTTTACAGGGGCAGGAGTCTCGTTTCAAGATAGCAGATGATGATAGTCTGCGATTACATGGTCGATGGGTAGTTCTTAGTACACCTGGATTGCGTCAAGGATTGCTACAACATGCTCATTATAGCATGTATTCTATTCATCCCGGTGGCAAAAAGATGTACAGATATTTACGTCCACAGTTCTGGTGGAAGATGATGAAATGAGATGTGACTATTTTTGTACGGAAATGTCTGAATTGCCAGCAAATAAAAGCTGAAAGAAGAAGACCAGGAGGTGCGTTGAGAAGTCTAGAGGTACCAACTTGGAAATGGGAACATATTTTGATGGATTTTGTGACCCATTTGCCAAGAACTGCTCCAGGATATGATGCTATTTGGGTTGTGATTGACCCATTAACGAAAATTGCTCATTTTATACCCTATAATATGCATTACACTTATGTGAAGATGGAACAGCTGTATGTCAGGGATGTAGTGAGATTATATGGGATTCCTATATCTATTATATCTGATATCGACCAGATATTTACTTCACATTTCTGGGAAGGATTACAGACTGCGATGGGGACAAAGGTGAGACTGAGTACGACATATCATCAATAGACTGATGGCCAAACTGAGTTGATCATACAGACTTTGGAGGATATGTTGCGTTCATATGTTATGGATTTTGATACTAGTTGGCCTGAATCTAAACCATTAGTGGAGCTTGCATACAATAACAGTTATCAGACGAGTATTCAGATGGCCCCATTTGAAGCATTGTATGGGCGACGTTGTAGGTCTCCATTATGTTGGGACGATATTGACAGGGCAGCTGATGGTGGACTAGAGATGATCCAGAAAATGGAAAATAAAGTAAAACTAATTCAACAACGAATGAAAGCAGCTCAAGACAGACAGGCTTCGTATACAAACAAACGACGTCGACCCTTGAAATTTCAGGTTGGTGATCATTTGTTCCTGAAAGTGTCACCTTTCCGTGGAATAGTGTGATTTGGTATGCAGCGAAACTTATCACCGAGATATGTTGGTCCGTGTGAGATATTACAACGGATTGGTATTGTGGCTAATCGATTAGCTCTACCTCCATCTTATCTGGTATTCACGATGTATTTCATGTATCTATGTTGCGGAAGTATGACCAGATCCTTCACATGTATTACAGTCGTCAGAGGTATAACTGGATCCTGATTTGTCTTAAGTGGAACGCCCTATTTGTATTCTGGATCGAGCAGAACAAAAACTTTGTAGTAAAGTGATACCGATGGTAAACGTTCAGTGGGAGAGACGGGGTGTCGAGGAGGCAACTTGGGAGCGAAGCGACATATGAGGGAGCTCTACCCCGACTTATTTTAATGGTATCCATATTTATGCTTTATTTATGTCTATTGATGAGTTGAATTCCGGGGTCGAAATTTATTAAGAGGGATAGAAATTTTAATGCCCCAAATTACTAACTAATGTATACCAAAAAAGTTATATACTGCTAAAGCCGATAGAAACTATGTAAATGGGAAATGGCAAACTTAAATAGTAATTAATATTTGAGAAAGTAGTAAAGTTTAAATATATATAAGTAGTAAAGTTTAAATATATATATAAAATATAGATTAATAGAAAATGAGAATTGATGGTCAATCCTCATCTCTTGTCTACGTGCCTATGATTTAGGCAATGAGAAGATGACTCATTTGTTTAAAAAATAAAAATGCGAGGAGGGGAAACCTGGTCCATCTCTTTCCATACAATTAGAAATTGCTCAAAATATTGGTGACAAACCCAGATGTATTATATATGTTGTTTCCTCTTCAATTTTCCATTATATTTCTGCATCCCCAACAATTAATTGTCCTCATACAAGATACTTCGAGAGACTCAGGACGCTGTGAGTAGTTGTAACCTAAATAATCGACTCACAGGTACGTATTAACGTACGAGCATGTATTGATATTCATATTGATGTTGATTATGATATATCGATGATGTAAATGAACGATGATGTAATGGTCGCTGGAATGAGCGATGTGTTATTATTATTATTATTGTTGATTGTGTCGCAGTAGTAGGTGAGCGACGATGGGGTATAGTAGGCTTGTATCCCCACTATATCGACTATATATGATGGGCCGCGGTGATGATGCGACTATGGGGTATCGTAGGCTTGGTGCTGCCACTATATCGATTATATACGATGGGTCATAATGATGATGCGATGATGTGGTATAGTTGGCTCGGTGTTGCCACTATATCGAATTGTATATCGGATGAAATATGGTTGAGGTGATGATTGGTGGATTCGATTTGATGTTGGGAGATTGATTTACAGAAACAGTCAGGAAATTCTTGTATTATGATTATTGATTTCAGGAAATATTTCTGTTACGTTTCAATATTTATATTGTTGATAATAAATGTTTATGATTATGCTGTTATTATTGCTGGTGTGTGCTCATCCATTTTTGGGGTTGTTTCTATTGAAACAGGTGACATGCCTAGACGTTAGAATTGGAGGAAGGACTAGGAATTGTCGTGTTGATTCGCAGGAGTCAACGTTATGAAATAATATCTATTTTAAAATGGTTGTGGCTCATTTGTGAGCTTGTGTATATTTGTATATGGCATGTACGTATTACCCTATGATTTTGTTGCTATGTGTTGGTGCATGTTATTGATGTCATATTTAAGCTGGGTAGACGTCATATATTTTGTGTAATTATATATGTCACGCTGTGTGTTGTTGGGAGGTCCAATTACGGGGAGATTATGCCAAAATAAAGACGTCATATTTGTCTATTTACGTGGTTACGTTTGGGGCACCACAATTTTGAGCACCTTTGAGTCATAATCTTGTGAATTGTATTTGGAGTAGTGAAAATCATGGTGAACTTGATGAATTGTTTTTTAGCATCTTAGAGTAGCTTAGAACCTATTTGATGATGACACTTCAAGTCGAAATTTTATAGTCCTGAACTTGGTTTGGAGATGATCTAGGCGATCTTTGGACCGTTTGAGCCTTACACGCTTACCATGTATACAACAATCTTTAATGTCTCATTTTGATCTTTATTGAAAAAGAATAGTATATGCATTGCATATAATTAGACCCACATTATATATCTTTTTGGTATTCTCATTATACCTACCTATTTTGAGCCTAAATTGAAATTTTTTATCCTTACCTAAAGGGAGTATAATGAATCTCATTAGATGCACACGAATTGCTATATTTTGATTAGCTTATTGTTCAAAAAAAATTTATGAATGAGAAAAGAATGAAAGATCCTTGAGAAAAAAAGTATCTAACTAAGACACAAATTGGTCAAGACTAGAAAAGAAAAAGAAGAGAAGCTCAAATATGTGCTAATTATGAACATTACATGATCATACTCTATTTTTTGTGATATCCTATCTTTTCTTTGAAGCCAACCTATGCCTAACATTATAAGCTTAAAAAGACATTTTGATCAATGTCTAGGGAGTGACTGCATTAGTGGAGAAGTGTTTGAAAATAGGCATATGGCGTGCTCAACGATTTGACTAGCATGATTTGATCTATGAAAAGTACATGAAACTTGAAATTGGCAATAGCACACACGCACGTTCTGATTTGGAGACATGTTGTTTGATCTAAGAGAAAACACGACTTGTTAAATTTTCTGACTGACTCTTGTTTGTCTGTAAGTGAGATGTCTGAGCTACATGATTGATTGCGAATTGGTTCATTTGAATCTTCAATATTGAACTCTACTTTTTGATCTTATTTCTTGCTCGAGACGATCAAGTTTAAGTTTGGGGGAGTTGATAATTGTGATTTTTACACTTATTTTACTATGATTTTATAGTGGTTTTTGTATGGATTCCTTGACGATATCACGTGTTTTGGTATATATTTGTACGTTTCAGGAATCTAGGTCCAAGTGCGTAAAAGTAGAGGAAATAAGCTATAAATGATGAAAAAGGACCAAACCGAGCAAACACGTCGGAGAAGGGATTAAATCTCAGAAATTGAAACTGAAGATTGGCGATCGATCTTGGATTATCACCGATCGATCGCGCGTTTACGAAATTGAGCAACAGAAATTCAGTTTTGGCGATCGATCGCCACTTCTCGCCGATCGACCCCGATCGATCGCGGCCATCCAGAACATTTTGGCTATCGATCGCCATGTTTCGCCGGTCGATCGCGGAGTTGAAGATTTTGAAAAATAAAAGGCAGAATGTTTTGCCGATCGATCGTCACTTCTCGCCGATCGATCGCCAGACGCGAAAAAATCGAGATTTTGTTTCTTTGTTGGATATTTTGTGTCCAAAACTTGATAAACTCTTCCACCAATATTTAAGGAGATGTCTTGGACGTTTTTGGGGGACTTTGGCTCGGAATTTACCGTGCAACATTCGCCTCCATCATACTCCATCCCCATCCATCATCCATACCATCACAACCATTGAAGCAGAAGACAATCCGGGAGAGACGGGACGATGCAGCAGCGCATGGAGTCATCTTCTAGTGTTATTTAGTATTTTAAACTTTGTTCTTCTTTTATTTTTAGATTCTTAATGTTTAATTTGTTGAAAAACATAATTTTACATTATTATTTGATGACAATAGTTGGCTAAGTTTTGTTGTCAAGACTTAAGGGATCGCATGTTTTGAACTCATAATTTAATTTTAAGGTTTTTAATCGATTCTTATAATTCTTTGTGCATAATTTATTGTTGTTCATGGTTTTGAGGATTGATTACCCTTGAATGTTTATTTATTGCGATTGAATTGACCATATGATATTGCAATACGATATAATAAATTAGGCCGTGAGTTTAGATTGAGACTGACCAAGTAAAATTGAACACACGTGTGATAGCAATAGATTTACCAAAACTCGTCATCTTAGAACGTTTGAATTTAAATCTTACTTATAGGCGAATTGTGGGGGATTACATGGGTGAACGTAGTCTTGATAATTGTCTCTACTGATTTATATTCTCTTTACTACTCGTTGGGTTGAATTTCGTGTCATTAGTCAAATTAGTATAATTTCCACCACTAATTATCGTAGGCTAAATATAGTTAAACTAGTTGAGTTTGATACTTATTTTCTAGTCCCCTTGGGTTCGACAATATTTTCTTAAAATCTACTATACTATTGACACCGCGCACTTGCGGTATAATCGATCACTCAATTATTCGAGGATGCTCAAATTCCCTTGATTCTTCATCATGAGTAAGATCATTCCCCCAAACTTTGTCGATGGAGTGGTCATCATCATGTCACCAAACTGGATTCGTCACACTTTTATTTGTAAATCTCGTATCTTCCTCTTGGTAGCTCGTTGAAATTGTTTCCATAATGTTCGCTACTTGCTACTCTAGGTGACGTATGGAGTTGGTTTGGCTCTCCATATTGCTCTCACATGATGTCATGAATCTTATTAATGTATCATCTAACTGAGTCGTGATGTATGCAGAACTATCTCTCCTCTCTTCATGATGTTCAAATGGTTGAGGTGTATCATGAGGATTGTAAGCTCTTTGTGAGACCCCGTTATCTCAAACATACTATTAGGTGCGATTAAGAGAACTAAACATTCATATGAATAAATCAGAGTTATATGTCGTGTTGATTAACCTGAGCTTAAGAGATTACAGTACCAAAAGTTTCAAAAAGGAATTTCACAAATTCCTACAAAAGGTACTACACTATAGTTTACTCTACCACATGTAGAAGCTACACAAAATTTCTCTAACATGCTAATCCTGTAGCACTCCTTACAGCTCAGCTTTTCAACCCTGACCCTGGTTATCATCATCAAAAGCACCTACAAAGACAACCCCCAACACATGAGCATAACATAATTCATATTCAACATAATATGAATGTAAGGCGTAAATGCATAATCATAAAATACAAATCACTTCCTGTATTTCCATCGCATTTACAATGCCCATTGGTTGTCCATGTACCACAATTCATAATCAAAACACTATATGAATATATGGCTTCACCAATAAATGTCATGACATATCATCTCTTTTTCTTGAGTCAGTCATCATCAGTTATTTTAATGCTTCTTCGCTTTACAATCTCAAAACAAGCGGTATCTCATCCTCGCTTCTTCATACTAGCGGTATCTCATCCTCGCTTAGTATGGTATACCCCGCCTCCATGTGCAAGCGAGCCTCCCCCCTCCCGCTCCACATTTTTAGCGGTCAAGCGTAAGCATTAAAACCTTCACTGTGATCACCCCTGACTCGTGGAATACACCTCTTTATTCCACATCACAATATGCAACAACAATGCATAATATGCAACAACAATGCATAATAACATGTATAAACTCTTAATGCATCACATTGCATTCATCATGTGTCAAACAGACAAACATAAGTACATGTTACCGTTGGGATGCCCGTACGTCGCTTACGTACCTTTCCAAAATGTAGTGTGTGGTGGGACTCTATCCCCTGCGTTGTGTAGCCGCCTGTGAAGGCTCTACACCAGTGTACAACACAATATTAGATGCCAATTTATAGTCCAAAATAAAAAATCCAACAAAATATCAATTTTTCATAACTCTGCCTCTGGCGATCGATCGCTACCTCTTGGCGATCGATCGCCAGACTCCACTGTCCCATGGCGATCGATCGCGCCATCCATGGCGATCGATCGCGTGCCTTTGATTTTGGCTACTGGACGTCGGCGATCGATCGCCCCATTTGTGGCGATCGATCGCCACATGGTCTGTGCGCGACATTTTCCAGAATGCTCTGACACTGATTTTCATACCTTTCGTTCTAACATGTAAGACATACAAAATGCCCAAACAAACATGCTAGTAGCTACAATACACTACCCTGAGTGTATTCATATCAAATTTACACCCCAAACATAAGCCCACATGCATAAACGTCGACCATTCACACAAGTACTCAATCAACTTTTCTGGAAACAAGGCAACATAATGATTTCCAGATTTCTTGAGTACCTCATTTCGTGCTATTAAAACTACAACATATAACATAAAGCATGCTCAAACATGAAACGTCCTGGGCTTTACAAACTACCATGCATGTACTCAAATCGAAGGTTCACCCTAAAACCCATCTAACATGCATAATATCACCTCCTCAAAATCACTCCCAGTCCACATTTTCCAGAAAAACAGGGCATACTCCTACCCAGATTTCCGAACACCATACTTTACATGCTTATTTCCTCTACATAAAACATGTAATATACATAAGGAAAAATACTGAGAGCTTCATAACAACACCATGTAAGCATTTAAATCGAAGGTTTTAAGAAACCTAAGCTAACATGCCATTTTTCACACCAATAAAAGTATGAACTCAACAACTTAATTTCAAACCTAGAAATGGTTTCTCACCCCTTTTTGCTCCGATTTTTGGAAGTTTTCCAAGCAATAAAAATGGTGGATCTCCTCATTTTCTTCCTTATCAGATGTTGGACGAAAAATGGGAGAGGAATGGAGGAGTTCCAGCTATGGCAAGGTGGAGTGGGAGATGGGACAAGGGGCATAGTGCAAGCAGCTGGCAGCAGGGTATGGGTCAAGGGGGGTGGTTGAGTGGTGGGTTAAGTGATGTGTTATGTTTTGGTCCCGGTATTTAGCACGATGTATTAAAATATCCTCACATGATATTTTATAGTATTTTCTCAATAAAATACTTCAACTCCCATTTAATTATGCTTTACCAAAACAAACCACACACACCCCAAATAATCATGCCACAACCCCAAAATCCCAATATATAACACATGCACCCTCACATGCATTTCCCAAATATTATAAATTCAACACAAGAATTAATACCATAATTTTCACAACAATGATTAATGTTTAAATAACACCTAATCATTTCGGGGATATCACAATACTCCCATACTTATAAGATTTCGTCCTCGAAATCAGCATGCTTACCAACATGAAGTAAAACAAAACATAAACGCATACCAGAAAACAGCTCTGGATAGTGCTGCACCATGTGTCGCTCTGTCTCCCACGTGGCCTCCTCGACACCCCTACGATCCCACTGAACCTTGATCATAGGAATAACTTTGTTTCTCAGCCTGCGATCTGCCCTATCCAAAATCCTGATAGGCCGCTCAACATAGGAAACATCTGACTCAATCTGAACCTCAGAAGGCTGCAACACATGAGAAGGATCTGGCTCGTACTTCCGCAACATAGACACATGAAATACATCGTGAATGCCAGACAGAGAGGGCGGTAAAGCTAACCGGTAAGCCAGAGTACCCACACGCTGCAAGATCTCGTACGGTCCCACATATCTCGGGGATAACTTCCCCCGCATACCAAACCGTACCACACCCCTGAAGGGTGAGATCTTCAGAAAGACTCTGTCGCCCAACTGAAACTCCAACGGTCTTCGCCGCTGATTGGCATACGCTGCCTGTCTGTCCTGAGCTGCCTTCATCTTTTGTCTTATCATTTTTACCTTTTCTTCCATTTCCCGGATCAAATCTGGTCCTCCGACTGATTGGCGATCCACGTCATCCCAACACAAGGGTGACCTACAACGCCTACCATAGAGGGCCTCGAAAGGAGCCATCTGTATACTTGCCTGGTAGCTATTGTTGTAAGAGAACTCCACCAAGGCTATCGAGTCCTGCCATGAAGTGTCGAACTCCAGCACACAAGCCCTCAACATATCTTCGAGCGTCTGTATTGTACGCTCGGTCTGTCCGTCCGTCTGAGGATGATAGGCTGTGCTCAACCTCAACTCTGTACCTAGAGCTGACTGAAGACCCTCCCAAAAGTGAGATGTAAACCGCGGATCTCGATCAGACACAATCAAAACAGGGATCCCATGCAGTCTCACCACATCTCTGATATATAACTGTGCCATCCTCAAGTACGTGAAGGTCATACAGTAGGGAATGAAATGAGCACTCTTAGTCAATCTGTCGACGACTACCCATATAGCATCGAAACCCGAAACAGTCCTTGGTAAGTGGGTCACGAAGTCCATGGATATGTGCTCCCACTTCCACCGTGGTATCTCCAAGCTCCTTAGCTCACCTCCAGGCCTCTGCCTCTCAGCCTTCACCTGTTGACAGATCAAACATCTCTTGACGAATGAGGTGACATCTTGTTTCATACGCCTCCACCAGAACTGGCTGCGTAGATCCTTATACATCTTCTTACCGCCCGGGTGGACACTCATCCTGCTGCAATGAGCTCGCTGTAATATACCCTGACGCAACTCGGGTGTATCTGGAACCACCCATCTGTCGCCAAGTCTCAGAGAACCGTCCTCAGCCACTTTTAATCTCGACGGCTGACCTGAATGAACCACTGACATCCATCTCTGAACCTCTGCATCGGTCCCCTGAGCCTTCCTGATGTGATCATAAATAACAGGCTCAGCTAACAAGGTCAAAACCTGTACTGGTGAAGTAGACACATCATAATCAAATCCCAAATGGCAGTATGAGCCCAACATAGCTGATAGACACATGGCATCCTCTGCTGTGCTCCTCACCTTCCGACTCAAAGCGTCGGCTGTCAAGTTTGCTTTCCCGGGATGGTATAGGATTTCACAATCATAATCCTTCAGCAGATCCATCCATCTCCTCTGCCTCATGTTCAGCTCAGCCTGTGTAAACAAGAACTTCAGGATTTTGTGATCAGTGAAGATGGTGAATGAGGTACCATATAAGTAGTGTCGCCATATCTTCAAGGCGAACACTATAGCTGCTAGCTCCAGATCATGGAGCGGATACCTCGTCTCATGTGGCTTCAATTGTCTCGAAGCGTAAGCCACAACGTGCTTATCCTGCATCAGCACACATCCTAAACCCTGAAGCGATGCGTCGGTATAGAGAACGAACCCTTTGTTCTCCCTGGGAATCACCAAAACTGGCGCTGAAGTCAATCTGTGCTTCAATTCCTGGAAGCTCTGCCCACAAGTTTCCGACCAAAGGAATGGAACTCCCTTCTGAGTCAGCTGTGTAAGTGGTTTGGCGATCTTTGAGAAACCCTCGACGAAACGTCGGTAATAGCCAGCCAGACCAAGAAAACTTCGAATTTCACTGACTGAAGTAGGGGCAGACCAATCCATAACTGCCTCTATCTTCCTCGGGTCTACTGATATCCCCTCTCGTGATATGATATGGCCCAAAAATGATACACTGCTCAGCCAAAACTCACACTTGCTGAGTTTGGCGTACAACTGATGATCTCTGAGAATCTGAAGTACTGTCCTCAAATGATTGGCATGTTCCTCCTCACTCCTTGAGTAGACGAGGATGTCATCAATGAATACGATCACAAACTGATCGAGGTACTCCTGAAATACTCTGTTCATCAGGCTCATAAAAAATGCAGGTGCATTTGTCACTCCGAATGGCATCACTAAGAACTCGTAGTGCCCATACCGAGTTCTAAAAGCCGTCTTTTGGACATCGCCAGCTCTAACCCGCACTTGATGATAGCCTGACCTCAAGTCTATCTTTGAGTACACCTCTGTACCCTGAAGCTGATCGAACAGGTCATCAATCCTCGGAAGTGGATACCTGTTCTTCACTGTGGCCTTGTTCAGTTGCCTGTAGTCAATGCACAGAAGCATTGAACCATCCTTCTTTTTCACGAACAATACTAGTGCACCCCAAGGCGATACACTAGGACGAATGTATCCCTTGTCGAGGAGCTCCTGTAACTGTACCTTAAGTTCTCTCAGCTCTGCCGGTGCCATCCTGTACGGGGCACGAGAAATAGCAGAAGTCCCTGGCAGCAGCTCAATGGCGAACTCAACATCCCTGATAGGCGGAAACCCCGGAATCTCATCTGGGAACACATCAATGAATTCCGCCACAACTGGAATGTCCTCGGCTCTCACTTCCTTTTCGTCCGATGCATCCATGGCATAAATAAGGTACCCAGTGTGGCCACGTTCTAATAACCGTGACATCTTAACCGCTGAGATCACTGGAATCCTTGGACGAGAGCCGTCCCCATAAAAAGTCCACTGGAACCCCTGATCAGATAGAAAACGTACCATCCTCTGTCGGCAGTCTACCACAGCTCGGTATCTGCTCAACACATCAATGCCGATAATACAGTCAAAGTCTGCCATCTCTAACTGAATCAGATCGGCCCTCAGATCATTGCCCTCAAAATAAATGAGGCAATCAGATAACAGTCGGTCCGCAATCACATGCTTTCCCGTGGGTGTCGAGACCATGAGAGGCGTGGGTAACAGAGACGAGCACAAGCGGTGTCTCTCCACAAAAGCAACAGATACAAAAGAATGAGAAGCACCTGTATCTATCAAAATAAATGCAGGGTACGTAAATAAATGACACGTACCAGCAATGACCTCCTCCGGGGCTGCCTCAGCCTGCTCCCTAGTCAGTGCATACACTTGTCCCTGCGGTGGTCCTGTCGCCTGACCTCCCTGCGGTCGAGGCACAAACTGCTGCCTCGGTGGTGCCGTCCTAGCATCAAATCTTGGCCTATTCGGCCCTGAGTCTGCCTGACTTGCCCGATTGGGGCAATTCCGAGCTAAGTGGCCCACCTTGCCACAAACATAACAGCCTCGGCAGTCACGTGACAAGTGAAATCCTCCACAGCGGTCACACCTGCCCCCTCCTGCCTTACTCCCCTGTGTAGGTCCTCGATTGTTCTGCTTCTGACCCTGAGATTTCTTCCCGCTAAATCTGGAAGATGATGAGGCTCCACGAGCCTTGAACTGATCCCCTCGTGGTTTCAAACTATCAGTAACAGGCCTCTGTGGTGGTACGAAAGGGGGTACAACATCCTTATATGCTCCCACTGCAATCTCTGCCAGCTCTGCCCTAGTCAGGGCGTCATCAAAAGAGCTGGGGTTGTTGGAAACAACCCGATCAAACAATTCTGGCCTCAGTCCCTTCAGGAAATGCCTCATCTTCGCATGGCTGCTCACAACGATATGGGGGACATACCTCAACAGTGAGGAATACTGCAAAGCAAAGTCTGAAACTGACATGTTGCCCTGCTTCAAATTAGTGAACTCGTCCTCCTTTACTTGTCTAGCAGCTGCAGAAAAATACCGGTTAAGAAACCAGGTCCTGAATACAGTCCAGTCCACTACCATACCTTGAGCCCTTAGCTCCATCACAGTGGTCTTCCACCACATAGAAGGATTCTTCGCCATCTGAAACTCGGCTAACCTCAGCCATGCGGTACGTGCACAGGGCGCAGTCACAAGTATCTGCTCTATCCGTTCTAGCCACTCTTCGGCCCCTTCTCCAGACTCGGTCCCCTCAAACATGGGTGGACGAAAGTTCAGAAACTGTGTCAAACTGAGCTCCCCTGGTAATAACATCTGTGCACTGGGCTCCACTCCTACAGCAGGTGGCGGTAAAGGATTCATATGAGCAACACTAGCATTCATACTGCCCATATCCCCTACCTCTTCATTGAGGTTCTCCGGGTTAATAGCCGCCATGCTGCAACACAAGAGTTAACAACAATACCAAAAGCAGTTCATAATATAAGCCGTTAGATAACAAGAGTATCATATTCAAAGCATGTTAGTATAACACTTATACAAAAATATGCATCACATGCATAACATGCCCAACAATGAATACCTAACTAACTTGTCTCTAAAGGCTACACTTCACTCTTCCCTGGTTATCTAACCACTGCTCTGATACCACTAAATGTGAGACCCCGTTATCTCAAACATACTAATAGGTGCGATTAAGAGAACTAAACATTCATATGAATAAATCAGAGTAATATGTCGTGTTGATTAACCTGAGCTTAAGAGATTACAGTACCAAAAGTTTCAAAAAGGAATTTCACAAATTCCTACAAAAGGTACTACACTATAGTCTTACTCTACCACATGTAGAAGCTACACAAAATTTCTATAACATGCTAATCCTGTAGCACTCCTTACAGCTCAGCTTTTCAACCCTGACCCTGGTTCTCATCATCAAAAGCACCTACAAAGACAACCCCCAACACATGAGCATAACATAATTCATATTCAACATAATATGAATGTAAGGCGTAAATGCATAATCATAAAATACAAATCACTTCCTGTATTTCCATCGCATTTACAATGCCCATTGGTTGTCCATGTACCACAATTCATAATCAAAACACTATATGAATATATGGCTTCACCAATAAATGTCATGACATATCATCTCTTTTTCTTGAGTCAGTCATCATCAGTTATTTTAATGCTTCTTCGCTTTACAATCTCAAAACAAGCGGTATCTCATTCTCGCTTCTTCATACTAGCGGTATCTCATCCTCGCTTAGTATGGTATACCTCGCCTCCATGTGCAAGCGAGCCTCCCCCCTCCCACTCCACATTTTTAGCGGTCAAGCGTAAGCATTAAAACCTTCACTGTGATCACCCCTGACTCGTGGAATACACCTCTTTATTCCACATCACAATATGCAACAACAATGCATAATATGCAACAACAATGCATAATAACATGTATCAACTCTTAATGCATCACATTGCATTCATCATGTGTCAAACAGACAAACATAAGTACATGTTACCGTTGGGATGCCCGTACGTCGCTTACGTACCTTTCCAAAATGTAGTGTGTGGTGGGACTCTATCCCCTGCGTTGTGTAGCCGCCTGTGAAGGCTCTACACCAGTGTACAACACAATATTAGATGCCAATTTATAGTCCAAAATCAAAAATCCAACAAAATATCAATTTTTCATAACTCTGCCTCTAGCGATCGATCGCTACCTCTTGGCGATCGATCGCCAGACTCCACTGTCCCATGGCGATCGATCGCGCCATCCATGGCGATCGATCGCGTGCCTTTGATTTTGGCTACTGGACGTCGGCGATCGATCGCCCCATTTGTGGCGATCGATCGCCACATGGTCTGTGCGCGACATTTTCCAGAATGCTCTAACACTGATTTTCATACCTTTCGTTCTAACATGTAAGACATACAAAATGCCCAAACAAACATGCTAGTAGCTACAATACACTACCCTGAGTGTATTCATATCAAATTTACACCCCAAACATAAGCCCACATGCATAAACGTCGATCATTCACACAAGTACTCAATCAACTTTTCTGGAAACAGGGCAACATAATCATTTCCAGATTTCTTGAGTACCTCATTTCATGCTATTAAAACTACAACATATAACATAAAGCATGCTCAAACATGAAACGTCCTGGGCTTTACAAACTACCATGCATGTACTCAAATCGAAGGTTCACCCTAAAACCCATCTAACATGCATAATATCACCTCCTCAAAATCACTCCCAGTCCACATTTTCCAGAAAAACAGGGCATACTCCTACCCAGATTTCCGAACACCATACTTTACATGCTTATTTCCTCTACATAAAACATGTAATATACATAAGGAAAAATACTGAGAGCTTCATAACAACACCATGTAAGCATTTAAATCGAAGGTTTTAAGAAACCTAAGCTAACATGCCATTTTTCACACCAATAAAAGTATGAACTCAACAACTTAATTTCAAACCTAGAAATGGTTTCTCACCCCTTTTTGCTCCGATTTTTGGAAGTTTTCCAAGCAATAAAAATGGTGGATCTCCTCATTTTCTTCCTTATCAGATGTTGGACGAAAAATGGGAGAGGAATGGAGGAGTTCCAGCTATGGCAAGGTGGAGTGGGAGATGGGACAAGGGGCATGTGCAAGCAGCTGGCAGCAGGGTATGGGTCAAGGGGGGTGGTTGAGTGGTGGGTTAAGTGATGTGTTATGTTTTGGTCCCGGTATTTAGCACGATGTATTAAAATATCCTCACATGATATTTTATAGTATTTTCTCAATAAAATACTTCAACTCCCATTTAATTATGCTTTACCAAAACAAACCACACACACCCCAAATAATCATGCCACAACCCCAAAATCCCAATATATAACACATGCACCCTCACATGCATTTCCCAAATATTATCAATTCAACACAAGAATTAATACCATAATTTTCACAACAATGATTAATGTTTAAATAACACCTAATCATTTCGGGGATATCACACTATTCGTACCGTATTATTAAAAATCATGTTTAACTCTCAATCATTATGTGATTATCGTACGATATTAATCATATACTTGAGAATGAACAAGATTAGCACTGAAGTGAAATATGTACGTTACTAGTAATCATATTACTAAAATTATATCTGTATTATAAACATTACCCAATTCTTCTGCGTGAACCATATAAGTGAAAATATAAAATCTATATTTTATATTAGTACGTACATAAATATTTGGACAGATGAAGTACACTATGCATTTTATGGTTCCCTAAGATAATAGAATTGTATGAACAAACACCACCTCCTTTTATGTGTAATATTGATATAATTATATATATAGATACATAAGGAGTGTGAAGATGATATCTTTTATTTAGCAATCTGGATATGTGTACTTGAACGTTTTAACCTCTTTTATGTATCTTCTTAAGATAATAATAATAAATAATGGCAACCGCCTTACTTGATATGGATCAGCTGATTGAAGTTATAACCATTTCTTTCCTTGGTCACATGACACTGTAGTAGTGAGACATGTGATGTTTCTGGGGTATGATTTACTTGTCATTACTTGCTACATATGTGACTATATGACAATTGGACTGTAGTATGTGATTACATGATACATTGAACTGCATGATATATGATGACATGATATATTGAGCTGCATCACATGAGATTATTATATTGCTTGATGCATTGACACACATGGACATTGGGCACATCATGTTGATCCTATCGATTCTTTCGTTGATACCTATATCATTTCGTTGGTATCTGTGTTGCGTATCTGGGGATGATAGGCACGCCGATGGCTCGGCGGAGAGAGTGAGCTGAGAGATGTCGTAGCGACGAGTATGCCGACATCGCCCAGACTCGAGGGATGATAGACGGCCGATGGCTCGACTAAGAGAGATTTCGTAGCGACGAGTGTGTTGACGCCCTAGCTCGAGCTTGATGTTGATTGATGATCTTTTCCCCTGGACTCCTGAGAGCTTGATATTGGAGATGTGATACCCCTCATATGCATTTGCATTCATGCACAACATGCATTGCATGATACTTTATCGTTCATTGTGATTTTACTTGTTTCTCATACCGGGGTTACTGAACCCCATTCGTGGCAGCTATCATGCCTTTGTTGTATGAGCATGACAGGTGATACATATGGACGTATTGCGGATGCTCGAGAGGATCATCGATGAATACCAGAGCTCCTTGAGAACGAGCTCAGGTTCATGTTTTACGTTTTGTGTCCCAGGTCTTGTAAACATTTTAAAAAAATGGTTAAATGCCCCGAGTATTATTATGTACGTTGAAGTATTACCGAATTTTGAGACTTTATCGATGTTGAATGATGAATGCTGTGATATATGTGAACGGGTAATACATAATTTCAGTATTAACGTTATATATGTAAAAGCGAAACAAATATTTTTAGGGCCATTTGACTAGAAATTTGAAACTAATCTTCCCCTATTTACGTAAATTAATCATTGTGTGATAATTAAACAACTGATTTGGATCGGGCCCTCACAAACGGTTCGTCAAAACTTGCTCGCGAACTTTTCAAAATTTTCCCGGTAGCATCCATCAATATTATAGTTGAAGAATCCCAATGTGGTTATCTTCCATCTACTAACATAAATTTGGATGGCATGAGATAATGGCAAGGAAATCCCCTAGTCCTTCACAATCAACAAAAAGACCCGGTTGTTGGTTTTTCAAAGATCGGGGTGATTATAGTTGTATGGTCCGAGGATGAGTTATTATAGGTTTTTGTTCTAAGATTGAGTCCAAAACCGACTTATGGTTGGATTTTTATTCGTGACGAGATTTGGTGATGACATTCGGTTCGAAATTTATGAATTTTATATATTTCAACATTTATGTTGTTTATATTATTTATATAATTTGTTGATTACATTTACTGGTTTATAAAATATTTTATTATTAATATTAACACTTTAAAATAAGAATTACTAATACTGTTATATATAATCTTTACATTTTTTTGCAAAGGAAATTACTTTATTATTATTATTTTTAATTTTGGGTGTAAAGGCCTTATCTTCTCTCCCACAAGAAGGAATCATCGTCTTCATGGAATCAGCGGTATCTTTCTCGGCTACCAAAATGTTTTCCCACTCCTCTCTTCAACTTCACGCTAGCATCTGCTTCCCTTTCCTCTCCTCTTCGTCCCCATTTCGCCGTGGTTTCAATTTCATCCCCAAATTACGAGGCCAACCCACCCGCCAAATATGCGCCTCCATCACTGCCAAGCCTTCGTCGGAACTCCGAAAGAAGCCCGAAAGTTCGGAGTTTGATCACAAGCTTAACGCCCTTCGCGAACTCTTCTCCAGGCCTAACATTAATATCGATGCCTATATTATTCCTTCCCAGGATGCTCATCAGGTATGCGGCAACTTTGGTACTGTCCTTCAACACTTTCGCTCGATCTATCCTGAGAATTTGGATTTTTTTGTTGTTACGAGAAATTTAACTGTCGCAGTGGTGGGGTATTGTGAAATTTGTGCGTAATTCAAATTTATGTTAGCTGTATGTATGAGATGCATCATCTGTCAAGGCTCTTTGTTATTTAGGTGTTATTATTATTATTATTATTATTATTATTTTGCTTATAGTCAGTGGTGTTACTCAAGGTGGCAAGCATTTCGTTGTTTGAAAAGATCAAATACATGACAGGACGATTTGTTTAGCTCTTTCACTGCCTTTGGATTGTAGGGACAATTTTGTTGAGCATATATATATATATTTCCAAAATGTCGAAACACTAGAACTTGCCTACTGTTTGGCTTCATTTTCTGAAACTCATATCTCATTCTTAAAATAAACTAAATATTATCTATCATTTAAATTTAAATAAAAGTAATGTAAAATTTTGAAATACCTCAGTCGAATCATTATTCACACAAATATCAATTAAAATATTAATTAAATAATATGGACTGGATAAAATTTTAAATAATTTGACATATACAGGAAAAAATATTTCTTCAAAAAATAATTCGAATCATAAATTATTTCTCCAAAACATTCCCAGACAACGTAAAAAAACCAAACATTTCATTGTGGTCTTGTAAACACCTCACAGTGTGTCCACCATATGTTTTAGTCACAACATCATTCATGGAAAAAATAATCAGCTTATTTTGGTTCTATGCTGTGTAATCGTGGTTGCGGTTGGATTTTCTGACATCCAATTTCTTAATTTCAGAGTGAGTTTATTGCGGAATGTTATGCAAGGAGATCATACATATCAGGTTTTACTGGTAGCGCAGGCACCGCTATTGTAACGAAAGATAAAGCAGCTCTTTGGACTGATGGACGTTACTTCCTTCAGGTTTGGCATGTGCATGACTAGGTCATCTATTCCAGTTATTTTTTTTTTTTTGATCGGGCAAATAAAATATATAAATAATATGTACCAGAGTACACGAAAAAGTCTTAAGGCTTACACAACCGAAAAGACTGAAAAAAGCTAAAAACTAAAGAGTTAATATAAGATAAAACTAATTGGTTCTCCTATCCAATCCGAAAAAGAGTAACTGAAAGACTCCTTTGATCTGTTCTTGATCCAAAACCAGCTCCTGAATTGAATTAGATCCACCACCGAGGCTCCCTCTTCAACTGTGCTTCTAAATATTAGTCTGTTTCTCTATAGCCAAATAGACCAAATAACCGTCTGCCAAATTGTTAACCATGCTTTTAAACCCTTTGAGTGTGTCCATAGTCCTCTGTGTTGAATAATATGCTCTTTGGGTTCATTAGACAAAACAACCGACATTCCCAACCAAGCATAGCACTGCATCCAAACTGAATGAGACTTCTTACATAGGAAAAACAAATGTTCCATTGACTCTTCATCCTCCTGGCAGAAATCACAAAGGTCCAATATCGGTCCCGTTCTGATATTCCTGTTGCGCAAATTAACCTTCGTTGGAATACGATCCTTAAAAATCTTCCAAATCAAGGCTTTTACTTTGTTAGGAGAGTAACTATTCCAATTTGTCTGATAAGCTGGAGAGCAATCGAGCGTTGAGTTGGCATCCTGCAAGGAATAATAAGCCGATGCGACAGAGTAATTTCCTTTGACTTCGTGCTTCCATCTCCATTCGTCGTTTTTGCCCTGCATCATGGTGATCCTGTTGATAGAAGATAATAAATTTGCAAATAATACATGTTCCCAAGAAAATAACCCTCGTCTCCAATCCCAAATCCACGACCAAACCCCCTCCTCCCAAAACCCCATATCACTAATGAAAATGTCTTTATCTCTAGCAATGTTAGCTAATCTAGGGAAAAGATTAAGTAAACTGTCATTTCCTGCCCAAACATCTTTCCAAAATCTAGTACGAGTCCCATCACCAACCCGTCTAACCAATCCCCCTGTAAACCAAACTAAGTCCTTATTGAAAATAGTTTTCCTAATGTCCTTCCACCAAAAAGAACACTGATTATGGTTAGAAGCCGCACTCAAACTACCCGTCAATGAATCCCAAGACAGAGGTCCATATTTGGATATCAGCACCCTTTTCCACAATGAATTCGACTCCCTTATTATATCCCATGCCCATTTTCCCATTAAAGCCATGTTGAAGTAATTCAAATTCCTCACCCCCAACCCTCCCATGACTTTAGATTTACAAACTTCTGACCATTTAACCCAAGCAATTTTTCTAGAACCCTCTCCTCCCCCCCAAAGAAAAGAAGTCTGCAAAGATTGTAATTTGGAAAGGATACACTTTGGAGCACGGAAGAAAGTGAGGTAGTAGATCGGTAGAGCGGAGAGCACATCATTGAGTAATATCATACGACCCCCTAAAGACAGACTCTTATCCTCCCAAGACGCCAGTCTTTTCCTGAATCTTTCGACCACCGGTTCCCAAAATAATTTCTTTCTCGAAGAAACCCCAATCGGTAAACCCAGGTATTTAAATGGCAAATTTCCAATATCGCAGTTCAAATAATGTGCTAGTTCTTCAACTGTTCTCAAATCAACATTTACTCCAATCAATTTACTCTTGTGAAAATTTATTTTGAGTCCAGATAGAAGCTCAAAAATACGAAGAATGGCCTTGAACACTGTCGCATTACTCATAGTCGCCGCACCCACAAACAGGGTATCATCCGCAAACTGTAAATGCGAAATCACGGTGTGGTCCCTACCCACTTTGATTGCATCTAGCAATCCGATTTCCACAGCCTTGTTTACCATTATACTCAAAGCCTCAGAGACGATAACAAAAAGGAACGGAGAAAGTGGATCCCCTTGACGCAAACCCCGTTGTAACCCAAATTCCTGAGAAGGGCTACCATTAACCAAAACCGAAGCTGTTGCACTAGAGATGCATTCCATGATCCATCGTCTCCATTTTATATCAAAGTTCATCATCTTCATTATGTGACCAAGGAAGCTCCAGTTAACGGAGTCATAAGCTTTTTCAAAGTCAACTTTGAAAATCATTCATTTTCTCTTAGATTTCTTAAGATCATCAATTAACTCATTAATCACCACAACACCATCAATAATGTGACGTTGACCCACAAATGCTGATTGTGAAACAGAAATAACCTTATCAAGTACTCGAGAAAGTCTATTGGCTAAGACCTTGGCCAATACTTTATAAACACACCCTATCAACGCAATAGGTCTAAATTCTTCGATCCTTGTCGGATTATCTTTCTTAGGTATCAACACAATGAAAGATGGATTTCCCCCTTTGATTATCTTCCCATTGGTATGAAATTCCTTGAAAAATCTCACAAAATCCTCCCTTAAAATGTTCCAAAATTTCTTGATGAAGCAGAAATTGAAACCATCGGGTCCAGGACTTTTGTTGCTTTCACAATTCCATATTGCCATCCGGATTTCCTCTTCAGAAAATGGCATTGTGAGATTAATATTATCAGAGATGGTCATCTGATCAAATATGATGTCATTGATCTGAGGCGTGTCCCACATATCTTGGCCAAAGTGCTTCGCATAGTGAGATCGGATCCCCTCCTTTAAGCCATGTACCGTATCAGTCCAATTACCATCAATGAATAGGCCCAGTATTTCATTTCTTTTCCGCCGACGGTTTGCACACTTGTGAAAGAAGCTAGAGTTCACATCACCCTGTTGTATCCATCGAATTCTTGATTTCTGATAGAGTAATGTATCCTTTATTCTCATTGCATCCTTAAATTTAATAATTTCTGTCCTGTGAGAATTTTGCTCATCCTCTGTTAACTCCCTCTGATCCACAATACAATCCCATTCTTGAATTTTGCATTTAGTGACCTCAATATTTTTATCCATCAACCCAAACACCTCTCTATTCCAGATCTTGAGGCCATTTTTCATGGATTTAAACTTTTCTTTGAGAATAAACCCACCCCACCCACGGATATTATAATTTTTCCATTCCTTTTCCACAAAGGCTTGGTATTCACTGTTCTGTTGCCAAGAGTCCAACACTCTGAATGGCTTAGGACCCCATTCCACAACATGATTTTTGAGCAAGATTGCACAATGATCGGATGATGTTCTTTGTAACCCCCATTGGGTTGAATTAGGCCACTCTGTAAGCCACGTCGGTGATATAAGAAATCTGTCAAGACGGCTAACACACGTACCATCTGGTCTATACCACGTGTATTTCCTTCCAATCAATGGTAGATCAATAAGCCCTGTTTTGTTGATAAAAGCATCAAATTCAGAGTCGTGTTGAGAAAACTGATTTGAACTTCTGCCCCTTCTTTCTTTGTTATGCCTTATTGCATTAAAGTCTCCGCACACACACCACCTCGAATCTTGAGACTGATCTATATTGTTGTATATAGTTTCCCAGAGAACTCTTTTGGAGACTATATCACCTGACGAGTAAACGTTGGTGATATTACAACTAATTTTTGCTTGTCCCCAAAATCCTACAACCCCCAATAATCCTTTCCTCACCCCAACATCTTTCCATTTGGAATGCCGAATTTTTCCAAATGCAAAGTAATCCACCGGCTGTCCCCATGGCTCCTTTAAAGACCCAATTAAAATCATCATCAGTCCAAATAGATTTGCAAAAATCTCTAGTGATCATATCAATCTTTGTTTCTTGCAAACAAAGAAAATCAATCCCCTCCTTCGAAATAAATTCCCTTAATTCCCTCCTTTTACCCCTGCCCCCTAATCCTCTTATATTGTAACTTACGATCTTCATTGACGACCAATGTCATCCCCAACTGCATCAACACGTCCGACTTTAGAAGAAATGGCTGTCATATCTCGTCTCTCCATTGCCATTAATTGATTAATGATTTCTTTGTCTTTGCCTTTGCCAATAATCCCAAGTTTCTGACCAATACTCCATAATTCCATTGCTGCCCCAATGAGGTAATCCTCCATCTGATTTTGTTGTCCATGCTGATTGGGTTTTCCGTCCACACAGTAAGATGATTTGGGGCTATGGGACTTAAATAGCTTTTTCCTTTGATAAGTTTTTCCAAACTTCCTTTCCATTGCCTCCTCTGTCTCCTTCATACCACTTCTGCAAGAATTTGTACCTTTATTGGTTGTATTCTCCAAATTTTTTTGAATGTTGCGAGGTGATTCATGAGGTGATTGTTCTGCCCCATCTTTATTCTCGTTAAATGAGGTGTTGATCAGAAAATCTTGCAAACCCAAATTCACCGCACTCTCCTTACAAATACCGTCGGTCTGCTTCCCATCATTTGAAATAACATCAAACTCTGATAATTGATCAGCCCCAATATCAGTTTCCATAAACCTTCCACAATCATTCTGACCCTGAATCTCATTAACCTTCATATCTGTTTCTTCCCAAAGTGTTTCTGGTACAATGTCATTTGAATACTCTGATTCAGAACTGCTCAAGGACTGATACGATATATTCTGCTTTTTCTGACCCGACCTTCCTTGATTTACCATTATCATTCTGACTATCCGCTGAAAATTGAGTCGACGTATCTTCCATAAGACGTATGGGGTAAATTCCACCATCTATTTCAGCATGGACCATCTTATTGATAAATGACAGTGATGTGGTGGAAATCAAGAATCGCCCACAGTCTAAATCTCTCCCTGCTCAAAGTTTCTTTACTGACCTCAAGTAAGATACCAATTGAGGTTGCTAGACTGTTGAAGAATCTCAGATTCCAAGCCTGTGGAGGGATGCCTAAACAGTTGATCCACACCTCGCGCTTTGGATAGCAAACCTCTTTGTCCCACATTCTGATTTCAGTAAACCAATTGCCCAACCATTCATTATCCTCCTTGAATAATTTCTCCAAATTCTCCTTCTTATCATCCTGTAGAAGAACCATCGATCCTCCCATATGGATGATTCTTATACTATCAAAACCATTATTCCAGATTGCTTGTTGAGCCAACATTCTATCCTCTGAAGTATGTAGTTGTCCCAGAATGCATCCCTCAATCCAATCTCTATCTTCCTGATTAGTTTTAAAGATCAGATTCTGGCCTTGAAGATGCTGGCTTCCTTGATGATTCATAATCTGAGCCTGATTTTCCTTTCTGAGAATGTCTGCATAGGAGGAGCCATTGAAAGTTCCCAGCTTACCATTCTCTATGATGTTGTGCTTGCGTCTTTGATTAACCATTTCTGAAGTTCTGTCAAACCTGGGTCGATTAGCTCTTAACTTATAGGATCCAATCCATATCTGATTTAATCCATCCAGAATTTTCTGAATCTCCACATTACCCTGGAATCGGACAAACCCAAACTTCTTCCCTCTGATATCCCTTTTGGACGGTACAAAGACCTCCTTGACATTCCCCAGCTTCTGAAAAGTTTTACGCATTTCAGAGGTGTGCCATTCTGCTTTGAAGTTATTGAAGAAGAAAGGAACCGAGTTTTCATTGAATCGCCTCTGGAATTCTGGTAATTTTCGCTGCCTATACTGCGCTTCTCTGTCCCCTGGAGGTTGTCTGACGTTACCACGGCCGTGCTCCCACTCTACCGATCTGTCTGGAGGCTTAGGGTTGGCTCGCTCTCTCTCGGAAAAGCTTGGGATGTGGTAAGGGTTCATGGGTCCATCCTGAGGTTGTGTGCGCGCCGGAGAAGAATGTGCCTCGGCGGAACTGCGCGACTGGAAATGTGACGCCGGGTTGTGTGGGTTGGGCTGCGAAAATACGCGGCGGCTAGGGTTTGGGTGGGGGAAATTTATTGCCTCTCCTCTCACTCTTTCTCTCACTAGGTTTACTCGCTCCATATTCATTTGTTTGAAATAATTTTGTGACTAGAGAAAAATTCATCTATTCCAGTTATATGTCAGAATATGATTAACTGGTGATTTTTTATGGGATTTGCTTATGACTTACTCTTTTCCGCTAACAGGCTGAGCAGCAGTTAACATCAGGCTGGATTCTTATGAGAGCTGGTAATCTTGGAGTACCCACGACAAGTGAGTGGCTTAATAATGTCCTGGATCCTGGTTGCAGAATTGGAATTGATCCTGTAAGTAATATCTTTTGTTTTGTTCAGTATCGTAGCAAATGACTTTCAATTCCTTGCATCCAATATTTTTAGGGCTTCCAAAATTGATTGGACTAGAAAAGTTCATGTCAGTACGTAATATAATTAAAAATTGCATTTCATTTCATTGTATTTCAAGTATTCAAAGTTTCATAATCTCCGCTGATTAGTGCTGATTTTGGTCCTGTTTCCCCTTCTGCTGTGGCCTTCCCCAAATTCAGAAAACTTGCTTAACTTACTCAGAAAATTTAAGCAGCTATATACACAATTATTTAACAAGGGGAATAAAATATTTTTTTTATATTTCTAAAAAATGATTTTTTTAAGTTTCAATCAAAAACATATTTGTCTGGTTATTGAACAACTCATTTCAGCATCCTTATTAACAGTATTGCTACTTGCTGGCATTGCCATTTCAGTATTCATTTTCTTATATGTGCTTACAACTCTTCCCTCTTTTGTTGTCTTGACCACTGAGCGTGTCAATCTCTGTCTCGTTCTTTCTTCCATTGCATCCATCTAATCCCGCCTTTGTTTTTGTGAAGAGAGCAGTTCCTGTTTTCTTCGAATGCTGCCGATGAACTGAAGGAGGCCTTATCCGAAAAGAATCACGGGTTGGTCTACTTATATGATATCAATCTTGTGGATGAGATATGGAAACTGTCCAGGCCACAGCCACCAAAGAAACATATCAGAGTGCATGACCTGAAATATGCCGGTCAAGATGTGTCGTCTAAGCTGTATTCTTTGAGGGCAGAGCTAAATGATGCTGGTTCATCCGCAATTGTTATCTCAATGCTGGATGAGATAGCATGGTTGTTGAACTTGGTAGTTAGCTAGCCTGCTTTCTTGAATCTTTACTGACCTGGTTTATGAAAGTAGGTTAACTACCATTCCTGCTTTTTTTGCTCCTTAAAAAAAAGAGGAAAAATACTTAAAAGTGTAATTAACCTACGTGGCTCGTCATGTTACCAATAATTTAGCCTCAAAAAATATAAAAAAAAACATAATAACATAATGCAATGTTGTTTTGTGTATGTCAAATCATATTGTGGGTCCTACATTTGAGAAATACCACCAGGATCCCATAAATAGGCAGGAAGTGTTGTGGGTTGAGATTAGGTTAAGAGGGTGATCATTTTCAGATACAGTTCCATGCCGGGAAGAAAATATTTATTTCCTAATGTATTCTTTACTAAATAAAAACAACAGCACCCATTTAATTATATTTGTTTTACGTGAGGCTGTTTTGAAATTAAAATGTAAGGGAAGAATTTTACAAACTTTGTATTTATATTTTTGTCAAGTAGATTCCATTTTAGGAGACATTATCCTGTTATAAAATTCTCATTAGTTAAATAATTATATCATCAAAATTCATTTGAGTGATTTGAGGATATATTTAAAATTCGAATCTTTATTATTTTTATGCTACATAAATCTATTAGGACTTTTCCTTGTGATTTTCTTTCGATGAAGACTCCAGTGATTTAGTGAGAAATTATTTGAGGTTCTTACTATTGTCTCCTCCCCATGATTAACATATTACTTTTGTTAACAGAGAGGTAGTGATGTGCCACATTCACCAGTCATGTATGCCTACTTGGTTGTGGAGATTGATGAAGCAAAATTATTTATTGATGATGCCAAAATTACCCCAGAAGCGATGAAGTATTTGAAGAATTCTGGAATAGAATTGAGACCATATGAATCCATTCTTGCAGAAGTTGAAAGGTATTTCAGAAGCCTCAAGTTCACATTGGAGTAAACCTATGTTGCTACATTTCGTTGTTGACTTTCATGGTTTGAAGATTTTTACAGACGTATTCAGTAGAGGGTTTACTGAAACTAAAAATTGGAAGAAACTCACATGAGGGACTATTGTCATCACAAAGGCAACATCAACAAAAATTGGAGGACTGAACTGTTGGTTCTAAGGTTTTATGTCTAAAAGAGAGTATATTCACACCATCACTTTTCCATAATAACAAAATTGATTTTATCATCAGATCATGAACTGAAGAAAGGTGCAACTCTGCTTAAATTTGTAAAAGTTGATATTGGCGCTAACAGAGAGATAGATGTGAACGTCTTTTTCTTTTATTGATGATGATAATCTGTACTAGGTTACAAGGTTTAAATAGAACAAATGATACAGAATCAAATCTCTATATGCAAGGGAACTTCCTAATCTAGATCTAAACAAATCAAATCAAATCATAACAATATTATTTTCCATAATTCCTAGATTTATCGACACTCCCCCTCAAGTTGGTGCGAAGTTGTCTATCAATCCCAACTTGCTAACTTGACTTTCAAAGAGTTGTTTAGACAACCCCTTGGTTAGTACATCTGCAACTTGTAACAAGGATGGGATAAATGGAATGTAGATTATCCCTTCTTCAAGCTTCTCCTTTATGAAGTATTTGTCAATTTCAATGTGTTTAGTTCTATCATGAAGAACTGGGTTATGAATGATGCTGATTGTTGCCTTGTTGTCGCAGTACAATTTCTTAGGAAGACTAGTCGGTCTTTTTAGTTTATCCAAGATCCTCTTCAACCAGATAACTTCACATACTCCTTGAGCTAACCATCTGAATTCTGCTTCTGCACTTCTGGCCACAACACTTTGTTTCTTACTTCTCCAGGATACTAAGTTACTTCAAACATATGTGCATTATCCTAAAGTAGATCTTCAGTCAGTGACAGAGCCTGCCCAGTCAGCATCTGTATAAGCTTCGACCCCTCTTCCTTCATTTTCCTAAACATAAGTCCTTTTCCAGGCGTTCATTTCAAGTATCGAAGGATTCGATACACAACTTCGAGATGCTCTTGGAATGGGGAATGCATGAACTGACTAACCAAACTTACTGCAAAGGCTATGTCGGGTCGGGTATGAGACAAATAAATCAATTTCCCAACTAGTCTATGATATCTTCCCGTGTCCACTGGTTTGCCATTATTTTATCTCCATGTTTAGCATTTATCAACGGGAGTGTCTAATGACCTACACCCACATTCATGTTTTTTTCAAGAGATCAAGGATATATTTCGTTGTGTTACCATAATCTCCTTTTTCGACCGAGCTACTTCCATTCCAAGAAAGTATCGTAGCTTGCCTAAGTCCTTCATTTCAAACTCCTTGGCAAGTTTTTCTTTTAATCTGTCCGACTCCTTTGCATCATTTCTTGTCATAATTATATCATCAACATGCACAATAAGCACAAAAACTGTCATTTTCGGAGTGTTTCGTAAAGATAGCCTTGACTTTTAACAAATTTTGTAAATCTTTCAAACCAAGCTCTTGGAGATTGTTTTAAGCCATACAGAGATTTCTTCAGTCTACACACTTATGTCCCAAACTGATCTACAAATCCCCATGTACACTTCTTCCTCCAGTTCACCGTTAAGAAATGCATTCTTAACATCTATTGGTTGAGTGGCCAATCAAGACTTGCAGCGATAGATAATAGGACTCGAAATGTGTTTAATTTGGCTACAGGAGAGAATGTCTCAGAGTAATCAATTCCACAGGTCTGAGTGAAGCCCTTAGCAACCGATCGGGCTTTATATCTATCCGGTGATCCATCTGAGTTATACTTTATGGTGAGCACCCATTTACAGACAACAATACAACAATAGACTTATCAGGGGGTAGATCGACTTTCTCCTAGGTAGAATTTTTCTCGAGAGCTTTCATTTCCTCAGAAATAGCTTCCTTCCACTTAGGGATCTTTAGAGCTTCTTGTACATTGTTTGGAATAGTAATGTTGTCGAGGTTAGAGACAAATGCACAATAGGAAGCTTACAAGGTTTCATAAGATATAAAGTTTGCATGATCAGACTCCTTTCCTTAAGGCGATGGGTAGATCAGTTTGACTTAGAGACTTCGAGGGAGACATACCTTGAGGATTATTGTCAGGTGACGTGGAAATAGCATCATTTGTTTTCGGAATTTGGCCTCAGAGTAGATTCATGGTTTTGCACTGGGACAATGTTTTCTTCTCCGATTTGAACCATCCCTCGTATAGACAAGACCCTTAAACCGATTTTTGTTATGTGGAGATGACAAATTGGGAGATGGTAATGGCAAACTTTTAGGTTCAGGATCTTGAACATCGTCACAATTAGAAATCAAGTCCGATTCATTTATACTATCATCTTCCTGATAATTCTCCCCCTGAAGATGAAAGTGGTAGTAGGATTGTCCTTCAAAAAAAGTTACGTCCATAGCAAATATTTTTTTGAAAGTGGATCAAAACACTTGTATCCTCTTTGATTTGCAGGATAGCCAACAAAAATGCATTTTAAAGATTTTGGATCCAATTTAGATTGCTTTTGGACCGTGAATATGAACGAAGGCAATACTACCCCAAAACTTTTGAGGGGAATATCTGTGACGAGGCGAGAGTCAGGAAAGCATGATACAAAAGATTTTAATGGAGTCTGGAATTTCAAAACCCGTGTAGGTAATCGATTGATTAAATATGTAGCTGCGAGAATAGCATCACCACAAATAGGGGTGTTCATTCGGTTCAAACCGAACCGAACCGAACCGAAATTTCGGTTCGGAAATTTCAAAACCGAAAACCGAACCGAAATTGTTCGGTTCGGTTTCGGTTTTAACCGAACTTCTTCGGTTCGGAAGTTCGAACCATATTTTTTTTTTCTTTTTGAATTTTTCATTTTTTTTTCGATTTTTTCAAATTTTTTTTTTTGAAATTGTATGATTAATTGATAAAAATCAACTTAAATACAAACACTAATACATCATTCATTGGATTCAAATGAATTCTGAACCTTTGACCTTTTAATTTTAAACTTCTAATATTATTTTGAAGCTATTTAATACAAAAAATCGAGTTTAAATGAGGTAACAAAATAAATTATATTATACTTGAAACACGTTGTTAATTTACGAGTTCTTATTAATACAATCAGGAGCGAAACCATTAAAAAAATATATATAAACCATAAAAAAAATTCAAATTTTTTTTTATTTTTTTTTAAAAAATTTTGGTTTTCAGTTCGGTTTGGTTAACCGGACCCTGTAACCGAAAACCGAACTTTTTTTTTAAAAAACCGAAAACGAACCGAAATTTTTCTGTTCGGTTTGAACCGAACTTCTTCGGTTCGGCCCGGTTTGGTCGGTTAACCGAACCGGTGAACACCCCTAACCCCAAAGATACCTTGGGACCTTAGTTTGAAAACTTATGGCTCGTGCAACTTCGAGTAAATGTCTATTTTTCCGTTCAGCTACACCGTTTTGTTGTGGCGTGTAGGCACACAAGTTTTAATGTATTATGTCATTGTCGGTAAAAAAATGTGCCTAGCAAATGATTGAAATATTCTTTGCCATTGTCATTGCGAAAAATTTTAATCTGTGTATGAAATTGTGTTTGAACCATGTTGTAAAAATTTTTGAACACAATTTTGGCATCATATTTATCTCTTAATAGGAATACCCAAGTTATTCTAGTGTGATCATGAATAAATGTGATAAACCACCGTTTGTCGACATAGTCGATACTTTAGAAGGGCCCCAAACATCACTGTGTATTACAGTAAAAGGTGCGGATTTTTTATAAGGTTGAGATGGAAACACTGCTCGATGTGTTTGGCCAGTTCACATGACTCACATTTAAACAAAAAAGGACTTTTATTCAAAAATAATTTTGGTAACAAAAGTTTTAAATAGAGAAGGTTTGGATGTCCCAAATGAAAATGCCATGACATAATCTCACAGTCGAGAGAGGTAGAAACAGAGTTAAAACAGGTCTTCGAGTCTTGTTAGTGAAAGATTGATTCAGCAGTGAAGATATAGAGTCCATTGTCCTGGTTAGCATTGCCAATCATCTTCCCCGAGACTAAATCCTGAAACTCGCAATGAGAAGACAAGAGAACAATACGACAATTAAGATCACCAGTAAGTTTCTGGACAGATAACAAATTATAAGATAAGTGAGGGACATGTAAAACATCTTTGAGTAACAGGAACTTAGAAATAGATACATTCCCTTTGCCCGCGATGGTCGCAAAGGATCCATCAGCAAGATTGACCTTTTTATTTCCTGCACACGGGGTATAGGACGAGAACACTTGCGACACTCCTGTCATATGGTCTGTCATATGGTCTGTGGCTCCAGAATCTAATATCCAAGAGCCATGTGAGTGTGTGTTGGCAAAGGAAGCAAAGGGGCATATACCTGACTGAGCTAATGAACATGAGGAAGTGGATTTGTCGGTCGTGAGAGACTGAAACATTTTGTACAAGTGCTCAACTTGATCCTTAGTGAAGGGAAGAGATTCAGATGGATTTGATTGCTGTCCAGAAGCATCTACACTGGTGTGAAGAGCTTGTCCACCTCCTGATTTATTTTTAAAGCTGCTGCCCCGTCGTTTTTTTAGGTGGTCGGGCTTGCCATGAATCTGCCAACACGTCTCAATTGTGTGCCAATGTTTCTTACACTTCTCACAGTAAATTTTAGGTTTTTCTTCATCAGAATTAAACCTTTTTGAAACAAAGGCTGAGCCTTCATTCTCCACAGATTTCGGGGTGGCAACAGTGTGCGACTTCACTTGGTGACGAGCTTCCTCCCATCGGACATCAGAAAAAACTTCACGAATTGTGGGTAAAGGATTAATGCCAAGTATCCATCCCCTGACCTCATCAAGGCCTTTGTTCAGGCCTGCAAGAAACACGAACACCCGACCCACTCGATTTCTTTTTGTATCGAATACTATCATTAGCATTCTCCCAGTTTTCATCTTCGAAAAGATCTTATTCATTCATGCCAAATAGTCATCAATTCATTATAGTAGGTAGTGACTCCATGAGAACCTTGCTATATACGCCACATCCGGTTATCGAGTTCGAACATTTGAGAAAAATTCTCTAAGTCCGAATAAGTCTCATGGACTGCAGTCCATATCTCATGTGCGGTTGGTAAAAACATGAAGGGTTTACCAATAATTGGATCCATCGAGTTTATGAGCCACGCTGTGACTAGCGAATTCTCGGATCTCCATTTTTGAAGAATGGGTCGTCCGCAGTAGGTGACTGCACCTCACCATTCAAATAACCAAGCTTCCTTTTGCCATCGATCACCAGCCGCATGGATTGAGCCCACTCCAAGTAGTTTGTTCCGTTTAATTTATGGATGGTGATTTGTATGGAGCTATCAGTCATTGATATGTGTGGGTTGGGGTTGCTACCGCCGTCGGAAGATGGTGGGTCGCCACTGGTTGTTGACCCAGATGAAGAAGAACCCGCGCTGACCATAATAGCTTTGAGATTTTAGGATCGAACACTAAGAAAGAAAGTGAACAATTGAACGCAATTGTATTTACGTTAAATTGCGATGAAACACTAAGAAAGTGATGCAATTTGAACCCAATCATATCTAAAACACTGACTCAACAATTACGATGAGCAAAAATTGGGTAATCGGACAACCCAAGAATCGCGACCAACCCACCGGACCCAAAGAACGCAACGCGATGAACGTGCCCTGGGATTGATACCATGTAAAAGTTGATATTGGCGCTAAGTCGCTAACACAGATATAGATGTGAACGTCTTTTTCTTTTGGTGATGATGATAATCTGTACTAGGTTACAAGGTTTAAATAGAATAGATGATGCATAATCAAATCTCTATAATCTAGATCTAAACAAATCAAATATAATCAAATCATAACAATATTATTTTCCATAATTCCCAGATTTATCGACAAAATTTAACATAAACATAAATCATACTTGCCTTGCTTTTGCTACATGGACCTTTTGTTTCTGTTTCACCATGCATCATCTCTAAACTTAATTCATCAATATGACAATGTTCAAGTTGTTTTTTACTGCCATATCAATGCAAATTAGTTTCCATTCTGATCCAAACACCTTTACAAAACCATACATCTAGTGGCCTTAGTTGAGGCTATCCTCTGCAATTTATCTTTGATTTGCATCCCATCAGACGACCTACCAATGCAATCACTTCAAACTCAATTGTTCTTTTTTGCTATAGCTACTCTTTCTACTTTCTTGTGATAAGCTTAAGCTTGTGATTCTTTCCTTGTTGACCTCTATATGCATCTTATCAATCCTAGCTTCAACGCATCAAAGGTGATGAGCATACGGATTTGACTATCACTTTCAACACCTCTTATAGTGGGTCTTGTGAAAGGCATCATTTACTTTTCCGCCAACCATTCTAACTAGTCTATTGCTTTGCAGAAGGTTCAATTTGAGCAGGAGTCTTGTGATGAGAGTTTTATGGTTGTTTAGCATTTCTTTTTCACAAGATTCAATTCTCGTTTCTGACTGGAAAAATAAAAGAAGTCTATCTCCTTGGGGGCGGAGCAGCACATAGACATATGTTAACTACCAATTAACTTCCAATTGAGCATATATCGCAAGCTTGAATTGACATGTCATGATAGTCTAAAGTGCCACAAGAGCAACAAGTGTCCACAGACCGCCTAACTGACATAATCTTACTCAATCAATTCTATTTCCCCTTACTTTTCAAGAATGTTGAGATGGGGGTGCCAAGCAGAATATCTTTTGCTGTTGGTTATGACATTCGCTCTCTCTCTGTCTCTCTCTCTCTCTCTATATATATATATATGTTGAAAGAAATAATTTTGATAAACAAAACAGATTCTCTTTTCATTCAATAATGAATTTGCAATGTCTGGAATACCTATAAGTAGGAAACTAAAAACACTAGATAAGGTAACAACCTAAGTATACTCGTATTATTATGACTTTCCTAAATCTAGATAAGATACTATCTTTACAAAGATCAAGTCCCATAATTATAGCCACCAATCTGTACAATTTACTATCTACACGGTTTTATCTTGATTTTCAACACTCACCCTCAAGCTGACGTTGTAGATGTCTTCCATGGGAAGCTTGCCAATTAAGTAGTCGAATTGCCCTTTGTTCAACCCTTTTGTAAAGATATCTACAATCTGTTCACCAGTAGGTATGTATGTCATCTTGATGATCCCCTTTTTCGACCTTTTCTTTGATGAAGATCCTATCAACTTCCACGTGTTTGGTTCTGTCATGAAAGACTGGATTGTGTGAATTGCAATAGCTGCTTTGCTGTCACAATACATGTTCATTGGTAACGTGTTTCCAATTTTAGATCTTCCAATAGCCTCTTGGTCCACAGGATTTCACAAATTTCTGTATGCTACTTATCTAAATTCTGCTTCAGCACTACTTCTGGCGACTACACTCTGTTTTTTGCTTCTCCATGTCACCAAGTTCCCTCCAACGAATGTACAATACCCAGAGGTTGCTTTTCGATCAGTAGAACATCCGGCCCAATCTGCATTTGTATATGCTTCAACTCGAAGGTGTCCCCGATCTTTGAATAATAATCCTTTCTCCGGAGTTCCTTTTAAGTACCTTAGAATTCTATAGGCTGCTTCAAAGTGTCGTTGTCTGGGTGCATGCGGAAATTGGCTATCTTTACTCACTGCAAATGCGATATCAGGGCGCGTATGAGAGAAATAAATAAGTCTTCCAACGAGCCTTTGATATTGCTCTATGTTAATCACTTCCTTGGCCTTAACATGCTGAAATTTCAGATTAGATTCTGTTGGGGTTTCAACCACTTTCCATCCTAGTAAACCTGTCTCATTCAACAAATCAACCAAGTTCCCTCCAACGAATGTACAATACCCAGAGGTTGCTTTTCGATCAGTAGAACATCCGGCCCAATCTCCATCCGTATATGCTTCAACTCGAAGGTGTCCCCAATCTTTGAATAATAATCCTTTCTCCGGAGTTCCTTTTAAGTACCTTAGAATTCTATAGGCTGCTTCAAAGTGTTGTTGTCCGGGTGCATGCAGAAATTGGCTAACTTTACTCACTGCAAATGTGATATCAGGGCACGTATGAGAGAAATAAATAAGTCTTCCAACGAGCCTTTGATATTGCTCTATGTTAATCACTTCCTTGGCCTTAACATGCTGAAATTTCAGATTAGATGTTGTTGGGGTTTCAACCACTTTGCATCCTAGTAAACCTATCTCATTCAACAAATCAAGAGTGTATTTGCGTTGGGTTACAAATATACCTTCCTTGGATCTTGCAAACTCCATTCCAAGAAAATATTTTAGAATTCCTATATCTTTTATCTCGAAGTCTTTGGCAAGGCCCTTGTTCAATCTTTCCAACTCCTCAACATCATTTCCTGTCAAGACGATATCATCCACGTAAACAATTAAGATAGCAATTTTACCTTCTCCCTAGTCTTTGGAGAACATGGTGTGATCAGCTTGACTTTGTTTGTAGCCATGGTTCTTAACAACTTTTCCAAAGCATTCAAACCACGCCCTTGGGGATTGTTTAAGACCATAGAGGGATTTCTTTAATTTACACACATTATCTTCACCGAACTCCTTTTCAAAACCCGAGGGTATAGTCATGAACACTTCTTCAAGATTTCCATTGAGGAAAGTGTTTTTACATCCAGTTGATGTAAACTCCAGTTATGATTAACAACTAAGGATAAAAGGACTCGAAAGGAGTTCATTTTAGTTACTGGGGCAAACGTTTCTTGGTAGTCAATTCCAAGAGTTTGTGTGAACCCCTTTTGCCACAAGTCTAGCTTTATTCCTTTCTACACTTACATCAGCTTTGCATTTAATGTTGACAACCCATTTGCAACCAACAGTTTTTTGACCATTCGGTAGTTTCATTAGATCCCAAGTATCATTCCTCTTTAGAGCATTCATCTCTTCCATAACTGCTATCTCCAATTCGAATTCTCCAGTTCTTCCTTTATAGTTCTTGGAACAAACTAGTTATTCATGTTTGATACAAAAGCTTTATAGTGACCGGAGATTTTATCATACAAAATGTAGTTTGTAATGGGATGTTGGGTGCACTGTCGGACTCCTTTTCTAAATGCTATAGGTAAGCAATCAGTGGAATCATTAGCTAATGGATTTAAAGATGGAACGAAAGACTTACCTGGAGCATTATGCCCATCATCCAGGGATTCTGATTGGTTAGGCAGAATGGCTGGTTGATCCAATTTTTTGTTCTTTTTCCTGGTATAAACCAGGTACTCGGGTTCGGAAACAGTAGGTTCTTTCAGCAGTGTTTATCCCCCTATTTGTGATTGATTAGAATTTGGCAATTTGAGATTCAGATTCCCTTCGACATCCATATGCGAAGGGGTTTGTTCCTTATCTAAAGGTGAGGACAAGAGGATAGGATTTGGTAAGGGAATAAAATTTGTTTCCCAAAAATTCTCTCCACTTCTTGTCTCCCCTTAAGATAATTTTTGGAAAAATAAGGTTGATTTTCAATGAATGAAACATCCAAACTAACAAGGGTATTCTTGGTTTGGGGGTTGTAACACTTGTAACCTTTTTGATTTGAAGCGTATCCAAGGAAAATACATTTTTAGCCCTGGGGTCAAGCGTGGATCGAAAAATGCTTGGAATATGAACATAAACCATACATCTAAAAATCCTTAGTGGTAAATCATAATTGAATCTGCAGCTAGGAAAGAATTATTTGAAAGAGGTTATAGGGGTGTATCATACTTTAATATTCTAGTTGGCATGCGCTTTATTAAAAAAGAAGCAGTTAAGATTGCATCTCCCCAAAAATGTTTTGGAACATGCATCGTAAACATCATGGAGCGAGCCACCTCGAGTAAATGTTTGTTTTTTCTTTCGGCAATGCCGTTTTGTTGAGGTGTGTCTCGACATGTTGATTGATGTAAGATTTCCTTTTATTGTAGAAACTTTCATAGAAGTTCATTAAAGTATTCTTTCACATTGTCAGAATGAAGGATGCATATTTTGGATTCAAATTGAGTTTCAATCATTTTGTAAAATTTTTTAAACACGTGCTTGACGTTGGATTTCTCATTCATCAAGTATACCCGATGAAGACGCATATGATCGTCTATGAAGGTTACAAACCATTTTTTTCCCGTCACTGAGTTGATCCGAGAGGGTCCCCATACATCACAATGAATTAATTAAAAAGGTTTAGATGCATGATAAGGTTTTGTCAAATAAGTAGCCCTGTGGCTTTTTGATAACATGCAACTTTCACAGTGAAGCGAAGAACAATCAAGAAATAAATGTTTTAAATATGGAAAACTAGGGTGTCCTAGTCTAAGATGCCAAAGCATGATTTTATCTGGAGCAGGGTTTGAACAGACACTGCTGTAACCATGAGTAGTTTTATTCGCGGAACCAGCATTGATGAAGTAATAGAGACCATTTACCATCCTAGAATATTGCCAATCATCTTCCCCGAGTTCCGGTCCTGAAATTCACAATGGAGTCAAAAAAGATAACACGACAATTTGAGTCCTTAGAAATTTTGCAGTTTAATTGAAGGACTTTAAGGACTGATTGAAGAATTATGTTATTTGAAATTTTGATTTCACCGTTTCTGATGATAGGTTTAAAACTTAACATTTTCAGGATTAGGAATGTATGAGTAATCATGAAAGAGGGTCGAAATGAAGGTCATGTGGTAGGAAGCTCCGGAATCAATAATCCAAAGAGGGGAATTGTGTGTTCACGATAAAGCACTGAAATTACTACCTGTTTGTGCAAGTGAACTATTAGGAGTACCAGATATTGAATTTGAGTGTAGTGGTTTAAGAAGATGATCGAGTTGCTCCTTGGAGAAAGGACTCGTCTCTACTTCATTAGCATGGGGTGTCCCTTGGTGTGATTTGTTGCTCCTCCGGTTAGCTGGTTTTACATGAATTTGCCAACAAGTAGCTTGAGTGTGGTTTGGTTTGTGAATGAATTCACATTTGGTTTCAGATTTCACATTTTTTTTGGTGTTGATTGAAGGCTTTGTTGGCAGCTGGATCTGATGAGATTAGGGCAGAGTTTTCAACTGGGCCAGTAATCTCCCTTTTGCCAAGCATCACATGTCGACGACTTTCTTCTCGTCGTACCTCAGAAAGACTTCACCGATAGGTGATAGGGGTTGTCGACCAATGACTTCATCAAGTCCTATGCTTAGGCCGGCTAGGAATTTGTAGATCCGATGATCTTCGACCTGTTTTTTGTGGTGTTTACAATCTTCCGGTGACTGCTGTAAGTTTACGTACAGAGACGAGAAAGATGAGAAAAATTCTTCTCTATTATTTTTGATGTGTATAACCCTGTACAATTACACTGATTAAATAGAGCAAAATACAAAGAATCAAATCTCTCTAATTAAGGAAATATTCCTATCTTAATCCTAAACAAATCAAATCAAATCATAGAAGATTTGTTTCCTATTAATTCATTGACACTCCCCCTCAAGTTGGTGCAAAGATATCTATCATGCCCAACTTGCTAACTTGAGTCATAAAGAGATGTTTAGAAAGCCCTTTAGTTAATATGTCAGCAACTTGCAATAATGATGGGACAAATGTGATGCAAATTGTTCCTTCTTCCAATTTCTCTTTTATGAAGTGTTTGTCAATTTCAATGTGCTTAGTCCTGTCATGTAGCACTGGATTGTGAACAATACTGATAGTTGCCTTGTTGTCACAATATAACTTCATAGGAAGGCTTATTGATCTCTTTAGTTCTTCCAAGACCCGCTTCAGCCATAGGATTTCACATATTCCTTGGGCCATTGATCTCAATTCTGCTTCTGCACTGCTTCTTGCCACAACACTTTGTTTTTACTCCTCCAGGAAACCAAGTTACCCCAAACATATGTACAGTATCCTGATGTGGATCTCCGATCGGTAATGGATCCCGCCCAATCAGCATCTGTATATACTTCGACTTCTTTCTCTTTATTTTTTTTAAATAGAAGTCTTTTTCCAGGTGTTCCCTTCAAGTAACAAAGAATTCGATACACAGCTTCAAGGTGTTCTTCATATGGTGAATGCATAAACTGACTAACCAAACTTACCGCGAAGGCTATGTCTGGACGTGTGTGAGACAAGTAAATCAGTCTTCCAACAAGCCTTTGATATCTCCCAGTGTCGACTGATTTGCCACTATTTATATCTCCTAGTTTAGCATTTACTTCAACTGGAGTATCTGATGGTCTGCACCCACTCATCCCAGTGTCCTTTAAAAGGTCAAGAATATACTTTCGTTGTGTCACCATAATGCCTTCCTTGGATCGTGCTACTTCCATTCCAAGGAAATACCTTAACTTACCCAAGTCTTTGATTTCGAATTCCGTAGCAAGCTTTCCTTTTAATCTGTCCATCTCACCTGTATCATTTCCTGTCAGAATTATGTCATCAACATAAACAATAAGCACATAAATCTTATCATTTTCAGCATGTTTTGTAAAGAGGGTGTGATCAGATTGCCCTTGATTATAGCCTTGACTTTTAACAAATTTAGTAAATCTCTCAAACCAAGCACTCGGAGATTGTTTGAGGCTATAAATAGATTTCTTCAATTTGCATACTTTAGAACCAAACTGATCAACAAAACCTGGAGGTGCTTCCATGTAGATTTCTTCTTCCAGTTCACCATTTAGGAACGCATTCTTTACATCTAGTTGATTAAGTGGCCATTCAAGATTTGCAGCAATAGATAGAAGGACCCGAACTTTGTTCAGTTTTGCCACAGGAGAGAATGTCTCGGAGTAATCTACTCCATAAGTCTGAGTGAAGCCTTTAGCAACTAGTCGAGCTTTATATCTCTCAAGAGAACCATCTGAGTTTTTTATGGTGAACACCCACTTACAGTCAACAGTCGACTACCAGAAGGTAGGTAGACTTTCTCCCACGTAGAATTCTTCTCGAGAGCTTTCATCTCCTCGTAAATCGCGTCCTTCCACTTGGGGATTTCTAGAGCTTCTTGTACATTTGTTGGAATTGTGGTACTGTCAAGTTTAGAGACAAATGCGCAGAAAGAAGGTGACAGGTTCTCATATGATATAAAATTTGAGAGAGGGTGTTGTGTGCATGACCGGACTCCTTTTCTTAAGGCAATAGGGAGATCTGTTTGGCTTGAAGAGTTAGGCATACCTTGAGTGTTGTTTGAGGCATCATCACTTATCTCAGGATCTGCCCTTTGAGTAGACTCATGGTTTTGCAATGGGACAATAGCTTCTTGTTTCCTTCGAGATAAATCTCTTGTGTAAACAAGACCTTTAAACCGATTGTTTTGCAAATTTTCATTTTCAGTATTTATCTCTGTAGGAGAGATACTATTACCAGTGTCACAGTTAAAGATTAAGTCCGAGTCATTTAGAAAGTCATCTTCCTGACTACTCTCCCCCTGAAGATGAGATTGGTAGTAGGACTGTCCTTCGAAAAAAAGTAACGTCCATAGAGACAAAGTATTTTTTTGAAATTGGATCAAAACATTTATAGCCTTTTTGATTTGTCGGATATCCAACAAAAATGCATTTTGAAGATTTAGGATCCAGTTTAGATTGTCTAGGATCGTGATTGTGTACAAAGGCAATACTACCAAAAATTTTGAGGGGAATATTGGAGATGAGACGACACTCAGGATAGTATTTGAGAAAGAATTGTTTAGCAGTCTGGAATTTCAAAATTCTGGTAGGAAGTCGATTTATTAAATATGTAGCTGTGAGAATAGCATCACCCCAAAGGTATTTGGGCACTTTTGTTTGAAAACTGAGTGCCCGAACAACTTCAAGTAGATGTCTATTTTTTCTTTCAGCCACACCATTTTGTTGTGGTATATACGTACAAGAACTTTGATGAATAATTCCTTTTTCAGCAAAGAAGTCGCCAAGCAAATGATTGAAGTATTCTTTGCCATTATCGCTCCGAAATATTTTAATATTTGTGTGAAATTGTGTTTGAACCATATGATAGAAATTTTTAAACACAATTTCAGCATCAGATTTATCCTTTAAAAGAAACACCCAAGTCATTCTAGTGTGATCGTCAATGAAAGTGATAAACCATCGTTTGCCAGAAAATGTTACGACTCTAGATGGACCCCAAACATCACTGTGTATGAGAGTAAAAGGTGAAGACTCTTTGTATGATTGCGAGGGAAAAACGGCACGGTGATGTTTAGCTAATTCACAGGACTCACATTTAAATAAAAACGGACTTTTATTCAAAAATAAATCTGGTAATAGTCGTTGCAAATAATGAAAATTCGGATGTCCAAAACGAAAATGCCATAACATAATCTCACAGTCATAAGAAGTAGAATTAAAACAGGTCTTCATTCCTTGTTTTTCAGCAAGAGATTCAGCCGTGAAGGTATAGAGTCCATTGTCTTGTTTAGCATTGCCAATCACCATCTCCGAGGCCAGATCCTGAAATTCGCAATGAGAAGACAAAAAAACCACACGACAGTTAAGATCAAGGGTTAGTTTATGGATAGATAACAAGTTATAGGATAACTGTGGAACATGTAAGACATCTTTCAGGATCAGGAATTTAGAAATAGGCACGCTTCCTTTGCCAGCAATGATAGCAAAGGAACCATCAGCAAGTTTTACCTTCTTATTACCTGCACACGGTGTATAGGACGAAAAAACTTGCGATATACCTGTCATATGATCCGTGGCTCCTGAATCTAGTATCCAGGAACCAATTGTTTGTGTGCTGGCCATAGAAACAATAGGAAATATACCTGTTTGGGCTTAAGGAGCAAGAGGGACTGGAACATTTTATACAAGTGCTCAACTTGATCCTTGGTAAAAGGAAGAGATTCAGAAGGAGATGGCTGCTGTCCAGAAGTATCTAGACTGGTTTGAAGAGCCTGTCCATTACCTGATTTGGATCGATAGTTGCTGCCTGTTTTTTTTCTTAAAGTTTTTTGGCTTGCCATGAATTTTCCAACAAGTTTCGATTGTGTGCCAAGGTTTTTTGCACTTCTCGCAGTTAATTTTTGGACGTTCTTCCTCAGAGTTCCATCGTTTGACAGCCAAAGCAGACCCTTCATTCTCACCCAATTTTGGTTCACTTGTAGGTTTCAACATGACCCCTCGGCGTGCCTCCTCCCGGCGAACTTCGGAAAATACTTCCCGGATTGTAGGTAAAGGTTTTTGGCCAAGCAATCTGCCTCTGACTTCATCGAGATCTTTGTTCAAGCCAGCTAGAAATATGAACACTCTCCCCCTTTCTACCTTTTTTTTATATCGAATACTATCCTTAGGATTCTCCCATTCTTCGTCTTCAAAGAGATCTAACTCCTGCCATATCGTCATCAATTCATTGTAATATGACGTAACACCTCGATTACCTTGCACTATTCTCCACATCCGATTATTAAGTTCAAATAATTGAGAAAAATTCTCTAAATCAGAGTATGTTTCACGTACTGCATCCCAGACATCATGGGCAGTAGGTAGGAACATAAACAGCTTACCAATTGATGGCTCCATGGAATTGATAAGCCATGCCGTGACCATTGAGTTCTCTGACCGCCACTGCTTGAACTTGGGGTCATCACAAGCCGGTGGCTTCTCCTCCCCATTCAAATAGCCAACTTTTCCTTTGCCATCGATTACCAGACGGACGGATTGGGCCCATTCCAGATAGTTTTTTCCATTGAGTTTGTGTATGGTGATTTGAATGGAATTATCGGTCATGGACATTTTTGTATTGTAAATAACATCATTAGTTGGTGTGGTCCCACCTGTAATCGATGAAGACCCTGCTTCCCCAGCCATATTTTAGTGGGAGAAAAAAAAAAAAAACTTGCGGAAAACACAAACCCAAACTTGCGATTAAAAAAAATTGGGTAATTTCCCACCAAAGATAATCGCTGCAAGTCAGACGCGATGAACAAAAAAAAAAACCACGAAATTGTAAAGCAATTCAGACGCGATGAGACACAAGGCCCACGAATTTGTGAATCCCAACAATCGCGATAAAAGAAATTGCGACAACCCTGAAGATGGCGAGGGAAAGAATATAGCAACAGTGCGTACAGACGCGAAAGTTACAAACACATTCAGGGAAGAGACGAAGCAGCGTAAACCGAAGGAGAATGGAAGAATCTCGATCAGAAGGCGCACACGACGTCTCAAGTGGGTATTGGCTCTGATACCATGTAAGTTTACGTACAGAGACAAGAAAGATGAGAAAAATTCTTCTCTATTATTTTTGATGTGTATAACCCTGTACAATTACACTGATTAAATAGGGCAAAATACAAAGAATCAAATCTCTCTAATTAAGGAAATATTCCTATCTTAATCCTAAACAAATCAAATCAAATCAAATCATAGAAGATTTGTTTCCTATTAATTCATCGACAACTGCCATTCGTAATTATTGAATATGTCTAGATCTTGCCAAAGGCACTTGAGGGAATTGAATATTTTGTAAAAGTATCCTCCCCTTGATGGATATCTCCAATTTTGATTGTCAATTCATAGATTTGGGACTGATTTCCCAAATCTGAATACATTTGTTTGATATTTTCCCACAATTCTTTGGTTGTTGTGTAGCACAAATAATTGGAGCTTATGTCTTCTTCCATAGAATTGACGAGCCATGTCATGACCATGTAGTTTTCCGCATCCTAGATCATATAGGATGGCTCCGTGGCGGCTGGTTCTTGTTTTTCCCCAGTCAGATAGCCCATTTTTCTGCGGCCCCGGATGTATATGCGGATGGAATGGTGGTGATTTGTACTGGCTGGGAATGGGATTGAAGGTGGGAAAACTGAAGTTCAGAATCTTTTGTGGAATTTTCGGAACTTATTTCGGAAGACATTGGAATAACGGCGACGGCTAGGGTTATAAAAAAAATTCAAACACCTAGATCCCGTTGCTCTGATACCATGTTGAAAGAAATAAATTTGAGAAACAAAACATATTCTCTTTTCGTCAATAATAAATTTACAGTTGGAATACCTGTAAGTAGGAAACTAAAACAATAGATAAGCCTAGATAAGGTAACAACCTAACTATACTCCTATTATTATGACTTTCCTAAATCTAGTAAGATACTATCTTTACAATAGATCAAATCCCATAATTATAGCCACCAATCTGTACAATTTACTATCTATACGGTTTTATCTTGATTTCCAACAATATGTATGTACATCGAATATGTGTCATAGAAATGGAATTACTTGAACTTAATGAGTTAAAGAATCCAAGAAATACTACATCCATGGATGGTGAAGAGCTATTAAGGTGCCAAACCTTTTTGTCAATATGTTGGGAAAGATCAGTCTGTTATTGTTAGACTAGCTTTCCTCATTCTGTTCGCATTGGAGCAGTCTTTTCTGGTTTCCTTCTTACCTTAAAGTTATTATTCATTCGCAGAATGTGATATTCGTTCAGAGCACTTGTTTATCAGACTTTTATAACCAGTTAACTTGAGTGTAACTTTCTTGAAGTTTGGCTGCAAAAGGGGCATGCCTTTGGTTGGACTCATCATCTGTTAGTGCTGCTATCACTGACACGTACAAAAGTGCCTGCAATAAATACATAGGCACTGCTGGAATTGTTAGTAAAAGCAAAAGGGTCTTCCCAAATGGTATAGAAGACCAATCCTATGGATCCACTGCCATATACAAGAGTTCTCCTGTTTCTCTGGCTAAAGCTGTCAAGAATGAAGCTGAATTACAAGGGATGTGTGGCTCTCATCTAAGGTAACACCATCTCTTTGAAAGGATGTACTTCATGCAGAGAATGATTAACGGAACTCTACTTTGCAATGTGACTTGGCTTGAATCACGATCCTCTTTTCATATATTTTTTTGGTTGATTTTGATTGAATAAGTTGCAAGTATCTATGTGGTTTACATTTTCTTGCTTAGCATTAGATGCAGTTAATAGTGGTGATTGTGAATTAACGTGTGAATTTTTATTAGGAGTATTTAAGTAAGATTAATGTTTTACAGGGATGCAGCAGCTCTTGTACAATTTTGGACTTGGCTGGAGAATGAAATTAGCAATGGTGCTATTTTGACAGAAGTAGATGCTGCGGACAAACTTCTTGAATTCCGGTCTAGGCAAGATGGTTTTGTTGGTACAAGCTTTGATACAATAAGTGGTAACTTGTCTCGCTGTGTTATTGAACTTGATCTTTTCTACTTTTTGGTATTGTTGAGAATTGTCCCACTTTGGGAGTTCAGAAGCTATGCTAGCTGTTTATAAGATGTATATGCTACTCCACTCATTACCAATTGGTTTTGAGTTGGAACCCCATGCATTCTTAACATGACATCAGAGTCAAGGTATGAGAAACTAAGGCTAAAGTTAATCAAACCCTAGCCGCCCGTGAGATTTTGCTATCTCTACTCAGCCGACGGTGGCTAGACCTTCAATTCGTCACTACCTGTCATCATCATCGCTTCACTGCAATCTCTTCTTCTTCATCCATTCTCTTCACCCTGTACCGATCGTGATTCTCATATTTCTGGTGTCTCAATGGAGTCTGAACGCAACAAGATTTTCATTGAGGGAATGACACATAGCTAATGCAGAAAATCTGAGGGAGTATTTCAACAAGTATTGGGAAGTGAAACATGCCCAGGTTATGAGAAATCGACTCACTGGTTCGAGTCGAGGGTTCGGATTTGTTTTTTTCTCGGACCAATCTTCAATGAAAAATGCATTGCAGAATAAGGAACACGAAATTCTCGGAAGAAGGGTTGCAGTTAATATTCTGAAACCAACAGTCAAGAAGTCCCTAAATCAATATTCGTTGAATCACAGCAACCCAAATATTCTCCATTTAAAATCAATAAAACTTTTGTGAGGGGTTTGCCACCAAGTTTAACGAAAGAGGAGTTTACTAGTTATTTTGAAACTTTTGGCAGAATTACTGATTCAGTGATTATGTGCAACAAAGAAAACAACAAGCCACAGGGGTTTGGGCTCGTTACCTATGATTTCGAGGAATCTGCACAGAAAGTGTTCATTGGTCGTTTCCACTAACTTAGCAACAAGTTGGTCGACATGAAAAGGGCTGTGCATAGTGGAGAGGCAGAAATAAATTTTTTAGTCATGATTCTTACCAAGTTTCTTGGGGTTATGCGCCTTGTTTCTCCCGGTTACCCAAAGTGTGCAATGGATTGGAGCGAAAAACTAAGACCAGAAATTCACAAATTGACGACCTGAAATTTTACACAGAAAAACAGAGCAAAGTCTTCCTATTTGATGCCCCCATATGATTAGCATATGCATCGTAATATTAACCACCAATACTGTGACTAGGCCTTTGATAACTTGAATAACCGCTAGAAAAAAACTCATAACCCCAAGAAGCTTGGTAAGAATCATGACTAAAAAAATTTATTTCTCCCTCTCCCCTAAGTATAAGCCTTTCATGTCGACCAACTTGTTGCTAAGTTGGTGGAAACGATCAATCAACATTTTCTGTATCGATTCCTCGGAATCATAGGTAACGAATCCGAACCCTCGTGGCTTGTTTTTCTTTGTTGCACATAATCATTGAATCAATAATTCTGCCAAAAATTTCAAAGTAACTATCAAACTCCTCTTTCGTTAAACTTGGTGGCAACCTCCCACAAAAAAATTATTGATTTTCAATGGAGAACTATTTGGGTTGCTGCGATTTAACGAATATTTATTTATGGGCTTCTTCTTCCGAGAATTTCGTGTTCCTTATTCTGCAGCGTCCATTGAAGACTGGTCTGAGAAAGAAACAAATCAGAACCTCGACTCAACCAGTGAGTCGATTTCTCATAACCTGAGGATGTTTCACTTCCCCGTACTTGCTGAAATACTCTATTTGATTTTCTTCATTTGTGTTATTTGTCATTCCCCAATGAAAAACTTGTTGCTTTAAGACTCCATTGAGACAACAGAATTATGATAGTCAAGATCGGTACTGGGCGAAGAGAATGGTTGAAGAAGAAGAAGATTGCATTGGAGTGCAGCGATGACGGGTAGTGACGAATTGAAAGCCTAGCCGCCAGCGGCGGCTAGGGTTTGATAAACTTTAGCCTTAGTTTTTCAAACCTTGGCCCTGATACCATGTTAAGAATGTATGGGGTTCCAACTCAAATCAATTGACAATGAGTTGAGTAGCCCATGTATCTTATAAAGAGCTAGCATAACTTCTGAACTTCCAATGTGGGACAATTCTCAACACGTCACATCACGTGTGATGTTATATAAGTCAAACACGTGGACTGATAATGCGTATGACCGTGAGCATGCGGATGACCGTGAGCATGCGGGCAGAGTAGCCAATCTCATGGGCAGGGTAGGGCAGGAGAAACCTGACTCTGATGCCCTGTTAAGAATACATGGGGTTCCAACTCAAAACCAATTGGCAATGAGAGGAGTATCTCATGTATCTTATAAAGAGCTATCATAGTTTGTAAACTTCCAATGTGGGACAATTTTTAATAGATATTTAAAAAAAAAAAAAAGATTACCGATCACCTTAGTTACTAGAATCCACATCTTTCATGGATCTTATAGAACAAGTTGTGATACCCTAATCAATCAAACTACGCCATCGAGCACAAATAATTACAAGAACATAGTATGTGAATATCATTAGATCATATCAGTTCAAACACACACATGTTCAAACAGTCTTAACCATAAGAATAGTTGATACACAGCTTTAACCACCTGATATAGGTCATTTATTTCACCATGTTTCTCTCAATTTCCTTTTGAAATGTATTATAAACCTGTTGTGAAGTATGAACAAAAGCAGTTACCATTATGTTTATAACTGATAAGACCAACCAAAGCTATATACTACTGTTAATAGGACAGTGGTTTTTTGCTGTAAAGCTGATAGATTTGTCCAATGAAGACAACATTATTTCATGGCCTTTTAAGGTTCAATCATGGTAACCTATCATCAGAAATGAATGCTTGAAAAGGTGTACCAATTTCCAGGGTTCTGCATCACTCATGAATGCACAATTTTAATAAGTTGCCTTAAACTAGCTTAGCTAGTTCAGTTATGTACACGTTACTACCCACTACCGCAACCTGTGCACTACTACTACTACTACTACTACTCGTAGTGAATCGTGATGAAATGGCATTCTACTCTGCTGCATGCTGCTCACTCTTATTTCACTTCCGGTGGTTGGCTCTTCCGCATACAATGCTTCCTTTGTTACCATTTCATTTTATCTGGACACAATAACACCTTCTTTGATTTCCGTCATTCCAATCTCGTACCTTTCAAATACACCATGGATCATAAACTGGCCGAGCTCAAAAATTATGGGGTTTTACAATTCCATTGGGCAACTTAAAAGGAAAGTTATGTCCTACCCCTTTCTAATAAATGTATGGATTCGCAAACTTGTACATCTATAAATATAATCAAATTGTGGAATAGAACTGTGGTGAACAAAATTTCACATTTGTTGTGCTTCAAAGCATGTTTACTTTCTCTCTTTATCAGAAATCTGAATACTCGATACATGTGAAGCAGTGGAAATATGTCATACATTATCTTTTTTCATTAGTCTTCTCATTTAAACTTCAGGTAACAATCTGTAACACAATAAGACTTTGGACATCCTTGAGTTTCATTATGAACATAAAGCATACCACTTCAAGTTGTATCTTTCTCATTTTTGAATCGTTGTGCAGAATTACTTAATAGGTTATCTCCTTGCCAATTAGACTCACTCTGTCAGATTGTTCTCCACAGCATCTGGTGCAAATGGTGCTATCATACATTACAAACCAGAGGCAAACAGTTGCAGCACAATAGATCCTGAGAAACTCTTCTTATTAGACAGTGGTGCTCAATATATTGATGGAACAACAGATGTTACCCGTACAGTGCATTTTGGTGAGCCCTCTTCATGGCAAAAAGAATGTTTTACCCGAGTTCTCCAGGTATTATTGCTTTTCTGTAATATTTAATGTTGGAAATCATGAGTGTTAAGGGGAAGTTAATATTTATAAAATAAAACTGTTAATTGTTCCTCTTGCCCCCTTTGTATATATTGGCTGTTGTAACTGAATAAAACTATTAATTGTTTTTTTCTTCTAAATCTTCATGGTATCAGAGAAGTCTCGGGACCTTTGACTCGCAGCCATGGAGACATCTAGAAATGATACCTCGAGTGGGGACTCTAGATACCTTGAGTGGGAAATCTAGTTTCTGTTCCCAAAATTCATTTATCAGCTTAATACAGTCCTGTCTTCTCATTACCAAATACGCATTAAAGGGCAAGAACTTCTTTCAGTGGTCTTATGTGCTTATGGTGATTCGAGGCAGGGGTAAACTGGGATATCTCACTGGATAGGCACAAAAACCTAGTGATGAATGATGATACTGTAGTTCATGTTTACTCAGAGAACTTAAATAACTAGGCTTTTCTGATGTAGTTTACTTCACAAATTTTGAATGACAGGTGTAAGAGAAAGAAATGCAGTCCACATTCATTTAATGGGATATTTAAATATGTGATTATCATTAGCTTTTAGAGTTGTACTTTAAAAAATTTATTTCACTATCACGCAGAATAATTCAATGATGTTTCCCATTCGGAGCGTAAACCTAGTGGGTAGTATACTTGTATTAGTATTCAGCTGCTCCTGTTAAGTGCCTCGACATATTGAGTATTATTCTTTATTTTTGTTGTCATTTGAGAAGTCTTCGCTGCTCATCTATATTTCTAGGAAAAAAGGCATATAATATGAATGATTGAACTAATAATCATCCCCTCATATACAGGGACATATGGCTCTTGATCAGGCCATTTTTCCTGAAAATTACCCTGGTTTTGTATTAGATGCCTTTGCAAGGTCATCACTGTGGAAGATTGGTCTTGACTATCGCCATGGTATTTTTCGTCTCATCCTTTATAATGTAGACAGATTTTCTTGATACTTGTTTGGATTCAAATAATCTGCTATTTTTGTGACTATGCTCAACCTTTCTTTAGGTACTGGTCATGGCGTAGGAGCTGCCCTGAATGTTCATGAGGGCCCTCAAAGTATCAGCTTCCGATTTGGAAACATGACTCCATTGCTGAAAGGCATGGTTGTCAGCAATGAACCAGGATATTATGAAGACCATGCATTTGGCATCAGGATCGAAGTGTGTAACCATTTTTCTCATCTTTGTTTGTCTTACACCAAAAATATGATAGAAATGATATTAGTCGTAAGTTATGTTTTTCTAAAGGAGCTGTTACAGCATCGGCCTAGCAATATTTGACACTATTACGAACCCGCAGTCCTATAATGTTCTTAATGCATTCTTGTCATGTAGAATCTCCTTTACGTGAAAGAGGCCGACACGCCAAATCGCTTTGGAGGAGTTGGATATTTTGGATTTGAGAAGCTTACATTTGTTCCAATTCAGGTATTTTGACTTACTATTAAGGTCAAGTTCTGCTTTGCCTCAATTTCCTGTCTTAGAAACTTGGGGTCGGTTTCTTCTACCACCTTTTGTTAAAGCAAATATCTTAATTTTTATTGACCTATGGCACTTAATTGCACCATGGGGCTTTTTACCACTATTATTCACTGACATATTTCTTTACCCGTAAGATGAATTACTTGAATACGAAAAATGTCAAATGGTACCACATAACGATGGTTACTTTTTTTTTTTTAACAAATGCCTGTGTTTTAAGCAATTATGAAATTCATATCAGAATAGAATATATATATATATATATATATATATATATATATATATTAGATCCGCATAATCAAATTCTGTTTTCTAATTACCCTGCAAACATGGTTTGCTAAACTCGAATGCAAATGTTGAAAGGCGGTTTTTATGCAAGGCTGGAATATTTTCCTTGGTAACTTAAGGTAATTAGCATTTTCCTACCGAACACTGCATTTCACTTTATGGAACACATATTCAGACAATAGTTGAACACCTCAATTATCATATGCGCTAAAGCTTCTCATAATTATCGCCTTACATTTTGAAGCTTATAAACCTTTGTTTAATATTATTTTTGGTTTGCAACTTAGCTAAAGGAAACCTTGTACCATGCGCGGACGATGTTGTGTTAATCAACGAGACCATGGCAAGGGTTTATGTTAAATTGGAGTTATCGAGAGATACGTTGGAATCAAAGGGTTTTAGATAAAATAGGAATCAAAGGGGGTTAGATACAATAGGCCTAAAACGGAATATATGGAGTACACATTTAGTGGTCATACATCTCGGACCCCGGTGTTACAACACTCAATGGCCGAGAGTTATCAATGAGTAACAATTTTGAAACCTAGGTTATGTTCTCCAAAAGGATTGAGAGATTGATAGCGACTTTAACCACAGAATATAGACGGGCTTGTTGAAATAGAGAATGCTACCGGTATTCTATGTGATCGTAATATCCCGCTGAGATTGAAGAGGATGTTTTATAGAACTGCCATCAGACCTACAATGTTGTATGTGACGGAATGCTAGGCACCCAAGAGAAATCACACATGTGCTACTAGATTTTACTTGGTCAGTCTCAATCTAAAACCACTGCCTAATTTATTATGTCGTATCGCAATATCGTATGGTAAACTCAATCCCGATGTATTTAATCATTCAAAGGTGATCAATCCTTCAAAAGAATAGAGAACAATAAATTATGCGCAAAGAATTGTAGGAATTAATCAAAACCATTATCTAAATCATGGGTTCAAACATGAGATCCTCTAGTCTTGATAACAAAACTTAGCTAAGAATCATACTCAAATAATAATGTAAAAATATGTCTAACAACAATTTAAACATTAAAAATCTGAAAATAAAGAACTCAGTGTAGAAATACAAAATAACATTAGGTATTGACTCCTTACGTCGCTGCGTCGTCCCGTCTCCTCCAATTGGTCTTGCTCTTGAATGGCTTGAGGTGTGGGTGATGGAATATGGTGGAAAGTGTAGGTGGGATGGATGATGAAGGCTCTCTTCTAGGGTCAAAAGTCCCACAATCTGATTATTTTTCATCTATATAATGTTGTGGAGGATAAACATGGTAGCTTCCTTGTTAGACACAAACTCTAAAAGGTATTTTTTTTTCAAAATTTCTCGTCTACCGATTGATCGGTAGCTTCAAAATTTTATTTTTCAACTCACGATGTCTCATGATCGATCGCGCATTATAGACCGATCGATCGCGAGTTTAAAAATTATGTTCTCCAAATTATGTCAATCGGCGACAATCGCAGTTCAGATGCCGATCGATCGCTAGGCCTTTTCTCCCAAATTATGATTTTTGTCCTTCCTTCGACGTGTGGGCTCGGTTTAGCAATTTTTGATCATTTTTAGCTCGATTGCTCCACTTTTATGCACTTAGACCTTTATTCCTGGAACATACAAAAACAAAACGAAAATGCATAATATCGTCCAAGAATCATAATAAAATGCATATAAATTCATAGCAATAAAAGTGTAAAAATCACACTTATCAACATACGATGTAGGCTTAACAAATACACCTATGCGTCGAGTAAAGTCCATGGATTTCGGACCTTTTACGAGAGCAATGGGACGACTGAAGAAGGCATGACTCGAAGTTATATACAAAATTTGGAGTCCGAAGGGATTAACAATGATATTTTTACCGAAAGAAGCTATTGGAAAAAATTGACGCATGTGGACAACCCGACTTGATTTCTTCTATTGTTCATGTAGCCTATCCCGTTCATTTGGATTAAAGCCTTACTAGTTGTTGTTGTAAGCTTAGCCAAAGGAGGTTTAAGTGGAGTAAACAACACATATCTTGATCAAGATGGTCCGCTGATCAATGTTGTGGTAGTTGATCAATGTTGTGGTAGCAGGGAATATATTGCTTGTTTAGCATGAGATAGCTGAGGTAGAGGGCAAAGACAATTGAAACAATACATAGTGCTTACTGATCTCTTTTGTCTTGATACTATTTCTCTTTTCAATTTCCAAAAATTAGTGACCAACTACATTACAGGTTTGCTCACAAAGCGAAGCTTGAATGAGGAACTCATTATTGTAATACAAATTGACTTTCTTTCTGAATGGTTTTCTCTTCATTCATCAATGCATTAAATAGAATACAATTACAACCTATGTAAGGAAAGTGTAACCTATGTATGGAAATAATATTAACAACCTAATTTAGAATATTAACAACCTAATTTACATTCTAATTTAATAGCCTAAATACCAGACTATTTTCCACCGTCATCTCCCCTCAAATTGGTGCTGGTTTTAAGCAGCAATTTGTCAATTAAGAATTGATGACGCTGCCGAGTCATGGACTTGGTGAAGATGTCTGCAAGTTGAAGATCGGTGGAAACATGTGGTAAAGTGATAGTCTTGTTGTCAACCGCTTCCCGAATAGAATGACAATCCACTTCAATATGTTTAGTACGTTCATGGAAGACCGGATTGGTGGCAATTTGAATAGCATCGGTGTTGTCGCCATGAAGTGGAGTGGGTTGGGTTTGTTGGAACCCAATTTCGCGCAAAAGACCACGGAGCCAAAGAATTTCAGAGCAAGCAGTAGACATCGCCCGATATTCAGATTCTGTAGACGATTTGGAGACTCTTGATTGTTTCTTGCTTTTCCAAGAGATTAAGGACGAACCCAAAAACATGCACCATCCTGTAACTGAGCGACGAGTGTCCGGGCAGCCAGCCCAAAATGCGTAACTGTAAGCAATGAGATTTAGTGGATTGCCGGTGGGGAAAAATAAGCCACAAGACGGCGAGCCACGTAGATACCGAATAATGCGACTGACGGCAGCAAGATGTAAGTGTCGTGGAGATTGCATGAACTGGCTGACTTGTTGAACTGCAAAGGAGATATCAGGCCGAGTGATGGTTAAATAATTCAAGCTGCCAACCAATTGACGATACATAGCAGGGTCAGAGAGAAGATCACCCTCGTCATGCCTATATTTGACATTGATTTCCAATGGAGTATCGACGGAGGAAGTTTCATCAAGACGAGCCAATGTTATAAGATCCTGGGCATATTTGTGCTGATTTAAGAAAATGCCAGAAGAATCACTGTAGATTTCTAACCCCAAGAAATATGTAAGTGGGCCAAGATCCTTCATGTGGAAAGAAGCGTGAAGATGATGTTGTAGTCGAGTGATCAGAGAAGAATCTGTCCCATTAATGACAATATCGTCCACATAGACTAGAAGGAGGACAACACCTGCCGTTGTTTTGCAAAGAAATAAAGAGGAGTCATACTTTGAAAGGAGAAACGAAGCACTGTGGTGCGAAATTTATCAAACCAGACTCGTGGTGCTTGTTTTAGTCCATAAATAGAGCGCTTCAATTTACAGACTGCCGAAGAAGAAGGAGAGGAAAGCCCTGGAGGAAGTTTCATGTAAACGTCTTCTTTGAGATCACCATGGAGAAATGCATTTTTAACATCCATTTGATGCAGTGGCCAACCCCGAGAAGCGGCAATTGAAAGAATTGTGCGGACAGTGGTCATTTTGGCAACAGGTGCAAATGTGTCCTCGTAATTGATTCCATATTCTTGGCGATTGCCAAGAGCAACTAATCTGGCTTTATAGCGATCTAAGGTCCCGTTTGAACGAATCTTGACAGAAAATACCCATTTGCAACCAATTGCTTTAAAATTGGGCGGACAAGATACTACATCCCATGTATCATTTTCTTGAAGAGCCTGTAATTCGTCTGCCATTGCTTTTTCCCAGTAACAAAGCTTGACAGCTTCGGAGTAAGATCTGGGAATAGGATTAGAGGACAAGGTAGTATGGAATGAGGTTGGAGAGAAGCCATACCTACATGAGACTGCCTAGTCGAACGACGAAGCAATGTTTGAGGATCAGATTCCAGTTGTTGAAGCGGATCAGGTGGGGGCTCGGGTTCACGAAGTGGCGCAGCAGGACGCCTTCTTTCGTACACGAAGCCAGGTTTGAAGCGTTGAGGAATAGAAGATAGAGAATCAAATGATGGAAGCATAACTGTGGACGGAGTCACGGACGGAGCCAGATTGCTGCTAAAGTAATATTGATTTTCAAAGAAAACATGTCGTGAAATACGAAATTTGTGAGAAGAGACGTCATAACAAATATAGCCTTTGTGAGAGTTACTATAACCCATGAAGACGCATTGAGTAGCTTGAGCCGTCAACTTGTGTTGTTCATGTCCTGGCAAGTGTACAAAACAGACGCAACCAAAAGTATGTAAATTTAGATAACTAGGCATGCGATTGTAGAGACGGGAATAAGGAGAGGCTAAGTTTAATGTACGCGATGGTAGACGATTGATAAGAAAAACCGCTGTAGATAGGGCTTCAACCCAAAATTGAGAAGGTACCACCGACTCAAGTACCAATGTACGAGTGACGTCAAGCAGATGGCGATTTTTACGTTCGGCTACCCCATTTTGTTGTGGTGTATATGGACATGAATGTTGTGAAATTATTCCCTTTTGATTGAGAAATGATTGAAATGCAGTAGACATATGTTCACCCCCCGAATCAGAACGTAAGATTTTGATATGTTTAGAGAATTGTGTGTCCACTAAAGCTACAAACTGTTGGAACATCGAAAATACCTCGGATTTAGCCCGTAAAAAATAGATCCAGGTATATTTGCTATAATCATCGATGAAGGTAACAAAATATTTGTATTTGGCATGAGAAATAACCGGCGAAATACCCCACACATCGCTATGTATTAGATCAAAGCAATTTTGAGCACGGGTACCCTGATCACGAAAAGGAAGAGACTTACTCTTACCTAACTTATATGTAATACAGTCAGGAAAACTAAGAGGTGAAAAACGATTGTTTTTACCCAAGAAACCTGACTTTATTATATGAGAAAAAATATGCGAATTAGGGTGACCCATCGGTTTGTGCCATAAGGCATTGTTATGATGAACTGTATTACAAGCGAAAGAAATAACTGGGGGAATTGAAAAATGTAAATAAAATAAACGTCCCACTTTAGGCCCCTTCGCGAGAATCTTCCCCGACACCTGATCCTGCACAAGACAACCAGAACGAGAAAAAGAAACATTATAATTGTCATCAACCAATTGTCCAACAGAAATAAGACTAGTACTTAGTGCAGGAGATACAAAAACATCCCGAAAAGTAGAATTCACATCAGCAGTTGCATGGATCGGTAACTGATGACCATTAGCAACGGTAATCTGTAACGGACCCGAATATGGGCGAACATTATGAAGATTGGCAGCAGACTTGGTCATGTGATTAGAGGCCCCTGAGTCAATCAACCAAGAGGCAAGGGAAGCGGAGTTATTACCTTGAAGACAGAATGCAGACAGAGCAGAGATAATCATTTGTTGCACCGTTTCAGGGGTGAGAGTGGAAGGCGCAGCCGTGGGAGAGGAAGAAGAACCAAATGCAGCTTGATATCCTGTGGTATGGCGTTTTGGTGGACGAGTGGGACAATCGGGAAGAAGATGGCCGGGCTTTTTGCAATAATTGCATTTTTTAGTGGTGCAATGCTTTGCAATATGCCCATATTCCTTGCAAGTGTAACATTGTACTTGACTTATGTCCTTTTCCTTTCCTTTGACATGAGAGACATGCCACATCATTAGAAAATCCTGAATGTTGTTGGAAATTCCCTTGTGTTGCAAGGCGCTGCTCTTCACGTAGTAATTCCCCTAGACAAACATCTAATGATGGAGATGGGTCACGGTTCATTAACGTAGATCGAGCGATCTCGAATTCCTGGCGCAATTTCATCAAGAACTGCTATCTCTTGCTTTGGTCATGAGCAGCTTGAACATCAGCAAGGGAGTCAGCCGGAACCTTAGTATAAATGATATCAGCGAATTCTGTCCACAGAATTTGAAAGCCCGTGAAATATTCCTGGATAGAGAGATTACCCTGAGTGTAATTGGCAATCTTGTATTCGAGTTGAAATCGCCTAGCCACATTGTTTTGACAATAGACTTGTTATAAGTAGTCCCACATGGCTTTGGCGGTTTTGTATGGGCGAAGATTTAGTACAATGAGTGGATCGACAGATGCTAACATCCATGACATGATGCGAGCATCTGTAATCTTCCATTTGGTTAGGGACGCTGTATCAAGAGGGATGGAATTACTCCCATCAACATGTCTCCATAATTCCTTTCCCGTCACGAACAGACGAAATTGGAATTCCCAAGCCGAATAATTTTTACCCGTGAATTTAATACCGAAAGATTCAAAATTACTCATGGTATGAAAGAGTATTTGACAGTATTTTAGTATTAACGTCGCACAATATTAGCAATTGATGAGAAACAAAGGCTAAAAATGATGCGATAAAGCCGATCGAACAAAACCTAATATTATTTATGGGATGTCACGATAAAAGCAATCAATCGAGGAAAAACAATCACGTGATGAACAATGATGCGCGATGAACAGTAAAAAAACCGATGAATAGTAACGTCACGATGAACAGTACCGATGAACAGTACGTCATGATGAACAGTATCGGTGAACAGTACCGATGAACAGTAAGACACGATGAAAATCAGAGAAAGAAAAGACTCAAGATTGGATTTGGCTCTGATACCATGTAATACAAATTGACTTTCTTTCTGAATGGTTTTCCCTTCATTCATCAATGCATTAAATAGAATACAATTACAACCTATGTAAGGAAAGTGCAACTTATGTATGGAAAGAATATTAACAACCTAATTTAGAATATTAACAACCTAATTTACATCCTAATTTAATAGCTACCAGACTATTTTCCACTGTCAATTGTAAGCTTCTCACTTGGTCCCTAAGTAATGTGCTGAGTTCAGTCGGTTCTGATGAATAAATACCAACATTCATCTTGCATTGGATATCTCGTTAGTCTAAAATATTTGTTCCGTACCAATTGTGAGGCAAATGATTATTGGATTTCAAGTCCTGAGTTAAATGCTACTTCCAACAAGCTACTGACAGATGTAGTTAGGACAATTGAATCTCATTGTGATATCCACTCTGCACCATAATGTGCTTATAATTGTGGTTTAGGTCATGGACCTTGAATCAAATACAACAAGAACTTCACGTGTCAGTGTGGGAGCTTTTATGAGTAAGTTTGTTGTGGCCACAGGGTTCAAGGATTACAAGTACATTGACTTGTCCAACAGGTACTAGGCAATAAGGCTTTGTGTTGTTCCTACTTATCAACAGGGTTCAAGGATTACAAGTACATTGACTTGTCCAACAGGTACTAGGCAATAAGGCTTTGTGTTGTTCCTACTTATCAACAGGGTTCAAGGATTACAAATACATTGACTTGTCCAACAATTTGACTGTGTTTGACTTGGGTCGTTTCTGACTAACTTGAAGGTATTTGTACATGTTTTGAGTCACGTTATCTTCACAGGGCATTAGTTTGTTTCTACATGTTTTGATATACTCAATAGGCCACTGACTGGGGCTGGTACAACTCGTTACGTGACTTGTGCGCTACCAGGAATTTAATTCTATTCTTATTCATATACTTAACTTTCTCAGAATCCCACTATTCCAGAGACATAAGTAAAAGATCTTAACATACTTCAAAAATTACTTTAAAGTGTTGTGGCAGATCAACACAGAAAAATTAGTTTCTGGATATATCGGGGACCCCTTGATGTATGTCATTGCTCTGTCATTCCAAGACCTAGTATTATTTTAATACTGCAACTTTATACCCGCTGAACCATTTGAGACAGCATTGCATCAAAGATTTAGGTATTCCTTATATTTCATGGAGACTTCATTTTTGCTTCAATTTTTCCTGATGGTGGTAACATGAATTTTACTTGCATTCTGGTGAGGAGATCCTATTGAAATCTCGATCTTTGTTTATCTCATTAAATATTTATCTTTAATCTGTAATTTACTCCAATATGTTGTGCAGACCAAAATGGTTGACTTGTCATTACTCTCTACGGCAGAGATTGATTGGCTCAATGGTTACCATAAACAAGTGTGGGAGAAGGTAAGAAACCGTCTATTAGTTGCATTGACAAACTGTTAACTTGGGCTTCGATTTTTAGTATTTTAAGTTTCCCACTTTATGACAGACACATAAGCAATCTCATCAATACTAGGCCTTGGTAATTATGATGGCTATTTGATATTTTTAATGATTTTTGCCAGCAATTGATGCATGTTGTGCACCATAGCATTTTTTCTCTGTTCCGTGAATAAAAATGTATTGCTGAATCAAATGTACAATACTGGCGAACCCGCTACAATAAAACTAGAAGCAACAAATACACACTAAATGGTATCCCCTAGATAAGCATCATTAGGGAATAGCGTGTACATAATACGATAGACATAAATCTGAATATCACTAAATGTGATACGGATCTGCCAAGGCATTACCAAATTTCTTCACATTCTGGGCAGCCAAAATGTGATAAACCACAGTTCCTAGAGCAACATTCCTAGCTTTCATGATCGAGATGAGCCATGATAATGTTTCTTGAATTTCTTTAATGCACTACGTAGCGTCGTCATTGTAAATCGCATATGTAGCCATTGTCAACATTTCCCCAAACTGTAGAGCCGAAAGAGCATGCGAAGAACAAATGGTCTAGGCTGTCCATCCCGAGTCACCAAGCACACATGCCTTGTCATCCACAAAAGGCAATCTATCTGCTGTTGCAAGTCTCTCAAGCGCACCTAGCCATAGTATAAATGAATGCTTGGGTAGAACGCAATGCCTCCACACTACGCTAGTCCATGGACTGACTGAGGATGGTGTTCCTTCGCCTGATACCTACGATGCACGGACACTGACACGACGACACTGACACAACACGACACGGATTTTCAAAATTTTCAGGATACGACACGGCTGGGACACACATAAGTATATATATATATATAAGAAACATATAAATAAATGCATGTCACTGGAAACGTCATAATATCACTCATACTAACACCAAATACATATTACTTTAATTAATATACAGTTTAACAAACACATCCAAATAAAATATAACACCAAAAATATTCTTACCAAATTCAAAAATAATATATATAAATGTATGTCACTGAAATCATCATAATATCACTCATACTAACAACAAATGTATATTACTTTAATTAAATAGAGTTAAGTAATACGTCTAAATTTCATTTTAGCCAAAAACTTTTAAATTGTACAATTATCACCCAAAAATGTCCTTTTTGTGTCGGACATGGCTCGGACACGCCCATCAGCGATGTCCGACACGGGTGTCCGATTTTTTTTATTAATAAAATAATGGACACGCCACGTGGCGTGTCCGGAACGTGTCCGAGGAGTGTCGGTGTCTGAGAAGTGTCCGTCACTGCACCGAGTGATTTTTAGGAGTGTACATGCATCGTAGCCTGATACTAATTCAAAGGTGGTGGTTGAGGACTACTTTTCGGACAATGATAATATAACCTTGGATAACTCCTCCCAATCTCTTGGCGAGGTAGGCAATTATTCGACCAATGACTCTTCGGGGCCCGCAGTCCCTCTTAATAGCGCTGCTAATGTTACTAAGGTTCCGAGTGCTGAAGCTTCAAACCAGGAAAAACAAATGGCAAGGCCATGACATTTTCAACAGCAATAGAAATGGTCCTACGACATATGGTATCCGTAAGGTTGAGAACGTTGAATTAAATGACAGGCGTGTTTGTGCTTCATTGGAAGAAGCAAATGACATCAAAAGCATCGGACACTATCTTATTGGATACTTTGCGGGTATGTTTCCCGGATTGGATGGCCTTGGGGCTATATGTAAAAGTTGGGGTGTTGAACATCGATTCTGTACACCCTAGCAAATGGATTGTATTTAAATTATCTTCGGCTACATACATGGCTACAGTTCTGAATGGTGATCCATACATCACTTTTGGTAGAGCTGTTATCCTAAAGAGTATGCCTTCTCTCTTTGATTTTAGCGAGGATGAGATGTTCCGGTTCCGATGTGGGTGAATCTCCGTGGCCTTCCTCCTCCATGTTGGAAAAAGCCATTTTGAGTCGTATTTTGTCGCTGGTGGGTACATCAATTCATATGGATGAGCTCACGCCCACTCGAGAATGGCTTACCTATGCTCTAGCTCTTGTTGAGGTAAACATTACTGAGCTCCTTGTTCGATCTACCCCATTTCGTTTAATTTTTTTGATCGGACAAATGAAATATATTAACTGAAAACGAAGAGCACCAGAAGTACTCAAGAGAATCCAAAACAATACAAAGAGAAAAATAAAAGAAAAGTACAACAAAATGATAAGAGAAAGTTAAGCATCTAATAAGCAAACAATAGGCTCCATAATCCACTCCGGCAAAGAGTAGTACATACGACTAAAACTGTGCTTGAACCAAAACCAAGATCTTAATCTATTTAAGTCCAATAGATCGCAATGCAGCTCCTCTGTATTACCAAAAATCAAATGGTTTCTATGAAGCCAGATAGACCAAACAATCCAGACAACCATCCAACCGTTTTTGCCTTTCTTGTGATTCCAAAGACTCGAGTGGTGTAATAAATGCATCACCGGCTCGATATGCAAGACATTCGAGAATCCTAACCACTTGTAGCACCTCATCCATAAGGCATAAGAAACCGGGCAAGAGAACAAAAGGTGGTCAGTAGATTCTACATCGAGAAGACAAGAATCACATAAATCCGAACTCGCTCCTGCGTGAATGGATCTTTTATGCAAATTAAGCTTTTGGATAGGATACGATCCAACAAAACTCTCCACACGAAAACCTTGACTTTATTAGGCACGACCTAGCTCCATAGCAAATTGAATCCTGATTTCTTTATATCATCGATCTGAGTATCCTCCAAGAACAACTGGTAAGCCGAGTGCGCCGAGTGCCCCGAGTACTTGTTAGAAGCATCGTGCCTCCATAACCACCTATCTTCTTCCTGATTAAGCGTGCACCTGTCAACCATGGTTATTAGAACAACAAGTAAATCATTTTCCCAATCGAATAAACGACACCGCCAGTTCCACCTCCAAACCCAAGACTCCCCCTCCCAAGATCCCATATCGCTTATACTGATGTTACCGTCTCTAGCAATGGTCGCTAATCTAGCAAACAAGTTTTGTAGAGAAAGATCCCCCACCCAGATGTCCTTCCGAAACTTTGTATTACACCCATTGTCCACTTTCCTACGAAGCCCCCCTTGAACCAAGAAGATGAATCATGTAACATATTTGTGAATATCGTTCCGCCTAGACGAATGTGCACCTCTCTCTCTGTCTCCACTCAAGTTCAGAGGATTCCAATTAGGAACACCGTATTTAGATCTAAGAACTATAAACCATAATGAATTTACTAACCCCATTTCCCTAGTAGTGCTTTATTGAAAAAATCCAAATTTCTCACTCCTAAACACCCCAAACCCCTAGCTTTGCATACAACAGAGTCCATTTGATCCAGGCTGTTTTACGACCTAAATTTGGCAAGTACGGATTTTGGAGCGCGGTAAAAGGGGAAAAAGTAGGTAGGAAGAGCAGAAAGCACATCGTTCAGCAGAATCATTCGACCTCCTAAAGATAAGCTTTTATCCTCCAAAGCGGCCAATCTCCGACGAAATTTTTCCACCACTGGTTTCCACAAACTCCTTCTCGATGATATGTAAACGGCAAAGCACCGTCATTGCAATTCAGTACCGAAGCGCAATCGGAAATCACATTTGGGTTTGTGTTGATACCAAAGAGCTGTCTTTTGTGATTCTTGTGTTTTGGAGGATTTGGCATCGGGGAAGACGATTGGCAGTTCTGAGCTTTGTGCCGGATTGTACCTCCTAAGAGGACATGTGTCCACGATCAATTGCACTTCAAGAGCTTCCCCAACCATTTCATTTTCTAATTCTAGTTTGGTTTCAAATAAAGATAATGACATTATTTTATGGCACTATCGTTTAGGACATATCCCAATTTTTTGTATCTCTCAAAATTGTTTCCTTCCTTATTTATGAATTAAACTTCTGATTCTCTCAGGTGTAATATTTGTCAATTATCTAAACACACGTGCCACTTTCACATCACATCGCTACAAACCCTCTGCCCTTCTCTCTTATTCACAGTGATATTTGGGGACCCTCTAGTGTTTTAAATATGAGTGGTACTCGTTGGTTTCTCTTGTTTGTCGATGATCATACACGCGTGTCTTGGGTTTTCCTCATGAAAGATAAAACTGAAACTTCAAACATATTCCAACAATTCCACACCATGATTCAAACCCAATTCCATAGCAAAATTCAAGTTTTGCGAACTGATAGAGCCCGTGACTATTTCAACTCTATTTTGGGGGGTTATTTGCACACACATGGTATTATCCACCAAAGCTCGTGCGTTGATACTACACAACAAAATGGAGTCTCTGAAAGAAAACACCGTCACCTCCTTGAGGTTGCTCGCTCTCTCCTTTTTACCCAAACACACACCTAATCAATAGGATGCCTTGTCGTGTTCTTGACTACAAAACACCAATCCAAACTCTTCTCAAATCTTACCCAAACACAAACCTAATTCATAATATCTCTCTCAAAGTCTTTGGTTGCTCCTCTTTTGTTCACATCCATCCTAATAACCGTGGAAAACTGGACCCCCAGGCTGTTAAATGCATCTTCCTAGGCTACTCTCCCAACAAAAAAGGATACAAGTGTTATTCCCCTCACACAAAACGGTATTACACTTCCATGGATGTCACCTTCTTTGAAAATACACCATTCTATCCAGCATCTTCGCTTCAGGGGGAGTCCTCTCGTATTGAAGCTCCAAATTCACATTTCCTTCCAGTATTCGAACACAACAGTCCAGGACAAATTGCCGATCCAACTCCTCCACCTTATATCAGCAGGTACCCAACAAACCCAAGTCGTCCACTCCAAGTAATTTCTCGACAGGAACAACCTCCTCCACAGAACGTACAAGAACCGGTACAAACTCAACCTGTCCATCATCAATTCTCGCTTCCAGACTCAGGTAACAACAATCACAGTTCAACCAATATTGATGATAACATTCTTATAATTGAAACTGGTGATAGTGATAATAGGCCCATTGCTCTAAGCAAAGGAGTGAGATCTTGTACACAACATCCTATATGTAATTTTGTCTCTTTGATCGTTATCTCCTGCATATCGATTCTTTGTTTCAAAGATAGACCAAGTTTAGGTAACTTCAACTATCGAAGAGGCAGTCCGTGATCAGAATTGGAAAGTTGCAGTATTTGATGAAATAAAAGCACTTGAAAAGAATAACACGTGGCAAATTACAGATCTACCTCTAGGAAAGAAGATGGTTGGATGTAAATGGATCTTTACAACTAAACACAAATCTGATGGAAACATAGAAAGATTCAAGGCACGTCTTGTAGCCAAAGGGTACACACAGTCATATGGGATTGACTACCAAGAGACATTCGCTCCTGTGGCTAGGCTCAATACAGTTCGAGTTCTCTTAATCTGTGGCTGCCAACTTAGACTGGCCCTTATATCAACTTGATGTTAAAAACGCATTTCTTAATGGAGATCTTGAGGAGGTGTACATGGATATTCCACCAGGCTTTGAATCAGAGAAGACTGAAAAAAAGGTGTGCAGATTAAGAAAATCACTTTATGGCCTAAACAATCTCCTAGGGCCTGGTTTTATAGATTCACCAATGTTTTAAAAGGGGATGGCTACACACAAAGTCAGTCTGATCACAGCCACAAAGTCAGTCTGATCACACGTTTGTTAAGCTCGCCGAAGGAAGTAAGATCATTGTTCTCATCGTCTATGTAGATGATATTGTTCTGACAGGAAATAATGAAGGAGAGATCAATCTTGTGAAAGCTCTACTATCAAAAGAATTTGAAATGAAAGACCTTGGACACCTCAGGTATTTTTTGGGGATGGAAGTAGCAAGATCATCTCTGGGCATCTCACTCTCACAACTAAAGTATGTCTTAGATCTCCTAAAAGAAACAGGCATATTAGGGTGCAAACCAGTGGATACGCCAATGGACCCAAACGTCAAGCTAGGGATGAAGGTGGATAGTCCACCTGTTGACAAAGGAAGATATCAAAGACTTGTTGGCAAACTTATCTATCTCTCACATACACGACCAGATCTTGGATTTGCAGTGAGTGTCATCAGTCAATTCATGAATAGTCCAACTGAAGAACATATGGATGCGGCATATCGAGTATTACGATACTTGAAACAAAGTCCTGGGAAAGGATTACACTTCAGAGAAACTTCAATCAGAGGAATCAAAGTCTATATTGATACTGATTGGGCTGGATCACCTACAGATAGACGTTCCACGTCAGGATACTGTACTTATGTATGGGGGAATCTAGTGACTTGGAGGGGCAAGAAGCAATCCGTGGTTGCTCGGAGTAGTGCAAAAGCGGGATTTCGAGCTTTAGCTCATCGAATCTGTGAAGGAAGGTGGCTAAAGCGACTACTTGCTGAGTTAAATCTAGAAGACAATCAATCAGTGGAACTTATGTGTGAACCAAGCTGCCATTAGCATCTCCAAAAATCCAGTCCATCATGATCGAACCAAACACATTGAAGTGGATCGACATTTCATTATTGAGAAGATTGAGAAAGGAATAATTGATCTGAGATATGTTCCTTCCCGGTTGCAAATTGCAGACATACTTACCAAGGCTCTTTTCAAGCCTAATTTCGAGGAACTGAGCCACAAACTGGGCATGATTAATCTTTATGACCCAGTTTGAGGGGGAGTGTTAAATATGAAAGAGTAGATAAGATCCTGTAATCTAAGTGATTAGATTAGATAACGATAGTTGTAGGACACTTTAAATACATTGTATTTACCCTCTTTTAATTCATTCAATGAGAACGTAATCTTCTCAATATCCCATCTACTAAAACAACATAAAGTATTTGGGTGTAGTGCCTTTGCTCATATCCATGATCACTTTTGCGGGAAATTAGACCCTAGAGCTCGAAAGTGCGTCTTTGTCGGCTATGCTCCAAATCAAAAGGGGTATAAATGTTTTGACCAAACAACGAGAAGAATGATCATTACTTTAGATGTCACCTTCTTTGAGGATCAACCGTTTTTTGCTACTCTTCGTCAGGGGGAGAGCCTAAGTGACGACTCTGACTCTGACTCGGTTACTCTTGATCAAAATTTGTTTCTCAATATAGAACCAATCGACGAGAACTTGGATACTAGAACTATAGGGTCGTCTCATACTACTAGTAGAAAGGAAAATAAGAAACAAACAGGTGAGCTACACGTTTGCTCGAGAAGGAACCAAAATCAAAGCAAGGAGACCAACACCTCCCAGCACTTCCAAGAGTCTGCACCTCAGATAATTTCGAGTCTCCCTAATGATCCAGGTAATTCTGCTCTTCCGGAGTTAAGTCAACCTATACTTGCGTCTGACCTTGATCTTCCAATCGCTCAACGTAAGGGAGTTAGCAGTTGTGTCAAGTATCCAATGTCAAATTTTGTTTCCCATAAAAATATGTCCCTATTTTTTTTGTCCTTTGTCTCTCGATTATCCATCGTGGAGATCCAAAGACTGTGAGGATGCTTTAGGGGTTTCTGAATGGAAGGAAACTATTCTTGAAGAAATGCGAGTGGCAGGTATTGGAACTACCGAAAGGAAAGAAAACTGTTGGCTGCAAGTGGGTGTTTACCACCAAGTTCAATGCAGGTGGCTCTTTAGAGAGATATAAAGCTCGCCTGGTAGCTAAGGGATTCATTCAAACGTATGGGATAGATTACCTGGAGACTTTTGCACCAGTGGCAAAGCTAAATACTACCAGAGTACTCTTAAAAATTGCGGCTAATCTAGACTGGCCATTACAACAACTAGACGTGAAAAATGCATTTATGAACGGTGACTTAGAAGAAGTAGTCTATATGGATCAGTTTTTGAGAAAACGTTTGGACCAAAGGTATGCAAGTTAAAAAAAATCCTTATGAGCTTGTTGTGAGAAGTTCACACATTCTGTAAAAACAAGGATATACTCAGGGACAGGCACACCACACCATGTTCACATGGCATTCAGCAGATGGGAAGGTAGCTGTCCTTATAGTATATGTTGATCACATTATTCTTACAGGGGATGACATGATGGAAATGGTACGGTTGAATAATTGTCTTGCTTCAGAGTTTGAAATCAAAGATCCGGGCTCACTAAAATACTTTCTCGGCATGGAGTTAGCTCGATCAAAAAAGGGGATAGTAGTATCCCAGAAAAAAATATGTGGTAGACTTACTGAAAGAAACGGTAATGAGTGGATGTCGTCCCATCGAAACACCTATTTTTCCAACAAATCATAAGTTTGGAAGCAAAGAAGGGAAACCAGTAGACATAACTCGGTATCAAAAGTTAGTGAAAAATTGGTTTATTTGTCACATTCACGACCAGATATAGCATTTGATGTAAGCCTAGTAAGTCAGTTTATGCATTCTCCATGTGAGGAACACCTCGAAGCAGTCTACCGCATTCTAAGATACTTGAAGAATTCTTCGGGATAAAGGCTTATTTTTTGGAAAGAGTCAACAATGTAGCATTGAGGCCTACACAGATGTAGACTGGGCACGGTCTATTTCAGATTGAAGATCTACATCAGGCTATTGTACTTTCGTGTGGGGAAATATTGTAACTCGGCGAAGCAAGAAACAGAATGATGTGGCTCGTAGTAGTGCTGAAGCTGAGTACAGATCAATGGCACATGGATTATGTGAAATGTTATGGCTTAAATGGATCTTGGAAGAATTGAGAAGAACAGTAACTGTCCCTATAAAATTATATTGTGACAACAAGGCAGCCATCGGCATTGCTCATAACCCAGTTCAACATGATAGAACTAAGCATGTTGAAATTGATAGGCATTTTATAAAAGAGAAGATTGAAGATGGAGCTATTTGTATGCCATTCATCCCAACGACACAGCAAATAGCAGACATTCTCACAAAGGGACTATTCAGGCCAAGTTTTGAATTTCTTATTAGCAAGTTGTGCATGAGATATCTATGCTCCAACTTGAGGGGGAGTGTTGAAATATAGAATATTGATCCTAAATAGATTAGAATATCTATGGAATATTTGATTGTAAATAGATAAGGATCTTTTGTTTTTAAAAGATCCTTAGGATAGGAAATACCTGATATGGAGAGATTTATCTATAGCTAATTGGGTTGTACATCCCTCCTATAAAAGGAGATGTAATTGTGTGAATAATATATACAAGCAATACAATTCCTACCCTAGAAAATTACAGAGTTCTTTCAGACAGGTTTACTTCTTAGACAATCAAATCATGCGGTTATAGCCTTAATCCCCAAGTCCTCCCATGCCAGCCGTGTCTCTGACTTCCGCCGATATCGTGCTGCTTTACTTTTACAAGTTAATCTCCAAAATTTTGGCGGGGAGACTTGTTAAAGTTTTGGATACTATTATGGACCCAGCTCAAGTTGCCTTTGTTAAGAACCGGTCAATAGCCGACAACATTCACTTGGCTCAGGAGCTTCTCCGGAAATATAATCGCAAAAGGGCCTCGCCTTGCTGCATTTTAAAAGTTGACTTGCATCATAGCTTTTCCCTCATCTTTACTTGCTAACCACTAATTTGCGTACAGGGCTGGCCAGAGTGACTTTTGGTAATGAATTCATCTATTTTTTGGGCATGTATTTTGTCAAAGTTCCTCGAGTAATGAAGCAGGGACATATAAGGGTGCTGCAAGTATTATAGACATATATGCAAGTGTGTTTTAATACTGTTATTTATTCAAATGCAATACCAAGAAAGTACAATACATCTAAAAATATTAACTAGGTGTCTTGTCTATTATTTTCTTTAGAAACTGCATTTGTAGATTGATGGTCGGGATAGAGTGCACGTGGTTCATATTGAAATATACTCCTTTTTATCCTCAGGTTTCTCCGTTGCTGGATGGTGCAGCAAAAGAGTGGCTCAAGGACAACACAAGGCCAGTTGTTAAGCCTTAATTTTCAAGAACATGGAAATGTAGAATGTGGAGCCAACCACCTGCTCTTTAGTATACACAAGGTAGATGCTAGCTTGTATACTGCACAGAAATGACTTGTAATTTCAATTATTTTCGGGTTATTTTATTTTTTGACAAAAGCTTGTATAGAACTTGATCTTAAGTACAACCCGAGCCTTGTATTTTAGTTATTTTAATTTTACACAGCATGGTTGTGTAGATGGATCATATATGTATTGATAATATCTTTAAAAAAAAATCAAGTTCATACTTGGTTCTCCAAATATACATGTTTGTGGATGTCATGAACACAGTTCAAGGTGTTGATTGGTTACATTTTTGGTGCTAGACCTTGTTAAACCAGATGATCTGTACGATCTTTGTGAAGCTGTATTAATTTTAGTCTTCTTCAATTGCAAGTATTTCTTAAAATTCAAGAAATTATTTGTCATTGTTGATACCAGACTCCCTGCTATGGTGTTTTGGATCATATGCTGGAAGCTCCTTGTACATCTCGGATATTGCTTCGGCGAAGTAGGCCTTTGCTTGAGGCCTCTTGATCTGAGTTTGCAAAACAAGTAGTGTCGTACAAAATACTGCACTGTTTAATGCAACTTAGTATTTGAAATAACAGTTTACCAGTTAGATATTTGAAACAATCGCTTATTTACATCTGCTTTAATTATTTTTTTTTATGTAAAATTGAATACCTTGAAGGTAGGAGTTAACTGGCCATTCTCCACGGCGAATGAATGACTCCAGCATCACCGTCACAGCTTTTGCACATTTGAAACTGCGCATCGATCCAAAGAAACATCAATTGAATCAAATGTTATGGTCCATTCTTATAACCCGACCTAGAACACTATTTGCTAACCAAGTTATAGGTTCACACTGAGTGTTTGGTTGTGAATTTATATATATGCATGAATCCAAGTCCAAACCAAATATATATTTATGTACATATTGATAATAAACCAAATATTTTCAATAAAATTAGAAAGTTAAATCTCCGTGAATTGAGATTACCGCGCTTCTTTTCCTAGCATCCATGTCAGCAAGAACAGCAGATTGCCTTTGCTCTTGGATTGGTACACAGTCTCCCAGATTTTCATACTGCCTTTGCTCTTGGATTGGTACACAGTTCTCCCAGACTTTCATACTGCGATACCTCCAAGTTCACCAAGCATGACATATATATGAGTTTCAGATGGGATAGTGTGAACTTGTACACAAAACCATTTAAACGAAATAACAAACAAAAGGAACAAGTATGGAATTATTTTCCACTGAGATGGCGAATAAGGGTTTCAAATTTTGAGTTCCCTTGATTTGTGAAGTGATTCCATCGCTTCGAGGATGCTCCATTCGAAATCAAGGATTTAATGAGGTGAAGAGAGATAAATCATTGAAGATGAGATTCAACTATCATCTAAAAGGAAATGAAGTGCATGCATAATTAATCATATCTAGTGATTGACAATTGTCCAAGCCTTTCCCTTGTATTTTCTTTCACACACACAACAAAATCAACATTTTCCATGTTTCTATCGGACCAAACCCAAGGAAAGATTTCCATGAAACCTTTAATGAAGGCAAGAAAAAGCATATGCCTAACCAAAAGTTCCCACATACCATGAAAATGCATTGAAAGGGGGCATCTTGGTTCACAAAACAATTCCCTTTGATCTGCAATCTCATTTAGAAGGTGCATATGCTATTTCTCAATGGGAGGACTTTTTCGCATAACCATTATAAAGACCGGTAGAGCAGGGAAGTACGTGTATGCACCAGGATTGGGTCCCACTTACACGCCAACTCGATATTAAAACACATCATTTTTAAATAAAATAATAATAAACTAACATAACAACCATTTTAGACCAATCATATTGGATCGGTCCATAGTTGGAGCCCACACCGGGTCAATACAAGCAATTTTCAGTAGACCATGGTCCATGGCAGAGGAGCAACTATGAGCCGTATTGTAGGCTCCCATCTCCTAATCTCATCATTGGTGCATTAATATCATCATTAGTGTATATGTTTTCACATTAGGGAATTCTCATTACATGTTTCGTAATTGTCACATGGCTTCTATGAAATTTCTCAAACAGAACTCCCCATAAATACACCATTCCCGATACAACTCAATTCACATTCGTATACACTTTATAATGCACTAATCATATCCTCTTAATCGCTATGCATATTTTTCTTTCAAAGAAAATTGCATGCAACAGCCAATGAAAAGAGAATGTGAAAGACATTTATACAACACACATATACATATCACCATACTCACAGACGAGCATTTAGTAAATAATATATATCTACTTGTATAAATTCATCACCCTCAACCAACACTGTATCTCGCTTCCAGAAGCATCGTCTTTCAATGGCTCGAATTGATTTCCAATTCCAATGTCGTACATGTTCTACTTGTTTCAACAGAAACAACCCCCACACTTTGGGTGAGCACGCAAACAACATAATCTCAATATCATCGCATGCAAAATTAATAATTCACAGAATGTAAGGCTGCAAATTAATATAATACTCCCTGAATGTACTATAACCATGTGAGATCTCCCACGTTGTTCCTGTTCTCACAATGTCCAAAATCATCAATTTCATAATTGATAATAATTCAATCCATCATATTCATAATTATCAATTCCATAATCGATAATCAATAATTCAATACAACAACTCTTAACTGTAGATCATCTACATTTTGATTCTCAGTTAGTGAATGATATCTCGTAATATCACATCGCACGCTCAACAACGGCAGCACCATAAACCATTGCATGCTCAACAGTGGTGGCACCATAAAACATTGTACTCTCAATAGCAGCGTCATCACAACCAATCGTACGCTCAATAGCGACATCACCGTAAACCATTGCACCATTCATTGGTGATCTCAATTTCGATACATTATTCAGTAAGTATGGCATCAATTTGAACCCCAAGGATCATCAATAATATAATATTCATGAAACACCATAATAATATATTTACTTATGCTCGTATGTCACACGTACCTTAAGATCAACAGCATGATCAAGAAACCCTCGACATCCGGAGGCTTGTAAAATATCTAAATCAAATATCAATTCAATATTAAAATCTCATCAATAATCATCAACAACATCATCATCTATCATATAGATTTGTCATACCTCTTATCATAATCAATCACATTTACCGTACTTCATATACTCCTCAAAGCATCCCATGTTATTTTTTATTAATTCAGGTTATCGATACATTCGATAGTATATTCCTTTCCAAGGTTCTTCATTTAGCACCTTAATTCATTGCGCAAGATCTCCTTAGAATAACATAAATACCATAACAATCATCCATAATAATATCACATTTAAAAAATCCACAACTTAACCAAATTTTCAAAATTTACGCAGTCGCGATCGATCGGCACATAGCCGCGATCGATTGCGCGCTCAAAACCCAGCACTGGGTTGTTTTGACCGCTCGCGGTCGATTGGCGCTTTGCTCATGATTGATTACGAGTTCAAACTTTCTGATACCAATTTAGCTACGTCGCGATCGATCGCTGATCGGAGATCGATCGCGGCGCTCTGAACTTCGAAAACTCCATCCCAAAACGATTCCAAACTCAACCCAAATCATAACACCACCCCATTTCCTTCAATACCTCATCAAGAACACAGTTTATTTTATTAGCTTAAAAACAAATCCTAAACAAACCCTTGAATCCCACCAAATATATGTGATGCCCCGAAATTAATTATATGCAATTTGGGCATTAATGATGTTTATATTATTAATTATGGTGATAATTGATTTATGTGTTGAAATTAATTATCTTGTTGAAATGCTTAGTCACATGATAGGTGTGACCCGAGGGTTGCATTTCAGGGTGCATGTTATGCATGTTGGGAAATGAGGTGTTAACATGATTTAATTATATCGGTTGATAATTATGAGGAAAATATGGATTTAATGGAAGTTTGTTGTATTTTTGTAAAAATGTTTTTAAAATACCATGTTGGGTATTTTATACATCATGTTAACTTTAGGGTTCAATTTTAATTAACTTTATAACCCCTTTTCCCCACTATACCCACCTCACTTTACCCATCACTTTTAAATCCCCAATTTCACTCTCAAACCCTAACCCACCTCTAATTTTCGATTTTGAGCAAAAAGAGGAAGAAGAAATCTTCTCAAAACTTTTGTTTGTGAGATCTTTGTTAGGATTTGGAGTCCTCAAGAGGTATGGAACCTTTCCTAAAGTTTTAATGATGTTTAGTTTTGAAATGGGTTAGCATTTTGAGTTTTTATGTGGGTTTGTTTTGAGTATGTGTTATATGTTGTTGGGGTATGATTTTTGAAATGTTTTATGTGGGTTTTAGTGAGTTATTATGATGTTTGTGTTGTTGGAAAGTTTGGGCTTGAAGGGTATGAGATTGAGCTTGGAAAATGCTCAAAAATGGTGAAAAATCGCGCACCAGCAGGTGGCGATCGATCGCCATATATGAGGCGATCGATCGCCGAAGGCCAGTAGCGAAAAACGCTACAGGCGATCGATCGCCATAAATGAAGCGATCGATCGCCGCCAGGCAAAAAGTCAGGCGATCGATCGCCTCGTGCAGCGATCGATCGCCAGCAGCTTAAAAATGGCAAATGATGTTTTTTGTTGAATTTTTGGTATTTGGCTATTATTTAGCTTCTAATATTGATTTGTATGGTTGTGTAGAACCATCCCAGGTACCAACAACATCAAGGAGATAAAGTTCTCCAACTTCTCCACTTTTGGGAATGAAGGTACGTAAGAAACGTACGGGCATCGGACGGTAAAACACATTCCTATACTATGACTACGCAATGATTGCATAAGTATTTACGATGTTTATGATGATGATTATGATAAGTAAGTTTATGATGATGATGTTTATGATGAGTAAAGATGATATGATGTTTATGAGGACGTTTATGATAAGATGATGACGTTTATGATAAAATGATGATGTTTACAAGATGATGATGTTTATAAGATGATGATGTTTATGATATGATGATGATGATGTATGTTTGACTATGTTATTGAGAAGGTAGAGTGTTCTGGTAGTTGTTATGGGAAAGCGAGGAAGGTACTTACCGCTGACATAGCTAGCGAGGAGATACATCCGCTATCAAGGTGTAGCGAGGGGTATCACAGTACCGCTATATGTCGAAGCGAGGGGGCCAATTGTTCCGCGGACATAACAAGACCATAAACATCCCCATTTCTAAATAACATTGTTGATTATGAGCATATATGTGAAGTATGATTTTAATCATTTACGTCAAGAACTAATGATTATATGCATGACTATGAAACAGGGACAACCAAAGTGGGTTAATGCGATTAATCAGGAAGTATATGTTACGATTATTTTCATGCATTTATTTATATGCCATTACCTTATGATGTTAAGTAATGATGTACATGCTCATGATGGGTTGTTCCTGTAGGTACACTTTTGGACTGAAGGGCTAAGGGTCGGGTTGAGACAATGAGCTAAAAGGAGCATGAAAGAATATAGGATACAGGATTCTGATAGTCTCTACTCTAGGAGTAGTGTAAATCTATAGCTTTAACATTCATTATCGAGAATGTAATTATTAAGTTTTGAAATTTTATTTTTTTTGGCCTGTAATCTTATTAGCTCAAAGCTACAACCGGAACCCTAAGACGTTATAATGCATGTTTAGTCCTTAATACGTTATTAGTATGATGTTAAGGTAGAAAGACCCTACAATATATCAATTCCAATATCTACCTTTTAACTTAATAAGCAATTAAAACACAAGATTAAGGCATAAGTTAGCTTACCCAAGCTTTCATGATCATAATATCAAAGATGCAATCAAATCCATGCTTCGATCTTTCATTAAATGAAAGAAGAAATGAAAGGGAAAGGAAGTGGGTTCGTAGAGATTTTAGGTGTTTGAAGGTGAAGTGTGTGAAGATGATAGTTTTAATATTATGATTTTGCAAGTTAATCCATCTACTTCAATCCACATTCAAAATTTCACCCCAATAATTATTTATCCCCAATTCCATAATTATTGCTCAACTTTCATAATTACCTCCAATACATACTCATAATTACGTTCATAATTCACACTATTCATTTCAACATTTATCAATTCAATAATTATGACACAATCATAATTTTCAACCACACTTGATTTGTTCCAAAATCGAGCCCAATGCAAAACGATACTCATTCATAAATTATCTTTTTATTATCGCTTTAAACTCCATTTAATTAAGGCAATTAATTTACAAGCATCACAATTATCCATTTATAAAATGAGATTTAAACATACACACTTATCAATGTGTCAAAAAGAATTCACATACAACATAAATGCCAGAAATAGAGTCGACATACCATCGAAATATCTCACTGGACCAAGACCAAACAAGACGTTCCACATAGGAACCATCCTAATTTCCCTCTTTTGCAACATTTATACATGGAGTATTCAAAATTTCTAAACAAAGAAATCGATAATAATTATCTACAAACTAGAATGTCGCAAATTATCCTTCCATATTTACATTATCCATTCCCTTAAATTATTATTGGTTCAATTGTAGGCATTTTATTACACCAATTCAACTAAGGGAAGCCTACTATACTTTTCATGCAATTTATCAAACTAGACATTCAGATTCTCGTTCAAAAACCGACATTATCAGAAATTCACGACCAATATTTCATTCATCTCAATAGATTTAGAATCTAATGCACATGTATACTTAGTGTACTAAACCATCTCTCCTAACGTTGTCATTTATATAGCTTCATTATAGTCTAACATCATCGTTCAAGAATAAAATACATACATGTATTTTTATTGATGCCACTCACGTTTAGACTAATAAAATCTTCTATTTCATCATTTCTTTCAATTTTCCGCTTAACAATACATTGTTTCCTTATCCTATATTAGACAGGGTTCTTATATGATCTTTTTAAATTCTCTCACTACATGTACATGTTCTTCCGTTACGTACCAGTAGGTATTGCATCTTACACGATGCTACATTTCAATTATCGCATGCTCCCAACACATCATCAGTTTAACAAATTCATAAGGATCTTATAAAGAACACATTATGTCTAATTTCTTAACTCTTTCATTCGATTTATAACATCACTCATCCAACTGTATTCCATTATTATTTGTCATCTCGGATTAGTATATACATATTATCCATTGGTTTTTTTGTTTATATCCCATTTGGATTCTTACTCGTTCATGAGTATACATACATAACATCTTCGTTATTCTCTCATGCTAGACATTTTCTTAACGGTTATCTATCATGTATACAATTCAAGTACGTGGTATAACAATCACACCCTCCAAGTATTATAATGCAATTTCATTATTCCCCACAGATTCACATCATATAGAAATTAATAATATTCTATATTACGTTTGCCTCATGCAAAGTAATGAACCATCGGAATTCACGAAACCGTTTTCACGTAGACTTCCTATCATTTTTTTCTCAGTATCAACTTTATGAAATTGCAGTAAATTAATATCGTATACATAATTTCATACCTGTATAGATGCAATCATCAACAAGGTATGTCAACATTACAATACCCTGCTCACCACAGTACTCAGATACTCTAAGCATCATGCTTTCCACATCTCATCATCCAACTATTATCTGGCGTAAAATAAGTACTAGAACAATATCATTAGTACTTCGCACATGAACATAATATCATCATGCACCTTGTCATTTACGCACCATTGATATTCATTGTGCCTCAGTCATTAAACGTGAATATCCATGCGTCAAAAGTTTCACGCACTCCTGCACATCTCATGCTACAACATACCATCACGTGCCTATGCGATTACATTAATGCGAAATCAATTTCATATCTCAATAACATGACTCATTTCAATCATTAACTCAATTGTATTTGTGATGCCCCGAAATTAATTAATGGCAATCTGGACATTAATTATGTTTATATGATGAATTATTGCGATGATTAAGTTATGTGTGGAAAATGAAGTGTTAACATGATCTAATTGTGTTGATTTTAATTATGAGGAAAGTATGGATTTAATGAAGTTGGTTGCATTTTTGTAAATGCTTTTAAAATACCATGTTAGGGTATTTTATACATCATGATAAGTATTGGGGTGCAAATTTAATTAAACCCTTATAATCCCCACTACCCCACCTTTTAACTCACTTTCCCCTTTATACTCTAAATCCCCAAATCAACAACCCAAAACCCTTACCCCCTCCATTTTCGTCCATGGCTTAAAAGAGGAAGAGGAATCCTTCCAAAATCTTGATTTGTGGAATTTGTTGGGAGATTTGGAGTCCCCAAGAGGTATGGATACCTCCTTGATGTTTTTGTAAAGTTTTATTTGAGTTTGTTATGGTTTTGGAGGGTTTTGAAATGGGTTTGTTTGGGTGTATGTTATTTATGGTTGGGGTATGATTTTTGAAGTGTTTTATGTGGGTTTTAACGAGTTATGATGATGTTAGTATGGTTGGAAAGTTTGGGTTTGAATGGTATGGGATTGAGCTTAGAAAATGCTCAAAAATGGCGAAAACTCGCGCACCAGCAGGTGGCGATCGACCCTGAAATGAGGCGATCGATCGCCGATGACCAGTAGCCATTTCACGTAGCAGGCGATCGATCGCCTAAAATTAAGCGATCGATCGCCGCAAGGCAAAAGAGCGAGGCGATCGATCGCCTCAGGTAGCGATCGATCGCCACTGTGTAAAACATGGAAAATGATGATTTTTGATGAATTTTTGGTATTTGGCTATTGTTTAGCTTCTAATATTGATTTGTATGGTTATGTAGAACCATCCCAAGTACCCACAACCTCAAGGAGATAAAGCTCTCCGATTTCTCCACTTTTGGGAATTAAGGTACGTAAGAAACGTACGGGCATCGGACGGTAAACCATACTCCTACATATGATGTTTATAATGATGATGTTTATAAGGATGATGATTATGATGATGATGTTTACGATGATGTTTATGATAAGTAAGTTATGATGATGATGATTATGATGATGATAATTACGATGATGATTTTGATAAGTAAGTTTATGATGATGTGATACGATGTTTATTATGTGGTAAGATGCCACGGGGTAAGATGCTCATATGGTAAGAAGCCATACGATTTTATTATGTGGTAAGATGCCACGGGGTAAGATGCCCATATGGTAAGAAGCCATACGATTTTACTATGTGGTAAGATGCCACGGGGTAAGATGCCCATATGGTAAGAGGCCATACGATTTTACTATGTGGTAAGATGCCACGGGGTAAGATGCCCATATGGTAAGAGGCCATACGATGTTATGACGTGGTAAGATGCCCATATGCATGATTATGAATCAGGGACAACAAAAAGAAGTTAATGAATAACCAGCATATTTACTTAACCAATATTTCATGCATTTATTACGATGTTTTTTTTAAGTTAAGTAAGATTGTATATGCTCATGATGTGTTGTCCCTGTAGGTACACTTTTGGACCGAAGGGCCTAGGGTCGGGTTGAGGCGGTGAGCTAAAAGGAGCAAGATGAATATAGGATGCCGGATTTTGATAGTCTCTACTCTAGGAGTAGTGTTGTGATGACCAGGGATTATAGATATTAATCCCGGAGTGTTAATAACCCCTAAAGTTGTTTTACGTGGCGATTTGGAGTTTAATCGCGGTGTTGGGCCTTCTGGGCTCGTTTATTTGGTAGTTGGGATCGTTGGATCCCGAGGTTGAGATTGTATTCTCATTTGGGTGAAAAACCTAAGAGTTTGTTTTTTAGTGTGACTCGGGATCTGGGGTGCTTTGTGTGGGCACCGGTAGGGGGTTTTGGAGTTAGAGAGAGAATTTTTGAAAACAGATGACTTTTAATGAATCATGATGTATTTGTGGGGCTATTAGTATTTCGGGGTATTTTTGCTATAAATACCAATTGAACCCGAGATTTTAATTTTAAAATTCATTTCAGCTCCTCCAGCCCGTCTCTCTCTCTCCTCGCGTCAGGCCCTCTTCCCGTCTGCCCCAGCCCCCGCGCACAAAAGTCGTTCGCCCGCCGTCGTCCGGCCGCCGTTCGGCGCGTCCGACCCGCCGTCGGCTTCGTCTCGTCCAGACGCAGCTTCCCACACCGGCAATTCAAAGTTTAGTCGCGATTTGAGTTCGGATTTTTGCAGAATGCGTCGATCCCCAATTTCTAGGGTTCTTCGATTTTCGAACGATTTCTTTCCAATTTTCGATTGGGTAACCTTCCTTACCCCTTTTTCATGCTTCTCATGTATTTCCCTACCATTTTGTGATTTATGGTTCGAATTAATTCTCGAATTTCGTAGGGTTTGGGGTTCGAATTTTTTGGGGGTTTTGGCAGGGGGTGGTGATTCTTGTTATGGGTCGTTTATTACATGTTTTAGATGTATTATGGTGCTTAGTTTGGGTTCGATTTGTGATGTTAAGGGTTCGAAAATTTGAAGGGTGTTCTTGAACAATTTTCGATAATGTCACATTCGTTTCCCTCAATGCATGTGCCTCTGCCCTGGGTCTTTTAAATGTTTTTTTGTCGTGTGTTGACAATATTTTGAGGGTTATGGATGTGCTTGAGCATGGGTTACATGTTCGTAAATAATTGTGAATTATTTATCGTGTTAGCACATCGTTCCTCGGGGCATGGAACTCGAGCAAGGTTTGGCTTGGACTTCGGAGATTTAAGGTACGTGCGACGTACGAGCATTACTATATATTAGAGCATTGTGAAATGCATAATGTATTTTGATTGCATTGAATAATTGTGCATGAGGTTATATATATATGTGTTGAGAAGCTAATGAAGCGACCTAATATTGATATCGCCGCCACGAACGTGCGTGACACTAGAGTAGTATAACTCTTACAAGATATATGGGGTACTGAATGTATATGTCCATTGTAGGGCATTGAGATGCCTGAGAATGATTGTGGAATCATGTATTCATTATAAGACATGTGAGATGTCTAAGTATAATGGAGAATTGGTAAAATAAATGCTAGGCATTTGAGCTATCTGTGATTGGTAGCAAAGTTGAAAGTCAGTATTAGATATTGATATATCTATATTTGTATGTATAATGAATTTGGAATCATTAATTATTGATATTTGAGAATCAGGCATGCGATGAGTTAAATCAATGTGTTGATTTACTGATTTTTGAGATTTGATGAGTTTGATGATTGTGAGAACAGGGACAGTACACGGAATCCCGGATGAGGACGTTGCCATCCAGGGAGTATCATTTAAATTCATTAGTATTTACTTTTGTTGTAAATTATGAATTTCATTACTGTGATTATGGGATTTTGTGTATTGGTATGCTCACCCCGTTGGGGGCTGTCTCTGTTGGGGCAGGTGAACAGGTACATCGATGGCTTTGGAGATGAGCTCGAGCTGTTGATTGGATGTACTCCCAGGATCGTGGTACCAGGGCTTGATGGAGCACGGTATCGTATAGAGTACTTATATACACCTGAGGGTTATATACATATTCATGATGCTCGCATGTGAGCACGATTATACTTGTATATGGATTGTATATAAAGGCATGAGCCTTTCTCTCTTTCATTCTATGTTGCATGCAATTAAGGGTAGAATTGCTAATGATATGAGAGTCATTGGTGTATTATGTGGGTGTTGAAACCCAATTTTGTTGTCATATGTGTGGTGTCTTCCCTGGCTGGGAATTTACTTGATATTGCTGTATTCTGATGAGTATTATGTTTTCCCTGGCCGGGAATTATGTTATGTGTTGTGCTTTATTTCGGGATAGCTCTATTTATGGGGAGACTCTGCCCAAATTTTTATAAAAGTCCACAATGTAAAAAGTGGCACAAAGGGGATGGTAATGGGCGAACTTTATAAATCCATTTGTTGTTAGGCTGATGATCTTATAACATTGTGTATTAAAGAAAATTTTGTAATTGCCATTCAATGGTAAAGTATCAACTGAGCTTCCCGATTGACTTTTTATTGAAAGCATGTGCCACACATAATGATTAATACACTAATCAAGGGTTAAGTATACGGGCTCCTTACAAGTGTAAACCTATAGCTTTAACATTCATTGTTGAGAATGTAATTAATTAGCCTTTGGAAATTTTATTTTGGCCTGTAATCTTCTTAGCTCAAGCTACAACCGGAACCCCTAAGAGGTTATGAATGCATGTTCAATCCATTATATGTGTATTATATGATGTTAAGGTAGGAGGACCCTACAGTATTATATCATTTCATGCTTTCTTAGATATCCGTCTCATCGCATATCATCATCTAATCAATATCTGACTCCAATTAATTATTAGGACATCCTTTAGTAAATACCACATGCCTATGTCATCATCTATATGCCTCTCAATCACTAGCTCAACTTCAAACATAATAAATCATTTAATCGTGAATGTTCATGTATTACATGTATTCTCACGATGACATTATTATATTGTCAGTCACATTGTGTCCAACTCGTCACTAATAATCACGTGATCATTTATCATTACTGATCATTTATCATTACTGTCATTATACACCGGAGAATAACATCACAACCTTGTACTTATCCGTGACATTCACGATGGTTCCACGTCAATTCGTGACGTTCACAATGATCACATGTCCACACATGACATTCATAGTGATCACACATCATCCCGTGACGTTCCATGTCATCCCGTGACGTTCCATGTCATCCCGTGACGTTCCGGATGCTTGGTTTGATCAAGCCGCTGAGTATTGGAAACAGGCTATAGCGCGTGACATGCTCATTAATCTCATTCCCTAATGATCACATTCAACTCAACATAACATGATTAATAAATTATTAATCTCACAATATATAAAATAATCATGCTTTCACAAAATGATCATCATTCAAAATGATTATAATTACCACATCGTTATCCCGTTGCTGCAACAATAACAATTGAGCATATCGATACTATGTCTCACTTCAATTTCTTTCGCAGCTCTTTCACATGTATAATTGATTCACATAAATCATATAAATAAACAAAGAAGGCTCAAATCAGCATATATCGACATGTTAAAACTAACCTCGATACCTCGTCCTTCTGGACCATTCCAATATCCTCTTGGACCTAACTTGCATGTACGCAAGGAACAGTAATATACGTATGTACAACACAACTTTCATTGTCATCTGCAATCAGCACATCACCAATATACATCGCTAACACAATAGTGTCACATTATTCATTGTTACACAATAGCAGTATAACAATATTCATCGCACTACGGCGGTGCATAATAATCGTCACCCAACGTCGATATACAATATTCTTCGCCTAATGGCGTTACACAATACATCATCGCCTAACGGCTATACACAATAACCATCGCTACGACATATCATCAGTATTCATAATACCCTCACGTCGTGTAACAACGGCAAGTATTTTGTGCATCAGCGGCTCAATAATATCAATCACTTTGAATTATCGGCGGCTCCATGAATATCCATGCTTCGACATATCAGCGACCCACGCTACGATATGACAGCGTTGTACGGAATCCGATACAAGCACGCAGCAAAAATACAAAAAAATACTCGGATTCCAACTGAAGATCTGTACAAAGTGAAACCAATCAGTGTTTAGAGTCTATACATTTATAGCGTGTTTGATGCAGACTGTCGATGGAGATGTCCACGAGTCACGAGTAGAAACTTCACGATTCTACATCTATGATATCCACACGATCAAATCTAGTAAATGGGTCGAATACTTCAAGATGCTAGCCTTGAAGAATCGACAAGCACAAGAACACTTTCTTGTGTTTTGTCAATGAGGGTTTATTTAAGTGCTAGAAATTTTCTGAAATTCTTCTCATGTCTTAACCTACACGCACCCTTTATATGTGTGTGTGTGTGTGTTTATATATATATATATATATATATATATATATATATATATATATATATATATGTGTGTGTGTGTGTGCGTGTGTGTGTGTGTGATAGGTTTTTGTGAAGACTTGTATCTTAACCAGTCCAAAACCCTTTGGGCTCATCAGCATATAAGTTGGCCCATTATCATTTTATTAGGACGCTTATAGTTTAATTTAATTCGTCAATGAATTATTCTCCCTTTATCGATTTAATCTTTTGTGTGACCCGTTAGGATCTCGTAACGTTGGCAGCGACATAAAATCCTATTGCATGTTACAAGTTGTGAGCGGTGTCTAGCAATACAACATAGCTACCCAAGTTACGAGAATGTCATTAACTCGACATTACATATGGCCTGTGATAATAATATCATGTAATTTAATCTCTTTGTCCTAGGTGTATAGATTGAACATGAGCCGTGGAGAAAGTCACACTCATATAGTTCAATATTTTATTTCTTGATTCCCTGGTAGACTAGAATAAACAAATGAACTCGATATCACATATTGATTCATTCGAGCATGGCCATGCATATTTAGTCTCACTCAATTAAGGGTCCATAACACTACTCCCGTTATTTAGGAGAGACAAATCCTATCTTGATTATTCAACAAGCGGCAAATATCCTGATTCATCGCTCGATAAGACGGCGACAAATATCTGATCTATCACTGCTCAATATGTTTGTATCATCACAATGATCTCAATATACTCAAATCAACATAATAGCTCACAATCTCTACAATCCCTACTATGTTGTATCAGCGGCTCAATAATATCCCTCGTTTTGAATTATCGATAGCTCAATGATATCCCTCGCTTCGACGTATCAGTGACCCATGTAATACGACAGCAAATATCCTGATCCTGCGCTTGATAAGACAACGTCAAATATTCTGATCCATCGATATTCGATATAACTGTAGCATCAATATTAAGTATTCATATATTACCATAACAATTCAATATCAATGCATGTGTATAATCACATATACCTGCATTCTCATATCCATAATATGGCCATACCCGATCATCACATCATCTGTTGTCACATATTGACAGCATATACTGTCCATCATTTCCTGTCTTCGGACATCATATATTGTTTCCCATTTTCAGATTTCCCTACAAAAGCAGATTTCTAAGCACTTGCCACATTTACAAGGTGCATACAATTTCAATCAACATTAATTACTCTTTCACCAATCACCACATCAAATTATTAGCACCTATCAACATAGCATATCAATTGTCGCTCATCCAACGTCACATCATTATTATCACAACAATTAAATCGATGATATGCTACTTAAATAAGTTACCGGCTGATAGCACTTTTCAATTATACTACCCTTGGTGCATATGTTCATTGGTATAGCCGGTTATTTCTCACTATCACGTTCATTGTATTCCATACGATCCTAAAACCATGATGATTAGCAATAACATAATTTTCATTCATGATCTCATATTACACTACGCTCATAAGCGTATACAAGTCGTGTCACACTGACATAAAACCGCAATAATGCGTAAACTATGTGCTATTCATTCCTATCGGTACATCCGTAAGCCCTCAGACATTCCAAAGGAGCAAACCACCACTCTGATACCACTAATGTAAGGTCTCGTCTCCTAATCTCATCATTAGTGCATTAATATCATCATTAGTGTATACGTTTTCACATTAAGGAATTCTCATTAGATATTTTATAATTGCCAAATGGCTTCTATGAAATTTCTCAAACAGAACTCCCCTGTAAATCCACCATTCCCGGGACTACTCAATTCACATTCGCATATACTTTATAATACACTAATCATATTCTCTTAATCAATATGCATATTTTTCTCTCAAAAAAATTGCATGCAACTGCCAATGAAAAGAGAATGTGAAAGACATTGATACAACACACATATACATATCATCATGCTCACATATGAGCATTTAATAAATAATATATATCTACTTGTATAAATTCATCACCCTCAACCAACACTGGTACCTCGCTCCCAGAAGCATTCTCTTTCAATGGCTCGAACTGATTTCCAATACCAATGTCGTGCATGTTCTACATGTTTCAACAAAAATAGCCCCCACATGGGGTGATCATACAAACAACATAATCTCAATATCATCGCATGCACAATTAATAATTCAAAGAATGTAGGCTAATTTAAATAAATATTATAAATTTAAAAAAATAATTACAAAACTAATGCCGAAAAAAAGAAATTTAACAAAATATTGTGAAATGCATACGGTGTATGCGTTTTAAAAAACGCTGCTGACCAATGCGTTTCTATACAATTATTCTTTCTAAAATTTTAAACGAGAATTGCATGCTTGTCGTGTCAGCATACGGCATGTAGGCTTTCAGCCAATAAGTTTTTTGTTCATTGTACAGTTGCTTCTACCACTAGTACAACAAGAAAATAAGGGGAAAAAATTTACCTTAAAATAATGACTGTAGATGCATCACAACTAAATGTACTTTTTGCATGTCATTGTTTGATATGTTAAGAAAATCAAGATTTAGGTTCCTATTAGAATTCTCATGTATAGATAAGTGAATTAAATTTAATCGCATTTTATTATAGAATTTGATAAACATTTAATGTTTTATTAGGATCTGACAATTATATATGTCTCATACCAACTTCATGTGTAATAAGTACCGAAAATTATATATGTTTTGTACCAATCACTTATACCAAAATTGTATAGGTTTCCTACCAATTTCATGTGTAACTAGTACCGAAATTGTAAAGATTTCATATCAATTTCATATGTAACAAGCACCAAAAATAGAAGTTTCGTACCAATTTTATTCGTAATTAGTACCAAAATTGTATAGGTTTCATACCAATTTTATTTATATTTAGTACCCAAATTGTATAGGTTTCATACCAACTTCACGTGTAATAAGTACCGAATATAATATATGTTTTATACCAATTTCATGTGTAACTAGTACCAAAATTGTATTGGTTTCATACCAACTTCATGTGTAATTAGTACCAAAATTGTATATGTTTCATACCAATTCATGTATAACTTATACCAAAATTATATAGATTTCATACAGATTTTATGTGTAACGTGTACCAAAATTGTATAGGTTTCGTATCGACTGTAATGATCTCTCAAAATTAAATGTTTAACTTTTAGTAGAGGGGTATTATAGTCATAGGGAGTTAGAACAAAATTTTAAGTTGTAGTAAGGAGTTTGAATTAATTTTTTCTGACATGGGGACTGATTTCAAAATTAAATTTGACAATGGGGATTTTTTTGAGTTTCTCCAATTATTAATTTATCGGTTAATTAGTATCTCTCTAAACTAATAAAATTTGTTTATCCCAAAATTATTAATTTATAGAGATTTTACTCTATGATACACTTACACTGACACGATACAATCGGTACGAAACCAATACAATTTTGGTACACATTACACATAAAATCAGTATGAAATTTATATAATTTTGGTATAAGTTATACATGAAATTGGTATGAAACATATACTATTTTCGATACTTATTACACGTGAAGTTGGTATGAAACATATACAATTTTGGTACTAGTTACACATGAAGCTGGTATGAAATTAATACATTTGGTACTAGTTACACATAAAATTGGTATAAACATATACTATATTCGGTACTTATTACACGTGAAGTTGGTATGAAACCTATACAATTTTGGTACCAAATATAAATAAAATTGGTATGAAACTACAATTTTTGTACTAATTACGAATAAAATTGGTACGAAACTTATACTATTTTCGGTACTTATTACATATGAAATTGGTATGAAATCTTTACAATTTTGGTACTAGTTACACATGAAATTGGTAAGAAACCTATATAATTTTGGTACAAGTTACACATGAAATTGGTACGAAACATATACAATTTTTGGTACTTATTACACATTAAGTTGATATGAAACATATATAATTGTCAGATCCTAATAAAACATTGAATGTTTTTCAAATTCTATAATAAAATGCGATTAAATTAAATTCACTTATCTATACATGAGAATTCTAATAAGAACCTAAATTTTGATTTTCTTAACATATCAAATCAAACCAACAATGACATGTAAAAAGTACTTTTAGTTGTGATGCATCTACAGGCTTATTTAATTAAATATAATAAAATTGAAAAAAATTTCCGAAAATAGCGTGAGTTAAAAACATTTACAATACTATGGTAATTCGCATACTGGGTATGCGAATTTAGTTTAAATTCGCATACCTGGTATGCGAATTATAAATTTTTTTTAAAAAAAAAAAATTATAATTCGCATACCAGGTATGCGAATTTAAACTAAAATCGCATACCCAGTATGCGAATTCTCTGCAGTGTGCCAACCTGGAAAGCAGCTCGGACAGCAGGCACGGGAAAGCAACAAATTTATTGCAATCAATTGTTGCAATAAATTCCACGTGAGTGAACCTTCTTTCTTGCTCAACACCTACTCTTGCTTAATTCCTCTCAGCTGAAGAACTCCCTCAAGGCTCTTGCTTATTTTCTTCCTCTGAGCTGAAGAACGCAGCATCCCAGATCAAGGCTCTTGCTTATTTTCTTCCTCTGAGCTGAAGAACGCAGCATCCCAGAGATTCATCAAAGGTAAAAATATTTGAAAATTTAAATTTTACATATTTTTGAATATATATTGCATTTACTTTAATTTTTGTGTAATGTTATAGGTTTTGCTAACAAGAATTTCAAGGTATGTTTTTTCAGTTTGTCATTATTATTTGCTTAAATTAGAGATATAAAATCGAATATGAAGGTATGTTTTTTCCAGTTTTTCATTATGATTTGCTTAAATTACGGATGAAAAATCGAAAATTGTGGGGAGTATTCGAATCTCATAGCTGAGTAAGAGAGAATTCTTTTGCACGAATTCTTCAAGAATTCGCATACCCAGTATGCGATTTCTGGTAAGTTAAAAATTTTAAAGTTAAAGTTGATGTTTCACTTAATAATATTTTTATAAATTTATATTTTTTTGATAAATTTAATTAAATAAAAAGTGATGTTTTGCTAGATTAGGTGGTCACATATTGTACACATGATGGGATTATTGTATGATTTTAATGTGCTATTTTCGTAGATACTATGTCGTCGGTTCGAAGTCAAATTGATGTTTTGCTATACTATGGTGGTCGCATATCACACGATGAGATTATTGTTAGTTATGATCGACCTCCAATAAGCTATATACGAATGCCTCGAACAATTACAATGTCTGAGTTACTGTCGACGTTGTACGATCAGATAAGTATCGATAACCAACATTACGCACTTAAAGTGTGGACTAAACATATATTTAATAATACTTCTGGGCGAGTTGAACATTTACTCGAAATTACAAAAGACAGTGATATTTGGTTTTTCTTTGACCCTGATGTTGGAAATGCCGGTGTCAATTTATATGTTGAGTCAGAACAAATACACATTAATATTGTGCCAGACATTCAATATACTGAAGAACGGGGCTCACATATGTCAATGCTTAATGATGATCATAACCTGGAGATACCGGTTGTCACACAAGGACTTGTAAGTATGAGAACCGGAAATAATTATGGTAGTACTTCGGGAAACGTAGGACATAACACGTACAGAACTGAAGGGGAAGTTCATGATTCAAGGGCAGAGGACAGAGATGATTATGCTAGCGCCGATTTTTTTGGTCCTGAAATTCATGTTGATTCCGAACCAGACGAAGATGGAATTAACGTTCATGATGGTAGCGATGACGATGTAGAAATTGATGTGATGTTGGAAACTATGTCCCAACATAACTATATGTCATCTTCTTTACAAGAGGAGCAAATTGAAGCAACAGTGCCGCAAGAGACACAACCCGGGCCCCAACTTTTCTCTGTCGTTCCATTCTTCTTTACGACATTTCCGGATGTATCTGTTGACTCTGTTGACATTCCAACTGGTTCTTGGGGAAAGTTCTACGACCATGTCAAAGGAAAGTTAGAGTTGGGTATGTTGTTCAAGAGTAAAGCACATTTACAGTCTGCAGTTAAGGACTTCTCAATACGGGTTGCTAGACGCGAGTACCACGTCATTGAGAGCACACCAAAAATATGGAAAGTGGTTTGTAGGCACCATTCTACGGTTATGCCCTGTGGGTGGATGGTGAGAGGTATATATAAAGAGAAAATGAATGTGTTCAAAATTACCAAATATGGTGGGGACCACTCATGCTTGATGAATGAATTATCAATCGACCATCGTAACCTGAGTCGCAACGTAATTGCCAGTCTGTTGATTGGATTTGTTCGGAAGGATCCTGCATATGAGATAAAATTCGTACAAGAGACCGTGAAAGAAAAATATGGTTTCGAGATCTCGTATCATAAGGCTTGGCATGGTTTGAAAGCTGCCAGAGAACAGGTATATGGCACATGGGAGACGTCAGTGACACAGTTGCCGAAATATATGTCTGCCCTTAAACAACACAATGAGGGGACTATTATTGAGTGGGACCATATCGACACTGATGTAAGTAATCATAAGATAATCAAATATGTTTTCCGGGCATTCAGGCCATGCATAGAAGGGTTTCGACATTGTCGGACAGTCTGGAACGCACGCGAAAAAGCAAAAATGCAGCCTGGAAAGCAAAATTGATTTCAATAAATTGGCCCGAGAGCCTTCTTTCTTGCTCAACAACATCTTCCCCTCCTCCTCTTGCATAAAATTTCGTCTGAAGAACGTGAGCATCCCAGAAATTCATAAAAAGGTAAAAATATTTGAAAATTTAAATTTTACATATTTTTGAGTATATATTGCATTTACTTTAATTTTTGTGTTATGTTATAGGTTTTTGCTAACAAGAATTTCAAGGTATGTTTTTTCAGTTTTTCATTATTATTTGCTTAAATTAGAGATATAAAATCGAATTTGAAGATATGTTTTTCCAGTTTTTCATTATTATTTGCTTAAATTACGGATGAAAAATCAAAAATTGTGGGGAGTATTCGAATCCCATAGTCAGTCGCTCAGGGTGGCACGCGAATTCGAATTCTGCAAAAAATCGCATACTGGGTATGCGAATTCTGCAAGAATTCGCATACCGTGTATGCGAATTCTTGCAGAATTCGAATACCACGTATGCGAATTCTTCAAGAATTCGCATATCAAGTATGCGAATTCTTGAAGAATTCGATTTTTTTTGGTAAGTTATGCGATTTTTGGTAAGTTCAGTGTAGATGCGATTTTTGGTAAGTTCACTGTAGATTTACGATAATTTAAAGTTGATGAAAAAATATTGTAAATTTTATTTCTTTCCATATAATCATTATTTGTTTCACTGAATATATAATAATATTTTTATAAATTTATATTTTTTTGATAAATTTAATTAAATATTAAAAATAAAAATTGATGTTTTGCTAATTCTTGAAGAATTCGCATACCCTGTATGCGATTTTTGGTAAGTTAAAAATTTTAAAGTTAAAGTTGATGTTTCACTGAATATATAATAATATTTTTTTAAATTTATATTTTTTTGATAAATTTAATTAAATAAAAATTGATGTTTTGCTAGATTAGGTGGTCACATATTGTACACATGATGGGATTATTGTATGATTTTAATGTGCTATTTTCGTAGATACTATGTCGTCGGTTCGAAGTCAAATTGATGTTTTGCTATACTATGGTGGTCGCATATCACACGATGGGATTATTGTTAGTTATGATCGACCTCCAATAAGCTATATACGAATGCCTCGAACAATTACAATGTCTGAGTTACTGTCGACGCTGTACGATCAGATAAGTATCGATAACCAACAATACGCACTTAAAGTGTGGACTAAACATATATTTAATAATACTTCTGGGCGAGTTGAACATTTACTCGAAATTACAAAAGACAGTGATATTTGGTTTTTCTTTGACCCTGATGTTGGAAATGCCGGTGTCAATTTATATGTTGAGTCAGAACAAATACACATTAATACTATGCCAGACATTCAATATACTGAAGAACGGGGCTCACATATGTCAATGCTTAATGATGATCATAACCTGGAGATACCGGTTGTCACACAAGGACTTGTAAGTATGAGAACCGGAAATAATTATGGTAGTACTTCGGGAAACGTAGGACATAACACGTACATAACTGAAGGGGAAGTTCATGATTCAAGGGCAGAGGACAGAGATGATTATGCTAGCGCCGATTTTTTTGGTCCTGAAATTCATGTTGATTCCGAACCAGACGAAGATGGAATTAACGTTCATGATGGTAGCGATGACGATGTAGAAATTGATGTGATGTTGGAAACTATGTCCCAACATAACTATATGCCATCTTCTTTACAAGAGGAGCAAATTGAAGCAACAGTGCCGCAAGAGACACAACCCGGGCCCCAACTTTTCTCTGTCGTTCCATTCTTCTTCACGACATTTCCGGATGTACCTGTTGACTCTGTTCACATTCCAACTGGTTCTTGGGGAAAGTTCTACGACCATGTCAAAGGAAAGTTAGTTTTGGGTATGTTGTTCAAGAGTAAAGCACATTTACAGTCTGCAGTTAAGGACTTCTCAATACGGGTTGCTAGACGCGAGTACCACGTCATTGAGAGCACACCAAAAATATGGAAAGTGGTTTGTAGGCACCATTCTACGGTAATGCCCTGTGGGTGGATGGTGAGAGGTATATATAAAGAGAAAATGAATGTGTTCAAAATTACCAAATATGGTGGGGACCACTCATGCTTGATGAATGAATTATCAATTGACCATCGTAACCTGAGTCGCAACGTAATTGCCAGTCTGTTGATTGGATTTGTTCGGAAGGATCCTGCATATGAGATAAAATTCGTACAAGAGACCGTGAAAGAAAAATATGGTTTCGAGATCTCGTATCATAAGGCTTGGCATGGTTTGAAAGCTGCCAGAGAACAGGTATATGGCACATGGGAGACGTCAGTGACACAGTTGCCGAAATATATGTCTGCCCTTAAACAACACAATGAGGGGACTATTATTGAGTGGGACCATATCGACACTGATGTAAGTAATCATAAGATAATCAAATATGTTTTCTGGGCATTCAGGCCATGCATAGAAGGGTTTCGACATTGTCGTAAGGTAATAAGTGTTGATGGCACACATTTGTATACGAAGTACAAGCATAAATTGTTAATCGCGGTTGGAATTGATGGTAATCAACAGGTCCTGCCTTTGGCTTTCGCGATTGTAGATGAAGAGACAATGTCGTCATGGAAATGGTTTCTTGAACTGATCGCTAGACATATTCTTTGTGACGTAGATGGCGTATGTCTTATCTCTGATAGACACCAAGGTCTTCTCCGTGCTGTTCAAAGTATGCCTGCATTTATCCCCCCCCCCCCCCCGTGGTGTACATCGTTTTTGTCTGAGATACGTGTGCTCTAATTTCAACAAACAATTTAAAAATGTAATGTTGAAGGACATGTGCTGGAAAGCTGGTACGGCTCATCAAATTGGGAAGTTCAATCGGGTTATGGAGCAGATCAGTAGTAATAATGAGGGAGCTTTCAATTATCTTAGTTCCATTGACCAAACTCAGTGGACTTTGGCACATGATGGTGGATGGCGTTCTGGTATTATGACAACCAACTTGTCTGAGGCGTATAACGGAGTTCTTAAAGGTGCTCGTCGTCTTCCAGTGACGGCAATTGTACAATTGACTTTTGGCCGAACAGTTCAATATTTCATGGACCGTCGAATGAAGTGCCAACAAATGATTCAAAATAATCAAGGATGGACAACCTTCGCATTTCAAAAATTTACTCGTTGGCAACACGAATCATTGCAACATATTGTCCAGAAATATGATTATACAGCACAGTCTGCTTCAGTGATAACTGTCGTCCGAGCTGGGGTCGGGAACAGTACACATGTTGTCAAACTTCGCTCGAAGATATGTTCATGTGGAAAGTGGACACAGTTTGGTATTCCATGCTCACATGCTATACATGCATGCCGACATTTTGGTGTCAATGCATCGAGTTTAGTGAGTGAACATTATAACTTGCAACATTATTCTGCTACATATCAAGGGATATTTGAGCCGTTGTTCTCAGAAGAATATTGGATGCCCCCCTCATTCGAATTATCTCATAATCCTTTGCTAAGAACTCAAACACGTCCGGGAAGAAATCGTACTTCTCGCATCCCAAATGAAATGGACTGGCCACAAGCTCGAGCAAGACAACAGGCACATAGAGCTCAAGAACAGGGACAAACTTCACGACGACAATACTAATCAATATGTGTCATGCCTTTTGTAAATATCGATTCACCAGGCTATGGGTAAAAACTTTCAATTATATATTTACGTATTTTTCATTCATATGTTTATCTGATTATATTACAGGATGGATGTACAGAGTATATATGGGCCACTTGACACAAGTGTGCTCAATCAGCAGTCTGTTCATCGATCCGATGATGTATTTCATGGAGACATCGACAACACGTTGCTAGTGAGGCGTGGAGATGGAAATTTTTGGGACATGTGTAAAGCGAGGCCACTTGATATACGTGTATTATGCACCTTAAATGAAATGGGGTTCTATGGAGTATATAGTTGTGGCCATTTTATTATTGACAGACATCTTATCACATCATTGGTTGAGAGATGGCGACCCGAGACACACACGTTCCACTTTCGTGTTGGGGAGGTGACCATCACATTGCAGGACATAGCTATCCTATGGGGACTGCCGATTGCGGGTGATGCCGTATGTGGGGATGAGAATCGCCTGCGCCCTTCAGAATGGCAGGCATATTGTGCGCAGTGGCTTGGATTTTTACCTCCCCGTGACAAAATCAAAAGTTCACGTCTTTCATTGAGTGCAATACTGGACCATCTACTTGCTAACCCAATAGTGGAGGAGAGCACACAGGAACAGGTGCATCAGTACACACGATCATGTGTACTATTACTGTTAGGTGGATTGTTATGCCCTGATGCATCAGGCAGCTCTGTATCTATGCTATACATCCGTCACCTACGGGATATTCCCAGAGTTCGTATGTTCAGTTGGGGTAGTGCAGTACTCGCATACCTTTATCGTGAGTTATGTCAAGCCTCCAAGCAAGGAAGAACAAACATCGGTGGTGCAATGCAACTTTTGCAGGTAATAAGAATTACAAGCCTCTGTTATTTGAATTAAATGATATATAAACTTACATTATGTTATATTAACCTTGTACTCGATTCAAAAAAATTACAGATTTGGGCATATACGAGGATAAAGAGTATTCATCCTAACACTCATGGTTCTCGAGTACAACAAGGCCAAATTATAGTCAACGAGGATCTAATACTTCCTACCCCTCCATATGGTGCAATGTATAATTACACTTGGTATTTATATTTATTAGTTTTAAATATTGCACTAACATTGCCATGTCGATTTTTTTTAGGTGGTCTAGTTTTTTTAGATTTGGACACACTGTCCGACATGCTTTGCGTGTATTTCGTGACACATTTGATAGGATGTATTGGGATCAGGTAATAAATACTTTCTTGAGAATATCACTTGTATATTAATAATTATGTATTTATGATAGTATGTTATGTTTCTGTTTTACAGTTTATTTGGACTCCATATGACATGGAGTCGGATGAGATCACATCACTGCCTCCAGAATGCGGTCCAGAGGATTGGATGGCACAATGTCCACTCATAAATTATGCCATTGTGGAGATGCATCGTCCAGAGCGAGTTTTGCGACAGTTTGGTTTGTTCCAAACTATTCCACCACCAATAGATGCTAGACAGGTGGAGTTGCATAAGCTCGATCGCAGAGGTCGTGTTGCAACTGAATTGGACATGGTTCCATAGTGCATACATAGATTTGTGGATGGCCAGACGATATAATATTGTGGATGCCCCTCAGGCCACCGGCTCCTATACTTTCAGTGATGATTACATGACGTGGTACGGCACAATTACACGTCATATTATATCTCCACCCACCAACAATGTTGAGACAGGATACCGTGCAGCAGATGCTGCTGCATGGCAGCAAGTGGTATGCATATATTTCCTTTTTTTATTTAAAATGATTTAATTTCTTCTGAATTATGCTACCTATTAACCATATTTTTTGTAAGGATGTGCATATGGAGCAACTAAGACTTAGTTGCTCAAGTTTGAGTGAGGATGAAGGGATTTCACCCGGGGTCAGACGTGTATTAGATCAGAGCTTAGCTATTGTGGATGAAGTGCGTCAACTTGCTCGGACACAACAAAATAGATATGGTATGCCTGCACGGCAGCGAGATACCACTAGATGGGGCAACCGGAGGAGAAGACGGTCAAGTACCTCTGATACTCAGGTAGATGCTCATGATGATATCCCTCCATTTACTACTGATACATATGATGCAGGGGGGACATCAACATCACACCGTTCTTCATTCCATTATGATGTCACATCTTCTAACTACTACGGCACACAACCTGCCCACGTGGAGGAGCCATCACCATACACTCCATATATATCAGATCCAACTCAAGCATACAGTGGAATCTCATTTACGGATCTTCTGCTTCGTGTACCCGATTCTACACAACCACGTCCACATTTTGATATCTCACCTGTTACATTCTCCGACTTGACGCCACAATATGATAGTGGTGAGTCCAGCGCTAGGACTAGACCCTCTCAATCACAAACGCGGAATGTAGGTGTAGTTGAGCCATCTAGAAGACCACAACGACTGAGACATAGACGTGGTTGTGGGACCGGAGGAAATATTTAGAGTTCAATGTAAAGAATAATCTATTTATTTTTATGTGTGTTATTTCAGATCATTTATTCATATTTCAACTATTTATGTGGTTTAAAATTTTTATGTAACATAATACCAATAAAAAAAATTTATTTTTAATAATCAAGAATTTAAAATTATTTTTAATTTATAATTAAAATAATAATATTCTAAAGTTGCACTCTTGGATTGCAACTTTATAAAAAAAAAAAAATTTTGTAAAGTTGCACTCTTGTTTTGTAAAGTTGCACTCCAAGAGTGCAACTTTAGAATAGTGTTATAATTTGCACTCTTGGAGTGCAAATTATAATAGATTGTTAAACTTTTTCAAACAACTATAATTTATGAATTTTTTTTTTTTTATAATAAAAAAATAAATTTGCCTGCATCTACATGCATTATTTTAAGGAATTTATTTTTTCCCCTTATTTTCTTATTGTACTAGTGGTAGAGGCAACTGTAAAATGAAAAAAAAAAATATTGGCTGAAAGCCTACATGCCGTTTGCTGATACGACAAGCATGCAATTCTAGTGTCAGATTTTTAAAAAAAATTATTGTATAAAAACGCATTCGTCAGCTGGGTTTTTTAAAACGCATACACCGTATGCATTTTATATTATTTTGTTAAATTTATTTTTTCGGCATTAGTTTTGTAATTATTTTTAAATTTATAATATTTATTTAAATAAGGCAAGAATGTAAGGCTGCAAAATATAATACTCCATGAATGTACCATAACCATGGGAGATCTTCCACGCTGTGTTCCTGTTCTCATAATATCAAAAATCACCAATTCCAGTATTGATATAATTCAATCCATCATATTAATAATTATCAATTCCATAATCGATAATCAATAATTCAATACTACAACGATTACTGTAGATCATATACATTTTGATTCTCCGTTAGTGAATGATATCTCGTAATATCACATTGCACGCTCAACAGCGGCAACACCATAAACCATCGCACGCTCAACAACGGTGGCACCATATAATATATTCATTAAACACCATATTAATATATTTACCTATGCTGGCACGTCACGCGTACATTAAGGTCGGCAGCATGATCAAGACACCCTCGACAGTCGGAGGCTTGTAAAATATCTAAATCAAATATCAATTCAATATAAAATCTCATCAATAATCATCAACAACATCATAATCTATCATATAAATTTGGCATGCCTCCTATCATAATCAATCACATTTACCGCACTCCATATACTACTCAATCCATCCAATGTTATCTTTTATTAATTCAGGTTATCGATACATTCGATCGAGTAGCATATTCAATTCCATGGTTCTTCATTTAGCACCTTAATTCATTGTGCATGATCTCCTTATAATAACCTAAATACCATAACAATCATTCATAATAATATCACATTTAAAAAATCCACAACTTAAACCAAATTTTCGAAATCTAAGCAGCCGCGATCGATCGCGCGCTCAAAACTCAGCCCTGAGTTGTTTCGACCGCTCGCGATCGATCGACGCTTTGCTCGCGAACTTTCTGATACCAATTTACGATCCGTCGTGATCGATCGTGGCGCTCTGAACTTCGAAAATTCCATCCCAAAAACCACTCCAAACTCAACTCAAATCATAACACCGCCCAATTTCCTTCAATACCTCATCAAGGACACACTAAAACACCATCAAGGTTTATTTTATTAGCTTAAAAACAAATCCTAAAACAAATCCCCAAATCCTCACCAAATATATCAATTCAACTATCTACCCTTTCAACTTAATAAGCAATTAAAACACAAGATTAAGGCATAGGTTAGCTTACCCAAGCTTTCATGATCATAAGATCGAAGATGCAATCAAATCCATGCTTTGATCTTTCATTAAATGAAAGAAGAAATGAAAGGAAAGGAGGTGGTTTTGTAGAGATTTTTAGGTGTTCGAAGGTGAAGTATGTGAAGATGATAGTTTTAATATTATGATTTTGCAAGTTAATCCCTCTACTTCAATCCACATTCAAAATTTCACCCCATTAATTATTTATCCTCAATTCCATAATTATTGCCCAACTTCCATAATTACCTCCCAATACATACTCATAATTACTTTCATAATTCACATGAATCATTTCAATATTTATCAATTCAATAATTATGACTCAATCATAATTATCAAAGAAATGGCATAGATGCAAAAATTATAACCAAAATTATATTTGTACATATATTTTAATAAAAAAATGATTATAAAAAAATATTAATTTAGTAGAATAAAAAAATATTATATAAAATAAGTTATCTAAAAATAAGATTATTAAAATATAATATCAAAGTATTCAATAGTTCATACCTCATATATTTCTAGCAATCAAAATTTTGATAAAAAGGATAAAAAATAATATTTAATCATAGTAATCCAATTTTTTTATATCTAAATTTGAGTAAATAAAGATAAATATAAATTAATTATTTATTAGCTTATTTATCATGTTTAATAATACTTGATATTTCAATGCTCTGTAAATGTATCATATCTATCAATAAAATGAATATAAAATCAAATTAATGTGAATGAGTCTACATAAAATAGAAATGGTGAGACTATATGAAATTAGAAATGATGAGACTACATAAATCACATATCATATGTTTATATTTTTAATTATTTATTTATGTAACTTGTATATTAATAATTATGTATGTATGTTAATGTTTTAACTAATTTAAATATGTTTTTATATTACAATTTATTTGGACTCTATTTTCTGGATTGTCAAAAATATATTTCAAATGTAAATTTTATAACTGCATTTTTTTTACCAATTTTTGAAAATAAAATGTGAATATTTTTTTTTTAAAAAAAGAAAAAATATTAAGTAAAAACAACGTCAAGTGTGTGGACGTTTCTGCACATACAACACACACGTATTACATAGCTTTTAATATGGCAAATTTTTTGAAATTTTTTTATTAATTTATATTATTTTTTAAAATTAGCCCACACATCTTTGTAGAGGGTAAAAAAAGAAGTTGCGATGGGTTGCGAAACCTGGACACTCAACTGACAAAAGAAATGTACCAACCGATCTTCTACATGACTTTTTTCGTTAAATCCAGCATAGGAAATATATTAAAACTATTTTAGTTGGGGTGTGGTTGCCCCATGCACATTTCGTAGATCTGCTCCTGACTACCATACTCAACAAATATTTTCTGCAGGGTATAAATTACCTTGGTAATATAGCCCAATCCTTTAAAGTCTCGGGCTCCACGCTACAACAGTTAGGGGTGAGCAAAACTTCAGTTTAAACGAAATAACCGACCGAACCGAATAAATTTGGAAATTCAGTTCGGTCAATTCGGAAGTTCGGTTTTATTTTTTTAAAATATCGGTTAAATCGATTAAATCGGTTCGGTTATAGGTCTTGATTTTAAAAATATCGGTTAACCGATTTAACCAATCTAACATATTTTTTTTTAGTTTTTGATATTTTTAAAATCAGTTTTTAATTTATTTTTTATAAATTTTTTACATTTTTCAAAAATATCGGTTAATTTGGTTACCGATCGAATTAACCGATATTTTATCGGTTCGGTTTCTTAAAAAAGATCGGTTTATTCAGGTTTGTAAAAAAAAATTCGGTTTTTTCGGTTTTGGTTAATTCGGTTCGCTTTTACCGAATTAATCGAATGCTCACCCCTAACAACAACAACGAAAAAGGAGTTCAAGCTATCGCCTATAAACATGATGCTTTCAGTAAAATAAACGGGACAAAATAAACTTACCACATATGAGCACTGAAACAAACTTACACTTCGCATAAACATTCTCAATTTTCTCTGGAGCTATGTTTTGTACTCATCCTAGGCCAACTTTAAATTATTTTTCTCCTATTAACAGTGAAAAGTCAAATATTTGCACCTCTACCAAAACCTGACTAGAAAAATAAAACTTTCATACTAAAGCAGTTCAAGCAACCTTAAACGAAAATGATATTTAAAGAAAAATGTTATCAAATATATCTTTATCCGGCCAAGAACAAAATCGACATATTTATTTTCAAACCTCACCGAGGGTCTGTTATGAGAGGAAATTATTGGGCCCTTAAAACCCACATCATTAAACCTCATAGTAGAAGAAGCTGATAGGTTGGAAATAAAAAGGGGGAAAGGGGAGAGTGGGAGATTTTACATGTTGTGTAGTGTGCAAGCTGGAGCTTGGGCAACTCCATGAGTGTGTGTGTTGTGTGAGCGTTTCTTCTTTCATTGTAGTTCTCTATTTATATTCCAGCGATCATTCGATCGTATATTTGATCTCTGTTTTGTTTTGAAATTGTGAGAGCAGTTTTTTGTTCCTAACAATTGGTCCGACTTTCATTCTATTGGTCCCACCTTTCATTCAACACTAAGAATTCACCGTTAGGTCTACAAAACATTGTGGTCTCTATCTGGAAGCTTTAGAAGAATGACGCTAAATCTGGATAGACTGAAATAAGAGGAGGCGAAGAAGAATCGAAATTGAAAAAGGGAATCGAAAGTTACCTTGGACAAATCGCAAATTCCATTGATGCAATGAGGGACTTGATGCGCAGTAACAGTGTGCGAGGCGAAGTGTGGTCGTTAGGGTGTGGCGCGACATACGATGGAAGAGGAATGATGGCTCAGACGTTCTGGGTGGGAGACGGTGGGCCCCCGAAGGTGATAGAAGTGCCGATGACAGGAGGGAGATAGCGAGGGAAGGTTGACGAAGACCCAGATGCAACGGGGAAGCAAATTCGAGCAAGAACAGAACAATAAATCCTCTAATTTACTTCTCGTACCGAGATCAACTCTCTAGACCTAACCCTCATAGAGAACATGTCAAAACATCGGATCACCCATGAATAAAAGGTCTCAACTTTCCAGAACGGTTAACCACCGTATAGGTTAGAAAACTGTTATAATCCTGCCGCATCTAGGTCAAAACTCGGAATTTCCCAATTGGATTTTGACATTTAAAGGGCTTCAAAATTATCAAAACATCAGTATTTCATAGTTTCAAAATTTTTATATAATTGATTGAAATTAAAAACATACTTATGATTTAAAAAAAACGAAAAGATTTGCAAAACAAAAGCCCACTTACAGATATCAGAAACTATTCATAAACGTGTTTGAACAGATTTGGGTTGTAAATACTGCAAATCTACTTCTCCTCTGCTCTTCAATATTTTTGAAAATGGGATGTTATTTGCTAAAATTTTCGAAAATGTGTGTATTACTTTGTATTTTTCAAGTGTGTGCTACTATATGTTACTGTGTGTTTTTGAGTTTATGTTACTGGAAAATGAGAGAGGCTGTTAGCTTATTCGATATTTATTAAGTTTTTTTGGCATTCATGAATCTTTCGGATTCGGTTCAATTTTTATCTCTTGCTAAAAGATTATAATAAGTCAATATTATCTCTGAATATCAAGTAGTTGTCTTGACTAAAAATACCAAGTAGTTGAGTAGACCGAAATACCTCGTAGTTGAGTTGATCGAAACACCAGATATTGAGATGACCAAAACTCTAGTTGTTGGCTTGGTTGGAAAAATCGGGCTTTCACATCTCCCCCTCCTTATTGGCATTTGTGTCCACGAAACTTGAGTCAGTTGTTCTCTAAAAAGATAGATGTATTTCTCTCGCATCTTTCTTCTAGTTCTCAGGTAGTTTATCTCTCAGTATTGTTGGACCATTGAGCTTTGATAGAAGAGTCATTCGTCTCAACATTTGATCATTTGAATCTATGAGTCGAGTTGGGATTTCTTTGTACTTCAGATTTTTGTTCAAGTTTCCTTGGGCTACTAAGGGTTCTGCTTCGGTTGGTAATTTACTTATTCATTTGATACACTGAAGACATCATGAATCCTCGATAGGCTGGGTGGTGCATTATTACATGTTAATGTTCCTACCTTTTCTAAAATTTTAAACGGTCCTTCATATCTTGGACTTAACTTTCCTGCATTGTCAAGTAGAATAACACACTTCATAAGCTTTGTCACCGACTTCAAACTTTGTTGGGCTTCATATCAAGTCAGTCCAGCTCTTTTGACGATCTTGTGCTACCATAAGCGACTCTTTGATGATTGCAACTTTGTTCACGGAGGCTTGTACGAGTTCAGGTCTGTTGATGATCTTCTTCCCTATGATAGCTGGTGTTGAAAGCAACTCGCTTACGGGTAAAAGTTTTCTCTAATTTGCATTGACGTAGAAGGAACACACTCGTAGTTCATCCGCGAGGGTCTGAATTGTCTTACTAGTTTGACCATTAGTTTGTGGGTAATATGTGGTACTAAGAGTCACCTAAATACTCATAGCTTATCGAAACTCTTCCAAAGTCATGAGAGAAATCTTCGATCGTTATTAGAAGTTGTCGATATCGGTTTTCTACATCCATTAGTTTATAGTTTGACCGATCTCTTGCCTAATTGAATCAACATCCATATTTTAAAAGTAATTCCTATATCGTGCTTTCGTCACGTACTCTGATGAAGGTACCTTAACATTAAGAAAGCAAGTAAATAGGGTTTTGATTTCCTTTGTCAAGCTAATCATGGATAGGTAAAAGCTTGTTTCAACACAATTCAAAAATTTCACAAGAGAATGTGAAGTAATAAAATATGATCAAGTTCTTGTGAGCTGAATCGATTAATAAAAATAATTGTATGCTGAAAGAATTTGCAAAGATGACATACATAATACATTCTCATGTAAAGAGAAGAAAACCTAATTCCAAATAATGGAAAAAAAAATAGAAAAGAAAAGTATGTGGTCTTGCACCAACTGAGAACAAGTTTTGTAAGATGATAACGAAAAAATAATTTGATTTGCAGAAAATCAAGGTCATATCAAACTCAAGCAAACGTGAAGTTTTAAAAATAAATAATTAAGTAATGTATAAGGTTTTGACGAGTAACGATAATTACATTAACCAAAGAATATACTTGGTCATTGTCAAGTAAAAATTACTATCAATATCTGAATTATTAGAAATGCTTGAAATATTATTTCACAAGTAAGATTTGTTTCAAACGAATTCAAACTATTTAAAGTAGATGAGGAAATAAGAATAAATTTCAAAGTGAGTCAATAGTTGAATAAGTATTCGAACAAATGTGACTATTTCAATTGACAAAAACTACATACTACAATTAATAGATTGACATAATTTTTTAGATAAAAGAGTATGATTCAAAGACTCTAGAAGAAGTAAAAGTGAGTTTTCACTTTAATACGAGATTATATCGAACGGAACAAATAGAGCGGAAAAGACATAATGGATGTCTAGTGATATAATAAAACAAGGGGGCAATGTCAGTTAATTATGTGTGATATTTTGTTAAACCATGCATTCCAGAAATAACGTCTTACTCCGCAATGTTCAGTTGAATTATATTAGGGTTGAACATTATTCGATTATACAAATACTATATCTCGATGTAAGTTCTGCATCTCCTGTAATGCCTCGATATGATCTTCATATATGTTGATATGATTAGTGAGTAATTATGACATAAGTGCGGTAAGATGTGGACTCGAGTTCTAGTTAAATGGAGTATGCTAAGCATATAAAAGTATACGAGCTTTCATTATATATTGAAACATTATGTAGTTGCTAGTTGAGAACATCTACATATGGTTTGAAGTAGTGCTACATGGGTTGTTGCTTATGTAGCAAGAGCACTATGTTGTGTGTGGGAAGGACATGCGTTACATGTAGTTGAGTAACAATTAGTCATGCATTTGAATTTGATTTGGAATGTGGTGTGCATGTGAGTTGAATTTCATATGTATTTGAGTTCATGTTGGAGGAACTTATATTAAGGTAAAATCAGATTTGCAAACACATACTACACCACAAACACCTAAAAATCTCTATAAAAATCTCCTTCAAACCCTTGCATTCTCTTGTCATTGTTTCTTGGATTTCAACTTCGAAATCAAGATACAAAGTTGTGTGAAGTGAAACTCAAAGTTAATTGGTAAGGGTTCCTTAACATATGATGTGTATGTTTGATAGTTCAACATGTAAACATGATAAAAGTTTATTTGATCTTTCTTGAATTGGTATAGATGAAATTAGAAGGAATACTCTTGATTTATGTAGAAAAGAAGTGTATATGATGTGTTGGTAGTACTTCTATCAAGTTTTGGTGGTATAACTTTAAGTAAAGAAGTGGAACTATGGAGATAAGCTTGAAAATTGCCATGTCCTGACAATAACAGAGCATCGCGATCGATCGCTATTCAGAGGGCGATCGATCGCTATTCAGAGGGCGATCGATCGCCGAAGCTAATAAAAATTTAAGGCGGTTTGTAACCATGGCGATCGATCGCGTAATGATAGGCGATCGATCGCTACTGGACAGTAACTTTTGTAAAGGATGTAGAGATCGATCACGTGTTTGTGACCGATCGATCGTGGGCGGGATATCGATCGCGTAAAACATTGAGATAGATCGCTGATGGCCAGAATGTTTTGGCGATCTATCGCTGATACAAATGTTATATTTTCTTGGATTTTGATGGTGAAGCTTATGATGACATTGTACATTGTTGGTATTCATGTAGCACCATCACAGGGGACATGACAGAGAGCTGGTTAAAAAGTGCCGCCTGAAATTATATATTTTGTACATCACGAGAGGTACATGTTGGCGTACGAGTATTGAATTTTATTTGTTACGATACATGTATTGATGTGGAGATTGAAGTATATGACTTTGACATCATATTGTTATATATTCATGTTGTTGAGACATATAGTTGATGCCATGAGGAGTATACCATTGTTGGGCATGTTGTATATTCATGTTGTTGAGGCATATAGTTGATACCATGAGGAGTATGTCATTGTTGGGCATACAATATGATTGTTATAACTTGTGAGGACAGAAAAATGAAATGTGCTGCTAATATGGGACGTGAAGTGTAATGCCTCGATTTACTTTATACACGTGTCATATGATTATAGCGTAATTTTGAATAATTACGGTACGATGTGGACTCGGGTTCGGGTTGAACCGAGGGTTAATACTCACATACATGACATGACTATGTGAGAAACATGATGCAAAATATGTAGTGCATAGAAATGACTTGAATTAAATCAAGTGTAGTGACATATCAAGTAACATGGACTAATATGCATTTGACTTGAATTTCCTATGCCTTTGGTGTCATTTGAATTTCCATTAGCATGTGGATGTGAGTTTGAGTTTGCATTTGGAGAGTTGATTTAAGTAAAATCGGATTTTCAACTCACAATACACCATTTTCACCTACAAAATCCCTACACAAGCTCCTCTCTCATTTCTTCCTTAGGTTGAAGTTTGAGCTTGGATTTCACTTGGTAATCAAGCTAGAAAATAAAGTGAAGTGATATAATAACTTCTTGGTAAGGAATTCATGAGTTTAAGCTTGATTTATGTTGTTGTGTATGAAGTATGTGAAGTTGAGTCTCAAGTGTTCATGTTTGAAATCATAACTTGTTTCTTTGCCAAGAATTGGATTCTAGGATGATGGAAACATGTCTATATATTACTAGAGATTTCAAGAAACACGTGGAAATGATTAAATTCGAGTAGGAGAAGGAATACCATGAAGATATGCTTGAAAATCGCCATGTTCTGATTTTCTGGACATTGGCGATCGATCGCTAGCTTTGTGGCGATCGATCGCCACGTACAGAGCAAAAATATAAGGTGGTGAAACTATGTGGTGATCGATCGGTGAGTTTGTAGCGATCGATCGCTAAGAACAGGGCATTTTGGCGATCGATCGCCAAGTAGTTGCGATCGATCGCGAGGAGACAGAAAGTTTTGGCGATCGATCGGCAATTGTAGCGATCGATCGAAGCCTTAGAAATTATGAAAAATGTTATATTTTGTAGCATTTCTTTTTGAAGCCTCTTATAACATGGTATATTATTCATGTGCTTGTAGCATCATCACAGGGGACGGGGCAAAGAGGCAATTAGCCATCAACGCCCGATTTATCGCTTTTATTGTCGTATACCAGGTACGTGTTGACGTACGGAGTATAGATATTATGAAATGATGTTATGAGATTGATATCATATGAATTATGTTGTGTTGGTATCATATGATTTGTAGTATCATGTGCATGTACATTCATGGATATCATGTGTTTGAGATGGATGAGGTATATGCTTTAGCATTAGAGGTATACGCCTGGTTTGGGTATATGATCGGGTATGCTACATTAGCATTAGAGGTATACGCCTGGTTTGAGTATATTCTCGGGTATGCTACATATACTTGGTATGAGAGATATACGCCGGTTTTTGGGTATCTACTCTGGCTATTATCATGTGAGGACGGTACGATGATATGTGTTGCTAATATGAAGATGTGAGGCGGTTACACTGACATATTGAGCGGAAATAGACATATCATATTAGTCTTGTGATAATAGGATGTGTGATGAGACATGTCATGACATAGTTGCATTTGTTGATGCATAATACAGAGCATTCACAATTAATGATTATTATTGTGCTTTATCATTGATATTGTGTTTTGATATCACACTGAGATAATGGTTTATCTATACTCACGTTGTGTGAATGTTTCTGTAGGGACTCATAGACGTGGGAGGACGGGATGTGAGTCATTTTCCGCTGCGAGCTGAACCACTGCCTAGGAGTTATCTTAGATTAGGTTGTTGCTTGTACATGTGATGTATAGTTGGTTAGGTTTTTATAACCCTTGTAACAACTTAACTAGTCAGAAACTCTTAATCAGTGCATGTGTTTACTTAATTCAGACTCATGTATGTATGCTTCATTGATACATAATGGATTAAGTAATGAGGACCCCACATTAGTGATATCAGAGCAGTGGTTCGAGAACGGGGTGAACATGGGTAGAGGAAGTGTATTAGAGAGTTACCTAAACACTTGAAAACATGTTGAGATGGTAATATCATGTTAGGATTTGTATAATGATGTTCTTCTAACATGTTTTATAATTGTGAATGTTATTGTTAACCCTTGATATACAGTTATGACAGATAGAGGGTATCATGAGGATGTTGGGGATGCCATGAGTGGCAATGCGAGTGTGAGGATGGCGCCTGTGCCACCACCAGCCGATTGGGCAAGGGCCAGTGGAACAGGTACTGTTACCTGGCGAGTTAACATTGACGCAATTTTTGAGTTATCAACCACCCAGGTTTGAGGGTACTGAATCAGGGGAACTGGCAGAGGAGTGGCTGGAACGTGTGGAACAGATATTTGTGTCAGCACCGTGTGCAAAGACTGCTTGGTTACGCTTAGCTGAATTTCAGTTGGCTAAGAAAGCAATGATGTGGTGGAAAGCTACATTGATTGAGCTGAGAGCTCAAGGTCAGACTGTGGACTGGGATGTTTTCAGAACTCGTTTTCTTGCTCACTACTTCTCTGTGGCTGCAAGGCATAGGAAAGAAGATGAGTTTACAAATCTGAAACAGGGTAATATGACTGTGTCTGAGTATGCGGTGCACTATTCGTCGTTGTTACGATATGTATCACATATTACCGCTGATACCAAAGTAAAGATTAGACAATTTGTAAAGGGATTGAAGCCAGAGTTATTTGATAGGGTGATGTCTAATAACCCTTGTTCATACGAGGAAGCGTTGATGAGAGCCGAAATGGCTGAGATTGCTGTTGGTGTTTATCAGGATGTGGGACATTCTCAGATACCTACATCAGACAGTATGAGACCAAGAGGAGAACCATTTAAGTCATCACGAGGTGGTGCTTCTTCCTCTTGATTTAGTGGGAAACATTTTGGACCACGAAAAGGTGATGACCGAAGAGCTAAAAGACAGTTCCAAGGTAGTAGTAGTGGCAGTGGTGTGCAATGCTTTAAATGTGGTGGACCACATTTGAAACGAGATTGTCCTCAATTGAATACAGTAGTTTGTTTCCGTTGTGGGAGACCAGGACATGTGATCTGTGATTGTCCTCAAGTGGGTGGACAACAGAGGAGAGGACCAATGTCAGAGAATACAGTGCAGTAGAGACCACAGGGTGTACCACAATCTGGTGTAGGACAGAGGGCAGGACCACCTCAGGCTCAGGTATATGCATTGAACAGGGAGCAAGCAGAGGCAGCTCCTGATGATGTGATAGCGGGTAAGTGTACTTTGTTTACTTATCCAGCTTTACTTTTGATTGATACTAGTGCATCACATTCTTCTGTTGCACAAAATTTTATTGACCGGTATCATATATGCTCGTCTCCACTGTTGATGCCTCTTTATATTTCGACACCCATGGGAACTACTGTGATGGCTTGTCAGAGTGTGTCTGATTGTGATATTCAGTTTGAGACCGTGTATGGACTACAGGCTGATTTGATTGTGTTAGACATGACAGATTTTGATTGCATTCTTGGAATCGATGTGTTAAGTAAACATAAATCTGTTGTGGATTGTTGTCAGAAGATAGTGAGATTTCAGTCTGATACTGGAAATCAATGGTTCTTCTATGGCCAGGGATCGAGGACAAGGATTCCTTTGATATCAGCAATCCGAATGTCGCGTTTGTTAGAACGTGAACATGTGGGTTATTTGATTTATGCCCTCGATGTAACTGAACTAGAAAATAGAAAGGAAAGTGGAGGAGATACCAGTGGTTGCAGAATATGCGGATGTGTTTCCGGATGAGATACATGGATTTCCACCGAGTCGAGAAGTGGAATTTGGTATTGATTTGATACCTGGTACTTCTGCAATTTCACGAGCTCCTTATCGGATGGCACCGACTGAATTGAAAGAATTGAAAACTCAATTGCAAGACTTATTGGACAAGGGGTACATACGTCCTAGTGTATCTCCTTGGGGTGCTCCGGTATTATTTGTTAAGAAAAAGGATGGGACAATGAGAATGTGTATTGACTATCGACAATTGAACAAGGTAACCATACAGAATAAATATCCTCTTCCACGTATTGATGATTTATTTGATCAGTTACAGGGATAAAAAATCTATTATAAGATTGATTTGAGATCTGGTTATCATCAAATACGTGTGAGAGAGGGTGATGTATAGAAGACAACATTCATAACTCGCTATGGACATTATGAGTTTCTGGTAATGCCATTTGGAGTGACAAATGCTCCAGCTGTCTTTATGAGTTTAATGAATCGGGTTTTCCAGGAATACCTTGATCGATTTGTCATTGTCTTTATCGATGATATACTGATATATTTGCAGAATGATGCAGAACATGCCCAACATTTGCTCATATGGTATTGCAATTGTTGAGGACACATCAATTGTATGCCAAACTCAGTAAGTGTGAGTTTTGGTTGACTAGTGTCGGCTTTTTGGGGCATGTAATCTCGAAAGAGGGTATATCAGTTGATCCGAAAAAGATCGAAGCAGTGTTGAATTGGTCAGCACCTATTTATGTGCCAGAAATTCGTAGTTTCTTGGGCTTGGCTGGATACTATAGACGATTTGTTGAAGGATTTTCAACAATTGCCAAACCATTGACACAATTGACACAGAAGGGAGTATCGTTTCAATGGTCAGAGGCTTGTGAGCATAGTTTTCAGGAATTGAAACATCGATTGACTACAGCTCAAGTCTTGATCATTCCATCGGAACATGACAGGTTTGCCTTATATACTGATGCATCATTACTAGGTTTGGGTTGTGTATTGATGCAGGATAAACATGTAGTGGCTTATGCATCACGACAATTGAAACCACATGAAATGCGATATCCAGTGCATGATCTGGAATTAGCTGCCATTGTCTTTGCCTTGAAAATATGGCGACATTATTTATATGGTACGTCGTTTACCATATACACAGATCATAAGAGTTTAAAGTTTTTGTTCACTCTAGCAGAATTGAATATGAGGCAAAGAAGATGGATGGATCTGTTGAAAGATTATGATTGTGAGATTGAATATCATCCAGGAAAAGCTAATCTTACAGCAGATGCCTTGAGTCGAAAAGTACATCATACAGCTGATGAGATGATTCATTTATCTACCTTGATGACTTCTTGTTGTACTTTGGGTTATGAGTTTGATGTGGAAACAGTGTCAGTACGGGTATCAACATTGTTGGTTGAACTCGACATTTTTGAGAAAATCAGAACGGTACAACTGACTGATGATGAAGTACAACAGTGGAAAGAAAGGATAAGGCAAGGACAAACATCTCAATTTGTACTTGCAAGCGATGGAACTTTGAAGTACAGAAACTGTTGGGTAGTACCTGCTTCATTAGGACTACGCCAAGAACTACTACAACGTGCTCATTGTAGTAGATATAGTATACATCCTGGAGGAAAGAAAATGTATCATGATTTACGTACCCAATTTTGGTGGAAACGTATGAAACAGGATGTGTTGAACTTTGTGAAACGGTGTTTGATCTGTCAACAAGTGAAAGCGGAAAGACAGAGACCAGGAGGTGAATTACATAGTTTGGAAATTCCTCAGTGGAAATGGGAACATATCACGATGGATTTTGTGACCCATTTGCCACGGACGTCTTCTGGTTGCGATGCTATTTGGGTGATCGTTGACCGACTCACCAAAGTATCTCATTTTGTGCCATATTGTATGACGTTTACATATCTGAGAATGGCACAGTTGTACATTCAACATGTAGTGAGACTACATGGTATTCCAGTTTCCATTGTATCGGATAGGGATCCGAGATTTACTTCTCATTTTTGGGAAGGGTTACAGACAGCGTTGGGAACTGAAGTGCGGTTGAGTACAGCATATCATCCTCAGACAGATGGACAAACAGAGCGTACGATACAGACGCTTGAGGATATGTTGCGTGCCTGTGTATTAGAGTTTGATACCTCTTGGCAAGAGTCGTTGTGGGGTCTTCCCACCTTAACAGTGTTAAGATAACAAAATTGAACTAAACATGCATTTTATAACGTTTTAGGGTTCCGGTTGTTACGTGAGCTAATATGATTACATGTCAAAATAAAAACTTCGTAACTTAATAGATACATTCCTAAACAAGAATGCTAACGTTTTAGATTTATACTACTCCTAGAGTAGATACTAAACATAAACAGAATCCTATGCATCTTGTATCCTTGTAGCTCACAGCTTCAACCCGACCCTTAGCCCCCTTCAGTCCAAAAGCGTACCTACAGGGACAACGCATCGTGAGCATACCAGTGTTTACTTAACATCATATAAAAAGGCATAACAGCAAATGCATAACATCTTAGTTAAGTAAAATTTTATTGGTCGTTCTTTAACTTCTTTTTGTTGTCCCTGATTCTTATTCATGTATAAGGGCATCTTACCCCATTGTATGGAATCTTACCATAACATAAACATCGTGTGGCATCTTACCACATGGGCATCTTACCCAATCGTATGGCATCTTACCATATCATAACATCGTGTGGCATCTTACCACATGAGCATCTTACCCAATCGTATGGCATCTTACCATATCATAACATCGTGTGACATCTTATCACATGGGCATCTTACCCAATCGTATGACATCTTACCATATCATAACATCGTGTGGCATCTTACCACATGGGCATCTTACCCAATCGTATGGCATCTTACCATATCATAACATCATAGCATCATTTAAACCATCATAACATATAAACATCATTTCATCGTACATACTTATGCGATAAATGCATAGTCATAATGTAGAGGCGTGTTTTACCGTCCGATGCCCGTACGTTTCTTACGTACCTTTTTAAAAGGAGGAGAAGTAGATAACTCTATCTCCTTGATTGCGCTGGTACCTGGGATGGTTCTACAAAACCACATAATACCATATTAGATGCCTCAATACCATCTCATACCATAAACTTAACAAAATAAATCATCATCATATTTTTTTCAACGTCTGCCTCTCTCGATCAATCGGCTCCAAGGTCTCGATCGATCGAGAAAATATGCATAAACAGTGCCCAAACACTCTGCCTCGATCGATCGATCGGAAGGAATTATCGATCGATCGAAGAGTTTCACCGATCGATCGGAAAATCCTTCGATCGATCGGCACCTGAATTTCAAACCATGCTTTAAACTTTCTGCTTCGCTCAATCGATCGGGACCAAAATCTCGATCGATCGAGCACTCTGAAAAATCGGGACTTCTCCAGATTTTCGAGCACCTCATTTCCTAGCATTAAATCTACTTCATAACACATCATACATGCTCAAACAAACATGCTAGGAACTTCATAAAACTTCCATGTAGGTACTTAAATCAAAGGTTTTACAAAACCTAAGCTAGCATGCATCATAACATCTTCCTAAATTTAGATCTCGTCCAATCTTTACAGAAAACAGAGCATGCACTTCTTGCCCAGATTTTCGAGCACATACTTTCATAACTAGAAATCTAACACATGAAACATGTAACATGCTCGAGTAAACATGCTAGTATCTACAAAATACTTCCATGTAAGTACTCATACCAAGGTTTCATCTAAACCTATACTAGCATGCATGAAGAATCACCCAACAAAACCTAAACTTAACCATAACTCCGAAAAACAGAGTACCCATCCTTACCCCTCTTCTTGCTCCTCTTTTTGCAAGGATTTTAATTCCCTTAAACCAAGTCTTTTCCTTCCTTGCTGCAGCTCTTTGGGACGAGAATGGAGGAGAGAAGGAGGAGAAGGAGAAGGAGATGGATGAGAGTGGAAATGATGGTGATGAGTAAGAGGCATGGGTTGGTCCAAGTGGAGCATAGGTTGCACTTGGGGGAGGGTGGCCGAGTGATTGGGGGGTGGGGTGGTGTGGTTGGGGTGGTCATGTGGTGTTTAATTGTGCCCCGGTATTTAGCACGATGCATTAAAAATATCCAAACTCGATATTTTTCATCTTTATAAATTAATACATCCTTTAAAACACTCAACATGCTTCCCACATCATATCATCATAACATAATCATAACCCCCAATTAAATGCACCACAACCCTCTTAAACACATCGTAAATCATCATCATAGCACATAATAACATGACATTTCGGGGGTATTACAGTCGTTGTCATTAGTGGAATTTTCATATAATAATAGTTATCAATCTAGTATACAGATGGCACCCTTTGAGGCTCTGTATGGGCGACGATGTAGATCGCCATTGTATTGGGATGATGTGGATCAGTCTTCCTTACATGGACCGGATATGATTCTTGAAATGGAAGAAAAAGTAAAGTTGATTCGATTGAAACTTAAAGCTGCCCAGGACCGACAGGCTGCTTATGCCAATAAGCGTCGTAGACCACTTGAATTTCAAGTTGGTGATCGTGTATTCTTGAAAATCTCACCTTTTAAAGGTGTAGTACGATTTGGTAAACGTGGGAAGCTGTCTCCACGATACGTTGGTCCATATGAAGTATTGCAACGTATTGGTAAGTTGGCATATCGGTTGGCACTACCACCAGCCTTGAGTAGTATTCATGATGTCTTCCATGTTTCACTGTTGAGGAAATATAAACCAGATCCAATTCATGTATTACAGTTACCTGATGTACAGTTGGATACAGATGTATCGTATGAGGAACGACCAGTTATGATCTTGGATCGAGCTGAACGCAGGTTACGTAATAAAGTGATTGCTATTGTTAAGGTACAGTGGGACAGAAGGGGTGTCGAAGAGGCAACGTGGGAGACGGAGCAACATATGATGCAACGATATCCAGATTTGTTTTCTGGTATGTTAATAAGTTATTTTACATGTTTCTTATGGTGCATATATCATGTGTTGTTATGCGAAGCATGTATTATGTTTGTATATGCAATTTCGAGGGCGAAATTCAATAAGTGGGGGAGAATTGTAATGCCTCGATTTACTTTATACACGTGTCATATGATTATAGCGTAATTTTGAATAATTACGGTACGATGTGGACTCGGGTTCGGGTTGAACCGAGGGTTAATACTCACATACATGACATGACTATGTGATATATGGCAAGGAATGAAACATGATGCACAATATGTAGTGCATAGAAATGACTTGAATTAAATCAAGTGTAGTGACATATCAAGTAACATGGACTAATATGCATTTGACTTGAATTTCCTATGCCTTTGGTGTCATTTGAATTTCCATTAGCATGTGGATGTGAGTTTGAGTTTGCATTTGGAGAGTTGATTTAAGTAAAATCAGATTTTCAACTCACAATACACCATTTTCACCTACAAAATCCCTACACAAGCTCCTCTCTCATTTCTTCCTTAGGTTGAAGTTTGAGCTTGGATTTCACTTGGTAATCAAGCTAGAAAATAAAGTGAAGTGATAACTTCTTGGTAAGGAATTCATGAGTTTAAGCTTGATTTATGTTGTTGTGTATGAAGTATGTGAAGTTGAGTCTCAAGTGTTCATGTTTGAAATCATAACTTGTTTCTTTGCCAAGAATTGGATTCTAGGATGATGGAAACATGTCTATATATTACTAGAGATTTCAAGAAACATGTGGAAATGATTAAATTCGAGTAGGAGAAGGAATACCATGAAGATATGCTTGAAAATCGCCATGTTCTGATTTTCTGGACATTGGCGATCGATCGCTAGCTTTGTGGCGATCGATCGCCACGTACAGAGCAAAAATATAAGGTGGTGAAACTATGTGGTGATCGATAGGTGAGTTTGTAGCGATCGATCGCTAAGAACAGGGCATTTTGGCGATCGATCGCCAAGTAGTTGCGATTGATCGCGAGGAGACAAAAAGTTTTGGCGATCGATCGGCAATTGTAGCGATCGATTGGTGCCTTAGAAATTATGAAAAATGTTATATTTTGTAGCATTTCTTTTTGAAGCCTCTTATAACATGGTATATTGTTCATGTGCTTGTAGCATCATCACAGGGGACGGGGCAAAGAGGCATAGCCATCAACGCCTGATTTATCGCTTTTATTGTCGTATACCAGATACGTGTTGACGTACGGAGTATAGATATTATGAAATGATGTTATGAGATTGATATCATATGAATTGTGTTGTGTTGGTATCATATGATTTGTAGTATCATGTGCATGTACATTCATGAATATCATGTGTTTGAGATGGATGAGGTATATGCTTTAGCATTAGAGGTATACGCCTGGTTTGGGTATATGCTCGGGTATGCTACGTTAGCATTAGAGGTATACGCCTGGTTTGGGTATATGCTCGGGTATGCTACATATACTTGGTATGAGAGATATAAGCCGGTTTTTGGGTATCTACTCTGGCTATTATCATGTGAGGACGGTACGATGATATGTGTTGCTAATATGAAGATGTGAGGCGGTTCCACTGACATATTGAGCGGAAATAGACATATCATATTAGTCTTGTGATAATAGGATGTGTGACGAGACATGTCATGACATAGTTGCATTTGTTGATGCATAATACAGAGCATTCACAATTAATGATTATTATTGTGCTTTATCATTGATATTATGTTTTGATATCGCACTGAGATAATGATTTATCTATACTCACGTTGTGTGAATGTTTCTGTAGGGACTCATAGGCGTGGGAGGACGGGATGTGAGTCATTTTCCGCTGCGAGCTGAACCACTGCCTAGGAGTTATCTTAGATTAGGTTGTTGCTTGTACATGTGATGTATAGTTGGTTAGGTTTTTATAACCCTTGTAACAACTTAACTAGTCAGAAACTCTTAATCAGTGCATGTGTTTACTTAATTCAGACTCACGTATGTATGCTTCATTGATACATAATGGATTAAGTAATGAGGACCCCACATGAAGGCTGAGCCACTGACATATTAAGCTGAGAGGCATATCATATAGGTCCTATTATAACATGATGATAAATGAGGCATGTCATGACATATTTGCATCTTGTAGTGTATGATACAGAAACAATCACAGTTGAGCTGTTACGATGTTTATTTATTGTATTGTGTATTCTAATTGATATGTAAATGAGATGGTTGTATATCAATACTCGTGTTGTGTAGTTGTTTCCGTAGGGACTCATAGACGGGGAATGCTGGGATTGTGAGTTGACTTCTGCTGCGAGATGAACCACTGATTAGGAAATGAACGTATTAGGATTGTTCATATGTAAATGATGTATATTATGTCACGGCTTTGAGAATAATGTATTAACTGACATAGTATGACTCTTAATCAGTGTGACTTATTACATACTCCTACATTTTAATTGTGGAATGATTTGATACATAAAGGATTAAGTAGCGAAGACCTTACATCTCCAAAGATGTAGGACAAGCTGTTTCAGTATGGTGATTTCTAATAATCCTACTTCGTTTGAGTAAGCATTGACTAGGGCAGAGATGGCTGAGATAGGACTTGGGGCATACAAGGATGTAGGACAAGCTCAGAAAGTTACATCGGATAATATGAAGCCTAGAGGAGAACAATTCAAACCATCACGAGGAGGTGCATCATCCTCGAGGTTTAGTGGCAGGAGATTTGATAATCGAAGAAGTGGTGATCGATTTACTAAGGGACAATCACAAGGGAGCAGTAGTAGAGGATTGAGATGTTTCAATTGTGGAGGACCACACTATAGGAAAGATTGTCCACATACTGATGGTCTAGTTTGTTTTGGATGTGGACGGACATGACACATGATAAGAGATTGTCAGCAAGTTGGAGGATAATAAACCAAAGGGAATGTCAGAGAGTACAGTACAGCAGAGACCACAATTTGTATCTCGTAGTGGTGGGGCACAAATAGCAGTGCCGCCCAAAAGTTCAGGTGTATGCACTGAACAATGAGCAAGCAGAGGCAGCTCCTGATGATGTGAAGCGGATAAGTGTTGTTTATTTACTTACCCTGCTTTCTTATTGATTGATACTGGTGCATCTAATTCGTTTATTGCACAAAGTTTTCTTGACCGGTATCATATATGCCCGTCTCCACTGTTGATGCCTATGTATGTCTCGACACCCATGGAAACGACTATTATGAATTGTCAGATTGTGTATGATTGTGTTATTCAATTTGATGATGATTATGACATACATGTAGATTTGATTGTGCTAGATATGACTGATTTTGACTGTATTCTGGGAATTGATGTGTTGAGTAGATAACAAACTGTTGTGGATTGTTGTCAGAAGACGGTTCAGTTTCAGTCTGGAAATGGAAACCATTGGATCTTCTATGGACAGGGATCTCATGCAAAGATTCCTTTGATATCTACGATTAGAATGTCACGTTTGTTAGAACGTGGACACACAAGATATTTGATATATGCAATTGATATAGCTGCGAAGAAAGTAGAGAGGTAAGTGGAGGATATACCGGTAGTAGAAGATTATGTAGATGTCTTTTCAGATGAAATTCCTGGGTTTCCACCCAGTCATGAAGTGGAATTTGGAATTGAGTTGCTACCTGGTATGTCTGCTATTTCAAGGGCACCATATAGAATGGCACCAACTGACTGAGAGAGTCGAAAACACAGGTACAAGATTTACTTGACAAGGGATACATAAGTCCTAGTGTATCTCCTTGGGTGCTCCAGTGTTATTTGTTAAGAAGAAGGATTGATCAATGCGACTATGCATTGACTATAGACAGTTGAATAAGATAACGAATAAGAATAAATATCTCTTCCATGTATTGATGATTTGTTTGATTAGTTGCAGGGATCGATGATCTATTCTAAGATTGATTTGTGATCTGGATATCATCAAATACGCGTGAGGGAAGAAGATATACAGAAGACCACATTCAGAACTCGCTATGGACATTATGAGTTTTTAGTTATGCCATTTGGCGTGAGGAATGCTCCAGCTGTCTTCATAAGTATATAGGGTATTCCATGATTATCTTGATCAATTCGTCATTGTGTTTATAGATGACATACTGATATATTCTAGAAGTGAAGCAGAGCATGCCCAACATTTACATAAAGTATTGCAAATATGCCAATCTCAGCAAGTGTGGGTTCTGGTTGAACAGTGTAGTGCTTTTGGGACATGTGATTTCCAAAGATGGTATATCAATGAATCCGAAAAGATAGAAGCGGTATTGAATTGATCAGCACCTACTTCTATGCCAGAAATTTGTAGTTTCTTGGGTTCGGTAGGATACTACATATGCTTTGTTGAAGGATTTTCAAAGATTGCTAAACCATTATTACAACTGACACAGAAGGGGGTACCGTTCATATGGTGATGAGTGTGACCATAGTTTTCAGGAATTTAAACACCGGTTGACGACAGCTCCGGTGTTGATAATTCCATCATAACATGAAAGGTTTGTAAGTAATCCATCAAGCATGGTTTGCAGCGGAATATAAAAATTTATGGATTACAAGACACCGGATCTATATATAGGTTATCATATCGGATTAGGGATTACAAAATCTCACCCTTGTAGCGTGTTTGAGCAGATTCCACGAAGCAGCACCACGTCCAACGCCTCCTTCGAGTCACTAGCAAAACTTATCAAGTTTTGCCTCAACGGTATCCACACGATCAAATCGGGAAGGGATAGTTCAAGAACAAAGTGCTAGATTTGTTCTTAAACCGTAACAAGAGCCACACACGATTCTAAATCGAAGAAGATGGCCGGAAAAATCAAAGACCAAGGCGGCGGCCAAGAGAGGTGGCCGAGAGCTTGGTGGCCGAGAGCTTCCTATGGTGGCTAGGTTTTTGTTATGAATTGTATGATTAACTGTGATGTCTAGATTTATTAATAATCATTTATTGGATTAAATTACGATATTTATGTGATGTGTCGGGATTTAATTTTTGGGTATCGGATTTTATAGAGGAGTTGGGATAAATGATTCCGGGGTTGAATTTCGAATGTTATCTAAATTAAGAGAGGTTTCTTGCAATAATAAATTAGTTGATGTATATTAAAATTATACTTCAAGGATAATATATAATTGGATGGTGTAGATTTAACCTTATTGGATGGTCAAGATTAAACATGGTTGGGTTAAATTGGATACAAACATCTCTCACCTCCCTTATTCACCCTACGTTTCTCTACCTCCTTCCCCAAAATTCTCTTCGGTCGAGCAGCTGAATAAACGAGACAAGCCAGACTTTTATTCTCCGATTTTTTCAAGGTTTGTGAGAGATTCTTATGCCATTCTTTTGATTTTATTATACCCTGTACGTCGAGGATTAGGGAAACGGTTTTGTCAAGATTTTTGGGGCTGAGAGGCGTCGACCTTGATGCTTGCAATTCAGAAATGGTTGCTTCCTTGTTAGCTTTTTAACTCTTGATTTAGTTATGCTTTTGAACTAGCTGAATTGGGGGAGGTAGCTGAGTAATGCATTCACAGCTTGTTATCATCCCTCATCGGCTGTCTCGACGGGAATCACCCCTTGAGCGATGAACCATAGTTGTTTTGTGTTTTCCTTCTTGTTTACGTGCGTGTGTGAGCTTGTGGTTATGCTCTAATTAAGATGTTGAAAATGCAGATTGTGTGTGGGTTATTCTGTGTGTGTGCGTGAGATTAGGGCAGAACCTTGCATGTTTTGGTGCTGATTGTTCTTGTTGAATTGGAGGGTTGATTGTGACTTTTAAAATCTGTCATGTTAGTTCGGTTTTTCTTTTTGGGGCGTTTTTTTTCCAGATGCCATGGGTGAAATTATGGGCTGTTTTTGGGCTTGATAATCATGCTTTTAAGGAGTTCGATAATATGCTTACATGTGATTTAAGTGTTGGTCAAATCTTGTTGTAGTGTCTTGCCATGAATTCGACTTTCCTGCTAGTTTGTTGTGTGTGTTCTACAGCATGTGTGTATATATAGGATGATGAAGTATTGAGGATAAAGAAGGTTAACTTAATTTGGTAAAGTGGGTTAAGGTGGTTATGTAATGATAATTCAAGCATGAACATCATAATTGGAAATTGGATAACATTAGAAACGGTATTGATTTTTTGAAAATAAATTGTGGAATTATGTCTTGACTTGTAGCCATTGTAATACTTTGGTGGGGGTTGGACTATGGTATGGAATGTGTTACCTTTGGAAACATGTGTAGTATGAATAATTGGGCTAGATACATGGTAGTGTGTGTGATAAAATGGAATAAAGATTGTAGTGAGTAATATGCTTGAATGTGTCTAATGGCATGTAGTGTTGTTTATTTCACTTTATTGAATCACTACTTCTAGTAGTGAGTTCTAATTAAGAATTATGGAACCAATGCATCTTTAATTTGTTAATTTAAAGCAATAAAGGATCTTATGTTATGATTAAGGGAATTTGATATAAATTATGGAATATCTTATAAACATGGATTCTTCCTTTCATGTCTTGGTTTGAATCACCTCGGTGTGGGTTTGAGTGTTTGGAACATGTTAATTGGCTTAATTGCATTGTTTTAGTTAGACACTGGTTGGATGTTGTTATTCAAACACCCTACACTCCCTTTCCCCCTGTGGAACTGCTGTGTCTAGTGAACTACTATGTGAGTTGGGCGTGATCTTGCACGTATGGGTGTGTGTATCCTGCATCATGTGTGTGATGTAGCGGATGATGGGAGAAAATGGGGTTTTGCATCACCAATGATATATCATGATTAATGTGAGGATATGTGCATCCAAAGTATTGATTATGATTTGATTCATAATATGGAGTTATTGATTTGTGATATGGAAATGAAAGTAAGAACTATTTGATGGACGTTCATTGCTTGGATTATGAGCTAATATTGAATTGATATTCGATATAGACTCTACAGGAGACTTCGGACGTTGATGATAGCTTGTTGTTGTCTACTATAAGGTACGTGGTGACGTACGAGCAGTTATATCTAGTATCTATACATTCATGTATACATGCAATTTTGAATATGATGTTTCAGGTAAGTGTTTGACTTTAATAATTGAGTTTCATATACGAGTTATGGGGGACACGTAGTGGTACGTGATCCGATTTTACTGGTTGAGTAGTGATGTCGTGGACATGAGCGATATGAGAAAGTATCGAGAATGAGATGGTGGGATAACCAGGTTTACATTGATATTGAACTATTTATGTTTGAGCATAAATAATATATTGTCATTGTATTGAATTCATAAGCGTTGTTGAGTATCACATTTTCAGTGATAATACTAAACTTGACATTATGAAAGTGCGTGAGTTTGAAACAGGAACAGTGTGTGGAAGCTATACAAATTCGGAATTGTACAGGGAGTATATTTTATGAGTTTTGAATAATCTAAATTGTTGCATTATGATTTTGTATGTTGATTTGTGATTGAATATTGAGTTGGAGTGGCTGTTTCTGTTGAAATAGGTACAACAGGTACGATGCTGCCTTGGGGTGCTAGGCTCGAACTTTGTTGGATGATGCTTCCAGAAGCATAGTATGAGATTGAGCCGATATACGAGGTTGAGCTGTTGGTATGTATATTAATTATGCATCCGGATGAATATCCGTTATTCGTTGCTCTTCTGTGAGCACTTGTATCTGTATATGGACTGTATAAGGGTGTTGAAACCCACTTTTGTTGTCTTATTAGTGTAGTGTCTTCCCTGACTGGGAATTTACTTATTGTTTCTGTATTCTGCTAAGTATTGTGTTCTCCCTGGCTGGGAGTTATTTTGGTAATGTGTTTATTTTGGGATAGCTCAATTTATGGGGAGACTCTGCCCAAATTTTTATAAAAATCCACAATATAAAAGTGGTGTAATGGGGATGGTAATGAGCGAAATCTTTGAGTCTATTTGTTGGTAGTGATGATCATATAATGTTGAACATTATTTATGTCATGGGATTATGGGAAACATATAATGATTCTTTTTAAAGAATGAAAAGAAAATGAAAAATTTATACACATACGACGTCATAAATGAACTAATGACGAGTTTAAGTGTTGGGGCCTTACATTAACAATTAATCAAAACCTTGTATTTATATTATAAGACTTTAATTAAGGTTCAAGACTTTCTTAAAGTCTTATGGGCCCAAACCCATGATTTAATTAAATCCTTATAATCATTTAATTAAGACTCCTCTTAATTATTTAATTCATCCCATGAATTTAATTTCCCTTATCGATTTAATCTTTTGTGCAACCCGATAGGATCTTGTAATGTTGGCAGTGATATAAAATCTCATTTTACGTCACAAGCAATGAGCGGTATCTAGCAACACATCAAGGCTACCCAAATTACAAGAATGTCAATGACTCGACATAACCTAGGAACCGTGATAATATTTACCATGTAATTTAATCCCTTTGTCCTTTATGTTTAGATTGAACACGAGTCATGGAATAGTCATACTCGTATATTCAATCTTTTTTTCTTGATCCCCAAGTAGAACTAGAATAAACGAATAAGCTCGGTATCACATATCGACTCATTCGAGCATGGCCATGCATTTTAGTTCTCACTTGATCAAGGGCCAAACACTTCTCCTGTTATATAGGAGGGACAAATCATATCTCGATCAGTCAACATCCCTCTACATAATTCGTAGTGTATCCAATAGTCGCCTTTATAGTTTACCCTGTTACAGGTAACGTTTGACAATATCAAGATACATAACTCCTTATGTTGGGATCTCCGATGATCACAAGTTGTAAGGATTACATACATTATTATCACTATGAGAATTGCATATGACAATCATATAACTATCCATGTTGCATTCTCATGGTGGGTCTGTCCAGTACATCGTTCTCTAACATGTACCCATGTGTTGATTTGATATCTCATATCAATGAACAATTCATCAATCAATACATACTAGTCTCTATGTATTATCATTATCCTGATTCATGATAATACTTGACTAGGGACAATGTTTAAGAATAATACAATATTATTCTAAGGACATTAACATATATATATTAATTCACATTGCACAGTTAAACGAATGATATATAATAATGAATTGCCATTCATAAAATCATAAACATTGTATGTCAAAACAATCATCCAATGACATGTCTTAGGGCATATCCCAACAAGGTTTGCACTCTATACTGATGCATCTTTGCTTGGTTTAGGTTGTATATTGATGCAGGATAAACATGTTGTGGCATATGCATCACGACAATTGAAGCCACATGAAATGAAGTATCCAGTGCATGATCTAGAGTGACAACCATAGTCTTCGCTTTGAAGATATGTCGACATTATTTATATGATACGTCCTTTACCATATATACTGACCATAAGAGTTTGAAATTTTTGTTCACTCAGGCAGAGTTGAACATGAGACAAAGGAGATGGATGAATCTCTTGAAAGATTATGATTGTGAGATCGAGTATTATCCAGGAAGAGCAAATTTGATAGTTGATGCGTTGAGTCGAAAGGTACGGTACGCTGCGAATGATATGATGCAGTTATCAGCTTTGATGATGTCTTGTTGTACATTGTGTTATGAGTTTGCAGTGCCAGTGCCAGTAAGGGTATCAACGTTGTTGGTTGAACCCGATATCTTTTAGAATATCAGAATGGCACAAAACACTGAAGATGAAGTAACATTGGAAAGAGATGATAACTCAAGGAAAAACATTTTCATTTGTTGTGGCAAATGATGGAAGTGTGAGACATGAAAAATGTTGGGTAGTTCCTGCTACATCTGGACTACACCAAGAACTACTGCAATGTGCTCATTGTAGTAGGTATAGTATACATCCTGGAGTAAAAAAAATTGTAATAGGATTTGCATTCGCAGTTTTGACGGAAACGCATGAAACATGATGTGCTGGAGTTTGTGAAGAGTTGTCTGATCTGCCAACAGGTTAAGGCAGAGAGACAGGGATCAGGATGTGAATTTATGACTTTAGATATTCCTCAATGGAAATGGGAACATATTACGATGGATTTTGTGACCCATTTGCCAAGGACTTCTTCTGGTTCTGATGCTATTTGGGTGATAGTTGATAGATTGACGAAGGTAGCGCACTTCATACCGTATAATATGACATTTACCTACTTGAAGATGTCTCAATTGTACATTCGTGAGGTAATGAGACTACACGGTATACCTGTTTCGATTGTTTCTAACCGAGATCCGATGTTTTCTTCTCATTTTTGGGAAGGCTTATAGTCAGCAATGAGAACTGAAGTGATATTGAGTACAACTTATCATCCTTAGACTAATCGTCAGACAGAGCGTATGATACAAACACTTGAGGATATGTTGCGTGCGAGTATATTAGAGTTTGATAATTCTTGGCAAGAGTCATTGCCATTAGTTGAATTCTCGTACAATAATAGTTATCAGACCAGTATACAGATGGCACCGTTTGAGGCATTGTATGGGCAAATATGTAGATCGCCATTATCTTGTGATAATGTTGATCGGTCTTATTTAAGTGGACCTGACATGATACGAGAAGTGGAAGAGAAGGTGAAGCTGATCAGATTGAGATTAAAAGCTGCTCAGGATAGACAAGCCGCTTATGCAAATAAACGACGTAGACATCTTGAATTCCAAGTTGTTTACAAGTATTCTTGAAAATATCACCTTTCAGAGGTGTGGTACGATTTGGTATGCGGGGAAAGTTATCACCACGACATGTTGGTTCGTATGAGGTGTTGCAACGTATTGGTGCATTGGCTTATCGAGTGGCATTGCCGCCATCTTTATTTGGTATTCACAATGTGTTTCATGTTTCCCAGTTGAGAAAGTATGAACCAGATCTGAATCATGTATTGCAACCGACTGAAGTACAGTTGGATACAGATGTGTCGTATGTGGAACGACCAGTCAGGATCTTGGATAGAGAAGAGCGTAAGTTGAGAAGTAAGGTGATACCAATGGTAAAAGTATAGTGGGACAGGCGGGGTGTCGAGGAGGCGGCGTGGGAGACAGAGCAGCATATGATGCAGCATTATCCTGAGTTATTTTCTGGTATGTTGTTTACATTTGTGATATATTGCTGGTGAGTAGTCATATTACTGCACTCTTGTTATGTTGTGTATGTGTTCTGATAGGGTTGAATATTACGTATATTTTTGCAATGATATGTATATATTTTCGTGTAGATTCCGGGATGATGTTATGATTTTTGGTATTTATTTGGTTGTTTCAGGAATCTAGGGGGAAAGTGGAAGAATTGAGCTAGAAGGAAGAAAACGGATCAAACCGAGGCAAGAATTGAAGAATTTGGATTCTTCTATGACTGATCGATCGGTAGTGGAGCGCGATCGATCGAAGGAGACAGAGTTTTGGCCAACAAGAAAAAGCAGAGCTCGATCGATCGGAAACTTATGCTCGATCGATCGAGCGTGGCAAAGAAATTACAAGCGAGAATGAAGAAAGCTCGATCGATCGGCAGTTCATGCTCGATCGATCGAGCAAGGCAGAGAAATTCAGGGCCAAGGGTTTAAGGTGCTCGATCGATCGAGAAAATTGTGCCGATCGATCGACACGCAGAATTTTCAGAAAAAAAAAGACTTGATTGAGTTTGATCTTGTGAGTTGACTTCTGCTGCGAGATGAACCACTGATTAGGAAAACGTATTAGGATTGTTCATATGTAAATGATGTATATATGTCACGGTTTTGAGAATAATGTATTCACTCGTATAGTCTGACTATTAATCAGTGTGACTTATTACTTAATGTTACCTTTTAACTGCGGAATGATTTGATACATAAAGAATTAAGTAGTGAGGACCCCACATCTCCAAAGTTCTATTAGTAGATGTTGTCACTCTATATATTCACCAAGCCTATATGACTTAAGAATATCGAAAACAAACTCACAAAGATATAAGGTTGGCAAAAAAAAAAAAAGAGTTCAAATGAATAACATAAATAAATTTGAAAAAAACGAATTGTTTCATTGATTAAAATTAATGCTATCAAATTTGCTGAAAATAGATTTATAATTTCCTTAATGAATTCTAAACGATTAGTTTGTTCTCGTTTGAACCAAGAATATCATAATCCTGGGCACAAACTACCGTACTCTACACCCAATTAATGATAGATACATCTTATCTTATGTATCACAATAATGTATTAATATAACATTTACTTAAGTTGTAAGGATCACAATAGGAGGAATTTCAGAATATGAAAGGCATACCCTCAATTATTCGAGATAGCCCGAGATTTCACTCGATGTTCATCGTCGTCCGAGGTTCGGAATTCAAAATTCATAGAGGGTTTTTTACATATATGCTATTAGGATCACAAAACCAAATCGGATTGGAAAAAAGGTGTTATGATTGTCGAGAAATCAAAGTTTGAATTTTCAATGTTTAAGGGTTTATGTAGGCAAGACATTAATCGAGAATTTCGTTGCCTTCCAATAACCGTGATTTGAAATTGAAAGAGAGTTTTGAACATCGTACTACAAGGATTACATTCCTAAGTTTGATTTAAAAAAGGCGTTTTGGTGACTAAGAAATCGAGGGTCGAATTTTTGTGGCTTAGGGTTCAATAGACGAGAATCAGATCGAGGAGTTCGTCCTTGTCCGATAACTGGAATTCCAAATTGATAAAGGGATATTTTCGGTCATAACATGGGGATCATTATTCTAAGTTTGATTCGAAAAAAGTGTAACATTGATTGAGAAATCGAAGGCTGAAATTTCGGCACTTTAGGGTTCTTGAGCGCGACTTCAATCTGAAATTGGCCTCCAGCCGGTGATTTGAAAATAAAACTGATATATGGCTTTTGATCGAATTTGTCTAGTTGTCACTCTTGTATGTCATAGTTGAAGATCGGTGTATGCAGGCGGTAATATCGGAAAAAGGGTCGATGTTGTCAAGTTTTGATCGTGAAATTGGTTGGCCAAATGGGTTCCAATGGGGCTGATATTTGGACAGTGTGGTGGAAGGGAGAACACGGTCCCGATGGTGGGTTCACAAGCGAGGTTCGAGCGTCTGCGACAGATGGCGACAGATTCTTAAGGTACAATTCTCCTCTTCTTTTTTTGTATTTTCGCCTTTTTGATATTTTATTATTATTATACTTATTTTTAAGAAAGTAAAATTACTGATTCGAGTTTGATTTTAGTAGAAAGATTCTCCAGTTTGTGAAAAAATCCTTATTTACCCAACTGATTTCCATGCTAAGTTGGTCTGTTTTAATTAGGTTTTTATAGTACTGATATTTTCGTATAAAGTTGAGTTCTTTTCCTACCAGGACTGTTGCAGTTCTTTCCCACCCAGATTATGAAACTTGGTGCTCTGATACGACTTATATGTCACGTTTCGAGACCAATGTCGATAACATTGGGTTGCTTTCGAACATAAATTCAAAAGCGAAAACAACAAGACTCATAGTACACAATAAAACTATAACCAGTCTTTTATTTCATAAAATAGAATTATTGTCTTTACAACTCGAAATTATATATAAAAAAAACTTGTTGCATAATTGTTATAAAAATCATATACGTCAGCGGAAGCTTTTCTAAATCAATGGCAGCGGAAACATGAATAGCAAAAACTAAAGCATTATCTCTGATACTGATTTTTTGAACTTACTCTTCGATTTCTGATTCGCTTTTATTTGAGATGGAATATAAGGGGTGAGCATTTTGGAAAATAATCAGCAAGTGCGGACCTATCGATTGTGACAAAAACATAAATTTTCGAAACATATATCAAAATCAAAACAAAATCTAATGCAAATACTGAAACAGAACTTAAAAGAATTGCTCTCATCGAGCCAGAACTGAATATGTCATAACAATAATATTTTCCCCATGATATAAGTTAAGCACAATAAATCCTCTAATTTCATCCTGATACTGATATCAGTTCTATAAATTTAACCCTCTTAGATATAAGGTTAGAAAATCGGATCACCCACGAAATCCAGAACAACGGATAACCAATGTGTCAGGTCAGAAAAACGGTTATCCCACCACATCGGGTCAGAACTCGCAATTCCAACTAGTTGGATATTGAAGTTTAAAGTGCTTCACAATCATAATTTCATCTAAACATCTGAGAATTACATAGTTTCAAAAATTCACGTAATTGATTAATTAAATATACATATGATTTTTTTTTTTAAAAAAATCATAGGATTTTCATAATAAAAGCCCGCTTACAGATATCATAAATGATTCGCAAATGTGTTTGAATGGATATGGGTTGCGAATACTGCGAATCTCCTTCTCCTCTGTTAAATATTTTAAAAAATATGGGATGTTATTTGCCGAAATTTTTGAAAACGAAAGGATTTTTTAAAACAAAATCCCACTTGTTTGATATTTATTAAGTTTCTTTGGTATCATGAAATCTTCCGGATTCAGTCCATTTTTTATCTCTTGCTAATAGATTATGATAATTCAATATTATCTCTTAATATCAAGTTGTTGTCTTGACTAAAAATACCGAGTAGTTGAGTAGACTGAAATACCGTCTGGTTGAGTTGATCGAAACACCAGGTAGTTGAGATGACCAAAACTCTCGTTGTTGGCTTGACCAAAGGACATTAATTGTAGTTTCCTCTAGTTGTTGGCTTGGCTGTAAAAACCGGATTTTCACATCATTTACTTCTCCAAGTTAAATTTTAGTATGAATTGAAGTGTCAGCTGGTCTGCAACTGCTCATCCCGGTCTTTTTAAAAGATCTAAGATATATTTGCTTTGTGTGATGACAATCCTTTCATTGATTTGGTACTTTCATTCCTAGGAAATATCTTAGCTGCCCTAAATCTTAGTTTCAAATTCTAAATCTTAGTTGCAAATTATGTTGCCAATTTTGTTTCAATCTGCTCGTTTCTTATAGGTTATCCACTGTTATAATGATATTATCCACATAAACAATCAAGATAGAAACAACCTCCTGTAGATTTTATGAATAGAGTATGATCAACTTGTCCTTGAATAGAACCCAACTTTTAATGAAAGTAGTAAATTTTTCAAACCATGTCTGGGAGACTGTTTAAGATCATACAAGAACTTCTTTAAATTATATTCCTTGGCCCCAAACCTTTCAACAAACAGAGACTTTGGTTCCATTTACACTTCCTCTTCTTAATCTCAAATGAAGATATTTTTTATGTCAAGGCTTTCATCTCATCGAGTATAGCTTCCTTCCACTCGTGAACTTTTAGAGCTTCATGAACGCTGTTATACATTTGTGAAATAAAGTCATAATACGAAGGAGATAATTTTGTGTATGATATAAACTTTGATAGAGGAAGTTTTGTGCAAGACCTAACATTTTTCCTTAGGGAAATATAAAGATCAAGATCATCAAATTTACCTGGTAAGGTGATGTGAGGAAAAATGGTAGTCTCATCATGAATTTTCCAACCCAACCTTTGAGTAGATGCTTGGTTATGCTTTGGGATAATGTTATTTAGTTTTTTTCCTAGATACTACTTCGAGTAGACAAGATCTTTTAGGTATGTTTCCTTCGTGATATGGGAATCCAAAGTTTGTGTGGGGAAATCAGTGGGTTGAGGAACATCAAATTCAATCGTAAAAATCAGGACTTGTTGATAACGCTCATCTCTCTGACAGCCACAATGATGGAAATCAAGTGTAATAGGGATTGTTAGGATCGGTCCGGAGTGTTTAGGGAGGGGGGGGGGATGAATGAACACTCCTATAAAATTTAATCCCTTGTGATTTCTTTCGGATTAGTGAAAGAAATCTGTTTCTTACTCAACTATGCTGCAGAACAGACCACTGAAAGTTTTAGTGCGGAACGGTTTGTTCTTAGATTAGTAAGAACGGCTCGATGGCTTGAATAGTATAACGAGTGTAGAATGATAAAACACAGAATATGTTTCTGGAAGTTCGAAGGTGGTGTAATCCTTCTACGTCTCCCCTTCTTCCAATTAAGGAAGGATTCCACTAGAAGACTTTGATTTATACAATCCTGTTGTACAAACCCGATTCAGCTGGATTTACCTCACTACCAGACTGAAACTCCTAGTCTCTCAATCTCTTCAGACACATTCTGTCTGACAGTTACAATTGATTTTTACTTCTATATCTCAGTACAGAATACACAAGATAGACTTTAGTCTATGCACACAATGATCCTAAAATGATCAAATATTACAATATTCTTGTGCTTATGAAGATTTTCAGCTCGAGAATGTCTGAGCTTGTAAGCTTGTGCTGTTTAGCTTTCTTGTGCGTTTTTTGATTGATCAGACTCTGTCTTGAGCTCTTCTGTTGCATCCTTTTATAGTTGCATGTACCAACGACATTATTTCCCTTAATGTGCAACTCTTGACTCTGCTTAAACTCTGAGTAAGCTGCATTCTTCTTCTTTAGGGTAATTGTCGTTCTGGTTCATGCTTTCGGCGACTGTCAGGTAAGCTCTTCTTTGTCTTCTTACCTTTTATGGTAATCTTCAGTCCTTGGTCTTTTTCAGCATTAATTGCAACATTAAATGCTTCAATAAATAGCCGTTAATGATTCGGACTGAAGAACTAATTCTTATTCAGCCTTGACTGCTCTGATCTGATAATAGCTGAGATCGATCTGAAGCTTCGATCTGGTCAGGCTGATATCTATCGATCCGATTTGATTTACGATATACCATATCAGCTTGATCTATTTTGAACGATCGATCTGGTCAGTCTGATTTCTCTCGATCCGGTCTGATATGTTTTGTCATCTTTAAAATCCGGAACTAACAAATTCCCCCTTTTTGATGATGACAACACCTAACTTCTAAATCTTTTTATCCAGTCTTTAAAGAACTCTGAAGCGTATACTTGCGGATCAATTACTTCTTCTTGTTCAAAATAAATGAACATAGTTAAGTTATAGTTAGTTCAAAATAAATGAACAAGGACTTAACTAAGAACTTAGATCTTTATTGATCACAAAAATCTTATATATAGACAAGTCTGACTTAAACAAAGAAACTGCTACTTTCTTGAAGACTGAGACTGATGCGGCTTGAAGTCTTTACTCTTTTCCCCCTTTTTGTCAGCATCAATCTCTTGAAGAAAATCGACAACCTGTGCTAGCTGAGCGCTGATAGCGTCAAGACGAGTGTCTTGAGCACGAAGGGAATTGGCTACGGATGCTCTAACTTCAGTGGCCAGCTCGATCTGCTCTTTTCTCATGCTGTTTTTATAAGTAGCTTGCTGAGAGAACAGATCATTCAGTCCTGGCTGAATGCTGCTAATACTGGCTGTCATCTTCTCTTTAAATGAATCAAAGTCCAAAGACGTAGTCCTATGACTTTGATGAACCTCTATGACTCGTTGAGAGAGAGATAGACAGTTATCAGAGAGGTGCTGAAGGGACCTTGCCAGGGATGGAGCTGCATCAGATAACCGGCTTGGAGAGTGATCAGATGATGACAAGGAGTTATCAGCTTCTGCGGCAACTGGTATAAGTGAAGATAAAGCAGCTTGGCGTGTTTCGGATTGGATCAAGGTGACCAAGTCCGAAGAAAAATCTTCTAAGAACGCCATATCTTCAGCAGATTGGACTGGAGGAGTGCTGGGTCTTGAAGGTTCCTCAACTCGTAGAGCTGCAACAACGGTGGACACCACCAGATCCGGATCGACGAACTCTGGTGAGACAACTGTTGTAAGTGCGGCGGTTGGACTGAGTTGAACATGGGAGACTGATGATCCCAGAGGAATAGACGTTGTTGGGGAGTCCAACAAAACATTCAAGGCTTCATCTTCTGCAGCAGACGGAGCATTAGTCATTGGCTGCTCCGCTGTCTGTTCTGCTGTCTGAGCCGCTACTCCAGAGGGAATAGTCTCCATGAAAGGTTCTGCCAGAGTCTTGCTCCCAGATGGATGATCCGGGCTGGGTACTGGAGTGGATATGCTGAGCTTCTGTCGTTGAAATCGGACAGCCAAGTGAAGAGCATGAATATCCATTTCCAGCTGGGCAATAACAGCACCATCATCTTTGGCAGTTGGAGTGCTCAGATCCAAATTTGCTTTCTTAGCGGCCAAGAGCAAAGTTGCCAGTCTGAATCTTTGATTGGCCTGAAACAGATCTTTGCGCTGTACAGCAATTCTTACATCATCTGTCTTTGTCCCCTTAAGGACTTCTTCTTCCATTTTTTGTAGTCGTCTCAGCTTGCCGAAGAACATATCAATGTGGTTGATCGTTCTGTACTGGACATATTCATCAAATACCACAATGAGCGCCTTGACCTTTTCTTCAACATCCTCCATAGGGATGTCGATGGCTGTTTGCGCGGCAGATTTGGGTTTGGAGGAGAGTGGTTCAGTGAGAATGACCTTGCCCTTGCCGGTGGAAGATGGGGAGTTGATCCCTGATTGGGTGTAGTCTCCCAATTCAGTTATAACAATCCCTTTGACCACAGGAATGGCAGAGGGGACTTTGATGGTTACTTTGGGTACATTGGTTGTAACTGTTGAAGGTTGGGTTGTAGTTTGGGGTGCAAGGGCGGCTTTTGTGGAAGGCAATATGGGTAGGGTTTTGAGAGGTAAGGTTTTGATTGGCTTGGTGAGTTGGGTTCTTGGATTTTTAGGAAGGGGCTTGGTTGGTGATGAAGGAACAGACTGAGTTTCCTCGGAGTCAGTCTGAATGGTCAATTTGCGCTTGACTCGAGGTCTTCGAGCAACAGTCTGTTCTGTTCCTTTCTCAATCTTGACAGCCACCAGATCGGTAGGAGTGGGTGGAGCACTTTTGGACTTCAGTAGTGCCAAACCCTTGGAGTTGAGAATTTTAAACGGACTTAGAGCAGACGGCTTCCCAAGCTCGATGTCCAACGTCTCCAGTAGTTTGCTTAAAGGAACAGCAAAACAGACAGCCTGTTTGGAGGCAATGACCGTCTCAAGCAAAACACCAAATAAGATTGCAGACCAGTTCATCTTCTGCTCTGAGTGAATAGCAGCCATGGCCCGGAACTTCTCAGCAGTAACAGCATCATAGCTTCCGGCTTTGCCCAATAATGGCTTACCAACAATCTCGCATAACACCTGGAAATGAAAGAACATTTCCTTCTTCTTGAATGACGGCTGCAGACGGTGGCCAAAGATGGATACCTTCCCCTGAAGATCTGTGATAGTGGCCTGAGGAATATGGCCAAACTCAGTCAGTCCGGTGTTGGGAAGACCAAAGGTCTTTGCCAGCGTCGACGGAGAAATGTCAAACGATTTGCCCTTTACGGTGGTGGAGATGAACGTCTTCTGAGATACAGCATTGGCGAACAGTTCTCGAATCTCCGACTCGTAAACCACCGTTCCACATTCCAGAAAATTCCTTAAACCAGAAGATTCTAAGGACTTGAATATAGAGACCATTTCTGGATCTTCAGCCCTGTAGATATCATGGAACTCAATAGAAAGAGAATTGTGAGTAATTGTAGCCATTTGAGTGTAATGGAAAAATACGAAGAGTTTGAAAAATATTAGAGTTATAAAGCAGACAGCGGTAATTCGTAAAAAGTGAATGAAAATGAAATGTTCAGCCCGCTAAATAAGAGAGAGAAGACACGTGTCTTTATCTCGAATACTGATAATTAAATAATTCAAAATAAACGGTTAGGATGAAAGAGAGATAAGGCGGTTAAAATTACGATCAGTCCGGGCTGTTTTAAATAATTATTTTATTTAAGGATTTGTTGACCAGACAGATCATGGGATAACATCAGATTTGACATAGATCGGTCTGAAAGTTCGGACCGGTCTGTGTCGTTCTGATCATTGTATTATCGATCTGTGCCAGCATACAATCTTTAAAAAATAACTAAAGAAAGATACTTCTAAAACATCAAGATAAGTCTATTAAACCAAGAATTTGACGAAAATAATTAAACTTAGCCTCAGGAAATGGTTTGGTGAAGATATCTGCTGCTTGCTGTTCTGTTGAAATATGCTCGATCCGAATTTCCTTTTTGCCAACATGATCTCGAATAAAATGATGTCTGATATCAATATGCTTGGTTCGAGAGTGCAAAACTGGATTATACGTTATAGTGCACTTGTGTTGTCACAAAATATCGGAGATTCAACAGCTTGAATGCCATAGTCTTTGAGCTGGTGTTGAATCCAGAGCATTTGAGCGCAACAGCTTCCAGCTGCAAGATATTCTGCTTCAGCTGTAGATGTGGCAATAGATGTTTGCTTCTTGCTAAACCAAGAGAGCAATCTTTCACCTAAAAATTGACATGTTCCACTGGTGCTTTTGCGATCAATCTTACAGCCAGCATAGTCTGCATCTGAATATCCATTAAGCTGAAATTTGAATCTTTGGAATACCAAAGACCAACGTTCTGAGATCCTTTTAAGTATTTCAGAATACGCTTAGCAGCAATAAAGTGTGATTGCTTTGGTTCTGACTTAAATCTAGCGCACATACTGACTGAGAACATAATATCAGGTCGGCTCGCTGTAAGGTACAAGAGCGATCCGATCAGTCCTCGATACATAGATACTTCAACTGCTGTTCCCCCTTCGTCTTTATCTAACTTGATTGAAGGACTCATTGGAGTTGATGAAGTTGAACAAGTTTCCATTCCGAATCTCTTGAGAAGCTCTTTGGTATACTTGGTTTGATTTATGAAAATGCCATTGCTGAGCTGTTTGACTTGGAGACCCAGAAAGAATGAAAGTTCTCCCATCATACTCATCTCAAACTGTCCCTGCATTAACTTAGAGAATTTCTCGCATAATTTGGGGTTAGTTGACCCAAAAATGATATCGTCAACATAAATTTGAACTAACAAAGTATGTTCCCCCTTAATAAATTTAAATAGAGTTTTATCTACTGAGCCGATCTGAAAATCATGGTTCAGCAGAAATTGAGACAGAGTGTCATACCAGGCTCTTGGGGCTTGTTTCAGACCATATACTGTTTTATTCAGTAGATATACATGATTTGGAAATGAGTGGTTCTGAAATCCAGGAGGTTGCTCAATGTAGACTTCCTCCTGAAGCTTACCATTAAGAAAGGCACTCTTAACGTCCATTTGATATACCTTGAAGTCTTTAAAAGCAGCATAAGCAAGAAATATTCGGATTGCTTCAAGTCTGGCGACTGGTGCAAAAGATTCATCGAAGTCAATTCCTTCTTCTTGTCGGAATCCTTGGGCCACCAGTCTGGCTTTGTTTCTAACCACAACTCCATCTGCGTCTAGCTTGTTTCTGAACACCCATCTGGTTCCAATAACAGGCAGATCGCTTGGCCTGGGGGTTAGACTCCAAACTTGATTTTGTTCAAATTGATTAAGCTCTTCTTGCATGGCTTTAATCCAGTTGAAATCAGTCAAAGCTTCATCAATCTTTTTAGGTTCCAGATTTGATATGAAAGCAGCATGAATGAATTCATCCATCATCTGCCCTCTAGTTCTAATCGATGCAGAAGGACTTCCAATTACTAGATCAGGTGGATGCCTCTTTGTCCATCGATAACTCGATTCTGGATTGTCTGGTCCAGACGGATGAGTAGTAGCTGCATTATCTGATTTAACATTAGAGTGAGGAACATCCGGATCGGCTCGATCTGAAGGAGCTTCATTGCCATGATCCGGTCTGTCTGGTATTTCAGGTTCCGGTGGGTTGTCTCTTGACCTGTTATCTACAATCTCATCATCACTGTTAGCTTCGAGATGGATATTTTCCATCTGATTTTGAATTGATTCCTTGCTACCCTCGATACATAAAGATTCATCAAAAACTACATGAACGGATTCTTCTACAGTTAAAGTGCGATTATTGAAAACGCGAAAAGCTTTGCTATTAGATGAATATCCTAAGAATATCCCATTATCTGATTTAGCTTCAAATGCTGTAAGATGATTCTTACCATTATTGTGAACGAAGCATTTGCAACCAAATACATGAAGGTGAGAGATAGATGGTCTGTTACCAGTCCATATTTCATATGGAGTAAGATTCAACTTCTTGTTAATCATAGACCGATTTTGAGTGTAGCACGCAGTATTTACAGCTTCTGCCCAGAACTTTTGCGAAATACCAGAATCAACAAACATTGTCCTTGCTGCCTCTTTAAGCGTTCTGTTCCTTCGTTCTGCAACTCCATTTTGTTGGGGAGTTCTGTCCTTGCTGCCTCGATGGCTTGAATAGTATAACGAGTGCAGAATGATAAAACACAGAATATGTTTCTGGAAGTTCGAAGGTGGTGTAATCCTTCTACGTCTCCCCTTCTTCCAATTAAGGAAGGATTCCACTAGAAGACTTTGATTTATACAATCCTGTTGTACAAACCCGATTCAGCTGGATTACCTCACTACCAGACTGAAACTCCTAGTCTCTCGATCTGTTCAGACACACTCTGTCTGACAGTTACAATTGATTCTTACTTCTATATCTCAGTACAGAATACACAAGATAGACTTTAGTCTATGCACACAATGATCCTAAAATGATCAAATATTACAATATACTTGTGGTTATGAAGATTTTCAGCTCGAGAATGTCTGTGCTTGTAAGCTTGTGCTGTTTAGCTTTCTTGTGCGTTTTTCGATTGATCAGACTCTGTCTTGAGCTCTTCTGTTGCATCCTTTTATAGTTGCATGTACCAACGACATTATTTCCCTTAATGTGAAACTCTTGACTCTGCTTAAACTCTGAGTAAGCTGCAGTCTTCTTCTTTAGGGTAATTGTCGTTCTGGTTCATGCTTTCGGCGACTGTCAGGTAAGCTCTTCTTTGTCTTCTTACCTTTTATGTTAATCTTCAGTCCTTGGTCTTTTTTAGCATTAATTGCAACATTAAATGCTTCAATAAATAGCCGTTAATGATTCGGACTGAAGAACTAATTCTTATTCAGCCTTGACTGCTCTGATCTGATAATAGCTGTGATCGATCTGAAGCTTCGATCTGGTCAGGCTGATATCTATCGATCCGATTTGATTTGCGATATACCATATAAGCTTGATCTGTTTTGAGCGATCGATCTGGTCAGTCTGATTTCTCTCGATCCGGTCTGATATGTTTTGTCATCTTTAAAATCCGGAACTAACAGGGATGTTCCTTCAAAGAAAGTAACATTCATACATTTTTTTTTTAATAATTGGGTTGAAGCATTAAGGATATTCATTCAAAGAAAGTAACATTCATACACTTTTTTTTTTTTTTATTATTGGGTTGAAGCATTAAGGATATTCCTTCAAAGAAATTAACTCCATGGTCATGAACAAAATTATGCTACCAAAAAATCTTTAAAGAAATATCCAGCTAGCCGAGAAATGGGAAAGTAAGTGTTGAAATATTGAAGATATGATTTAAAATTCAAAACTCGTGTCGGGATCCGATTAATTAAATAGGTTGTAGTTAAAAGAGTTTCCCCAAAAGAGAGGGTACTTTAGTAGTAAACAATAAAGCCCTAACAATTTCAAAGATTTGTTTGTTTTTTTCGTTCGGCCACCCTATTTACTGAGGGTATTTGTGCATGGACTTTCGTGAATGATTTTGTTATTTGTAAAAAATATGGCCAACACATTATTAAAGTATATTTCCCATTATCATTGCAAAATATTTTATTTTGCATGTGAATAGAGTTTGAATCATCTAGTAACTTTTAATTAAAAATAGTGGGAACTTCATATTTATCCAAATGTCAGGTAATCATCGATGAACGTAATAAAACATTGTTTTCCACATATAGTTGGGATTCATGTGAGACCACAAACATCGCTATGAATGAAAGTAAAATGTTGTGGACATAATAATGGCAAAAACGATGCTTCGAAAATTGACAAAATTCACACTGAAAAAGATTAATTTTATTCTCAAATAAAATCGGATATAATTCTTTAAATAATAAAAATTAGGATATCTTAATCGCTAATACCAAATGAAAATATCACAATTATTAGAAACAGAAGCATAGCTGAAGCAAGTCGTCCTAGCTTGCCTGTCAAAGTTGGGCACGGGATGTAATATATAGAGATCACGATCCTAATTAGCATCCCCAATCATCTTCTCCGAGGTTAAATCTTGAAATTAACAATAAGAAGAATGAAATCAACCTGCAATTAAAATCATTGATTATTGTACTAATGGACAATACATTATAAGATAATGATGGAACATTGTCAGGATCGATTCCGAGGGTGGGTTGTCATTCCACACCCGAGTTCAACCAACTTGAGCTTCAATAGCTCGTGTTCTTGAAATAATTGCACCGAGAGATTATATCGAGTTCGGTTAAAAAACCGAGCGGAAGACACTCGACATAACCCGCTCTATAACCGATTAAACATTTGAAAGACATTTTAAATATATGCAATTAAAGTAAATAAACAAGCATTTGTTTATGGAAGTTTGAAGGTGGTGTAATCCTTCTACGTCTCCCCTTCTTCCACCTCATGGAAGGATTCCACTAGAAGACTTTGATTTATACAATCCCGTTGTACAAACCCGATCCAGTTGGGAATTCCCCATCCAACTAGAACTCCTAGCAACTCAACTATGTATGTTCTTTAATGTCTCACATACAAAGACCTCTCAATCCTGTGATAAATCATCAACCGTTACAATGGTATTCACTCTTCTATTAAGCTCTCAAATACAATGAATAGAGTGAATACAAAGGCACAAATGATCTCTAACTAGATCTGATACAGCAAGGTAAGAGGTGCCAAAGGTTTGAGGAGTGCTCTTCATTTAGCAACTTTTGTCTTTTAAGTTTCTCAATTGAATCCCAAGTGGGGTTGCTTTGGAAGGCTTGGATTGATCTTCAATCAGCTGTTATTGAGCTTCCAAATCATGTATATATAGCCCCAAGTAATGATATATACGTTAGACACAAGAATATGCCCGTTGGAAAAGGTTCTGCACTATTTCCGAGCTTGCAACGGTCATATTCGGTTTCTGGGCTATTTGTATTTCGGACTGGATTGACCGGATCAGCTTGGGCAGATCAGTCTGGCCGGATCAGCACGGTAGATCAGTCTGGTCCAGATCAGCACGGGCAGATCAGTCTGGTCCAGATCAGCAAGGGCAGATCAGTCTGGTCCGGATCAGTCTGGACAATCAGCTTGATACAAAAACAGATTGATAAACTTGCTCTTCGATCTGTTGCTTGTAACTCTTCATTCTTTGATTTCTGGGCAAAGTGATCCACATGAAAGTTGTAGCCCTTTCTCTTAGCTTTCCACGGAATCAAGAATCGCTTGATTTCGAGTTTGTATGAGAGAGTTATGCTTGAAATACGAGGCAATGCTCCTGCTGTCTGTTTGTTGGATGCAGCAGCACATGGCGTGACTTGCAGAAGCTTTTTGGCCATCTTAACGTCCGATTCAGTCTTTCACTTACAAAGATGACTTGTATATATTTGTCTTAGCTTTCCAACCCATACTGAATCGTTCCGTTCCGATAAGCGAGCTAAGAGTTATGCCCACCAGACAGACAGGGACTTTGCTGTAACAGCTCGATCTTACAGGCGTCACATGGCGTGACTTGCAGAAGCTTTTTGGCCATCGTAACGTCCGATTCAGTCTTTGGCTTCCAACGATGACTTGTAGATCTTTGTCTTAGCTTTCCAACCCATACTGAATCGTTCCGTTCCGATAAGCGAGCTAAGAGTTATGCCCACCAGACTGACAATGGCTTGCTGTAGCAGCTCGATCTTACAGGCGTCACATGGCGTGACTTGCAGAAGCTTTTTGGCCATCTAAACGTCCGATTCAGTCTTTCACTTCCAAAGATAACTTGTAGATCTTTGTCTTAGCTTTCCAACCCATACTGAATCGTTCCGTTCCGATAAGCGAGCTGAGAGTTATGGCCACCAGACTGACAGTTGCTTGCTGAAACAGCTTGCTATTTCTTCGCGGTTCAGCTCGATATTTTCAAGCTACTTCTTTGTAATTCATCAAGCTATAATTTATGAACTGCACACTTGATGAAATATGTTAGGAACACAATACAAGTTTTGTTAACATCAAAACCAAGATTATTCGGGTTTCCAAAACCCAACAAACATGCAAAACGTTTGTAAGGAGAAAGGCAAAGAGGAGCAATTCCTTTTCCCATGACCGAAGTAAAGGACCCATCCGCAATTTTAATTTTCTTATTGCCTGTGCAATGAATATAAGAAGAAAAAATTGCAAGGAATGGTCATATGATTGGCAGCCCCAGAACAAAATACCCATGAGCTACTCGAGCGGATGCAAGAAAGTGCAGAGGAAATATATACATATAACTGAGCAACAGAACATGACAAATTATTAGTGCCCAATGAGAGTACATACATATGAGATGTGTAACAAATATAATCAATTTGATTGTTGTTGATGACTTAAAAGATACAGATCAATTTATGACGAGAGTCAGAGATTCAATGAAATATGTTAAGCAATCCACTGTAAGATTAAGCAAGTTCAAAAAATCTGCTAAGATTGAAAAAATTGAAAGGAAGGATTCCTTATGTTTAGATATATAATCATTATGGGATTTAACCTATTTTATATTGAATGTAGCTCAAAAAATTAAAAGAGTTTTTGACATAATTGATGAACAAGATCCATGTTTAAATTAGATCTTAAATTTTTTAAAAAATGTGATGATTTGTGAATGCAGCAGATGGTATACCTAAGAAATGGAGACTTTTGATTGGAGGCCAAGTATTGATTGGAATAATGTTAACATTTCTCACTTCTTTATTGCAAGTTTTTTTATAAACTAACATTCAGGTTCCTTATGCCTCACTTCCAATACTTTTGCATATAAAATGAATTATATTCACACTATATTGAAGGAGTGGCAAGAAAGAGATGATCGTGATTTTATTCCATAGGAAAAAAAGAATGAAAATTATCCTGAAAAGATGAATAAATTGCTTTTATATTGCAGTGGTGCTTGATCTAAGATAAAAATTGGACTTTGTGGAATTCATGTTGTTGGAATTGTATGGAACTAAAAATGGTGCAAGTGTAGAAAAGACAGTCAATGGTATTTACTTAATTTGTACAGGAATTATAAGAAGAAGATGAAGCCTAATATCTTGAAAGTGATGAATGTTCAAAAATCATGTGACATTGGCCCAAAACTTTGAACCAAACAATCATTGCAAAGTACAAGATACAAAATACACAAATATTTGGTGATGATAACATGTCAGAGTTGGATAAATATCACTATGAAATTGTTGATGAGCATTCTGATTCTTTCGATATTTTGAGTGGTGGAAGCAAAATTGTCACAGATTTATCGTACTTGCCCTTGGACATAGTCCTTTCAGGCAGTGGCCGTTTAGTCCATGGCCATTGGATGGTCGGTGCAAGGCCAGAAATTGGAACATCGGAAACTAGCTACCGGCAACATAGCATCATCTAAAGCAGTAACTGCTCCCCGAATGATCGGAGGGAATGCAAGAGCTCTTCCTTTCTAATAGCTTAATGGCGAGTAGCATCCCATTAGGGAGCTACGAGGATCCAAACTAGGAAAAGGAACAGGAAAGCGAAGTGCCTAGTTCTAGACTAGGACAGGTGGGGACTAAGATGAGAGGCTTCAACGATTGAGAATAGTTCATTTGCCTTAGTTGTGTGTGGGGTCAACGGAGCAGAGTAATTACCTACTGGGGCAGAAGGTGTGTGATGCCCGGGAATTAATGGTGTAAATCTGGTGTGGTAATGATCCTTAATGTATTTTTAATTGTGACAATTATGAATTAATTACGGTATTGAGACTCCCGAGGATTTTAAATCCGGTATTTGGGTCGTTGGATCCAAAGGTTGAGATTGTATTCTCATCGTGGTGTTAAACCTTGGAATTGGGTTTTTGGTGGTATCTGGGGTTTGGAGCTCTTTGTGTTGGGGCTGTTAATGGAAATTGAGATTGAGAGGTAATTATTGAACACATATGATTTTTAATGAGTCATGATGTATCTGTGGAGGACTCGGGATTTTTGAACCTTGGTACTATATATACCAAGTGGACTCGGTGTTCAGACATTCTTTCCTCTCTCATCTCTCTCTCTCTCTCTCGCCCAAAAGCCCCATCCCTTTCCCCTCTTTTCTTCATTGGAGCAAAAACGATGAAGGCTCAACTTGGGAGCCGGATTTCTCGAAGATAATTTGGTAATACGATTCCCCTCTTATTTATCTTCGATTTGATTGTAGTATTGTGGTATTTTGTTGAGTTTTGAGTTGGGTTTAAGTTTTTTGATTTTAAAGATTTTTGGGTTGGTATGTTTAAGGAAGATTTATTGTATTTGTGTTGAGGAATAATGGTAAAATGGGTGTTGCGTTTGTTTATTTGGGGGTTTTAAACTCGAAAACGACATTTTTTGGCCATTCTAGCACTCGCCGATCGATCGGCATTAAGGCTCGATCGATCGCGCGCATCAAAAAATTGGAAGACGATGAACAATACGCTCGATCGATCGAGCAAGGTTTCGATCGAGATGGTTGGTCGATCGATCGAAATGGCTGCTCGATTGATCGAGCAAGGACGAATTTTGGGTATAAATTTTCTGGAGCTCTCGATCAATCGAGCACTTCTGGCCGATCGATCGAGATGCCCTGTTTTATGGTATATATTATGTTGATGTTATGGAATCGATGCATGCTTCATCCGGGGTCTTTTAAACTGGTTAATCGTCATGGATTGATGATATAATTTGGAATTGTGAACGTGCTTGGGTACGTGGTTGCATGCTTTTAATTAATTGTGAATTATTTAATGTGTTAGCACGTAATTCATCGGGTCACGGGACTAAGGCAATGTTTGATTCGGACTACGGAATTATAAGGTACGTATGACGTACGAGCATAGTCTTTTATATTATTGCAATTGTGAAATGCATGATATACTATTAATGCAATAAATTGGTAAGTATTGCAAATCATATGGTGCCGCTATGGAGCGAGCAACAGTTGAGATTTTGTCGCTATGGAGCGAACATCGGTTATGAGGCCGCCGCCGTTGAGCGTGCGAGAGTATGGAATGTCGCCGCTATTGAGCGAGCGATGAAATTTGATATGATAGAATTATGGAATCATGGCATAGATACATGTGTTATCTGTAATCAATAGTTGAATGATTTATTCATACTTAATTATGAAATTGGCATGGTAAGAATTGGTGTAGTTAATCAACGTAATGATTAACTGATTTTGGGAATTGATGGTTTGGTTATTGTGATAATAGGAACAGCACGGGGAATCCTATGTGATTACGATACTATACATGGAGTATCTTTTACGTTTACAGCTTTATGTTCTGTAAATTATAAATTATGGTATTGCTGTTATCGAGATGGTGGATTGGTATGATCACCCCGTGTGGGGCTGTCTCTGTTGGGACAGGTGGAACAGGTACATCGGTAGCTCCGGAGTTGAGATCGAGCTATGGATTGGAGGTACTTCCAGGATCGAGGTACCAGTGCCGATATTGAGTAGGGTACTTTATACATTAAATACACATTCACTCATTTGATGCTCGTGTGTGAGCACTACTATATGTGCATATGGTTTGTATAAAAAGGTAAGGGCCTTTCTCTTTTCATTCATGTGTTGTATGCATTTAATTAAAGGAATTACAAAATAAATTGAGAAAATGTTAGTGTATTATAGGGTGCATGCTATGTAAGTGGATTTGTATTAGGGGAAAATTGGATATTGTGTGGGATAATGCAAGAAATTTTATTGTTGGCATATTATGCTATGGTTGCATGTGGTTGTTTTTCCCCCTGAATTATATGATAGTATGCACTAAATACATGTGTTAATACACTAATAGCGGGTTAAGGGCACGGGGTCCTTACAAGGTGGCACGATATGTTGGTCATTCCAATATCAATAGTTGCTTCTGAATTTGCTTTCAATACCGGTGGTCAAGCACTTGATTGTTTTAGGAGTTCATTAACTCGTGTGGTGTGGAAAGCTTTACTATACACAAGACTAGCTTCGTTCTTGCCCAATACCAATCAATATTGAGATTTTGGAGATCTTGAAAACCTTCAAAGTGTTGGAAAAAATGCCTAATGAATGAAATTGAGCAAGTTGGACACGAGGAAAGAGTTGAATACTTGATAAATGACAAAACGAGCAAAAACGGACAAAAAAATATTGCCTGTGTGGCGCCCGAGCGCTAAAAGCAAGCTGAGCGCCCAAGCACCGCATCGGTGCTCGAACGCTTGATATTCTGCCAGGAAAAGTTTGTGGAGGTTTTTTCGTGAACGAGTGTGTCCCTTCGCGTCCAGGTGCATTTTTTTCATGAATAAACACGTCCAAATAGTGTCCTTTTGTGGTGTCATTTCGCTAAGTATAAATATAACAATCTACGTGAATTAAAAACACTATTTATGCAAGATCAAATTCATTTTTTGAGAGAAAAATCTGCATAGACATATAGTTCATCCATTGTTCTTGTTGAAGTGTCTTTAAACCTTTGTGGTTTGAGGACTTGTGATTTGGAGTACTCCTATCACAAGTCATAGTCGTTGTATCTTGGGAAATGATTGTCGCTAATCGTAAGCACCATAGCGGGGTAATATCGTTTCAAGGACAGAGATTACAATTCCCGCCTCAACAAACATTCATAAAGTCGTTGTTACTTTGCTTGCTATTATTTCTAAGATACACATCATTACTAAGATTCATACAATCTTGAAACGATATCTGTAACAAATGGCTTCATTGAGTGGAACAACGTCTTCCTTTCATCATGGAAAAAGGCCAGAGAAATTCAATGTGAATGACTTCAAAAGATGGCAACAAAAGATGTTGTTTTACTTGACCACTTTGAGTTTGGCAATGTTCTCAACCGAGGATGGCCCTACGATTGAAGAAGGAGAAGACGACTCCCAAAAGAGGGATGTAGTTGATGCTTGGAACCAAAGTGACTTCCTTTGCAAGAACTACATCCTAAACGGGTTAGACAACAAATTATATAATGTTTATTGTTTTGTGAAAACAGCAAAGGAACTATGGGCGCCTCTTGAAAAGAAGTACAAATCCGAGGATGTCGGCATGTTCATCGTTGGACAGTTCCTGGATGTTATAATGGTTGACACCAAGCCGGTGATGGAACAATTGCAAGATTTACAAGAATCTTGCATGATATCCATGCGGAGGGGATGAGTCTAAGTGATTCATTCCAAGTGGACGCTATGATAGAGAAGTTGCCTCCTATGTGGAAGGACTTTAAGAACTATCTCAACATAAGCGTAAAGATATGAGTGTTGAAGAACTTGTGGTTCGGTTACGAATTGAGGACGACAACAAGATGTCCGAGAGGAAGGTGGGTAGACACCAAATGAAAGCACGTGCAAACTTGGTTGAACAACGTACCGGAACAAAGAGTACCGGAACAAAGCGAAAGTTTAACAGTACGGCCTCCAAAAATGGAAAGGCAAAAAGTTCAAAGAAAAGTGCTATAAATGTGGAAACCCAATCACATGGCCAATGATTATCGTAACAAAGAAGATCGTGGGAAGGCAAAGGATCAAGTCAACGTGACCGAAGATGATCGAATCTCAAACGACCTGAATGATCTTATCCTTACCGCTTGATTAATATTTTGTGACTAACAAGGATTGTATTATACAAACTTGGTGTTTGTGGGAATGTTATAACATCTTTCAAAATATTTGTAATGAAGGTTGTTCGTTAATCGTTGCACCAATAAAATTTATGTTATACTCATTTGATTGAGTTTTATGATTTATGGATGATCGTGTAGTCATGTAAATTATAAACACAAATTTGTAAATTTAAATTTATTGCTTTAAATGAATGTTAACTTAAAACATGAGTGTGAGACTTGTGTGGGGGATAAGTTAACAAAACTGTCATTCATTCGGATGAAAGAAAAAGACGCCTCTAGAATCTATTCACATTGATGTTTGTGATTTAAAGTTTGTGCAAACTAGATGTATATGAAAAGTATTCGTTATTGTATCGATTATTGCACAAGTTATTGTTATGGCTATTTGCTCTGAAGTAAATACTATGTCATAGATGCAGGGCCAAATCTAGGAATTTTATTGAGGGGGGCAAAAATTTAATAACATGAAAACTAAACAAAAAATGCCATGACAAATATCTAAGTTTAATGACTGTAGATGAAAATAAAAGGTAAATAATTACAATTCAGTTACAACTATTCTCGACGAGAGCTCATAATTTGATATCGTTGCATAATAGCTTCATTGGCGATCCCATCAAAAACTTCATTTTCAATATATGTAACCAAGCAAGCATTAAGCCATTCATCTCCCATTCCGCTACGTAATCGATTTTTGACAATATTCATCGCAGAAAACGCTCTCTCTCTACGCTTGCAGTAGCAACGGGGCAAGGTTATTGCCAAAGTAACAAGCATATAAACCAATGGGTATATCACGTTTTTTCTCGTTTCCATCATTTTCTTAGTAAGATCAGCAATTCCATCCATCGTTGATAATTCACTGCTAGTACGCATATAATGATATAAGTCTCGAGTTGATTATCAAGTAACAAGAGATCATATGCGGAAAACTCCTTGGGATATAATCGAGGAAAACTAATGAGATTTTCCTTGTTGAAAGCAGAGAATGAATCCCTAGGATTAAGACATCATACGCAACGAAGTAATTCAGTATTTGCCTCAGAAAATCGACTATTTAGCTCCATAAGTTGTTTATCCAAAACAACACAAAACAACTCAATACGAAAATACACCAAGTTGGTCTTTTCTTGAGTTCTCCGTCTTGGACGCCCAGGAGCTACAAACTTTTCATCCATATTGGGGACTACAATTTCATGAGTAGAACAAAAAGAAGAGATTTCACTAATAGAAAATCACATCCATTGTCTCTTAAAGATTGCAATCTTTGCTTTGAGATATGTACTAATCAAACATTTTCTATCTCCTGCTCATTTCTTTGCAATGCCAATGACAACTCATTAGTAATACCCAAAATATCCTTCATTAAATGCATAGTAAAAATAAAGTCAAATGATAGCAATGCTTCTAACAATATGCGCGCTTCAACTCTTTGCTCCATGCTTACCCCATCATCCATAATAATTTCGAGTACTTCAATTACAGAGGAGAACATCATAGTCAGTCTAACTAAACTAGCATAATGTGTGCCCCAACGAGTATCACCAGGTCATTGCATGTTGATTTCTTGATGCAACCCACGCCCACTAAAAATTTCTCCTTTCCTTAGTGCTTCCACAACTTTATCATGATGTTTAGTTTTAAGAATATCTTGCCTCTTACAAGATGCTCCAACGACATTCATGACTTTTGACGTGATTTCAAAAAGATATTGATTGAAAATGATACTTTGCAACTGCTACTAAACCCAATTGGAGTTGATGAGCAAAACAATGAACATAAAAGGCAAAAGGATTTTCTTGTAAAATAAGAGTTTTCAAACCTTTAAGTTGACCTTGCATATTGCTTGCTCCATCATAGCCTTGGCCACGAAACCTTGATATACTTAGACCATGATGAGAAAATAACCACTCAATAGAAGCCTTAAGTGAAGCTGCAGTTGTACTAGAAACGTGCTCAACACCAAGAAAACATTCAATATCTTTCCCTCTTTGTTCACGTATCTTAAAACAGTTGTCATTTGCTCTTTCACTGATGCATCACGAGAATCATCTACCAAGACAGCAAAATGCACCTCACATATATCTTTGATTATGTCACAAGTAGTTTCACCAGCAGCAACAACACAAATATCCTTCTGAATATTAGATGAAATCAACTGTAAATTTTTAGGAGTGTTTTTAAATGAAGCATCATGTATATGCTCATTGTGATCAGCAAGCCAATGGAAAAGTTCTAGATAGTTGCCTCTATTGCTTGATAAACCAGATTCATCATGACCATGGAATGCTAATCCTTGTCTCAACAAAAAAACGAACACAATCAATAGTTGCATTCAACTGAATTCGATATTCAGCTCTATCCTTATCTTTTTTTCCGGTGAATAAAGCATAAACACTCCCTGTAAGATTCTGATCCATTAGATCTTTGCATTCCTTTTTGCTTGGTTATGAAGACTATTAGGCTTTCCAAGATGATGATCAAACTTCTCTTTCTTTCTCCAATTTCTAAATCCTTCACCAATAAATGTATCGGCTCCACCTTGGTTACTTTGAGTCCTAAAAAGATAACAATAAAGGCAATATGCACTATTTTTGGCTATGCTATACTCCAACCAATCTGGATATTGTTTAAACCAATTAGCAACATGTAAGGAATCCAACACACAAGTGCGCAGCGGAAATAAAAATTTGGATTCCTAACCGAGGACCTATACAGAGTATTCATATCGGAATGATTATATAGTCTCACCCTTGTAGCGCGTTTGATGCAGAAACGATGCCAAGTCACGAGTCACGAGCAACACCTCCAAGATCTTGCCTCTACGGTATCCACACGATCAAATCGAACAAGGGACGTTCAAGAACAAGTTGCTAGACTTATTCTTGAACCAAAGCTGAACTCATGGTTCAAAACCGATCAACGACGGCCGTTCCTTCCACCACTATTCACGACGGCGGCGCGAAGATGGAGGAGGAGAGGAGGCGGCGGCCGAGAACTCAAAGGAGTAGGATTAGGTTTTTATGAATTGTCTATTCAACAATTAATTATAACCTTGTTTATATATTATAAGATTTAATTAAGGTTCAAGACTTTCTTAAAGTCTCATGGGCCCAAACCCATGATTTAATTAAATCCTTATAATCAAGTAATTAAGACTCTTCTTAATTATTTAATTCATCCCATGAATTAATTCCCTTATCGATTTAATCTTTTGTACGACCCGATAGGATCTTGTAATGTTGGCAGTAACATAAAATCTCATTTTATGTCACAAGCAATGAGCGGTATCTAGCAACACATCAAGGCTACCCAAATTACAAGAATGTCATTGACTCGACATAACCTTAGAACTTGTGATAATATTAACCATGTAACTTAATTCCTTTGTCCATGTGTTTAGATTGAACACGAGTCATGGAATAGTCATACTCGTATATTCAATCTCTATTTCTTGATCCCCAAGTAGAACTAGAATAAACGAATAAGCTCGATATCACATATCGACTCATTCGAGCACGGCCATGCATTTTAGTCTTACTTGATCAAGGGCCCAAACACTTCTCCTGTTATATAGGAGGGACAAATCGTATCTTGATCAATCAACATCCCTCTACATAATTCGTAGTGTATCCAATAGTTGCCTTTATAGTTTACCCTGTTACAGGTAACGTTTGACAATATCAAGATACATAACTCATTATGTTGGGATCTCTGATGATCTCAAGTCGTAAGGATTACATACATTATTATCACTATGAGAATTGCTTATGACACTCATATAACTATCCATGTAGCATTCTCATGGTGGGTCTGTCCAGTACATTGTTCTCTAACATGTGCCCATGTGTTGATTTGATATCTCATATCCATGAATTAATTCATCAATCAAAACATACTAGTCTCAATGCATTATCATTATCCTTATTCATGATAATACTTGACTATGGACAATCTTTAAGAACAATACAATATTATTCTAAGGACATTAACTTATATATCAATTTATATTGCACAAATATTCGAATAAGATATAATAATGATTTGCCATTAATAAAATCATAATACATTGTATGTCATAAACAATCATCTAATGACTCGTCTTAGGACATATCCCAACAAATCTCCCACTTGCACTAAGACCAATCAGACATATACTTAATGCCTAGAGATCTAGTATGACGATCATGCTTCTGCTGTGACAGTGGCTTCGTCAATGGGTCAGATACATTATCATCTGTTGGTACTTTGCATATTTTAACATCTCATCTTTCAACGATTTCTCGAATGAAATGAAAACGCCGAAGTATGTGCTTGGATCTTTGGCGAGATCTAGGTTCCTTAGCCAATGCGATGGCTCCATTGTTGTCACAATAGAGTTCTATCGGATCTAGTATGCTAGGCATCATCCCAAGTTCAGAAATGAACTTTTTGATCCAAACAACTTTCTTTGCTGCATCTGAGGCAGCAATATACTCAGCTTCAGTTGTAGAATCGGCTACTGTCTCTTGCTTTGAACTCTTCCAGCTTACAGCACCTCCATTTAGGCAAAACACATATCCTGATTGCGATCGAAAATCATCTTTGTCGGTTTGGAAACTTGCATCAGTGTAACCTATTACATTGAGCTCTTCCTCACCTCCATAAATCAAGAATGTATCCTTAGTTCTTCTCAAGTACTTCAGGATATTCTTGACTGCAATCCAGTGACATTCACCTGGATCAACTTGATATCTGCTCGTCATGCTCAAAGCATACGAGACATCCGGACGAGTACATACCATGGCATACATGATAGATCCAATAGCTGATGCATATAGAATCTTACTCATGCGTTGTCTCTCATCTGGTATTGAAGGACACTGATCCTTCGAGAGATGTATTCCATGCGTCATAGGCACGAATCATTTCTTAGATTCTTGCATGTCAAACCGTTTTAGCACTTTGTCTATGTATGTACTTTGACTTAGGCCAAGTAATCTTCTCGATCTATCTTTATAGATCTTGATTCCTAATACATAGGTGATTTCACCCAAGTCTTTCATAGAAAAGCAATTCCCTAGCCAAATCTTTACAGATTGTAAGGCAGGGATATCATTCCCAAATAGAAGTATGTCATCTACATACAATATTAGGAAGATAATTATGCTCCCACTGACCTTCTTGTAGACACAAGGTTCATCTACATTTTTGATGAAACCAAACTCTTTGACTGCATCATCAAAACGAAGATTCCAACTCCGAGATGCTTGCTTCAATCCATAAATGGATCGTTGTAGCTTGCATATCTTTCCAGCATCCTTTGGATCGACAAAACCCTCGGGCTGTGTCATGTACACATCCTCAAGCAGATTTCCATTAAGGAAAGCTGTTTTGACATCCATCTACCAGATTTCATAATCATGAAATGCAGCTATTGCAAGTAAGATCCTAATGGATTTAACCATGGCAACTGATGAAAAGGTTTCATCATAGTCAATACCATGAATTTGTTTGAAACCTTTTGCTACCAGTCGACCTTTGAAGGTTTGTACATTACCATCCATGTCGGTCTTCTTCTTGAAAATCCATTTGCACCCTATGGGTCTCACCCCTTCAGGTGGGTTAACCAAAGTCCATACTTGGTTTGCATACATGGATTCCATCTCAGATTTCATGGCCTCTTGCCATTTCTCAGAATCAGTGCCCATTGTAGCTTCTTGATAAGATGACGGTTCATCCTCATCAATAAGTAGTAAGTCACCTTGTTGAGTCACAAGAAATCCATATCTCTGTGGCTCCCGGTGTTCTCTTACAGACCTACGCTGGGCTTGTGTCTCTTGAGCAAGCACTTCATCCACAACAGCTTGTGGTGACTGCTCTGTTTCCATCTCAATCTCATGTTCAGTGTTTTCTTGTGGTTGAACTTCACTAAGTTCTATATGTCTTCCACTGGTTTTTCTAGAAATAAATTCTCTTTCAAGAAAGACACCAGTCCGAGCAACAACCACTTTGTTCTCGGTGGGATAATAGAAATAGTATCCTTTCGTTTCCTTAGGATACCCCACAAATAAACACTTATCAGATTTGGGTCCAAGTTTGTTAGAGGCGTGACGTCTCACGAAAGCCTCACAACCCCAAATCTTCATAAAAGACATACTAGGACGTTTCCCAGCCCATATCTCATATGGTGTCTTTTCCACTGATTTAGATGGAACACGGTTCAGTATGAATATTGTTGTTTCTAAAGCATGTCCCCAAAAGGATATCGGAAGATCTGCATGACTCATCATTGATCGAACCATGTCCAACAAGGTTCGATTTCTCCTCTCGGATACATCCATTCCATTGTGGAGTATACGGAGGAGTGAGTTGTGGGACTATCCCACACTCCTTTAGATAGTCATGAAACTCTTAGCTTAGGTATTCACCTCCTCGATCTGATCGAAGGATTTTGATACTTTTACCAAGTTGGTTTTGTACTTCATTCTTGAATTCTTTGAACTTTTCAAAGGTTTCATGTTTATGTTTCATTAGGTACACATACCCATATCTACTGAAGTCATCAGTAAATGTAACGAAGTATTGAAAACCACCTCTAGCATGTGTGCTTATTGGCCCACATATATCACTATGTATGAGACTCAATAAATCATTTGTCCTTTCAACATGTCCCTTGAAAGGAGTTTTAGTCATCTTGCCCATTAAACAAGATTCACATGTTTCATATGATTCAAAATCAAATGAATCCAATACTCCATCCTTATGAAGTTTTGATATGCGATTCTCGTTTATATGGCCCAAGCGACAATGCCAGAGATAAGTTGGATTAGAATCATTATTCTTAATCCTTTTAGTATTTATGTTATAGACAGGCATATCAAGATTTAATACATAAAGACCATTAATCATTTGTGCACTAGCATAAAACATATCATTTAAATAAATGGAGCAACAATTGTCCTTATAATAAATGAAAATCCAAACTTGTTCAAACAAGAAATAGAGATAATGTTTCTAGTAATTGAAGGCACATAAAAACAGTCTTTTAAATCTAAAGATAAACCGGAAGGCAAAGATAATGAATAATCTCCTATAGCTAATGCAGCAACTCTTGCTCCATTTCCTACTCGGAGATCTACTTCGCCTTTTGCCAATGTCCTACTCCTTTTAAGATCCTGCACATTAACACAAATGTGAGATCCACATCCAGTATCTAATACCCATGATGAAGAAGTAGATAAATTGACTTCTATAACAAAATACCTGAAGTGGAAGTCACACTTCCCTTCGTCTTCTTAAGATCCTCCAGATAAACTTTGCAATTTCTTTTCCAATGTCCGGTCTCACCGCAATGGAAACAGTTCCCCTCTTTTGCCACTCCTCCCTTTGGCTTTAAGTGCAGCAGTATGAGGCTTAGATTTGACAAGGACTTTCTTGTTCTTCTTTAAGCCTTTTGCTTTAGCCCTTCCCTTGCTCTTATTCACAATAAGAACATTTGTAGGTTTGGACTTCTTGCTGTTAGCTTCAAAAGTTCTCAGCATGCCAAGCCACTGTGGTAGAGTCTTTTCACTTTCAATCATATTGTAATTCAAGACAAATTGACTGAAGCTTTCAGCAACGATTGCAAGATCACGTCAGTGGCCAACTCTTGGCCTAATGGAAAACCAAGCTTCTCCAGATTCTCAATGTACCCAATCATCTTGAGTACATGAGTTCCAACCAGATTTCCTTCAACCATTCTACACTGGAATAACGCTTTAGAGACGTCATACCTCTCTTGTCTTGCTTGTTGTTGGTACAGCTGCTTTAGATGCTCGATCATATCGAACGCCTCCATTTCCTCATGTTGCTTCTGAAGCTCAGAGTTCATGGTGGCAAGCATAAGGCACCCAACATCAAGTGCGTCATTTTGATGCTTCTTGTAAGCATCTTTATTGGCTTTAGCAGCCGTCAAGGGAGGTTCCTCAGCAGGTAAGGGTTCCTCTAGGACATATTGCTTCTTTTCTTGTTTGAGGACAATCCTCAAATTCCTATACCATTCTAGGAAATTTGCCCCATTAAGTTTTTCCTTCTCAAGGACCGATCGTAACGATAGTGTGCTTGTAACGTTGTTGGTTGCCATGGATATCTACGATATATAAATATGCAAAATAAGTTTATGATTTTAATAATTTAATATGGTCTTATATTAAATGACACTCCCACTATTTTGTTTAAAATTATCAACCCTCGAAAACGTTAGTGGGCCAAGATCCATATTTCACTTAATCTTGAGTTAGCTTTGACTAATCGCCCAAGACTCGGTTATTTAGGTAGACAACTCTTTGTCAATTACAATCACATGCAATTCTTGGATGATTGGACGAACAACGCTTTGTTCAAATTCTTCTAATGAATTATTTTCCAACCCCATGCCTCTAGGTTCGCAATCCTATTGAGATAACACTAGTTAAGTCGAACCCAATTTTAAAATAACACGGATATCACTTTTATTCTTTCGCGTCTAACTAAGATTGTCACGGTGCTTTGCTTTGGCAAACCCACACATGTTCAATCGAAGTCTTGACGAGTATTTTTAATTGGAAGGCATCTTAAAACTTAATATTATAAGATGGATTTATTGATCTCATGATTTTATTAATACTGAAAATATGTCTGGTACATATATGAGTATATACATATCTACATATATATATATATCAAGCATCAATATTAAATAAAACAGTAAACATGCATCTCATACATCAACATAAAGTAAACGTGACATGGTTATAGCCCATACTAGCGATTTTCTCAAGCCAATAAGAAAATCCTAAAAGTCCACCTAAGGTTACTTCTCCAAGCACATCTTTGACTCCCTTTTGTGAATGGCCTTCTCATCCCGGCACCATGGTCCGTCTTCGTTGATCTCCATCGATGAAATAAACTATACTATATAACATTTACAAGATATAGAGAATTCCTCGAGTCACATTCGAGGGGAACATAGGGGAGGGATAACATATAGAAAAATAGAGAAGGCACGACTCGCAGGCCGTATTAAATAACAAACATTCACAAAATCCTATCTAATAGGTCATAGGGCTATAACCATGCACCATGCTCAAACAACACATATAACATGCTATAACATTTAATTAATTAATTCTAAACATTTTAAAATTTAATTCTAATTAAAACTGTAAAATAAAATTTTTATGAAAATTATCGTACGCTCGGGACATCACATGCCACGAATACTTGGCGTGTCACAAGCCATGGACTATAAGGGCTCTAGGACCATTACCATACGGCTGGACCATGCATGAGCCTAGGGTTCGAAACCCTAGCCCAAGTCACGGTCCATAAGCCGTGTGTTCAAGCGGCGGTCGCTAGGGTTTGAAACCCTAGCCGTCTCATTCTTTCCATGCACGATTCATGACGGTGACAGCTGGACCATCTCGAGCCAAGGGGTTCGAAAAACCCTAGCTCTCATGTGGAGGTAGCCGCCAACCTTCAATTTTCGTGAACATGGATCGAACCTACATGCGCCGCATATGACTTTCATCGAGCCTAAAGGGTTCTAAACCCTAGCCATGTTTCGACATCTCCATGCACAACTATGAGCCACATCGGCTAGACCATCTCGAGCCAAGGGTTCGAAAAACCCTAGCCCTCATGTGGCAGCCGTGGGTCATTTGTGATGGTGGTGGCCGAACCATCAAGCTTCAAGGTTCGATTTTTCGCCTTCTTGTATCATATACAACAATTCGCCAATTTATATCAAATACAATTATACGATGATTTCACAAACTCGATTTATTCCATATCATATATGAATATACAGTTTTAAAGCATGCAATATAAATCAAAACATGATTAAACGATTAACCACATAATTCCGATATGAGCTCTGTACACGGCTCTGATACCACTGTAAGGAATCCAACACACAAGTGCGCAGCGGAAATAAAAATTTGGATTCCTAACCGAGGACCTATACAGAGTATTCATATCAGAATGATTATATAGTCTCACCCTTGTAGCGCATTTGATGCAGAAACGATGCCAAGTCACGAGTCATGAGCAACACCTCCAAGATCTTGCCTCTACGGTATCCACACGATCAAATCGAACAAGGGACATTCAAGAACAAGTTGCTAGACTTATTCTTGAACCAAAGCTGAACTCACGGTTCAAAACCGATCAACGGCGGCCGTTCCTTCCACCACTATTCACGGCGGCGGCGCGAAGATGGAGGAGGAGAGGAGGCGGCGGCCGAGAGCTCAAAGGAGTAGGATTAGGTTTTTATGAATTGTCTATTCAACAATTAATTATAACCTTGTTTATATATTATAAGATTTAATTAAGGTTCAAGACTTTCTTAAAGTCTCATGGGCCCAAACCCATGATTTAATTAAATCCTTATAATCAAGTAATTAAGACTCTTCTTAATTATTTAATTCATCCAATGAATTTAATTCCCTTTATCGATTTAATCTTTTGTGCGACCCGATAGAATCTTGTAATGTTGGCAGTAACATAAAATCTCATTTTATGTCACAAGCAATGAGCGGTATCTAGCAACACATCAAGGCTACCCAAATTACAAGAATGTCATTGACTCGACATAACCTTAGAACTTGTGATAATATTAACCATGTAACTTAATCCCTATGTCCATGTGTTTAGATTGAACACGAGTCATGGAATAGTCATACTCGTATATTCAATCTCTATTTCTTGATCCCCAAGTAGAACTAGAATAAACGAATAAGCTCGATATCACATATCGACTCATTCGAGCACGACCATGCATTTTAGTCTTACTTGATCAAGGGCCCAAACACTTCTCCTGTTATATAGGAGGGACAAATCCTATCTTGATCAATCAACATCCCTCTACATAATTCGTAGTGTATCCAATAGTTACCTTTATAGTTTACCCTGTAATAGGTAACGTTTGACAATATCAAAATACATAACTCCTTATGTTGGGATCTCTGATGATCTCAAGTCGTAAGGATTACATACATTATTATCACTATGAGAATTGCTTATGACACTCATATAACTATCCATGTAGCATTCTCATGGTCGGTCTGTCCAGTACATTGTTCTCTAACATGTACCCATGTGTTGATTTGAAATCTCATATCCATGAATTAATTCATCAATCAAAACATACTAGTCTCAATGCATTATCATTATCCTTATTCATGATAATACTTGACTAGGGACAATCTTTAAGAACAATACAATATTATTCTAAGGACATTAACTTATATATCAATTCATATTGCACAGATATTCGAATAAGATATAATAATGATTTGCCATTAATAAAATCATAATACATTGTATGTCATAAACAATCATCTAATGACTTGTCTTAGGGCATATCCCAACACAACAAACCTTCTTTGTGCCATTTCGTTTGTGGAAAGTCATGCACAATAGGCTGACATGGTCCCTTTAACAGATATGTCCTTCGTACTCGATCCCTATGATTAGCATCATAATTCCATATTGGTGGTTTTGTCCAGGGTATGGTGGAAGATTCTCAAAATCAATTTCCACATTTTGATCAAGATAATGAGAAGTCTCTGCCATTGTAGATCTTCTTTTGAGAAATTTCTCCATAGCTCTAATATTCAACCAAACAACAAATATAACATTAATTAGTCAATTTCATGTTGCCTAATAATTCCAAGATGAATGCTAGAATAATCTGAATCATGGGTTAATAAGTGTCATTTTTTATCTAAAATTTCTCATATACCTTCAGAGTCATCGGTAACAAAATGTTAACAACTTTCTATTTTTTTCCCTAATCCATGCTATAATTTAGGTTCTGGTTCAACTTCGAAAAGAATCTGTTATTTACTGCGAAAATTCAGCTGGGAGAAATTTTTTTCTCCTATAATTGATTTCATCACATATTTTGACAGTTAAATTAGTGCACAATAATCCACATATCTCTGCTAGGAGCAATAATACTACAACTCTACAAGTCTACAACCAGTTAGTGCACAATAATCTAACAATCATACTACAAGTCTACAACACAATTAGTGCACAATAATCCACAATAAGTGCACTGCACTGTGCATAATTAGATTCCTCATAGTCAAGCAAAAGCAAAAAATAGTTGTGCACTGCAGCAGATTTCTCATACTAAGTGCACTGTGTTATGAAATCTCAGATTCAACAAGCCAAGCAAAAGCATCAAATTCCTACATTAGTTTCCTGCAATCGGGCAACTTCCAGCAATCCAAAGTCAAAAATCGTGAGAAATCGCCGCCTACTTGCCTTTTTCCTGCGTTGTGCTTGATAGGGTTATTGTTAAGGTGAATGGTGATGGGGGTTGAACGAGGGCTGAAGTTTTAGTTTTATGGACCTGGGCTTATTTTAAGTTGAGAAGAAACCCATTTAAAAAAAATTAATTTTTTTGAAACTTTTTTAGAAAAAAATTACAATTTTTTCTTTATTTTTTTGAGGGGGCGTGGGTTCGCCACTGCATAGAAGTGTTTGAACACTATGAGAAGAAGGTTGAAAACAAAGTAAGCAAATGAGTTTTACAGTGAAGAATTGTGAGTTGATTCTATTTGTGTTGTCTAAGCATTTTACGCTTAAGACTTGAATTTTCAAGTTTAAAATCTTGAATTCAAGTTTTCTAAGATTTGTACGCTTAAAATACAAATGATGAATAGAATGTCACAATTGGTTTCTGGGTGTTGTTCTCTCTTAAAATCGATTATATTTGAATTTTCTAAGAATTATACGCTTAAATCTTGAACTTGCAAGAAATAAATTCTTGAATTCGAGTTTTATAAGTTTGGACGCTTAAAATGCAAATAGTGGATTTTATTCGAGAGTTGGTCTAAGTTTCAAAATTTGTAAGCAAGCGTGCTTAAATCAAAGATTGCAAGATATAAAACCTGAAGTTTGATTTATAAATTTATAAGCTTAGAATTTGAAATTTGGAATTTAAACGCAATGAAACCTTGATAAGTTCGAGATTACCCAAAATTGTGGGGGCGACAATTATGTTGGTCAGCTGTATTCTAAATACCACACTTAGGCAATGATGGAAAAAACCTTATGAGTTAATGACAAAGTCTCCAACAAATATTGAAAGTGTGAGGGTTCCTGACTGAAGTAAAGTGTCAAAATAATGACATGAGAATTTTGACAAAATATGTTTTCGAAACAAGTGTGATAAAAGTGACATACATGAAGCATATCTAAGTAGGCTTGTATGTTGATGATATGCTCATTATGAGAAGCAATATAGAGCATCAAAACAATGAAGAAAATGTTGATGAAACATTTTGACATTATGAAGTTGATGCAGCAATATCAAATTAGAATTGAAATTTCCAAGACGAATTCTCATATTTAATTCTAGTTTCAAATTTTAAGCTTTGTGCTTAAAACTCAAGTTTGTACGAAATAAGATCGTGAACTTGGATTTTCTAAGAAATTACACTCAAAATTTTAATTGTGAATTAAAACCGAGAAGTTGTTATTGTTTCAAATTTTGTAAGCTATAATGCTTAGAATTTGAAACTCAAGATATCCTGATACAAATTGGATATCTGACACAAATGGTTATGTGTTAATCATTGGTAATGATGTTGTGTCATGAAAACGAAACAAAAGAATTCTCTAAACAAAAAAAATGTAATGCTCAATCCACTATGAATTGAGAATTCATACCGCTGGATAAAGCGGAGAAGAAGCCGGAGAGCTTCGATGTTTTGTTAAGTGAAAATTTCTTGGTAAAGTAATAACAAACCGCTATAATGAAAGGACTCAAAATCCATAAATTGTAATGTGTTTACTATTGGAAAGGATTCAACGTTGTGGAAATATTCAAATCAAACGTACATATATCTCTATCCACAATGAAATCAAGTTCATTGCAGTGGAGAAAACCGGAGAAGAGGCCGGATTGCTTCAATGTTTCTTAGAAGAAATTCCATGTTGAAAAAGCATGTGCCTGCAATTATAATACATTGTGACCGTCAATTTGTTGTAGAAATGGCACAATGTAGTATGTATAATGGTAAGTCTCGACATAAAAGTCGTAGGCATCTGACCATATGGGAATGATCTCTATATTCATAATCTTAATTGGTTATGTGAGAAAATTGCGGATCCGTTTATGAATGGTTAACCAAAAGATCATGTAAAAAGTTTATCGAATGGAATGAAGTTAAAAACCTATAATCAAAATCTCATAGTGGATACCCAACCTTGTTGACTGGAAATCCCAAGATCTAGGTTCAAAATGGACAACTAAATTATGAGATTGTATAAACACCTTAGAGATCAATCTCCAACACATTCCTATGATAAGGGGTGTAGCCTGCAAAAAGGGTATGAGGATAGGCAAAAGACCTTTAATGATTCCTAAGACATATAATGATATGTTGGAGTATAACGAGATACTCTTATAGGAGATCACATACGTAAGTGCGAAGTGTGGCCGCTTCAAAATTGGAAAGCACTTATGAAACCAAGCGTGGTTCATGGCCGAAATGGACACAAATATAAAAACAAATACGAAGGTTATAGTGGTTATGGTGTGGGTTCATTGTCTCGGTTTAGAAAAAGGACTAAATAGTTCAAGACTTTAAGTTCACTATTAAGTCAGTAAATCCGATTGAATACTACTACGGAAGGTTCAAAGCTGCAATCTACCTCTCCAGATGCTATAACGGTTCGTTAAAGGCACTCATTGTATTCATGCATTAATTTTAATTCATGTGGAGGAATGTTGGAAAAATATGCTTAATGAAATATGTATTTATCTAGTATTGATGTGTATCTTAGGAATAATAGCAAACAAAATAACAATGGCTTTATTGATGTTTGTCGATGCGAGATTTGGAATCTCTATCCATGAAACGGTAATGTCTCGCTATGGTGCTTATGGTTAGCGGCAATCGTTTCCCAAGATACAACAGCTATGACTTGTGATAGGAGTACCCCAAATCACAAGTCCTCAAACCACAGAGGTTTAAAAAGGCACTTCAACAAGAACAATGGATGAACAGTATGTGTATGCATATTTTGCTCTAAAAAATGGCTTTGATCTTGCATAAAAAGTGTGTTTAATTCACTTAGGGGTTATTATATTTATACTTGAACAAAGGACATCACCAAGAGACATCATTTGGTAGCCATTTTTCATGGAAAACACACCTGGACGCGAAAGGACACACCATTTCGAGAAAAAACTGCATGTACAATTTCCTGGCAGAACGTCGGGTGCTCTCGATCTCTTGACCTGCTGCCCAACAATTTGGGCAGCGTTCGGGCCCCACCGGGGCTTCTTGGGTTTTTCAGGGCAGTTTGTTCTCGTCCAATTTTTGCTCGTTTTTTCCTTTATCAAATATTCAACTTTTACATGCTTAATTTCAATTCATTAAGCACATTTTTCCAACAATCCCCCACATGAATTAAAATTAATGCATGAAGGCAATGAGTGTCTTTAACGAATCGTTATAGCATCTGGAGAGGCCCCTTGCAGTTTTGAACCTTCCGTAGTAATATTTCGGATGACTTAATAGTGAACTTAAAGTCTTGAATTATTTAGTCGTTTGTGTAAACCGAGACAATTGAACCCACATAATAACAACTTTAACCTTCGCATTGATTTTTACGGTTGTGGTTGTTTGGGCTATGGACCACGCTTGGTTTCATAAGTGCTTACATATTTGAAGCAGCCACACTTCGCACTCATGTAAGTGATCTCCTAAAAGACTAACCCGCTATACTCCAAGATATTCAATAATATGTCTTAGGAACCATTAAATGCATTTGTTTATCCGCGTACCCCTTTTACGGGCTACACCCCTTATCATATGAATGGGTTGGAGATTAATTCTCCAAGGTGTTTAAACAATCTCGTAAATTGGTTGTCCTTTTTGAACCTAGATATTGGGATCTCCAGTAACATATGTTGGGTATCCACTACAAGATTTTATTTATGGGGTTTTAGTCTCATTCCCCTCAATAAGCCTCCATATGATCTCTCGGTTAACCATCTCATATGCAGATCCGCAATTTCACATAATCACTTAAGATTATTCCACTAGAGATCATTTTGTCATATGGTATTATGTCTAGACTTCTTTCAAGACTTACTATTTCACTTACTACTTCATGCACATTTTATAGCATTAGCGCAATATATTTAGTTGTGTGCACAAGCCCTTTTTTCAATAAGGATTTTTCTCTTAACAACTTGTAAAGACACTCGGACGAAGAAGCTTTACATGTTTTGCATTGAAAATTTTCCACAAAAGTATATCTTCAGTTTCGGTAATCACATTATCTCCTTTGCATCATTTTATTCTTTTAGGATATTTCCATCATTGACTTTTAAGCATTGTAAACTTATAAATCCAATTCCAAGATTTAATTTCTTTTAAACTTGGATTTAAGTGTTATTTTTTACAAAATTCGAGACCAGAGGAAATACTCAACTTTAATTCATAATTCAAATTTTAAGCGCATATATTCTTAAAAATTATGTTTGGGTAAAACAATTGCCCTTGCTGTGTGATCGATCGAAACGTGGTGCTTATGCTGTTGTACGGTTTAAAAGATTTGAGTTGCACCGTTACCATTAGCTATAACTTTTGGTAAAGCGGCAAGCTTTTGATCCTACAAATTACAAGTTGAAGATTCAATTTCTTATAAACTTAAATTTAAACGCAAAGCTTAAAATTTGAAACTCGAATTAATCCTTGAGATTTCATTCTTCAAATGTCTTGGAAACTTAATTCCAAGTATTGTTCTTGATGCACACACGTCAAAAATGTCTTGTCCACATTTTTCTTAGTTACTTGATGATTACTAAATTGTTTCCCCCAATGCACATATCATCAATACACAAGCATGCATATGCTTAGGTGTGTACACATTTACCACACTCGTTATTCTATTTACAACATGATTTGCCAAAATTTTCATGCCATTTATTTGACGTTTGTTATGACTTGACTTTGGCCTTAATATTTATAGTGAGCCAATCACCCCCACATTTCAATATTGTAGGAAACTCTATTTTCCTTCAATCACAAGGTTTTTTGTCATTGCCTAAATGTGGCACTTAGGACGTGATTGACTCATAGAATTGCAATCCCCTACAACTTCGGATAGTATCAAATTGCACTGTCTTAAAACTTTTGTGTTTCATCTAAGTATTAATGGCTTAGAAATCTAAATTCAAGATTTTATTTCTTGAAAATTTCAGATTTAAGCGTACCTGCTTATAAAAGTTGAAACTTGAATAATATTCTCAAACTCGGTTCACAATTTGCAATTTAAGCGCACTAACTTAGAAAACTTGAATTCAAGATTTTCTATCTTGCAAATTCATGTTTTAGCGTACTAGCTTAGAAATTCAAAATTAACCAATTACAACGCCTAGTCAAAATTTGTGGCTTCGATTCATCACTTGTGTTGTAAGCGTACAAATTTTAGAAACTCGAATTCAAGATTTCATTGTCTAGCAAATTCAAGCTTAAGCATCAAATTCTTAGACAACACAAATATAGTTTTTACACAATTTCCCATAGCAAACCTCATTTGCTAAATTTGATTGCAATCTCGTTCTTCATGTGCAAATACTGATAAAGTAACAAATTACTTTTCTCACATCTCTAGTATGCACAATATTTCCATCACAAACATCAATGTGAATTAATTCTAGAGACGTTACGTTTCTTCTAACGAAGGAGTGACGATTTTGTTAACTTAGCCCCCACACAAGCAATTAACATTACAATTTGCGCTGCGAACCATGGTTTAAATGATCCTAACAATCACGTCACAAACCCAAAGATCCAATCCAATAAGTAATAACAAAAATTTATTGCTTTCAACAATTATCGTCATTACATTTGTTTAGAATCACTCCATTCTTGGAGTTTACAACTTTCAAATATACACAATCTAATTAAGCGGTAAGCACTAGATCATCCAAATAATTTGAGAGATAATCTTCTTCGGTCACGTTTACTTGATCCATAGCCTTCACAAATCATCTTTATTGAGACAATCCTTCACCATGTAATTGGTTTTATTACATTTGTAGCACTTGCCTATTCTTCGTCTTTCCAGATTTGGAGGTCATACCGTCAAACTTGCTCTTTGTTCGGGCGCATTTTTCCACTAAGTTCACTCGTGCTCCATGTTGGTGCCTATTTTCCCTCCTTTCGGAAATTTTGTTGCCCTCTTTGATTCTCAAGCAAACCACAAGGTCTTCAAGATTCATCTCTTTTCGTTTGTGCTTGAGATAATTCTTGAAATACTTACATGATGAAGGCAACTTTTCAATCATTGCGGACACTTAGAATGAATCACTTAGAACAATTCCCGTAGCATGAATTTTGTATCACTTGGGCCATCACAGGCTTTGTGTCAATCATTTTGAAATCTAGGAATCGCCAAACAATGAATTTCTTCATGCCAGCATCCTCAGATCTATACTTTTTCTTCAAGGATTGCCACAATTCCTTGGTCGTCTTCATTAGGCAATACACATTGTACAATGTGTTGTCTAGTCCATTGAGAATGTAATTCTTGCACAAATTGCTTTGATCACACGCATTAACCGCAACCCTCTTTTGATTGTCGATTTCACTCTCCATAACGGTAGGAGCATCCTCATTAAGGAACCTTGCCAACCCCAAGGTTTCAAATAAAATAGCATCTTTTGTTGCCACCTCTTGAAGTCGGTTCCGTTGAACTTCTCAGGTAGACCCGACCAAGGGTCATAAACGACCCTTAACCGGCCCGGAACAGGACCGTGGTCAATTGGCCGATTAACCGGGTCAATGGTTTGAAGGGTCGGACCCATAATCGGACCGTCTATAGGCGGGCCGGTAAGGGTCATAATTTTACTAACCCGTGAACCGTCGGTAACTGGCGGTTCAAGAATTTATTTTAATTTTTGTTTACATTTTTAAATTTAATATATGTTATGATGTAGATTTGAACTCATGACTTCCAACTTGAAGAATTAGCTTCAACCACTAAGCAATAAGAATGTTGTTGATCTAAATATAATGTTATACTTTATATATATTAAGCAACCAAATATATCTTACACATTTTGATTATCTGAGCTTGAATTTATTTCACGTTATTTTACGTTTAATCCGTGGATGAAAACATATTCAATACCTTTTACTTTATTTCAAATTGTAATAATATTTTAATTTTTTTAAAAAAATAAGGGTCGAACCGTAGCCATTGGTTAACCGTAACCGGACCGTAACCCATGGTTCATGAATTGTAACCGTCAAGGAAGGTTAAGGTTAAGGGTCAAGGTTTTCTGAACCGTGTAACGACGGTTCTGAACCATGGTTAGGTCTATTCTCAGGCCTTTCTCCATGATGAACGATAATTGTTGTTCCACTCGATGAATCCATTTGTTACAATTTGAATTCATTAAGCACATTTTTGAACGACTTATGTGTTGGGTGCCTATGATGCATGCTATGTTATTATGTATTTACTTGCTGCACTGGATATCATTTTGTGCTTTTCATTTTTTCTGGTATGTCCATAATGCGCAGAGGTCATGCCGAAATTTTTAGAGCCACTTGTTGGCAGGACCTAAGAAAAAAAAATCTTCCGCTGTTTACAATTAAATTATCATTGTGTGATAATTAAACACTTGATTAGGAATGTGTCCTCACAGAATTGGTCTGCTAGGTTTAGGAAAATCAATCTGATGGATAGAAACAAGTATAATGTGTGGAAAGTAAATGGACAAGAGATGTTTCTGGATGTTTGAAGGAAAATTATTCTACGTCTTCACTTCTTCCACTTAATGAATGATTCCACTAAAAGACTTTGAGTAATACAAGATTTGTACAACACCGATTCAGCTGGATTTACCCACTACTAGACTGAAACTCCTAGCACTCAACTTTATCAGTCTATTCAGACACAACTCGCATGACAGTTAAAAATGAATTCATTATTCTATCTAAGTACAAATATAAATGATAGGGTGAATGGAACAAGCACTATTTATTCTTAGTGATCGAATAAAACAATAAGTCTTGATTTGAATTTGAGCATATCGAAATATGCTTTTCTTGAGAATTGTCTGCTTTCTTCAATAAATGCTTGCCATCATATGAACATTGTGTTAGGAATCCGATCAAACAAAACACAGCGGAAAATAAAACTGGATTCCTACCAAGGACCTATACAAAGTAATCATATCGAGATTGAATAGAATCATACCCTTGTAGCGTGTTTGAAGCAGTTCATCTTTGCAACACCACGAGTCACGAACAAAGATTTACACCTTTGTCTCTACGGTATCCACACGATCAAATTGAAAGGGACGTTAAAGAACAAGTTGCTAGTCTTGTTCTTCAACCAAAACAAAGACACAAACGGTTCACAACCGATAAACGACGGTCGGATGATCAACCAAGGCGGCGGGCCGGTGGTTCTCGGATGAGAGTGGGGGCTGAATGCCCTTTTGGGTGGCTACTAGGTTTTAGAAAAATTAACACTTGATAATCTCAAACCCTTGTTAGCTTATTTATCTAATATTATATTTAATTAAAGGCTTTCAAAAAGCCTCATTGGCCCAAACCCAACATCTTAATTAAATCCATATATCTAATATTTGTAATTAAGACTCTTCTTAATTAATTAATTCATCCAATGAATTTTATCTCCCTTTATCGATTTAATCTTTTGTGCGACCCGATAGGATCTTGCAATGTTGGCAGTGACATAAAATCTAATTTTATGTCATAAGCAATGAGAGGTATCTAGCAACACATCAAGGCTATCCAAATTACAAGAATGTCATTGACTCGACATAACCTATGGACTGTGATAATATTAACCATGTAACTTAATCCCTTTGTCCAATGTGTTTAGATTGAACACGAGTCATGAAATAGTCATACTCGTATATTCAATCTTTTATTTCTTGATCCCCAAGTAGAACTAGAATAAACGAATAAGCTCGATATCACATATCGACTTATTCGAGCATGGCTATGCATTTTAGTCTCACTTGATCAAGGGCCCAAACTCTTCTCCTGTTATATAGGAGGGACAAATCCTATCTCGATCAATCAACATCCATCTACATAATTCGTAGTGTATCCAATAGTTATCTTTATAATTTACCCTGTTACAGGTAACGTTTGACAATATCAAGATACATAACTCCTTATGTTGGGATCTCAGATGATCTCAAGTCGTAAGGATTACATACACTATTATCACTATTAGAATTGTAACTATCCATGTAGCATTCTCACGGTGGGTCTGTCAAGTACAGTGTTCTCTAACATGTACCCATGTGTTGATTTGATATCTCAGATCTATGAACAATTCATCAATCAAAACATACTAGTCTCCATGCATTATCATTATCCCGATTCATGATAATACTTGACTAGGGACAATCTTTAAGAACAATACAATATTATTCTAAGGACATTAACTTATATATTAATTCATATTACACAGATACTCGAATAATATATAATAATGAATTGCCATTAATAAAACCATAATACATTGTATGTCATAAACAATCATATAATGAGTTGCCTTAGGGCATATCCCAACAAATCTCCCACTTGCACTAAGACCAATCAGACATATACTTAATGCCTAGAGATCTAGTATGATGATCATGCTTCTGCTGTGACAGTGGCTTTGTCAGTGGGTCGGATACATTATCATCAGTTGGTACTTTGCATATTTTTACGTCTCCTCTTTCAACGATTTCTCGAATGAAATGAAAGCGCCAAAGTATGTGCTTGGACCTTTGGTGAGATCTAGGTTCCTTAGACAATGTGATGGCTCCATTGTTGTCACAATAGAGTTCAATCAGATCTAGTATGCTAGGCATCACCCCAAGTTCAGAAATGAACTTATTGATCCAAACAGCTTCCTTTGCTGCATCTGAGGCTGCAATGTATTCAACTTCAGTTGTAGAATCGGCTACTGTCTCTTACTTTGAACTCTTCCAGCTCGCAGCACCTCCATTTAGGCAAAACACATATCCTGATTGCAATCGGAAATCATCTTTGTCGTTTTGGAAGCTTGCATCAGTGTAACCCATTACATTGAGCTCTTCCTCACCTCCATAAATCAAGAATGTATCCTTAGTTCTTCTCAAGTACTTCAGGATATTCTTGACAGCAATCCAGTGACATTCACCAGGATCAACCTGATATCTGCTCGTCATGCTCAGAGCATACGAGACATCGGGACGAGTACATATCATGGCATACATGATAGATCCAATAGCTGACGCATATGGAATCTTACTCATGTGTTGTCTCTTATCTGGTGTTGAAGGACACTGATCCTTCGAGAGATGTATCCCATGTGTCATAGGCACGAATCCTTTCTTTGATTCTTGCATGCTAAACCGTTTTAGCACTTTGTCTATGTATGTACTTTGACTTAGGCCAAGTAATCTTCTTGATCTATCTCTATAGATCTGGATACCTAATATATAGGTGGCTTCACCCAAGTCTTTCATAGAAAAGTAATTCCCTAGCCAAATCTTTACAGATTGTAAGACAGGGATATCATTCCCAATGAGAATTATGTCACCTACATACAACACTAGGAAGATAATTATGCTCCCACTGACCTTCTTGTAGACACAAGGTTCATCTACGTTTTTGATGAAACCAAACTCTTTGACTGCATCATCAAAACAAAGATTCCAACTCCGAGAAGCTTGTTTCAATCCATAAATGGATCGTTGTAGCTTGCATATCTTTCCAACATCCTTTGGATCGACAAAACCCTCGGGTTGTGTCATGTACACATCCTCAAGTAAATTTTCATTAAGGAAAGCTGTTTTGACATCCATCTGCCAGATTTCATAATCATGAAATGCAGCTATTGCAAGTAAGATCCTAATGGATTTAACCATGGCAACTGGTGAAAAAGTTTCATCATAGTCAATACCATGAATTTGTTTGAAACCTTTAGCAACCAGTCGACCTTTAAAGGTTTGTACATTACCATCCATGTCGGTCTTTTTCTTGAAAATCCATTTGCACCCTATGGGTCTTACCCCTTCAGGCGGGTCAACCAAAGTCTATACTTGGTTTGCATACATGGATTCCATCTCATATTTCATGGCCTCTTGCCATTTCTCAGAATCATGGCCCATTATAGCTTCTTGATAAGATGACGGCTCATCCTCATCAATAAGTAGTAAGTCACCTTGTTGAGTCACAAGAAATCCATATCTCTGTGGCTCACGGTGTTCTCTTACAGACCTACGCTGGGCTTTTGTCTCTTGAGCAGGCATTTCATCCACAACAACTTGTGGTGTCTGCTCTGTTTCCATCTCAATATCATGTTCAATGTTTTCTTGTGGTTGAACTTCACTAAGTTCTATTTGTCTCCCACTGGTTCTTCTCGAAATAAATTCTCTTTCAAGAAAGGCACCAGTACGAGCAACAACTACTTTGTTCTCGGTGGGATAATAGAAGTAGTATCCTTTCGTTTCCTTAGGATACCCCACAAATAAACACTTATCAGATTTGGGTCCAAGTTTATTGGAGGCATGACGTCTCACGTAAGCCTCGCAACCCCAAATCTTGATAAAAGACATACTAGGATGTTTCCTAGTCCATATCTCATATGGTGTCTTTTCAACTGATTTAGATGGAACACGGTTCAGTATGAATATTGCTGTTTCTAAAGCATGTCCCCAAAAGAAAATCGGAAGATCTGCATGACTCATCATTGATCGAACCATGTCCAACAAAGTTTGATTCATCCTTTCGGATACACCATTCCATTGTGGAGTATACGGAGGTGTGAGTTGTGAGACTATCCCACACTCCTTTAGATAGTCATGAAACTCTTGGCTTAGGTATTCTCCTCCTCGATCTGATCGGAGGATTTTGATTCTTTTGCCAAGCTGGTTTTGTACTTCATTCTTGAAATCTTTGAACTTTTCAAAGGTTTCATGTTTATGTTTCATTAGATACACATACCCATATCTACTGAAGTCATCAGTAAATGCAACGAAGTATTGAAAACCACCTCTAGCTTGTGTGCTTATTGGTCCACATACATCACTATGTATGAGACTCAATAAATCATTTGTCCTTTCAACATGTCCCTTGAAAGGAGCTTTAGTCATCTTGCCTATTAAACAAGATTCACATGTTTCATAAGATTCAAAATCAAATGAATCTAATACTCCATCCGTCTGAAGTTTTGATATGCGATTCTCGTTTATATGGCCCAAGCGACAATGCAGAGATAAGTTGGATTAGAATCATTATTCTTAGTCCTTTTAGTATTTATGTTATAGACAGGCATATCAAGATTTAATACATAAAGATCATTAATCAATTTTGCACTAGCATAAAACATATCATTCAAATAAATGGAGCAACACTTATCCTTTATAATAAATGAAAACCCAACCTTGTCCAAACAAGAAATTGAAATAATGTTTCTCGTGATAGAATGCACAAAATAGCAGTCTTTTAAATCCAATAATAAACCAGAAGGCAAAGTTAAAGAGTAATCTCCTATAGCTAATGCAGCAACTCTTGCTCCATTTCCCACTCGGAGATCAACCTCGCCTTTCGCCAATATCCTACTCCTTTTGAGATCCTGCACATTAACACAAATGTGAGAACCACATCCAGTATCTAATACCCATGATGACGAAGTAGATAAATTGACTTCTATAACAAAAATACCTGAATTGGAAGTCATACTTCCCTTTGTCTTCCTAAGATCCTCCAGATATACTTTGCAGTTCCTCTTCCAATGTCCGGTCTCACAGCAATGGAAACAGTTCCCTTCCTTAGCCACTACTCCCTTTGGCTTGAGTGCAGAAGCTTGAGGCTTAGATTTAACAAAGACTTTCTTGTTCTTCTTAAAGCCCTTTGCTTTAGCCTTTCCTTTGCTCTTATTCACAATAAGAACATTAGTGGGCTTAGGTTTCTTGGTGTTAGCTTCAAAGGTTCTCAGCATACCAAGCAACTGTGTTAGTGTCTTTTCGCTTTCAATCATATTGTAACTCAAGACAAATTGACTGTAGCTATCAGGCAACGATTGCAAGATTACGTCAGTGGCCAACTCTTGGTCCAATGGAAAACCCAGCTTCTCAAGATTCTCAATGTACCCAATCATCTTCAGTACATGAGTTCCAACAAGGCTTCCTTCTACCATCCTGCACTGGAATAACGCTTTAGAGACGTCATACCTCTCTTGTCTTGCTTGTTGTTGGTAGAGTTGCTTTAAGTGCTCGATCATATCGAACACCTCCATTTCCTCATGTTGTTTCTGAAGCTCAGAGTTCATGGTGGCAAGCATAAGGCAACCAACATCAAGTGCGTCATTTTGATGCTTCTTGTAAGCATCCTTATCGGCTTTAGCGGCCGTCACGGGAGGTTCTTCAGCAGGTAAGGGTTCCTCTAGGACATATTGTTTTTTCTCTTGTTTGAGGACAATCCTCAAATTCCTATACCAGTCTAGGAAATTAGTCCCATTCAGTTTGTCATTCTCAAGGACCGATCGTAATGACAGTGTGCTAGTTACGTTGTTTGATGCCATGGATATCTATAATATAAATATGCAAAATAAGTTTATGATTTTAATCATTTAATAAGGTCTTATATTAAATGACACTCCCACTATTTTGTTTAAAATTATCAACCCTCGAAACCTTAGTGGGCCAAGATCCATATTTCACCTACTCCTGAGTTAGCTTTGGCTAATCACCCAAGACTCGGTTATTTAGGTAGACAACATTTTGTCAATTACATCACATGTAATTCTTGGATGGTTGGACGAACAACACTTTGTTCAAATTCATCTAATGAATTATTATCCAACCCCATGCCTCTAGGTTCCCAATCCTATTGAGATAACCTAGTTAAGTCAGACCCAATATAAAGTAAAACGGATATCACTTTTATCCTTTCGCGCCTTACCAAGATTGTCACGGTGCTTTGCTTTGGCAAACCCACACATGTTCAATCGAAGTCTTGACGAGTACTTTTAATTTTGGAAGGCATCTAAAACTTAATATTTTTAGAGGGATTTATTGATCTCATGATTTTATTGATAATTAAAAATATGTCTGGTACATATACGCATATACATATCTACATATATGTATAACAATCATCAATATAAACATCATAAGATAAACATGCATCACATACATTAACTTAAATAAAACGTGATATGGTTATAGCCCCTACTAAAGATTTTCTCAAGCCAATGAGAAAATCATAAAAGGTCAACCTAAGGTAACTTCTCCAAGCACCTCTTTGGCTCCCTTTCGTGAATGGCCTACTCATCCCGGCACCTTGGTACATCTTCATTGATCTCCATCAATAAAATAAACTATACTATATAACAATTACATGAGATAGAGAATTCCTCGAGTTACATTCGAGGGGAACATAGGGGAGGGATATCATTTAGGAAAAATAGAGAAGGCACGACACGCAGGCCGTAATAAATTACAAACATTCACAAAATCCTATCTAATAGGTCATAGGGATATAACTATGCACCATGCTCAAACAACACATAAAACATGCTATAACAATTAATGAATTAAATTCTAAACATTTTAAAATTTAATTATAATTAAAAATTGTAAAATAAAATTTTGGAAAATTATTGTACGCTTGGGGCATCATATACCACGGTGACTCGGCGCGTCTCAAGCCATGGACTTGCTAACCCTAGCAACTCCACGATTGCAATCTTGTCACGGACCAAGGGTTCAAAAAACCCTAGCATGACACGGCCCAACCATGCACGAGCCTAGGGTTCAAAAACCCTTGCCCACATGCGACGGCGGCCGAGAGCCAATGGGGCCAAGGGTTCGAAACCCTAGCCCATTTGCGTGCGGCGGCCGAGAGCCTATGGAGCCAAGGGTTCGAAACCCTAGCCCATGTGGTTGCAGCCGCCACCTTGCATGAACCCGTGAACCCTAGCTAGGCGGTGCACGAGCCAAAATTGGCTTGTAAGCCGTAGCTAGGCTATGGTCCGAACCATACACGAGTCAAGGCTCGGTTTTGCGCACGTATTATCGTATACATCAATCTGTCAATTATATCACATATAATATTGCGATGATTTCCACAAAATCGATTATCACATATCATATATGAATCATACAGTTTCAAAGCATGCAAGAGATTCAAAAAACATGATTAAACAATTAATCACATATTCCCGATATGAGCTTTGTACACGGCTCTGATACCACTGTTAGGAATCCGATCAAAAAAAACGTAGCGGAAAATAAAACTGGATTCCTACAAAGGACCTATACAAAGTAATCATATCGAGATTGAATAGAATCATACCCTTGTAGCGTGTTTGAAGCAGATTCCTCTTTGCAACACCACGAGTCACGAACAAAGATTTGCACATTTGTCTCTACGGTATCCACACGATCAAATCGAAAGGGGCGTTAAAGAACAAGTTGCTAGACTTGTTCTTCAACCGAAACAAAGACACACACGGTTCACAACCGATAAACGGCGGTCGGATGATCAACCAAGGCGGCGGCGGTGGCCGATGGTTCTCGGATGAGAGGGGCGGCCGAATGCCCTTTTGGGTGGCTACTAGGTTTTAGAAAAATTAACACTTAATCATCTCAAACCCTTGTTAGCTTATTATATCTAATATTAGATTTAATTAAAGGCTTTCAAAAAGCTTCATTGGCCCAAACCCAACATCTTAGTTAAATCCATATATCTAATATTTGTAATTAAGACTCTTCTTAATTAATTAATTCATCCAATGAATTTTATCTCCCTTTATCGATTTAATATTTTGTGCGACCCGATAGGATCTTGCAATGTTTGACATAAAATCTAATTTTATGTCACAAGCAATGAGCGGTATCTAGCAACACATCAAGGCTACCCAAATTACAAGAATGTCATTGACTCGACATAACCTATGGACTGTGATAATATTAACCATATAACTTAATCCCTTTGTCCAATGTGTTTAGATTGAACACGAGTCATGGAATAGTCATACTCGTATATTCAATCTTTTATTTCTTGATCCCCAAGTAGAACTAGAATAAACGAATAAGCTCGATATCACATATCGACTTATTCGAGCATGACCATGCATTTTAGTCTCACTTGATCAAGGGCCCAAACACTTCTCCTGTTATATAGGAGGGACAAATCCTATCTTGATCAATCAACACCCCTCTACATAATTCGTAGTGTATCCAATAGTTGTCTTTATAGTTTAACCTGTTACAGGTAACGTTTGACAATATCAAGATACATAACTCCTTATGTTGGGATCTCAGATGATCTCAAGTCGTAAGGATTACATACACTATTATCACTATTAGAATTGCTTATGACACTCATATAACTATCCATGTAGCATTCTCACGGTGGGTCTGTCCAGTACAATGTTCTCTAACATGTACACATGTGTTGATTTGATATCTCATATCTATGAACAATTCATCAATCAAAACATACTAGTCTCAATGCATTATCATTATCCCGATTCATGATAATACTTGACTATGGACAATCTTTAAGAACAATATAATATTATTCTAAGGACATTAACTTATATATTAATTCATATTACACAGATACTCGAATAATATAAAATAATGAATTGCCATTAATAAAACCATAATACATTGTATGTCATAAACAATCATATAATGAGTTGCCTTAGGGCATATCCCAACACATTGAAGTTGCATCCTTATCTAGACGTCTTGCCAACACTAATATTTCGTGTCACGATCGATCGGGGTGGGTGGCCAATCCACATGCGAGTTCAACCAACTTAAGCTTCAATAGCTCGTGTTCTTGAATGATTGCACCTAGAGATTATATCGAGTTCAGTTGTAAAACAGAGTAGAAGACACTCGACATAACCCGCTCTAAACCGATTAATCATTTGAAAGACATTTTAAAGATATGCAAGTAAAGTAAATACACAAGCATTTGCTTATGGAAATTCGAAGGTGGTGTAATCATTTTACGTCTCCCATTCTCACCTCATGGAAGGATTCCACTAGAAGATTTTGATTTATACAACCATTTGTACAAACCCGATCTAGTTGGGCATTCCTCATCAAACCAGAACTCCTAGCAACCTAACTATGTATGTTTTTTAATGTCTCACATACAAAGACCCCTCAATAAGTTGTGATGAATCATCAATCGTTACAATGATATTCACTCATATATTTAAGCTCTCAAATACAATTAATAGAGTGAATATATATGTCACAAATGATCTCTAACTAGATCTGATATAGCAAGGTAAGTGGTGCCTAAAATCTGGGCTTACTCTCATTTGAGATGTTCTTCTTTGTAGACTGCCCATATTGTCCCAAAATGGGTTTGCTTTGATCTTGCTTGGTTTGATATTCAATCAGCTTATTTGAGTTTCCAAAACATGTATATATAGCCTCAAACAATGATATATAGTTAGACACAATAATATGCCCTTTGGAAAAGGTTCTGCACGATTCGAGCTTGCAACGATCATATTCTGGTTTCTAGGCTATTTTTCATATTTCATACCGGACTAATTGTCTTGGACATATCAGATTGGACAGATCCATCTGGCCGGATTAGCTTGGACATATAAGTCTTGACAGATCAGCTCGGTATTTTCAGTCTTGGTCCAGCTTGATGTCTTTAAACCACTTCTTTGTAATTCATCAAGCTATTAATTATGATCTATTTATTGCACACTTGATGAACTATGTTAGCAACACAATAACAAGTTTTGGTAACATCAAAACCAAGAATTCGGGTTTCCAAAACCCAACAATCTCCCCATTTTTGATGATTACTATTTTAAAACAACATATTTCTTCCACTTTTTGTGTGAATAAAAAATGAAGATAAATAAAATTTTCTCCCCCTCAAAGATTGAATTAATTATCCCCCTTAAAAATTGAATAAATTAAAATAATAAATAAAGAGATATGAGAGGGATCGATTTCAAAGATTTTTTTCAAAAAAAATAATGCAATGCACAAATAAAATTTTGAATAAAAATTGCATCTTTTGATGGTAGATGTAGCATCTTTGAATTTCTTGACGAAACCCAACAATTTCCATAGCCTTTATTAATGTCATAGCACACGTGGTTCGACTTAAACAATTAAACTGCTTTTTCTCGTTCATATTAAGGTAGTAAATTTTATACCGTTGTGATCCTCTACAAGTCTAGATTGCAACGCAAAAAGCAGTTTGTCATTTGGACATCCGAGCAAGAAGTTATGTCAATTTTCCAAAGTTGCTGTAGGTTGCCAGAAAAATTGAAATACTTCAAAAATTGTTTTAAAAAAAATTCAAAATAACAATTTTAAACTTGAATTGATTTTAGAACATATTGAACCGAAATTTGAAAATTTAAAATAGATTTTAAAATTATTTTCGTGTAAAATAAATACAACGAAAATTGATTTTTATGCTAAAACTTTTTATACACCAAATTTTGAAAAATATGCTATGAAAATAATTTCATGTCCATGAGAACATTTTGAAAATGATTTTAAAAGATTTCCGCCTACAAATCGGTTAAAATGCTTTCCAAGAACAACCCGCTCTGATACCACTTGTAAGGATCGATCGGGGTGGGTGGCCAGTCCACATCAAGTTCAACCAACTTGAGCTTCAATAGCTCGTGCTCTTGAAATGATTGCACCTAGAGATTATATCGAGTTCATTTACAAAACAGAGCAGAAGTCACTGGACATTACCCGCTCTAAACCGATTAACCATTTGAAAGACTTTTTAAAGATATGCAAGTAAAGTAAATACACAAGCATTTGTTTGTGGAAGTTCGAAGATGGTGTAATCCTTCTACGTCTCCCATTGTTCCACCTCATGGAAGGATTCCACTAGAAGCTTTGATTTATACAACCATTTGTACAAACCCGATCCAGTAGGGCATTCATCATCCAACTAGAACTCCTAGCAACTCAACTATGTAAGTTCTTTAATGTCTCACATACAGAGACCTATCAATAGGTTGTGATGAATCATCAACCGTTACAATAATATCCACTCATCTATTTAAGCTCTCAAATACAATGAATAGAGTGAATATAGATGCCACAAATGATGTCCAACTAGATCTAATATAGCAAGGTAAGTGTTGCCTAAAATCCGTGCTTGCTCTCATTTGAGCTATTCTTCTTTGTAGGTTGCCCATATTGAATCCCCAAAGGATTTTGGTTTGATCTTGCTTGGATTGATCTTAAATCAGCTTATTTGATCTTCCAAGATTGTATATATAGCCACAAACAATTATATATACGTTAGACACAAGAATATGCCTGTTGGAAAATATTATGCACGATTCCCGAGCTTGCAACGGTCATATTCTGGTTTCTGGGCTACTTTCATATTTCAGACCAGACTGATTTTCTTGGACATATCAGCTTGGACAGATCATTTTGGCCGGATCAGCTTGGATAGATCAGCTCGGTATTTTCAGTCTTGGTCCAACTTGATATCTTTAAACCACTTCTTTGTAATTCATGAAGCTATCAATCATGATCTATTCACTGCACACTTGATGAACTATGTTAGCAACACAATAACAAGTTTGTTAACATCAAAACCAATAATATTCGGGTTCCCAAAACCCAACAATCTCCCCCTTTTGATGATTACTATTTTTAAAACAACATATTTCTTCCCCTTTTTGTGTGAATAAAAAGGAAGAGAAATAATTTTTCCCCCTCAAAGATTGAATTAATTCCCCACCCCCCCCCCCCATTTAAAATTTGAATAAATGAAAATAATAAACAAAGAGATATGATAGGGATCGATTTCAAATATTTATTTCCAAAAGAAGTATGCAATGCACACATAAAAGTTTGAATAAAAATTGCGTCTTTTGATGGTAGATGTAGCATCTTTGAATTTCTTGACAAACCCTTACAATTTCCATAGCCTTCGTTAATGTGTCCGACATGAACGATTAAGCTGCTTTTCCTCGTGCATATTCAGGCTGTAAATTTTATACCGCTGCGATCCTCTACAAGTCTAGCTTGCAACGATAAAAACGGTTTGTCATTGGACATCCAAGCAAGAAGTTATGTCAAATTTTTCAAAGTCGCTGCAGGCTGCCAAAAAAGCTGAAATACATTGAAAATTGTTAAAAAAATTCAAAATAACAATTTTAAACTTGAATTTAGTCTAGAACAGATTGAACGAAAATTTGGAAATTTAAAATAGATTTCAAAATTATTTTCATGCAAAATAAATACAATGAAAATTGATTTTTATATTAAAAATTTTTATACACCAAATTTTGAAAAATATGCTATGAAAATAATTTCATGCTCAAGAGAAAATTTTGAAAATGATTTTAAAAGATTTTCGCCTATTAATCGGTTAAAATGCTTTCCAAGAACAACCCGTTCTAACACCACTTGTCAGGATCGATCGGGGTGGGTGGCCAATCCACATCCGAGTTCAACCAACTTGAGCTTAAATAGCTCGTGTTCTTGAAATGATTGCACCTATAGATTATATCGAGTCCAGTTACAAAACAGAGCAGAAGATACTCGACATAACCCGCTCTAAGCCGATTAACCATTTGAAAGATATTTTAAATATATGCAAGTAAAGTAAATACACAAGCATTTGTTTATGGAAGTTCGAAGGTGGTGTAATCCTTCTACGCCTCCCACTATTCCACATCATAGAAGAATTCCACTAGAAGACTGCGATTTATACAACCATTTGTACAAACCCAATACAGTTGGGCATTCCTCATCCAACTAGAACTTCTAACAACTCAATTACGTATGTTCTTTAATATCTCACATACAAAGACCTCTCAATAGGTTGTGATGAATCATCGACCGTTACAATGATATTCACTCATCTATTTAAGCTCCCAAATACAATGAATAGAGTGAATATAGATGCCACAAATGATCTCGAACTAGATCTGCTATAGCAAGGTAAGTGGTGCCTGAAATTTGAGCTTGCTCTCATTTGAGCTATTCTTCTTTGTAGGCTGACCATATTGAATCCCCAAATGGGTTTGCTTTGATCTTGATTGGATTGATCTTCAATCAGCTTATCTGAGCTTACAAGACTTGTATATATAGCCACAAACATTGATATATACGTTAGACACAAGAATATGCCAGTTGGAAAATGTTCTGCACGATTCCCGATTGCACAACGGTCATATTCTGGTTTCTGGGCTATTTTTCGTATTTCAGACCGGACTGAGTTTTTGGACATATCATCTTGGATAGATCAGTCTGGCCGGATCAGCTTGGACATATCAACTCTGTATTTTCAGTCTTGGTCCATCTTGATATCTTTAAACCACTTCTTTGTAATTCATCAAACTATTAATCATGATTTATTCACTGCACACTTGATGAACTATATAAGCAACACAATAACAAGTTTTGCTAACATCAAAATCAAGATTATTCGCGTTCTTAAAACCCAACATTTCCTTATTCGTGCATCTTCAGACTTCATCAACTTCAATTTTCTGAAAAGTGCAACACTTTAAGCTACAGTCTTCAGTCTTGGTTACTGTGCGAAGACTTTCCTCTCTTATATCTTTTACTGTAGTAATTGACTGATACAAGATTTTATGTCTTGTACTGTTTAAGGTAATATCTTCAGCAACAGATCAATCAAAGTCTTACCATTAATGCATCATTAAATGCTACAATAATAGCCTTTGGTACTTTAGACTGATTGCACTTAAGAACTTTTGGTCTGATTAGCTCTGGAAGGCTAAGCTCGATTTCTATCTAATCAAAATATCTGCCTGATAAAATATCGGTCCGATCTTGCTTACAAGCTGGTTTGGTTCTCGATCTCTTTTCTGATCCGATCTGTTTTGTCATCTATAAAATCTAGAACTAACACATAGTTATTCTATATGTGGTCTAACCGTTATAATTCAAATTAGAGAGGAGAATTTGTAATAAAACTATTCTACATGAGATACAACCGTCTAGTTATTTACTCTAAGTTTGACTCTATTAATCAACTGAAGAATATGATATGTAATGATCTAAATCAAATAAACAAAGATGAACTTGCTGTCAAGTAAAGATGCACGCGAGCTATTAACAAATAATGGAGACTGCATTTTATCAAATACTTTAAAATAATATAATCGAACGAGATTCTAATTATTTATTAATATGTTTCTAGATTAAATATATCTATTGTTAGCTAATAGCCCATAATATTTGTATTAGAGTCTAACTGGATAAATAAAAAAAACAATTCATGAAATCTCAGTTTCCACCAAAAAATAAATAAATAATCAAATTTTATTGCTGGCCGATTTTACTAGGATTTATTCGATATTTTAAGCTAATTTTAATATATCTTGTTTCAGTTTCATATATGTAGATTCTATCTTCGAAATATATGCTTTCATAATATGCGGATTTGTTGCATGTGTGTATGGCTTCCGTGCTATGCAGGGGCGGAACCAGAAAAAAAGAATTGAAAGTACTTACGGGCTAAAAAAATTATGAGGGTGCAAAAATTTTTTTTTTTAACAAAAACAAAGGTAAAAAAAAAAAATTCATTAAAAAAAAATTTCTTTTATTTTTTTGGGCCCGGGGGGGGGGGGGTGGGTTCCGTCCCCCTTAGGGTCCGCCCATGGTGCTATGGGTATTAGTTGGTATGGACTATCATAAGAGTGCTATCAAATTGGGTTTGGCTCGTCAAGCTGACACAATCCATCATACAAAAAATGGTGTATTGGGTTAATATTTTAACAATTCATTTGTAAATGATCAAATATGTTAGTCTGTTTGAGTTATAGGTTGAAGTTAGATGAGACGGATTAGGCTCATGATAGCCCCGCCATTTATTTTTTTAAAAAAAGTGGATTGTATCTAATTTTTTATGCATTATTTAGTCGACGCTCACTCACTCCGACTTAAAATCATCCAAAGGACCCAAATCTCTTCACTTTTCAAACACCACCTGCCATTGGCTCCAAAGTTGTCTTCTCCCTTTCATCCTATGTATCTAAGCCTTTTTCTTTCATCTCGTTTGCAAAATGATTGTTGGTATTTTGTTTATATCAAACATATAAAAAATCCTAAAAAATAATATAATAGAAAATTTTCCGTCAATTATTGAGCAAAATCTAAATATTTTTTTTTTTGAATTTTTGCTAGGTTATTAGCCCGCCTAATAGACCTAGCACGAGTCTGTGGCTTCTTTGGTCAAATTTATCAAGGCGTGGTTGTTTCTAGGAACTTTTCTAAAAATAGGTTGTGCATTTTACATAATTAAAAAAGAAAAAAAAGAAAAAAAGTAGACCTCTCTCATCACATGGGAGGCCTACATTTCTTAACCAAAAAAAAAAAAAAACACAAGTAGGCTTACAAATACACCGCCCCACTTGTTTTTCTCGGTTCTTGCACTTTATTCTATTTTGGCAAAATTTTAAGGACGCACACTTTTGAAAAACATAATTTACTTAATGTCTAGGGAAAACAATAGCATAAAAAAATTTAATTTTCAAAATCTTTTATTCAAATATGTTCAATTTTAAAATTTCAAATCAATTTTATGTTTTGGTATGGACTATCATAAGAGTGCTATCAAATTGGGTTTGGCTCGTCAAGCTGACACAATCCATCATACAAAAAATGGTGTATTGGGTTAATATTTTAACAATTCATTTGTAAATGATCAAATATGTTAGTCTGTTTGAGTTATAGGTTGAAGTTAGATGAGACGGATTAGGCTCATGATAGCCCCGCCATTTATTTTTTTAAAAAAAGTGGATTGTATCTAATTTTTTATGCATTATTTAGTCGACGCTCACTCACTCCGACTTAAAATCATCCAAAGGACCCAAATCTCTTCACTTTTCAAACACCACCTGCCATTGGCTCCAAAGTTGTCTTCTCCCTTTCATCCTATGTATCTAAGCCTTTTTCTTTCATCTCGTTTGCAAAATGATTGTTGGTATTTTGTTTATATCAAACATATAAAAAATCCTAAAAAATAATATAATAGAAAATTTTCCGTCAATTATTGAGCAAAATCTAAATATTTTTTTTTTTGAATTTTTGCTAGGTTATTAGCCCGCCTAATAGACCTAGCACGAGTCTGTGGCTTCTTTGGTCAAATTTATCAAGGCGTGGTTGTTTCTAGGAACTTTTCTAAAAATAGGTTGTGCATTTTACATAATTAAAAAAGAAAAAAAAGAAAAAAAGTAGACCTCTCTCATCACATGGGAGGCCTACATTTCTTAACCAAAAAAAAAAAAAAACACAAGTAGGCTTACAAATACACCGCCCCACTTGTTTTTCTCGGTTCTTGCACTTTATTCTATTTTGGCAAAATTTTAAGGACGCACACTTTTGAAAAACATAATTTACTTAATGTCTAGGGAAAACAATAGCATAAAAAAATTTAATTTTCAAAATCTTTTATTCAAATATGTTCAATTTTAAAATTTCAAATCAATTTTATGTTTTCTTTTGACTCTTCTGTCCCTCGATGGTTTAGTAAATTGCATTATACTCCCTTGAATTTTATTTTGAGAACAAATAGACCCCTATGTAACATTATATTATCTATTACATCTGTATATTTATAAAAAGATGTATTTGAACCCCTTCTTTTACGAGTCCCCTTTTGGATCATTGGCACAACATTGTTATATTGATTCAGGAGCTGGAATATGCATTGCCAAACTCGACACCTTCCCTAAAAAGTTGGTGGGAACTTAACAGCCATTGACGGAAGAGACTTTTTCAAGCGAATTCTTATTCTTAATGAAGGAGTCCAGTAGGCGGAAATACTCATCGGAGGAGCAGGCGGTACCCCATGGTACAAAGTCTAGACTCCGCCTATCTATTTCCATGATACGGGAGCTGATGTGCTGTTAGAAAACAATTGCCTACAGACATTCAAGCGGTTCACACAAGAGAACGAGACAAAGATTTATTTTCACAACCCTTTGCGATCATAAAATCATTGTCCAGCGACTAAGGGAAGCATTTCACAGAAAATTTCCCCTAATGAGGAGACTAAGGTGTGGTATGTGTTAAAAATCTTATTTTTGCCTTTATATAGTAACCTTCACCTCAAATGCACATTCTAATGCCTCGCAAATGCATGTTAAATGCCTAACAAGGTCATATCCTACTACCAACTTCACACACTTCATGCATCTTAATTCTCTTGTATATACAATAAAACATGCATCAACATTTCAAGAACATAGATATCTTTGTTCTCAATTCTCATATCTCCTATGTTGCATGTTTTATGTTATACCATACTTGCTATAACTTCATTGAAAGCTTATGAGTAGTTCATTCTTTCATTTAATTAGTCATACTCGGTTCAACCCGAGCCCGAGTTCACATCATACCGTCATTATTTCATAATGATGCAATAATCATATCAACAAGTATGATCATTAATTCGAGGCATTACATGAATGAAGATCTTAGACAAGCTGTCATATAACTTAAAGAGGTTTGCAGGCAACTACCAAAGCTCTCAATTCCAAACAACTATGATGAACTAGTATTATACAAGATGCCAGTGATCATTTGTGGGCAGCAGTTCTCATGAAAGCCACACCAGATGGAAAATACCATGCAGATATTACAGCGATCTATTTACAGATAGTGAAGCAATCCGGTAACATTTCAATGAAAATGAGTTCTTTGCCGTCCGAAAGTCCTTTAAAAATGGCCACTTTTTTACTTGCAAATAAATTTTTTCTTGAAAATAGATAATACAAGTGTTAAGACTTTTCTGAAAAATAAAATTGAACAAAACCAGAAAAGGCTAGACTTTTAAGATGTCAAGATGAATGTCAATATTATGATTATGATATTGTCATTGTGAAATCTGATAAAAATATTCTTGCAGATTTCTTAACAAGAGATGGATGCGAGTGAAGCCAATTCCATCATAACGATATCAAAGCATCCTCAGAGAAAGTCTGGAGGAGCAAGACAAGCAGATGCAAACTCACACCTGTTTATGGGACAGTCTTTATATTCCCCTCCGACGGGATGCTTCGACGTCGAGGCTAAAATCGTGTTTATGAGAGCCAGACTCAACAACTGGTGTGGGGGATTATTGATCCCTTCGAGGAAGATAAAGACAGAAAAATTGATTCACACGTATCTAGGATATCTGAAGAATCAAGCAAACCCAACACCTCAGGGGTTAATGAAGGAGAGAGTAATCTTAGGTCATCGGCAGACAAGTCTAAGGTTAATACTAACGAGATTAAGTTTCCCCAGAATCCCATTTGCAGAAATACCAGAAAACATGGGAGAAACTCTATACAAGAGTGGGTGTAATTCCTGGAAAAATAATAGCTGATTGGTCAGGAAAATACCAAAGGATGTGGATGCATCCTTGTGTCAAACCAGAATGTGTCCATGAGTGATTTGACTTTGGCTTCTGAGCATCAGTTTTTACAACAACACCAAGTTTTCCGGAAATTGCAAAGTTACTGGAATGGATCTACGAGAGAGTGTATGACTCATGGCAAACAACCATACAGTCGGAAGAGGAGATGTTCTGGAGCTGAAATTCTTACTTGCAGCCCCAGAAATCACAGGAAAATGCATTTATTTTAAACAATTAATTCCTAGCGATTTTAGACCGCAAGTGCACGGTGTCAAGTTTTAGTATAGATAGGAAGATACGGATTGTCGAACCCACAGGGACTAACAAGCAATTACCAAATAAGATTTCTTTTAACTATATTAAACCTACGATAATTAATCAATAATTAAACTAATCTAATCCAACCAAAACAATCGACGATCACGAGAAAAATCCACAAGAAAGAAATATCAAGACAATTATTCACCTAACCCAACTCTTACAATTCTTTTCTTCATACATCTCTAAGGTGACGGGTTTTCTGAATTTATTCAATATACTCTCTCGAGCTATATTAAGTCTAACATCAAATTGCAACTAGTAACTCTCGTTCACGTAATTAACAATTTAATGTTGAATGCGCTTTATGAAAACCACTAACTTTAGATTAAACAACCCAAAGCTATCACTCGTATGTGATTTTATCTCTCGATCTCAATCTTTAACACACGGCATGATTATTATATCGTATTATAATTTCATCTCTCGATCTCAATTATAATAAAATATCATTCAAAGGTGATCAATCTTTCAAAAGCATTAAGAACAATAACACATGCACATAGATGATATATGAATTCAATCTCAAAATCAATAGGAAAACTTATGTCATTGATATCTCTCAATCATCAAAAACACAATAACTCCAATAATAAATTCAAAAAAATAATAGAAAAGTAAAAGCAAACTCCCAAGTCGACTCCTTCGTTGATTCTTGATCCTACCTCGCTTCTTTCTCGATCGTGCTCCTCGATTCTCTTGTTGGCTTGTTCCAATTCCTAGGATGAAAAGGTGATGGTGGATGAAGGTGATATGGAGTATGGAGGAGTGAAGGTTATTCCTAGGTTACAAAGTCTGATTTTGGTTGTTATTTTCGTGTCAATATATAGAGGAATAAGAATTATGGACTTCCTTTTGCACACAAACTCTACAAGGAATTTATTTTTCAGAAAATTCCTTCGGCCGATCGATCGAGACTGACAGCTCGATCGATCGCCAATGTTCTGCCACCGCCGATTGATCGAGAGTTGGGTCTTGATCGATCGGCCCTTTATATATTTTTTTATTTTCTTTTGATTTTCTCTTCCTTTACCGGCTTTGACGCGTTCGTTCGATTTGGTCCTTTTTCATCATTTTTGGCTCATTTCCTCTACATTTATGCATTTCAACATTGATTACTGAAATATAGAAATATATACCATAAACCGTAAAATAATCCAAGAATCAACACGAAAACATATACATATCATAGCATAAAAACGCGTAATATGCAACCCTATCAACTCCCCCAAACTTATCACTTAATCGTCCTCGATTAAGCATTAAAATCATAAGGTAGAGTTCATTCTTGATATTTGAAACAATTATTTCATGACTTGCTTATTCTCAGAAATCTCATGCACATATTCAAAAGTTTACAAGACATGTTTTCTCCTAATTCAAGCAACACATCTCAAAATCGGAACGTGTGTGTGTGCTAATTTCAATCTCAAGTTTCATGCACATATTCAAGATCAAATCATGTTAATCAGTTCAAAGTCAAGATTATCATCAAGCATCACATATGCCTATTTTCAAACAACTTCTCCACTAATGATAGTTACTCCCTAGACTTGGATCAAAAGGACTTTTTAAGCTTGTAATGTTTGGCCTTTGGTGTCGATTACAAAGAAAAGATATGATAAGCGCAAAGAAGAGAGTATAATCATTTACAGTTCAAATTTTTCGCACACTTCGAGCTCCTCTTCTTTTTTTTCTAGCATTGGCCACTTTGGGTCTTATTAATTTAATCTTTTCTCAAGGCTTTTTCTCTTTGCTTTTTTTTTCCTGTTATCATTCATCAATCTTTTTCAATAAGTTCATCAAGTTATAATAATTCAAGTGCATCGAATGATATTCATTATATTCCCTTAGGGTAAGGATATTTTTTTTTTCATTTAGGCTCATATAAGGGTAGGTATAATGAGTTTACCAATAATGTCGAATGGGGGTCTAATTATAGGCAATGCATATACCATTCTTTTTCAATAAAGCTCAAAATGGGACACTAGGGATTGATATAGACTAGGTAAGCTTGAAAGGCTCAAACGTGTCAAAGATTGCCTAGATCATTTCCAAGTCAAGTTTGTAACTATAAAAATTTCGCCTCAAAGTGTCATCATCAAATAAGTTCTAGGATAACTCTAAGATACTCAAGACAAATCATTAAGTTCACAACAATTATCACTATTCAACATGCAATCCACAAGATCAGGACTCATTGTGCTCAATATATTCCTCATTCTTGACATGCTAACTCAACTTAGGATATTCATGTACAAGTCCAATAATCATCAAAAATCAAGTTCATATGCATAGTAAGCACGCATTTTAATTTCGAGGTCGAAATTTTATTAGTTGGGAAGAATTGTTGTCATGCCTCGATATGACATATACATGTGTAATATGATTATGGTGTAATGATGATTAATTACAGTACGATGTGGACTCGGGTTCGGGCTGAACCGAGTGATGATTGATTGAATAACAGAATGAATTACTTATGAGAATTCAAAATAACATTGTAGTGTTATGTGGACAAGAGATGTGAGACCCCGTTATTAATCAAAATATTTAGGTGCGATAAGAGAACTAATCATTCATGTGCATATATCAGAGTAATAGTGTCGTGTTGATTAACCTGAGCTTAAGAGATTACAGTACCAAAAGTTTAAAAGGAATTACACATATTCCTACCAAAAGGTACTACACTATAGTCTTACTCTACTTCGTGTAGAAGCTATACCAAAAATTTCTCTAACATGCTAATCCTGTAGCACTCCTTATAGCTCAGCATTTCAACCCCGACCCTGGTTCTCATCATCAAAAGCACCTACAAAGACAACCCTCAACACATGAGCATACCGTGATCAATATTCAACATAATATGAAAGTAAAGCGTAAATGCACAATCATAAATACAAAGCACTTCCTGTATTTCCAGCATTTATAACGCCCATTGGTTATCCATGTACCATAACTCATAATAAAACACATTATATGAAATTATGGATCCTTTAATAATGTCATGACATATCACCTCTTTCTTTACATAGCTTTTGAGTCATATATCAACAGTTATGTTAATGCTTCATGCTTCCACAACTCATAATGAGCGGTACAATCCTCCCCGCTTCATTACTACATAAACTCATAATGAGCGGTACAATCTTCCCCGCTTCATTACTACAGAATCTCATAATGAGCGGTACAATTCTCCCCGCTTCATTACTACAGAACCTCATAATGAGCGGTACAATCCTCCCGCTTCATTACTACAGAACAAGCATAAGCATTAAACATACACTGTGATCTCTCTTGACTCGTGGAATACACCTCTTTATTCCACATCACAATATGCAACAACAATGCATAATAACATGTATCATACTCTTAATGCATCACATTGCATTCATCATGTGTCAAAAAGACAAACATAAAGTACATGTTACCGTTGGGATGCCCGTACGTCGCTTACGTACCTTTCCAAAATGTAGTGTGTTGTGGGACTCTATCCCCTGCGCTGTGTAGCTGTCTGTGAAGGCTCTACACCAGTGTATAACACAATATTAGATGTCTCATTACAATCCAGTATCAAATTTAAACAAATTCCACATTTTAAAAAAAAGGGCACTACCGATCGATCGGCCCTCATCACCGATCGATCGGTGAACTGTTAGAATTTATTAAAAAAAGCTACTGCTTTTGCCGATCGATCGGTGAAGACTGTTAGAATTTATTAAAAAAAGCTACTGCTTTTGCCGATCGATCGGTGTTCTTCACCGATCGATCGGTCGCTCTGTTTCAGCCCAGATTTCCAGAATTCTCTAACACCGATATTTATGCCTCTTAATCTAACATGTAAGACATACAACATGCCAAACCCAACATGCTAGCAGTTACAATACACTACCCTGAGTGTATTCATACCAAATTTATACCCTAAATATAAATCCACATGCATAAACGTCGTCCATTTACACAAGTACTCGATCAACTTTTGCGGAAACAGAACAACATATTTTATTTCCAGATTTCTTGAGCACCTCATTTCATGCTATTAAAACTACAACATATTTCATAAAACATGCTCAAACAAAAACGTACGGGGCTTTACAAAACTACCATGCATGTACTCAAATCAAAGGTTCACCAAAAACCCATCTAACATGCATGATATCACCTCCTCAATATCACTCTCATCCCATATTTTCCAGAAAAACAGGGCACACACTTACCCAGATTTCCGAACACTATACTTTACATGTTTAAATCCTTCACATAAAACATGTAACATGCTCAAGGAAAAATACTGAGAGCTACATAATAACACCATGTAAGCATTTAAATCGAAGGTTTTAAGAAACCTAAGCTAACATGCCATTTTTACACTACTCAAAAGCAAGGACTTAAACAAGTTTAAATAAAAAACAGGGCATGGTTTCTCACCCTACTTTGCTCCGATTTTTGAGAGGCTTCCAAGGAATGAAAATGGCAAGGCTCCTCAAGATTATGCTTAGCAGATGCTGGAGTTTGTTTGGGAGAGAAGGGTCGAGATTTGGGATGGAGGAAGAGGGTGAAATGATTGTGCCAAGTGGGGTGGATAGTCAGCTTAGGCACAGTTGATTGGTATGGGTTGGGGGGTGGTTGGGTGTTGGGTGGTATGATGTGTTATGTTTTGGTACCGGTATTTAGCACGATGTATTAAAATATCCTCACATGATATTTATAGTATTTTCTCAATAAAATACTTCAATTCCCATTTAAACATGCTTCACCAAAACAAATAACACACACCCTAAATAAACATGCCACAACCCCAAAATCCCAACATATATCACATGCACCCTGAAATGTATCTCCTCAATAATATTAATTCAATCCCATAAATTAACACCCAAATCATCATAATTTAATTAATGATTAAATCACATAATCATTTTGGGGATATCACAATACTCCCCTACTTATAGGATTTCGTCCCCGAAATCAAACATGCTTACCAACATGAAGTAAAACAACACATAAACGCATACCAGAAAACAGCTCTGGGTAGTGCTGCACCATGTGTCGCTCTGTCTCCCACGTGGCCTCCTCGACACCCCTACGATCCCACTGAACCTTGATCATAGGAATAACCTTGTTCCGAAGTCTGCGGTCTGCTCTATCCAAAATCCTGATAGGCCGCTCCACATAGGAAACATCGGACTCAAACTGCACCTCTGAAGGCTGCAACACATGCGAAGGATCTGGCTCGTACTTCCTCAGCATAGACACATGGAACACATCGTGACCAGACCGAGAGGGTGGTAAAGCTAAACGGTACGCCAGAGTACCCACACGCTGTAAAATCTCATACGGCCCTACATATCTCGGGGACAACTTCCCCCGCATACCAAACCGTACTACACCTCTGAAAGGTGAGATCTTCAGAAAGACTTTGTCGCCCAACTGAAACTCCAACGGCCTTAGCCGCTGATTGACATACGCTGCCTGTCTGTCCTGAGCTGCCTTCATCTTTCTCCTGATAACCATTATGTAGGGCCTTCCTACCTTAACATCATAAGCAAGAAATAATTAGGGCTATACATGCATCACAGACAGCTTAGGGCTCCGGTTATTACGTGAGTTATTAGAATTACAGGCCAAAATAAAACTTCAAGCAAATTAATTACATTCTCAAATGAATGGCGCTATAGAATTATACTACTCCTGGAGTAGAGACTATACCAAATCCTGAATCCTAATTCATAAGGCATCTCGAAGCTCACTTCTTCAACCCTGCCCATAGCCCTCCTAATCCAAATGTGTACCTACAGGAACAACCCATCGTGAGCATGTACATCATTACTCAACATCATAGGGTAATGGCATATAAATAAATGCATGAAGTAAATGGGTAACGTATACTTCCTGGTTAATCGCATTAACCCTCTTTGGTTGTCCATGTTTCATAGTCATGCATATAATCGTTAGTTCTCGGCGTAAACGATTAAAATCATACTTCACATATATGATCACATCAAACTATGTTAATTAGAAGTGGAACTGTCCTGGTTCTATTATGACAGCGGTACAATTGGCCCCCCTCGCTCGACATAACACATCGTATGATACCCATCGCTACGCCTAGATAGCGGATGTATCTCTTTATTCAGCGGATGATACCCATCGCTACGCCTTGATAGCGGATGTACCCCATCGCTCAGCGGATGATACCCCTCGCTACACCTTGATAGCGGATGTACCCCATCGCTCAGTTATGTGAGCGGCAAGACCTTCCTCGCTTGCCCATAATAACCACCGGACATTCAACCATTCTTAATAACATAGTTTCATATTCATCATAAACATCATAGCATCTTATAGACATCATCATCTTGTAAACATCATTATCATATAAGCATTTTCATCATATAGACATCATCATCTCATCATAATCGTTATAGTAACGTCATATCATACTTCATTTATCATAACATCATCGTAAGCATCTTCTCATCTTTATTCATCATAAAAATCATCTTTATTTATCATAACATCATCGTAAGCATCTCGTCATCTTTATTCATCGTAAACATCATCATCATTTATCATAACATCATCGTAAGCGTCTCGTCATCTTTATTCATCATAGACATCATCATCATTTATCATAACATCATCTTAAACATCTTATCATCTTTATTCATTATAAAATCATCTCCATCGTGAACTTACTTATCATAACATCATCTTAAACATCTTATCATCTTTATTCATTATACACATCATCATAGCATCGTAAATTCTTATGCAATCATAGTATGATCATAATATAGGAGTATGGTTTACCGTCCGATGCCCGTACGTCTCTTACGTACCTTAATTCCAAAAGTGGAGAGATTGTAGAACTCTATCTCCTTGAAGTTGTGGGTACCTGGGATGGTTCTACACAACCATACAAATCGATATTATAAGCTAAATATAGTCCAATATCCAAAAATCCCACAAGAAAATCAAAAACACATATTTTTATATCTCGCGATCGATCGCCGCCCAGGCCCGATCGATCGCGAGATCGTACTGGACATTGCTGAAAATTTCAGCTCTTGGCGATCGATCGCCAGCTTTGGCGCGATCGATCGCCAGCCTCGCCGATCGATCGCCCAAATGCGGCGATCGATCGCCAAATGCTACTGGCATCTACTGCTGGGTCGCGATCGATCGCCTGGAACGGGCGATCGATCGCCGATCCCTGTACATCGAAAAATCGCCATTTTTGAGCATTTTTCAAGCTCCATCTTAAACCATTCGAACCCAAACTTCCCTACAACAGAAACAACATCATAACCCACTAAAACCCACATAAAACACTTCAAAAATCATACCCCAACAACATACAACACATACTAAAAACAAACCCACATAATCACTTCAAAATCATCCCCATTTCAAAACTAAACATTATAAAAACTTTAGGAAGGGTTCCATACCTCTTGAAGGCTCCAAATCTTGACAAAAATCACACAAACACAGGTTTTGTGGAGTTTTCCTTCTCCTTCCTTGGGGGATTTCGAAAATGTGGTAAAGGGGTAGGGTTTGAGAGTAATTGGGGATTTAAGAGTGAAAAGGGTAAAGTGAGTTGGGTAAGGTGGGGAAAGGGATAATTAAATTATACCCAAAAATTAACATGATTTATAAAATACCCTAACATGGTATTTTAAAAGCATTTTACAAAATGCAACAACTTCCACTAAATTCATATCTTCTTCGTAATTAACAACCTAGACAATTAAATCGTGTTAACACTTCATTTTCTATCATGCATAACATGCGCCCTGAATTGCAACCCTCGGGTCACGCTTATCATGTGACTATGCATTTCATCATGATAATTAATTTAAACACATAAATCAATTATCCACATAATTAAACATATGAACATAATTAATGCCTTAATTGCAATTAATTATTTCGGGGACATCACATTACTCCCCTACTTATAAGATTTCGTCCTCGAAATCGCATGCACTTACCCCAAAAGAAACTGAACATAAATCACATACCAGAATAGTTCCGGGTAGTGCTGTACCATATGCCGCTCCGTCTCCCACGTGGCCTCCTCGACACCCCGACGATCCCACTGAACTTTGACCATCGGTAAAATCTTGCTTCGTAGTCTGCGATCCTCTCGATCCATAATTCTGACTGGTCGTTCAACATAAGATACATTTGAACTCAACCGAACCTCTGAAGGCTGTAAAACATGAGACGGATCTGGCTCATACTTCCTCAACATAGAGACATGGAAGACAACATAATTACCAGACAAAACACGGCGGTAGAGTCAAACGGTAAGCCAAAGTACCGATACGCTGCAATACCTCATACGGCCCAACATACATCGGAGATAACTTCTCCCGAATACCAAACCGAACCACACCCCTAAAGGGTGAGATCTTCAAGAAGACCTTGTCTCCTGACTGGAAATCTAGCGGTCGTCGCCGCTCATTGGCATAGGCCGCTTGCCTATCCTGGGCCGCTTTCATCTTTTGACGTATTAACTTAATCTATGCTTCCATATCCTCAATCAATTCCGGCCCTCCGACCGTCTTACTAGTTAAGTCCTCCCAGCACAACGGTGACCTACAACGTCGACCGCCAAGGGCCACGAATGGAGCCATCTGAATGCTCACCTGATAGCTGTTATCATAAGAGAACTCTACTAGTGGCACTGAATCTTGCCATGGAGTATTAAACTCCAAAACACATGTCCTCAAGCGTCCGTGTGGTACGCTTCGTCTGACCACCTGTCTGAGGGTGATAATCTGTACTCAGTCTCACCTCTGTGCCCAAAGCTGTCTGAAGACCCTCCCAGAAATGTGGAGTAAACCTTGGGTCTCTGTCAGACACAATCAAAACTAGAACCCCATGCATCCTCACCACATCCCGCACATATGATTGGGCCATCTTTAGGTTCGTGAAAGACACACGATAAGGGATGAAGTGAGCCACCTTCGTCAGCCTATCTACGATCACCAAAAACACATCAAATCCTGAGGCCGTCCTTAGCAAGTGGGTCACGAAGTCCATAGATATGTGCTCCCACTCCCACTTAGGTACCTCCAAGCTCTTCAGCTCGCCACCAGGCCTCTGCCTTTGCTGCCTTAACATGCTGGTAGATTAAACATCTTGACAAAGGTCATAACATTACGCTTCATGCGTCTCCCCCAGATCTGACCACTTAGGTCCTTATACATTTTTCTTCCTCCTGGGTGGATACTGAACCGGCTACTGAGAGCTCGTTCCTAGATTTCTTTACGCAACTCCGGTGTATCTGGGACTACCCAACGGTTGTTCAATCTCAAGGAATCATCCTCAGCCACTCTAACTTTGATGGCTGACCCCGAAGTACCAATAATAACCACCTCAGAACCTCATCATCTGACCTCTGGGCTTTCCTGATAGCCTCAAATATGCCTGGCTCGGCCAATAAGGTCGACATTCGCACCGGCGACGTGTCCACTTCGAAATCATAGCCCAGATGGCAATAAGAAGTCATCATAGCTGATAAACTCATGACATCCTCAGCAGTACTCTTCACCTTTAGACTTAAGGCGTCTGTTAACAAATTCGCTTTACCTGGAGGGTACTCAATTTCACCATCAGAATTTTTGAGTAAGTCCACCCATCTTCCTTGTGCCTATCCAACTCTGCCTGTGTGAACAAAAACTCCAGGCTCTTATTGTCCGTGTAGATGGTAAACGACGTACCATGCAAGTAATGCCTCCAAATTTTCAAGGCAAATATAATGGCTGCCAGCTCCAAATCGTGGACTGGGTACCTAGCCTCATGTGGTTTCAACCGCCTCGATGCATAAGCCACCACATGCTTATCTTGCATCAACACACAGTCCAAACCTTGCAGTGGTGCATTCGTGTACAAGGCAAACCTCTTATTCTCAGACGGAATCACCAATATAGGTGTCGTAGTCAAACGACGCTTCAATTCTTGGAAGCTTTCCTCACAAGCTTTGGACCAATAGAACGACACTCCTTTCTGAGTCAGCTGTGTCAGGGGTCTGGCAATCCTTAAGGATCTGGAGTACTGTTCTCAAGTGCTTTACGTGTTCCTCTTCAGTTCGAGAGTAAATAAGCACATCGTCAATGAAAACTATGACGAACTGATCCAAACATGGTTGGGGCACTCTGTTTATCAGGCTCATAAAACAACTAGGGCATTCGTCACCCCAAAAAGCATGAATAAGAATCCGTAGTGCTCATATCTAGTCCTGGAAGCTGTCTTCTGTACATCATCTTCTCGAACTCGAATCTGATGATACTCCGATCTCAGATCGGTCTTACTGTAGAGCCTCGTACTCTGCAGCTGATAAAACAAATCATCAATCCTCGGAAGCGGATACTTATTCTTTACAGTAGCTTTGTTCAGTTGTCTGTAATCGACGCGCAGCCGCATCGAACCATCTTTCTTCTTAACAAACAAAACTGGCGCACCCTAGGGCGATACGCTAGGGCGTATATAGCCCTTATCAAGGAGCTCTTGCAACTGAACCTTTAACTCCCTTAGCTCCGCTGGTGCCATCCTATACGGGGCACGAGAAATGGTAAACGTCCCTGGTAGTAACTTAATCCCAAACTCGACCTCTCTCGTCTGTGGGAATCCGGGAATCTCTTCCGGAAATACATCAGGAAACACCGCCACTACGGGCACATCCTCAACCTTTAACTCTTCCCTCTTTTCAGTAATATCAACAGCATAGATGAGATATCCTTTATGGTCTCGTTCCAATAACTGTGTCATCTTGACAGCAGATATTAACGGAATCCTTGAATGGGAACCATCCCCATAGAATGTCCATTGGACTCCCATATCAGACCTGAATCGGACAGTCCTTGTCTGTAGTCCACAACTGCCTGATACTTGTTCAGCACATCGATGCCCACAATGCATTCGAAGTCTGACATTCCCAGAACAATCAAGTCTGTCCTCAGCTCGTTACCCTCAAAATAAATGAGGCCGTCATAAACCATCTGATCAGTTATCAAACTTCTTCCAGCGGGTGTCGAGACTACAAGAGGCATGGGCGACGGAGAAGTGCATATGAAATCGCATCACTTACTTCAGCATTTGCTGCTATGCTGCAACACAAGGGTTAACAACAATACCCAAAAGCAGTTCATATAATACATCGTTAGAGAAACAAAACATGTTAGTACAACATCATATACTTCATATGCAACATACGCATAAAACATGTTTAAAAGTAAGCACCTAGCCAGCTTATTGCTAAGGCTACCCTTCACTCATTCCCTTGTTCTCTAACCTGGCTCTGATACCACTAATGTAGGGCCTTCCTACCTTAACATCATAAGCAAGAAATAATTAGGGCTAAACATGCATCACAGACAGCTTAGGGCTCCGGTTATTACGTGAGTTATTAGAATTACAGGCCAAAATAAAACTTCAAGCAAATTAATTACATTCTCAAATGAATGGCGCTATAGAATTATACTACTCCTGGAGTAGAGACTATACCAAATCCTGAATCCTAATTCATAAGGCATCTCGAAGCTCACTTCTTCAACCCTGCCCATAGCCCTCCTAATCCAAATGTGTACCTACAGGAACAACCCATCGTGAGCATGTACATCATTACTCAACATCATAGGGTAATGGCATATAAATAAATGCATGAAGTAAATGGGTAACGTATACTTCCTGGTTAATCGCATTAACCCTCTTTGGTTGTCCATGTTTCATAGTCATGCATATAATCGTTAGTTCTCGGCGTAAACGATTAAAATCATATATGATCACATCAAACTATGTTAATTAGAAGTGGAATTGTCCCGGTTCTATTATGACAGCGGTACAATTGGCCCCCCTCGCTCGACATAACACATCGTATGATACCCATCGCTACGCCTAGATAGCGGATGTATCTCTTTATTCAGCGGATGATACCCATCGCTACGCCTTGATAGCGGATGTACCCCATCGCTCAGCGGATGATACCCCTCGCTACACCTTGATAGCGGATGTACCCCATCGCTCAGTTATGTGAGCGGCAAGACCTTCCTCGCTTGCCCATAATAACCACCGGACATTCAACCATTCTTAATAACATAGTTTCATATTCATCATAAACATCATAGCATCTTATAGACATCATCATCTTGTAAACGTCATTATCATATAAGCATTTTCATCTTATAGACATCATCATCTCATCATAATCATTATAGTAACGTCATATCATCTTCATTTATCATAACATCATCGTAAGCATCTTCTCATCTTTATTCATCATAAAAATCATCTTTATTTATCATAACATCATCGTAAGCATCTCGTCATCTTTATTCATCGTAAACATCATCATCATTTATCATAACATCATCGTAAGCGTCTCGTCATCTTTATTCATCATAGACATCATCATCATTTATCATAACATCATCTTAAACATCTTATCATCTTTATTCATTATAAAATCATCTCCATCGTGAACTTACTTATCATAACATCATCTTAAACATCTTATCATCTTTATTCATTATACACATCATCATAGCATCGTAAATTCTTATGCAATCATAGTATGATCATAATATAGGAGTATGGTTTACCGTCCGACTGCCCGTACGTCTCTTACGTACCTTAATTCCAAAAGTGGAGAGATTGTAGAACTCTATCTCCTTGAAGTTGTGGGTACCTGGGATGGTTCTACACAACCATACAAATCGATATTATAAGCTAAATATAGTCCAATATCCAAAAATCCCACAAGAAAATAAAAAACACATATTTTTATATCTCGCGATCGATCGCCGCCCAGGGCCGATCGATCGCGAGATCGTACTGGACATTGCTGAAAATTTCAGCTCTTGGCGATCGATCGCCAGCTTTGGCGCGATCGATCGCCAGCCTCGCCGATCGATCGCCCAAATGCGGCGATCGATCGCCAAATGCTACTAGCATCTACTGCTGGGTCGCGATCGATCGCCTGGAACGGGCGATCGGTCGCCGATCCCTGTACATCGAAAAATCGCCATTTTTGAGCATTTTTCAAGCTCCATCTTAAACCATTCGAACCCAAACTTCCCTACAACAATAACAACATCATAACCCACTAAAACCCACATAAAACACTTCAAAAATCATACCCCAACAACATACAACACATACTCAAAACAAACCCACATAATAACTTCAAAATCATCCCCATTTCAAAACTAAACATTATAAAAACTTTAGGAAGGGTTCCATACCTCTTGAAGGCTCCAAATCTTGACCAAAATCATACAAACACAAGTTTTGTGGAGTTTTCCTTCTCCTTCCTTGGGGGATTTCGAAAATGTGGTAAAGGGGTAGGGTTTGAGAGTAATTGGGGATTTAAGAGTGAAAAGGGTAAAGTGAGTTGGGTAAGGTGGGGAAATGGATAATTAAATTATACCCAAAAATTAACATGATTATAAAATACCCTAACATGGTATTTTAAAAGCATTTTACAAAATGCAACAACTTCCACTAAATTCATATCTTCTTCGTAATTAACAACCTAGACAATTAAATCGTGTTAACACTTCATTTTCTATCATGCATAACATGCGCCCTGAATTGCAACCCTCGGGTCACGCTTATCATGCGACTATGCATTTCATCATGATAATTAATTTAAACACATAAATCAATTATCCACATAATTAAACATATGAACATAATTAATGCCTTAATTGCAATTAATTATTTCGGGGACATCACACTTTAACTTTTCTTCCATATCTTGGACCAACTCTGGCCCTCCGACCGATTTACGGTCCACATCATCCCAACACAAAGGCGACCTGCAACGCCTGCCATATAGGGCTTCAAATGGAGCCATCTGTATGCTAGCCTGGTAACTGTTATTGTAAGAAAATTCCACCAAGGCTACTGAGTCCTGCCAAGAAGTGTCGAACTCCAGCACACAAGCCCTCAACATATCTTCGAGCGTCTGTATCGTACGCTCAGTCTGTCCGTCCGTCTGGGGATGATAGGCTGTGCTCAACCTCAACTCTGTACCAAGAGCTGACTGAAGACCCTCCCAAAAGTGAGATGTAAACCGCGGATCTCGATCAGACACAATCGAAACAGGGATCCCATGCAGTCTCCACATCTCTGACATATAACTGTGCCATCCTCAAGTATGTGAAGGTCATACAGTTGGGAATGAAATGAGCACTCTTAGTCAATCTGTCGACGACTACCCATATAGCATCAAAACCCGAAACAGTCATTGGTAAGTAGGTCACGAAATCCATTGACATGTGCTGCCACTTCCACTCGGGTATCTCCAAACCCCTTAGTTCACATCCAGGCCTCTGCCTCTCAGCCTTCACCTGCTGACAGATCAAACATCTCTTAACGAATGAGGTGACATCTTGTTTTATACGCCTCCACCAGAACTGGCTGCGTAGATCCTTATACATCTTCTTCCCGCCCGGGTGGACACTCATCCTGCTGCAATGAGCTCGCTGTAATATACCCCGTCGCAACTCGGGTGTATCTGGAACCACCCATCTGTCGCCAAGTCTCAGAGAACCGTCCTCAGCCACTCTGAATCTCGATGGCTGACATGAATGAACCACTAACATCCATCTCTGAACCTCTGCGTCGGTCCCCTGAGCCTTCCTGATGTGATCATAAATAACAGACTCAGCTAGCAAGGTCAATACCTGTACTGGTGAAGTAGATACATCATAATCAAACCCCAACTGACAGTAGGAGCCCATCATAGCTAATAAGCACATGGCATCCTCTGATGTGCTCCTCACCTTCTGACTCAAAGCGTCAGCTGTCAAATTTGCTTTCCCGGGATGGTATAGGATTTCACAATCATAATCCTTCAGCAGATCCATCCATCTCCTCTGCCTCATGTTCAGCTCAGCCTGTGTAAACAAGAACTTCAGGCTCTTGTGATCAGTGAAAATGGTAAATGAGGTACCATATAAGTAGTGTCGCCATATCTTCAAGGCGAACACTATAGCTGCTAGCTCCAGATCATGGACTGGATACCTCGTCTCATGTGGCTTCAACTGTCTCGAAGCATAAGCCACTACATGTCTGTCCTGCATCAGTACGCATCCTAGGCCCTGTAGCGATGCGTCAGTATAAAGGATAAACCCCTTGTTCTCCTTGGGAATCACTAGAACTGGTGCCGTAGTCAGTCTGTGCTTTAATTCCCTAAGCTCTGCTCACAAGCCTCTGTCCAACAAAAAGGGACTCCCTTCTGAGTCAGCTGTGTAAGTGGCTTGGCGATCTTTGAGAAACCCTCGACGAAACGTCGGTAATAGCCAGCCAGACCAAGAAAACTTCGAATTTCACTGACTGAAGTAGGGGCAGACCAATCCATAACTGCCTCTATCTTCCTCGGGTCTACTGATATCCCCTCTCGTGAAATGATATGGCCCAAGAATGCTACACTGCACAGCCAGAACTCACACTTGCTGAGTTTGGCGTACAACTGATGATCTCTGAGGATCTGGAGCACTATCCTCAGATGATCGGCATGATCCTCCTCACTCCTTGAATAGACAAGGATGTCATCAATGAATACGATCACAAACTGATCGAGGTACTCCTGAAATACTCTGTTCATCAGGCTCATAAAAACTGCAGGTGCATTTGTCACCCCGAATGGCATCACTAAGAACTCGTAGTGCCCATACCGAGTTCTAAAAGCCGTCTTTTGGACATCGTCAGCTCTAACCCGCACCTGGTGATAGCCTGACCTCAAATCTATCTTTGAGTAAACCTCTGTACCATGAAGCTGATCGAACAGGTCATCAATCCTCGGAAGTGGATACCTGTTCTTCACTGTGGCCTTATTCAATTGCCTGTAGTCAATGCACAGACGCATTGATCCATCCTTCTTTTTCACGAACAAGACTGGTGCACCCCAAGGCGATACACTAGGACGAATGTATCCCTTGTCGAGGAGCTCCTGTAACTGTACCTTCAGCTCCCTCAGCTCTGCCGGTTCCATCCTGTAAGGAGCACGGGAAATAGCAGAAGTCCCTGGCAGCAGCTCAATGGCAAACTCAACATCCCTGACAGGCGGAAACCCCGGAATCTCATCTGGGAACACATCAATGAACTCCGCCACGATCGGAATGTCCTCGGCTCTCACTTCCTTCTCTTCTGATACATCCACGGCATAAATAAGGTAGCCCTTGTGGCCTCGTTCCAATAATCGCGACATCTTAACCGCTGAGATTACTGGAATCTTTGGACGAGAGCCGTCCCCATAAAAAGTCCACTGGAACCCCTGATCAGATAGAAAATGAACAATCCTCTGCTGGCAATCTACCACAGCTCGGTATCTGCTCAACACATCAATGCCGATAATGCAGTCAAAATCTGTCATCTCTAACTGAATCAAATCGGCCCTCAGATCGTTGCCCTCAAAATAAATGAGGCAATCAGATAACAATCGGTCAGCAATCACATGCTTCCCCGTGGGTGTCGAGACCATGAGAGGCGTGGGTAACAGAGACGAGCACAAGCGGTGTCTCTCCACAAAAGCAGTAGATACAAAAGAATGGGAAGCACCTGTATCTATCAATATAAGTGCAGGGTACGTAAATAAATGGCACGTACCAGCAATGACCTCCTCTAGGGCTGCCTCAGCCTGCTCCCTAGTCAGTGCATACACCTGACCCTGCGGCGGTCCTGCCGTCTGACCTCCCTGCGGTCGAGGTGCGAACTGCTGTCTCTGTGGTGCCCTCCCAGCATCAAACCTTGGCCTATTCGGCCCAGAGTCTGCCTGTCTCTGTGGTGCTCTCCGATCGGGGCAACCTCGAGCCAAGTGGCCCACCTTGCCACAAACATAGCAACCCTGGCAGTCACGTGACGAGTGCCATCCTCCACAGTTGTTACATCGATTTCCCCCTGCCTTGCTCCCCTGTGTGGGTCCCCGATTGATTTGTTTCTGACCCTGAGACTTCTTCCCACTAAATCTGGAAGATGATGAGGCCCCACGAGCCTTGAACTGATCTCCTCGTGGCCTCAGACTATCAGCAACAGGCCTCTGTGGTGGTACGAAAGGGGGTACAACATCCTTGTACTCGCCCACTGCAATCTATGCCAACTCTGCCCGTGTCAGGGCGTCATCAAAAGAGCTGGGGTTGTTGGAGACAACCCTAACAAACAGCTCTGGCCTCAGACCCTTCAGAAAATTCGTCATCTTGGCATGACTGCTGACAACAATATGAGGTACATACCTCAGCAGTGAGGAATACTGCATAGCCTAATCTGATACTGACAGGCTGCCTTGCTTCAAACTATTGAACTCATCTTCCTTCAATTGTCTGGCAGCCGCAGAAAAGTACCGGTTAAGGAACCGGGTCCTGAATACAGTCCAATCCACCGTCATACCCTGAGCCCTCAACTCCATGACTGTTGTCTTCCACCACATGGAAGACTTCTTCGCTAACTGGAACTCTGCCAACCTCAGCCAGGCAGTCTGTGCACAGGGTGCCGATACGAATATCTGTTCCAGTCTCTCAAGCCATTCCTCGGCTGCTTCCCCAGTCTCTGTCCCTTCAAATAGCGGTGGATGATAGCTCAAGAACTGGGTCAGACTTATCTCCCCTGGTAGCAATATCTGTGCTACAGGCTCCAAGCGTACAGCAGGTGGCGGTAATGGATTTGTCTGAGCAATACTAGCGTTCATACTGCCCATATCCCCTACCTCTTCATTGAGGTTCTCCGGGTTAATAGCCGCCATGCTGCAACACAAGAGTTAACAACAATACTGTGAGGGCCCAATCCTAATCATGTGATTAATGATCACACAATGATAATTATAGTGTAAACAGCGGAAGATTTGTTTAATATATATGACCATGTGGCCCTAAAAATTTCGGCATGACCTCATCGCACGAGGAACATACCACCAACACAAATCAACATATACTGAAAATATATATCATCAGTTCATATCCATCATACACCAGTTAAACTGCTAAACAGATATCCACATTGGGTAAAATAAACTAAAATACATGAACTCCTCACGCACCACAGTGTTAAACCCTTGGTAAACATATACATATAATACTGGGATAAACAAAAGAATAAACCTCTCAAGTGTGGCTTCCACCAGACATGCTTCTCTGGGTCCTAGCCACCTGTATAACCTGCCATTGTCCACACACAAAGACAACAACAGCCCCCCCTTGGGGGTGAGCAAAAGCCCAATATGGAACTATCATGGAATATACAACATGTATCTATAAAATGTGATATATGATGCAATGCAATGCAATGCATGCCATGTCATGTCGGTATCATATCGTACACCCATCCACTAGGTATATCTGAATCAATAAACGAAAGTCCAACCATATCAGAATAGCTCGAGCCTGTCAAGCCTATAGGGTATCCAGACGGATGGACGTCGGCAAAGCGCCACCAACCCCAGGTCCTGACATCACATAATCATATAGGGATATCCAGACGGATGACATCAGCAAGGTGCCACCAATCCCCTGTCTCAACAAATCATATCAATCAAAGGGGACCACGATTCCCTATGCATATCGGGCCATGTAATGCCAACATAGTATCGCAGTACCAATCCCCAATGTTCGATATCAGAATCCAAGAAATATCAGGGTATTCAAGGATATAGCTCAACGTGTATGTCATGCATCAATGTATGTATAAAAATGATGTGTATTAACAAAATATTTATTTTCATACACCGATGTTCCAATCATGCATGCTATGACTGCCACATAATTTAAATAAAATCACGTAGCCACATAATGTCACGTAATTCACAGACTTCAACAACAAATCATATATCAAATGATACAGATACCTGTCGTATGTTACCCGATCGCAACATACCTTTCTTTCTCTTGCCTACTCTCGATGTCCTTGGTTACTTACGTGGAATTCTGATGCAACAAGACAATCTACACAATTTCATATAATATAGTTAATAATTACGTCTTCACTACTAAATTCCAAGCCCTCAATATATTAGCATCATTAGATTGCTAAAATGGGGTAATTAAAATCATTTACTGTATCCTTTTTCTTTTTGGTCTTTTCCAAATAGAGCAATTAGAGGTATCCAATGTTCATTCATTTTGAACACTTTATTTTGATCAAGTCATTATGAAAACGTTTAATTATCATGACTAACTAAATTTATTTTGCTAATTGATTCACATGACCAAACTTAACACATGATTTCTCACATGCTATGAGAATCTATTTAATTTATTATCATTTCCTTCCATGTTTCCTAAAGGTACTAACCCAATTCATCAATTTTACTTAAAAGAACTCACTTATAGCCACTCATTTTTCCAATTATGAAGGATCCATGACTCTCTTCTCCCACCCAATTTCACAAATAGGTAAGGTTCATTTAACTTCATATCTACAGGATCCATGAATATCTATAAACCTTTCATTTAAATCACTCCCATCAAAAAAATAAAATCCAACGTTCATATCATAAAACTTGTAAAAACATTGAGTGATAGCACTTTGAACATCCCGAATAAAGTATTAAAATCTGCGTTTCATATGCAGGAACATATTTCTCATCAAAAAGCTCAACCAGAATATGTAAAAATAGGGAAACTTACAGTATTTGATGGCTATTAGCATCAACAACACAAGTCTCAGACTACTTTAAAGTTTAGTCAAAGTTTCAAACCTTCGGCTCTTGAAACAAAAAAAATAAAAGAGATGACTCTCCCTTTTTTCGTCTCTCTCGACTTCAGTGTATGAGTAGGTGTTTTGTGTGTGTAAATACAACAATGATAAGGATCAATGAATATATACAAAGAAACACACGGCAAAGTGAAACTAAAAACTATTGGACTTTTTATTCGGTCCAATGATTTTTATTACTTTTATTTTTTAGTTTTTTTTAAAAAAAAAATTCAACCACTTCACATAGATTTATATATTTTAAAATCTATTTGGTATTTTCTAAATTTTATGATTCTGATTTCGTTTATGATTACTTGACAAGTGAATTTACAACTTGTAATTTCCTTATTAACATTAATCCAGTCATGAGACATTTCATTAATAAATTCATCACATAATTGTTGAAAAGCTAAACATGATTTCCGATAATACGGTACGAGGGCCTTACAAATACCAAAAGCAGTTCATAATATAAGCCGTTAGATAACAAGAGTATCTTATTCAAAAGCATGTTAGTATATCACTTATACACAATATGCATCACATGCATAACATGCCCAACAATGAATACCTAGCCAACTTGTCTCTAAAGGCTACCCTTCACTCTTCCCTGGTTATCTAACCACTGCTCTGATACCACTAAATGTGAGACCCCGTTATTAATCAAGATATTTAGGTGCGATAAGAGAACTAATCATTCATGTGCATATATCAGAGTAATAGTGTCGTGTTGATTAACCTGAGCTTAAGAGATTACAGTACCAAACGTTTAAAAGGAATTACACATATTCCTAACAAAAGGTACTACACTATAGTCTTACTCTACTTCGTGTAGAAGCTATACCAAAAATTTCTCTAACATGCTAATCCTGTAGCACTCCTTATAGCTCAGCATTTCAACCCCGACCCTGGTTCTCATCATCAAAAGCACCTACAAAGACAACCCTCAACACATGAGCATACCGTGATTCATATTCAACATAATATGAAAGTAAAGAGTAAATGCACAATCATAAATACAAAGCACTTCCTGTATTTCCAGCATTTATAACGCCCATTGGTTGTCCCTGTACCATAACTCATAATAAAACACATTATATGAAATTATGGATCCTTTAATAATGTCATGACATATCACCTCTTTCTTTACATAGCTTTTGAGTCATATATCAACAGTTATGTTAATGCTTCATGCTTCCACAACTCATAATGAGCGGTACAATCATCCCCGCTTCATTACTACATAAACTCATAATGAGCGGTACAATCTTCCCCGCTTCATTACTACAGAATCTCATAATGAGCGGTACAATCCTCCCCGCTTCATTACTACAGAACCTCATAATGAGCGGTACAATCCTCCCCGCTTCATTACTACAGAACAAGCATAAGCATTAAACATACACTGTGATCTCTCTTGACTCGTGGAATACACCTCTTTATTCCACATCACAATATGCAACAACAATGCATAATATGCAACAACAATGCATAATAACATGTATCATACTCTTAATGCATCACATTGCATTCATCATGTGTCAAAAAGACAAACATAAAGTACATGTTACCGTTGGGATGCCCGTACGTCGCTTACGTACCTTTCCAAAATGTAGTGTGTTGTGGGACTCTATCCCCTGCGTTGTGTAGCTGTCTGTGAAGGCACTACACCAGTGTACAACACAATATTAGATGTCTCATTACAATCCAATATCAAATTTAAACAAATTCCACATTTAAAAAAAAAAGGCACTACCGATCGATCGGCCCTCATCACCGATCGATCGGTGAACTGTTAGAATTTATTAAAAAAAGCTACGGCTTTTGCCGATCGATCGGTGTTCTTCACCGATCGATCGGTCGCTCTGTTTCAGCCCAGATTTCCAGAATTCTCTAACACCGATATTTATGCCTCTTAATCTAACATGTAAGACATACAACATGCCAAACCCAACATGCTAGCAGTTACAATACACTACCCTGAGTGTATTCATACCAAATTTATACCCTAAATATAAATCCACATGCATAAACGTCGTCCATTTACACAAGTACTCGATCAACTTTTCCGGAAACAGAACAACATATTCATTTCCAGATTTCTTGAGCACCTCATTTCATGCTATTAAAACTACAACATATTTCATAAAACATGCTCAAACAAAAACGTACTGGGCTTTACAAAACTACCATGCATGTACTCAAATCGAAGGTTCACCAAAAACCCATCTAACATGCATGATATCACCTCCTCAATATCACTCTCATCCCATATTTTCCAGAAAAACAGGGCACACACTTACCCAGATTTCCGAACACTATACTTTACATGTTTAAATCCTTCACATAAAACATGTAACATGCTCAAGGAAAAATATTGAGAGCTACATAATAACACCATGTAAGAATTTAAATCGAAGGTTTTAAGAAACCTAAGCTAACATGCCATTTTTACACTACTCAAAAGCAAGGACTTAAACAAGTTTAAATCAAAAATAGGGCATGGTTTCTCACCCTACTTTGCTCCAATTTTTGAGAGGCTTCCAAGGAATGAAAATGGCAAGGCTCCTCAAGATTATGCTTAGCAGATGCTGGAGTTTGTTTGGGAGAGAAGGGTCGAGATTTGGGAAGGAGGAAGGGTGAAATGATTGTGCCAAGTGGGGTGGATAGTCAGCTTAGGCACAGTTGATTGGTATGGGTTGGGGGGTGGTTGGGTGTTGGGTAGTATGATGTGTTATGTTTTGGTCCCGGTATTTAGCACGATATATTAAAATATCCTCACATGATATTTATAGTATTTTCTCAATAAAATACTTCAATTCCCATTTAAACATGCTTCACCAAAACAAATAACACACACCCTAAATAAACATGCCACAACCCCAAAATCCCAACATATATCACATGCACCCTGAAATGTATCTCCTCAATAATATTAATTCAATCCCATGAATTAACACCCAAATCATCATAATTTAATTAATGATTAAAATCACATAATCATTTCGGGGATATCACAAGAGACTTGCCATGTACATTTGCCATGAATTTGAAGGGAGTTACATTTGAATTTGAGTTGAATTTGAAGGTTTAATTATATATCTAAAATCAGATTTTGAACACATACTTACACTATAAACACCTACAAATCTCTACATGTTCTTTGGACTCTTTTGAGGGTTTGGTTTAGAGTTACACTTGCAAAGATCTTTGTACACACTAAGAGGAAGTGGTTTACTTGGTAAGGAGAATACCCTTTCATTCCTTTATCATGGTATTTAGAAGTTCTTTGGTTATGCTTGAATTTTGAAGCATGAGAACATGTGATGGTTATTTGTTGCTTAAAGTGTATATGAAGCTAAGACACAAGGTGTAAAAGTATGTAAACATGTTTGTTTGATGTTAGAGATTTTATGAAATAAGTTGTAATGGTGGGAAGTGAGGTGTAGGAGAAACACCAAGAAAAGAAGTAGAAAATCGCCATGGTTTTTCAGAAAACAGAGGAGGCGATCGATCGCTACGTTTGAGGCAATCGATCGCCTATGGCTAAACATGAGAATGGCGGTGCTTGAGCGATCGATCGCTTCAAGTAGGCAATCGATCGCCTTAAGGCAGAATGTTTTACAAAGGGGTAAGCAACCGATCGCGTGAAAATAGGAGATCGATCGCCTATGACCAAATCTTTAAGCGGTCGATCGCGTTAAATCATGAGATCGATCGCCAGGGTCCAGATTTGAAAAATGTTATATTTTTGTAGAATTTGATTTTAATGCCTATGATACCATGATATATTGTTGGTATTGTTGTAGCATCATCACAGGGGACGGGACAACGAGGCAGTTAGACAGTGACGCCTAATTTATATCGTTTGTGTCGCAGAACAGGTACGTTTTGGCGTACGAGTATATGATATGGTTTTGATGATGATGTGAGTATGTTATCATATGATTAGTGGTATCATATGCATGTGCATTCATGATATTACATTGTTGAGATGGATGCCACGATAGATGTGTAGTATATGCTTTGGCTGAGATCGGTGCCACGATAGATATGTCAGTGTTGGGTATATGATTTAGCTGTGATTGTTGCCACGATAGATATACTACATATGCTTTGGCATGAGATATATACGCCGGTTGGGTATATACTCTGGCTGTTATAACATATGAGAACGGTACTATGATATGGGCTGCTAATATGAAGATGTGAGGAGGTTCCACTGACATATTGAGCTGAGATAGGCATATCATATTTGTCTGGTTATAACAGTATGAGGAGTGAGACATGTCATGACATATTTGCATTTGATGATGCATGATACAGGACAATCACATTGTTGTTTATCGTGCTTTATCGTTTATGTTTTTATTGATATCGCACTGGGATGGTTTTTGTATCTATACTCATGTTGTGTGATTGTTTCTGTAGGGACACATAGACGTGGGAGGACGGGATTGTGAGTCTATTCCGCTGCGAGCTGAACCACTTCTTAAGAGTTTTTGGTCTAGGTTGTTATGATGTATATATGATGTGTAGTTAAGACATGGTTTTAGTCAACTTGTAATAACCTACATAACTAAACTCTTAATCAGTGTATGTTTTACTTAATTCTTACTCACATATGTATAATGAACTGATAAATAATGGATTAAGTAACGAGGACCCCACAATTGTAATGTCTGGAATAAGTAATAATCGTTCATTGGATTTAATTATGATGTTTATATGATATGTCGGGATTTAATTCTTGAGTATCGGATTTTGGAACGTATTTGGGATAAATGATTCCGGGATTGAATTTATATTGTTAATTAAATTCAAGTAGATTCAAAAATTCTTGGGAATTGTCGTTGGACCCGTATTTGAAATAAATCAAGTGGGATTGAAATTGTACAAATTTTAATTATTAATGATTCTTGCAAATATTAAGGGCCCATTATTTCGATAATTAAGGGTCCTTATTTTGAGTTTGGATTAATTGAGTTAATTAGTTATTGGAGGATATGAAATTGATTGGAGTAGACTTAAAAGGTTAGGGTTAAGAGTCAAACACACACAAAACTCCTCCACACACACTAAATTAATCGGCCCTCTCTTCTCCACCCCACTTACACGCCGCCTCACTCTCCCGACTCCCTCTTGCTCGGCTGGAACGATTTTCCCACCATGTTCAAGCACCATTTTTGTTCAAGATTTTGTGGGTAAGATGCTATACACTACCTTGGTCATTATTCCTTCTCGCTCTTCGATTTTTATGGATTTTTCATCCACTTTGAATCGATTTAGGAAAGGGAATGTTGCTAAATTTTGGCTCGAAATGTGTACTTGGTTTTGAATCGAAAATTCTGCTCGATTTCCTTCTTGTTAGACTCGACTTTGCTGTTGTACCAAGGTCCGATTTTTCTGCTGCCACATGGTTCGAAAATCTGCTGGTTTTAGTTTGGCAATCTTGCTGCAATATGGTTCAATGTTCTGTATATATAGTTTGAAAACCTACAGCATTTTGGTTCGAAAACTTGCTGCCCTTATGCTCGAAAATCTGCTGATATGTGGCCAAAATTCTATTGTTTTGTGTACGCATTTGTGTTCCTTTTGATTAGATTTTGTCGATGTGTGTGACTCAATTTCTCTATCATATGGGTTCATTTAATCGCCTCTTGTTGGTCAAATTGTTGCTGCTGATTTCTGTGATTATGCCAAGAGAGTTTTATGTTGTGTTTAGTAGATTAATTCCTTGATGGGTTTTGGTTGGAGCAAAAGGTTAACTTTGATTGATGAACTTCTACATTTTGGGATGTGTGCTAGTTGGATTTGGACCATTGTTTGAGATGGGAGTGAAAGAAATGGTGGTGTGCATGAGTAGTGTGTGTTGCATGTGTCAGTGTGTATTAGCGTGTGTTTACATGCTGAAACATGCATAAGGGTGCGTGTGTGAGCTGTTGTGTGTGCCTGTATATATGTCCCGGTGTATGCCAATGAGTGCTTATGTCGAAATGGTGTAGTGGCGAGCCTAACTATGGTGGTTAGGCTAGACTGATTCGTGTAGGCCCTTGTATTGTATATGAGTTAATAACTTTAAGCATGAGTAATATATCTTAACTGCATGTGGAATGTTGAGTAAATCATACGAACGAAATGTATAATGGTATGGGAAAGTTGAGTAGACCTTAAAGGACGCAAGACTTGACTATGTAATTAAGCTCATATTATTAATTGTAAATTGAGGATATTGTATTAAGTTGAGAAGTATTTAAATGATATCATTTGTATTGTAAATAAAGTGATGAAATTGAAAGTACATGAATGATATCGAATGAGTTGTAAATGAGCTAATATTGAGTGATGATTTGTAAGGCCCCAACACTTAAACTCGTCATTTGTTCATTTATGACGTCGTATGTGAATAAATTTTTCATTTTCTTTTCATTCTTTAAAAAGAATCATTACATGTTTCACATGGCATAACCAATGTTCAACAATATATGAACATCTCGACCAACAAACAGACTCAGGGGTTTCACCCAATACCATCCCCACTACACCACTTTTACATTGTGGGTTTTTATAAAAATTTGGGCAGAGTCTCCCCACAAACTGAGCTATCCGGAAATAAAAACATATCACACAACATAACTCCCGACCAGGGACAACGCAATACTAAACAGAAAACAGAAATACAAGTAAATTCCCAGCCAGGGAAGACACCACACTAATAAGACAACAAAAGTGGGTTTCAACACCCTTATACAGTCCATATACAGATACAAGTGCTCACAGAAGAGCAACGAATAACGGATACACATCCGGATGCATAATTAGTATAAATACCAACCGCTCAACCTCGTATATCGGCTCAATCTCATACTATGCTTCTGGAAGCATCATCCAACAAGGTTCGAGCCTAGTACTCCAAAGCAGCATCGTACCTGTTGTACCTGTTTCAACAGAAACAGCCCCCACACAGGGTGAGCACACTCCAACTCAATATTCGATCACAAATCAACATATGAAATCATAATGCAACAATTTAGATTATTCAAACTCATAAAATGTACTCCCTTTACAATTCCGAATCTGTATAGCTTCCACACACTGTTCCTGTTTCAAACTCACGGACTTTCATAATGTCAAGTTCAGTATTATCATTGAAAATATGATATCCAACAACACTATGAATTCAATACAACAACAATGCATCATTTATGCTCAACATAAATAATTCAACATCAATGTAAACCTGGTTATCCCACTATCTCATTCTCGACACTTTCTCATAATGCTCATGCCCAAGGCATCAATACTCAACTAGTATAATTGGATCACGTACCACTACGTGTCCCCCATAACTCGTATATGAGACTCAATTGTTAAAGTCAAACACTTTCCTGAAACATCATATTCAAAATTGCATGTATACATGAATGTATAGATACTAGATATACCTGCTCGTACGTCACCACGTACCTTATAGTAGACAACATGAACAAGCTATCATCAACGTCCGAAGCCTCCTGTAGAGTCTATATCGAATATCAATTCAATATTAGCTCATAATCCGAGCAATGAACATCCATCAAATAGTTCTTACTTTCATTTCCATATCACAAATCAATAACTCAATATTATGAATCAAATCATAATCAATACTTTGGATGCACACATCCTCACATTAATCATGATATATCATTGGTAATGCAACACCCCATCATCTCCCACCATCCGCTACATCACACACATGATGCGGGATACACACACCCATACGTGCAAGATCACGCCCAACTCACATAGCAGTGCACTAGACACACAAGTTCAACATAGGGAAAGGAAGTGCAAGGGTGTATGCATCTAACTAAAACAATCCAATTAAGCCAATAACATGTTCCACAATTATTCAAACCCACACCGAGGTGGTTCAAACCAAGACATGAAAAAAAGGTCCATGTAGATAAGAGATTCTACCCCTTTAATCCAATTCCCTTAATCCCAACATAAAGTCATGTATTGATTAAATTCAACTTTAACAATTTAAAGATGCATTGCATTCCAAAATTCTTGATTTAGTACTAATAAGATTTGAAACTCAATAAAGTGACATAAGTCATTAATACATGCCATGTTATCCACTTGAGCATAAATATCACCATAACTCTATTCCATGTCAACACATACTAGCATGAATCTAGTCTTCACCTTTTAACAACAATGACACTAAATCACGACATTTAATCACCAATTCATTTTCAACAATTATCCGTTCAATAATGTGAGTTATGATTAAATCCCTACAATTAATAACATTTTCATGCTATCCAATTCCCAATTGTTCATACTCAATTTATCGTCACATAACCGCCTTAACCCATTACACTAATTTAAGTTAACTTTTTACATTAACAAAACATCATCCAACCACAAGGCACAACATATATAGAAGTCTTGTACCTATACCAATACATGTTGGAACACACATTTTCTTGTATAAACTTCACCTACACACACTAATACATGCTGGATACAAACACACACACAGAACACACACGAACACACACTAATCTGCACACAGAACACACACACGCACACACACTGCTGCACACACGAACACACACACTAGCAACACTTCCAAAATGCTAGCAAAAATCGAACCAAAGTTCATCAAAAATTCGTGGGATTTCGGGGGATTAACGACTAAGGGACGACGAGGATTACCCACAAAAAATCGGAAGAAAATCGTTCCAAAATTGGACGAATTCGCGATTTTTATCCGCCCACTTCCTTGCAAGATCCGAACGAAATACGCGACGAAACTTCAAGATCTTGGTATGGAAAGATGCGCCTGGAAGAGACGAAGACGGCGGCGGTTCGGACGCGCCGGAAAGAGTTCGGACGGCGGCGGCGCGCGCGATTTACCGGAGGTGGTCAGGTATCGCGCGGGAGGCAGAAAAGAAAAGAGGGATCAGGTTTGTGTGCGTGAGTTTACACCTTTTACTGTGTGTCCGAAAATGCCCAACATGACATATTTATTTTATTTTGTATCCTAACCCGGTTTTGTACATCGAAGTGTCGCCGGTGCACTGACATATTATTTAGAGACAACGATTGAGATTTATACACACCCCAAAAACCCAAAACTTAAATTCTTCATTTTAATTAACTTATCTCTAAAATATTATCGGAGTATATTTTACAATCTCAAAATATTTTATGATTCGATTAACTCGCCAGTTGAACTTCACTTGGTCAATTCCACTTCTAATTAATTATAAAATTAATTATCACTAAAATCCAAATCATATTTAGTCCAACAAATGATTAATAATAATCTGGACATCACAATTCTCCCCAACATATAAAATTTTGTCCTCGAAATTTCAACGCATGCTTACCATAAAAACCAACTGTAAAATTTACGTACCGTATATAGCTCAAGATAGTGACTTTACCATCCGTAGGATGACAGTCATCGGAATCATCGTGGCTCACACATGTGCCCCATTGCACCAACGATCGCAAGAAGTGTTTAACCGTCAAGCTTCTTTGTCATATCTCACTACCTGTGTACTTTCATCGACACAATTCCATTGCACAATCTTATTTCCCGTCATATACTTTTATCACAGTACCCATCATATAATCTCGTTAAATCACGCAATCTATACTTTCATGTATGTTCAAGAATATATGACAATACATCAACATTTATCTTAATTAACTTCATACATGTGTCGTTGCAAATGTATACAACTTATCCCCACAACATCACCATCATCCGTATGAAGTAACGGTACTCTTGAGCCTTTACGCATCAATCTTTCATATATCATCTCCTGGCTATTATCTGGTGCAAGGTAATGACTAGAAAACCCATTAGTCATTCTCACATACGTATATACACATTATACACACCAATAGCCACAGACCATCAGTATCAAATCATGATAAATGGCTTAACACCAATATTTTCATGTCACGATTATACTCATCTAACACAAGGCATCAACATCAATATCGAATAGTTCGTGACATACCTTTGTAGATGGAATCATCTACAATACACAATGGCATCATAATATCATGTTAATCACAGTACTCACATACTCTTAAGTATCAACCTTTCCACATTACTTCACCCAACTATTATCTGTCATAGGACAAGTACAAAATAATCTCGTTAGTATTTCTCAAATACTAGTAACATAACACGTACCTTGTCATTTACGCATTTCGATATTCATAATGTTTCTGTCATCAAACATTAATTCCCTGCATCAGAAGTTTCTCGCAGTTCTATACACAACATGCTACTGCACACTATCACATAGGGTGATTGAAATTTAACACAAGAATCAATTGCATGCTTCAATGACGCAATTTATATCAATCTTTAACTCATCCTCAAAACATAATAATTCATTAATCATGAATATTCACAATGAACACAGGTCCATACACGACATTCGTAGTAATCACGCGTCATCCCGTGACATACTCATTAAACTCATGTCTATCTGATGGTATTCTATTGAACATAATAGGTGATTAATCAATTATTAATCCTACCACATACAAAACTAGTATGCTTTCACAACAATAATTATCATCACAAAGTGATTAACATCTATTTTCAATATCTCATCACTACACACCGTAGATATGAGAGTGCTATCACAAAGGTTACACCCCTTCTTGCCTCATTACCGCAACAACATATGAATATGACACATCTAGGTTCCATTTCAATTCCATTATCAGCTTTTCTACATGTACATGATTTCAACATCAATATAATCAACAAAATAGCTCGAACCAACATATATCAATATGTTCAACCAACTGAAATGGTTTACCTCGATACTTCATCCTCCTGGATCGATCCAATCTCCTATTGGACCTAAATCACGTATACCCAATGAGCAAAACATAGCTGTACATAGCACAATTTCTATTGCCATCTGCAATCAAAGCATCATCAATACTCATTGCTAACACAGTTGCGGTACAACAGCATTCATCGCTAATCACAATAGCGGTACTAAAAATATTCATTGCTAACACAATAGTAATGCATCAATCTTCATCGCCCTACGGCGGTACATAACACTCATCGCCACTACTGGCATACATATAATATCCATAATCACAATGAATATACATTCTTAAAACAACAAGATGTAATAACACTTACTGTACACAGTTGATCCACACTTGATCCTTTATATTGTCCCTGCTCTCAACATAAATACTCCACAAAATATGATTTCATATCAATACACAAATTGATATACTCACCATCCACAGAATAGCGGAATGAGACGTCGATATATATACAATCGGTGGCAAGAACCATCGCCATCGAATCAGCGGAATGCACCATCGCTAAACACATGTCTGGCGGCATGATCCATCGCCAATGATATAGCGGAAAGAGGCATCTCTATACATGTACCCGGCGGCATAAACCATCGCCATTCAATTTAGCGGAATGAGACATCGCTATCAATATACCTGGCGGCATGAACCATCGCCAACCAATATAGCGGAATGAGACATCGCTATCAATACACTTGGCGGCATGAACCATCACCAACCAATATAGCGGAATGAGACATCGCTATCAATACACTTGGCGGCATGAACCATCGCCAACCAATATAGCGGAATGAGACATCGCTATCAATACACGTGGCGGCATGAACCATCGCCAACCAATATAGCGGAATGAGACATCGCTATCAATACACGTGGCGGCATGAACCATCGCCAACCAATATAGCGGAATGAGACATCGCTATCAATATCGATAATGTGGTTGTTCCGGTCTTGTTATAGCAGCGGAATTTTAGGACCCCTCGCTTCGACATATAGCGGCATCATATGATATCCCTCGCTTCGACAATGACAGCGGCATGTTACCTCACTTAGACATGACAGCGGCAAATATCATACTACCATCGCTTCATATGACAGCGGCAAGTACCTCCCTCGCTCGAATATAACAACTACCGGAACTTCCACTAGCTCCCTGTACCTGCATCCAGGTTAATACAACAGTTCACAATATAATGATCGATATCACATTCCAGTTATAACCACAATATTCCACATTAATCACTAGAATTGTGACTGTTCCGGTCCCAATACAACAGCGGAATTTTAGGACCCCTCGCTTCGACAATGACAGCGGCATGTTACCTCGCTTAGACATGACAGCGGCAAGTACCTCCCTCGCTCGGAGATAAAGGCTACCGGAACATTCATCAATTCTACCACAATAATCAAATACCACAATTGGTTCCATTATCACAATATATCACTATCATTTCACATATATCATCACATGTAAGGATCCACTATCCACGATATACATAATCAAAGGTGTAACACGTTTTACCGTCCGAAGCCCGTACGTCTCACATTTCCTGATTTTCCTACAAAATCAGATCCCTTAACACATAATACATTAAGTGCTAGACATCACCATTAATGTCATTCCATCGCATTCTACACGATTCTTGCTATTACAATGATTAGCAACACCACTTTTCATATCATAAAAGCACATAAACAACTAGTTGTGTCATACAACATTAATGCCATCATGCATAAATATGTGCTATCAATAACTTCCTAGGCCCTTAACAGTCCCCAAGAGCAACCACTGCTCTGATACCACTAATGTAAGGCCCCAACACTTAAACTCGTCATTTGTTCATTTATGACGTCGTATGTGAATAAATTTTTCATTTTCTTTTCATTCTTTAAAAAGAATCATTACATGTTTCCCATGGCATAACCAATGTTCAACAATATATGAACATCTCGACCAACAAACAGACCTAGGGGTTTCACCCAATACCATCCCCACTACACCACTTTTACATTGTGGGTTTTTATAAAAATTTGGGCAGAGTCTCCCCACAAACTGAGCTATCCGGAAATAAAAACATATCACACAACATAACTCCCGACCAGGGACAACGCAATACTAAACAGAAAATAGAAATACAAGTAAATTCCTAGCCAGGGAAGACACTACACTAATAAGACAACAAAAGTGGGTTTCAACACCCTTATACAGTCCATATACAGATACAAGTGCTCACAGAAGAGCAACGAATAACGGATACACATCCGGATGCATAATTAGTATAAATACCAACCGCTCAACCTCGTATATCGGCTCAATCTCATACTATGCTTCTGGAAGCATCATCCAACAAGGTTCGAGCCTAGTACTCCAAAGCAGCATCGTACCTGTTGTACCTGTTTCAACAGAAACAGCCCCCACACAGGGTGAGCACACTCCAACTCAATATTCGATCACAAATCAACATATGAAATCATAATGCAACAATTTAGATTATTCAAACTCATAAAATGTACTCCCTTTACAATTCCGAATCTGTATAGCTTCCACACACTGTTCCTGTTTCAAACTCACGGACTTTCATAATGTCAAGTTCAGTATCATCATTGAAAATATGATATCCAACAACACTATGAATTCAATACAACAACAATGCATCATTTATGCTCAACATAAATAATTCAACATCAATGTAAACCTGGTTATCCCACTATCTCATTCTCGACACTTTCTCATAATGCTCATGCCCAAGGCATCAATACTCAACTAGTATAATTGGATCACGTACCACTACGTGTCCCACATAACCGTATATGAGACTCAATTGTTAAAGTCAAACACTTTCCTGAAACATCATATTCAAAATTGCATGTATACATGAATGTATAGATACTAGATATACCTGCTCCTACGTCACCACGTACCTTATAGTAGACAACATGAACAAGCTATCATCAACGTCCGAAGCCTCCTGTAGGGTCTATATCGAATATCAATTCAATATTAGCTCATAATCCGAGCAATGAACATCCATCAAATAGTTCTTACTTTCATTTCCATATCACAAATCAATAACTCAATATTATGAATCAAATCATAATCAATACTTTGGTGCACACATCCTCACATTAATCATGATATATCATTGGCAATGCAACACCCCATCATCTCCCACCATCCGCTACATCACACACATGATGCGGGATACACACACCCATACGTGCAAGATCACGCCCAACTCACATAGCAGTTCACTAGACACACAAGTTCAACAGAGGGAAAGGAAGTGCAAGGGTGTATGCATCTAACTAAAACAATCCAATTAAGCCAATAACATGTTCCACAATTATTCAAACCCACACCGAGGTGGTTCAAACCAAGACATGAAAAAAAGGTCCATGTAGATAAGAGATTCTACCCCTTTAATCCAATTCCCTTAATCCCAACATAAAGTCATGTATTGATTAAATTCAACTTTCACAATTTAAAGATGCATTGCATTCCAAAATTCTTGATTTAGTACTAATAAGATTTGAAACTCAATAAAGTGACATAAATCATTAATGTTATCCATTATTTATGCATTAACAGGTACGACATGTACTACGGCGTTTTGGGATGGTAAGCTCGAACTCGTTGAACGATGATGCTTCCCGGAGTGTAGTTTGTGTATGGGTTGAAGACATACATTATTTATGCATTTAATTGGTATTCATTTATTTATTGCTCGTATGTGGGCATCTGGATGCATGTATATGGTTTGTATAAGGGTGTTGAAGCCCACTTTTGTTGTCTTCTTAGTATGGCGTTTTCCCTGGCTGGGAACTTACTTAGGGTTTTAGTTTCTTTTAAGTATTGTGTTTTCCCTGGCTGGGAGTTATTTTGTGTTGTGCTTCATTTTCGGATAGCTCAATTTACGGGGAGACTCTGCCCAAATTTTTATAAAAACCCACAATGAAAAAGTGGTGCAATGGTGAATGATAATGGGTGAACCTTGAGTCTTATTGCTGGTAAAAGTGATCATTTCATGTTGAGTATTAGTTATGTCATGGAGATTATGTGAAGCATGTAATGATTCCTTTAAAGAATGAATTTTTTTTATACTCATACGACGTCATAAATGCTTAAATGTCGTCTTTAAGAGTTGGGGCCTTACAACGAGCTATCAAACAAGAACGAAGACGCATGTAATGACGTCTGATTACAAGCAAGAATTGAAGTCCGAATTTCAAATCCGCGTCCAGACTTCTATAAATGGCGAGGCATTGAGGAAGCTAAGGACATCGAAAATTCTCCATAGTTTTCTAACAAATAAATATTATAGTCTCAAAGCTGTAATCTTATCAACTTTCATAGCTTGGTAATAATTTCTTTCTTTCTTTGTAATATTTATGTTTTGTAATTCAGTTTGTATATGTGTTTCGAGTTCAGCCTCAAATAAGAAAGGCTAAGCAAGTTAGTCTCCTCTCAGGAGGAGATATGTTAATGTAATAAATATTAAGTATTTTTAGAATAAAGCGAAGGCTTTTGCCCACCTATCTCCCAGATTTCTTTAAATATTTTTTATATCTGGTTGTACCTTACGCCCTAAGATAGGAAACGAATTAGGGATGTGATGTGCGATTTCTGAAGGAGTCGGATAACTTGTAGACTAACTTCACCCGAGGGGTTTGAAGTTGGATGGTGATGAGCCATTCGTAAAACAGTTTAGGGCAGTCATTTTCCGAATGATGGCTTTGCAACTCATCTCACTCGGTGCCGTTACGGTCAAACTGATATATATCAGTTTGATAAAATTTATTGCAATACGGAAGCATTATGAACCTGTTATTTATTTTAACATATTCTTCGAATAAGGGTTTTGAAATGTGTCTAGAAGGATTAAAAGATGAACTGTGAGTCCTTTGCAAAAGTATGCTCTTAAGTTCTTCTCAAGATGACAGAAACTGGAGGATCTCATGTTCATAAAATGCTACAGTTTAAAAATAATAGGATATAAAAGATAATAAAAAGTATACAGAGGTATCTTTGATATGAAAACAAATTTAAAGGGATGAGAATACAATTAAATTAAAAGTTGGTTGGATCAAGTGGATCATTTGGATCACATTGATCATATGAGATTATTGATATCATTTCAACCAATAATATACCTAAATAAATTAATGTTTTCTTGTTAGACTATGATGAATTATTGTTTATCCAAAGATAATGACCTAAAAGTTTCGATTCTTATTTAATTCGCGTTTTCTGTCGGCATCAGAATAATTGTCTTTTCTTTACCCACTCATACATCAACTTGATAATATAAAAAAGAACAATAAAGAATCGTATCATGTGCATAAAGTAAAGCCAAATCCTCCATAGTCACTCAACTAACTTAATAATAATATAAAAATAATAATAAATTATCGTATAATTTGCATAAAGTAATGCCAAATAAGCACAAAATGGATAAATATTATTATGCTTATCCATAGTGGCTAAGCGCGTCGACATGGTCGTGGTGACAATTGTTTCAGTTTTATTTATATTTTGTGGAACGATTACAATTATTATTTATTTTTTTTTTAATAAAAAATAAAAATAATTAAATAATTTGAAAAAAAATCAAAAAGTTAGAAAAAAATTTAAAAAATTTAAAAATATCCCGCAACCGTCGTTCTTTGCCGTGAATCATCGTTCCTAGACCGTAATATTATCGTTCCGTTCCGCGACGACCGTAAAATCATCATTATAATTAAACATCTGTTTTAGTACCGAATTTTACTTCGGTAGCTATCGTTTCCACTCCGAAATGACCGTTACAATTGTTTCGTGACCGTTTTTATGAAGTATATGTCTATCCGTGAAAAAAGGAAACCAATCAGAAGTTATTTTATAAAATAGGCTAATGGTGCTGGCTCAATCTTTAATGGATAGTGGGGTAGCGCTTGAAAACGTGTGAGGGGTTGGGAAGAAAGTTCAAAAGTTGCTTCGTTTGCATGGCCGCGACGTGTCCGCTTGCTTCTTTATCTGTTTGACTGTTTCCTTTTGGTCGCCTCGTCCCATACATAAAATAAATGCACTGCATGTACATCTGTAAAACCACACAGCTTATTATATATATATATGTGAGTATAAGTATATGTGCACATATATAGGCACACACAAAACTAAAATTTATTGTTAAAAATCAGATTTAGCCAACAAAATCTGTGGGAAATCTTTCGATGGAAAACTCCTACTACCATCGTTGCTTTGGGGGTCGTTTTGGTATCTTCATCGTGCTGTTTCTGTTGTTTGTGCTGTCAACTCCAGTTCATTGTGATGGTAATTATGCTACTAGCTTCTTCTAACATGTTTCTTTTCTTTTTTTATTATTACAATAGTTAATTTTTTAAAATTAACTATTTTATTTTTTGTGCTTATTGGAAAAAAAAAAATATGTTGATAATAATTGAAGGTATTTCCAAGGTACAATTTTGAATTTTTGTGAGAACAATCATTTTTAATTCTAATTTTCAAATTAAAAGGAATAACGAAGAACTCCCAGACATGGGTTTTTTTTTTTGGATAGAGGGGACTTTTTAAATAAAAATTTTGGACCATAGTACATACTCAAACTCGAGTCTTCAGAAGAAGACAGAAGACTTACCATCCATCCAGACATAATTGATGTCATATTATTACAAATATTAAAATAAGCAAATTAAATTAACTATTTCGTTTTCAGAAAAAATTAAGGATTCAAATATCAGATTTTAGTACGTCTGTAAATAGAAGAGAGATCTACGGGGTACTTTTGAGGGAGGGAGAATATAGTAATTTAATTTTTTTTCCCTTTTTAAATTAACGTTGAGATGGGAAATATATCGCCACGTTTGGACTTCGACTATCACTTAAGAGAGAACACTTGAAAGAAGTGGACCCCACTACGGTTCCCAATAACCGTAGAGCCAAAACCGAACTCGTTTTAGCTTTTGGTACAAAATGGGAATCGGAACCGGGACTTACGGTCGGTTCAGTCCCTAAAATAAAAACGGTAATTTGAACCATGTAAGATTATAAGTAGAACAGTAAATTAATTGATGGAATATAATAATTATCTTTCGATTGAACTGACTTGTTAGCTAGAATTTTTTAATAAAACAGTAAGCGTTTAATCCTATAATTAACTTATAATTGATATTAGAGATAATATGATGTTTTGTATATTATCATTAATTGTAAGGAATATAATCATTGGGTGGTGGATTCTTGGAGTGCAATTCTCCAATAATTGTTTGTGGTATGATAGAATTCGATTCTTGGCGTTGTGTTTGAGCTACTGTAGTAGGAGTTTTTCATTGAAAGATTTTCCATGGAGTGCAATTATTGGAAAGTAAATTTTTATTTTAATTTATTTTTTTAGAAAAAATCATTGCCATGTTACCATGTTGAAAATATGAAAATATTAAATACAAGACATGGGTAAACTCAGATGTATTCCTTCTTTTGTGTACGAGTAAAATATTAAATACAAGACATTGTTGAAAAATTAGTTTAACTCACATTCTATTTTATTTTTTTTGTATTTCATCATTAAATTTTGTAAGAATAAATTTGAATTGAAATCGACTCGAAAACCATTAGAAATTGGAATTGGAACAATAGCCAAGCTATTAAGTTTCGGTTCCACCTTGCATTGAACCAAAACCGCGACTTCCGAAATCGGAAATCATTGGTTTAGAACTGGCCGCCTGACAAGTCACATAATGTTTTAACAAATTATTAACAAAATTTGGTTCTACGTAAATTATTAACGTAAATTCGGTTTCGGTTCCACCTTGAATATGAGATTTTAATATTATTTTTTATTAAAATAAAAATTTGTGATTAGTATTGATTAAAAACCAAAGTTTGAAACTATTTTATTTTATTAAAAATAATTTTTATAGGATTATATCTAATTATTCCTGAAAATTTGGAATTAATATTGCAAATATCTATATTCTAAATTTACCGGTCGAAGAACGGCAATGCCAATTTGCTATTATTTAATACACACTCTCCTTGGTGCAGATAAGGATGATTTACTTGCTGGAATCAACAGCTTCCGCCAAACATCAAATGTCCCTGCCCTGTCCAAGAACGGCAATGCCAATTGTGTCGCGGATGAAATCGCCAACCAGTTAGAGGACAAACAGTGCCCGACCAACACGACAACCGCGCAATCCCAGACAATCTCCGACTACCCCAATGTCATACAAAAATGCAATGTCAACGCCAATGCGACGACAGATGGAGTGGTCCTGCCCGTCTGTGTGCCTCGCCGGGTTGCGACTCTTGTGCTCACTAACTACACGCAGGCTCCAAATTCTCGTTATTTGAACGACTCCAAGTTTACGGGGGTGGGAGTCGGTACCGAGAATGACTGGACAGTCTTGGTCTTGACGACGAGCACCACTGGAGGAAATTTTGTGAATTCGAACGATGGTTCTGCCCTATTCAGTTTGGGTCGCTCTTTGCAATTGTCCTCTCAGTTCTGCATGATAGTTGTGACACTACTATTTATGCATTAACCAGCAATGCATATATGATTTCATGCATTTGTGTTAATATAATGTTTGCACTACACGCAGTGAGTTGTAGTTTGTTTCCTTGTGTGCGTGTGAGTTGTCTGTGTGTATAAATCATAATAATGCACTTATGTATCTTGTTTGCATGGATTAAAAAGTGTGTTTCATGGATTCAAAAGTCGTTTGCCATTGCGAGTGTGAAGACTCTGGGTCGAGTTTGCTATCCACCTTCCCTTGTAGTTGTAATAGTTTTGCATGGATTTAAAGTCATTTATTTCTTCTTGTCCTTCTGGTGCGTGTGATTATGGCATAATTCACTAATTTGTTCATTGTTGTGTAAAGTACTCTGTAAGTGCTTGTGATGATTCATCTCTTTCAACTTGCAATGGACATGGTAGCCTCTTCCGTTGCCGGTGCCTAATAATTATAAGAAATTCTATATTTATTATGATGCTCTTCAATGATATAAGGAAAACCATAGTATTATATATTTCTGATGATAGTTTAATAAGATTCGTGGGTGCTAGTGATCCATTTCAGTTCATAGTTAAAGGGTCCTGTGTAATTATATAGTTCAAGAATATAATATAATACCAATCACTCAAGATGTTCTAGCATTTGCTATGGGCTTTTGAAGTAGCTGTGTAAATAATTTTAGTTGATATGAATAATGGAGTCGCTTTGGTTCTCATATATTTTTTTTTTAACATAAAACATACCATATATTAACTAAAGTTGAGCCAACATGGCAATCTATATATCTATATATATATATATATATTATATTATATTATTATATTATATTATATTATATACTTCTAAAAGTGTAGATGTAGGGGTAAAGTTTTGCATTGTGTTTTTACCATTTTATCCACAGTTTTATTTTTCCTTTGGATAAAGATGGAAACATCATTAAAATTTTATTTTTCCTTTGGATAAAGATGGAAACATCATTAAAATTTAAGGGCATAATTGGAAAATAAGGGCATAATTGGGAAACAACCACTTGGAAGGATTTAAAGAACGTCTGTTATTTCTTTACTGCACAATGGTAATTACAATGTTGACTTTTTTACCTCATTAATTATTCATCTTCTCTCTCGATTCACAATCTGTCGTTTACCACAAAAAATTTTAACCAACATCGCCTTCCTTCAAGATCTGCCACTGCTACACCTACTCAAGCTTCTTTTTTCTCAGCAACACTCCTCTCTCCCTTGGTTTCCAGAATTTTCCTTTCACCCAACGACTTCTTCATTCGAGGTCCACACATATCTGTCGTTTCCCAAATTTCTTTCTGACCCAACGTCGGAAGCATGCCTCTGTCGCTTAACTATTTTGGCTCTCTTCCGGCTCAGCGACCCAATGCCTGCTTGCTTCGAGATCCGCCTATACTAACACCACTACACCAGTTGTAACCATGTTCTACACTCAAATCGTTGGTTTGAGATGGCATCGTGGTTTCGGGATAGCTAACAGCCAACTTATTGGTCGGATTCCTCTTTGTTTTGGGAGGACACGACATCGATTTTCCATGTTCCTCTTATTTTTAGGCAATACAAAACGTTGGCAAGACATGACCTGAAATGTTGTGTATCATGATGTTCTTGCTCGAGGTATTGTAGTTAAGACCCTTAATTGAATGTCAAAGTCTACATTCTCATTGTTTTAGCAACGTATATTTTGTGTCTTTGACCTACAGAAACAAGGGAGAAAAACCAGGAAGTGTCACTGTCAATTTGAACAAGGCATTGAGGTGATTATGAAACTATTTCTCTGTTGTTTCACGAGCACATTTTCTAAGCAATGTATTTATTTAATTTAACATAATTGATTTGTCACTGGATTCCCGATAGTTGTGATCAGTACAACCTTAAAGATGTTGTTTCACATTGCACCACACAGGTTCAAAGATTCAGTCAATTGCTTCTGCATCAACATATATTCCATTATTTTTTCCTTTTTTTCCTCCTTAACACAATATATTCCTTGTTGTGGAATATGACTGTTGGTATGCAATCTCAAACAAATTGTGACTATAATAAACAGTAATTAAATATTAGGTTTTCTTGCTTCTCCATCAGTTACAATCTTTGGTTATTGATCTTTCAACCGTTTGAATATCATGATAAATAAAGAATAGCTTTTACTCAGTTATATCTCAGACTAAAATATGAATGGTCACATTTAGCAAAAATAAAATAAAATGTAGAATAAAAAATTTTAATTTAATATTAGAGTTTTATTGCTTATGGATTGTTTCTTATATATATTGGCTACTCATCAATATTTAAAACCAACTCACAGCTGCTTTGTGAAGTCCATTTCTTATTATACAAAAGTGTATTAGCAACAAAAAAAACACTTCTCTACTTTTTTTCTTGCACAGCTATGCCAAGTATTTGGTTGCATCTTCTTTTCCACCGTTGATATCTTCAAAAATGTAATTTTTATTTTTCAAGAATATACATGTCAGTTAGTTTTATTTTATATAATGGGAAGAAATACATCAACCATGCCTTCGAAAAGGTATGTCTCATACTGCCGATTAGGATTCCTTTAGTTCTGGTTTGAATTTCTATTCTTATCTATGATGATAACTTGTTTTGTTACCTTTCCTGCCGGTGATTTATTAAGACTTCCTGATTTTCTATTTAAAAGTTTTGTGAATGCTTTATTTTATTAAATTTGACTTTATATCCTCTTACTTGCATAAAAACTGTATCCATGCATTGACATTACTGGATTCGTGAGACTATTTTTTATTTTCCTTATATATAAGGGATAAGCTCTTAATTTGCTCTGGATACAGTAGAATTAACTTTGAACAACAAGCCCAGCTTTTTCACCTTTCCAGATTAATGAAGATGATAAAATAATTACACAAGGAGGGCATAAATCTTTTCTGTAACTTATCGACAATGAGATAAGGTGTCCTTACTGATCAAGTGATAATCTTGTGATTTATATATAAACTAGCATAAAGATCTAGGTGCCCTTGCTGCGAGTCTTCATACTATAATTATCTTTATTATTCCTGCACAATTTGACTAAACAAAATAATGTCTCAGTCAAATGTATATCCTGACAAATTTATGGTGTTTATTCCCAACCTTAACTTGCACATCACAATGTTCTCATTCAAAAATTCCAATTATTTCCTCATACAAAACCATCGCTGCCAATTGAGTATGAATGACAATTGTGAGTTTCCTTACCTACATGCTTGTAAAGTTTATATATTAAATATTGTAGCAAATTACTGTGTCTGATATAAACTAAAATATTTACTCATTTCATCATTACCAAATCTTACCATTTGTTATAAACTATCTTTCTGGAAACAGGATGTTGTTTGACATACGGGCTGACGCATGCAAATATAAAATTGACCAAGGTAAGTGATGCTGAAATTTTTAAAAAAGCATGTGTAGTTGCTAGACACAGGCTAGGATTATGTTCTATATTCATTATGTAACTTTACATTACTATGAAGATGATGCAAGAAAGAATAGTTCGGGGACTTCATCGCAAAAATATGCCAGTTTTTCAACTGAAGAACGCAGAGGGTATATTGATAAAGTTTTGGCTAATAGAAAGAAAAGAAAATTAATTGAATCTCATCCTAGCACAGCTGAAGGAGGACAAAAACAAAAATGTAATTGGTTGCTCAAGGCTTTACGGTATCCGGGTATATAAACTTACTATTAAGGTTATATTAAAATATATTTGAACAAGGGAGAAAAACCAGGAAGTGTCACTGTCAATTTGAACAAGGCATTGAGGTGATTATGAAACTATTTCTCTGTTGTTTCACGAGCACATTTTCTAAGCAATGTATTTATTTAATTTAACATAATTGATTTGTCACTGGATTCCCGATAGTTGTGATCAGTACAACCTTAAAGATGTTGTTTCACATTGCACCACACAGGTTCAAAGATTCAGTCAATTGCTTCTGCATCAACATATATTCCATTATTTTTTCCTTTTTTTCCTCCTTAACACAATATGTTCCTTGTTGTGGAATATGACTGTTGGTATGCAATCTCAAACAAATTGTGACTATAATAAACAGTAATTAAATATTAGGTTTTCTTGCTTCTCCATCAGTTACAATCTTTGGTTATTGATCTTTCAACCGTTTGAATATCATGATAAATAAAGAATAGCTTTTACTCAGTTATATCTCAGACTAAAATATGAATGGTCACATTTAGCAAAAATAAAATAAAATGTAGAATAAAAAATTTTAATTTAATATTAGAGTTTTATTGCTTATGGATTGTTTCTTATATATATTGGCTACTCATCAATATTTAAAACCAACTCACAGCTGCTTTGTGAAGTCCATTTCTTATTATACAAAAGTGTATTAGCAACAAAAAAAACACTTCTCTACTTTTTTTCTTGCACAGCTATGCCAAGTATTTGGTTGCATCTTCTTTTCCACCGTTGATATCTTCAAAAATGTAATTTTTATTTTTCAAGAATATACATGTCAGTTAGTTTTATTTTATATAATGGGAAGAAATACATCAACCATGCCTTCGAAAAGGTATGTCTCATACTGCCGATTAGGATTCCTTTAGTTCTGGTTTGAATTTCTATTCTTATCTATGATGATAACTTGTTTTGTTACCTTTCCTGCCGGTGATTTATTAAGACTTCCTGATTTTCTATTTAAAAGTTTTGTGAATGCTTTATTTTATTAAATTTGACTTTATATCCTCTTACTTGCATAAAAACTGTATCCATGCATTGACATTACTGGATTCGTGAGACTATTTTTTATTTTCCTTATATATAAGGGATAAGCTCTTAATTTGCTCTGGATACAGTAGAATTAACTTTGAACAACAAGCCCAGCTTTTTCACCTTTCCAGATTAATGAAGATGATAAAATAATTACACAAGGAGGGCATAAATCTTTTCTGTAACTTATCGACAATGAGATAAGGTGTCCTTACTGATCAAGTGATAATCTTGTGATTTATATATAAACTAGCATAAAGATCTAGGTGCCCTTGCTGCGAGTCTTCATACTATAATTATCTTTATTATTCCTGCACAATTTGACTAAACAAAATAATGTCTCAGTCAAATGTATATCCTGACAAATTTATGGTGTTTATTCCCAACCTTAACTTGCACATCACAATGTTCTCATTCAAAAATTCCAATTATTTCCTCATACAAAACCATCGCTGCCAATTGAGTATGAATGACAATTGTGAGTTTCCTTACCTACATGCTTGTAAAGTTTATATATTAAATATTGTAGCAAATTACTGTGTCTGATATAAACTAAAATATTTACTCATTTCATCATTACCAAATCTTACCATTTGTTATAAACTATCTTTCTGGAAACAGGATGTTGTTTGACATACGGGCTGACGCATGCAAATATAAAATTGACCAAGGTAAGTGATGCTGAAATTTTTAAAAAAGCATGTGTAGTTGCTAGACACAGGCTAGGATTATGTTCTATATTCATTATGTAACTTTACATTACTATGAAGATGATGCAAGAAAGAATAGTTCGGGGACTTCATCGCAAAAATATGCCAGTTTTTCAACTGAAGAACGCAGAGGGTATATTGATAAAGTTTTGGCTAATAGAAAGAAAAGAAAATTAATTGAATCTCATCCTAGCACAGCTGAAGGAGGACAAAAACAAAAATGTAATTGGTTGCTCAAGGCTTTACGGTATCCGGGTATATAAACTTACTATTAAGGTTATATTAAAATATATTTGAACAAGGGAGAAAAACCAGGAAGTGTCACTGTCAATTTGAACAAGGCATTGAGGTGATTATGAAACTATTTCTCTGTTGTTTCACGAGCACATTTTCTAAGCAATGTATTTATTTAATTTAACATAATTGATTTGTCACTGGATTCCCGATAGTTGTGATCAGTACAACCTTAAAGATGTTGTTTCACATTGCACCACACAGGTTCAAAGATTCAGTCAATTGCTTCTGCATCAACATATATTCCATTATTTTTTCCTTTTTTTCCTCCTTAACACAATATGTTCCTTGTTGTGGAATATGACTGTTGGTATGCAATCTCAAACAAATTGTGACTATAATAAACAGTAATTAAATATTAGGTTTTCTTGCTTCTCCATCAGTTACAATCTTTGGTTATTGATCTTTCAACCGTTTGAATATCATGATAAATAAAGAATAGCTTTTACTCAGTTATATCTCAGACTAAAATATGAATGGTCACATTTAGCAAAAATAAAATAAAATGTAGAATAAAAAATTTTAATTTAATATTAGAGTTTTATTGCTTATGGATTGTTTCTTATATATATTGGCTACTCATCAATATTTAAAACCAACTCACAGCTGCTTTGTGAAGTCCATTTCTTATTATACAAAAGTGTATTAGCAACAAAAAAAACACTTCTCTACTTTTTTTCTTGCACAGCTATGCCAAGTATTTGGTTGCATCTTCTTTTCCACCGTTGATATCTTCAAAAATGTAATTTTTATTTTTCAAGAATATACATGTCAGTTAGTTTTATTTTATATAATGGGAAGAAATACATCAACCATGCCTTCGAAAAGGTATGTCTCATACTGCCGATTAGGATTCCTTTAGTTCTGGTTTGAATTTCTATTCTTATCTATGATGATAACTTGTTTTGTTACCTTTCCTGCCGGTGATTTATTAAGACTTCCTGATTTTCTATTTAAAAGTTTTGTGAATGCTTTATTTTATTAAATTTGACTTTATATCCTCTTACTTGCATAAAAACTGTATCCATGCATTGACATTACTGGATTCGTGAGACTATTTTTTATTTTCCTTATATATAAGGGATAAGCTCTTAATTTGCTCTGGATACAGTAGAATTAACTTTGAACAACAAGCCCAGCTTTTTCACCTTTCCAGATTAATGAAGATGATAAAATAATTACACAAGGAGGGCATAAATCTTTTCTATAACTTATCGACAATGAGATAAGGTGTCCTTACTGATCAAGTGATAATCTTGTGATTTATATATAAACTAGCATAAAGATCTAGGTGCCCTTGCTGCGAGTCTTCATACTATAATTATCTTTATTATTCCTGCACAATTTGACTAAACAAAATAATGTCTCAGTCAAATGTATATCCTGACAAATTAATGGTGTTTATTCCCAACCTTAACTTGCACATCACAATGTTCTCATTCAAAAATTCCAATTATTTCCTCATACAAAACCATCGCTGCCAATTGAGTATGAATGACAATTGTGAGTTTCCTTACCTACATGCTTGTAAAGTTTATATATTAAATATTGTAGCAAATTACTGTGTCTGATATAAACTAAAATATTTACTCATTTCATCATTACCAAATCTTACCATTTGTTATAAACTATCTTTCTGGAAACAGGATGTTGTTTGACATACGGGCTGACGCATGCAAATATAAAATTGACCAAGGTAAGTGATGCTGAAATTTTTAAAAAAGCATGTGTAGTTGCTAGACACAGGCTAGGATTATGTTCTATATTCATTATGTAACTTTACATTACTATGAAGATGATGCAAGAAAGAATAGTTCGGGGACTTCATCGCAAAAATATGCCAGTTTTTCAACTGAAGAACGCAGAGGGTATATTGATAAAGTTTTGGCTAATAGAAAGAAAAGAAAATTAATTGAATCTCATCCTAGCACAGCTGAAGGAGGACAAAAACAAAAATGTAATTGGTTGCTCAAGGCTTTACGGTATCCGGGTATATAAACTTACTATTAAGGTTATATTAAAATATATTTGAACAAGGGAGAAAAACCAGGAAGTGTCACTGTCAATTTGAACAAGGCATTGAGGTGATTATGAAACTATTTCTCTGTTGTTTCACGAGCACATTTTCTAAGCAATGTATTTATTTAATTTAACATAATTGATTTGTCACTGGATTCCCGATAGTTGTGATCAGTACAACCTTAAAGATGTTGTTTCACATTGCACCACACAGGTTCAAAGATTCAGTCAATTGCTTCTGCATCAACATATATTCCATTATTTTTTCCTTTTTTTCCTCCTTAACACAATATGTTCCTTGTTGTGGAATATGACTGTTGGTATGCAATCTCAAACAAATTGTGACTATAATAAACAGTAATTAAATATTAGGTTTTCTTGCTTCTCCATCAGTTACAATCTTTGGTTATTGATCTTTCAACCGTTTGAATATCATGATAAATAAAGAATAGCTTTTACTCAGTTATATCTCAGACTAAAATATGAATGGTCACATTTAGCAAAAATAAAATAAAATGTAGAATAAAAAATTTTAATTTAATATTAGAGTTTTATTGCTTATGGATTGTTTCTTATATATATTGGCTACTCATCAATATTTAAAACCAACTCACAGCTGCTTTGTGAAGTCCATTTCTTATTATACAAAAGTGTATTAGCAACAAAAAAAACACTTCTCTACTTTTTTTCTTGCACAGCTATGCCAAGTATTTGGTTGCATCTTCTTTTCCACCGTTGATATCTTCAAAAATGTAATTTTTATTTTTCAAGAATATACATGTCAGTTAGTTTTATTTTATATAATGGGAAGAAATACATCAACCATGCCTTCGAAAAGGTATGTCTCATACTGCCGATTAGGATTCCTTTAGTTCTGGTTTGAATTTCTATTCTTATCTATGATGATAACTTGTTTTGTTACCTTTCCTGCCGGTGATTTATTAAGACTTCCTGATTTTCTATTTAAAAGTTTTGTGAATGCTTTATTTTATTAAATTTGACTTTATATCCTCTTACTTGCATAAAAACTGTATCCATGCATTGACATTACTGGATTCGTGAGACTATTTTTTATTTTCCTTATATATAAGGGATAAGCTCTTAATTTGCTCTGGATACAGTAGAATTAACTTTGAACAACAAGCCCAGCTTTTTCACCTTTCCAGATTAATGAAGATGATAAAATAATTACACAAGGAGGGCATAAATCTTTTCTGTAACTTATCGACAATGAGATAAGGTGTCCTTACTGATCAAGTGATAATCTTGTGATTTATATATAAACTAGCATAAAGATCTAGGTGCCCTTGCTGCGAGTCTTCATACTATAATTATCTTTATTATTCCTGCACAATTTGACTAAACAAAATAATGTCTCAGTCAAATGTATATCCTGACAAATTAATGGTGTTTATTCCCAACCTTAACTTGCACATCACAATGTTCTCATTCAAAAATTCCAATTATTTCCTCATACAAAACCATCGCTGCCAATTGAGTATGAATGACAATTGTGAGTTTCCTTACCTACATGCTTGTAAAGTTTATATATTAAATATTGTAGCAAATTACTGTGTCTGATATAAACTAAAATATTTACTCATTTCATCATTACCAAATCTTACCATTTGTTATAAACTATCTTTCTGGAAACAGGATGTTGTTTGACATACGGGCTGACGCATGCAAATATAAAATTGACCAAGGTAAGTGATGCTGAAATTTTTAAAAAAGCATGTGTAGTTGCTAGACACAGGCTAGGATTATGTTCTATATTCATTATGTAACTTTACATTACTATGAAGATGATGCAAGAAAGAATAGTTCGGGGACTTCATCGCAAAAATATGCCAGTTTTTCAACTGAAGAACGCAGAGGGTATATTGATAAAGTTTTGGCTAATAGAAAGAAAAGAAAATTAATTGAATCTCATCCTAGCACAGCTGAAGGAGGACAAAAACAAAAATGTAATTGGTTGCTCAAGGCTTTACGGTATCCGGGTATATAAACTTACTATTAAGGTTATATTAAAATATATTTGTCATTTGTTTACATTATATTCATTATTTATTGTTTTAATAGATTTATTAGCACACGAGCCAGAATCTCTCCAGTTGCATGAACTAGATCCAATGCATTACTGCTTATATTGCGGTGCCAAGAAATTTAATTTTGAACCTCCAACCTTTTGTTGTGATGCTGGCAAGATAAAACTCGCAGTCACAGAAGTCCCAGATGATTTGATCAATTTATTCATCAGCAACCAATCGACAGTAGCAGCAAACTTCCGGAAAAAATCTCGAGTTTATAATAGTATATTCTCATTCACATCATTTGGGGTTAAGATTGACAAAGAATTGGCTTCTTCACGCCAAGGAGTTTACACTTTTAGAGCATTGGGTCAAACATTTCACAATCTTCCATCTTTGGTGCCTAATGAAGGTAGTCCCACTCATTTCCAATTATATTTCTGGGATATCAGCAATGAACTACATAATAGAATGAACGTTATGGAGAATGCCGATATCGATGAAGACACTATGAAAGTGTTAATGAAAGTCATGGAAAGAAACCCTTATGCTGAATTGTTGCGAAGGATAAAAGATTTTTCTTCAATTGACAAAACAAGTCTACATATTCGTAAAAATGCGGGTCTCGATCAACGGTGTCACAACTCACCCACAGCTGACCAAGTTGCAGCAATTTGGATAGAAGGAAATAATCCAAATATACCTTATGATAGAGATATTGTTATCCATGGCCAAAATGGCGAATGTCATAGAATCAAACATTACTTTGGGTGTTATGATCCGTTACAATACCCACTTCTTTTTCCAAGGGGGGAAAATGGTTGGCACCAAAATATCCCAAAGTACAAGAGTTGTTCAAGTGATGGTAGCAGGATACATCCTTCTACCAGCGAATCAAATTTTTCTTCCATTGAGAATATACTTAGGCGAGAACAAGAAGGTACTTCTATCAAACTTTGTCTATCAATTCCGGTGTCACACCTAAGTTGACCGTTTACCTTTAATGTTAGGCTTGAAATTATAAGTCCCCATTTCTAAATACCCTTAACCTATAGTTGTTTAATTTATTTTATTGATACTGTTATAAAAATTCAAAAAAAAAATATAGTAATTTTTTGTTTTTCTTATACATATGTCTATCTGGATAAATGAATATAGGTGTCAACAAAGAAAACAACAAAATGGTTTCATGCCGGGAATATTATTGTTACAAATTACAGATAAGAGATCACTTAACACAAGTTCTTCTATATGCTGGTAGATTGTTGCAACAATATGCAGTCGACATGTACATAAAGCTTGAAACAACTAGGTTGGACTATTATAGAAGGAATCAAGCAGAGATGAGAGCTGAGTTTTATCAAGGTATAGTAGATAGTATTAACAGTGGAGAAAGTAGGGGGAGTGAAGTTGGGCAAAGAATCGTACTACCTGCAACGTTCATTGGCGGACCAAGAGATATGCGACGTAGATATCTTGACGCAATGGCATTAGTGAGGAGGTTTGGTAAACCAGATCTTTTCATTACAATGACTTGCAATCCCGAGTGGAAAGAGATAAAAGACAATCTTCAACAAGGACAGCAAGCTCAGGATCGGCCAGATTTAACGTCAAGAGTGTTTCGAGCAAAGTTGCAGGATTTGAAAAAACAAATCATTAATAAAGAAATTTTTGGGAAAGTGGCGGCATATGTCTACGTAATTGAGTTTCAAAAGAGAGGATTGCCTCATGTTCACATGCTGGTCATTCTAAAACCCGACTACAAGATAAATACACCTGATCAGTTTGATGATTATGTATCTGCAGAACTCCCCAACAAAGAAACACATCCTCAACTACATAATTTGGTGGTGAGGCATATGATACATGGTCCATGCGGAAATATGAACAAGAAAAATTCTTGTATGGTAGACGGACAATGTAAGAGTCATTATCCAATGCAATTTTGTCAGACTACCACACAAGGCAAAGATGGATATCCGATGTATCGAAGAAGAAACGATGGTCAAACAGTAGAAGTAAGAAAGGCAAAATTGAACAACCAATGGGCTGTTCCTCACAATCGTTACCTTCTGTTAAGGTATGATTGTCATGTCAATGTGGAAGTCTGTTCTGGATTAACAGCTGTTAAATACCTTTACAAATATATTTATAAGGGGCATGATAAAGTTGCAGTACATATAGCTCATGATGATGGAGAAAATGTGATAGACGAAATAAAAAATTTCCAAGACGCAAGATGGGTCTCGGCACAAGAAGCTCTATGGAGAATATTTGAGTTTGACATAAATGAAATATCCCCAGCAGTTATCAATTTGCCACTGCACTTGCCAAATAAACAATCTGTCACATTCTGGAAGAATCAGAATCTGAGCAATGTTCTCCAATGGGGTGATGTATCCAGAACAATGCTAACCGAATTTTTCTACATGTGCGCAACAAACGACAAAGCAAAAGTTTATATGTATAGTGAATTTCCAGAATATTATGTATGGGATAAAAAAGGCAAGGTTTGGAAAGAAAGGAAAAAAGGGAAGGTCATTGGTCGTGTAAATGGTGCTAATCCAATAGAAGGCGAGAGATATTATTTAAGACTGCTGCTTAATCACGTAAGGGGACCAACTTCATTTGACGATTTGTTAACAATTGGTGGAAATCTTTGCTTCACTTTCAAAGAGGTAGCACTAAGAAGAGGTTTGCTCGAATCAGATCAAAGCATTTTCGAGTGTTTAAATGAAGCTGTGAGCTTCCAAATGCCGCACGCATTACGAAGGCTATTCGCAACAATTCTGGTATATTGTGAGCCAATTGATGTCAGAAAACTATGGGAAACATACTTTGCATCAATGTGTGAAGATTTCAAAAGAAAATTCTCTGGATCCTCGGGATTATTAACATCAAAAACATTACAAAGTCTTAATTTTATACTTGAAAGTATGGGCAAAAGTATTGAACTTTATGACTTACCGAAATTTACTATTCAAACAGATGAACCAAGTGAAATAATCCCCAGAGAAATTCTTGATGAGCTGTCAATTCACATTCCAGATGATGATTTCTCAGCTCAATCCAACCTCAATACAGCACAACAAAAGGCATTCTCCACAATAATTGATTGTTTGAATGCAAGGAGAGATGGTTTATTCTTTGTTGATGGGCCGGGAGGAACCGGAAAGACTTATTTATACCGTGCTCTACTGGCCAACGTAAGGTCAAGAAAAATGATTGCCCTAGCTACAGCAACTTCGGGCGTGGCGGCATCTATATTGCCTGGTGGCCGCACAGCCCATTCACGATTTAAAATCCCGATTGACTTGCATGATAAAAGTTATTGTAATATATCGAAACAAAGTGGTCTTGCAGAGTTATGCCGACAAGCACATTTAATTATATGGGATGAGGCCCCAATGGCAAAACGATTAGCAATCGAAGCAGTTGACAGAAGTTTACAAGATATAACAGGGATCCATAAACCGTTTGGTGGAAAAGTCGTCGTTCTTGGTGGTGACTTCATGCAAGTTCTACCAGTAGTTCCAAGAGCCACTGTCCAAGAAACTATCAGTGTGAGTTTGGTTAAATCATATTTATATAGACAAATATGTAATTTAACTCTATCTGAAAACATGAGAGCAAGATCAGATCCTTTATTTAGTGCTTTTTTACTTCGGGTAGGCAAAGGAATTGAACCTACAGACACAGAGGGCAATATCAAAATCCCTGATAATATGGTCATAAAATATGATGACAATGATGAAGAATCCTCTGAACAAAAGCTAATTGATCATATTTTCCCAAGTTTAGAGAAAAATTATCAATCATCTGTTTACATGACAAATCGAGCTATACTTGCATCAAAGAATGATTATGTTGACAAGTTGAACGAGAAGATAATCCAGTCATTCCCTGGTGAGGTCAGAACATTCACAAGTTTTGATGAGGCTGTCGATGACACTCAAAATTACTATCCACATGAATTCCTAAACTCATTAACTCCAAATGGTATGCCGCCTCATCGTTTGGTTTTAAAAAAAAATTCTCCTGTTATGTTGTTGAGGAACCTTGATCCATCAGATGGCTTGTGTAATGGAACAAGAATGGTTTGTCGAGGCTTTGAGAATAATGTCATCCATGCTGAAATTGCAGTTGGTCATCATTCTGGAAAACATGTTTTCATTCCAAGAATCCCATTATCTCCTGCGGAAAATGAGGGATACCCTTTCCAATTTAGAAGAAAACAATTTCCCATTAGATTGTGTTTTGCAATGACAATTAACAAGGCACAAGGGCAAACCATACCATTCGTCGGTGTATATTTGCCCCAACCTGTCTTCTCACATGGACAATTGTATGTTGCACTATCTCGAGGTACTTCAATGGCCAACACAAAAATCTTAATTAAGCCGAACACAATAAGAAACATTGGCGAGACATGGACAAGAAATGTTGAGTATCATGAGGTTCTTGCTCGAGGTATTCTAATTATTTTCTTAATTAAATGTGAAAATCTAAATTCACATTGTTTAACAACGTATATATTTTGTTTTTAATATACAGAAACAGGGGAGAAAGATCAGGATGATGTATCACTTGGAATTTGAACAAGGCATTGAGGTGAATATGAAATTTTTTAAATCTACCTTTGTTTCACACACATATCTAAGCAATGTATTTTTTAAATTTTTTATCAGATATGATTTGCCAATGGACTTCAAGTAGTTGTCAGCAGTACAACCTTAAAGATGCCGTTTCCCATTCCACCACACAGGTTCAAAGATCCAGTCAATTGCTTCTGCATCAAAATATATTCCATAATTTTCCCTCCTTAACACATTATGTTCCTTGCACACTTGGTATATTATGAATTGATAAGATTATTCAATAACATTTGGTTGAGTATCAAACTTCCAAGATATTTTAACAATTTCATAAATATTTAATTGATTTTTTATAACCAAATTACTTAATTAATGTTCAACAGATATTTATAGAATTCTATGAACCAAACATTATAACCATGATATTCAACGACCTTCCTAAATAGTTGAAATTGAAGATAAGCACTTTATTATTTAATATTCTCAATCCCATATTCTCAAAGTAGTTACTGCTCCAGAAATCTGATATTTTAATTTTTATTTTTTTTTATGAGATTCAATTGCATCTTTCTTGATCTTCATGGATATTCCTATATTTACTTAACTTCAAATAATGTGAATGACTTGAAATATACTGAAACACTTCTAATGAGATATTTCATGCATATAAAATACACAAGTACTGGCCGAGCTATAGATTCAGTTGGGTGGATACGATGGGCTTGAACTCTTCTTTCCATTATTATAGTGCAGTAACTACCGAGAACTAAAGGATCGGTTGAATCATGAATGCTTAAACAATTACATTAGCACTAACTTGAGATCATGACCTTACGCTGTTGAGGGATAATCATGTATTGTTGTTGATCTTGTGGAATACGACCGGTTTGTCTTGGAATCTCAAACAATTTGTTACTAGCATAACCATTAATTAAATTCCATCCGTTACAATATTTGGTTGATGTATGGATTGTTCAGTATCACAATTATAATTAATAAATAAAATGTGAATAGCTTTTACTGCTGGTTTTCAGTTATTTCCTCGTGCTGAAATATGAAAGGTCTGATTTAGCAAAAAAACGTATAGAATATAGAATAATAAATGATAATATAATATTAGAGTTTTATTACTTATGACTTAACGTTTTTCTTGATGTTTCTTATATATATTGGTTGCTCATCCATGTTTAAAACCAGCTGACAACAATAACGCAGTTTATTGATGTCCATTTCTTATACAAAAGTGTAATAGCAACAAGAGAATACAATACACTCTTGTACTTCTTTGTCTTGCAATTGCAATAAGATGAGCTCAATAGATAGTTCTAAATTAACTTCTATTAGCGCCCTGCAACCAAATCAGAATGATGTTATGCTCATCCTCAAGGTCCTTCGCCAAGGAACTGGGCTTCTTCCAAACCAAAACTCAAAATCAGTAAGGAAGGTGATTTTTATTGATGAACAGGTAACTATTAATAGCTTTAATAATGCACTGGATATTATGTTAGTTTGCAACTCCAGGATATTTGATACAGTTACTTTTAAATCATGAGATGTTTATAGAGTTATATATTTGCAAACATATTAGAAATAAAATGTATTTTTTTATGAAATTGTCAAAGGCTAACCAAACAACATTCACATATTATGCACCAAAAACATGCTATATGTTATTGTCTTCTTAACACGCTAATTGTGCCTTATTTGTTGCAGGGTACTTTCATATATGGGGTTATATTCGCTAATTCGATCCAGTATTTCCAAGACCAACTAAAAACGAATAGAACCTATCTCATATCAAATCCTAATATTAGGGAAATTAACAAAAAATTTCCTAATGTTAATGACAAAATAGAGTTGGTTCTCCAAACCAATACAACGATCACAACTACAGAGAAGAGTTTCAAGTCAGCCAGTCTCACTTTCAGATTCACAGAGTTTGGTAACTTGATAATAAATTCGGAAGATCAACCACTTGGTAATTCTCAACCTTCAGATTTATAATAATATCAATAATTTTTATTAGAATATGTAATTATTCTCCACAATTTATTATTAGATGTCATAGGTGTCATCATGAAGGTAAAACAATCAGTCCAAGAGGCCTGACAAAAGTGTTGGCTACCGAAGAGAAGTCATATTGATGAACCTACTGTGAGTAGACATCAAATTATTACAAGACAATCATTTTAACATATATTTTATACTAACACATTTCCTCGTAGTCTTGATACAATTACAATAAATCTGTGGGACGATCTAGCTATCAACGAAGGCCAATGGTTACAAAAAATCGAGAACAATAAGCCAATTATAGCTTTCACAAACATGAAAAAGCATCTTTATCAAGGTAACTTTTACCTATTAATTTAAATATTTCTGAATTAGTAGGTAAATATAATGCAATGTTCTTTTTTTTGCAGAAGTAATTCAGTTGAAATCCATATCTACTACTGCAATATTTCTAAACCCACCATGCACTGAATCAACAACAATTACCGAATGGTGAGAACTCTCCACCACATCAGTTAGACAAGCTTCAAGTTGACACTACAATTGGCTGCCATTACACTGGCCAACATTTAATAAATTCACTGTCTTCTATACTAATCCGTTAAATTTCAAAGCATTTTAACCCAAATGGATATCATGAATTGCTTAGTGTAGTGTAAACTCAATCTGCTTTTTTAAATGATGGATGAAAATTTAAAATCCACAATATCTTGAAATCAAGCTTAGGTTTAACGAATTTTAGATATTTCAGCCTTAAAATTATCACTATATGAAGAAGTTGAAATATGTTTTCGTTTGCCAGAATGGAATTTAATTGGTGTTTATGGAAAATGATGCTCAATAGGTCTGTTAATGTTCGTTTTCACATTAAGAATGGTCTATGTTGCCCGAGGTAAACAATGACAAATAAATGAATTCTATAATGCTTTGAAATTCCATATGTTCAGTTAAAGCACTCATGAACAGAATTATAACAAAATATTCATATGCACTTCTGGTTTGTTGGGATGCAGTAACAAGATTTAATTTCTTGAGTTTCTGAATGGTAATGTTATTGTACAGTAACTTTATTAAAGTTTATTAATATTTAAGATCCATATTTACAAACAGGTTGAAGAAAAGTTCCATGGAACAAAATGTAGAGGGTACATGGATGGCTAGAAGAATCAAAGAATCCAAGGAAGTCACACTAAACCAATTGATCAATTCCCGTGACACGTTAACTGAGGTCAAATAATTATTTACAACACTTTACTTTTGTTTAATCCATAATGTTTTTATTACATATCCAGAATACTAATGTTATCTCATTATCAAATACATATATTATTAACTAATTAATGTAGAACACATACTACTACTTCAAAGGATTTATACAAGCAGTGGAGAACATATTGAAACCCTGGTATGATGCTTGTAACAATTGTTCGAGGGCAATTATAAAAACAACAAATGCACCAAATTGTAGGAATTGCATTGATTTATTCGTGGAAGCAGTGCCAAGGTACAAACACGGTAAACTTATTTAATATGATGCATATATAACGTTTCTTGAGTGCTTATTCGAACATTACATATACACATATAGGTATCGGTTAACAATAATTGTTGTCAATGACAATGACAAAGTACGAATAACATTGTTTGAAGATGTGGCTACAACTTTTATTGGTTGTCCAGTTACTGATTATATCAACTCAGTCAGTAAGGTAAGTAAAAATTAAAATTTCAATGACAAACACTGTACTTTAAAAAATAATACACACCATGTGATATTTCTTTTGCAGGACATAAATACTTCTCCTTATTACAAGGCTCTCGAAATACCAGACAGTGGTCAATATAAATTCCTTTTCAAGCTTGATAGGAGTTCTGATACACGTCATGGAATTTTATCTCTTCTAATTGAAGCCTTTGAAAAGCCTTTGCATGAGTTCAACAAAAAGAGGAAATCACCCAAAAAAACCTCGAACCAAATTGTGGAAAACAAAATTTCAAGAAAACAAAGTCATCCCACAAAACCTCGAAGCAAGAAAACAGAGAAGAAGAATATTATTGATGATTATCATGGAAGTACAGATATCCAGATTATTGAAGATGATGGCATGAGTACTACTTCTCAGAAGACACATACAACCAAAAAAAATCCCACCACCAAAACTCGAAGCCAAAAAAAAAGGAGATAAAAACAATTGATGATGGTGATGAAAGTGCTTACATCCATATTGAAGATGACGATAAGCTTTCTTCTTTTACAAAGAGAAAGAGACAAATGAAAAAAATAAAAGAAATATGTAAAGTAGTATTTGCTGATATTAAAAAAGAAAAAGTTTGAATGAATTATATCGGTGTAATGATTTCGGTTATAAATCTAACGTTATGTGCTCATGCTTGTGATTTCATACACATTATTTACACAAATTATTTATAGTACTTATTTACATTATTTTACATATATTCATATCACTTTTAAATATATAACCTAATTTCATATATATATTTATTTAAACCCAATTACAAAATGTACCATAAAAAATGGGATCCCACGTGCAACGCACGTGCACTTTCCTAGTTAAAACAAAAAGATGAAAAAACCAACCTTATCCTTGGGAAACAAAACATTCGAGACGATAGAAATCAAATGCCGTGCTAAAGCGTTGATAAAATGAATTAATTAATTTTTAAAAGTTGAGATAAAAAGGTAGAATATATTGGATTTAAATTATAAAAAACATAAGAATGAAACATCATTTGATTCCAAAAATTGAAAATTAAATATGAACGAAAATTAAATAACAGTGACAATTATTCAATTAATAATTTTTAAATTATTGTTTTGTATATTTTTCTAATTTAAGGATATTGAGAAAATACTTTAAATTATTTTGCTAAGAGCATTTTATGCATCACACCTCCGGCATCATCCTTTAACTCCTTATTTTATTGCATCATTTTTTGGCCGTGGCCCCTCCGACCGGTCACTCGTTCGGTTTCTTCTTAAAGCCCCGTTTAGTTATTTTGTTTCTTAAAAACTTTCCATCACTGAATCTAAAGTGCGCGGTAAGGCCCGTAGCCTAAAACCCGTGTCAAATTGTTAACCATGTCGCTGCATTTGTTTAGTAGATTAAGCATCTCTTGTGAAATGTCATTGTTTAAAGGTAGTCGAGTGTTGGGAGGGTACAATCTAGCTGATGCTTGTTCATTAGCAGGCGTCATATTAAGGTAATTTATGAAATGGATCAGGTGTTGGAGGAACAATAAACTTTGATAAATTCTTACTATCAACATCCAGTGAATACGAAGAAGATGAAGTGGCCTCAGGAAAACATGCAATGTTGTTGATGTTGTCCTTATTCCCGCTAAGTTGTTGCTTGTTTTTACTGCTTTCCTCACCATCCAAGACAAATTTAATACGTGAGCCTCTGCCACCACCATTTCCACCTTCGTCGCTTGAGGGCCTCTTGAGGCAGGACTTGAGCTGCCCTGATTGTGAAGTAAGCTGTGCAGGCTATCCACTGCTCTAGGGAAGGATATCGGGATTGTGAGGATCCGACTGTTGATGGATCTTCCTTCTGAATCTTTGCTGATTCTGCTTCTGCTGCCTCGGCCAACATGTCCCTGAGGTAGCATCTGATGTTCGTGCTTTTCATTGAGAAACTGAATTACACGCACATTATCCTTATTCCAAAATGTTCATCACCTGAGCTTATCACCCAATTTCGATCTATTAGCCTTAGCAATGTTATCTACAAAATTTCTGCTACGGCAGTAGCTAACCGCCTCAAACCCATTATGCGTCATATAATATTTGAAACTCAATCCGCTTTCATCCCGGGTCGTCTGATTAATGACAATGTCCTTGTATCCTTCGAAATCAACCATTTTCTAAAAAATAAAAAGTGGGATACAAAGGGCTTAATGGAAATCAATTGGATATGAGCAAAGCATTCGATAAAGTGGAATGGAATTTTTTAGAGAAAACTATGGTTCGGCTAAGGTTCGATAAAAAATTGGTGAGGCTTATCATGGTATGTGTACGCTCGGTATCCTATTCTCTTATTATGAATGGTGATCAAGTAGGTTTCTTTCACCTAAAAAGGGGCATCCGTCAGGGTGATCCCTTGTCGCCTTTCTTGTTTTTATTCATTGCAGAGGCTCTTAGTTCCATGTTTCAACGAGCTGAGCAACATGATGAACTTCAAGGTGCTGCTATTTGTAGGAGACGGCCAGTGGCCTCCCATTTACTTTTTGTGGATGATACGATGATCTTCAGTCAAGCCTCTCCTGCAGCATTGACCAATATTAAGGAAATTGTACTCAATATAAAAATGCATCAGGCCAAGAAGTCAACTTCCAGAAATTAACAATGACCTTTAGCCCTAACATGCAACAAACCGATCTTATCAGTGGCCTATTGGGAGTTCAGATTGTGGAGGAACATGCCAAATATTTATGATTACCAGCGGTGGTGGGAAGATCAAAGGCAGAAGTGTTTGGTAGCCTCCGAGATAGGGTTTGGACCAAGATACAAGGAATGGAAGAGAAGCACCTATCGAGAGCTAGAAAAGAGGTCCTTATCAAATCCATACTCCAAACGATTCCGACATACACAATGGGCTGCTTTATACTACCTGATTATATGCTGCGGGATATTGAAGGAATGATTATGCACTTCTGGTGGGGTGATAAAAACTCAAAGAAAATGCATTGGATCCGTTGGGAGGACCTTTGTAGCTCCAAAGATCGTGGTGGAATGGGGTTTAGGAACTTGAAAGACTTTAATTTGGCATTATGGCTAAACAAGGATGGTGAATCATGACAAAACCAGATAGCCTCCTGAGTCGAATTTTAAAGACTAAATATTTCCCAATTAATGATTTCCTTGAAGCCACCACTACATCATATGCATCAATAACGTGGAAAAGTTTGATGAAAGCCCAACCTTTACCATCCGCATGTATGAGATGGAGAATCGGAGATGGATATGCTACCCGTATTTGGAGGGATGATCCCAAGGCCACACCTTTTCAAAATCTTCTCACCATATGCGAAGGTGGATACATTAATTGACATGGATTTGCATGAATGGCGGAGCGACCTCATCAATCGTATATTCTTTGAGGTATGTTGATTCCTTTAGGGCGTACACACTTCCCATACATGTTGATTTGGCACTATACAAAAAATGGTTATTTTACTATGAAAAGTGCTTACCATCTAGCAAGGGAGCTGAAAGGAACTCAATGACACTGTCATTGGCTTTAGCTCAACACCAAAGGAAATCAGAAATTGGAAAGCCATTTGGCGTACAAAGATACCTAATAAGATTAAAATTGTTATGTGGAGGGCATGCCATAACTCTATCCCGACTTTGAAAGCACTGCGTAAAAGACATATTGTGGATGACTACCTTTGTGGAATTTTCCCTCATCAATCAGAGTCAGCATTACATGTACCAAGAGATTGTCACTTTGCTCGTATTTGTTCGGCCTCTTCAAGCATACCTCACCAATCTATCTCCATCGAATGTAGAGACTTGCTAGACTGATTTTGCAATCTCCAAACACAGCTTACAAAGAATCAGTTTGAGCTAGCATTGATTATTTGTTGGTTCCTTGGGAATACTAGGAATCAGAGAGTGCAGGAATATATTGTTTTTTATGATATTGGATGTGTGGAATTCGCACGCAACGACCTTCAAATTTTCAAAAGAGCCAGTGTATTAGAGCCCACGAGCCAGTCACCTTAGGTTCTAGTGCGTTGGCAACCCCCTTTACCCGAGGTCATTAAAATAAAGTGTGATGCATAGCTTTTTCACCATGGCTCTTCAACTGCCTCTGGTATATTAGCTAGGGATCATAGGGGAAGTATGTCTCGCTTGGTGTAGTAAACATTACAACTATCCAGTGACAACAAAGATGGCAGATGTCATGGCTTTACATGAGGTTATAGCACTTGCTTTACAAATTGGATGGGACCGATTCTCTATGTAAATGATTGCTCGAATGTTGTACAAGCAGTTACTTCCCAAACAACTAACATGTCATCCATTGGTCTGATTGCCACTGAAATTCAAAGAATGATAGGTCTTTTTTACTTCAGCGAATATCAACTTGGTTCTTAGGCAAGGGAATGAAGCAGCTCACCTATTAGCTAAACATGCATTAGTTACTACTTCTGGCTTTCAGAATTATCTTGATTTTATCCAAACATCTTAATGTCTAACGTTTCTAGTTAATCATTTATATATCGTTGTCCGGATCCACCGGAGACGATGGATTCAGATTCAGACTAATGCACAATTTCAGTAACGAAAGCTCAACAACAGTCTTCTAGCGAATTCCATTAACAAAAAAAGTGTCCAAAGGATTAATAGCACATCTTAAAATTTCAATCCAACGTAAACGATCTGAAAAACGACTGAATAAAGTTGCTTGAAACAAGCCCCCTTTTAATAGGAGTAAATAAATATTAAACCGCTTGGCATGAGGCCAACTAGCATGGATCACTGTTGTCGGACTTCAACTTTCTTTTTCTGCCAGAGCCTATCAAGAGCACTGTCAGCATCACCCTGCAAAACAGAATTTCCAACTCCCAGTTATCACACTACAATAGAACAAAATCCTGCGGCATGAACACTTGATTCTCGTCATTTGTTGGACATGTAAGTCTTATACCGAGACAACTTCTAATACTCCATCCACTAATGTAAAAATTAGTGCCATACTTGAATATCCTAGAATATGCAAAGCCATATGCAGCAACAATAGAAGGAAACAAAAATATCTAGTTAAAAAAGGTATCATATGCTCATTTAATGCGAGCTAGTGTATCGACCATTCTCATGATAAAGAGCAAAGCCTTGCCTGAGCCCGAACAAATCCACAGAGTGCAAAGGTGGAGAATTGACCAGTGTATCGACCATTCTCATCCAAATGTCCCACATTGATCTGGACGGACCCATGATCCTTGGAGGTGATGAGCCTATTCGTAGCAGAGCTGAATCACCCAAAGTACAATTATATTAAAACAACTGAACTGTGTGACCAAACTTTCCAAAATTCGTAACCGACTTAGAGATTTCATTGTGAAAAATATGATATAAACATTAAAAACAACAGACCACTTCCTGGGGATATAGAGATCCATGTTTTGTCCCTCTTCGTTCTGCATCTTGGCTGAATTTTCTAGCACAAAATAACTCACACAGCTCAAAGTACCTATATTTGTAGAACACAACAAAAAACACTCGAATAAGGCTACAAATAGAGGTGCTGATAATATTATATATTTCAGCAAAATAGACTAGTTATCATTTCACTAAACATTACTACCACCAAGAAGAAGCCAATTTTGAGCGATTAAACAAATAAAACGTGATGTTGGGTTTTGAGCTCAAATAATCTGTCAATTCATACAATCATGCTTCCCTAATATATATCACAAAAATAAATCTTCCGCGTAATTTCTCAATTTCCCAAAATTACCAAAAAAATTACAAAGCAATCTCATGCATCCAAAAACGAAGATAAACATCACCGAAAGTAGTTAAAAATCTAGGGAAAATAAACGTATCAAAATACATCATGAAAACTTTAATCAAATACAATGCAAAGCTTTAGTACACAAATATCAAACATAAAAAAATACAGATCTCATACGACGCATTGAAATAGAGGGACAAGAGAGCAAATCAGAAAGTTACCGCGAAAACTGCAGAGGGGATGGGAAGAAAGACGCAGCGGTGGCCCTTGAAGATCAGTGGCAGAAACCCTAGATTATGAGTTTTATTATGAATCCAGATGGGCTTGCAAAAGAAATCTTTATTGGGCCTCCTGGAACACAATTGCCCATGACCACTATGAAATGACTGCAATGGTTATTAATTATTAAATTAGTTAGCATTATAATATAATTAAGATATATTTTTCAATAGCTATATGATTAAAATTATAGGTTTCTAATTAATGATTTAACCAAATTACTATAAAGTTAACGAAATATTTTTAAAATGTATTAAAATGCTCAAACTTATCTTGGTAATTTTGAATAATTTAGCAACTATTAAAACTACGGGGGGAACGGGGAGGGAGGTGAGGGTCGAATATGAGACCTCGAGCTCCTTAATGGAGCTGATAACTGAGCCACAAGGCCTTTTCACAAGAAAATATTTGAATATGGTTATACACATGTATATATGTAAAACCAATCATTATTTGACATTCCATTGCAACAAAAAAATCGAATTACATTTGAAATATACTTTTCCGTTAATAAATATTTTTCATTAAAAAATAGAACATGATTAATTAAATATTAAATTAGGTAAAAAGTAAAGCAATAAACAAAATATTTGAGGCTTTTTTTAATTCTCCTATTTTTTGGAAATTAATTAGTGTAAGTTGATGACCAAATGCAATTACCAATTATATACCCCAAGCCTTGTGTGATATTCGTTATATTTATATACATATATTAAATTTGATTATTATGAAATATAAATTCTACTTCTCTATTAAGGTTTCCTTGTTTATTGGGAAATTTGGTATATTTCCATCCATTCAACCAAAATTAATCACTGAAAATAATTGTAGACTAACATTAATAATCATAAACATCAAGAGTCAAATATTATACCCATAATAATATATAATTAGAAATAAAATTTTGCTTAGTTTTTCTAACAGTCACCACTTGTATTCGCCTGAATATGTCTACATTATTTTGTGAATGCTTTTTTATATATGAAATTTATTTTCCTGATACAAAAAATTGAAATATGTTAGGATCGGAGTAGTGTTTAGAAGGGGGTTGAATAAACACTAGACTCAATTTCAATTTTTCTTTCTTACAGCAGACTGTTAAGTACTGCATTGGTTTCTCTGTTGATGAACAAGTCGGCAGACACTAGTAATAGTGCGGAAGACATTTGCTGAACTTGTGAGATTAAATAACTGAATGATAATGTGCAGAAAGTAAATAACACAATATATGTTCTGGAAGTTCGAAGCACAACCTTCTACGTCTCCCCTTCTTCCTTTGCAGGAGGTCACACTAGAAGACTTTGGCTTACATTTTACAGTATACAATATTCTTAGGCACTCACACAGATTGGCCTAAACTCCTAACAATACAACTATCGCAGTTGTTTACAACTTGTTTTTACAACACTCACAGAAAGTATAAATCTCTTAAGCTACGAGTGTTCTTGAGCAGCAGACTGAATAGGTTTTTATCTTTAAGACCGCAATAATGCTTTTTGCTGCTCTTGCAAAACTTCAGAATATTTCAATGTACGTGTTGAATATTTTTCTTGAATGAAGTTGATTTCTGACTTTCAAATATTGATTGCGTGGTTAGAGCTTTCTTCATTCTTCACTTTGACGTATTTATAGACATAGCAGTCCAACAACAACTTTTCTTCAATTGAAAAGATCTGCGTAAAATCAGCTTCCTGATATTTTCCAAATTCTTTTCGTCTTCTTTCCAATTTCGTTAATCAAATACTATTTCAATCTGACGCTATTGGTGGCGCTGATATGGTAATGCGGTGCTCTGTTGTACCTTTGTCAGAGTGAGTTTGTACTTTTTTGCCTTGTTACTTTATACGTCTGTTGACTTCTCCTTTACTGTATATCTACTGGACATATGATCAGCTGATGTCATTTCTATCATCTGGTGGATAGTTACTAGTTACTTAGTCTGTTGGACTAAGGTCAACTAATGACTTCTTAGACGTCTGCTGGTACTCTTGTTCCAGTGGACGTTTACTCTCTGCATCCGATGGATGATAACTCGGTAGATCTCTTTTTATCTTTACACCTGGTAGATGTTGTGATATCCCTGAAATAATTATGTGCATTATGGCCATTAATTATTATGAGATTATATGGTGTTATTGTATTGGTATGGTTGAGAAATGTATAGTTATGTTGTGGGCATGAACTGGTAATACATTTCAGGATGGATGTGATGCATGTTGGGGGATTTATGATTTTGCATTATTTATTTGAGTTGGTTCCCATTAATTTGGAAAGTGTGTCCATTGTTGATGTGATGCATTTTAATTGAGTAAAATACCATGTAGAGATATTTTAATATATCATGTTAAATTAAACCCCCCACACCCTTAATACCCAACTTCCCCTCACTCCTCTCATTTCCCACCCATCACTCTTAAAATCACAACACTCAACCCTCCTCCCCCAAAACCCATTTGATCGATATAGAGGAAGGGAGAAGAGATTTCTCAAAGCTTGTAAGCTTGGATATCTTGCTAGGTTTTGAGTTCAAGTGGTAAGGAAGCTTTCTTGTTAAGATTTGAGTTTGTTTTAATGGGTTTTGTATTGTTGATTTTGGGGGGAAAATGGATTGGTTTTGAAAAATGTTGATTATCTTGTTGGTTATGTGATTTTGTTGATTATTGGTGTATTGTGTTGATTATGAAGTATTTGAGGTGTTGAGTTGAAAGGGGTATAATATTTGTGGTGTTTTGTGGGTTGGAGGAGATGAAGGGCACGAACATTGGCGAAAATCTCGTACACAGACCTCGGCGATGGATCGGTGGATTTTATCGATCGATTGCGAGCTTCATTACATGCGGGCAGTGTGTTTCCGCGATCGATCGCGAGTTTGCGCGATCGATCGGCAAAGTCCGCAATCGATCGCGGAGTGACGATTTTTGGGCATTGAGGCAGGGGGAGTCTCGCGATCGGCGCCTTTCAGCGATCGATCGCGAGACACGAAAAATGGGATTTTTGGTTATTTTGTTGGACTTTTGGTAATGGATTATGATTTGGCTTCTACATTGAGTTGTGCAATTGTGTAGAGCCTTCCTAGGTGGCAACACAACGAAGGGGAAAAAGTCCAACACACATCCCATATTTTGAAAAGGTACGGGCACCAAACGGTAACATATATTTTATATACATATTGGATTATGCAATGGGGTTGCATATACATATTGGATTATGCATTGTGGCTGCATATATATATATATATATATATATATATATATATATATATATATATATATATATATATATATATATATATATATATATATATGTGTGTGTGTGTGTGTGTGTGTTGAATGCTTGGTGCATATCCCATGAGTCGTTGTTATATTCGAGTGATGAATTTAAATGCTTTGCCGTTGTCATTTGAAGCGATGATTGAATACTTGACGTTGTCATATCATAGCGAGGAAAGAATATTTGCCGCTAATATGTTGAAGCGATGGTACATGCCGCTGTCACATTAAAGCGAGGTTATTCGATGGCGCTGATATGTCGAAGCGAGGGGTATTAATGACGCGGTCATGACAAGCGAGGTGCATTAAAATACACTGTTATAACAAGACTAGGGATTGGTTATTGGTATTGATGGAAACCGATTATATGTCATGACATTTATTAACTATATTATAATCTGATGATTATGAATATGAGTTGTGGTACAGGGATAACCAATGGAGCGTTTTAAATGCATTGAATACAGGAAGTGCTTTGTATTTACAGTTTATGCATTTATACATTATAATATATTGTGGTGAATATGGATTATTATATGCTCATGATTTGGGGTTGTTCCTGTAGGTGCATTTTGGCATGGAGGGCTAAGGCCAGGGTTGATGCAGTGAGCAGTGTGAGGAGTGCTGTCAGTATAGATGAACATGAATTCTTTTGTATTGTTTCTACTCAGGGTAGAGTAAATCTATAGCTTTACATTCATTTTGTGGGAATGTAATTAATTCCTTTTTGGAAATTTTATTTTGGCACTGAAATCCTTAAGCTCAAGGCATAAACATGAACCCTTATACTCTGATGAATGCAATGTTTAGCTCGCTTAATGCACTAAATCCACACTTAAGGTAGCGAGGCCTTACAGATGTCTTTTCACCTGGTGGATGTCTTTTAGGCTCTTTCACCCAGTGCATGTCTTTTAGGCTTTTTACCCGGTAGATGTTTTTTAGGCTTCGATGCAGTAGACACTTCAAGCAGTAGATGTTTGTGATCACCAAAAGTTAGAAATGTTTTCCCAACAATTTTCCCCTTTTTGCTGATGACAAAACTTAGCAGTGGAGACTCTGGCTTGAACGTTGAACAACAGATACCTGTTAAGACTTAAAAACATAACAGTGGAGAGCAGTAAATAGTGTTAGATACATAAACAGATTACAAGTAGTAATCAAGCTGAACATTAACGAAATAATAACATTTTTATTTAAAATGAACCATGTTTACATATTACAATTTTTACAACAGTACTATGTTTACAATCTATTCAAATGGGTAAAAGCAATGAGAAACATAGCTAGTATGAAATGATCCGAGCTGACCAGTTTCGGGGTTTGACAAGGGAGGAGAAAAGTGCATACAGAGAAATTGTTACACAAGAAAACCTAGAAAATAAACTACGTTATCTTCAAAGTAATCATCTGTTCATCCTTTGTTCATCGTAGTCTCTGTCTTCCCCCTTTGTCATCAGCATCCAGACATCTACGTTCCAAATACCAGGCTGGTGGATGAACACCAAAATCGGTCTATGAAGCTGGAGTCAGCAGAGGTGGGTTAGATAAGTAATCAACCCATATAGGGTTGATATAGATAAGTAATAAACCCATGAAATAGAATTGCAGAAAAGTTGCAAGAACGGTAAGTTAAATTTTAAGATAAGCACGTTGTAGTGTGAGATGTGTTGAGGCAGTGAGTATGCTATTTATAGCCAAAAATTGGCAAGGTTCACTACTATGCTTGATATGACACATCAGTTTGTGGCATTCAATCCTGAATTAAATGAAATTGAAGAAGATAAGTATTGAATAAATGAAATGTTATTTTATTGCAATAACGACTAAATGTAACATATTAAGACAAGATACGTTAATATGGGCATCCCAACCAATGTTTGGAGTAGTAACGAGCTGAAGGAGAAGTGTCAGTAGGTGGTTGCCTTGAACTTAGTGTCCTCTGCTGGGAGGAAGGTCTCGACTGACTTGCTTCTCCAATGCCAGCAATGATTGTCTTTCCTGGACTGGTTCTCTTCTGCTTGGTTGTTGAGGTCTGGTGTGCTCCGGTAGCCTTCGAACAGTGCGAGTAACAGTTGGGATACTGTTGTTTAAATCTTGTAGATGCGTGGCAAAAGCTGATTGCATATCGGTCATCTGTGCTGAGAACTTTTGATGAATGTCATCAATCTTTCCTCCAATCTCCAGTGAAGTAGCAGCATGAAGGGATTCATTTTGCTGCCTCAATTCGAGCTTAGCTTGGCCCAGCTTGGAGAAGGAGTCTGAGAAGGCATCTACGACAAATTTTTGGAATCTTGTGACCTTCTCAATCAAGTGATTGACATCTCGATAGATTTCCTCGAACCGGGAATCAGTATGTCGCCTTAAGTTTCCAATTTCGGTGCTGGCGTCTCTTTCTTCATGCTTAAGTTTTTGAATTTCGCTAGCAAGATTGGAAATAACAGCAGACAACTGATTCAGCTGGTCAGCAACAGTCGGAGGCATCTCTTCACCATGAAGTTCAGGAAAATCAAAGAGATCTTCAGGTGGATCAGTTGCTGGAGCCCGTGCAAAAGTTGAAGGACTCTATCAGTCTTCTCAGCAGCAGTGACTGGACTAGTAGGAGCAGCAGATCCACCAGCAGGTAAAGCATCAATAGTGAGAGCAGCAGGCGGAGTGTAAGGACCCTAGTTCCTTAAGTGTGGATTTAGGTACTATAAGAACCAAGCATGCATAATCAGAGTATAAAATTTGTGTGTTGATGACCAAGCTATTAAGATTACAGTGCCAAAACAAAATTCCAAAAGGATTAATTACATTCCCAAGCAATGAATGTTAATCCTATAGCTTTACACTACTCCTAGAATAGAGACTATACAAAAGAATCATATCCTGATATACCAAAATCACTCCTCACTAGCTTACGCATCAACCCGTACTTAGCCCTTCCTGCTAAAATGTACCTACAGGAACAACCCCAAACCCATGAGCATATAACAAACCATTTCACAATAATATGATTATAATGTAGATATGCATAAACCATAAATGTGAATCACTTCGTGTAAATAATACATTTAATGCTCCCCTTTGGTTGTTCCTGTCCACAATCATAATCAATAGATTATAACACCAATAATGTATGTCATGACATGCATCCATTCCATGAATATCATATTCAATTCCCAAGTCTTATTATATCAGTGGCATAATACCCCTCGGGTTAACATGACAACGAAAATACCCCTCGCTTAGACAATACCAGCGGCAATAATATCCATCCCTATAATATGACAGTGGTTGTGTTCTTCGCTTCATATTAGCGGCAAATATTCTCTCATCGCTACGGTATGATAGCGGCAAGTATTCACATCGCTGCGCCACTGGCGGCAAGTATTCTTCGTCACTGTAATATAATCTCGACTTACAGTTACATGCATCAATGCATCCAATATACTCATGCAACCAAAATGCATATCCAACCCATGTATGCAACCATGATGTATAACCAAGACCATGTATGCAACCATAATGCATAATTAAATTCGTGTATGCAGCCGAAATGCATAACCAAATCCAATGCGTAAAATACGTTTTACCGTCCGATGCTCGTACGTCTCACTACGTACCTTTGTACCAAAAGTGGAGATGTCGTAGGACTTTATCTCCTTTGTTGTATTGCTACCTGGGATGGTTCTACACGATCATACAAACCAATATTAGAAGCCAATTATGAACCAACACCAAAAATCCCATAAGAAAAGCCAAAAATCCAAAACACCACATTTTTAAGACTCGCGATCGATCGGCCCTAACGCTCGATCGATCGCGAGCTGCTCAATTCAGCGCCCAACATTTGTTGTCTGCCTAGATCGATCTAGATGCCCCCCACCGATCGATCGGGAGTTCTTCTCGATCGATCGAGAAGACTATAATAATCCTACCAGTAGCCTTGTCGTGCTCGATCGATCGAAGGTCATGCTCGATCGATCGAGGAGCTCTGTAAATGCGAGAAATCACCATTAATGTGTACAGAAACTCACCAAACCACATTAAATCCATAACACCTCAAACCAATACATCAAAAAAACTAATATTACTCCAAAACAACCCTCAACAACAACATACTCCAAAATCCAACCAAAACAACATATAATCAAACAAACCCATTTTTAAATCCCTAAAACACAAACCTATTTCCTATCAAAATACATGAGAATAACACTAGGAGGGTTTATACCACTTGAAGCTTAAAACTTTTTGCAAGAATCAAGCAATAGCAGGCTTTCCCCAAGTTTTCTCTTCTTCACCCTTGCCAAGAAACGTTTTGGGTTTATTGGGGAATAAGGGTTGGGGGATTTGATTAAGAATGGTAAGAGAGTAAGGTGTGAGAGGGGTATAGTGGGTTTAAAGATAAAATGGTACCCCAAAATTAGCATGATGTATAAAATATCCCCACATGATATTTTAAAAGCATTTTCTAGAAATGCACCAAAACCTCAATTAAATACATGCTTTGTCAAATAATCAATAACCATCACAATTAAACCATGTTAACACCCAATTTCCCAACATGCATAACATGCACCCCAAAATGCATTACCAGGTCACACCCACCATGTGACTAAGCATTTTTTATATTAATTAATTCTCTCATTAAATTAATTAACACCATAAATAATCACATAAACATAATTAATGTCCAAAGGCATATAATTATTTTGGGGATATCACACGGAGCCACCTCAGCAGATACCTCGGCAAATGAAGCAACAGAGTCAGCAGCAAGGTTAGCATCCGCGACAGATATATCCATAGGTAGAGCAACTTCAGTAGATATATCAGCAGTCAGAACAGCAAACGAGGCAACTTCAGCAGATACCTCGGCAGATTTATTAACAGACGGATCAAACACAGTAGATACCGTCAACTCAGTAACCATGCGAATTGGTTCGATCGCCGCATTGGGTATCTCTAGGATAGAGGGCAGAGGGGCTAGGTTAGTTTTGAGGATGGGAAGGTTTGTGAAGTCAAATGGAATGGTGGTTAAAGGTTCGATCAGTGGGGATGTAGTAGTGGGTTCAATGGTCAGTTGGGTTTGAGTGGTTTGAGGAGGAGAGGGTATTATGGCTAGGGCATTTGGTGAGTATTGCATGGACTCAGTAGATTCATCATCCTTGGATGAGAGGTTACATGATGTACTACTGTTTCAATAACCGTATCTATATTAAGAGGATCAACATCTGGTAGAGATAGATGTTGATCGGATTCAATAAGGGGTTCGGGAGAGGGCGTAGGTTCGACTGTAGAATCAATAGAAGGGACACTTACAGGAGATACCTTTGTTGGATCCACCATACCATTCTTTGTTCATTAGTCGCTACTGGAGCTGATTCACGTTGGGCAGAGCATGATGCAATCCCATGAAAATTTTGAATCATGCAGTGTCCTCTCAGCTAAAGCAAGTTTTGCTTCCAATGCGTGGAGAACAGCAATGTCATGGTTAGAAGTACCCGAATCTAACTTAAACTCCTTATGTCGGGATTGGACAAGAGTGTCAAGTCCACTAACATACTTCATCAGCCGGATTACCTCTCTCAGCTTCAGATCATGTTCAACATCCTGGATCTGAAGATACTCAAGGATCATATTTTCGTCAATCCTAGTCTACTTAATAACGCGTATGAAGTCATTGAATCTAATTTTCAGACGAGCTTTCACCCATCTGTCGAATATCTCATGTGTGGTTGAAGCCGGGCTTCGACCTCTTCAAGCACCAGGGGTATTTCAGTGGCCACAGGAGTGAAGACAGGTTCCATAGCAGTTTTCCCTCATCTTTCAGGGGTGAAGGGAGGATGGAAGATTGAGCAGCCGATCTTCGGTTGTCTTAAGCTGAGGGTAAAAGAGTCTGCTCCTCGGCGAGAACTTAGTGATAAGTCGGTGGTAGGGAGCAGTAGATACTTGTACAGCATGGATGATGGCCATTGATGTAGCAACCTCAACTACTTCCACGGTTGGAGTAATATATGTGCTGATACCCTGATCAGCAACTGGTACCTCTGCTGGGACTTCGGTGGCAGCAGCAGGGATCTTAGATACATCAGGGTTCTCTTTCTTGGTTCGTGGCTTCTTTGGTGGAGGAGGAGGTGGTGACTCGGGAGACTCTGTGATAGTCTACTCAGAATCACTGACAACTTGTGGCTTCCTCCTCTTGGTGGGAACGGTTTTGGAGGGACCACCTGCTCCACTAGCTGGCTTCATGTAAATCTGCATGTATTTGGAGTTCAGGGGCTTGCTGGGTGGAGAGTGAAGATAGCCACCAATGGTACATTCTTGCTCTCTAGGATTCGACTGAGCGGGATGGCGAATCCAGAATGGCCCTTGGCAGATTCAAGTAAGCCAATCAATACTTCAAAAAGTACTATGGACCAGTTGACATATATCCCATTAACAACAGCACACAATACTTAGAACTTTTCTGGGGTGATGACATCGAACGACCCAGCTTTGCACAACAGACCCTTGGCAATGATGTCTGCGAGCAATCACAAATGGTTCTTCATCAGAATCTTCTTGAATGGAGGGCTTCACAGTCGTAGGCCAGATTCTGAGAACACTGTACGCATCTCATCTCGCATGGAGAACACTTGGTAGAAAGATCTGTGAGCCAAGTAGTGGGAAAGCTCTGTTGAGTGGTAAAGTCCTCTTGAGTGATTGTGACAGATTGGCCGGAGATGGAGGACACCTGTTGTTAACCACCCTCGATGTAGCATAAAACTCTTGGAGAGTTTCTCTGTAGAACATTGGCGCGAGGTTCAGCATAAGCAGCAGGCCGGATTTCTCCAAATATTGGAAAATGCTAGTCATCTCCTCATCGGCGCTGGTGTAGATTGAGTTGAAATCGACATGTGCATCATTGGTAACAAAACTTGCCTGGCTAGTCTTCTACATTTTGATTTCTGAAGAGCTGAGATCCTGTGAAGTCTGAGAGCAAATTGCTTCGAACAAATTGTTAGTATAGTAATTTGAAAATGGTAAACATAAAAAATGAAAAAGTTAATGGCGGTCAAAGAGAAGGGATGTGTAACGTCGTACTGTAGATGAGCGGAAACATGGACACGTGTCGATCATCTAACCAAGGAAATTTTGTGAAATAAACTGAAACGGGCACGGTTAAAGCGTGACCGAAATAATTCAATATTAATCAAAAATTAAGTTTGAAATCCGACTTTCCAATTGGTTTATAATTAACGAAGGTTATTAACAGCAAAACATATATGGTAATGTCCACTGTATATAGAGTGCACTGGTGAAGTAGTCTCTACTGTATCAGACAATTTTTTTACCAGCTAAGCATCAGTAGACCTTCGAGAAACACACAAATTCCCACTTAATTAATATTTCCCCTAAATTCATGCAATGTCTAAAATGTAATTCCCCCTTAATTTATCATAAAGGGGAAATTTAAACAAATAAGAGCACTTAGTTATTTCAATTAAACCAAGTATATTGCGAAAATAGAAAAACTTAGCGTCCGGTAGGGTTTTTTTGAAGATATCTGATGTTTGTTGTTCGGTGGATATGTACTCCAACCGAATCTCTTTCTTCATTACGTGATCTCGGATAAAGTGATGACGAATGTCAATATGCTTGGTCCGAGAATGAAGAACTGGATTATACGTGATAGCTATGTCAGATGTATTATCACAAAATATTGGTGCCTCAGTGGACTCAATTCCATAGTCTCTTAGTTGTTGTTGAATCCATAACAGTAGAGCACAGCAGCTTCCAGCAGCAAGGTATTATGTCTCTGCAGTAGACGTAGTGATGGATGTCTGCTTCTTGCAACCCCATGAAATCAATCTATCCCCTAGGAATTGACAGTATCCCCTGGTACTTTTCCTATCAATCTTGCATCCTGCGTAGTCAGCTTCTGAATACCCAACTAAGTTAAAAGTTGAATCATTGGGACCAGTGGCCAACATTCTCAGTTCCTTTTAGATACTTAAGAATTCTCTTTGTAGCAGTGAAGTGAGATTGTTTAGGATTAGATTGGAAGCGAGCACACATACATACAGCAAACATAATGTCAGGTCTGCTGGCTGTCAAATATAGTAAAGATCTGATAATACCGCGATACATTATGATATGTCTGCTTCATCCAAATCTAGTTTAGCAGAAGAACTCATAGGAGTGGCTGCTGCTGAATTAGTGCTCATTCTGTATTTCTTTAATATCTCTTTGGTTTACTTCGACTGGTTGATCAGGATTCTTTCATTAGACTGCTTGACTTGCAATCCTAGGGAAAATGATAATTCTCCCATCATGCTCATCTCGAACTGATCCTGCATGATTTTGGAAAATCTCTCGCAAAGCTTTGGGTTAGTACTACCAAAAATAATATCATCAACATAAATCTGAACCAGTAGTGTATGGTCACCCGTTGTGAATTTAAAAAGGGTCTTGTCCATCGAGTCAATGGTAAAGACATGCTTAGTCAAGTACTTCGATAGAGTTTCATACCAAGCTCGGGTAGCTCATTTCAAACCATACAAAGCTTTGTTCAGTTTATACACAGAGGAAGGCTGGTGATGGCTTTAAAACCCAGGAGGCTGTTCAACATAAACTTCTTCATGTAGTTTACCATTAAGAAAAGCACTCTTAACGTACATCTGATAGACTTTAAAGTCTTTGAATGCAGCGAATGCAAGAAATATACTAATGGCTTCTAATCGGGGTATAGGGGCAAAAGTTTCATCGAAGTCGATATATTCTTCCTGTATGTATCCAGTGCAACTAATCTTGATTTATTCCTGATTACAGTACCATTCTTGTCCAATTTATTTCTAAATACCCATTTGGTACCTATGACAGTATGATGCGGTGGACGTGGTACAAAGTGTCATACTTTGTTTCTCTTAAACTGATTAAGTTCTTCTTGCATAGCTTCTATCCAGCTTGGATCTAAAATATCATCATCTATCTTCTTGGGTTCTATATGATAGATGAATGCAGAATGAAGGAATTCGTTAATCATATGTCCTTTGGTGCGTAGAGGAGCAGCAGGGTTACCTATGACCTGCCCGGGTGGATGATCTTCCTTCCACCAGAGCGTAGGTCCAAGAGGATTTGTTTCTTCGTTGGTATGAATTTGAGTTGGTAGATCCGTAGACTGTATTGATTCATCATTGATGTTTGCTATATCTACTGCAGCAGGGATATATACAGTAGTCTCCTCGACAGCAGGGTTCAGCCCTTGTGGACCAGCAGGTACCTCTGCTTGTGCGTCTGGGACTTCTGGCTCTAAGATGCAGTCGACCATACTTCTGTAATCCAACTCATCATCATAATTATCATCCATATGAGTATTTTCTAATCGGTTACTCAAATTATTGATTTGCAGTTCAGATACATTATTATCAAAAGATTCATCAAATTTAACATGAATAGATTCTTCTACTGTAAGTGTTCTATTGTTAAATACTCTGAACGCCTTACTAACAACAGAGTAGCCAATAAATTTTACAGCATCAGATTTAGCATCAAAAGCCGTGAGATGAGTCGTTCCATTGTTGTGAATAAAACATTTGCAACCAAACACATGGAAATAAGAAATATTTGGCTTACTGACATTCCAGATCTCATACGGTGTTTTGTTTACTCATTATTAATCATCGATCTGTTCTGTGTATAGAAAGTTGTATTAACTGCTGCTGCCCAAAATCTCTGCGAGATTTCTGACTCTGCAAGCATAGTTCGCGCAGCTTCTTTCAAAGTGCGGTTCCTACACTCAGCAACTCCATTTTGCTGTGGGGTTCTAGCTGTAGAGTATTCGGGTTTAATACCAATGTCATCTAGATGATTCGAGTGACTGATTGATAAACTCGGCACCCTTATCACTGCGAATTCTATCCATCCCACACGATTTCTCATTTTGTAGTCTTTTCAATAGTTTGATCAGCTTTGGAGTACCCTGATTCTTGCCACTTATAAGCAAGACCCACGTAAAACAAGTGTAATCGTCTATTAACACCGGAGTATACTGCATTCCCCCTAGACTTGTTATTGGTATAGGACCAAAAGATCCATGTGCAGCAACTCTAGGCACCGAGAATAAGATTTACTCCCTATGTTCTTAAAGGTAGATATGATCTGCTTACCCAGCTGGCATGCTGAACATATCTTGTCTTTTGAGAAATGTATCTGGGGCAGTCCATCAACTAAATCAAGCTTACGCAGACTGGCAATAGTTTTAAAATTTAAGTGACTCAATCGCTTGTGCCAAAGCTAATTTTTGGAATTATTCAAGGCAGCAAAGCAAGAAGGTGAGGCAGGTTGATCAGAATTCCAATCAATCTTACAAGTGTTGTCATGCCTCTTACCTACAAGCTGGGGACTCCACTCCGTCTTGTCTTTAGGTTAGGAACTATCTTCATTGTAAAGAAGCTCTCGTTACCATCGGCAGATCTAATTGTGCATGCGTACTGGTTGAGTTCTACTGAGTGGCCATTATCACATTGTTGACTAATGCTAATCAGGTTATAACATAAACTATCAATTAACAGTACATCTTTAATAATAATGTTACTATGGATAATCTTACTCTTACCCACGGTTCTACCTTTCGCGTTATCACCAAAAGTTATTCTTGGTCCGTTGGTGTCTACTAATTCAGATAGCAGACAAGCACTTCCCGTCATATGTCTAGAACATCCGCTATCCAGAAACCACTCTGAGCTTTGAACTTGTTGGGTTCTAGATCTCTGCAATTAAAGCGATGAATTTATTGGTACCCAATCCTACTTGGGTTCAGACAGGAGGTCCTTTCGGGACCACACTTGGATAACCCTGAACCTTTTGGGTCTGTGTGTGTTCTGAAATGTGTGCGGCAAATTGTGATGGTGTTCTAGGGTGTTGCGTGTGATAGTGAGCGTGTGCATGTTGATTTGGTTTTTGGTTCTTGTTGGGAAGCATATATCTCTTCTGGACAGACATACAATTATAATACCAGTTAGGTTACACCTCTCGAGTTGCTTGACCAGTAGACTTATGTCCATTTTTGAACTTCTGCACTGGTCTAGCATTTTGTACTAGCTCAACATAACCAATACCTTTATGTGATACAAGTTCCTTAATGAGTGTTGGCTTGACAGGTTCCTTAACCAACTCACTTGATTCATATAATGTGTTGGATCTAACAAAGTTCATTATTTGAAACTTGCTTTTCTCCAGACACAGCTGAGTTCTAACGCCAGGTGTATTACTGTCATTGTTGATATAGCCTATACCGGCGAGATCACCAGCAAGCCTTATTGACTCAAGTATTTCATCTTTTCTAGCAGTTGAAGTGTTCCATGTGCGAACCAACTTGATAAGTTTCTGGTGTGCACATTTATCTTCGTCCTTTTCTTTCTCGAGCAGACTTACTTTTTCCCTTAGGCATTCCAGCTCCCTTGAGTGTTCACAATCAAGTCTACTGTCCTGTTGTTCGATGGGGCTTGAATGTTCAGTCTTATAGTTCTCAAAGGACTCATACAACATTTGATACTCATTTATCTTGTCCTGTAATGCATTAGTGAGTTCAGTATGTGTAAATTCAGAAAGGTTAGAAATCAGTTACCTCACTGTCATCATTTGCCATGAGACAATGGACTCCTTCATCTTCACTTTCACTAGATGAGCTTGAAGATTCCTCTTATTCTGATTCTGAGTCAGCCCGCTTGCTCTTGTTTTCCTTGGCAACAAGTATTTTATGATCTCTGTCTCTTCTGGGTGACCTTCTCTTTTCCTTAGACTTCTTGTAGTCCTTGGATGCTATCTTTTGATCATCCTTCTTTGGCTTTGTAAATCAGCAATAAAATGTCATGGTTTAAGGCAGTTGAAGCAGACACGATTATCTTCTTCTAATATATTTTTGAAGTTCTGCTTCCTTGGATAAGACTGGTAAGTCTTCTGGTTTTTCTTCATGAATTTGCCAATTTTTTTTACAAAAAGTGCCATTGCATCATTACACATTTGTTTAGGAGTCATCTCTGTTGTGCTGGACAGGGACTCTGATGCAGCAAGGCTTTTGGTTGGTTGACTGGTGTTTGGTTCATCTTCAATCCGAATGTCTAGTTCAAACTCGCACTCCTTGAAGTCATCAAATAGATCGTACAGATCGATCTTGTTTAGATCTTTGGATCTCTCATGGCAATGGTCTTCACATCCCATTCTCTTGGAAGACCTCTCATGACTTTTATGGTAACTTCTCTGTTTGATAGATCCTTACACAGGCCGTTGAGTTCTTTGATGACTCAAGTTACTCTCTCATCATATTCATTGAGAGTTTCTCCTGACATCATTTTGATGTTCTCAAACTTCTGTAGAGCGACAATAAGCTTGTTCTCTCTGGTTTGATCATTTCCTTCACCCTGTGTGCAATCTTTCTCAGATGTCTTTAGCAGTAGGACACATTTTGATTTTGTTGAACATGTTCTTGTCCAATGTCTTAAATAGAATATCCGTAGCCACGTTGTCCATATTTGATTTTTTCTTTTCTTCATTTGTCCAGGACACTCTATCATTTTCAACCATCTGACGTTCTCCACTGGAGATAGCAACTGCTGTGTTGACTTTCATTATTGTCATTGGTCTGTTGGTAATAACGTACCACATATCATCAACTTGAGCACATAGATGTGCTTGCATTCTGATTCTCCAGTCATCATATTCATCTTTCTTGAACATCGGGATATTGCTGAATGAGGCCATCAGTTCTTAGAATTTCTCACAATTGAGAAAACCTGGCTCTGATACCACTTGTTAGGATCGGAGTAGTGTTTAGAAGGGGGTTGAATAAACACTAGACTCAATTTCGATTCTTCTTTCTTACAGCAGACTGTTAAGTACTGCAGTGTGTTCTCAATTGATGAACAAGTCAGCAGACACAAGTAATAGTGCGGAAGACGTATGCTGAACTTGTGAGATTAAATAACTGAATGATAATGTGCAGAAAGTAAATAACACTATATGTTCTGGAAGTTGGAAGCACAACACTTCTACGTCTCTCCTTATTGCTTTGCATGAAGGTCACATTAGAAGACTTTGGCTTACACTTTACAGTATACAATCTTCTTAGGCACTCACACAGATTGGCCTAAACTCCTAGCAATACAACTATCACAGTTGTTTACAACTTGTTGTTACAACACTCACACAAAGTATTAATCTATTAAGCTTCGAATGTTCTTGAGCAGCAGATTCAATAGGCTTTGATCTTTAAGATCACATAATGCGTTTTTACTGCTCTTGTAAAACTTCAGAATATTTCAATGTACCGTTAAATATTTTTCTTGAATGAAGTTGATTTCTGACTTTCAAATATTGATCGCGTTGTTAGAGATTTTTCATTCTTCACTTTGACGTATTTATAGACATAGCAGTCTAACAACAACTTTTTTCAATTGGAAAGATCTGCGTAAATCAGCTTCCTGATATTCTTCAAAATTCTTTTCATCTTCTTTCCAATTTCGTTAATCAACGATTATTTCAATCTGACGCTATTGGTGGCGGTGATATGGTAACCCGGCGCTCTGTTGTACCTTTGTCAGAGTGAGTTTGTACTTGTTTTGTCTTGTTGCTTTATACGTCTACTGACTTCTCCTTTACTTTATATCTGCTGGACAGATGATCAGCTGAACAGATGATCAGCTGATGTCATTTACATCATCTGCTGGATAATTACCAGTTACTTAATCTGTTGGACTAAGGTCAACTAATGGTTTCTTAGACGTCTACTGATACTCTTGTTCCAGTGGACGTTCACTCTCTGCATCCTATGTAACCCGGTAGATCTCTTTTTATCTTTACACTCGGTAGATGTCTATTCACCCAATGGATGTCTTTTAAGCTTTTCAACCGGTGGATGTCTTTTAGGCTTCGATGCAGTAAACACTTCAAGCAGTAGATGTTTGTGATCACAAAACTTAAAAATGTTTTCCCAATAAAATAAATAAAAGCAAAGTGGTTTAAAGCATAAAACGGTTCAAATCCCAAATGATACATTGAAATAGAAAATAAAAATAAAACTAATCTTATCATTTGCACTAAATTTCTGTAGGCCATAATACATTTTTTGTGTGTATTCCCCCCCAAATCGAACTTTTCTTCAGTGTAAAAGCTCTCCTGAGGAATTGATTGGTACACATTTACAGAACTTGTAAGGTCCATCAGCTGCTCCAAGGATACAGATCTCAGCAGTCAGCTGCTTCAAAGTATAATCCAAACAAATATAGATGACACAGCCCTCTGCATTACATGTAATTTAAACCAAAAGCAAATTTGAAACCATGGCTCAGACGACATTTTTTGACACTCAAATTTAGTGAAATCAAAATTTCAATTATTTGACTCAACTTACCATACATAATTAATCAATCAATATTTTTTTAAGAGCACATAACAACACTTTTATCAATATTTGATAAATAATACCGAGAAATTTTGATATATTTTCAATAGTTTTCTGTGAAACAAATATCTAACGTTCATTGTTGACAATATATTCAACATTACTCCACATTTGAGTCCTATCTTTTGGTGTTAGTTATAAGCTTCATCAGCATAAAAATCTTGGGAGTTCTTAAGGTGGATGAATTTGAATCTTATGCCGATAAAAAATAAATCTTTATCCTTTTAATCAGAGAGTTCAATCAAATTTTATTGATTGATATTTTAGTTTTGATTGAATTCTAACTACATTTCTTCCAAATATTGAAAAAAATTGTTTTATTTTTCTTGATTTCAGTAAAATGGGAAATTATTGTGTTGCCCAAAATCGTGGGAAAGCATAAGCCAAACCGAATTGTTATTCATGATGGTAAACATGTGTCATATGATGGATACAAATCATATTTATTGGTCAATCCAACATAGCATAACATTGAGGATTGTTTGGGGTAGCTCCCCATAAGTTTACTTGTAATTAACGCATGTAGATATTTTTTGGGTTTAAAAAATATTTGTGGGTTGCTGCTTAAACATGGGCTGAAATCGATTTGTTTATAGGGAGCGCGCCGGTGTAGAGTTATTTGAAAGTTGGATTGATCAAGGAATTTGTTGAAGTGTCATAATTTGCTGAGAAATATGATATTGTGCTTTGGATGCTATGGTTAATGGATACATGCATATTGGGGAGTTTGGTAAGGCCTTGGTGATTTTTAGGAGGATAGCAATCATATCAAGGCTAATAAATTCAATGTTACTGACGTATTGTCGGCTCTGGCATTGGCTGGAGAGGTCTATAATAGCAAGATGCAAAGAAAGAGTTTAAATGGGTTATCGATATCGTTTTCAATTAAAAGTCTATCCAAATATCTTATCTAATATGAATGTACTAGAATTTTTTATTCTTTATAGTTTAGTTGTACTTACAACTTCAAGATTTGTATCTAAAAAATTCTACAGGAGTCATTAAAAACCTATTGAAGTTTTGGATATCCTCCAGCTTTTATAGAGTTTTAAAAGTCTCTATAAAAGTATATTTTGAATATAAATAGACTTCTTTAGAGTAAATAAAAACTATAGATTGAATACCAGTAGACTTCTATAGAGTATATAAAAGTCTAGATTGCTAGGCTTTTAAACTCTACAATAGTCATTAGAATCTAGATTGAATACACCCACCTAAATAGCATCGAGCACTTTGATCCCTGCACCCTTGTCCCATTCCTCTGGTGAAGCAGCATCTGCCATAATCTTTTCCTGTCCACGCCAAAGTATCTGAACCATCACATGTTATGTTAATCAACCATCAGAATAAATTACAGCAATTATTTAACAAGGAAATTGTCAACAATAAATTACAGTAATTACCTTATCGATGACTCCAAATTCTTTAGCTTTAGAAGCATCCATATAAAATGGTCTTCTCATCACACTGAATACAGTTTCTTCCGACTGGTTGCACAACAGATGATGCATTGATTCATATTTGCTAGCATCATCAATCATAAACAAAATAAGATGTCCTGCATCAACTTACATTTCCAGTGTGCTTAGCTATAAGGCCAACAAGAGTGTCCCTGTTTATCATCACCTGACAAAAGGAATTCCGTTTTCCGATTAAAAAAGTCGGTTTTATCTACTATTGCATTTAATAGATAAACATTGTTAATTTCACAGGATTGAAATATAGAGAAATAAAAGTGTAGAGACAAAGTGATGAGACCAAAGAAGAGGGGAGGGAAATCATTATCTGTGGCAACTGACATACAAATTTTGGTTAAAATGCTTCACAAAACTTTCTGCATGTGTCTACACAAGCAAAAATAACTCTATATTAATTAGCTCTCTAAATTGCTTCACTCGAACCCATGTATTACTTAGCTCTCTAAATTGCTTCACTCGAACCCATGAATAGTTCCCCGACGGTGCTATTTCACATGTAGTGTGAGTGCCATTGAGTTCATAGCATGAAATTATAAAAATTTAAGAGGAATGTTCTGGAATCTGGATATAGTTTTTGTAAGAGGAAATTGCAGTATGATATTGAAGAGTTCCCTTTCAAATTATAAATGAGGGCAAAGAGCTCAAGCTAACCTCTTTTGCACGAATGATAACATCACTGGCTGGCATTAATCCAGCTGATGGAACACGAGGTTGTTGAATCATAGCTGAAACAGAAAAGTTAATCCATGAACACATTAGAAACAAGCACAAAAATAAATTCGAGTCACGAGCTCAATTTTGCAGCATCTTACACAAACCTTTAGAATGTGGCATCATAAAGCGTTTGCCTTTTGTTCCAGCAGCAAGTAAAAGGCAGGCATGACCTATAGCGGCTCCAACACCAACCGTGTGTATCTGCATTCAGGATTAAAAATTAAGGGGGTAGTGGAAATTACACATGTGCTAAATATCGTCTAAAGGAGTTTAAGGGCACGAATATGCATGTTTGAAAATTGGCAAAGGAACTACCGTCACGCCAGATTTTATCATAAACCTAGAACAGCAATAGCATACTTTTCTTCCAAAGGAGTAATGCAATTGAAATTAACACCCACACGGCAAAAAATAAATTTCCTAAATGCCATGTTACCAAGCTACTCCTTCTGGTAGCAGGAGCAAGATATGTAACCCATTTATATTCACAGCCAGAGCTAGGAAAACAAGAGAAGACATAAACTGCCCCTTCTACTTGTATCACAATCTTATAAATAACTGCTTATTTACAGATCCTGAAACAAAATATGCAATCTGAAGCAGAAGTCAATATAATCATTCCTAAATAAAAGAAGACCCTTTACGAAACAATTTCTGTACCAACTTTGTAACAGTTTACCCTCCACAAGTTATGCATGATAATTTTTGTATTTTCAAAATTTGTAACTTGAACATCTCAATCGTGATTGCTGGGATCAATTACAATAAAGAAAGTGCACAATAGCCAAAAAACATATTGTCTAAAAGATGTTAGAGAGATATATACATAATGACTTTAATAAGGTGCCCACATATTATTTACAAGGAGAACTTTAGATGAACTAACATTGGTTTAAGTCTCAAAATATAATGTTTTTCAGATCAAGCAGCTGAAACAGATAACAACAATAATATCAATAAGATTGATTATCAAATCACAAATACAGCTGGAAAATTGGATTTCTAGTTTGATGGTTTTCCTATAATGTTAGGATTTCGGTGGACATGAATATAAAGAGAGGTAGATTTTAAAATCAATGGAAGGTTTTTAGCCAATTCTCGAACAGTCGAAAAATCCTAACATCAAACCCTGCACCTAATTCTCACATCAATTATTAAGGATATCTGCATAACCATCTAAAGTTCATTGCTTGTTTCAGTATTTGAATAATACTTTCATGAAATTCTCCCCAGCATGGCTCTCTAACCGATTAGTACGCATTGGAAACATCCTATTTAATCAGCTCAAATGCAAATATGTAGAATACTACAATGAACCGGGTGGTCCATGGTCCATATATGCATGTACAGTAAGTAAACCAATCACCCTACACGAATGAACAGAATGTAGTCACACCGACAACCTTACCTCATTCTTCAACTGCATCATAGCATCATAAATTGCAAAACCTTCCGATTCCATACCAACCTTGCATTGAAATCATCACATATAGTCAGATAACATTAGCCTTTCAACTGAGTGTGAAGACGGTGGAACTAGGCTAAGCAGATTAAAGGCAGAAAAATCAACTGAAGAGAGTTATAATTGAACAATGGGATAACCAAAGAAAAACAAACAAGAAATGGCATATGAATTTTAAAACAAAAAAAAAAGTAAGGGCTAGAACGCAGATAGTTAAGACTGATCCCTCAAATCAGAACAAGAAAAAGCTTTCTACCACGTAGAAAGAGAGCAAAATTGAAAAACATAAAAGAAATGCAACTGAAAATCAGATGCACAATCACAAAATAATAAGTGAGTTGAAAGAACGTTAGAATAAGCTCTGATCGGCAGTTTGCCAATGCTCCGTTAATAAGTCGGTCCCACAAATTGGAGCTTAAGCTTCAATTTTTCATTAATGATCAAAATTGAGATACTGCTACAATCATTTGGCTAGGATTGAGCTAGTACCAATACAAATTCGTCTAGTCACAGTTCAGAATGACGAAAATATCTTATATCTTAAGCGGAGCTTAGAGAGAGGGAGAGATGAGAAACTATAAGGATCATTCAATTGTCAAGTTCAAAAAATATTCTAACGATAGTAAATTAAAAATCTCAAGGCTCACAGTTTCACCATCATCACGAGTAGTTCCAGTGGAGTTTATGTAAATATAAATAGGCTCTTTGGGATCCATCCACTGAAGGTACATCAACTCAGCCACAATTAGCTCCGTAACAGCCGGAACCAACTGACAAGGAAAAATATTATTCAAAATTTGTGAGAAATCAGAAACTGCTTCCATCCTAAGAAAAGTCGAGCAAAATTTCAACTGTCATATAGTAAAAAACATCCAAAGTCGAGTAAATGACAACGTACAAATATGAAAAAGTTTAGCAAGATCTGCCTGTAAATAAGATGTGGATTGGTAGAATTCATCGTAGAAAAGACCATATAATTACACTATAAATACAAGTAAGTCAATTCAAATAATCAACAACCATTTTTACAAGGTGGTCGTTTATGACTACAGATAGCGAAGTATAATATCTATATGTTGCACCTACCGGCATGCCAATATACACAATCCTTCCGTGGAGTAACAATGAAGGCAAGTCAGGCGGAGGTCTTCTTGGCCTATGCTCATTGTACGAAACCGATCTCTCCACCTACATCGAGCAACAAGATGATTGCAGGTAAAATAGAAGTGCAGTATCAAGCAATAGTTTATTTCCCTTTAAAAATATACTGATGATTAAAAGCAAAAATAAAATAATGATTTCTACTCTTTTTTTCATGTCTAAAACCATACATTCTTGCATGCACATGGGACGTGATTCCAATTAATTCCCAACAATGGAGCGATGAAATCCTCTCTTATCTACTGTATGAAATTTGGAATCAGTTCCTCTTACCAGTTTCCAAGTGATTCCATGAGTTTAACTGTTTAAGTGACGTATATTAAAGCTAAAGATTTTAATTGGCTGGTATAACTAGAACAAAAGTTAGCACATTTTAAAAAGAAGTCATATTAGGTATGTTTAGTGCCTGTCTTTGATTCAGTCAAATCAACGAAATTTCAGAAAAATCTTCAGTAGCTCTACAATTAAATGCCACAACAGACTTCTATAAATCCTTATATATAAACTTCAATCCTTGTCAACGATTCTGAAACGTTCAAGGGTAATCCATTAAAAGAATACTCGACTTACTTGAAGCGTTCAACACTATACACAAGACATTCAGGCAAAAAAAAAAAAAACTAAAATACACCAGAAAAGCTAAAAATACATATATACAAACACATACAAATCTTTAAACAGTGAGGTTTGTTAAGATAAAGCGAAAAAACAAGGGAGCGTGCCTGGGCAGGTGTAGCCATGAGCTTTGGTGGGTCAAAAATGTCCAAAAACGGTGGTGTATCGGAGTCTCTCGGCCTATTGAGTAGGGTTTCGGGAGAGGCAGCAGCCACAGAAGCAAGCTTGGATAGGAAGGGGTCCTTAGGGTTGAGCGGAGACATGGGAATCTTGGAGGCGTTGATTGCCCTGAAACAACATCGACTGAGAGACGATGAACAGGGAAAGGAGGAAGCCATTGGAGCTCCCAAACAATTGGCCATGGATAGTCTGTATGAACAGTAAGCAGCTCTGTGTTAGATGGAGTGAGCGAGATATGAAGACACGTCGAGTACGAGAGTTTCTGTACGACGGTGGAATTGGGGATATTTGCTGAAAATGTTTATAATAATTTTCTTTTTCCCATATTATATATCATATTTTTTTGTTTAAATTATATATTTGTATTATAAATATTATTTTATATAATAAATTAATTTTTTACACAATATATAATAATTCATTTGGTTAATAGTATAATATTTTAAATTCTTAAATATAATATCACAATAGATCGATTTTGGGATGTCAACTAATTGACTTACAATTGCTTATAAGATATAAATGAAAGTTTAGAGATCGAATCGAAAAATATAATAAAGGTATTGTTTATTATGAAATAATAATATATAAAAAAAATTAGGAGTTCTCGATCAGTATTGGAATGCACCAATGATTTGTATTGAGTCATTTCTTGTTCGCTTTATTGATTGTTGAGATAACAAAAGTCATACAAGCTGAATTACATTCGACCATAATATTTACTGACGGTATTATGTTAATCGACGATACCAGCGCATGGATAATTTTAAATTATAGTCATAGAGATACATTGGAAACAAATGATTTTAGATTAAGCAGGTCTAAAACGGAATATAAATGGAGAACGTGATCATTCCGTGAAATGTTATTGGACCTGGAATGGTGACATTCGTTTCAGACACCATTTCCACAACGACGAACCATGCAAACCACACTTTTCATCTAAGAAAGAAGAAGCCATCATCCCATGTAACTTCAATCCTATTAGTTATTACCAGTAATTGAGTCCAAATTCAAGCAAATCAAGAGCTACATAACGAAGCAATAATACTGATTAAGATTTTTTGGTCCGTATGAACCTCATTACCAATTCAATCCAACTGCAACCAGGTTCCTTTCTTGCCCCCATAACCTTCACTTTATTATGTAGCTTTTCCCAGAGCCGTTAACTTAAAGAATAACAACAAGGCCTCGTCATAAAAACCCGTTTCGTGTATGTTGTTCCAAAAAACGTAAGCCAGCAGGGGCGTAGTCAGATTTTTTAAACTTAGGGGTTGAGCAATAAAAAATGTTTCGTTATTTAATATGTATAAATTATGTATATTATTTTACAATGTAGAATTTCGCAATGCTCTTGTATAAAAATAACATATTAATATCATAATTATTTTGTATAAATAATTCGTTCGCATACTCGTTAGCTATTGATTAATAATATTTTCTCCAGATCCATATGTTTTACTCACCATTTCATTCTCAATCTTTTGTATAAAAATTTCATAATATATTTAATCTAAATTTCAAATCAATATATACAATAAGTTCAAGTTTAGATAAAAAAAATTACAAGAATTTTTTTTAAAAGAAATAGATTGTTATTAAAAATAATGTATATCTATATTTTTTTTAAAAAAAAACATGCCTAAAAAATGAGAAAAATGGAAAAATAAGTAAGAAATTATTTTTATAAATATTATTTTTAAAAGCAAATATTTTTTTGTTAATAAATAATAATAAATAAATTCAGAAATTTTAGTTTTAGGAAATGAAATGTGGAGATTGAGTTTTCAAACTCAGGACCCATTGACAATCAGCTCGTGGCTGTACTCATTCCTTTGCGTGTTTATCTTTAACAAAACATATATATGATAATTATCGGCAGGGCAGGGTGGGCTAAAGCCCTCCCCAACCCAACCCAACCCAACCCATACGGTAGATCCACTCGATTTCCCTACATGTGGTACCTAAAAACCACGAACAAATCATCTAGGGGCACCGGGATTTCTTCCGGCGCGACCTTTCGGCGCCCCCCTTTGATGCTTTAATGAGAATAGTGAATGGAGAGAAAATAAGGACCAAAGTCCGGGAGAGAAGAACATGTTGAAGAGCCGATAGATAAAAAAAAATGAGGAAGCCCTTTCTTTCTTGCCATAAATAAATATTTATATAGCATATTATATACCATTATTTAATTATATTAAATAATTTATCTTTTGCTCTACTTTTTTATCTCGTATGTTCAGAAGCCAAGATATCGGATCATCTTTGAGTTGACAAAGGAAAATAAAATGGCATGACGAAATATGCTGTTAATATTAGGGGTGGGAGTCGGGATCGGGTAATCGGGTCCGGCCCGACCAGACCAGATAGGGTTTTCCCCGAATCGATCACTCAGTTTTTGGACCCGATCGGGTATTACCAGATCATGATGTCTTTTTTTTGGGTTCGGGTATATTTTTGGGGGAAATTTTTTTTGGGTCGGGTACCCTGGAACTCGAACCCGAAAATATTATTGAATATTAATGAGGGGCATCCGATTACAAATTGGATATTTGTTGAATATTATCCCACCCCTGCTTACAATTACGCAGTACACTAAGGCTGTGTTTGGTTGCTGTGATATGATAAGTGACGGATAGATTAAAAAGTGGATAATGTCTTGATTATGAGTTGATAAGATAAAACATGGATATGTTATATTATGTTTGGTTCGTATGATTAGTAAAATATGATAAGTAATAGTGTGCTTGGTTTACTTGATAATATATGGTATAGATTAATTTTATCATAAAATGACAAAATACCCTTGAATATATTTTCACTTATTTCTATTATTTTATGTAATTTTTTAATAATTAACAGCATTGTTATAATATGAAGCACAAAATAAGACAAATAAAGTATTTAATTAATTAAAAAATAAGGCAAAATACGTTTTCAAAGAAATTAGAAAAAATGTTATTAATATGAATACAATTGTTACTCCAATCCATATACAAATCGTTCATACATAACTAAGATATTACCCGGGACAACGATAAAGAACTAAACAAAAGCAATAAAAATTTAAAAAAAAAACTACAAAAGCAATAACATTACATTATAATCTAGCCCAAACACATTTTTACACGATCCAATGGCTATGATAAAAATTCCTTATTACCAAAACAAAAACACCAACTTCTTACTCTGTTGGACATTTCTCCAAAACTAGTTTCCTATAACTCATAAAACGAAACCAACATGAGAGATAGACTCATCTTCGACAACTAATCCATAGTAAATCATGAAGAACATGTTATTCCAAGGAGAAGATGTCAGTTGTTCCAGCATCACCTGGAATGATTTTTCTTGTTTGCATTTTACTATATGTTCAGGCTCCAAAGCTTTGCTCTATGTTTTATAGATTTGGCGGGATCCAAAATAGGCCATGGAAGCTTATGAAAAAACTTTATACAAGATATAATCATTTTTTGTCCTATATAATTGTCTATAAGATTAATAGCTACAGCTTTTATACAGCCAGTCTTTCAAGCTGAGAGATGGGGAACATCATCATTGGAGGCTCCCATGCAATTTTTATGCACTATGTCGGAATAACAATTTTAACGATTTGATGATAATTGAAAATAAATAAATGGGTATGAAACCATCAAGATCATGTTTTGGAAGCAGCCAATCAAGTTGGAATATATGGCCAATCAGCTTTCACCAACATCAAATGGGCACACAATATTACCATAAATTTAGGAGTCAAACACAACAGAATACTGATTAATGAAAAATATGCCTTCCGAATTCACTAAGAAAACTTTAAGTAGAGTTCTACTTACACCATAAACCCCTAAAGAGAACACATATTACATTCTTCAACATAACAACCAATACATCATTCACGATTCCAACCACAAGTAAGAATTGACTCACTCACGCATGATGCAACATCAGAGAAACCAAACAGTTCATAATGATTTGAATCACTCAATCAAATTTACCACAATAACTGTCCGATTCTAATGTGGTGTTTACTTATCACACAATGATAATTTGAGTAAACAGTGGAAGATTTATTTCAAATGTCTTGTCAAATGGCCCTAATAAATTTTCACTTTTAGGTGATACATATATAATGATAGTGAAAATATGTAATTTCAGTTTCCCAATTCAACATGTTGCTCATCACATAAGCAAGTATATAACCAACCAGTAATAGAATACTTAAAATACAGATACACGGGGCATACCCCGATAATTTAAAATGTAATTAAAAAGTACTCTAACAATTACTGGGACTCAGACTCAACATACCAAAGCTGAACTCAGGTATTCTAAGATGTTTCCTTACGAGCATCCAACATCTGTCTACCTGTAACACCTGTCATGCCCGAACAACAAAAGACATGACAACCCCCACTACGGGGGTCAGAACCCAGTACTAGAAATAAATAGATCATGTCAAGAATGACAAAGTATCATGCAATGCATACCATGTATGAATGCGAATCTCAAGATACCAATAGCGGAGTCCAATGGAAGGTATCATCAATCAATATCAACTCGAGCAGAGGGTGACAACACGTACACTTTGCACTAGGAGAATCATCATGTGTTGTGCTCGTCATCCCTCGTGTCTAGGTCCGGTAGCAACGCGCATGACTGCAGTTGCTACCTAAACTATATGTCATCACCGTGCTCGTCGTCCCCGACACTCATAGTAAATCAACTCAGTCATCATCAAGGATATCAAAGAAGTGGATAGATCAATATGATATACCGATGAATCATTCATGCATCACATGCCATATGCAACTCAATATGTCATGCAATCTCATGTGAAAATCATAACATATCATGTAATTCACATATCATGTACTACAATGTATCTCAACATGTCATATAGTCGCATAAGAATCACATAGTGACAATTATATCGTATAAATCAATTAATGACATGTAAAATCATACAATAGCATCATTACACGTCTTCGTCAGACGTCATGATAAAACTCATTTCTACGTACCTCCATCAGGCTATCAAAATACTCGTAAGCTCTGGATTTCATCAAGTTTGACCTCGGGATATCACAACCTGGTCAGATATCATTCAAATCATCTGAATCTATCAACACACTAAACAATGATGTCTTAATTCATTAGTTTAGCATTTCAGCAGACATACACCTAGTAATAAGTCCATAAGTCTTTCAACACTAAACCAAATGACTTAAGCCCATTTTCACCTGAAAGATAACTCAAATGGGGACATTTCATATGTTCAACACTTTCCCAAAATCGTATAATGGGTCTAGGTATTAGCCCAATCTGGCATACAATTTCCCTTGTTCTATTTACAAAAATTAGTTCGACCAGTTTCAGTATAAAATTCACCATAAATTCATAAGACCTCCAATTGACTTCAAACCAGTGGGAAATGTTCGACAACAACAAGGTTAATTTCATATTTTATGATTTTTAGCTAATTCATAGGTCTAGAGTTCGATTCATAGCATATTTCATCGAATTCTAATATGCCCTGTTAGTGCAGATTGAGCAGTGATAGGGAAAATGCATAACTCACTCATATGGACTCCAAATCATGTGAGGCCAGTTTCTAATGCAAGCGAACTCAAAATTTTGCAATACATCTCTTATGAGATGTAAGCTAATTTGTTCATCTTGATATACATTCTTTGAAAACGTACAAGCCTAAAAACTCGTATGTAATCATTTCCCAGATTGGGCATCATGTGGTAAAATTAGCATAAAGTTTTCATATCAACTTCAAATTGAGTGAGGTCAATTCCAAATACAAGCTAACGCCAAATAATACAACTCTTATTAGATCCTAAAACTTCAAATTCGTAGCCATGTATTCCCAGAAAATCGAAGAAACATTGCATAAAACTTGCATGCACTGAAATTTCAGATTGTACACATTGTGGTAAAACAACCATAACCTTTTCATTTTAAATCCAAATTAGCTGATTTTAGTGGCAAATTAAAGATAACTTAGAGATCTACAAAATGTATTAGAGGCACCATTTACAAATTTGAACTCTAAGCAAATAAAAAAGTTGAATTCATCTACTGCACGCACCATCAAATTCCGCTGATTCATTTCACAGCAATTTGTAACCAAATTTCTCATGTAGATACATCAAATTTCGACCCTTAAACCTAAATCAAAGTTAATAAAACTCAAGATTCATGTTATACCTCACTATATCTTGAAGAATTGAAACACAATCCAAACCCTTGAGTCAACCAAGCTCATTTCTCCTCCCAAACTCTTCTTTCCTCCCTCAAGAATGCTCCAAACTCAAAAATTATTGTTGGGTTCTTCTTCCCTAACCTTGTAGCTTCTAAATTATTAATTGCATGTAGCATGCACTCACAAAATCAAGAGAAATTGAGAGAAAAGGAGGTGAAATTTCGAATTGCTTAGAGAGAATGAGTGTTTTTTTGTTTAAGAGAGAGAGAGGATTTTTCATGCATAGAAATTCCAAGTCTGAAAGATGGGGTAGTGGCTTGGCATGCTATGCAAATTTGCATGATTTTTTAACTATTTGATGTATTGTGGAATCCATGTGTCAATACATCATTATCTTACAAGATTAATGGTCCAAAATCATGTACTAAACATTAGTTAATTTAATATGTGGCATGTGTTCTCAAAGTGCCACGTGATCATGCACATGCACAAGGTTCAAAATTACGAGGCAACATCGTACATCACTTAACAATCATATCGATCATCGTAAAGGTAATATCTTCTGATTTACCCGATTCTCAACTTGAAATTTCTAACGATATATTTATCTTGGTTGGCATAGCAAACCTGCTTACTTTAAGCCAATTTCATTCGTTTTCGAGAAAACTTATCATTCCTGGCATTTCTTCGACAATCTCAAGTTGTGCCAAATATTCCTTATCAATCTCATCTCAGCATATCAATGATCGGTATCCTGGCTCTACAAAACCTCAACCGATGCCATCCCTATAGTTTTCTGGAACTTAAATTATAGGAAAATTCTACTATGACTAGTGATTTCTATCAGTTCCCACTAAATTCATCACTAATAATCAGGCCATAGCTTCCAAAGTCTAGATAATTCTCTCAATTTGTCCATCAGTATGGGTATGATAAGCAATACTCATTGCTAACTTAGTACCCATGACATTCTGAAAACAGTTTTCGAATTCCGATATTATCCTCGAATCTTTATCAGATACAATTGCTACATAAACTCACTGTAATGAAACCAGATTATCCACATCTTAAATATGTCGTTTTCTCATAGGCATACATACAATTATATGAAATCAATATCTTGTATTGAGTAGTCAATCAACTATGATTCAACTTGTTTCACAATCTCTGTTTGATCTAAACAATTGAGTTATAAAATTTCAAAATTTCTTTCTTCATACCATCCCACCAGAAATAGGATCTCAAGAATGATACATCCCATCATTCCCAGAATAACACTATGCCATAGATAATGTGCTTTCTGCAGTAATATTTCTTTCGAACTGGTATGACTCGATGCTATTTACTGATTGTTCAATCGTATCCACCACTAAGTGGCATACTAAAATCTAGTTGGTTGATGAGACAGAAAGAATTCTTCAATCAATATCTGTATGGGTCTATCCTTCGAGTATTTCTGATATTGGAAATCAGAGGTGACTCAAACAGCAAAGCATACATTGATGTTATCATTGCACCTTGCACTTTTAGGTTCAGCGCATCTGCTACTAGTTTCATTTTTCCTGATTGATATTGACTATCAGAGTCAAATTCTTTAATAAATATAGTCATCGCTTCTATATCATGTTTAACTATGATTGAATAATAGGTATTTTAAACTCCTAAAACCAGTATATCATGATTTGTTTGTCATAGAGATAATGTTGCCACATCTTTAAGGCAAAAATAATGGCTACAAGTTCGAATTAGTGAACAGGTTATCATGATTCTTTCAGCTTCAACTATCTCAAAGCATATGCAATCATCTCCTTATGATACATCAGAACGTATCCCATCTGTTTTAGTTTATAAAACCTGCTTTCACATTCATCTGACCAAACAAAACTCAAATTTCTTCTTGGTCAACTTGTTAATAGATCAGGCTATCCTAGAATATCCTTCCATAAAAGACTGTAATATGTGGTCATACTCATAAAACTTTGTATCTCGAGTACACTGATTGGTCTTGGCCAAATTATCATTACCTCTATTTTTCTGGGATCAACAGATATCCAGTGAGCTGGTATCACCTATCCCAAAATAACACTTGATTCAACCAAGATACATTTCGATAAAGCGTCAGAAGAACCAACCATAAATGTTCTGTGTGGTTCCTTCTGGATCTCGAATACACTAGTATACCACTGATGAATATTATTACACTTCTGCCCAAACAGTTACGGAATACTCTATTCATCAAATTAATAAACTCTACTGGTATAGTTGTCAGACCATACGCCATTACCAAAGATTCAACATGCTTATCTCTGGTTTGACCAATTGCCTAGAGAACATTTCTCTTCTGACTCAAACTGATGGTAACCAGATTTAAAATCATTCTTCTTATACATCGAAGTTCTTTACAACTGATCAAATACTTATCGCTCTTAGGTAGTGGGTGATTATTCTTGACAGTAGCCCGGTTCAACTGCCTTTAGTCGATACACATCTTCATAATACCATATTTCTTCTAAATCTGTCAACTCTGTTGATGCCATTCCTGTAGGGTCTTCCTACCTTAACATCATCTTAATACACAATTTATGGACTAAACAAGCATTAATAACGTCTTAGGGTTCCGATTGTAGCTTTGAGCTAAAAAGATTTCAGGCCAACAATGGAATTTCAAAACTTAACTCATTACATTCTCAATAATGAATGTTAAAGCGATAGTATTATACTACTCCTAGAGTAGAGACTATCCAAAAGTCCTGTATCCTATCTTCTTTCATGCTCCTTTTAGCTCACTGCCTCAACCCGACCCTTAGCCCTTCGGTCCAAAAGTGTACCTACAGGAACAACCCATCATGAGCATGTACATCGTTACTTAACATCATAAGGCGATGGTATTATACTACTCCTAGAGTAGAGACTATCCAAAAGTCCTGTATCCTATCTTCTTTCATGCTCCTTTTAGCTCACTGCCTCAACCCGACCCTTAGCCCTTCGGTCCAAAAGTGTACCTACAGGAACAACCCATCATGAGCATGTACATCGTTACTTAACATCATAAGGCGATGGCATATAAATAAATGCATGAAAATAATTGGTAACGTATACTTCCTGGTTAATCGCATTAACCCTCTTTGGTTGTCCCTGTTTCATAGCCATGCATATAATCATTAATTCTTGACATGAATGATTAAAATCATCATCTTATAATATCATCATGATATAAGCATCATCATTTTATAAATATCATCATCTTATACCATCATCATCATGTGAGCATCATCATCTTATAGCATCATCATCTTATAAGTATAACAGTAATGTACAAAATCATAGTTAAGTAAACATGCGGTTTATTCGTCAGTTTCTTTTTGTTGACCCTGATTCACATTCATGCATATGGGCATCTTACCCCATCGTATGGCATCTTACCATATCATAACATCGTGTGGCATCTCACCACGTGGGCATCTTACCCTATCGTATGGCATCTTACCATATCATAATATCGTGTGGCATCTTACCACGTAATAACATCGTATGGCTTCTTACCATATGGGCATCTTACCCCGTGGCATCTTACCACATAATAACATTGTATGGCATCTTACCATATGGGCATCTTACCCCGTGGCATCTTACCACATAATAACATCGTATGGCCTCTTACCATATGGGCATCTTACCCTTTTTATAAACATCGTATAACATCATTATAAACTTACTTATCATATCATCTTCACAAGCATCATCATCTTAAACTTATTTATCACAATCACCATCTATCTTCTCGATGTTGTTGGCACCTGGGATGGTTCCACACAACCATACAAATCGATATTAGAAGCTAAACAATAGCCAAATACCAAAAATTCATCAAAAAACATCATTTGCCATGTTTTAAACAGCGGCGATCGATCGCTGCACGAGGCGATCGATCGCCTCACTTTTTGCCCTGCGGCGATCGATCGCTTCATTTCAGGCGATCGATCGCCTGCTACGTGAAATGGCTATTGGCCATCGGCGATCGATCGCCTCATTTCAGGCGATCAATCGCCACCTGCTGGTGCGCGATTTTTTGCCATTTTTGTACATTTTTCGAGCTCATCCTCATACCTTACAAAGCCAAACTTTCCTACAACATCAACAACATCATAACCCACTAAAACCCACATAAAACACTTCAAAAATCATACCCCAACAACATACAACACATACCCAACCAAACCCACATAAATCACTTCAAAATCATCCCATTTCAAATCCAAACTTCATAAAAACTTTAGGAAGGGTTCCATACCTCTTGAAGACTCCAAATCTTGACAAGAATCACACAAACACAAGTTTTGTGGAACTTTCCTTCTCCTTCCTTGGAGGATTTCGAAATGGGGAATGGGAAGGGTTTTGGGAATGAATTGGGGATTTTTGAGGGAAAGGGTAAAGCGAGGGGAAGGAGGGTGTAGTGGGGTATATGGGTTAATTAAATTGTACCCAAAATTAACATGATGTATAAAATACCCCAACATGGTGTTTTAAAAGCATTTTACAAAAATGCAACCAACTTCATTAAATCCATATTTTCCTCATAATTAACGATCAACACAATTAAATCATGTTAACACCCCATTTTCTATCATGCATAACATGCACCTTGAAACGTAACCCCCCCCCCGGGTCATGCCTATCATGTGACTAAGCATTTCATCGTGATAATTAATTTCAACACGTAAATCAATTATCCACATAATTAATCATATAAACATAATTAATGCCTTAATTGCAATTAATCATTTCGGGGACATCACATTACTCCCCTACTTATAAGATTTCGTCCTCGAAATCGCATGCACTTACCCCAAAAGAAACTAAACATAAATCACATACCAGAGAATAGTTCCGGGTAGTGCTGTACCATATGCCGCTCCGTCTCCCACGTAGCCTCCTCGACACCCCGACGATCCCACTGAACTTTGACCATCGGTATAACTTGACTTCGTAATCTGCGATCTTCACGATCCAGAATTCTGACCGGTCGTTCAACGTAGGATACATCTGAATCCAACTGCACTTCAGTAGGCTGTAAAACATGAGACGGGTCTGGCTCATACTTCCGTAGCATAGAAACGTGGAAAACATCGTGAATCCCAGATAAAGACGGCGGTAGAGCCAAACGGTAGGCCAAAGTACCGATACACTGCAATACTTCATATGGACCAACATACCTCGGGGATAACTTCCCCCGCATACCAAGACGAACTACACCCCTGAAGGGTGAGATTTTCAAGAAGACCATGTCTCCTACTTGGACTTCTAGCGGTCGTCGTCGCTTGTTGGCATAGGCTGCTTGCCTATCCTGGGTCGCCTTCATCTTTTGGCGTATCAACTTAATCTTGTCTTACATATCCTTAATAATATCCGGTCCTCCGACCGCTTTACTAGTCAAGTCCTCCCAATACAGCGGTGACCTACATCGTCGTCCGTAAAGAGCTTCAAAAGGAGTTATCTGAATGCTCGTCTGATAGCTGTTAATATAGGAGAACTCCATCATTGGCACTGAATCTTGCCACGGAGTATCAAACTCCTAAACACATGCCCTCGACATGTCCTCGAGCGTCTGAAGGGTACGCTCTGTCTGGCCGTCTGACTGAGGGTGATGAGCTGTACTCAGTATCACTTCTGTGCCCAAAGCTGTCTGAAGACCCTCCCAGAAATGTGGAGTAAACCTTGGGTCTCTGTCAGACACAATCGAGACTGGAACCCCATGCAACCTCACCACATCCCGCACATATAATTGGGTCATCTTTAGGTACCCAAAAGTCATACAGTAGGGGATGAAGTGAGTTACCTTCGTTAGCCTATCCACGATCACCCAGATCGCATCAAATCCAGAGGCCGTCCTTGGTAAGTGGGTCACAAAGTCCATAATGATATGCCTCCACTTCCACTTAGGTACCTTCAAGCTCTTCAGCTCGCCACCAGGCCTCTGCCTTTCTGCCTTTACCTGTTGGCAGATCAAACATCTTTTAACGAAAGCGATCACATCGTGCTTCATGCGTCTCCACCAGAACTGACCACTTAGGTCCTTATACATTTTCCTTCCTCCTGGGTGGATATTGAACCGACTACTATGAGCCCGTTCCGATATTCCTTTAAGCAACTCCGGCGTATCTGGGACTACCCATCGGTTGCCCAGCCTCAAGGAATCATTTTCTGCCATTCTGAACTTTGATGGCTAACCTCGAAGTACTAAAAACGACCACCTCTGAACCTCATCATCTGACCTCTGGGCTTTCCTAATAGCCTCAAATAAGTCTGGCTCAGCCAACAAGGTCGACACTCGCACCGGCGACGTGTCCACATCAAAATCATAGCCCAACAAGAGGTCATCATAGCTGATAAATTCATGACATCCATCTTCTTTGTCGCATATTCATCTCAGCCTGTGTGAACAAAACTCCAGGCTCTTATGGTCCGTGTAGATGGTAAACGACGTACCATGCAAGTAATGCCTCTAAATCATCAAGGCAAATATAACGGCTGCCAGCTCCAAATCATGGACTGGGTACCTATCCTCATGTGGTTGTAACCGCCTCGATGCATAAGCCACCACATGCTTATCTTGCATCAACACACAGTCCAAACCCTGCAGTGATCCATTCGTGTACAAGGCAACCCTCTTATTCTCAGAAGGAATCACCAACATAGGTGTCGTAGTCAAACGACGCTTCAATTCTTGGAAGCTTTCCTCACAAGCTTTGGACCGATAGAATGACACTCCTTTCTGAGTCAGCTGTGCCAGGGGTCTGGCAATCCCTACGGATCCGGAGTACTGTTCTCAAGTACTTCACGTGTCCCTCTTCAGTTCGAGAGTAAATAAGCATATCGTCAATAAAATATGACGAACTGATCCAAACATGGTTGGGGCACTCTGTTCATTAGGCTCATAAAACAGCTAGGGCATTCGTCACCCCAAAAGGCATGACTAAGAATCCGTAGTGTCCATATCTAGTCCCGGAAGCTGTCTTCTGTACATCATCCTCTCGAACTCGAATCTGATGATACTCCGACCTCAGATCGATCTTACTGTAGAGCCTCGTACTCTGCAGCTGATCAAACAAATCATCAATCTCCGGAAGCGTATACTTATTCTTCATCATGGCTTTGTTCAGTTGTCTGAAATCGATGCACAGCCGCATTGAACCATATTTCTTCTTAACAAATAAAACTGGTGCACCCCAGGACGATACGCCAGGGCGTATATAGCCCTTGTCAAGGAGCTCCTGCAACTGAACATTTAACTCATTTAGCTCCGTTGGTGCCATCCTATACGGGGCACGAGAAATGGTAGACGTCCCTGGTAGTAACTTAATCCCAAACTCGACCTCTCTCGTCGGTGGAAATCCGGGAATCTCTTCCGGAGATGCATCAGGAAACACCACCACTACGGGCACATCCTCAACCCTTAACTCTTTCCTCTTTTCAGTAATATCAACAGTATAGATGAGATATCCTTTATGGTCTCGTTCCAATAACTGTGCCATCTTGACAGCAGATGGTAACGGAATCCTTGAACAGGAACCATCCCCATAAGATGTCCATTGGACCCTCATATCAGACCTGAATCAGATAGTCTTTGTCTGTAGTCCACAACTGCCTGATATTTGTTCAGCACCTCGATGCCCACAATGCATTCGAAGTCTGGCATTCCCAGAACAATCAAGTCTGTCCTCAGCTCGTTACCCTCAAAATAAATGAGGTCGTCATAGACAATCTGATCAGTCATCAAACTTCTTCCAGCGGGTGTCGAGACTACAAGAGGCATGGGCGACGGAGAAGTGCATATGAAATCGCATCACTTACTTCAACATTTTCTGCCATACTGCAAGACAAGGGTTAACAACAATACCCAAAAGCAGTTCATATAATACCTCGTTAGATAAATAAAACATGTTAGCATAGCATCCTATACTTCATATGTAACATATGCACACAACATGTTTACAAGTAAGCACCTAGCCAACTTATTGCTAAGGCTACCCTTCACTCATTCCCGGGTTATCTAACCACTGCTCTGATACCACTAATGTAGGGTCTTCCTACCTTAACATCATCTTAATACACAATTTATGGACTAAACAAGCATTAATAACGTCTTAGGGTTCCGATTGTAGCTTTGAGCTAAAAAGATTTCAGGCCAACAATGGAATTTCAAAACTTAACTCATTACATTCTCAATAATGAATGTTAAAGCGATAGTATTATACTACTCCTAGAGTAGAGACTATCCAAAAGTCATGTATCCTATCTTCTTTCATGCTCCTTTTAGCTCACTGCCTCAACCCGACCCTTAGCCCTTCGGTCCAAAAGTGTACCTACAGGAACAACCCATCATGAGCATGTACATCGTTACTTAACATCATAAGGCGATGGCATATAAATAAATGCATGAAAATAATTGGTAACGTATACTTCCTGGTTAATCGCATTAACCCTCTTTGGTTGTCCCTGTTTCATAGCCATGCATATAATCATTAATTCTTGACTATGAATGATTAAAATCATCATCTTATAATATCATCATCATATAAGCATCATCATTTTATAAATATCATCATCTTATACCATCATCATCATGTGAGCATCATCATCTTATAGCATCATCATCTTATAAGTATAACAGTAAATGTACAAAATCATAGTTAAGTAAACATGCGGTTTATTCGTCAGTTTCTTTTTGTTGACCCTGATTCACATTCATGCATATGGGCATCTTACCCCATCGTATGGCATCTTACCATATCATAACATCGTGTGGCATCTCACCACGTGGGCATCTTACCCTATCGTATGGCATCTTACCATATCATAATATCGTGTGGCATCTTACCACGTAATAACATCGTATGGCTTCTTACCATATGGGCATCTTACCCCGTGGCATCTTACCACATAATAACATTGTATGGCATCTTACCATATGGACATCTTACCCCGTGGCATCTTACCACATAATAACATCGTATGGCCTCTTACCATATGGGCATCTTACCCTTTTTATATACATCGTATAACATCATTATAAACTTATTTATCATATCATCTTCACAAGCATCATCATCTTAAACTTATTTATCACAATCACCATCATAAACATCATCATCATAAACTTACTTATCACAATCGTCATCATAATCATCATAAATACTCATGCAATCAATGCATAGTCAGAGTTAGGAGTGTGTTACCGTCCGATGCCCGTACGCTTCTTACGTACCTTAATTCCAAAAGTGGAGAAATTGAAGAACTCTATCTTCTCGATGTTGTTGGCACCTGGTGTAAGGACCCCAAGCCCTTAAACCTTGATTAGTGTATTAACCACTATGTGTGGTACATGCTTTCTATAAAATGTCAATCGGGAAGCTCTGATGATACTTAATCATTGCCTGTCAATGAAAGACTCATATGTTTGCCCTTTACCAACCCCTTGGTGCCACTTTTCACATTGTAAACTTTTATAAAAATTTGGGCAGAGTCTCCCCATAAATAGAGCTATCCCAAAAAAAAGAGTACAACACATAACAAAATTCCCGGCCAGGGAATACATAATACTCAACAGAAAGCAGTAATACAAGTAGATTCCCAGCCAGGGAAGACACCACACATATGTCAACAAAAGTGGGTTCCAACACCCACATAATACACCAATGACTCTCATATCATTCTAGCAATTCAACCTAATTGCATGCAACCTTAAATGAAAGAGAGAAAGGCTCATGCCTTTATATACAATCCATATACAAGTATAATCGTGCTCACATGCGAGCATCATGAATATGTATAAATCCTCAGGTGTATATATAGGTACTCTATACGATATCGTGCTCCATCAAGCCCTGGTACCACGATCCTGGGAGTACCTCAAATCAACAGCTCGAGCTCAGCTCCATAGCCATCGATGTACCTGTCCACCTGTCCCAACAGAGACAGCCCCCAACGGGGTGAGCATACCAATACACAAAATCCCATAATCATAATAATGAAATTCATAATTTACAACACAAGTAAATACTAATGAATTTAAATGATACTCCCTGGATGGCAACATCCTCATCCGGGATTCCGTGTACTGTCCCTGTTCTCACAACATCAAACTCATCAAATCTCATAAATCAGTAAATCAACGCATTGATTAACTCATCGCATGCCTAATCCTCGAATATCAACATATAGTGATTACAAATTCATTAAACATGCAATTACAGATATCACAATATCTAATACTGATTTCACAACCTTGCTATCAATCACAGATAGCTCAAATGCCTTAGCATTTATTTTACCAATCCTTCATTATACTTAGACATCTCAAGTGTCTTATAATGAATACATGAGTCTACAAACCTAGACATCTCAAATGTCTTATAATGAATACACGATTCTACGAACTTAGACATCTCAAATGTCTTACGAAGAATACATGATTTTACGATCATTCCCAGGCATCTCAAATGCCCTAATATAGTCAAATAAACCCAGTACCCCATATATCATGCAAGAGTCATCCTACTCTAGTGTCACGCACGCTACAAGCGGCGATATCAAGATTTGGGTCATTCCTTGGCTATATCAACATATATATATATAATCCTCATGCGCGATTATTCAATGAAATCAAATTTTCATTATGCATTCACATATGCCTTAAAATATAGAAATGCTCGTACGTCGCACGTACCTTAAATCTCCGAAGTCCGAGCCAAGCCTTGCTCGAGTTCCATGCCCCGAGGAATGATGTGCTAACACGATAAATAATTCACAATTATTTACGAACATGTAACCTATGCTCAAGCACACCCATATCCCTCACAACATTGTCAATACACGACAATTATCCTCTTAAAAGACCCGGGGCAGGGTACATGCAGGGAAGGAAATAAATGAGACAATCGAAATTTGTTCAAGAATGCCCTACAAAAATCGAACCTTAATCTCACAATTTCGAACCCAATAAAATACCATAATTCATCTAAAATGTCAATTAAGCTATCCAAGCAAGAATCAACATCCCTTGACAAAAACTCCCCATTTTTCGAATTCAACCCCCTTAAAATCGAACCCAAACAAGCCTTTAAATCCCAACTCTTAAAATTCTTCAAATTCGAACCAAAGCTTCTCAATTCGATCTCAATCAAGCATCATAATACTCTTAAAACATGCAATAATCGATCAATTGCACGAAATAATACCCCTGCCAAAAACCCCCAAAATTCGAACCAAACCCTACCAATTTTCGAAAATAATTTCGAACCATAATCACCAATTTAAGCAGGGAAATGCACGAAAAAGACGAACAAGGGTTAAGGGAGATTACCCAACGAAATCGGAAGCAAAATCAAACGAAAATCGAAGAACCCTAGAATTTGGGGATCGACGCTTACCAGCAAAATCCGACTTCCACACGCGACGAAACTTTCAATTGGCAGAGGGGAAAGGAGCGCCTCGTCGAGACGAAGCCGTGGGTAGGTCGCACGCGCCGATCGACGGCCGGACGGCGGCGGGCGCACCGCTTGAAGCGGCGGGGGTGCTGTAGCAGACGGGAATCGCGCGGGAGAGAGGGAGGAAAACTTTGGGGCTTAAATGATAATTTCCACAAATTTTTGGGTTCAATTGGTATTTATAGCAAAAATACCCCGAAAAATTAATAGCCCCACAAATACATCATGATTCCTTAAAAATCATCTGTTTTCAAAGACTCTCTCTCTAACTCCAAAATCCCCTACCGGTGCTCACACAACACCCGAGATTCCGAGACACATCAAAAACCCAACTCTTAGGTTTTACACCGTAATGTGAATACAATCTCAACCTCTGGATCCAACGATCCCAACTACCCAAATAAACGAGCCCAGAAGGCCCAACACCTCGATTAAATTCCAAATCGCCACGTAAAACCACTTTAGGGATTATTAATACTCCGGGATTAACACCTATAATCCCTGGTCATCACAATATCCCCCACTAAAAGAATTTTGTCCTCGAAATTAGCACTGGTGTATCACGTAACACCCAGGCTACACAACAACATGAAGCCATAACCTCGATTCCTGACCATATCAGAATCGTATTAATAAACGCGAGGATACTTACCTCTCATCTAACTCTGAAACAGAGCGACATACCAAAACCAACATATCACCCAAGAGGTAAAACGTACCTCGATGCGGGTCATCCCAAAAGTCAGTCCCTCATGACTGCGAAACAACTGATACTTACGACTGTAGATCAGACAGTCATCCTTCGTTCTAATACAACAGTACGAACACATCCTGAATGACACCTCAACCGTAAGAACGTTGACCTCGTGTCAAACTCTGGAGTGGAATAGACTTCCAAATCCATCATAACGTCAAAGAGCGTCAGCACAATTCAACGCTAACAGTCCAAAAGCAGGTAGTCAACTGAAACTGCAAGGATTCGAATCGCTCTTGATTCTATCGTAGATATCATCCAATGATATTTTACTATGACTTACGATGTCTAACATACATCGTTACGAGGGAAACACTAGTACAACCACGGTGTACACATATCAAACCTGGTTTCCACTTTCAAACTTCCTCCATCGAAGGAGTAGTCGCCTCATTGCAACTTAATTTGGGCAACTCACGGCCACAAATTAAAACAAAAGACATCTCACAAGATGTCCACCTACGGATGTTCCAAGAATCACGTCCTGATCATAAATAACAACCGAGACTCCGCAGAGTTTAAAATTCTTAAGGGGCATGCAATTAACCCATTGCATCCTCAACGCTTGTGTCGTCAGCGACACTCAACCAATCCGAAATCCTGCCATCCCTTGAAAATCCTCGGATTTAACAATCCAAACTTGGGAAGGCTGTCGCATAACTCGAAGGAAAACACCAACAAGGGAAATACCTTAACCCTCACAAGAAAATCCCTCTTCATGGGAGTCAACTAACTTCACGATTATCCCTCATAATCATCGTGCCATGGAGATTCCCAATCTCAAGGTGTTCCATATCTCTCATCAGAGATTTAACCATCCAAAAATAGCATAACTCTATGTTTAACAGAGAGGAAATCAATAACTGGCATCCGTATACTCACCGGTATACCTGCCTAAGCACTGATATCACATGCATACTCAATGCACTCGGCTCGGGTATCTACCACATATCCCTAAGCCCCAAACACAACCGTCAATTCTGAGTCATTCCTTACTCAGTGGAGGATGAAAATCGACGATTAACAATACACGGTGTGATTCCCAAAATCAACACCACTTGCACCAACTTACCGAATCTTTCAAGATTCCCAAATAGGTATAATACTACCTCCTTCCTCGCAAGGGAAGTGCCATCGAACTCGAGATCCACAAGTCTCGAACCATCGTTCGGAAAAACTGGATACAATAACACCCATTGTATCCCAATACACGGGTTCCTTTAGATTGAGTCAATAACGACCTGATGACTCTCTTGTTGGTACTCCAACATCCTGAGCTGTCCCAGACAAGTCTCCAAGATTAAACATAAACGTATACACGTTTCAGTGAGGCATGAACAACCTTAACCTCAATGACATGGTGACTACTAGAGTCCACCACAATCCACATCGTATCACCTTACGATTTGCCAAACTTGGTTCCAACGAGCAGTGTAACGGCTCTAGCAAGCCCATCATGGTGCTACACACACGCGGCAGACAACCAGTCGCTGCCTCTCTAGGTTCACCTCAAACCTACCAACAAGACGGACGTTTCCACATGGTATAACATACTATGGGAAGAAAACTCAATAGAGTAGCGGGTCTTTATCCAACATTCCTCAATGCCGATATACCCTGGACACTCCAATGTCCCTATGTACTTAACATAACCTGATCCTACTCCCTTAGGACCCATCCTACACCCTCAAGGGTGGTGTGATCATGTCTACCACATGTCACATCGACAGAAAGCGAGTAATTTCCTCCATGATTACTCCTGTCGTCAAATCACATGGCCAAAAGCCATTCCAACGAGCATACCTCAAGGGTATCACCACTCGTAAAATGATTACCCCCAATCGTAAGCTGCGGTACAATCACATGTACAGCGCATCCAACCATTCTTCGAGCAACCCGCTCGGTATAAGGGTCACGTCCATCGGTGTCGCACACACCACCTTGTGCTCGGTACTGGCACCCAAGGCATACCACTGAATACGTATACTCAACGCATCGATCATCGTAACGATGATGAATGTCTAATAAGACATCTCCTACACCATTGTCATCGTCATCCCGTGACGACACATGCCAACTCATGGCATCTAAAACATTGCCCACTAGTGACGATACATGTACATCAGCGTATGTCATCCACTATCATGCTAGTAAAATAGGCATAATAAAACATGTATATCAATGCATGCCAGCTACAATAAAGCTAATAAAATAGCAATATCTCATACCTCATCGCTAGCAATATAGCGTCATACCTGTCTCCGTCGCTCAATAATAGTGCGTAATCAGCACCCATCGCTCGAAGGCGGCAAAATCCTGTGCTGAGTACATAGCGGCAAAATCCCTCGCTATAGAATCGACGGCATGACACCTCGTCATATAATAAGTGGCATGAAACCTCGCTATACTCCTGAGCATGAATCATCGTCCACATAGTAGCGGAAAGAGGCATCGCTATCAATACACCTGGCGGAATGAACCATCGCCAATCAATATAGCGGAATGATCCGTCGCTATAAATACACCTGGCGGAATGAACCATCGCCAATAGATATAGCGGAAAGAACCATCGCTATAAATACACCTGGCGGAATGAACCATCGCCAATAGATATAGCGGAATGAACCATCGCTATAAATACACCTGGCGGAATGAACCATCGCCAATAGATATAGCGGAATGAACCATCGCTATAAACCGTGTCCTCATAGAGAAATGAATATAAATCGACACAGCGGGACACATCACCGCTATCATCCGTGTCATCACAAAGGAATGAATCATCATCCTAACAAGCGGCATCTCATCCTCGCTTCTTCATACAAGCGGTATCTCATCCTCGCTTCGTATGGCATACCCCGCCTCCATGTGCAAGCGAGCATCCCCTCCCGCTCCACATTTTTAGCGGTACAAGCATAAGCTTCTTCATACAAGCGGTATCTCATCCTCGCTTCGTATGGAATACCCCGCCTCCATGTGCAAGCGAGCCTCCCCCCTCCCGCTCCACATTTTTAGCGGTCAAGCGTAAGTATAAAAATTCTCACTGTCATAAGCAGGACTCCTGGAATGTATAATCATCATTCCTTTTTATACTCCATATTTCCTGTAACCTGCAACCATCAGGGTTAACAACAATAGCCATATACGCTATGCATCCTCATTCAATTCATAATAAAAACACATTATGAGAATGTATGGTTTCACAAATAAATGTCATGATATCCTTCTTTAAATCCTTATTTCAATCCCGAGCCCTTATCATTAGTACATTTTAATGCTTCTTGCTACTCCATGTAAGCGGAATTCTTCCTCGCTTCCAATGGACCTTAGCGTAAGCCATTAAAATCCTTACTAAGATAACTTTGACTCAAGAAATACACCTCTTATATTTCATAACATGCATATGCAAAAACAATGCACAATAACATATATCATAACCTCAATGCACCACTTTGCATTCATCATGTGTCAACAAGACAACGTAAAATACATGTTACCTCGGAAATATCCCTTTATCTGATTTTCTTAAAACCAGCTTCCTTGGCACATAACACACGGAGTGCCAGACATCCCCATAAATGTCATCCTATCGTGTTCCACACGATTCCTGCAACCACAATGGTTAGCAATACCACTTTTCATATCATAAGAGCACATAAACAATTTGCTATGTCATACAACATTAATGCCATCATGCATAAATATGTGCTATCAATAACTTCCTAGGCCCTTTACAGCCCCAATGAGCAACCACTGCTCTGATACCACTAATGTAAGGACCCCAAGCCCTTAAACCTTGATTAGTGTATTAACCACTATGTGTGGTACATGCTTTCTATAAAATGTCAATCGGGAAGCTCTGATGATACTTAATCATTGCCTGTCAATGAAAGACTCATATGTTTGCCCTTTACCAACCCCTTGGTGCCACTTTTCACATTGTAAACTTTTATAAAAATTTGGGCAGAGTCTCCCCATAAATAGAGCTATCCCAAAAAAAAGAGTACAACACATAACAAAATTCCCGGCCAGGGAATACATAATACTCAACAGAAAGCAGTAATACAAGTAGATTCCCAGCCAGGGAAGACACCACACATATGTCAACAAAAGTGGGTTCCAACACCCACATAATACACCAATGACTCTCATATCATTCTAGCAATTCAACCTAATTGCATGCAACCTTAAATGAAAGAGAGAAAGGCTCATGCCTTTATATACAATCCATATACAAGTATAATCGTGCTCACATGCGAGCATCATGAATATGTATAAATCCTCAGGTGTATATATAGGTACTCTATACGATACCGTGCTCCATCAAGCCCTGGTACCACGATCCTGGGAGTACCTCAAATCAACAGCTCGAGCTCAGCTCCATAGCCATCGATGTACCTGTCCACCTGTCCCAACAGAGACAGCCCCCAACGGGGTGAGCATACCAATACACAAAATCCCATAATCATAATAATGAAATTCATAATTTACAACACAAGTAAATACTAATGAATTTAAATGATACTCCCTGGATGACAACATCCTCATCCGGGATTCCGTGTACTGTCCCTGTTCTCACAACATCAAACTCATCAAATCTCATAAATCAGTAAATCAACGCATTGATTAACTCATCGCATGCCTAATCCTCGAATATCAACATATAGTGATTACAAATTCATTAAACATGCAATTACAGATATCACAATATCTAATACTGATTTCACAACCTTGCTATCAATCACAGATAGCTCAAATGCCTTAGCATTTATTTTACCAATCCTTCATTATACTTAGACATCTCAAGTGTCTTATAATGAATACATGAGTCTACAAACCTAGACATCTCAAATGTCTTATAATGAATACACGATTCTACGAACTTAGACATCTCAAATGTCTTACGAAGAATACATGATTTTACGATCATTCCCAGGCATCTCAAATGCCCTAATATAGTCAAATAAACCCAGTACCCCATATATCATGCAAGAGTCATCCTACTCTAGTGTCACGCACGCTACAAGCGGCGATATCAAGATTTGGGTCATTCCTTGGCTATATCAACATATATATATATAATCCTCATGCGCGATTATTCAATGAAATCAAATTTTCATTATGCATTCACATATGCCTTAAAATATAGAAATGCTCGTACGTCGCACGTACCTTAAATCTCCGAAGTCCGAGCCAAGCCTTGCTCGAGTTCCATGCCCCGAGGAATGATGTGCTAACACGATAAATAATTCACAATTATTTACGAACATGTAACCTATGCTCAAGCACACCCATATCCCTCACAACATTGTCAATACACGACAATTATCCTCTTAAAAGACCCGGGGCAGGGTACATGCAGGGAAGGAAATAAATGAGACAATCGAAATTTGTTCAAGAATGCCCTACAAAAATCGAACCTTAATCTCACAATTTCGAACCCAATAAAATACCATAATTCATCTAAAATGTCAATTAAGCTATCCAAGCAAGAATCAACATCCCTTGACAAAAACTCCCCATTTTTCGAATTCAACCCCCTTAAAATCGAACCCAAACAAGCCTTTAAATCCCAACTCTTAAAATTCTTCAAATTCGAACCAAAGCTTCTCAATTCGATCTCAATCAAGCATCATAATACTCTTAAAACATGCAATAATCGATCAATTGCACGAAATAATACCCCTGCCAAAAACCCCCAAAATTCGAACCAAACCCTACCAATTTTCGAAAATAATTTCGAACCATAATCACCAATTTAAGCAGGGAAATGCACGAAAAAGACGAACAAGGGTTAAGGGAGATTACCCAACGAAATCGGAAGCAAAATCAAACGAAAATCGAAGAACCCTAGAATTTGGGGATCGACGCTTACCAGCAAAATCCGACTTCCACACGCGACGAAACTTTCAATTGGCAGAGGGGAAAGGAGCGCCTCATCGAGACGAAGCCGTGGGTAGGTCGCACGCGCCGATCGGCGGCCGGACGGCGGCGGGCGCACCGCTTGAAGCGGCGGGGGTGCTATAGCAGACGGGAATCGCGCGGGAGAGAGGGAGGAAAACTTTGGGGCTTAAATGATAATTTCCACAAATTTTTGGGTTCAATTGGTATTTATAGCAAAAATACCCCGAAAAATTAATAGCCCCACAAATACATCATGATTCCTTAAAAATCATCTGTTTTCAAAGACTCTCTCTCTAACTCCAAAATCCCCTACCGGTGCTCACACAACACCCGAGATTCCGAGACACATCAAAAACCCAACTCTTAGGTTTTACACCGTAATGTGAATACAATCTCAACCTCTGGATCCAACGATCCCAACTACCCAAATAAACGAGCCCAGAAGGCCCAACACCTCGATTAAATTCCAAATCGCCACGTAAAACCACTTTAGGGATTATTAATACTCCGGGATTAACACCTATAATCCCTGGTCATCACACCTGGGATGGTTCCACACAACCATACAAATCGATATTAGAAGCTAAACAATAGCCAAATACCAAAAATTCATCAAAAAACATCATTTGCCTGTTTTAAACAGCGGCGATCGATCGCCTCACTTTTTGCCCTGCGGCGATCGATCGCTTCATTTCAGGCGATCAATCGCCTGCTACGTGAAATGGCTACTGGCCATCGGCGATCGATCGCCTCATTTCAGGCGATCGATCGCCACCTGCTGGTGCGCGATTTTTCGCCATTTTTGTACATTTTTCGAGCTCATCCTCATACCTTACAAAACCAAACTTTCCTACAACATCAACAACATCATAACCCACTAAAACCCACATAAAACACTTCAAAAATCATACCCCAACAACATACAAACACATACCCAACCAAACCCACATAAATCACTTCAAAATCATCCCATTTCAAATCCAAACTTCATAAAAACTTTAGGAAGGGTTCCATACCTCTTGAAGACTCCAAATCTTGACAAGAATCACACAAACACAAGTTTTGTGGAACTTTCCTTCTCCTTCCTTGGAGGATTTCGAAAATGGGGAATGGGAAGGGTTTTGGGAATGAATTGGGGATTTTTGAGGGAAAGGGTAAAGTGAGGGGAAGGAGGGTGTAGTGGGGTATATGGGTTAATTAAATTGTACCCAAAATTAACATGATGTATAAAATACCCCAACATGGTGTTTTAAAAGCATTTTACAAAAATGCAACCAACTTCATTAAATCCATATTTTCAACGATCAACACAATTAAATCATGTTAACACCCCATTTTCTATCATGCATAACATGCACCTTGAAACGTAACCCCCACGGGTCATGCCTATCATGTGACTAAGCATTTCATCGTGATAATTAATTTCAACACGTAAATCAATTATCCACATAATTAATCACATAAACATAATTAATGCCTTAATTGCAATTAATCATTTCGGGGACATCACAATTCCGTACAGTGCATTCGATATTGAATATATTACTTGGCATCAACGAACAGTTAAAAATCGAATTCCTTCTCTAGTGGAGATTCTATTATTTCCTCGGGAAAATCTTGGTAAGTTTTCTTACCACTAGGATATCAATCAACCTCGACTCTTTCTGATCAGCATTAACTGCTTATTATCAAATATCCCTCATTTTCCAAGTATCACAACCATAATATTTTCATATCTGATACTACCAGTATCTTAGCTTGCTATTAATGGCTATAAACATTTTATTTAGAGCCACAATACAGTCGAAAATTCACTACACCATAAAAAAATCATCTCTAATATTCCGAAACTTATCAGAGTATCTATACCTCGATACATCAAAATCCTATCTCGGCAACACCATTAAATTCAAACCCACAATACTATTATCAAACTGTAAGATACAATTCACTATTACACGTATGGATAGTATAATCATCACTGCTGGTGTCTTTTCCAAATCATCATTATCAATGCACGTTTGATGCAATGTATGTAAACAATACTTTTGTCTCAATAAAATTTGTGCAGTGTGATCAAATACATGACATGTATCTGCGATCACCAGTACTGAAGCATTTTTAACCTTATCATCTATCAATGTATACTCTCTGGCCTGTTGGGAAACCAAACATAACTATCAGCTATTACCTCTGGTCTACAGTAACTAACTGCTGCTGGATCTGGGTGGTCGAAAAGATTAACCACTCTGATATTTACCCCTAGATCAGGGTATTTGGGTAAGGACACCCGTTCCCGTAACCCGCTATTAGTGTATTAACCCATGCATTTACAATCATATATCATATATGTAGGGGAAAAACCACTTGCTACCATAGCAAAACATGCCAATAATAAAATTTCTTACATCATTCCATATAATGTCCAATTTCCCCCAACCAAGTCCACATACATATAATGCACCCTTATAATACATTAACATGTTCTCAGTTCATTTAGCAATTCATTAAATAATTGCATGCAACCCATAAATGAAGAGAGAAAGGCCCATGCCCTTTTATACAAACCATATACACATATAGAAGTGCTCACATACTAGCATCAAATGAGTGTATGTGTATCTAATGTATAAAATACCCTACGCGATACCGGTACTGGTATTTTAGTCCTGGAAGCAGGATCCATAGCTCGATCTCTACGCCGGAGCTACCGTTGTACCTATTCCACCTGACAAACAGAGACAGCTCCCCACACGGGGTGAGCATACCAATACCACCATTCCAATAATCACAGTACGTAATTTACAGAATATAAACCTGTAATGTAAAAAGATACTCCTTGTATAATATCGTTACCACATAGGATTCCCCGTACTATGCATGTTCTCAAAATAACCAAAACCATCAAATTCCCAAAACCAGTTAATCACCACATTGATTAACTAAAACCATTCATGCCATACCAATTCCATAATCAAATATGATTAAATCATTAAATGAAGGACCATAGATATTACATATATCTAACCAATGATTCCATAGTTCTATTTCATCGCTCGCTCCACAATAGTGACATTTTAACCTCACGCACACTTAACAGCAGTGGCGTCATAACCGATGTTCGCTCAACGACAACATCCCAATCATTGCTCGCTCAAAAGCAGCACCATACAATTCCCAATGCCTATCCATTTATTGCAAACATAATATACCATGCATTCAACAATTGCAATAATATAAAAGGCTATGCTCGTACGTTATACATACCGTAGAATTATGTAGTCCGAATTAAACTTGCATCGGTCCCGTGACCCGATGAATTACGTGCTTAACACATTAAATAATTCACAATTATTTATGAACATGCAACCACGTGCCTAAGCACGTTCACAATCCCCAAATATATCATCAATCAACGACGATTAACCATTTTAAAAGACCACGGGTGAAGCATTCATCGAAAACTCAACACGAAATAATACCCACAAAACTGGCAATGGCGATCGATCGCTTCATCCCAGGCGATCGATCACCTCTCAAAAATAGGCATGGGCGATCGATCGCTTCATTCCAGCCGATCGATCGCTTCTCAATGAAAGTTGCTACTGCCTTCTGGCGATCGATCGTTTCCTTTGAGGCGGTCGATCGCCTCACTGTTCATCGTCTTCGAAATTTTAACAAACGACGTGGCGATCGATCACCCCGCCCTAGGGATCAATCGCCTTGACCTGTTTCAGCCAAAAATGGTGTTTTTCATGTAAAAACTTCCAAAATAACAACCCCCACCCCATACACCATAAATCCTTAATAATGAGCCATAAATCCTCCCCAAAACACAATAACCAAAAATCTCCAAAAAATCCATAAACTCAAACCCACCCCAATCCTCAACCAAACACCACAATATTACTATCAAATCGAAGATAAATGCGAGGAGAAGAACAATACCTTATTATCTTCGAGAAATCTTGCTCAGAGATCGAGCCTTGCTCAATTCTTCCATGGGAGGAGAAAAGGGAAGAAAGGGGGGAGAGGGGAACCGCAGGGGAGAGAGGGGAGAGAGAGGAAAGAGGAAACAAAATGAGTGAACATCGAGTACACTTGGTATATATAGCACCAAGGCTCCAAAATCCCGAGTCCTCCACAAATACATCATGACTCATTAAAAATCATCTATGTTCAATAATTACATCTCAATCTCAATTTCCATTATCAGCCCCAACCCAAAGTACCCCAGACCCCAGATCCCACCAAAAGCTAAATTCCAAGGTTATCACCACGCTGAGAATACAATCTCAACCCTTGGATCCAACAACTCCAAATACAGGATTTAAAATCCTCGGGAGTCCCAATACCATAATTAATTCATAATTGCCACAATTAAAATCCATTAAGGATCATTACCACACAGGGATTATCACCATTAATTCCCGGGCATCACAATTATCCCCTACCAATAATTTCATCCTCAAATTTGCAACGGCGTACCCCATGTATTGCCAAGACCATACAACCCAAACGAATTCACGTCGTCGAATCATGAGCGCATCCTGAACGACACACCAACTGCGAGGACACCAACCTCGCACCAAATCTCTGGAATGGAGTAGACCTCCCAAACCATCACAATCTTAAATGGATGTCAGCATGCCTCGATGCTAACCAGCCAAAAGCAGTCAGTCGACCGTAACTGCTAGTTACTCGAATCGTCCCTGATTCCAACATAGATATCACTTCCACGATATCTCCACCACTTAGAATACCATGTCCAACACACATCGCTACGAAGGAAACCACTAGTATACCACAGTATACACATATTAAACCTGGTTTCGCTCTCCAAATCCATCTCCATCGAAGGAGTAGTTGCACCACTTGCAACTCGGATCGGGCAACTCACGGCCACCAATCCACACAAAACACATCTCCAAAGATGCCTAAAACCGTGTATTCCAAGAAATCGCATCTTGGTTCAAACACGCCATCGAGACTCCACAAGGTCTCAAGTTCCTGTAGAGGACATGCGAGAAAATCGATTGTATTCTCTCCACTGTGTCGACAACGACACCCAACAAATCCAATTCTGGCCATCTCTCGCTTACCCTAGGATTCAACAATCCTAACATAGGGATGCTATCGAATTACCAAGTAATGAACTACCATGGCCTCAATGCACGACAATCCCTCCTCAAAGAATTCAACCAGACCTCACGATCATTCTTCCGAATACATCGTGTCGTTGAGATTACCAATCTCAAGATGCCACAATCTCTCACCCGAGATTTATCCAGCCAAGCATACCAATCGATGCTGGACAATCACCAAAATGCTGGCACACTGGTATACATGCCTAAGCACCATCACCACATGCATACCCAATGCACTCAGCTCGGGTATCTCCAATCATACCTACGAGCCCCATAACAACTGTCAATCCCCGATTACTCTCACCCAGTGGAGAATGATGATTGACGAACCGACTACCAATGGTGTGATTCCAACATCAACACCACACAAACAAACTCATCAAATCTTCCAAAGAGTCCCAATAGGTATATGAATACCGCCTTCCTCATAAGGAAAGTGTCATGAACCCATGATCCCCCAACCTCGAGCCATCGCTCGGAAAACCTGGATATATCATTACCAAAATATATCCCGGAATCAATAAATACACAACCGATTCAGAATAGTGCATCATTGCAACGATTACCAATCCGAGATCCGTATACACGACGTATACCCATGCTAATGATGCTCTGTACTAATGCTATAGTACTCCACGTCTCGAGCATCTCCCCAGAGACGTCTCATCGTACGTCTCACCGGAAATAGAAAGCCATTACCCAGTGCAACACCAGTAATGCTTACCATGGCCGATTCACAATAAACCCTCGACCATACCAGCTGTCTCTATGACAGTATGTTCCAAATCTCTCCAAGAGATACAATCAATATAGTAGTGTCACCCCACTAACTATATCCCACAATTTGATTGCGTCCCCCATTGCATTCCATATGCAAGGATTTTCAATCAATGCTAACAACGACTTGTTGACACTCACGTTGGTACTCCCAACAAAATTGAGCTGTCCCAGTACAAGTCTCTCAAAACATTTAACGTATAAACGTTTTCGTGAGGTATTCCCTGCCTCAACCCTCATGCCACATAGTGACTACAAAAGTCCACTATAAACTCTCATCTTATCATCATACGATTCACTAAACTCGGTTCCAACGAGCAGTATAATGGCTACAACAAGCACACTATAACACGACAACAATACCTGGCTAGCAGATCGCTGCCTCCTTAGGTTTATACCAAACCTACCAACGTATTATACGTTCCGCCCCGGTGTACCATATTGTCTCATCCATTAGAGTAGTGGGTCATCGCCCAATATTTCTCTAACACCAATGCACAACGAACATCACCACATGTCACATAGGTATAAGCAAGTAGTTTCCTCAATAATTACTCTTACCACCAGTCACTTGGCCATAGCCATCCCAACGAGTATACCCAAAGGTATCACATCTCGTAAAATAGTTACCTCAAATGTATGCTGCGGTACACTTTCTGTACGGCACATCAAATAATTCATCGATTAAACCTGCTCGGCACAATGGTCTCGTCAACCAATGACTCAGACACTACCCTGTGCCCACCATTGGCACTCAACCATATGACTAAATACATACACCTAACTGTATTTTTCATCGTAATGACGTCATCCGTCCACATAGAACATCCTCTATGTCATCATCATCATGTGACGGTACATGTCAACACATGACATCCACAATACCATCGTCAACCCGTGATGGTATATGTCAATACATGACATCCACAATAACATCGTTAACCCGTGACGGTACATGTCAATACATGACATCCACAATAACATCGTCAACCTGTGACAATATATGTCAATACATGACATCCACAATATTGCTAATAGAATAGTACTCTACCATAACTCATTGTTAATAAGATAACGGCATACATGTAACCATTGCCCAATTACGGTACGAAATCAGTACCCATCGCTCGAAGGCGGCACAATCCCAAGCTATGAAATCAGCGGTATGAGCCCTTGCTATATAATCAGCGGTATGAAACATCGCTACATAATCAGCGGCATGAACCCTCGCTATTGAATCAGCGACATAAATCATCACTATAGAATCAGTGGCATAAATCATCGCTATAGATATCCGGTGGTATGAACCATCGCCATAGATGTAGTGGAATGTACCATCGCTATATATACACGACGGCATGAACCATCGCCATAGATGTAGTGGAATGTACCATCGTATATAATACCTGGCGGCATGAACCATCCTCATAGATGTAGCGTAATGTACCATCGCTATATAATACCCGATGGCATGAACCATCGCCATAGATGTAGCGAAATGAACCATCACTATATATATATACCCGGCGGCATGAACCATTGCCATAGATGTAGCGGAATGAACAATCGCTATCAATATCCGACGGCATAATCCATCGCCATAAAGTAGCGGAATGAGCCATTACTATCAATATCTGGCGGCATAAACCATCGCCAAAGAACTAGCAGAATAAACCATCGCTATCAATATCCAATCCCTAGTCTTGTTATAGCAGTGTATTTTAATGCACCTCGCTTGTCATGACCGCGTCACTAATACCCCTCGCTTCGACATATCAGCGGCATCGAATAACCTCGCTTTGATGCGACATGCGGAATTTACCATCGCTTCAACATTTTAGCGGTAAATATTCTTTCCTCGCTATGATATGACAGCGGCAAGTATTCTATCATCGCTAATGACAGCGGCAAAGCATTTAAAATCATCACTCGCATATAACAACGACTCATGGGATGTGCAACAAGTATCCAATATATATACCTGCAACCATAATGCATGTTAACCACCAATGATATTCTTGTTATAACAGTGTATTTTAATGCACATCGCTAGTCATGACCACGACACTAATACCCATCGCTTCGACATATCAGCGGTATCGAATAACCTCGCTTCAAAACACAATAACTAAAAATCTCCAAAAAATACATAAACTCAAACCCATCCCAATCCTCAACCAAACACCACAATACTACTATCAAATCGAAGATAAATGCGAGGAGAAGAACAATACCTTAATATCTTCAAGAAATCTTGCTCAGAGATCGAGCCTTGCTCGATTCTTCCATGGTAGGAGAAAAGGGGAGAAAGGGGGGGAGAGGGGAATCGCAGGGGAGAGAGGGTAGAGAGAGGAAAGAGGAAACAAAATGACTGAACACCGTGTCCACTTGGTATATAGCACCAAGGCTCCAAAATCTCGAGTCCTCCACAAATACATCATGACTCATTAAAAATCATATGTGTTCAATAATTACCTCTCAATCTCAACCCCAACTCAAAGTACCCCAGACCCCAGATCCCACCAAAAGCTAAATTCCAAGGTTATCACCACGCTGAGAATACAATTTCAACCCTTGGATCCAACAACTCCAAATACAGGATTTAAAATCCTCGGGAACCCCAATACCGCAATTAATTCATAATTGCCACAATTAAAATCCATTAAGGATCATTACCACACCGGGATTATCACCATTTTAATTCCCGGTCGTCACAATTTGTTATTATGGCTGCATCTGTTCCGAGCACGTGACAGATATGTATATTAGTTCCTCTTATTCTTCCACATGGATCAGTAGATATTTTCATCCACAGTGACCTCGAAAAGATCTGGTATCCTACAATCTTTTAGTACCTCTAGAATTACTAGGGCTGAATGAACTGCAGTGATACTTCTGAAACTTTTCTAGGACTACATGGATTATTCCAAATGATAGTCACTCCATTAACATTTAACCCAGTTCTAGCTCATCGATGTCTTATCCTTCAGCCGAAACACTTCTAATTCTAATCTCTTTGCTAGTGCATAGCTATCAAGATTAAGCACATACTTCCATTTCTCAAGTCCACGATAATCGATTATCATTTTTCATGTAATCAACATGGCCTTCTCGTAAACATCCTTTCCCGTGTCAACAAGAGGGAAACCCCATCTTCCATCACTACCATTACTCTTGATACTCTCATCCAGAAGAGTTCATATTGTAGTTTTTATTCATAGTTCGGATACATAAACTGGAAATGAATTACGACAGTCCCCATATCCAAGACGTCATTCAAACCAATTCTCGTTTTTTCTCACAACAACTATACTCTATTCTTCAATTGAAATATCACTAATTTCAATATCCTCAAGTTCTAAATTTTCATCTCGACGTGCACAGGTTTTGACGTAAACTCATACATATTACTCTGGTCTTTCGGACTCAAAACCAAATGTCAATCAACAAAACGTAGGGTTAATAGTTCTAGTGTCATCCCACTAATCACAAGGATTATCCCAAAGTGATAAATAAAATTCTCAATAATTATCACTAAGTTATAATTCAATTAACAGTTTACAGTGCTTACAGGTACGATAGATAGCTATTAAAGTCCATATCACTACTACCTGTCCAAACACTATCTGGTCATGATAAAACCAAAACATCATATACAAATCTCAATTCATAGTTGTTATCCTCACTTACTCCACATCATCATCCGATCAGCAACTGTCAGTGCTAAGAGATAAATTTCTCAAATTCTCTAGATTATATGCAACTCAGCATTCAAATTCACTAGAATATATGCAACTCAGCATATTAAAATACTCAGAGATATGACATCTAGCTATCCTTGCTTAGTAATCCACTACATGTCTAAAAATTTCATTATCTAACATGTACTCATAGCAGGCAAGAGCATATAAAACACGTAGTCAATTACATGCACAAACAATTTTATTTGTGACTAGACTCAGTGTCCTAACTCTAGTTCGAGCATATCCCAGATTATGCTCTGATACCATAATATGAGGGTCTGATTCTAATGTGGTGTTTACCTATCACATAATGATAATTTGCGTAAACAACGGAAGATTTATTTCAAATGTCTTGTCAAGTGGCCCTAAAAAATTTTTGCTTTTAGGTGATACATATATAATGATACTGAAAATATGTAATTCCAGTTTCCCAATTCAACATGTTGCTCATCACATAAGCAAGTATCTAACCAACCAGTAATAGAATACTTAAAATACAGATACTCGGGGCATACCCATGTAATTTACAATGTAATTAAAAAGTACTCTAACAATTACTGGGACTCAGACTCAACATACCAAAGCTGAACTCAGGTATTCTAAGATGCTTCCTCACGAGCATCCAATATCTATCTACCTGTAACACATGTCATGCCCGAACAACAAAAGACATGACAACCCCCACTACGGGGGTCAGAACCCAGTATGAGAAATAAATAGATCAAGAATGACAAAGTATCATGCAATGCATACCATGCATGAATGCGATATATGAATGGGTCAAGATACCAATATCGGAGTCCAAAGGAAGGTATCATCAATCAATATCAGCTTGAGCAGAGGGTGACAACACACACACTTTGCGCTAGTAGAATCATCATTTGCTGTGCTCGTCAACCCTCGTGTCTAGGTCCGTAGCAACGCGCGTGACTACAGTTGCTACCTAAATTGTCTGTCATCGCCGTGCTTGTCATCCCTGACACTCAGAGTAAATCAATTCAGTCATCATCAAGGATATCAAAGTGGATAGATCAATATGATATGCCCATGAATCATCTATGCATCATATGACATATGCAACTCAATATGTCATGCAATCTCATTTGAAAATCAATACATATCATGTAATTCAAATATCATGTACTACAATGTGTCTCAACATGTCATATAGTCACTATGAATCACATAGTGACAATTAAATCATATAAATCAATTAATGACATATAAAATCATACAATAGCATCATTACACGTCTTCGTCAGACGTCATGACACAACTCATTTCTACGTACCACCACCAGGCTATCAAAATACTCGTAAGCTCTGGATTTCCTCAACTTTGACCTCGGGATATCACAACCTGGTCAGATATCATTCAAATCATCCGAATCTATCAGCACTAAACAAGGCTATGTCTCAATTCATTAGTTTAGCATTTCAGCAGACATACACCTAGTAATAAGTCCCTAAGTCTTTTAACACTAAATCAAATTACTTAAGCCCATTTTTACCTGAAAGATAACTCAAATGAGGACATATCATATGTTCAACACTTTCCCAAAATCATTCATTTAATGGGTCTATTTATTAGCCCAATCTGGGCATACAATTTCCCTTGTTCTATTTACAAAAAACTAGTTCGACCAGTTTCTGTATAAAATTCAATATAAATTCATAAGACCTCCAATTGACTTCAAACCAGTGGGAAACGTTCGACAACAACAAGGTTAATTTCATATTTTATGATTTTTAGCTAATTCATAGGTCTAGAGGTCGATTCATGGCATAGTTCATCGAATTCTAATATGCTCTGTTAGTGCAGACTGAGCAGTTATAGGAAAAAAGGCATAACTCACTCATATGGAATCCAAATCATGTTAGCCAGTTTCTAATGCAAGCGAACTCAAAATTCTACAATACATCTCTTATGAGCTGTAAGCTAATTTGTTCATCTAGATGTACATTCTTTGGAAAACGTATAAGCCTAAAAACTCGTATGTAATCCTTTCCCAGATTGAGCACCATGTGGTAAAATTAGCATAAAGTTTCCTAGATTTTTTATCTTCCAATTTTCCATCTTACGATGCATTATGGGATGGGGCTTGACTAATATTTTCCAATCGATTCTGTCGGTGAAGTTGGAATATTAGCAATTAGTTTTGATTCAAGAATTGAAAACTGCCTCGTCGCGGACTTTCTTGAGACATGAGTGAGGTTTTTGTTGTATCATGTATGCTTATTTGTGGACAAAGTAAATTGTTGCGTAGGGAAGGGTATATAGTACTGCTCATTGTGAGCCAACAATCTAGCTATGCTTGGATATGTATCTTCTAGGTTTGACTAGCAAGTTATCCAAACTTCAGGTTAAATTGTGGAATTTCCTAAATGATATCAATCTCCGGTAATTGTAAAAGGTTTCATTTTTTTCTTCTCTATAAATGTCCTAGGTTATGATGTCATAAGTAGTACATTTTGACCTTTTGACTATAAGCCTTTTTGATTAGTTTCTTCTTGGTTCTAAATGCAAAAGGTTGGTTTGTGGGTTGGGTTGTGTAGGGCCTTCCTACCTTAACAGTGTTAGTTAGAACATAAGAATGACTAATCATGCATTTAATAACATCTTAAGGTTCCGGTTGTTACATGAGCTAACAGGATTACAGGCCAAAATACAAAACTTCAAAAATTATTAGTTACATTCCCCAAAAGAATGTTAGCGTTTAGATTTACACTACTCCTAGAGTAGATACTAATCATGATTTACATCCTATACATCTCTGTGTTCCTCGTAGCTCACAGCCTCAACCCGACCCTTAGTCCTTTAGTCCAAAAGTGTACCTACAGGGACAACACATCATGAGCATATACAATCGTACTTAACATCATAAAAACATCATAGTAAATGCATGAAATCTTGGTTAAGTAAATATGTTGATTGTTCATTAACTTCTTTTCGTTGTCCCTGATTCATATTCATGCATATGGGGCATCTTACCCCGTGGCATCTTACCACAAATAACATCGTATGGCCTCTTACCATATGGGGCATCTTACCCCGTGGCATCTTACCACAAATAACATCGTATGACCTCTTACCATATGGGGCATCTTACCCCGTGGCATCTTACCACAAATAACATCGTATGGCCTCTTACCATATGGGGCATCTTACCCCGTGGCATCTTACCACAAATAACATCGTATGGCCTCTTACCATATGGGGCATCTTATCCCGTGGCATCTTACCACAAATAATATCGTATGGCCTCTTACCATATGGGGCATCTTACCCCGTGGCATCTTACCACAAATAACATTGTATGGATATATATAAACATCTTATAAACATCATCATTTCATCATGTATACTCATGCAATAAAAGCATAGTCGTAGTGTAAAGATGTGTGTTACCGTCCGATGCCCGTAAGCCTCATACGTACCTTTTCAAAAGGAGGAGGAGTCAACAGACTTTATCTCCTTGATGGTGCTGGTACCTGGGATGGTTCTACAAGACCACACAATACCTTATTAGATGCCTCAATACCATCTCACATCATAAACTTAACAAAATAAAACATCATCTTATTTTTTCAACTTTCTGCCTCTCTCGATCGATCGGCCTCAAGGTCTCGATCGATCGAGAAACTGTGCACAAACAGTGCCCAAACATTCTGCCTCGATCGATCGATCGAAACATTTTACCGATCGATCGAGGGGCTTCACCGATCGATCGAGAAATCCTTCGATCGATCGGCACCTGAAATTCAAACCATGCCTTAAACTTTCTGCCTCGCTCGATCGATCGGGACCAAAATCTCGATCGATCGAGAGCTCTGAAAAATCGGGACTTCCCCAGATTTTTGAGCACCTCATTTCATACCATCATTTCTACTTCATAAGGCATAAAACATGCTTGAACAAAAATGCTATAAGCTTCATAAAGCTACCTTGCATGTATTCAAATCAAAGGTTTAACAAAACCTAAGCTAACATGCATCATAACATCATCATAATCTTCATCCTCAACCAACCTATACAGAAAACAGAGTATCTTCTTCCTTGCCCAGGTTTTCGAGCACATAGATTCATAACTAGAAATCTATCACATAAAACATGTAACATGCTCAAACAAACATGCTAGTAGTTACAAAAAACTACCATGTAAGTATTCATACCAAGGTTTCACCCAAACCTACACTTAGCATGCGTTAAAAACAACCCACCAAACCCAAACTCAAACACAAACCCAGAAAACAGGGTAACCACTTACCCCTCTATTTTTGCTCCTCTTTTTTGTAAGGATTTGGACACCTTCTTACCAGCCTTTTTCCCTCTCCTAGCAGCTTGCCTGGACGTTTTTGATGGGGAAAGAAGAAGGGGAGCAAGTGATTGGAGGTGGAGTGGTGAGGGGAGAAGAAGGCATGGGTTGTGCAAGTGGGGGGGATGGGTTGGCCTAGTTGGGGGGTGAGGTGGCCGAGTAGGGGGGTGGTGAGGGTTGGGGTGGTCATGTGGTGTTTAATTGTGTCCCAGTATTTAGTACGATGTATTAAAATATCCTCGCTCGATATTTAACAACTTTATTTAATTAATACATCCTCTAAAACACCCAACATGCCCCCTAAATCATATCATCACATCATAAGTATTATCCCCCAAATTAAATACACCACAACCCTTAAACACATCATAATTCATCATCGTAGTACATAATCATATCACATTTCGGGGGTATTACATTACTCCCCTACTTATAAGATTTCGTCCTCGAAATCCACATGCATCATCATATCGAAACTAAACATAAAAACATACCAGAGAATAGTTTCGGATAGTGCTGCACCCTATGCCGTTCCGTCTCCCACGTAGCCTCCTCAACACCCCGACGATCCCACTGAACTTTGACCATCGGTATAACTTTACTTCGTAGTCTGCGATCCTCTCGATCCAGAATTCTGATTGGTCGTTCTACGTAGGACACATCTGAGTCTAACTGTACTTCAGTAGGCTGTAAGACATGAGACGGATCTGGCTCATACTTCCTTAACATAAGACATGGAAAACATCGTGTATGCCAGATAAGGATGGCGGTAGAGCCAGACGATAAGCCAATGTACCGATTTGCTGCAACACTTCATATGGCCCGACATACCTTGGAGATAACTTCCCTCGCATCCCAAAACGAACCACACCCCTGAAGGGCGAGATCTTTAAGAAGACTCTGTCTCCTAACTGGAATTCCAGCGGTCGTCGCCGCTTATTTGCATAGGCTGCCTGCCTATCTTGGGCCGCTTTCATCTTTTGGCGTATCATCTTAATCTATTCTTCCATGTCCTTAATCATATCCGGTCCTCCGACCGCTTTGCTAGTCAAGTCCTCCCAATACAGCGGTGATCTACATCGTCGTCCATACAGAGCTTCAAAAGGAGCCATTTGAATGCTCGTCTGATAACTGTTATTATAGGAGAACTCCACCAGCGGCACTGAATCCTGCCACGGAGTATCAAACTCCAAAATACATGCCCTCAACATGTCCTCGAGCGTCAGAATGGTACGCTCTGTTTGGCCATCTGTCTGAGGGTGATAGGCCGTACTCAGTCTCACCTCTATGCCCAAAGCTGTCTGGAGACCCTCCCATAAATGTGAAGTGAACCTCGGGTCTCTGTCAGACACAATCGAGACTGGAATACCATGCAATCTCACCACATCCCGTATATACATCTGGGCCATCTTCAAGTATGTGTATGACATACTGTAAGGGATGAAATGAGCCGTCTTCGTCAGCCTATCCACGATCACCCAGATCGCATCAAATCCTGAGGCCGTCCTTGGCAAGTGGGTCACGAAGTCCATAGATATATGCTCCCACTTCCATTCAGGTACCTCTAAGCTCTTCAGCTCGCCACCAGGCCTCTGCCTCTCTGCCTTTACCTGCTGGTAGATCAAACATCTTTTAACAAAAACGATCACCTCACGCTTCATGCGTCTCCACCAGAATTGACCGCATAGGTCTTTGTACATCTTCTTTCCTCCTGGGTGGATACTGAACCGACTACTGTGGGCTCGCTCCAATATTCCTATACGTAACTCTGGTGCATCTGGGACTACCCATCGGTTGCCCAGTCTCAAAGAATCATCCTCTGCCACTCTGAACTTAGTTGGCTGACCCTGAAGTACCAACGACGTCCATCTCTGAACCTCATCATCCGACTTCTGGGCCTTCCTGATTGCCTCAAATATATCTGGCTCCGCCAATAGGGTCGACACTCACACAGGCGACGTGTCTACATCGAAATCGTAGCCCAGATGGCAATAAGAAGTCATCAAAGCCGACAAACACATAGCATCCTCAGCAGTACTCTTCACCTTCCGACTTAAGGCGTCTGCTATCAAGTTCGCTTTACCGGGATGGTACTCAATCTCACAGTCATAGTCTTTGAGTAAATCCATCCACCTTCTTTGCCTCATATTCAACTCTGCCTGAGTGAATAAGAACTTCAAGCTATTATGGTCCGTAAAGATGGTAAATGAAGTACCATAAAGATAATGCCGCCAAATCTTTAAGGCGAAGATAATAGCTGCCAGCTCCAAGTCATGAACTGGGTATCTGGTCTCATGAGGCTTCAACTGCCTCGAAGCATAAGCCACCACGTGCTTATCTTGCATCAACACACAGCCCAAACCCTGTAGTGATGCATCCGTATACAAGGCGAATCTCTTATTCTCAGACGGAATTACCAACACAGGCGCTGTAGTCAAGCGACGTTTCAGCTCTTGGAAGCTTTCCTCACAAGCCTCAGACCAAAAGAAGGGGACTCCTTTCTGAGTCAGCTGTGTCAGGGGTTTGGCGATCTTTGAAAAACCCTCGACGAAACGTCGGTAATATCCTGCCAAACCGAGAAAACTCCGTATCTCCGGTACAGAAGTGGGTGCAGCCCACTCCATCACAGCCTCAATCTTCCTAGGATCCACAGATATCCCACTGCTAGATATGACATGGCCTAAGAATACCACGTTGTCCAACCAGAACTCGCACTTGCTAAGCTTTGCATATAACTGATGATCCCTAAGGATCTGAAGTACTGTCCTCAAGTGCCTTACATGCTCTTCTTCAGTCCGAGAGTAAATAAGTATGTCGTCAATGAAGACTATGATGAACTGATCCAAATATGGCTGGAACACCCTGTTCATCAAACTCATGAAGACAGCTGGGGCATTTGTCACCCCAAAAGGCATGACCAGGAATTCATAGTGCCCATATCCCATCCTGAAAGCCGTCTTCTGAACATCATCTTCCCTCACTCGAATCTGATGGTACCCCGACCTCAGATCGATCTTACTGTAGAGCCTCGTACCCTGCAACTGATCAAACAAGTCGTCAATCCTCGGAAGTGGATACTTGTTCTTGACTGTGGCCTTATTCAGTTGCCTATAGTCAATGCATAGACGCATCGATCCATCTTTCTTCTTAACAAATAAAACAGACGCACCTCAGGCGATACGCTAGGGCGTATGTAGCCCTTGTCAAGGAGTTCTTGTAACTGAATCTTTAGCTCCCTTAACTCTGCTGGTGCCATCCTATATGGGGCACGAGAAATTGCAGACGTCCCCGGTAGTAACTCAATCCCAAACTCGACCTCTCTCGTCGGTGGGAATCCGGGAATCTCCTCCGAAAAAACATCAGGAAACTCCGCCACTACCGGCACATCCTCAACCTTTAATTCTTTCCTCTTTTCCGCAATATCACATCATAGATAAGATATCCTGTATGGCCTCGTTTCAATAATTGTGCCATCTTGGCAGCGGATATCAGCGGAATCTTTGGACGGGAACCATCCCCATAGAATGTCCACTGGACTCCTAAATCAGATCTGAACCGGACAGTCCTCTGTCTGCAGTCCACAACTGCCTGATACTTGTTCAGAACATCAATGCCTACAATACAGTCAAAGTCTGACATCCCCAGAACAATCAAATCTGATCTTAACTCGTTATCCTCAAAATAAATGAGGCCACCATAGACAATCTGATCCGTAGTCAAACTTCTTCCCGCGGGGGTCGATACCATAAGAGGCATGGGCGACGGAGAAGTGCATATGTGGTGCCTTTCAACAAAATTTGTCGACACAAAAGAGTGTGACGCACCTGTGTCTATCAATATGAAAGCAGGGTGCGTAAATAAAAGACACGTACCCGCTATCACCTCCTCTGGAGCCGCCGTAGCCTGCTCCCTCGTCAAAGTATAGACCTGCCCCTGAGGTGGTCCCGTGGGCTGACCTCCATACTGTCTTGGCACAAATGGTGGCCTGTGTTGTATGATGCAAAAAATCCCTTACCGCAAGCGCACGGTAGTCAAGTTTTAGTATAGAAAGATGTCGAACCCACAGAGATTGATTAAATAGTTAAATCTAAGTACTGAATTAAAATAATCTTTGCTTTATTTAGAGAATCGAATAGTTGAGTGTTATGAGAATAATAAAAATTAATTAACTAACGATGATCAAATACTGAGTTGAAAAGAAATCAGTTGGAGACGAATCTAGGAGTACGATTTCACTTGTTCATCCACTACACTTACCATTCCTCGATTTCCATTTTATGGATTTCCTAGTTTACTAGCCGAGAATTCTTATTTGTTTCTACTACTCCCCCTCCCGGGTGTTAAGCATAAGTAACTATCTAACATTAATCTTGATATCCCTATCTAAGATGAATTATCAGACAATTGTAAAAGCGCAGTAATTCCTATGACGACTTCTATGGAGTTATAGGCCTTCCGAACAATATAACTACCACGATACGAATTCCTTCTTTCCTATTCATAACCCCCTCTCCCGAGTGATAGATCACAAATATGGAATCATTCAATCCATGGCCAGTAGATTAAAAGCATTAAGAACAGGAAAACATAAATAAACCATATGGAAATCCAAATAAACTTCAATCAATTCATAATAAGCGTAGTTTCAAAACTGTGATGTCCCCAAAATGATTAAGTGCAATTAAGGCATTAATTATGTTTATGTGATTAATTATGTGAATAATTGATTTACGTGTTGAAATTAATTATCATGTTGAAATGCTGAGCCACATGATAGACGTGATCCGGGGTTGCATTTCAGGGTACATGTTATGCATGCTAGAAGATGAGGTGTTAACATGATTTAACTATGTTGATGGTTAATTATGAGGAAAGCATGATTTAGGGGAAGTTTAATGCATTTTTGTAAATGCTTTTAAAATACCATGTTGGGGTGTTTTATACATCATGTTAACTTTGAGGTATAATCTTAATATTAACCTTATAACCCCATTTTCCCTCTATACCCACTTACTTTACCAATCACTTTTAAAATCCCCAATTCATTCCTCAACCCTAACCCATCTCCCATTTTCGAAATTCACCAAGGAAGGAAGAAGAAAGCTTCACAAAAACTTTGTTTGTGTGATCTTTGTTAGGATTTGGAGCCTACAAGAGGTATGGAACCATTCCTAAAAGTTTTATGATGTTTGGTGTTGAAATGGGTTGATTTTGAAGTAGATTATGTGGATTGTTTTGGGGTATGTGGTATATATGTTTGGGGTATGATTTTTGAAGTGTTTTATGTGGGTTTTAGTGGGTTATGATGTTATTGTTATTGTTGGGAAGTATGGATTTGTAAGACATGAAGAGAAGCTTGAAAAATGTACATTAATGGCGAATTTTCGGGACTCAGCACTCGGCGATCGATCGCCCGTTCTTGGCGATCGATCGCGAGCCTCCAGTGCACGCCAGTAACGTTTGGCGATCGATCGCCACTTTTGGGCGATCGATCGGCGAGTCTGGCGATCGATCGCGCCAAAAGTGGCGATCGATCGCCAAGAAGGAAATTTTTGCCCCTCGTCCAGTGTGATCTCGCGATCGATCGCGCCTGGGCAGCGATCGATCGCGAGATGAAAAAAAATGTGGATTTTGATATTTTTATGGGATTTTTGGATATTGGACTATATTTAGCTTCTAATATCGATTTGTATGGTTATGTAGAACCATCCCAGGTACCCACAACTTCAAGGAGATAAAGTTCTACAACTTCTCCATTTTTGGAATTAAGGTACGTAAGAGACGTACGGGCATCGGACGGTAAACCATTCTCCTATATTATGATCATACTATGATTGTATAAGAATTTACGATGCTATGATGATGTGTATGATGAATAAAGATGATAAGATACTTGATAAGTAAAGATGATTTTATGATTAATAAAGATGATAAGATACTTGATAAGTAAAGATGATTTAATGATGAATAAAGATGATAAGATGCTTTATAAATAAAGATGATTTTCATAATGAATTAAGATGAAGAGACGCTTACGATGATGTTATGATAAATGATGATGATGCTTATGATAAGTTACGATGACGCTTACGATGATGTTATGATAAATGATGATGATGCTTATGATAAGTTACGATGACGCTTACGATGATGTTATGATAAATGATGATGATGTTTATGATAAGTTACGATGAGGCTTACGATGATGTTATGATAAATGATGATGATGCTTATGATAAGTTACGATGACACTTACGATGATGTTATGATAAAAGATGATGATGTTTATGATGAATTAAGATGAAGAGATGCTTACGATGATGTTACGATAAATGATGATGATACGACGTCACTATAACAATTATGATGAGACGATGATGTCTATAAGATGATAATGCTTACATGATAATGATGTTTACAAGATGATGTTTATAAGATGTTATGATGTTTATGATGAATATGAAACTATGTTCTTAAGAATGGTTGAATGTCCGGTGGTTATTATGGGCAAGCGAGGAAGGTCTTGCCGCTCACATAAATGAGCGATGGGGTACATCCGCTATCAAGGTGTAGCGATGGGTATCATCCGCTGAGCGATGGGGTACATCCGCTATCAAGGTGTAGCGATGGGTATCATCCGCTAAGCGAGGGGGTACATCCGCTATCAAGGCGTAGCGATGGGTATCATATGATGTGTTATGTCGAGCGAGGGGGCCAATTATACCGCTGTCATAATGGAACCCGGACAATCCCATTTCTAATTAACATAGTTTGTTATGAGCATATATGTGAAGTATGATTTTAATCATTTATGTCGAGAACTAACGATTATATGTATGACCATGAAACAGGGACAACCAAAGAGGGTTATTACGATTAACCAGGAAGTATACGTTACCCATTTACTTCATGCATTTATTTATATGCCATTACCCTATGATATTGAGTAATGATGAATATGCTCACGATGGGTTGTTCCTGTAGGTACACATTTGGATTTGAAGGGCTATGGGCAGGGTTGAAGAAGTGAGCTTCGAGATGCCTTATGAATTAGGATTCAGGATTTGGTATAGTCTCTACTCCATGAGTAGTATAATTCTATAGTGCCATCCATTTGAGAATGTAATTAATTTGTTTGAAGTTTTATTTTGGCCTGTAATCCTAATAACTCACGTTATAACCGGAGCCCTAAGCTGTATGTAATGCATGTTTAACCCTAATTATTCCTTGCTTATGATGTTAAGGTAGGAAGGCCCTACATTAGTGGTATCAGAGCAGTGGTTAGATAACCCGGGAACGAGTGAAGGGTAGCCTTAGCAATAAGTTGGCTAGGTGCTTACTTTTAACATGTTTTATGCATATGTTGCATATGAAGGATATGATGTTGTACTAACATGTTTTGTTTCTCTAACGATGTATTATATGAACTGCTTTGGGTATCGTTGTTAACCCTTGTGTTGCAGCATAGCAGCAAATGCAGAAGTAAGTGATGCGATGTTATATGCACTTCTCCGTCGCCCACGCCTCTTGTAGTCTCGACCCCCGCTGGAAGAAGTTTAATAACTGATCAGGTGGTTTATGACAGCCTCATTTATTTTGAGGGTACCGAGCTGAGGACAGACTTGGTTAATCTGGGGATGTCAGACTTCGAATGCATTGTGGGCATAGATGTGCTGAACAAGTATCAGGCAGTTGTGGACTGCAGGCAAGGACTATCCGAGTCAAGTCTACTATGGGAGTCCAATGGACATTCTATGGGGATGGTTCCCGTTCAAGGATTCCATTAATATCTGCTGTTAAGATGGCACAGATATTGGGATGAGACCATAAATGATATCTCATCTATGCTGTTGTTATTACTGAAAAGAGGAAAGAGTTAAAGGTTGAGGATGTGCCCGTAGTGGCGGTGTTTCCTGAAGTATCTCCGGAAGAGATTCCCGGATCCCCACCGACGAGAGAGGTCGAATTTGGGATTAAGTCACTACCAGGGACGTCTACCATTTCTCGTACCCGTGTAGGATGGCACCAGCGGAGCTAAGGGAGTTAAAGGTTCAGTTGCAAGAGCTCCTTGATAAGAGCTATATACGCCCTAGCGTATCGCCCTGGGGTGCACCAGTTTTGTTGATAAGAGGAAAGATGGTTCGATGCGGCTGCGCGTCGATTACAGACAACTGAACAAAGCCATAGTGAAGAATAAGTATCCGTTTCTAGGGATTAATGATTTGTTTGATCAACTGCAGAGTACGGGGCTCTACAGCAAGATCGATCTGAGATCGGGGTATCATCAGATTTGAGTTCGAGAGGATGATGTACGGAAGACAGCTTTCCGGACTAGATATGGGCGCTACGGATTCTTAGTCATACCCTTTGGGGTGACGAATGCCCTAGCTGTTTTATGAGCCTGATGAACAGAGTGCCCCAACCATGTTTGGATCAGTTCGTCATAGTTTTCATTGACGATATGCTTATTTACTCTCGAACTGAAGAGGGACACGTGAAGCACTTGAGAACAGTACTCCAGATCCTTAGGGATTGCCAGACCTCTGGCACAGCTGACTCAGAAAGGAGTGTCGTTCTATTGGTCCGAAGCTTGTGAGGAAAGCTTCCAAGAATTGAAGCGTCGTTTGACTACGACACCTATGTTGGTGATTCCTTCTGAGAATAAGATGGATGCCTTGTACACGAATGCATCACTGCAGGGTTTGGACTGTGTGTTGATGCAAGATAAGTATGTGGTGGCTTATGCATCGAGGCGGTTGCAACCACATGAGGATAGGTACCCAGTCCATGATTTGGAGCTGGCAGCCGTTATATTTGCCTTGAAGATTTGGAGGCATTACTTGCATGGTACGTCGTTTACCATCTACACGGACTATAAGAGCCTGGAGTTTTGTTCGCACAGGCTGAAATGAATATGCGACAAAGAAGATGGATGTCATGAATTTATCAGCTATGATGACTTCTTATTGCCATCTGGGCTAAGATTTCGACGTGGACACGTCGCCGGTGCGAGTGTCGACCTTGTTGGCCGAGCCAGACATTTTCGAGGCAATCAGGAAAGCCCAGAGGTCGGATGATGAAGTTCAGAGATGGTTATCGATAGCACTTCGAGGTCAGCCAACAAAGTTTAGAGTGGCTGAAGATGATTCATTAAGACTGGGCAACCGATGGGTAGTCCCAGATTCACCAGAATTACGTAAAGGAATATTGGAACGAGCTCACAGTAGTCGGTTCAGTATTCACCCAGGAGGAAGAAAGATGTATAAGGACATAAGTGGTCGGTTCTGGTGGAGACGCATGAAGCACGATGTGATCGCTTTCGTTAAAAGATGTTTGATCTGCCAACAGGTAAAGGCAGAAAGGCAGTGTAAGGACCCCGTATACTTAACCCTTGATTAGTGTATTAATCATTATGTGTGGCACATGCTTTCCATAAAATCATTCGGGAAACTCAGATGATACTTTACCATGGAATGGCAATTGCAAAGTTTTCTTTAACATACAATGTTATAAGTTCATCTTCCTAATAACAAGAGACTCATAGAGTTCGCCCATTACATCACTTTTTGCATTGTGGACTTTTATAAAAATTTGGGCAGAGTCTCCCCATAAATAGAGCTATCCCGAAATAAAAGTACAACACATAATATAATTCCCGGCCAGGGAAAACATAATACTCATCAGAATGCAGCAATATCAAGTAAATTCCCAGCCAGGGAAGACACCACACATATGGCAACAAAAGTGGGTTTCAACACCCACAATACACCAGTGACTCTCATAACCTTTAGCAATTCTACCTCTAATTGCATGCAACATAGAAAGGAAAGAGAGAAAGGCTCATGCCTTTATATACAACCCATAAACAAGTATAATCGTGCTCACATACGAGCATCACAAATATGTGTATAGCCATCATGGGTATATATATATATAGGTACTCTATACGATACCGTGCTCCATCAAGCCCTGGTACCACGATCCTGAGAGTACATCCAATCAACAGCTCGAGCTCATCTCCAAAGCCATCGATGTACCTGTTCACCTGTCCCAACAGAGACAGCCCCCAACGGGGTGAGCATACCAATTCCACAATTTCATAATCATAATGACATAATACATAATTTACGAAAATGTAAATATTGTGGAACATATGTGACACTTCCTGGATGGTATCATCCTCATCCTAGCGTACCCCTGTAATAACCCTGTTCTCAAAACAGATAAATCATCAAATCTTGAATATGCAGTTAATCATCATATTGGTTAACCCTAACCAGTTTCGAATTAACAACATTTCATAACATCTTTCTTTATTTAGCAATTATCATAATTCTAGATATCATTTTGAGACTTCCTTAACTTCCGATACTAGTTAATCACTTCTCTGATTAACTACGTCTCTGTTCCTATTCATTACCAATAGGGAATAAAATACAGATATCCTAGATATCTAATCAACACCACATTTTCATTTCTTACTTCAAATTGGCGTCATACTACTGGTGTTCGCTCCGTAGCGACCACACCCATCATTTGCTCGCTTCATAGCGGCACCAAGCATTTCACCATGTGATTCAACATAACGTAACCAAGTCACGGTGCCATCATAGTAAAGCATTTCATGTATTTTAAATCATGCATCATACTTGTAAAACATCATTTAAGCTATGCTCGTACGCTAAACGTACCTTAAATCCTCTAAGTCCGAGCCAAACCTTGCTCGAGTTCCATGCCCCGTGGAACGATGTGCTAAAACGATAAATAATTCACAATTACTTACGAACATGTAACCCATGCTCAAGCACATCCATAACCCTCAAAATTCGAAATCAAACCCTCACCAAATTAGGGCAAAATTCGAACCATAACATCTCGATTCGAACCCAAATAAGCATCATAATTCATTTAAACATGAATAAATCGAATAACAACAAGAATCATCATCCTCATGCCAAAAATCACAATATTCGAACCTAAACCCACGAAAAATGCATAAATTCGAACCAATCCCACCAACAGCAATAATTCGAACAAATCGAACACAAAAATGGCAGGGAATTACACAACAACGACGAAAAAGGGGCAAGGGAGGTTACCCAATCGAAAATTGGAAGAAATCGGACCAAAATCGAAGAACCCTAGAAATTGGGGATCGGCGCATTCCAGCGAAATCCGACTTCCACACGCGACGAAACTTCGAATTGATGGAGGGGATAGCTGCGTCTCGACGAGACGAAGCCGGTGATAGGTCGCACGCGCCGAACGGCGGCCGGACGGCGGCAGGCGCGGCGTTTTCGTGCGCGGGGGAACTGTAGCAGGCGGGATTCGGCGGGGAGAGAGAAGAAGGGAAGGTGGGGCTGAAATGCAATTTTTTATAAAAATCTCGGGTTCAACTTGTATTTATAGCAAAATACCCCGAAATACTAATAGCCCCACAAATACATCGTGATTCATTAAAAATCATCTGTTTTCAAAAACTCTCTCTCTAACCTCAAAACCTCCTACCGGTGCTCACACAAGCACCCGAGATTCCGAGACATATTAAAACCCAACTCTTAGGTTTTACACCGTAATGTGAATACAATCTCATCCTCGGGATCCAACGATCCCAACTACCCAAATAAACGAGCCCAGAAGGCCCAACATCGCGATTAAACTCCAAATCGCTACGTAAAACATCTTTAGGGGTTATTAACACTCCGGGATTAACATCTCCAATCCCAGGTCATCACAATATCCCCCACTAAAAGAATTTCGTCCTCGAAATTAGCACCGGTGTATCCCGTAACACCCGGGGTACACCACAACATGGAGCCATAACCTCGATTCTTGATCATAACAGAATCGTATTAATAAACGCGAGGATACTTACTTCTCATCAAACTCTGAAATAGGGCGACTTACCCAAAACCAATATATCACCCAAGAGGCAAAACATACCTCGATGCGGGTCATCCCAAAAGTCAGTCCCTCATGACTGCAAAACAACCGATACTTACGACTGTAGATCGGACAGTCATCCTTAGTTCTAATACAACTAGTAAGAACGCATCATAAGTGACACCTCAACCGTGAGAATGTTGACCTCGTGTCAACTCTGAAGTGGAATAAACTTCCAAATCCATCATAACGTCAAAAAGCGTCAGCGCAACCCAACGCTAACAATCCAAAAGCAGTTAGTCAACTGAAACTGCGAGGATCCGAATCGCTCCCGATTCCATCGTAGATATCATTCAATGACATCTCTTATCATGACTCACGATGTCTAACATACATCGTTACGAGGGAAACACTAGTATTCCACGGTGTACACACACCAAACCTGGTTTCCACTCTCAAACCTCCTCTATCGAAGGAGCAGTCGCATCATTGCAACTCAAATTGGGCAACTCACGGCCACAGATTCACACAAAAGATATCTCATAAGATGTCCACCTCTGGATATCCCAAGAACCACATCCTGGTCATAAACAAACAATCCCTCAGAGTTTCAAACTTGAAAGGACGTGCAATAAACCCATTGCATCCCAAATACATGGATTCCTAGATCGAATCAACGACGACTTGATGACTCTCTTGTTGGTACTCCAACATCATGAGCTGTCACAGACAAGTCTTACCAAGATTAAACATAACGTATACACGTTCAGTGAGGCATGCACAACCTCAACCTCGATGACATGGTGACTACTAGAGTCCACCACAATCCACATCGTATCACCTTACGATTTGCCACACTTGGTTCCTACGAGCAGTATAACGGCTCTAACAAGCCCCTCTTGGTGCTGCACACACACGGCAGACAAACTAGTCGCTGCCTCTCTAGGTTCACCTCAAACCTACCAATAAGATGGACGTTTCCGCACGGCATACCATACTGTGGGAAGAAAATCAATAGAGTAGTGGGTAATTACCCAACATTCCTCTAATGCCTATACACCCTGGACACTCCAATGTCCCTGTTTCATAGCCATGCATATAGTCATTAATTCTTGACATGAATGATTAAAATCATCATCTTATAATTATCACCATCTTATAACATCTTCATCATATGAGCATCATCATTTCATAAATATCATCATCTTATAACATCATCATCACATAAGCATCGTCATCTTATAGCATCATCATCTTATACATCATCATCTTATAGCGTCATCATCTTATACATCATCATCATATAAGCATCATCATCTTATACATCATCATCATATAAGCATCATCATCTTATACATCATCATCATATAAGCATCATCATATTATAGCATCATCATCTTATACATCATCATCTTATAGCGTCATCATCTTATACATCATCATCATATAAGCATCATCATCTTATACATCATCATCATATAAGCATCATCATCTTATACATCATCATCATATAAGCATCATCATCTTATAGCATCATCATCTTATACATCATCATCTTATAGCGTCATCATCTTATACATCATCATCATATAAGCATCATCATCTTATACATCATCATCATATAAGCATCATCATCTTATACATCATCATCATATAAGCATCATCATCTTATACATCATCATCATATAGCATCATCATCTTATACATCATCATCATATAAGTATCATCATCTTATAGCTATAACAGTCAATGTACGAAATCATAGTTGAGTAAGCTTGCTGGTTATTCATTAACTCCTTTTCATTTTCCCTGGTTCATATTCATGCACATGGGCATCTTACCCTGTGGCATCTTACCACATAATAACATCGTATGGCCTCTTACCATATGGGCATCTAACCCCGTGGCGTCTTACCACATAATAACATCGTATGGCCTCTTACCATATGGGCATCTTACCCCGTGGCGTCTCACCACATAATAACATTGTATGGCCTCTTACCATATGGGCATCTAACCCCGTGGCGTCTTACCACATAATAACATCGTATGGCCTCTTACCATATGGGCATCTAACCCCGTGGCGTCTTACCACATAATAACATCGTATGGCCTCTTACCATATGGGCATCTTACCCCGTGGCGTCTCACCACATAATAACATTGTATGGCCTCTTACCATATGGGCATCTAACCCCGTGGCGTCTTACCACATAATAACATCGTATGGCCTCTTACCATATGGGCATCTTACCCCGTCATATGGCATCTTACCATAACACAATCATCGTGTGGCATCTTACCACATGGGCATCTCACCCAATCATATGGTGTCTTACTATATCATAAACATTGTGTGGCATCTTACCACATGGGCATCTCACCCAATCATATGGTGTCTTACCATATCCTAAACATTGTGTGGCATCTTACCACATGGGCATCTCACCCAATCATATGGTGTCTTACCATATCCTAAACATTGTGTGGCATCTTACCACATGGGCATCTCACCCAATCATATGGCGTCTTACCATATCCTAAACATTGTGTGGCATCTTACCACATGGGCATCTCACCCAATCATATGGTGTCTTACCATATCCTAAACATTGTGTGGCATCTTACCACATGGGCATCTCACCCAATCATATGGCGTCTTACCATATCCTAAACATTGTGTGGCATCTTACCACATGGGCATCTCACCCAATCATATGGTGTCTTACCATATCCTAAACATTGTGTGGCATCTTACCACATGGGCATCTTACCCAATCTCATTTACGTCATCATAAACATCGTCATAATCATCATCATCGTAAACATCATCGTAAACATCATATCATCTTTACTCATCATAAACATCATCATCATAACTTACTTATCATAATCATCATCATAAACATCATATCATCTTATCATAAACATCATCATCTTAACTTACTTATCATAATCATCATCATAAACATCATATCATCTTTACTTATCATAAACATCATCATCTTAACTTACTTATCATAATCATCATCATAAACATCATATCATCTTTACTCATCATAAACATCATCATCTTAACTTACTTATCATAATCATCATCATAAACATCATATCATCTTTACTCATCATAAACATCATCATCTTAACTTACTTATCATAATCATCATCATAAACATTATATCATCTTTACTTATCATAAACATCATAATATGTAAGGGTATGGTTTACCGTCCGATGCTCGTACGTCTCTTACGTACCTTCCTTGCTCGAACATCACATGAACAAACGCATTAGTATATTCAATAATAATTGAGACCATACCGAAGTATTCCACTGTCGGTTGTCTACCCAATCTGTCCTCAGACAATACGTCATATCTTTCTTTTCCCAGATTTTCTTCCAAAATCAGATTCCTTGGCACGTAGCATATAGAGTGTTAGACATCACTATTAATGTCATCCTATCGTGTCCCACACGATTCCTGCAACCACAATGGTTAGCAATACCACTTTTCATATCATAAAAGCACATAAACAATTAGTCATGTCGTATAACATTAATGACATCATGCATAAATGTGTGCTATCAATAACTTCCTAGGCCCTCAACAGCCCCAATGAGCAACCACTGCTCTGATACCACTAATGTAAGGACCCCGTATACTTAACCCTTGATTAGTGTATTAATCATTATGTGTGGCACATGCTTTCCATAAAATCATTCGGGAAACTCAGATGATACTTTACCATGGAATGGCAATTGCAAAGTTTTCTTTAACATACAATGTTATAAGTTCATCTTCCTAATAACAAGAGACTCATAGAGTTCGCCCATTACATCACTTTTTGCATTGTGGACTTTTATAAAAATTTGGGCAGAGTCTCCCCATAAATAGAGTTATCCCGAAATAAAAGTACAACACATAATATAATTCCCGGCCAGGGAAAATATAATACTCATCAGAATGCAGCAATATCAAGTAAATTCCCAGCCAGGGAAGACACCACACATATGGCAACAAAAGTGGGTTTCAACACCCACAATACACCAGTGACTCTCATAACCTTTAGCAATTCTACCTCTAATTGCATGCAACATAGAAAGGAAAGAGAGAAAGGCTCATGCCTTTATATACAACCCATAAACAAGTATAATCGTGCTCACATACGAGCATCACAAATATGTGTATAGCCATCATGGGTATATATATATATAGGTACTCTATACGATACCGTGCTCCATCAAGCCCTGGTACCACGATCCTGAGAGTACATCCAATCAACAGCTCGAGCTCATCTCCAAAGCCATCGATGTACCTGTTCACCTGTCCCAACAGAGACAGCCCCCAACGGGGTGAGCATACCAATTCCACAATTTCATAATCATAATGACATAATACATAATTTACGAAAATGTAAATATTGTGGAACATATGTGACACTTCCTGGATGGTATCATCCTCATCCTAGCGTACCCCTGTAATAACCCTGTTCTCAAAACAGATAAATCATCAAATCTTGAATATGCAGTTAATCATCATATTGGTTAACCCTAACCAGTTTTGAATTAACAACATTTCATAACATCTTTCTTTATCTAGCAATTATCATAATTCTAGATATCATTTTGAGACTTCCTTAACTTCCGGTACTAGTTAATCACTTCTCTGATTAACTACGTCTCTGTTCCTATTCATTACCAATAGGGAATAAAATACAGATATCCTAGATATCTAATCAACACCACATTTTCATTTCTTACTTCAAAGTAGCGTCATACTACTGGTGTTCGCTCCGTAGCGACCACACCCATCATTTGCTCGCTTCATAGCGGCACCAAGCATTTCACCATGTGATTCAACATAACGTAACCAAGTCACGGTGCCATCATAGTAAAGCATTTCATGTATTTTAAATCATGCATCATACTTGTAAAACATCATTTAAGCTATGCTCGTACGCTAAACGTACCTTAAATCCTCTAAGTCCGAGCCAAACCTTGCTCGAGTTCCATGCCCCGTGGAACGATGTGCTAAAACGATAAATAATTCACAATTACTTACGAACATGTAACCCATGCTCAAGCACATCCATAACCCTCAAAATTCGAAATCAAACCCTCACCAAATTAGGGCAAAATTCGAACCATAACATCTCGATTCGAACCCAAATAAGCATCATAATTCATTTAAACATGAATAAATCGAATAACAACAAGAATCATCATCCTCATGCCAAAAATCACAATATTCGAACCTAAACCCACGAAAAATGCATAAATTCGAACCAATCCCACCAACAGCAATAATTCGAACAAATCGAACACAAAAATGGCAGGGAATTACACAACAACGACGAAAAAGGGGCAAGGGAGGTTACCCAATCGAAAATCGGAAGAAATCGGACCAAAATCGAAGAACCCTAGAAATTGGGGATCGGCGCATTCCAGCGAAATCCGACTTCCACACGCGACGAAACTTCGAATTGATGGAGGGGATAGCTGCGTCTCGACGAGACGAAGCCGGTGATAGGTCGCACGCGCCGAACGGCGGCCGGACGGCGGCAGGCGCGGCGTTTTCGTGCGCGGGGGAACTGTAGCAGGCGGGATTCGGTGGGGAGAGAGAAGAAGGGAAGGTGGGGCTGAAATGCAATTTTTTATAAAAATCTCAGGTTCAACTTGTATTTATAGCAAAATACCCCGAAATACTAATAGCCCCACAAATACATCGTGATTCATTAAAAATCATCTGTTTTCAAAAACTCTCTCTCTAACCCCAAAACCCCCTACCGGTTCTCACACAAGCACCCGAGATTCCGAGACACATTAAAACCCAACTCTTAGGTTTTACACCGTAATGTGAATACAATCTCATCCTCGGGATCCAACGATCCCAACTACCCAAATAAACGAGCCCAGAAGGCCCAACATCGCGATTAAACTCCAAATCGCTACGTAAAACATCTTTAGGGGTTATTAACACTCCGGGATTAACATCTCCAATCCCAGGTCATCACAGGCAGAGGCCTGGTGGCGAGCTGAAGAGCTTGGAGGCACCTAAGTGGAAGTGGAGGCATATCATTATAGACTTTGTGACCCACTTGCCAAGGACGGCCTCAGGATTTGATGCGATCTGGGTGATCGTAGATAGGCTGACGAAGGTAGCTCACTTCATCCCCTACTGTATGACTTTTGCATACCTAAAGATGACCCAACTATATGTGCGGGATGTGGTGAGATTACATGGTGTTCCAGTCTCGATGGTGTCTGACAGAGACCCAAAGTTTACTTCGCACTCGAGGATGTGATGAGGACATGTGTATTGGAGTTTGATACTCCGTGACCAGATTCTATACCACTGGTAAAGTTCTCCTTTAATAACAGCTATCAGGCGAGCATTCAAATGGCCCTTTGAAGCTCTTTATGGACAACGATGTAAGTCACCGTTGTATTGGGAGGACTTGACTAGTAAAGCGATCGGAGGACCGGATATGATTAAGGATATGTAAGACAAGATTAAGTTAATACGTCAAAAGATGAAAGCGGCCAGGATAGGCGAGCGGCCTATGCCAATGAGTGGCGACGACCGCTAGTTTTCCAGTCAGAAGGCAAGGTCTTCTTGAAGATCTCACCCTTTAGGGGTGTGGTTCGGTTTGGTATTTAGGAGAAGTTATCTCCGATGTATGTTGGGCCGTATGAGGTATTGCAGCGTATCGGTACTTTGGCTTACCGTTTGACTCTACCGCCGTGTTTTGTTTGGTATTTATGCTGTCTTCCATGTCTCTATGTTGAGGAAGTATGAGCCAGATCATTTTACAGCCTTCAGAGGTTCAGTTGAATTCAGATGTATCCTATGCTGAACGACCAGTCAGAATTATGGATCGAGAGGATCGCAGACTACAAGGCAAGATTTTACCGATGGTCAAAGTTCAGTGGGATCGTCGGGGTATCGAGGAGGCTACGTGGGAGACGGAGCGGCATATGGTACAGCACTACCGGAAACTATTCTCTGGTATGTGATTTATGTTTAGTTTCTTTTGGGGTAAGTGCATGCGATTTCGAGGACGAAATCTTATAAGTAGGGGAGTAATGTGATGTCCCCGAAATGATTAATTGCAATTAAGGCATTAATTATGTTTATGTGATTAATTATGTGAATAATTGATTTACGTGTTGAAATTAATTATCATGTTGAAATGCTGAGCCACATGATAGACGTGATCCGGGGTTGCATTTCAGGGTACATGTTATGCATGCTAGAAGATGAGGTGTTAACATGATTTAACTATGTTGATGGTTAATTATGAGGAAAGCATGATTTAGGGGAAGTTTAATGCATTTTTGTAAATGCTTTTAAAATACCATGTTGGGGTGTTTTATACATCATGTTAACTTTGAGGTATAATCTTAATATTAACCTTATAACCCCCTTTTCCCTCTATACCCACTTACTTTACCAATCACTTTTAAAATCCCCAATTCATTCCTCAACCCTAACCCATCTCCCATTTTCGAAATTCACCAAGGAAGGAAGAAGAAAGCTTCACAAAAACTTTGTTTGTGTGATCTTTGTTAGGATTTGGAGCCTACAAGAGGTATGGAACCATTCCTAAAAGTTTTATGATGTTTGGTGTTGAAATGGGTTGATTTTGAAGTAGATTATGTGGATTGTTTTGGGGTATGTGGTATATATCTTTGGGGTATGATTTTTGAAGTGTTTTATGTGGGTTTTAGTGGGTTATGATGTTATTGTTATTGTTGGGAAGTATGGATTTGTAAGACATGAAGAGAAGCTTGAAAAATGTACATTAATGGCGAATTTTCGGGACTCAGCACTCGGCGATCGATCGCCCGTTCTTGGCGATCGATCGCGAGCCTCCAGTGCACGCCAGTAACGTTTGGCGATCGATCGCACCAAAAGTGGCGATCGATCGCCAAGAAGGAAATTTTTGCCCCTCGTCCAGTGTGATCTCGCGATCGATCGCGCCTGGGCAGCGATCGATCGCGAGATGAAAAAAAATGTGGATTTTGATATTTTTATGGGATTTTTGGATATTGGACTATATTTAGCTTCTAATATCGATTTGTATGGTTATGTAGAACCATCCCAGGAACCCACAACTTCAAGGAGATAAAGTTCTACAACTTCTCCATTTTTTGGAATTAAGGTACGTAAGAGACGTACGGGCATCGGACGGTAAACCATACTCCTATATTATGATCATACTATGATTGTATAAGAATTTACGATGCTATGATGATGTGTATGATGAATAAAGATGATAAGATACTTGATAAGTAAAGATGATTTTATGATGAATAAAGATGATAAGATACTTGATAAGTAAAGATGATTTTATGATGAATAAAGATGATAAGATGCTTGATAAATAAAGATGATTTTCATAATGAATTAAGATGAAGAGACGCTTACGATGATGTTATGATAAATGATGATGATGCTTATGATAAGTTACGATGACGCTTACGATGATGTTATGATAAATGATGATGATGCTTATGATAAGTTACGATGACGCTTACGATGATGTTATGATAAATGATGATGATGTTTATGAAAAGTTACGATGAGGCTTACGATGATGTTATGATAAATGATGATGATGCTTATGATAAGTTACGATGACACTTACGATGATGTTATGATAAAAGATGATGATGTTTATGATGAATTAAGATGAAGAGATGCTTACGATGATGTTACGATAAATGATGATGATACGACGTCACTATAACAATTATGATGAGACGATGATGTCTATAAGATGATAATGCTTACATGATAATGATGTTTACAAGATGATGTTTATAAGATGTTTATGATGAATATGAAACTATGTTCTTAAGAATGGTTGAATGTCCGGTGGTTATTATGGGCAAGCGAGGAAGGTCTTGCCGCTCACATAAATGAGCGATGGGGTACATCCGCTATCAAGGTGTAGCGATGGGTATCATCCGCTGAGCGATGGGGTACATCCGCTATCAAGGTGTAGCGATGGGTATCATCCGCTAAGCGAGGGGGTACATCCGCTATCAAGGCGTAGCGAGGGGTATCATCCGCTGAACAAAGAGATACATCCGCTATCAAGGCGTAGCGATGGGTATCATATGATGTGTTATGTCGAGCGAGGGGGCCAATTATACCGCTGTCATAATGGAACCCGGACAATCCCATTTCTAATTAACATAGTTTGTTATGAGCATATATGTGAAGTATGATTTTAATCATTTATGTCGAGAACTAACGATTATATGTATGACCATGAAACAGGGACAACCAAAGAGGGTTATTACGATTAACCAGGAAGTATACGTTACCCATTTACTTCATGCATTTATTTATATGCCATTACCCTATGATATTGAGTAATGATGAATATGCTCACGATGGGTTGTTCCTGTAGGTACACATTTGGATTTGAAGGGCTATGGGCAGGGTTGAAGAAGTGAGCTTCGAGATGCCTTATGAATTAGGATTCAGGATTTGGTATAGTCTCTACTCCAGGAGTAGTATAATTCTATAGTGCCATCCATTTGAGAATGTAATTAATTTGTTTGAAGTTTTATTTTGGCCTGTAATCCTAATAACTCACGTTATAACCGGAGCCCTAAGCCGTATGTAATTTATTCCTTGCTTATGATGTTAAGGTAGGAAGGCCCTACAAAAACAAGCTACATCGTCTCCTAGAAAATAAAATTAGCTCATGCTAGAAGTATTTAAACACATAGACATGTTTAAATAACCCATAAAAATTGATAAAAGTTTAGAGATACAAAACGAATTGACGCTATTCTTCGATCTCCGATGAACGCCGCCGTGTCGTGATGAATTCTCTACTTTTTGCTCCGAGCCGTCGTCGTTATTCTTCTCCGTTCTTCAACCCTAGCCTCCTTCACTCCCAAAATATGTCTAAGTCTGAATAGCCTTCGAAAATCCTCCTCTAAACCCTTTAAAAGTCCCGTGCAATCAACTAAGGAAAGTCTCCAAAATTGCCAAAATTCCATTGGCGTAATTACGCCTCCGAAGTGGCGTAGTTACGCCTGTCGACGTGTCCAAAGTCTGGCTTCCCGCGTGACTGGCGTAATTACGCCTCAAAAGTGGCGTAATTACGCCACTTAAAATTCTTCAAAATCACAATTGCCGTGGCTTAGGCGTAGTTACGCCTCAAATCAGGCGTAGTTACGCCTCAAGAAATTCGTTTAAAAGCTCAAATGCCGTAAGCTAGGCGTAGTTACGCCTCAAGACAGGCGTAATTATTCCTGTTGCTTTGATTCAAAGTGTAGATTTTTGGCTTCAATTCATCCGTTCTTTCCGTCATTTGCACCCTTTTAGTCCACAAAACATGTAATTACCTGGATTCCTGCAAAACAACACATAACAAAACCAAAAGCGTAATTCTGATCGAAAACTAACACTAAACCATGCAAAATAAGAAGAAATATAAGTGTATAAAATACACTTATCAAACCCCCTAAACTTAAACTTTTGCTAGTCCCGAGCAAAACAACACAAAAAAACAAAACAAAAACAAATCAAAACTAAACTGACACGAAAAGACACACAAAACAAAGGTGTAAAACATTCCAATTGTGTAGGCCTCAGAAGTATTCAGACATGCATATCATTTTCTCAAGAATTCTCACGTGTGTGTGTGCTACCATTTCCATGTAATCATTAAAGCAATCTTAACTCACACAAATCAATAGGACTTTGCAAGGTATATGTTCAAATTGCATTGTTCAAAAACAGAGTGTATTTTGATGAATGCTAACAATGCATCAAGACTAGGTAATGAGATGCTCATATGTGAATGTCAAAACCATGTTTATTACAAGTGTTTCTCGAGTGTCATAGGTTCACTATTCATAGCCTTCTCCACTAGTATATTAGACAAATGTGGCTTGGTCAATAGGTCTTAATAAGCTTGTAACGTTAGGCTTTGGCTCATGGCTTCAATAAAAGGAAAGATATTCAAAGCAAGAGAGTAAGTTGAAATTATAATCAATTTGCGCATTCTCATCCCGCTTTCGACTCCTTCTATTGATGATTCATCAATTTTCTTTTCATTTCAATTCATCCTCTTTTCTCATCCTCCTCATCATTATTCACCTCATTATTTTTCTCTTTTTCTTTTTCTTTTTTTTTTTTTTTCATCGTTACTCCACTTCTCATTTTCAATTAAGATCATAGGAGTTATTTGGACTTTTAAAGCGCAATAGAAGCTTACTCCCTTGAGGGTAGGAAATAGTGTATAAGCTTTAGCAAGGTGGTCAATGTGGGATTTTGAAATGATGCCGAATGGGGGTTATTATGTGCCTAAGCACATGCCATCCGATTTTCAATAAGCTCAAAAGGGTAACTACAGATGAAAATGATGTATTTTGGTGGCTTCAAAGGCTCAAACGATAAAAAAAAAATTGCCTAAATCATTCCTAAGCCACATATGTCTGTATTTCGCCTCAAAGATTACTATAGTAAGTTCTATACTACTCTCAATTCACAAATAACTTACATGATTTGACCAATGTGCTCAGTTGCATCTGAAAACCATGGTAATATCAGAGAAAATTTGAATGAGATTCTAAAAGATATTGCAAACAATTCAATCCTCATTCTTTTACATTTAAGCTCAAAGGGGCTACTATGGCAATTTTCTATGAAAGAATCAAGGCCCAAATTATCAAGAATTGCCTATATCATTTTTGTGTTCGTTCAAATCATCATTGATTAATCAAATGGTCATGGGTTCTAGTGCAAGAATATGTGAGAACTCAAGAGCAGCATGAAAACATGAAAATTTTAAAATTTTCCGCAAATCAACTCAATTTTTCACCATTGGCCTCAACTGACTCGTAATACAACTTATGACACTCAAAACTCAACAGACTCTAAATCAAGACAAACCAATCAAAATAAGGAAAACAAACACACAAAAGCAACAAAAATCCAAGTAGTTTGACTAGTTCAAAGTACCCCCCTAAACTTAGAAATGTGCATTGTCCTCAATGCATACACATGAAGGAATAAATAGAACGATGCACATACCTAATCGATGACCGTCAGTGGTCATCGTCATCCATATCGTCGGGGGCGGTTGTGGAAAAAGTGCTGGCGGGAAAGTTGGCGGCAACCCTTAGATGAAGAATTTTCGATTTGGTTGGCTAAGCTAGACCACTTTGTTGCAACCCCCCTAAACTTGCTTCCTTGCACCAGTAGACTCCAAAACCTGCAAATAATCGATAAAAATATGGACTTTAGAGGTGGGATAACTTAATTAAGAGAGATTGAAGAGAAAAAATCGGAATTGAAAATTTGAGGGGAAGAGGACGCGAGGCGTAATTACGCCGCTGGAGAGGCGTAATTACGCCGCGCCTACGGCTTTTTAAAATTTTCTGAAAATTGACAGGCGTAATTACGCCACAAAGAGGCGTATTTACGCCTGTCCTACGCCATCTCAAATTTTATTTTTTTTTTTAAATAAAATAAAAATAAAATAAGGATACAGGATTCGGGTTGCCTCCCGAAAAGCGCTTAGTTTATAGTCCTCGGCCCGACTGTCTTCCATCCATTCACTTAGGCTCGCTCAGATGACCTCGTCCATGTTTCTTACTTCTTCCCCAAAATAATGCTTCAATCGCTGCCCATTTGCTTGAAATGTGTGACCGTCATCGCATTTCAGTTCAATTGCTCCATATGGGGTCACTTTCTCAATAGTGAACGGCCCAGACCATCGTGACTTCAACTTTCGTCGGAGACGAGAGTTATATAGTAGCACTTTCTGACCAGGCATAAACTCTCTTCTCACGATTTGCTTGTCATGCCAATTCTTCGTTCGCTCCTTGTAGATCTTAGCATTTTCGTACGCTTCATTACGAAACTCATCCATCTCAGTGAGCTGTAGCAACCGTTGTTCACCAGCAGCCTTCAAATCAAAGTTCAGCTTCTTTATGGCCCAGAAAGCCCGATGTTCCAACTCTACCGGTAAATGGCATGCTTTCCCAAAGACTAGACGATATGGGGACATCCCTATGGGAGTTTTGAATGCAGTGCGGTATGCCCATAATGCATCATCCAATTTCAGGGCCCAATCCTTTCGGTTAATACTGACCGTCTTTTCAAGAATTAGCTTAATTTCTCTGTTAGAAATTTCGGCTTGGCCATTAGTCTGTGGATGATAAGCCAATGCAATCTTATGCCTCACATTGTATTTCGTCATCAAAGCACTGAAGATCTTGTTACAGAAGTGGGTCCCTTCATCACTGACAATCGATCTCGGAGTACCAAACCGTGTAAAGATGTTCTTTTGCACGAACTTGACCACGACCTGAGCGTCATTAGTCGATGTGGCAATCGCTTCAACCCACTTAGAAACATAGTCCACTGCTAGCAGAATATATGACTGTCCACAAGATGGTGGGAAGGGTCCCATGAAATCAATACCCCATACATCGAAGATTTCTAATTCCAAGATATTTGTCAACGGCATCTCATGGCGTTTAGAAATATTACCAATGCGCTGACAACGATCACACGTCTTCACCAAAGTATAACTGTCTCGATGTAGCTCTGGCCAATAGAAGCCCGATTGAAGCACTTTTGCTGCTGTCCTTGCTGCTCCAAAATGTCCTCCATAAGGTCTGGAGTGACACTTTTCAAGAATCTCTCTTGATTCCTCCTCAGTTACGCATCTCCGGACAATTTGGTCTGCACAGCGTCTGAATACATACGGTTCATCCCAGTAATAATTCTTCACATCATGAAAGAACTTCTTCCTTTGCTGATAAGTGAGGTCTGGAGGCAATATACCACACGACAAATAATTAGCAAAATCAGCGAACCACGGAGTTTTAGTACATACCTCAAAGAGATGTTCATCAGGAAAGTTCTCTTGTATGGCTCCATGATCCATTTGATCCTCCAACTCCAAACGAGATAAGTGATCTGCTACTTGATTTTCACTGCCCTTTTTATCCAAGATCTCGAAATCAAACTCTTGTAGCAACAAGATCCATCTAATCAACCGGGGTTTCGCATCCTTCTTGGCAAAAAGATAACGAATCGCTGCATGATCTGTGTAAACTATGACCTTTGTCCCAATCAGATATGCTCTCAATTTGTCGAATGCATACACCACAGCTAGCATCTCTTTCTCGGTGGTCGTGTAATTCTGTTGGGCTCCATCAAGAGTTCTACTTGCATAGTAGATCGCCCTAAAAATCTTGTCTCTCTTTTGCCCCAAAACTGCTCCCACAGCATAGTCGCTGGCATCACACATTAAAACAAATGGTTCCTTCCAATCCGGCACTATGATGATTGGTGCAGATATAAGTGCTTTCTTTAGCCTGTTAAATGCCTGCAAACACAAATCATCAAAGACAAAAGGTGAGTCTTTTTCTAACAAATTACACAAGGGCTTAGCTATTTTAGAAAAATCTTTAATAAAACGGCGAAAAAACCCGGCATGTCCAAGGAAGCTCCTAATAGCCTTCTCATTGTTCGGAGGTGGAAGCTTCTCAATTGCAACCACTTTTGCTCTATCCACTTCAAGTCCTTGAGATGACACCTTATGGCCAAGGACAATACCCTCTTGCACCATAAAGTGACATTTCTCCCAATTTAACACGAGGTTCTTTTCTTGGCAGCGCTGTAACACAAGAGATAGGTTATGGAAACAATGGTCAAAAGAGGAACCAAATACCGAAAAGTCGTCCATGAAGACTTCAAGGAACTCCTCCACCATATCTGAAAATATCGCCATCATGCACCGTTGAAAAGTAGCAGGTGCGTTGCATAAACCAAAAGGCATTCTTCTAAACGCAAAGGTGCCATATGGACAGGTAAACGTTGTCTTCTCTTGATCCTCGGGGTCTATGGCAATTTGATTGTATCCTGAATAGCCATCTAAGAAACAGTAATAACAATAACCGGCTAACCTGTCAAGCATCTGATCGATAAATGGATGAGGGAAGTGGTCCTTCCTTGTGGCCTTGTTGAGTTTCCTATAGTCAATGCAAACTCGCCACCCCCGTCACAGTTCGAGTTGAGATCAACTCATTATTTTCATTTCTTACCACTGTCATCCCTCCTTTCTTTGGCACAACCTGTACTGGGGAAACCCATGCACTATCTGAAATAGCATAAATAATCCCAGCATTTAACAATTTAAGCACTTCTGCTTTTACTACCTCCTTCATTGCTGGATTTAACCGCCTTTGATGATCAATGGAGGGAACGAAGGAATCCTCCATAAGAATTTATGCATGCACAAAGACGGGCTAATCCCCTTGATATCAGAAATCGACCAACCCAAAGCAGATTTATATGTCCTCAATACACGTAATAATTTATCCTTCTCTAAAGAACAAAGAGATGAAGATATAATTACCGGGTATGTCGAATTCTCACCCAAGAATGCAGAAGTAAGGTGGACCGGTAGTTCTTTCAGTTCCGAGCTCCCCTTCGTATCTTTTTTGACTGATGTATCTCGTACATCTTCCGCTTTTCCAGCAGTGTTGTTCTCCTTAGGCAAGCTCTTAAGTGCTTCCACATGCTCAGCAATATCAGGTTCAGTTGCATCCACTTTCATAATAGAGTTGACCATGCAATTCTCCAATGGATCCTCCGGTATTGCTCCTACTTCAAAGTTATGCACACATGAGTCAATAACATCCAAAAACTTGCAAGTACTTACCTCGTCAGGTCCCTTGAGAGCCTTGTAAATATTGAACATGACTTCTTCTCCTCCAACTCTCAAGGATAATTCTCCTCTTTGGACATCGATAAGTGCCCTGCCTGTTGCTAAGAATGGTCTCCCCAAAATTAATGGAACATCTCCATCTTCCTCCATGTCTAGAACCACAAAATCTGCAGGGAAAATAAATTTGTCCACCTTCACAAGCACATCTTCAATTATCCCTCTAGGATATGTGAGAGACCTATCCGCCAATTGCAATGTGATTGTAGTAGGCTTTACTTCACCAAGCCCTAAACTCCTGAAAACAGATAAAGGCATTAAATTAATACTTGCACCTAAATCACATAACGCCCTATTAAATGTAGAACTACCAATAATACAAGGAATAGTAAAACTCCCTGGATCTTTCAATTTTTGTGGTAGCTTCTTTTGGAGTATTGCACTACATTCTTCTGTGAGATTCACGGTTTCAAATTCCTCAAGCTTCCTCTTTCTTGCCATTATATCCTTCATAAACTTTGTATAATTAGGCATTTGTTGCAACGCCTCGGCAAAAGGAATATTTATGTGGATTCTCTTGAAAATCTCCAAGAATTTGGCAAACTGGTCATCTATAACCTTTTTCCGGAAACGTTGAGGATATGGAAGCGTAGGCTTGTACATAGGAAGCTTTTCCGGTAATGTGGCTTGCTTATCCTTTCAACTTCTTTAGGGGTTTCAACCTGAAATTGAGTCTCCTCAACAGATGGCTCATCAACATGTGCTGGTTCTACATCCCCAAGTTCCTTACCACTTCTCAATGACACGGCCTTGCACTGCTCCCTTGGGTTCACTTCGATGTTGCTAGGAAATGATCCTCTTTGTTGGTTGTTCATGGCATTAGCAAGCTGCCCAATTTGCACCTCAAGAGATTTCATTGTAGCACCCATGTTGTTCATGTGACCCTCAATCGTATCAAGCCTCGACTCATTCTTCTCAAACCTCAAATTCAAACTTTGAACAAAAGTATTCACCAAATCTTCAAGTGAAGGTTTACCTTCATTCTTTTGTGGAGCATATCCAGGTGGTGGATTCAGAGCACTATTGTTGTTGGCATATGAGAGTCTATCATTGTTGTGGAACCCTTGTTGATACGGATTGCTTCGGTAGTTATTATTGTTGTTGGGATACCGATTGTTTATGAACTGAACGTGCTCTTGCTCTGCTTCCCTTGACAACTCCATTCCAGCTGCAGCGGCGGCTAATTCAATAGTAGGTTGTGCTCCTTGCTTGGTCAGAGCTGCTACCTGCGTGTTTAGTGCAGACAGTTGTGCAGTAAGAGTACTAAAATGATCAACCTCATACATACCTATGGGTTTCCTTGCCATGGCTCGCTCACTGGGCCACTGGAAGCTGTTAGCCGACATCTCCTCAAGTAATTCAAAGGCAGCATCTGCAGTCTTAGAAAATAGTGTTCCTCCTGCTGCAGCATCCACAATGATCCTAGTTGGTCCATTCAACCCATTGTAAAATAACTGAATCTGCACCCAGCTTTCATAGTTATGTTGTGGGCACCTCCTCAATAAATCCTTGAATCGCTCCCATGCCTCGTATAGTTGTTCAGAATCAATTTGTCTGACGTACTGATTTCAGTTCTCAGTTGACCTGACTTAGCTGGTGGGAAAAACTTCGAGAGAAATTTCGATGCCATTTCCGCCCATGTGTTAATACCATTATTTGGAAGAGATTGTTGCCAACTCCTTGCATGGTCCCTAAGAGAGAAAGGGAACAATCACAGTCTCACAATATCTTCTGGAACACCATTCATCTTCACAGTATCAGCTATCTCCAAAAATATCCTCAAATGTAAGTTGGGGTCTTCAACAGGGGATCCACCAAACTGATTCTGTTGCACCATACTTATCAATGCCGGCTTAAGTTCAAAGTTGTTGGCATTGATAGTCTGGCGAGCTATCCCAGAGTAATTGTTGTTGACCAAAGGTTTGAAATAATCTCTGATCGCCCTTTGAGGTTCAACAAGTTGTGGAGGTGGTTCGTTGTTGTCTCTATTTGCAGCCATTTCTATCAATTCCTCCCTTCTCGTTTTTCTCAGTCTTCTTGCAGTTCTCTCGATCTCAGGATCAAACAGCAACGATTCAGGAGTAGTGTACTTTCGCATGCACTGCAAAAATTCAGAAAAGACAAAAATTCACTCCAAAATAAAAGGAATAAAAGCTCTAAATTAAAACCAAGATTAATTGGTACAGTATCAGATTGTACTAAATAAATCAATCCCCGGCAACGGCGCCAAAAACTTGATGCGAAAAATCCCTTACCGCAAGCGCACGGTAGTCAAGTTTTAGTATAGAAAGATGTCGAACCCACAGAGATTGATTAAATAGTTAAATCTAAGTACTGAATTAAAATAATCTTTGCTTTATTTAGAGAATCGAAAAGTTGAGTGTTATGCGAATAATAAAAATTAATTAACTAACGATGATCAAATACTGAGTTGAAAAGAAATCAGTTGGAGACGAATCTAGGAGTACGATTTCACTTGTTCATCCACTACACTTACCATTCCTCGATTTCCATTTTATGGATTTCCTAGTTTACTAGCCGAGAATTCTTATTTGTTTCTACTCCCCCTCCCGGGTGTTAAGCAGAAGTAACTATCTAACATTAATCTTGATATCCCTATCTAAGATGAATTATCAGACAATTGTAAAAGCGCAGTAATTCCTATGACGACTTCTATGGAGTTATAGGCCTTCCGAACAATATAACTACCACGATACGAATTCCTTCTTTTCTATTCATAACCCCCTCTCCCGAGTGATAGATCACAAATATGGAATCATTCAATCCATGGCCAGTAGATTAAAAGCATTAAGAACATGAAAACATAAATAAACCATATGGAAATCCAAATAAACTTCAATCAATTCATAATAAGCGTAGTTTCAAAACAAGCTACACCGTCTCCTAGAAAATAAAATTAGCTCATGCTAGAAGTATTTAAACACATAGACATGTTTAAATAACCCATAAAAATTGATAAAAGTTTAGAGATACAAAACGAATTGACGCTATTCTTCGATCTCCGATGAACGTCGCCGTCTCGTGATGAATTCTCTACTTTTTGCTCCGAGCCATCGTCGTTATTCTTCTCCGTTCTTCAACCCTAGCCTCCTTCACTCCCAAAATATGTCTAAGTCTGAATAGCCTTCGAAAATCCTCCTCTAAACCCTTTAAAAGTCCCGTGCAATCAACTAAGGAAAGTCTCCAAAATTGCCAAAATTCCATTGGCGTAATTACGCCTCCGAAGTGGCGTAGTTACGCCTGTCGACGTGTCCAAAGTCTGGCTTCCCGCGTGACTGGCGTAATTACGCCTCAAAAGTGGCGTAATTACGCCACTTAAAATTCTTCAAAATCACAATTGCCATGGCTTAGGCGTAGTTACGCCTCAAGAAATTCGTTTAAAAGCTCAAATGCCGTAAGCTAGGCGTAGTTACGTCTCAAGACAGGCGTAATTACGCCTGTTGCTTTGATTCAAAGTGTAGATTTTTGGCTTCAATTCATCCGTTCTTTCCGTCATTTGCACCCTTTTAGTCCACAAAACATGTAATTACCTGGATTCCTGCAAAACAACACATAACAAAACCAAAAGCGTAATTCTGATCGAAAACTAACACTAAACCATGCAAAATAAGAAGAAATATAAGTGTATAAAATACACTTATCATTGTACTGCTCTGTCCGCATGCCTCTCCGCAGAGTTCTGCTGTCTTCCCCTATTGGGACACTGTCGAGCAAAGTGGCCTCTGTCGCCACAGACATAACATCCTGAACAATCCTTTGACGAATGTGGTTGCCCACAAATAGAGCACTGGACCCTTCCAAATCTGCCTCCCTGAGGCTGTCCTCTCCCCGTAGGGGCATCATTCCTACGACTCCCTTTCCAACGGTTCTCGGGCCTCTTGCCACTGAACCTCGAAGGCGTTGTGTTCCCCCTTGGTTTGAACTGATCACCCCTGGGCTTCAAATTGTCAGAAGTGGATTTCTGAGGGGGTGCTGGAGGTGGCACGACATCAGAATATGCCCCGACTCCTAGTTCGGCTAGCTCAGCCCTTGCAAGTGCATTATCGAAACAGGCAGGACCATAAGTGATTACTCTGTCATACAGTTCCGGCCTCAACCCCTTCATAAAATTCCTCATTTTTGCCTGGGTGTTTGCAGCAATATGGGGTACATATCGCAGTAAGGAACAGTAGTGTAGAGCATAGTCAGATACAGGCATGGTACCTTGCCTTAAGTTGGTAAACTCATCCTCTTTGGCCTGTCTTGCAGCGGCTGAGAAGTAGCGGGTCAGAAACCGCGTTCGGAACATCTTCCAATTCACTTCCTTCCCAGATCCTCTTGCTCAATCACTGTGGTCTTCCACCACATCAGTGCCTTCTTAGCCAGCTGAAATTCTGCTGCCGTCTTTGCACAAGGCGCTGCTACAAATATCTGTTCAATCCTCTCCAACCATTCCTCAGCTTTTTCCCCTAATTCAGTTCCTTCGAACATCGGGGGTCGGTACATCATAAATTGAGCCAAGCTCAACTCCCCAGGTAATAATTACTGTTCCGAAGGCTCTTCACCCAAGGCTGGCGGTGGCAGTGGGTTCGTACGCCCAGCACTTGCATTTACACTAATAGCGTCACCCACTTCTATATTTGCTGCCATGCTGCAACACAAGGGTTAACAACAATACCAAAAGCAGTTTATAAAGTACATCGTTAGATAATTAAACATGTTAGCATAACATCTTCTACTTCATATGCAACATACTTATAAAACATGTTCAAAAGTAAGCACCTAGCCAACTTATTGCTAAGGCTACCCTTCACTCATTCCCAAGTTATCTAACCACTGCTCTGATACCACTAATGTAGGGCCTTCCTACCTTAACAGTGTTAGTTAGAACATAAGAAGGACTAATCATGCATTTAATAACATCTTAAGGTTCCGGTTGTTACATGAGCTAACATGATTACATGCCAAAATACAAAACTTCAAAAATTCTTAATTACATTCCCCAAAAGAATGTTAGCGTTTAGATTTACACTACTCCTAGGGTAGATACTAATCATGACTTGCATCCTATACATCCATGTGTTCCTCGTAGCTCACAGCCTCAACCCGACCCTTAGTCCTTTAGTCCAAAAGTGTACCTACAGGGACAACACATCATGAGCATATACAATCGTACTTAACATCATAAAAACATCATAGTAAATGCATGAAATCTTGGTTAAGTAAATATGTTGATTGCTCATTAACTTCTTTTCGTTGTCCCTGATTTATATTCATGCATATGGGGCATCTTACCCCGTGGATCTTACCACAAATAAAATCATATGGCCTCTTACCATATGGGGCATCTTACCCCGTGACATCTTACCACAAATAACATCGTATGGCCTCTTACCATATGGGGCATCTTACCACCCCGTGGCATCTTACCACAAATAACATCGTATGGCCTATTACCATATGGGGCATCTTACCACGTGGCATCTTACCACAAATAACATCGTATGGATATATATAAACATCTTATAAACATCATCATTTCATCATGTATACTCATGCAATAAAAGCATAGTCGTAGTGTAAAGATGTGTGTTACCGTCCGATGCCCGTACGCCTCTTACGTACCTTTTCAAAAGGAGGAGGAGTCAACAGACTTTATCTCCTTGATGGTGCCGGTACCTGGGATGGTTCTACAAGACCACACAATAACTTATTAGATGCCTCAATACCATCTCACATCATAAACTTAACAAAATAAAACATCATCTTATTTTTCAACTTTCTGCCTCTCTCGATCGATCGGCCCCAAGGTCTCGATCGATCGAGAAACTGTGCACAAACAGTGCCCAAACATTCTGCCTCGATCGATCGATCGAAACATTTTACCGATCGATCGAGGGGCTTCACCGATCGATCGAGAAATCCTTCGATCGATCGGCACCTGAAATTCAAACCATGCCTTAAACTTTCTGCCTCGCTCGATCGATCGGGACCAAAATCTCGATCGATCGAGAGCTCTGAAAAATCGGGACTTCCCCAGATTTTTGAGCACCTCATTTCATACCATCATTTCTACTTCATAAGGCATCAAACATGCTTGAACAAAAATGCTATAAGCTTCATAAAGCTACCTTGCATGTATTCAAATCACAGGTTTAACAAAACCTAAGCTAACATGCATCATAACATCATCATAATCTTCATCCTCAACCAACCTATACAGAAAACAGAGTATCTTCTTCCTTGCCCAGGTTTTCGAGCACATAGATTCATAACTAGAAATCTATCACATAAAACATGTAACATGCTCAAACAAACATGCTAGTAGTTACACAAAACTACCATGTACGTATTCATACCAAGGTTTCACCCAAACCTACACTTAGCATGCGTTAAAAACAACCCACCAAACCCAAGCTCAAACACAAACCCAGAAAACAGGGTAACCACTTACCCCTCTCTTTTTGCTCCTCTTTTTTGTAAGGATTTGGACACCTTCTTACCAGCCTTTTTCCCTCTCCTAGCAGCTTGCCTGGACGTTTTGATGGGGAAAGAAGAAGGGGAGCAAGTGATTGGAGGTGGAGTGGTGAGGGGAGAAGAAGGCATGGGTTGTGCAAGTGGGGGGGATGGGTTGGCCTAGTTGGGGGGTGAGGTGGCCGAGTAGGGGGTGGTGAGGGTTGGGGTGGTCATGTGGTGTTTAATTGTGTCCCGGTATTTAGTACGATGTATTAAAATATCCTCGCTCGATATTTAACAACTTTATTTATTTAATACATCCTCTAAAACACCCAACATGCCCCCTAAATCATATCATCACATCATAAGTATTATCCCCCAAATTAAATACACCACAACCCTTAAACACATCATAATTCATCATCGTAGTACATAATCATATCACATTTCGGGGGTATTACAGGTTGCCGCCCTTAGTCATTGTTGTCTCTTCTGGTTTTTTGACATTGGTTACGGAATGCGATACGAGGTTCATTGTTTGTTTGTGTACCTGGGTAAAGAGAATCAGTTATCTTCCTATGTTGAGCATATTACCTTCACTTTTTTGATAAGTAATACTTTCTGATTTTGCTAGAATACAGGTTGTACTCAATTTATGTTTTCTATTACTGCTTATATTTCTATATTCTAAGAAAGGTGGTAGTCAAAAATGACATAAGGTTTTTTCAGAAAAAGCTACCGGCCCACTTAAAATGAGAGAAGAAAATGTTGGCCTTGTTCTTTGAATTTAGTACCGTTTATTTTGAAATTTGGCACCGAAGAAAGTGGTAGTTATGCGTGAATTCAGCGTAAAGAAACTCTATAAATAGAGTTATAATTTCATTCAGAAATACACACCAAATTGTAGAAAGAAAAATAACACAGTGCAATCACAGCAAAAATACTAGTGAAAGAAAATTGCTGTATAATTTTTTGTGTGGTTTTTCAGATTGAGTGTTGTCAGTGTTTTGTAAACACTTGTATTTTTCTTCAATAAAAGATCTGCATTAGCCCCGTGGACGTAGGCTAATTTTTGTCGAACCACGTAAACCGTGTGTTTTTTATTCTGCATTTATTTTTGCTCCAACATATCTAACCAGAAAATATTGCGTTAGTTTCCCAACAACTGGTATCAGAGCCAGATTGTTAATTTTGTCAAATTTTTTTGTCGGGTTACTATTCATGTGAACAGTGAATTTCGGGAATAGTAGATTTCGGGAATAGTTAGAATTTGTCAGCGATACCAAATTTGTCCACAACATGTTTTTCAATAGCACGGTTGTCATAACAGCAATCCGCGCGGTAGTCTGGTTCGAGTGGGAGTAATGGCGGCAGATGAAGGAAAAATGAATATTGAAAAGTTCAATGGTTCAGATTTTGGCTCTTGGAAAATGCAAATAGAAGCCTATATGTACCAGAAAGACCTTTATCAACCTCTCTCGGTTGTGAAGTCAGAAGGCATGAAAGATGAAGAATGGGCTCTTCTAGACAGAAAAGCCCTTGGAGTTATCCGATTGACGTTGTCACGCAAAGTTGCTTTCAACATAGCAAAAGAAAAGACCACGGGGGGTTTTATGGTGGCTCTTTCAAGCATGTACGAGAAGCCATCAGCTTCAAACAAAGTTCATTTGATGAGGCGGTTGTTCAATTTGCGGATGGTAGAAGGCGGATCGGTAGCTCAACACCTCAATGAACTCAACACAATGACAACCCGGTTGAGTTCGGTTGGCATTGATTTTGATGATGAAGTACGAGCATTAATACTTTTGTCTTCCCTATCGGAAAGCTGGAATGCTACTGTCACGTCAGTAAATAGCTCATCGGGAAGTACTAGGTTGAAATTTGACGATGTTCGTGATCTGGTTCTCAGTGAAGAGATCGGACGGAAAGATTCAAATGAATCATCAACCTCTTCAGCAATACATACAGAGTCAAGAGGTAGAAAATCAAACAGAGGAGGTGGACGTGGCAAACAAATGGACAGGAGGTCCAAATCTAGGAATCCCTCTAAATTCTCAGAACTCAAAGACTATCGAGTGCTGGAAATGCGGGCAGCCCGGACAGTATAAAAATCAGTGCAAAAATGCACCGAAGAATTAGGAGGTGAAGGCAGAAGCAAACATTGCTTTTGGAGATGATGCATTAATATGTTCCTTAGAGTGCAAGGAAGAGTCTTGGGTGTTAAGACTCCGGAGCATCATTCCATGCTACTTCACAGAGAGACCTCTTCGAGAAATATGTCCCCGGCAACCTTGGTAAAGTCTATCTTGGTAATGAACAATCTTGCGAGATTGTTGGCAAAGGTATCATAAAGATTAAGTTGAACGGGTCTGTATGGGAACTGAAGGATGTCAGACATATTCCCGATATGAGAAAGAACTTAATCTCAGTTGGTCAGTTGACCAGTGAAGGTCATACAACAGTCTTTCACGGTGATACTTGGAAGATATAAAAAGGTGCAATGATAATTGCTTGAGGCAATAAGAGTGGTATTATTTACATGACAACAGGAGCACGCTGTTCATTGCAGTTGCAACAGACACATAAAGTCCTACTCTGTGGCACCAAAGACTTGGCCGCATGAGTGAGAAAGGAATTAAGGTTATGCACTAAAAGGGGAAACTTATGTAAGGCCTCGCTCCTTAAGTGCGGATTTAAGGCATAAGTAGAGCTAAGCATGCATAATTCAGAGTATAAAGTTCATGTTGATGCCTTGAGCTATTAGGATTACAGTGCCAAAATAAAATTCCAAAAGGGATTAATTACATTCCCAGCCAAATGAAAGTTAATCCTATAGCTTTACACTACTCCTAGAGTAGAGACTATACAAAAGAATCATATCCTTCTAAACCAATAGCTGTGATATCCCCGAAATAATTAATTGCATTTTGGACGTTAATTATGTTTATGCGATATTATGGTGATAATTAGATTATATGTTGGGACTAATTATCTTGGTACAATGCTTGTCACATGGTAGGAGTGACCCGGTAGAGCATTTCGGGGTGCATGTTATACATGTGAGGAATCTTGGGTGTCAAAATGGTTTAAATGATATGGGTTGTGTTTATTTGGGAAAACATAATTTTTATAGGGATTTTGATGCATTGTGGTAAAATGCTTTTAAAATATCATGTTGAGGTATTTTCTATATCATGCTTGTGTCTTGATACACATTTAAAAAACCATATCATGGCATGAACCACTTGCATGCCCCCTTTACATCACATCGCCCTCTCCTTATCAGCTTTTGCCCCAAAACCCCATCCATCTTATCTCTTGCAAGAAAACTTTCCATTTTCGTTTCTACATCTAAAGGAAAGGAGAAAACTTGGAAAAAGGAGTCTTTTGTGCTTTTCTTGCTAGAAACTTGGAGCTCAAGTGGTAAGCTTCCACCTTGGTAGAATTTTGTTGAGTTTTGGTTGGGTTTGTAGCTTATTTTTGGGGACTTTAGGGTGGATCTTGGTCCAACATCTTGTTTGTGTTTGGGAGTTGTATTTTAAGGTTGTTTTGTGGGTTTATGTTGAGCATGGTGTTTGTTCTTGGTTGTGCTTGAGTATAGGTGTGGTGGGAAGCTCATACTTGGATGTTTCTCGCTGAAACAGGGCTTCTCGATCGATCGGAAAATTGGTCCGATCGATCGAGCAAGACAGTGCCTGATCAAGGCGGATATTGAGCGTACCGATCGATCGGCGATTTTACCGATCGATCGGTGTGATGTTTCGATCGATCGGTGAAATGGCCCGATCGATCGGCGGAGACAGTACTTGGATGCCTGTTTTCCTTCACTTGGCGATCGATCGGGACTTGGGGCCGATCGATCGGAAGGCTTATAAATGTGAATTTTGGGATTTTGTTCTAAATATTGATGTTTTTGGTAATGGTTCAATTATGGGTTTCTAATATGGATTCATGTGATTGTGTAGAACCATCCCAGGTAGCCACACAACAAAGGAGATAAAGTTCCACAATATCTCCACTTTTGGAACCAAGGTACGTAGTGAGACGTACGAGCATCGGACGGTAAAACGTATTTATTACGCTTTGTATTGATTTTGCACTATGGTTGTGCACATGGAATTGATTAGGCATTGTGGTTACATATGGGGTAATGTTTATACATCATGGATTGTATACATGATTGGTCATGCATTTTGGTTGCATGTGTATATTGGATGCATTGTTGCATGTGATTGTGAGTCAGGAATTATATTCCAGTAATGGAGAATACTTGCTGCTAGTGGCGTAGCGATGTGAATACTTGCCGCTGTCATACCGTAGCGATGAGAGAATATTTGCCGCTAATATGAAGCGAAGAACACGACCGCTGTCATATTTATAGCGAGGGATATTAGTGCCGCTGGTATTGTCTTAAGCGAGGGGTATTTCCGCTGTCATGTTAACGCGAGGGGCATTATGCCACTGATATAATAAGACTCGGAAATTGAACACGGAACATATGGGAATCGGATTCATGTCATGACATACATTGTTGGTAATATAATCTACTGATTATCATTTGGTACAGGGATAACCAAGGGAGCATTTTAAATGTGTTACATACAGGAAGTGAATCACATTTACAATTATGCATTTGAATTGCTGTCATATCGTTGTGTATATGATTTTATACATGCTCATGGTTTTGGGGTTGTTCCTGTAGGTACTTTTGGGCAGACGGGCTAAGGCGAGTTGGTGCAGTGAGCTAGTGCGGAGTGCTCTTGTAGCAGGCACATTCTTTTGTATAGTATCTACTCTAGGAGTAGTGTAAAACTATAGGATTAACATTCATAGTTGAGAATGTAATTAATCCATTTTGGATCTTTATTTTGGCACTGTAATTTATTAGCTCAGAGCATCGACACAACCTTTATACTCTGTTTATGCATGGAAATTTTTAATTACGCCTTTAGTCCGCACTTAAGGAACTAGGGTCCTTACATTAGTGGTATCAGAGCAGTGGTTAAAGAACCCGGGAACGAGTGAAGGGTAGCCTTAGCATGATTGACTAGGTGCTTACATTTAAAGCATGTTTATGCATGTAGTGCATATTGATGTATATCCTGTTATACTAACATGCTTATTATCATTCCTGTTATCTAACAGCATAACATATCTGCTTGTTTAGAGTTGTTTTAACCCTTGTGTTACAGCATGTCGGCTATGAATCTCAATGAAGAGGTGGGCGATGTGGGTAGCGTAAACGCAAGTATTGGACAGGCAAACCCTCTACCTCCACCGGCTGTAAGCATGGAACCAGTGGCTCAGTTATTGCTACCTGGTGAGATTAGCTTGACTCAGTTTCTATCGTATCACCCACCTCGGTTTGAGGGAACAGAGTCCGGAGAGGAGGCTGAGGAGTGGCTGGAAAGGCTTGAACAGATTTTTGTATCGGCTCCTTGTGCTGTTACAGCTTGGCTGAGGCTAGCGGAGTTCCAGTTAGCAAAGAAACCTTTAATGTGGTGGAGGAGCACTGTAATGGAACAGAGAGCACAAGGTGCAGTGATTGATTGGACGCTTTTCAGAACCCGGTTTCTGAACCGGTACTTCTCGGCAGCAGCAAGACAGACGAAGGAGGATGAGTTTGCAAGTTTGAAACAAGGAAGCATGACAGTGTCCGACTATGCCACGCAGTACTCTTCGTTACTGAGATATGTTCCACATATTGCCACCAATGGGCATGCCAAAATGAGGAATTTCATGAAGGGACTGCGACCGGAACTTTTTGATCGGGTTATTTCCAACAAACCCACTTCTTTTGATGATGCCCTCACCAGAGCGGAGCTAGCAGAGATCGGGGTCGGCGCCTACCCGGACGTTACACCCCCACAAGTCCCACCGCCGAGGCCAATGTCTATAATTTGAGGCCTCGAGGAGAATCATTTAAATCTCGTGGGACTTCTTCTTCATCTTCTCGGTTTGGTGGGAGAAGAATGGATAACAGGAGGGGCGGTGCGCCTAACAACAGAGGGCAGACTCAAGTGAATAGGAGTGGAGTGGTGAAGTGCCATTTTTGTGGAGGACCGCATCACATGCGAGACTGTACTGCTTGTTATAAATGTGGCCAGATGGGCCACATATCCCGGTTTTGTCAGAATGGTGATGGTCAGGTAGATCTGAGAGGAGGCAGAGGGAGGTTTTCTACCGGGACAGTACAGCAGAGGCCACCGATGGTACCTCGTCAGGGGGGAGGACAGGTGATGGGGCCACCCCAGGGACAGGTCTATGCATTGACGAGGGAGCAGGCCGATGCAGCTCCAGAGGAGGTTATAGCTGGTACGTGCCTATTATTTACATATTCCGCCTTTATTTTGATAGACACAGGTGCTTCACACTCCTTTGTGTTCTGCGGACTTTGTGGCGAGACATCATATGTGCACGTCTCCGTTACCCACGTCTCTCTTGGTCTCGACACCCACCGGAAAGAAAGTTGTTGCGGATCAGTTTCTAATGGACTGCCTCATTTATTTTGAGGGCAATGAGGTGAAGGCAGATTTGATTGTTCTGAGCATGTCAGATTTCGACTGCATTGTGGGCATCGACATTCTGAACAGATGTCAGGCAGTAGTGGATTGCCGACAGAGGACAGTACGGTTCAGATCTCATTTGGGAGTTCAGTGGATTTTCTATGGCAACGGTTCTCGTGCGAAGATTCCGTTGATCTCGGCAATCAAAATGTCCCAACTATTGGAACGTGGACATATGGGCTATCTCATTTATGCCGTGGATCTGTTGGGAAAAAGCAAGGAGTTAAAAGTTGAGGACATACCAGTAGTAGCGGAATTTGCTGATGTGTTCCCGGAGGAGATTCCAGGATTCCCACCGACTAGGGAAGTCGAGTTTGGGATTGAGTTATTACCGGGGACATCCGCTATTTCTCGTGCCCCTTACTGAATGGCACCGGCAGAATTAAGAGAACTGAAGGAGCAGTTGCAGGAACTCCTTGATAAAGGATATATACGCCCTAGCGTATCGCCTTGGGGCGCACCAGTTCTTTTTGTAAAGAAGAAGGATGGCTCGATGCGGTTGTGCATCGATTACCGGCAACTGAATAAGGCTACGGTAAAGAACAAGTATCCTCTTCCAAGGATTGACGATCTGTTTGACCAGTTGCAAGGTACCACACTTGATAGCAAGATTGATCTGAGATCCGGGTACCACCAGATACGGGTCAGGGAGGAAGATGTACAGAAGACAGCATTTCGGACTCGGTATGGACATTACGAGTTCTTAGTAATGCCGTTTGGTGTGACTAACGCCCCGGCTGTCTTTATGAGCTTGATGAATCGGGTGTTCCAACCCTATCTGGATCAGTTCGTCATCGTATTTATTGACGATATACTCATCTACTCCAGGAGCGAGGAAGAGCACGTGAAACACTTGAGGACAGTGCCCCAGATCCTCAGAGATCACCAATTATATGCCAAGCTCAGCAAGTGTGAGTTTTGGTTGAGTAGAGTAGTATTTCTGGGGCATGTCATATCCAGCAGTGGGATTTCTGTGGACCCCAGGAAGATTGAGGCTGTGATGGAGTGGGCTGCACCCACTTCTGTACCCGAGATTCGGAGTTTCCTTGGTTTGGCTGGCTATTATCGACGCTTCGTCGAAGGATTTTCTAAGATTGCTAAGCCACTGACTCAGTTGACTCAGAAAGGGGTACCGTTTTATTGGTCTGAGGCTTGCGAGCAGAGCTTCCAGGAACTGAAACACCGGTTGACCACGGCACCTGTTTTGGTAATTCCCTCAGAGAATAAGAGGTTTGTTCTGTATACTGACGCGTCACTTCAGGGCTTGGGATGTGTATTGATGCAAGATAAGCACGTGGTAGCTTATGCATCAAGGCAGTTGAAACCGCATGAGGCTAGGTACCCAGTCCACGATTTGGAGTTGGCGGCTATTATATTTGCCCTGAAGATTTGGAGGCATTATCTGTATGGTACCTCCTTCACCATTTATACAGATCATAAGAGCCTGAAATTCTTGTTTACTCAGGCGGAATTGAATATGCGTCAGAGGAGATGGATGGACCTACTTAAAGATTATGACTGTGAAATAGAGTACCATCCGGGGAAGGCCAATTTGACAGCAGACGCCTTGAGTCGGAAGGTGAGGAATACTGCTGTGGATGTCATGCATTTGTCGGCTATGATGACTTCTTGTTGCCATATGGGCTATGACTTCGATGTGGACGCATCACCGGTTTGGGTATCGACCTTATTAGCTGAGCCAGATATCTATGAGAATATCAGGAGAGTTCAGAGGACAGATGATGAGATTCAGAGATGGTCGTCATTGGCACTTCAAGGGCAGCCATCAAAGTTCAGAGTGGCTGAGGATGGTTCCTTGAGACTCGGTAACCGATGGGTAGTTCCATATACGCCGGAGTTGCGTAGAGGAATCTTGGAACGGGCTCATAGTAGCCGATTTAGCATCCACCCAGGAGGAAGGAAAATGTATAAGGACTTATGTGATCAGTTCTGGTGGAAGCGGATGAAGCGTGATGTGATCGCTTTTGTCAAGAGATGTTTGATCTGCCAGCAAGTTAAGGCAGAGAGGCAGAGACCCGGTGGCGAGCTAAGGAGCTTAGAGATACCGGAGTGGAATTGGAAACACATATCTATGGACTTTGTGACCCACCTGCCGAGGACTACTTCGGGCTGTGATGCCATTTGGGTGATCATTGACAGACTGACGAAGGTAGCTCACTTCATTCCATATTGTATGACGTACACATACTTGAGGATGGCTCAGTTGTATGTCCGGGACATAGTGAGACTACATGGGATTCCAGTATCTATTGTGTCAGACAGGGACCCACGGTTCACATCTCATTTCTGGGGAGGTCTTCAGTCAGCTTTGGGTACTGAGGTGAGATTGAGTACGGCATATCATCCCCAGACGGATGGGCAGACTGAGCGTACCATTCAGACGCTGGAGGACATGCTGCGAGCTTGTGTATTGGAGTTTGATGCTTCATGGCAAGATTCCTTGCCTTTGGTAGAATTTTCATACAACAACAGCTATCAGACGAGTATTCAGATGGCACCGTTTGAGGCTTTGTATGGTAGGCGTTGTAGGTCGCCATTATACTGGGGTGACTTGACCAGTAAAGCTGTGGGAGGACCCGAATTGATTCGGGAGATGGAGGATAAGGTAAAGGTTATCCGACAGAAAATGAAGGCAGCCCAGGACAGGCAGGCAGCCTATGCGAATAAACGACGGAGACCGTTAGAGTTTCAGACGGGAGACAGGGTCTTTTTGAAGATTTCACCTTTCAGAGGTGTGGTTCGGTTTGGCATGCGTGGTAAACTGTCTCCGAGGTATGTGGGACCGTATGAGATTTTACAGCGCATTGGTACCTTAGCTTACCGTTTGGCACTACCACCGTCGTTGTCTAGTATTCACGACGTGTTTCATGTATCTATGCTACGGAAGTATGAGCCGGATCCGTCGCATGTATTGCAGCCTTCTCAGGTTCAGTTAGATTCTGATGTATCCTATGAGGAACGGCCAGTCAGGATTCTAGATAGGGCTGATCGCAGGCTTCGGAACAAAGTGATACCTATGGTAAAGGTACAGTGGGATCGCAGGGGTGTCGAAGAGGCCACGTGGGAGACGGAGCAGCATATGGTGCAGCACTACCCGGCATTATTCTCTGGTATGTGATTTATGTTTAGTTTTGATTTGGGTAAGTGCATGCGATTTCGAGGGCGAAATCTTGTAAGTAGGGGAGTAATGTGATATCCCCGAAATAATTAATTGCATTTTGGACGTTAATTATGTTTATGCGATATTATGGTGATAATTAGATTATATGTTGGGACTAATTATCTTGGTACAATGCTTGTCACATGGTAGGAGTGACCCGGTAGAGCATTTCGGGGTGCATGTTATACATGTGAGGAATCTTGGGTGTTAAAATGGTTTAAATGATATGGGTTGTGTTTATTTGGGAAAACATAATTTTTATAGGGATTTTGATGCATTGTGGTAAAATGCTTTTAAAATATCATGTTGAGGTATTTTCTATATCATGCTTGTGTCTTGATACACATTTAAAAAACCATATCATGGCATGAACCACTTGCATGCCCCCTTTACATCACATCACCCTCTCCTTATAAGCTTTTGCCCCAAAACCCCATCCCTCCATCTTATCTCTTGCAAGAAAACTTTCCATTTTCGTTTCTACATCTAAAGGAAAGGAGAAAACTTGGAAAAAGGAGTCTTTTGTGCTTTTCTTGCTAGAAACTTGGAGCTCAAGTGGTAAGCTTCCACCTTGGTAGAGTTTTGTTGAGTTTTGGTTGGGTTTGTAGCTTATTTTTGGGGACTTTAGGGTGGATCTTGATCCAACATCTTTTTTGTGTTTGGGAGTTGTATTTTAAGGTTGTTTTGTGGGTTTATGTTGAGCATGGTGGTTGTTCTTGGTTGTGCTTGAGTATAGGTGTGGTGGGAAGCTCATACTTGGATGTTTCTCGCTGAAACAGGGCTTCTCGATCGATCGGAAATTTGGTCCGATCGATCGAGCAAGACAGTGCCTGATCAAGGCGGATATTGAGCGTACCGATCGATCGGCGATTTTACCGATCGATCGGTGTGATGTTTCGATCGATCGGTGAAATGGCCCGATCGATCGGCGGAGACAGTACTTGGATGCCTGTTTTCCTTCACTTGGCGATCGATCGGGACTTGGGGCCGATCGATCGGAAGGCTTATAAATGTGAATTTTGGGATTTTGTTCTAAATATTGATGTTTTTGGTAATGGTTCAATTATGGGTTTCTAATATGGATTCATGTGATTGTGTAGAACCATCTCAGGTAGCCACACAACAAAGGAGATAAAGTTCCACAATATCTCCACTTTTGGAACCAAGGTACGTAGTGAGACGTACGAACATCGGACGGTAAAACGTATTTATTACGCTTTGTATTGATTTTGCACTATGGTTGTGCACATGGAATTGATTAGGCATTGTGGTTACATATGGGGTAATGTTTATACATCATGGATTGTATACATGATTGGTCATGCATTTTGGTTGCATGTGTATATTGGATGCATTGTTGCATGTGATTGTGAGTCAGGAATTATATTCCAGTAATGGAGAATACTTGCTGCTAGTGGCGTAGCGATGTGAATACTTGCCGCTGTCATACCGTAGCGATGAGAGAATATTTGCCGCTAATATGAAGCGAAGAACACGACCGCTGTCATATTTATAGCGAGGGATATTAGTGCCGCTGGTATTGTCTTAAGCGAGGGGTATTTCCGCTGTCATGTTAACGCGAGGGGCATTATGCCACTGATATAATAAGACTCGGAAATTGAACACGGAACATATGGGAATCGGATGCATGTCATGACATACATTGTTGGTAATATAATCTACTGATTATCATTTGGTACAGGGATAACCCAAGGGAGCATTTTAAATGTGTTACATACAGGAAGTGAATCACATTTACGATTATGCATTTGAATTGCTGTCATATCGTTGTGTATATGATTTTATACATGCTCATGGTTTTGGGGTTGTTCCTGTAGGTACTTTTGGGCGGACGGGCTAAGGCGAGTTGGTGCAGTGAGCTAGTGCGGAGTGCTCTTGTAGCAGGCACATTCTTTTGTATAGTATCTACTCTAGGAGTAGTGTAAAACTATAGGATTAACATTCATAGTTGAGAATGTAATTAATCCATTTTGGATCTTTATTTTGGCACTGTAATTTATTAGCTCAGAGCATCGACACAACCTTTATACTCTGTTTATGCATGGAAATTTTTAATTACGCCTTTAGTCCGCACTTAAGGAACTAGGGTCCTTACAATAGCTCTCCTCACAAGCTCACCGCATCAACCCGGTCCTTAGCCCTGCTTGCCAAAAGATACCTACAGGAACAACCCCAAAACCATGAGCATATAATAAACCATAACCACATCAACAAGATTATGATATTAAAAATGCATAACCGTAAATACAATCACTTCCTGTATTTTATGCACTTAAAAGCTCCCTTTGGTTGTCCCTGTACCATAGTCATAATCAACAGATTATAATACCAGTAATGTATGTCATGACATGCATCCGTTCCATCAATACCAATAACCAATTTCCAAGTCTTACTATATCAGTGGCATAATACCCATCGTGTTGACATAACAGCGGCAATAATACCCCTCGCTTCGACAATACCAGCGGCAAATAATATCACTCGCTATAATATGACAGCGGCATTATCCTTCGCTTCGATATATTAGCGACAAATATTCTCTCATCGCTACGGTATGACAGCGACAAGTATTCTTCATCGCTACGCCATGAAGGCGGGAAGTATTCTTCTTCACTGGTATATAACCTCGACTTACAATCACATGCATCAATGCATCCAATGTATACATGCAACCATAATGCATAATCCCATATGTGTATGCAACCATAATGCACCATCCAAATGTATATGCAACCATATTGCATAATCCAATACTTAAACATTTTACCGTCCGATGCCCGTACGTCTCACTACGTACCTTTCTTCCAAAAGTGGAGATGTTGTAGGACTTTATCTCCTTTGTTGTGTTGCCACCTGGGAAGGCTCTACACAACCACACAATCCAATATTAGAAGCCAATTTATAAACCAATACCAAAATCCCATCATTTAAACCAAACATCAACATTTCAGTAACAACGCTCTACCGATCGATCGGTAAACATCCAAATTTTTGAATTTAGCGACGACCTTTCACCGATCGATCGCTAGCCACCCACCGATCGATCGGTCGCTCATACCGATCGATCGGTAAATGTAGAAATATTTAACCATCGCTACGCACTTGCACCGATCGATCGCTACGATGCTACCGATCGATCGGTCGCTGCGATATTTTCGGAAAAACTCCATTTTTTGAGCGATAAAACCATGCCTTAACAAATACAACCCAACCCAACATAAATCTTCACTCCAACACATCATAACCTCCATATAATCAACATATAAAATACAAAACCATCACATACATAAACATCAACCCAACAAAATCGTTTTCCCCCAAATCCATAAGCCCATTTCATTTCAAAACATAGTAAAATCATACTAGGAGGGATCCATACCACTTGAAGCTTCAAAAACTAGTAAGAATCAAGCAACCAAGCTTCTCCTCTTTCTCCTCCTCTTGATCGTCTTTTGGGTTATGGGGGAAAGGGTTTGGTGTGATTAAGAGTGATGGGGAAAAGTGAGGTAAAGGTAAAGGTAGTGGGTTTAAGTTAAAAAAATGCGTTCCAGCATTAACATGATGTATACAATATCCCAACATGATATTTTTAAAAGCATTTTTCCAAAAATGCATCGCAACCCCAATTAGACATGCTTTCCAAAATAAGTAGCATATACCTCAAATAATCATGCCAAAAACCCAATTTCCCAACATGGATCACATGCACCCTGAAATATACTACCAGGTCAGGCCCTCCGCATAACTATACATTTCACTACCATAATTAATTTAGCATCATAATAATCACATCAACATAATTAATGGCCCAAAAGCACATAATTATTTCAGGGATATCACAACTTCCGAATTAATTTTCTGCCGGATTACCTTTATCTTTTCCTCCATCTCTCGAATTAATTCGGGTCCTCCGACCAATTTACTAGCCAAGTCATCCCAGTACAATGGTGACCTACAACGTCGACCACAAAGAGCCTCGAATGGAGCCATCTGAATGCTCGCCTGATAGCTATTATTGTACGAGAACTCTATCAAGGCCAATGAATCCTGCCATGAAGCATCAAACTCCAATACACATGCCCGTAACATGTCTTTCGTCAGTCTATCCAAGATCACCCAAATTGCATCAAACCCTAAATTAGTCCTCGGCAAGTGGGTTACAAAGTCCATGGATATGTGTTCCCACTTCCATTCAGGTATTTCCAAGCTCTTCAGCTCGCCTCCAGGCCTGTGCCTCTCTGCCTTCACCTGTTGACAGATCAAGCATATCTTAACGAATGCTGTCACACTCATTCATCCGCTTCCACCAAAATTGATCACATAAATCCTTGTGCATATTCCTCCCGCCTGGGTGGATACTAAGACTGCTGCTATGAGCTCGCTGTAAGATCCCTCGACGCAACTTCGGCGTACTCGGAACTACCCAACGGTTACCAAGCTTCAAAGAATCGTCTTCAGCCATTCTGAACTTCGATAGTTGTCTAATAAGTACCAATGATAATCATATCTGAATCTCATTGTCTGACTTCTGAGCTCTCCTGATATTCTCAAAAATATCTGGCTCTGCTAACAAGGTTGATACACATACCGGTGATGTATCCACATCAAAGTCATAGCCCAGATGACAGTAGGAAGTCATCATAGCCGATAAATGCATGGCGTCCTCTACAGTACACTTTACCTTCCGACTCAAGGCGTCTGCTGTCAAGTTTGCCTTTCCAGGATGGTACTCAATTTCGCAGTCATAGTCCTTGAGCAAGTCCATCCACCTCCTCTGCCACATGTTCAGTTCCGCCTGAGTAAACAAGAACTTCAGGCTCTTGTGATCCGTATAGATGGTAAACGACTTACCATACAAGTAATGCCGCCAAATCTTCAAGGCAAAAATGATAGCCGCCAACTCCAGATCATGTACTGGATATCTAGTCTCATGCGGCTTCAACTGTCTCAATGCATAAGCTACCATGCTTATCTTGCATCAGCACACATCCCAAGCCCTGAAGCGACGCATCAGTATATAGAACAAACCTCTTGTTCTCCATGGGAATCACCAACACAGGCGCAGTTGTCAATCTATGCTTCAACTCTTCGAAGCTCTGCTCACAAGCCTCAGACCAATAGAATGGTACTCCCTTTTGAGTTAATTGCGTAATTGGCTTAGCAATCTTTGAGAATCCCTCGACAAATCGTCGGTAATATCCGGTCAAACCCAGAAAGCTCCGTATTTCGGGCACAGAAGTAGGTGCAGACCATTCCATCACCGCCTCTACTTTCCTGGGATCTACTGATATCCCATTGCTAGAGATGACATGCCCCAGAAATACCACACTATCCAACTATAATTCACACTTACTGAGCTTGGTAAACAACTGATTATTTCAGAGAATCTGGAGCACTGTCCGCAGATGTCTTACGCGCTCCTCCTCACTCCGAGAATAAATAAGTATGTCGTCAATGAACACTATGACAAACTGGTCAAGATATAGTTGGAACACCCAATTCATCAGACTCATAAAGACAGCCGGGGCGTTCGTCACTCCGAACGGCATAATCAAGAACTCGTAGTGCCCATACCGAGTCCAAAATGTTGTCTTTTGAATATCCTCATCTCTGACCCGAATCTGATGGTATGTAGACCTCAAATCAATCTTGATATACAGCTTCGTGCCCTGTAACTGATCAAACAGATCGTCAATCCATGGAAGAGGATACTTATTCTTCACCGTTGCCTTATTCAATTGCCAGTAATCGATGCACAAACGCATCGAACCATCTTTCTTCTTAACGAATAGAACCGGCGCGCCCCAAGGTGATACGCTAGGGCATATGTATCCCTTGTCAAGGAGTTCTTGTAACTGTTCCTTCAATTCTTTTAACTCCGCCAGTGCCATCCTATAAGGGGCACGAGAAATAGCGGACGTTCTCGGTAACAACTCAATCCCAAACTCGACCTCTCTAGTCAGCGGGAACCCTAGAATTTCCTCCAGAAACACATCGACAAAATCCACGACTACGGGTATCTCCTCGATCCATAATTTTTAATTCTTTTCCGCCATATCAACCGCATAGATAAGATAAACCGTATGCCCACGTTCCAATACCGTGACATTTTAACAGCCGATATCAAAGGAATCTTTGGACGAGAACCGTTCCCATAAAAAGTCCACAGAGACCCCTGATCATATTGGAAACGAACCGTTCTCTGTCGGCAATCTACCACTGCCTGATATCTGCTCCGTATATCGATGCGCACAATGCAATCGAAATCTGACATACCCAAAACAATCAAATCCGTCTTCAACTCATTGCCCTCAAAATAAATGAGGCAGTCAGAAAGAAACCGGTCAGCAATCACATTCTTCCCAGTGGGTGTCGATACCAAAAGAGGCGTGGGTAACGGAGACGTGCACATAAGATGTCTTTCCACAAAATCCACAGACGCAAAGGAGTGCGAATCACATGTGTCTACCAAAATAAAAGCGGAATATGTAAATAAAAGACACGTACCAGCAATCACCTCCTCTGGAGCTGCCTCAGCCTGCTCCCTAGTCAGTGCATAAACATGCCCTTGAGGTGGCCCCATCGCCTGTCATCCCAACTGTCGAGGCACCACTGGTTGCCTCTGCTACGCTGTACCACTAGTAAATCTCCCCTACCTTCCCTAAGGTCTGTTTGTCCTTCACGATTAGGACAATACCGAGCAATGTGGCCCATCTTGACACATCTATAACATGCAGAACAATCGTGCATCAAATGAGGTCCTCCACATAAATGACATTTCACTTCTCCAACTCTACTTGCTTGAGTTTGCCCTCTATTGGTAGATGTATTACCCCTCTGGTTATCAATTCGCCTTCCACTAAACTGAGAAGAAGATGAAGTTCCACAAGATTTAAATGATCCTCGAGGCCTCAGTACAACATCCGTATAGGAACTAACTCCAATCTCCGCTAGCTCTGCTCTAGTAAGAGAATCATCAAAAGAGCTGGGATTGTTGGAGATAACCCGATCAAACAACTCCGACCTCAAACCTTTCAGAAAATACATCATCTTGGCATGACCATTTGTAGCAATGTGAGGGACGTACCTCAACAGTGATGAGTATTGCATAGCATAGTTCGAGACAGTCATATTGCCTTGCTTCAAGTTGGTGAACTCATCCTCTTTCATCTGCCTAGTAGCCACAGAAAAGTACCGGTTCAGAAACCGGGTTCTAAACAAAGTTCAGTCCACCAACATCCCTTGAGCCCTCAACTCCATAACAGTCGTCTTCCACCACATGGAAGACTTCTTGGCCAACTGTCTGCTAGCCTCAACCAGGCAGTCCTAGTACATGGTGCAGACACAAAGATCTGTTCAATCCTTTCTAGCCATTCCTCTGCTTCCTCCCTTGTCTCAGTTCCCTCGAAGCGGGGCGGATGAAACGTCAGACACTATGTTAGACTCAGCTCTCCAGGTAATAATGGATGTACAATAGGTTGAATACCCACAGCCGGTGGTGGTAGGGAATTAGTCTGTGCAATACTAGAATTCACACTCCCCACATCACCCACCTCCACATTAAGGTGCTCAAGATTTCTGGTTGCCATGCTGTAATATAAGGGTTAACAATAGTACCAGAAACAATTCATGTATGACACCGTTAGATAACATGAATAACAATAAGCATGTTAGTATAACATTATATACACCAATATGCACCACATGCATAAACATGTTCATAAGTGAACACCTAGCCAACTTGTCGCTAAGGCTACCCTTCACTCATTCTCGGGTTCTCTAACCACTGCTCTGATACCACTAATGTAAGGCCTCGCTACCTTAAGTGCGGATTAAAGGCATAAGTAGAGCTAAGCATGCATAATTCAGAGTATAAAGTTCATGTTGATGCCTTGAGCTATTAGGACTACAGTGCCAAAATAAATTCCAAAAAGGATTAATTACATTCACAGCCAAATGAATGTTAATCATATAGCTTTACACTACTCCTAGAGTAGAGACTATACAAAAGAATCATATCCTTCTAAACCAATAGCTCTCCTCACAAGCTCACCGCAGCAACCCGGTCCTTAGCCCTGCTTGCAAAAGATACCTACAGGAACAACCCCAAAATCATGAGCATATAATAAACCATAACCACATCAACAAGATTATGATATTAAAAATGCATAACCGTAAATACAATCACTTCCTGTATTTTATGCACTTAAAAGCTCCCTTTGGTTGTCCCTGTACCATAGTCATAATCAACAGATTATAATACCAGTAATGTATGTCATGACATGCATCCGTTCCATCAATACCAATAACCAATTTCCAAGTCTTACTATATCAGTGGCATAATACCCATCGTGTTGACATAACAACGGCAATAATACCCCTCGCTTCAACAATACCAGCGGCAAATAATATCACTCGCTATAATATGACAGCGGCATTATCCTTCGCTTCGACATATTAGCGACAAATATTCTCTCATCGCTACGGTATGACAGCGACAAGTATTCTTCATCGCTACGCCATGAAGGCGGGAAGTATTCTTCTTCACTGGAATATAACCTCGACTTACAATCACATGCATCAATGCATCCAATGTATACATGCAACCATAATGCATAATCCCATATGTGTATGCAACCATAATGCACCATCCAAATGTATATGCAACCATATTGCATAATCCAATACTTAAAAATACATTTTACCGTCCGATGCCCGTACGTCTCACTACGTACCTTTCTTCCAAAAGTGGAGATGTTGTAGGACTTTATCTCCTTTGTTGTGTTGCCACCTGGGAAGGCTCTACACAACCACACAATCCAATATTAGAAGCCAATTTATAAACCAATACCAAAAATCCCATCATTTAAACCAAACATCAACATTTCAGCTACAACGCTCTACCAATCGATAGGTCCAACCTACCGATCGATCTGTAAACATCCGAATTTTTGAATTTAGCTATGACCTTTCACCGATCGATCGGTTCAAGCTACCGATCGTCTGCGATATTTTTGGATAAACTCCATTTTTGAGCGATAAAACCATGTCTTAACAAATACAACCCAACCCAACATAAATCTTCACTCCAACACATCATAACCTCCATATAATCAACATATAAAATACAAAACCATCACATACAAAAACATCAACCCAACAAAATTGTTTTCTCCCAAATCCATAAACCCATATTTCAAAACATAGTAAAATTATACTTGGAGGGATCCATACCACTTGAAGCTTCAAAAACTAGTAAGAATCAAGCAACCAAGCTCCTCCTCTTTCTCCTCCTCTTGATCGTCTTTTGGGTTATGGGGGAAAGGGTTTTGTGTGATTAAGAGTGATGGGAGAAGTGAGGGTAAAGGTAAAGATAGTGGGTTTAAGTTAAAAAAATGTGTTCCAGCATTTAACATGATGTATACAATATCCCAACATGATATTTTAAAAACATTTTTCCAAAAAAATGCATCGCAACCCCAATTAGGCATGCTTTCCAAAATAATTAGCATGCATCTCAAATAATCATGCCAAAACCCAATCTCCCAACATGGATGACATGCACCCTGAAATGTACTACCAGGTCATGCCCTCCACATAATTATACATTTCACTACCATAATTAATTTAGCATCATATTAATCACATCAACATAATTAATGGTCCAAAAGCACATAATTATTTCAGGGATATCACAACTTCCGAGCCTCCATTCAATTGATATTGACACGTGTGAATGATGTATTTTTTGAAAGCAGAAAAGAGTTAGCTTTCAGACAAGTATAAAAACACCAAAGAAGGTGAAACTTGAACTAGTTCTCTCTGATGTTTGGGGACCAACGACTGTCTCATCCATTAGTGGGAAACACTATCACTCCATGAAAGTATGGGTTTACTTTCTGAAATATAAGTCAGAAGTATTTGAGGCTTTCAAGATTTGAAAAGCGATGGTTGAAAATGAGACATGTTTGAAGACAAAGAAGCTTAGAACCGACAATGGTGGTCAATATGAAGACACCATATTCAAGAAGTTCTGCTATGAGCACGGGATCAGAATGGAGAGAACACACCTCAACACAATGGTGTAGCTGAGCATATAAACCGGACGTTGACAGAACGAGCCAAAAGTATGCGCGTACAATCAGGCCTGCCAAAGCAGTTCTGGGCAGAAGCAGTCAACATAGCAGCTTACTTGATTAACCGAGGTCCGTCGGTACCATTGGAGCACAGAATACCAGAAGAGTATGGAGTGGAAAAGAGGTAAACCTCTCATATCTAAAAGTTTTCGGATGTGTAGCATATGTGCATATCAGTGATGCACACAGAAACAAACTTGATCCCAAATCAAAGAAGTGTACTGTCATTGGTTATGGTGAAGATGAGTTTGATTACCGCATTTGGGATGATAAAAACAAGAAGATGATCCGCAGCAGAGATGTAATCTTCAACTAACGAGTGATGTATAAGGACACGCAGAACATAGTTGGCAACGACTCAGAACAGAGTGAGCCAGCATATGTAGCGGTGGACGATGTCCCAGAAAGTCATGTGGAACAGATAGTTGAGATTCCTCAGTTAGGGGAATCAATTGATCAAGACAGCGAGCAGCAGCACGATACATCTCCAGCTCCAGTTCATGAATTGAGAAGGAGTTCTCGGTCTCACGTACCTAACAAAAGGTATATGAACTATTTGTTGCTAACCAATGCAGGTGAGCCTGGATCCTACGATGAAGCATGTCAGACCAAAGATGCTGGCAAGTGGGAGCTTGCCATGAAAGACGAGATGAGGTATTTGATGTCAAATCAGACATGGGAACTTGTTGAGTTGCCTATAGACAAAAAGGCACTTCACAACAAATGGGTGTATTGGGTGAAAGAAGATCATGATGGTTCCACGAGATACAAAGCCCGACTGGTCGTCATCAGCAAAAAGGAGTTGACTACTCAGAGATTTTTGCTCAAGTTGTAAAGCTCAATACTATTAGGACTATATTGAGTATTGTTGCCAATGAAAATCTCCATCTTGAGCAATTGGACAAAAAGACTGCGTTTCTTCACGGAGAAATTGATAAGGAAATCTATATGTTTCAACCAGAAGGTTTCGCGAAGAAAGGGATGGAGAATAAGGTGTGCAAATTGAAAAAGAGCTTATACGACCTAAAACAAGTTCCAAGGCAGTGATACTTAAAGTTTGACGGCTTTATGTACAAGGAATGTTTCCAGAGGTGCAACGCCGACCATTGTTGCTACTTCAATAAATATAAGTCCTGTTTTATCATTTTGTTACTTTATGTCGATGATATGTTAGTAGCTGGTTCTGATATGGACGAGATCAGAAACTTGAAGCAGCAGTTGTCAAAAGAATTTGAAATGAAGGGCTTGGGTCCAGCAAGAAAGATTTATTGGAATGCGAATCATAAGAGATAAGCAAAAGGGAATTTTGCAGTTATCTCAGGCGGAGTACATCAATCGTGTTTTGCAGAGATTCAACATGGGCGACACCAAGACAGTTAGCACGCCTTTGGCTAGTCATTTTCGCATATCCAAGGACCAGTGTCCTCAGACGGAGGAAGAAAAAGAATCCATGGCTAAAGTTCCTTACGCTTCAGCCATTGGAAGTTTGATGTACGCGATGGTCTGTACAAGGCCAGACATTGCCTATGCAGTGGGAGTTATCAACAGGTTTATGTCTAATCCAGGAAAGGCTCATTGGGAAGCAGTTAAGTGGATTTTGAGGTATCTACGAGCCACTGCAAATAAGTGTTTGTACTTTGGAAAAGGAGAATTAAAAGTACAAGGTTACGTAGATGCAGATTATGAAGGTGATGTCGATCACCGGAGAAGCACCACATGTTATGTATTCACTGTTGGAACTACAGCTGTTAGTTGGATGTCGTAGATACAAAAGATTGTAGCTTTATCCACTATAGAAGCTGAGTATGTTGCAGTGACAGAAGCCAGTAAAGAGTTGGTATGACTTCAGGGTTTGTTAACATAACTGTGATTCAACCAGGAGAAGAATGTTTTGTATAGTGATAGTCAGAGTGCTATACATTTGACAAAGAATTCAGCATTCCACTCTAGAACAAAACACATTGGTCTCCGTTATCACTTCATCAGGTCTCTGCTTGAGGATGATGTGCTAACATTAGAGAAGATCCAACGAAGTAAGAATCCAGCGGATATGTTAACAAATGTGGTGACCATTGATAAACTGAAGTTGTGCTCAACTTCAGTTGGCTTGTTGGTTTATCAGACCATAAGATGCTGCTGCATTGAGCGAGGTGTGAAGACAGATTGAGACCAGTTTTCAAGTGGGAGATTGATAGTAAAAAATGACGGAAAGTTTTTCAGAAAAAGCGGCCGGCCCACTTAAAATGAGAGAAGAAAATGTTGGCCACGTTCTTTGAATTTAGCACCGTTTATTTTGAAATTTGGCACCGAAGAAAGTTGTAATTACGCGTGAATTCCGAGTAAAGAAACGCTATAAATAGAGTTATAATTTCATTCAGAAATACACACCAAATTGTAGAGAGAAAAATAGCACATTGCAATCAGAGTAAAAATACTAGGGAGAGAAAATTGTTGTATAATTTTCTGAGTGTTTTTTCAGATTGAGTGTTGTCAGTATTTTGTAAACACTTGTATTTTTCTTCAATAAAAGATCTGTAGCAGCCCCGTGGACGTAAGCTAATTTTTGTCGAACCTCGTAAACCATGTGTTTTTAATTCAGTATTTATTTTTTGCTCCCACATATCTGACCAGAAAATATTACATTATTTTCCCAACGGAAGGAAGTGATTCGCGTTGCTCCAAATCTATCTTCTCCACCAACTTGGACTTATTTATAATGCAATGAATAATAGGAAGAGGGCCTTATATTTCTACTAGTTGCTTTGGGCACCGCGCAAGGCGCAGTGCCAAGGACCAACCTGAACTCGAGAAGCTGAAACATCATACATAAGAAAACAAATCAACACCAAGAAAAATTAAAAATTGCCACATTCAAAAGAAGCATTTTGACTCTTGACAAAGCATCAATGTCCATGATGCATGCAAATCTAACTTCAAGTAAATGAAATCAAAGGTCTACATCTCAGAGAACGATAAGGAATCAAAAGATTAAGCGCATGAGAATATATTCAACAAATTTACAAGCATAGACAGAAAGTAGTAGTTTAGGAGACTGGAACATATTGGTTTTTTTCATTAATTACAAACTATTGTCATATGAAAGAAAATGGCTAAAAAACAACTATACAGTGTTCATTGAGCCAGATGAGATGTAATCATTCAATATTTCATTTTCATGTAAATTGATGGCCAAAAATTAAGAATTTTATCTATATGTTTTCCAAACCAAGCATTGTTAAAGACCCAGCAACAACAGAGCACCGCAAGTACAATTCCAAAATTAAAGGCTAAAATATTTTTTTATTTTGCATCTTTAAAAACATATTTAAAGTCGTGTCCAGATAAACATGAACAAAAAACACAGGATGCTAAAAGCTTTAAAATCATCTACCAATATAAACATTTGGAAATAAAGTACCAGGGCAAGAATGCATGTCTAAGAAAAACAAAGGGTCCAAGAGCCAAAATGCAACCTACGAATATAAACAAAGGACAAAACAAGATGGCAGACAACTACACCACCAACCCACCACCGAATGCATGTATGAGAATAATTTTGAAGGCAAATTTACAAAAGCTTTAGCAAAGAACATCCCGACATCTAAAAAATCACAGATTAAGAAAAAGAATTTATAAAAAAGCCCACCTAAAAGACGAGAGCTCTCAGCGTAATACTAAGAACAAACGAAACGGCGTCAATGAAAAATATGTGCCCATCTATTCCCAAACGCAAGATCTAACCAAATTTAGAAACGGTTCTGAGCCTTGGAAAACTGTTAATCAATGGCACGTATCAGTTTTATCTAGAAAACTTAAAAACCAAATCATTATTATAGATTAATTCAAGCACAGAGAAACATTATCGGACCACTCACATTGCCCCCCAGAGTCTTTAGAAACTGCTGAAATGGCTAATGACATCACCAGCCAGGGACAATCATAGAAGTCATGGTATATCTAACTGACCCACTAGTGCATGTATCACCTAGTGACACGTGTATCGACAAAAAGTCAACATAACAATGATTAAGAAAATCTAACGTATGACTACATATGGTACGTGAAGCACAAGCTACACCAAATATAACAATAATCTGACCAGCATGTGCCTGCTGAAGGTCCAAAATAGGAAGCTTGAAATCAATCAAATCGGAGGCAATAACCACCATAACATTAAAGGAAAAAATATATTTGCAAACAACAATAAAGATAATCTTAAGGAATTAATATGTCACGAAAGTTAGAAAAAGTTAATAGTAATAAAAGCATGAGTTGTCAGTCAAATATCTCTACGGGTTAATTTGTGCACTCATGCTTGAAAAGAAATGGCAAACAGAATGGAGTCTAAATAGAGTGAATTCAAGCACAATCATGAATCATATCCACATTGATTTTCAGTAACAACAATCACAATCAAACACACCAGCAGTTTTGCAGGTGACTAAACTTCATTTCATTCGAATGCGTTCAAACCAAGCGTGGAACCTATAATGCAGTTGAAATAGAATTAGATTTGAGCAAGCAATTTAAAGAAGCTACTGGCGACAAATTTCACATATATTTCAAATCCCAAAAAGCACTAATAATCTGGACCACAACTAATAACTAATTAAAGAACCCATAGAATTCAAGCTCCATAAAAGTAGATTATCAAGAATAGTAGAGAACAACACAAAAACAAAAAGCTGCTCGGTCCAATAATCAATGACTTGTGGCTTTTCTCTTTTCTTCCTCAAGAAGAAATCGAATACTAAATTTATACATCTGATTATAATCATTATACAATCGGAAAATGAAATGAACAATTATATTAAGATTTGAGGCTTCATCAAGCAATTCTTTCATTATCATGATAGATTAAAAATACAGATCGAGTCTAACAAATTATCATGTGATCATGCTCACCGTAGCCATCGTGGCAGTGTTAAGATTCATGATAAAATCACGCTTCTTGATGATGCCTTCATATATCCTACAACAAGAAACCAGGTCAAGAACAAAATTATATGTCGGTATAGGTGATTAAGGTGTACAATAAGCGCCATTTGTACAGTAAGACGGTGCAACATGAACTAAAATATATTTATATCAAAGCCTAATCACCTCAGCTATGTTAGCTGATCAAATCGGCCTTCTTCCAGTTTCAAAGCAAAGGTAACAAGAGGACCAGCTGGGTTTCCAGATAATTTAACCTGGAATAATTAAATGTTCCCAAATCGGTAACATGTTTAAGGTGAAAGTTCCATAGATAGTCTAACAAAGCTTCTCCTCATTCTTGTTCTGAACTGCTAACTTCAGTTGGATTAGGTAAATAACTAATGACACCATCGATTAGGTAAATAACTGATGACACCATCTAGCAATGGCTGAACATCCTGCAATCACCAAGTGGCCAAAGTAAACAACTGGTGCATGACAGTCGAGGAAAATACATTGAAATTGAGAAATATAAAATATAATTCTAAAATCATCTGACAAGGTAAGAATAGAGACCCAACAAAGTTGGAGATGTAAAAAAACTTTTAGTCGTACTTTGATAGGAAACCGAGTGATCAAATAAGTGTAGAGATCGAACCATTCAAAAGCAACCAGAAAAAAACGCAATCTGGGTTGACGCTTGGCATTGATCTTTAGATATTATATCAATAATCCTCAGTAATGGTTATATGGTTAAAAATGCATAAATGAGAGGCCACCTTGTTCTTGAAAGTTCTACCCATGAACACAAGCACAATTTTCATGCTTTAATGGCTCTTCTATTGGTTCTTGTGAAGAAAATAGAAGGTATCGGTCAATAGCTAGCCTTATAGAAAAGCAACACAACAAAAGAACCTACAGTTAAAACATGGAGAGCAGATAAAAATGTTTTAGTCATTAGGCAAAATCTCAGAGAGATGAATCGAGCCATATTGCACAAATGGCCAAAACACACTAAAAAAGGGCCATCACACAAGGATTGCCGAGCCATAAGAGACGGGATTACTGAGCTATAAGAGACCGAGCTATAAGAGACGGTGTCAAATGTTGGAGCAAGGAAACGATTCGTGCGAAATCTGGAGAAAAAAATAGGCGAAACCAAGATAGAAAAAAAAATCAAGCTCACCAAAATACAAGAAGCACCACCGGAGAATGAAGGAGAAAGGCAGAAAATAAGGAACAAGGTCCCCTCCTTCCCCCACTAAACCCCTAACCAAGCGAAAAGAAGGAGACGAGGAAACGAAATCAACTCCAAGCGAAGGACAAGGCCCCTTTCCTTCACCACCAAACGGTGAATGAAATCAACGCTAGGTGAAGAACAAGACCCTTCCTCCCCCACCAAACCCTTGACCTGGCAGCCAAATGGAAAGAGTTGGTAAAATGCACATTGGTCAAGAGAAGCAAAAGTCCAAACATCGGGAAACCCAGATAAAACAAAACTTAAAAAATGATAAAGCCAATTTCTTTTTTAAATGGCTGGAAATGTATATATATATATATATATATATATATATATATATATATATATATAATATGATTGCGGCACGTTGACTCCTAGAGATGCTTCCTTGTGGAAACTCCTTGTCTCCTGGTCAATGCAAGATTCCCACACATAGTTTCATTTTCAGCTTCTAGATGTCTTGATTAACTAATTGTTTATTACATTTGTGAAGCTTACTTGTTTGTGATTGAGATTTCATCATCCTATATACTTGCATTTTGTTCTTCGCTTATTTGCATTGATGTTGTTTGCCTGGTCGATTTCTATTCAGCTAAGTCATAATACTCAATTAAAAATGTTATAGGGCATGTGTTCATAGGCATCTTTATGGATTCTTTTTCTTCTTTCCACTTTGCTCCATGACTGATTTTCTGTAAATGGGTTCTCATCACAGTTAAACATGAGAATCGAAAAATGCGTGGAATGACGAACTGACTTTGCATTTCCTAAAATCAGAATCTGACCAGAGCGACTAGTTTTACGGCCATATATCGTTGTCAATGTTTGTGTATTTTATTGCTACGAGTGATTCCCAACTATGGTCAAGATCTATCAGTTTGCGTATGGTCTTTCTGTTTCTGTTTTGGACCCAGTTCCCATTAAGCATGAAAGTCTCGCAATCTGAACCACACCCGCGAATCAAATTTCTACATGAGAATGAGGACTAGAAATTCAACAATATGGTAGTGGTCCAGTAATTCATTAAGCCATAGAATGACACCCGATCATAATTTGAAGTAAACAGTGAAGAAGAATGAACATAAAGAATTTGTGAAATGATTCGTATCCTAGCTGATTCCACAATTTCTAATAATGGGAAAAGTGAAACTAAATGCTTTATGAATAGTCTGAGACAGCAAATTATTTATTGAAAGCAAGCTTGGCTGGTCCCATGCTAAGGCCATCTCCAACGCGCACCAAATTTGGTGTGAAACACCAAATTTGATGTGTTTTTTTTGCTCCAACCGGACGCCAGAATTGGCGCCCAAATTTGGTGCAGCTACAGTGCTGTCCAAATTTGGTGCAGCACTGTAGCTGCGCTATCGATTTTCTTTTTTTTTTCCTTTTTTTTAACTTTTTTTAATGTTGTTATTACTTTATTGTTTTAAAACTATCGTTGAATTATTATTTTACTTATTTAATATAAAATAAATTATTTAATATAAAATTAAAATACAAAGTAAATGAAAACTGATTGTTTTTTTAATGATCTAATTATTAAATTAAAATTGATTATCTAAATTTTTTAAAATATAAATTTAATATAGAAATATATTAATAAATCTGTAATAGATAATTAATTGAACAAAATTGTAAATGAAATTGAAAGGAATATTTAGAGAATAATTTTTTTGGTGTAAAGTTTGGAGTAGATGGGTTGGAGATGAGTTTTGTGTTTGGTGTAGAAATTGCACTATTTTGGTGCAAAACCTGAGTTAAAATGAATTTTTGGGTTGGAGATGGCCTAATAAGGACAAATTATAATTTTGCCTTCACTTGCCCTTTTGTAACTCAACCTTAAAGCCATTCTGTATTAATATCTAAGTCACATTATGTGTGAAGAGATCTCATACATCGTTATCTTGTCAATTTATTCTTTCTGATCACTGTTGCACATTGTTTGCTTTTATTCTACAGTTAATTATATTTTTTGTTTTAGGCGGTCACTGTTATTAAATGACAAATCATTTCATAAATCATTACCCTATATTTTGTGAATCAAATTTTGCGAACCTCATCTTCTCATAAAATGTGGCAATACAAATGTAAAAAACTATTAATAAGCTTTTTAAATACCAAGTATGTTAAAAAATCTTGGGGCAAATAGATTATTATTTAATGTAGCTAGATCTGGAAGGCCCCTTTTTTATGGAACGAAGTGTGGGTCCAAACAAATAAGGGTAGGTTTTAAATTTTTTAAAATAAAACTTGATCCAGAAGGAACATTTTTCCAGGTTGAGATGAATGCAAGTTTTCCTTCAAAAACTTTTCTGGCGCATACGAAAAGAAAAAGGAAATATGACACTACATGCACTAAAAGATAATTAGATATTAAAAATAATGCAACAATGCATCAGGAAGAGAACGAGTTTTGCTTTGGGATAAATTGCAAGGAGATGAAATTGGATCTTGTTATGCCTTTATGCCGCCATAGTTATAGAAGGTTTACGTTTCTTCAACTTTGTGCTATAATTTTGGTTTAACAATGCAGTGCTAAAAATTATTCTGATGGGAAGTAGAAAGTAGAGAGAAGTTACCCAATTAATCTGTGTCCAGTTGACTAAAACGTTAAACAATTTTATGAACAAAAAAGTATGAAGTAAAAACTAATCAGTAGAGTTGACCAAGGAACCTTCAAAAATTTTTGCGATTATTTTCATCTGTAATCTGTCTTCAAGGAACCTTTTTCCAGGCTGAGATGAATGCAAGTTTTCCTTCAAATATTTTTATCACATACGGAAAACAAAAAAAGAAATTATGACACTCCATGCACTAACAGATAATTAGGATATTAAAGTAATGCAACAATGAATCAGGAAGAGAACTAGTTTGTATAAAAGGTAAAAACTAGTCAGTGTTGACCTAAGCGGGCTGTGAGATTCATGATGCGTTGTAATGTTGCATCTGGCGAATTCCTTATTCCATGTATCAAGCAACATTGGATTCGATTGTATTCACTTTGAATATATATGTATCCTAATGTAAAGTTTCTTCATACTTGCATAACTTGTATCATAAGTTCTGTTAAATGTACTTTTTTACCCGAGCTGAGTTAAGCTTCTCAGAAAAGGGAGTTGATAGACTTCCGATTTAAATTATGTGCAGATGTCAATAAATCTAAATCTAAATCTCCCAACTCAATACCCTTTTGAATAGGGTTTTCATTCCGTTATATAGAGGAACATATTACAATAAGAATCTCCAGGAATCAGCCTAAGAATCCATAAGATTCTGTCAAATATACTAATTACCATCTAGATTACAAATCAAATAATATCAAATCAAATATTAATATATATATATATATATCTAATATCCTTAACATCTCCCCTCAAATTGATGCTGGTCGATCAAAAAGCATCAATTTGTCAATCCAAAATCTGCCTCAAAAGAATCAACACACCAGTCGGGAAAATCCGTCGCAAACACTTGTGCAAAATACTTCTCGCACCGCGACAAAAGTTGTGACGCCCCGAAATTAATTAATTACAATTTGGGCATTAATTATGTTTATATGATGAATTATGTTGATAATTAATTATCTCGTTGAAATGCTTAGTCACATGGTATGCGTGACCCGGGGTTGCATTTCAGGGTGCATGTTATGCATGATGGGAAATTGGATATTAACATGATTTAATTGTATTGGTTGTTAAATTATGAGGAAGATATGAATGTAGTGGAAGTTTGTTGCATTTTTGTAAAATGCTTTTAAAATACCATGTTGGGGTATTTTATACATCATGTTAACTTTGGGGTACAATTTTTAATTTAACCTTTAAAACCCATACCCCACTATACCCACCTCACTTTACCCTTTACACTTTTAATCCCCAATTTCACTCTCAAACCCTACCCATTTCCCCATTTTCGAAACTTAGCAAGGAATGAAAGGGAAAGCTCCACAAAATTTTTGATTGTGGGATTTTTGTTAAGATTTGAAGTCCTCAAGAGGTATGGAACCCTTCCTAAAGTTTTAATGATGTTTGATTTAGAAATGGGTTAGCATTTTGAGTTTTTATGTGGGTTTGTTTTGAGTATGTGTTGTATGTTGTTGGGGTATGATTTTTGAAGTGTTTTATGTGGGTTTTAGTGAGTTATGATGATGTTTGAGTTGTTGGTATGTTTGGGTTTGAAGGGTATGAGGTAGAGCTTGAAAATGCTCAAAAATGGTGATTTTTCGATGTACAGGGATCGGCGATCGATCGACCGTTTATGGCGATCGATCGCGAGCCAGCAGTAGGCTCCAGAACCATTTGGCGATCGATCGCCACTTTTGGGCGATCGATCGGTGAGGCTGGCGATCGATCGCGCCAAAAGTGGCGATCGATCGCCGAAGACACAAAAAGTTGGCAACGGGCAGTGTGATCTCACGATCGATCGGGACATCTCAGCGATCGATCGCGAGACACATAATTGTGTGTTTTTGATTATTTTGTGGGATTTTTGGATATTGGACTATAATTAGCTTCTAATATCGATTTGTATGGTTGTGTAGAACCATCCCAGGTACCCACAACTTCAAGGAGATAAAGTTCTTCAACTTCTCCAGTTTTCCAATTAAGGTACGTAAGAAGCGTACGGGCATCGGACAGTAAAACACATCCCTATACTATGACTACGCAATGATTGCATAAGTATTTACGATGTTTATGATGATGATTATGATAAGTAAGTTTATGATGATGATGTTTATGATGAATAAAGATGATATGATGTTTATGAGGATGTTTATGATAAGATGATGATGTTTATAAGATGATGATGTGTTACAAGATGATGATGTTTATAAGATGAGGACGTTTATGATATGATGATGATGATGTATGTTTAACTATGTTATTGAGAATGGTAGAGTGTTCTGGTGGTTGTTATGGGAAAGCGAGGAAGGTACTTACCGCTGACATAGCTAGCGAGGAGATACATCCGCTATCAAGGTGTAGCGAGGGGTATCACAGTACCGCTATATGTCGAAGCGAGGGGGCCAATTGTTCCGCGGACATAACAAGACCAGAAACATCCCCATTTCTAAATAACATTGTTGATTATGAACATATATGTGAAGTATGATTTTAATCATTTATGTCAAGAACTAATGATTATATGCATGACTATGAAACATGGACAACCAAAGTGGGTTAATGCGATTAACCAGGAAGTATATATTACGATTATTTTCATGCATTTATTTATATGCCATTACCTTATGATGTTAAGTAATGATGTACATGCTCATGATGGGTTGTTCCTGTAGGTACACTTTTGGACTGAAGGGCTAAGGGTCGGGTTGAGGCAGTGAGTTAAAAGGAGCATGAAAGAATATAGGATACATGATTTTGATAGTCTCTACTCTAGGAGTAGTGTAAACCTATAATGTTAGCATTCGTTTTTGGGAATGTAATTATTAAGTTTTGAAATTTTATTTTGGCCTGTAATTCTATTAGCTCAAAGCTACAACCGGAACCCTAAGCTGTTATTAATGCATGTTTAGTCCATAATACGTGATTATGATGATGTTAAGGTAGGAAGACCCTACAAAAGTATAAACGCACAACACCCGTGCTGGGCATAAAGGCACAACCACCGTGCAAGGCTAAAACGCACAACACCCGTGCAAGGCTAAAACGCACAACACCCGAGCAAGGCTCAAAAGCACAACTACCGTGCAAGGCCGCCACAAACTCCGCGGCAAAAGTACCGATCACCACACAAATCAGAAGAGAAGTGGTCACCCAGGTCCCCAAATCGAATAAAATCCACAACACAAAGAATCCGCCTCCGAAAGAAAAGACAAAAAAAGACACCCAACGTGGAACCCAAGATCACGACACGAAACCAAAGATTGCACGTAGAAAGAAGCCCAAACCGCAAAGCTAGATGCAGTAAAGCCTTATCGCCGCCCAGAAACCCTAGCCGCCGCAGCACCCAGAAACACAACCACTGCGTGCGTGAAACAAAAAAACCGCGACACAATTGTAGCGCGCCCGAACACGAATACGTAAAACCCTAAAGTGCGAGACACACAATAGGGCAGAAATCCGATGAAGAAAACAAAAAAAAACATCGCAAAAGTGGAAAGTCGTATGCCCCCAGCGCCGTTGCTTCCACCTGCGAAGAAGGCGACGAAGGCTGGGGGCAGAAGCCCGTGCACAGCCCGAAAACCTACAAAATTTTATATTTGATATGGCTCTGATACCATGTCAATAAATCTAAATCTCAATCTCCCAACTCAATACCCTTTTGAATAGGGTTTTCATTCCGTTATATAGAGGAGCATATTACAATAAGAATCTCCAGGAATCAGCCTAAGAGTATTCTGTCAAATATACTAACTACCATCTATATTAGAAATCAAATAATATCAAAACAAATATTAATATATATATCTAATATCCTTAACAGCAGAGACCTAGGGGACAGCAAGCAGGCGAACTACTGTCTTGGTAAAGCAATAACAGCAGATCCCAGAGATATTGATCTTCAGTTTCAGCGAGCATATCTCTTTGTTGAGCTTGGAGAGTATCAAAAGGCTTCGTTTGAGCAAATCTCAGTCCTTTATCCTGATAATATTGAAGTTCTCAAGAAAGCTACTCAGGTCCAAATTGATTTTCGTTTATTGATTTCACTCTTCCACAGAAAATTTGATTACTTGCACAAAATATTTGTTATCAGCACTCAGAAGCAATGCTTGAGTAGTGATTAATAAAGTTTTTCAACTCCTTTTTGTTGTATTATATTATCAACAACAATTTCTCAGGTTCAAATATCATCAAAATAGAAAAAAAATTAAGTTTTCTTCTCAGAGTGATAGAAAATCTAGATGTAACATTTATTAGCAGTTGTTATGTGAAACATGTTTGCAGCTCTACCAAAAATGTGGGCAACATGAGCGAGCCGTCAGTCTTCTGGAGGACTATCTCAGGAATCACAATCACATGGCAGATCCTGATTTAAGTTTAGCTTATTTGTTAGCTTCAATACTTATGGAAAGCAATGCATACGCCAAAGTTCTTGACCACATCGAACGAGCACAGAAGGTTTACCCTGTTGGAAAAGAAGTTCCATTAAGTTTAATTATCAAAGGTGGAATTTGTCATGTTCATCTGAGACAAATGGAGAAAGCAGAGGTTTGTCTTTGTCTCAATATATCCACTTTCGTACACAATTCACCTTATTTTAACTCATTATCCCAGTTATTCATTCTTGAGTCATCTTTTTAAACCACTAATATATAAGGTACACATGAATATTTTGTTTAATTACAACATAGGTATGATACTTTGAGCTGTCTATATGGGTCACAATTGTGTATACTTTTCAAATATCAATAAATACACAAACAAACGCTATTTTTTACCATTCAAGAGTCCTTACTCCTTAAAGTCTGAGAATGTACTATTCCAATTTATGCTTCATTTGGGTTTTCTGAATTATGTTAGGATTATACCTTGAAATATTTTTTATATATAATAATCGATGAACAAAATGAATATAAGACGACGGAATTATACTGAAATAAACCCAGAGATATTCTCTATCCAAGAGGATCACTCCTTTCCCCTAGCCTAAGCTACTATTTTCTCTATACCAAAAATAACTGACTGAATGCAACAACCCTCTCTCCCTTCACATCTTATTCCCCTCTCACAGTGGAAAATAGTCTGGCATTTAGGCTATTAAATTAGGATGTAAATTAGGCTGTTAATATTCTAAATTAGGTTGTTAATATTCTTTCCATACATAGATTGTACTTTCCTTACATATGTTGTAATTGTATTCTATTTAATGCATTGATGAATGAAGGGAAAACCATTCAGACAGAAAGTCAATTTGTATTACATGGTATCAGAGCCAAATCCAATCTTTTGTCTTTTCTTTCTCTGATTTTCATCGGCACTGTTCATCGCGACGTTACTGTTCATCGCGTCGGTACTGTTCATCGTGACGTACTGTTCACCGGTAATGTTCATCGTGACGTTACTGGTCATCGGTTTTTTTACTGTTCATCGTGCATCACTGTTCATCGTGTGATTGTTTTTCCTCGATTAATTGCTTTTATCGTCATATCCCATAAACTAATATTGGGTTTTGTTCGATCGGCTTTATCGCATCAGTTTTAGACTTTGTTTCTCATCAATTGCGAATATTTTGCGACGTTAATACTGAAATACTGTCAAATACTCTTTCATACCATGAGTAATTTTGAATCTTTCGGTATTAAATTCACGGGTAAAAATATTCGGCTTGGGAATTCCAATTTCGTTTGTTCGTGACGGAAAAGGAATTATGGGGACATGTTGATGGGAGTAATTCCATCCCTCTTGATACAATGTCCCTGACCAAATGGAAGATTACAGATTGTAAGGACCCTAATCCTTAAGTGCGGATCAAAGACATAATTAGAGCTAATATAAATGATCAGAGTAAATTAATCGTGTTGAGGCTATGAATCTAAAAGTTAAATGCCAAAATGAGGACTATCAATGGATTAATTACATTCCCCATCAAAAGAATGTTATCAATTATAGTTTTACACTACTCCTAGAGTAGACACTATACAAAATAATCATGTCCTTCATCTACCAAAAGCGCTCTTCAAGCTCACGGTCTCAACCCGTCTTAGCCACCTTCATATCATGCCAAAAGTACCTACAAGGACAACCCCCAAACATGAGCAATGATATCATTCATATACAACACAATATGAATATAAAGCGTAAATGCATAATCATAATAAAACACTTCCTGTTTTTCCCATGCATTTCAAACGCTTCTCGTTTGGTTGTCCCTGTACCATAACTCATGAGTATAATCAATGGATTATTTTTAATGGTCTACACACGTCATGACATAATACCATCTCATCGATATCAAATACCAATCATCAATCCCTAGTCTGTCCATCACAATGTATTTTAATGCCCCTCGCTTATTTACATATAGGCGGCATAGAATAACCTCGCTTCAATGGACATGCGGTACTCCCACCCCTCGCCTCACATTGAGCGGCAAATATTCTTTCCTCGCCCTATATGATAACCACGCTCAAATGTGACATGCGGCGCTCCCAACCCTCGCGTCACATTTAGCGGAAACAAACCAAATAGCGGCAAGCATTAAAATCATCAAGGGATGACCACGACTCATGGGATGTGCACCAATAACCATATGCATCTACAATCATCATGCATAATTCAACATGTATTTGCATCCACAATGCATAATCACATATATACTCGCATCCACAATGCATAAACAATGAGTATATTAGATACATGTACCGTTGGGTGCCCGTACGTCCTCTACGTACCTTTCCAAAAAGTAGGATGTGGTAGGACTTCAATTCCTTGGCTGTGTCGCCACCTGGGATGGTTCTACACATTCACACAAATCAATATTAGAACCCAATAATAGTCCAATACCAAAAATCCCACAAAAATAATCAAAAACACCCAATTTGGTGTCTCGCGATCGATCGCCATATAGCCCCGATCGATCGCGAGATCACACTGCCTCGCCCAACAAAATTTCTCAACTCGCGATCGATCGCCGAGTTTGCGCCGATCGATCGCGACCTCGCCGATCGATCGCGCTAAACTCGCGATCGATCGCTGAAGGCTACTGCATTCAGCCCTTCCAGCTCGCAATCGATCACTGGTGGCGCCGATCGATCGCCGAGTCCTGCACACCCGATTTCGGGCACTATTCACCTTTCTCCTTCCCCAACTCAAACAAACTCAAATAATCAAACATCCACCATACCAAATCACTACAAATCTTCAATAAACATCATCATACAACCATAAATCTAACACTCACCCAAAAATAACACCAACTCATACAAACCCATTTCAAAACCCTTCAAACCATTTCAAACTCAATTAAAACACTACAAAATCAACAATGAGGTATCCATACCTCTTGGGGACTTCAAATCTCCCAACAAACTCCACCAATCAAGGTTTTTGGAAGGATTTCTTTCCACCCTTAAGCTCAATTTCGAAAATGGGGGAAAGGAGGGTTTGGGTGGTGTAATTTTGGGAAAGTGAAAAGTAAGAATGAATGTGTGGTGGGGGTTTGGGGTAATAAAGTGGGTTAATTAATTAAAATGCATTCCACAATCCCATGGTGTATAAAACACCCCAACATGATATTTTTAAAAGCATTAATCCAAAATGCACCAAATATCAATTAAACTCATGATTTCCAATTAATTGCTACCCATGGCAAATAAATCATGCTAATAACCATTTTCCAAACATGCACAACATGCACCCTGAAATGCCCTCCCGGGTCATTCTATCATGTGACTAAGCACTTCAACACATTAATTAAATCCAGCACATAATCAATTAATTACCATCATAATTAATCATATAAACACAATTAATGCTCAAATTACAATTAATCATTTCGGGGATATCACACAGATGCTCGCATCATGTCATGGATGTTAGCATCTGTCGATCCACTCATTGTACTAAATCTTCGCCCATACAAAACTGCCAAAGCCATGTGGGGCTACTTACAACAAGTCTATTGTCAAAACAATGTGGCTAGGCGATTTCAACTCGAATACGAGATTGCCAATTACACTCAGGTAATCTCTCTATCCAGGAATATTTCACGGGCTTTCAAATTCTGCGGACAGAATTCGCTGATATCATTTATACTAAGGTTCCAGCTGGCTCCTTTGCTGATGTTCAAGCTGTTCATGAACAAAGCAAGAGAGATCAGTTCTTGATGAAATTGCGCCCTGAATTCGAGATCGCTCGATCTACGTTAATGAACAGTGACCCATCTCCATCATTAGATGTTTGTCTCGGGGAATTACCACGTGAATAGCAGCGCTTTGCACCGCAAGGGAATTTCCAACAACATTCAGGATTTTCTAATGATGTGACATATGCTCTCATGTCAAAGGAAAGGAAAATGACATACGTCAAGTACAATGTTACACTTGCGAGGAATATGAGCATATTGCAAAGCATTGCACCACTAAAAAATGCAATTATTGCACGAAGCCCGACCACCTTCTTCCCGATTGTTCCACTCGTCCACCAAAACGACATACCACAAGATATCAAGCTGCAGTTGGTTCTTCTTCGGCTCCCACGGCTGCGCCTTCCACTCTCACCCCTGAAACGGTGCAACAGATGATTATCTCTGCTCTGTCTGCATTGGGTCTTCAAGGTAATAATTCCGCTTCCCTTGCCTCTTGGTTGATTGACTCAGGGGCCTCTAATCACATGACCAAGTTTGCTGCCAATCTTCATAATGTTCGCCCATATTCGGGTCCGTTACAGATTACCGTTGCTAATTGTAGGGTCTTCCTACCTTAACATCATCGTAATAACATATTAGGGACTAAACATGCATTTATAACTTCTTAGGGCACCGATTGTAGTTTTGAGCTAATAAGATTACAGGCCAAGTTAGAATTTCCAAAAGCTAATTAATTACATTCTCAATAATGAATGTTTAAGTTATAGATTTACACTACTCCTAGAGTAGAGACTATCAAAATCCTGTATCCTATGTCCATCTTGCTCCTCTTAGCTCACTGCCTCAACCCGACACTAGGCCCTTCAGTCCAAAAGTGTACCTACAGGAACAACCCATTATGAGCATGTACATCGTTACTTAACATCATAAGGTAATGGCATATAAATAAATGCATGGAAGTATTTGGTAACATATACTTCCTGGTTAATCGCATTAACCCTCTTTGGTTGTCCCTGTTACATAGTCATGCATATAATCATTAGTTCTAGACATAATGATCAAAATCGTACTTCATTCATAAGCTCATAATCAACAATGTTAATTAGAAATGGGGCTGTTCTGGTTCTATTATGACAGCGGCACAATTGGCCCCCTCGCTCGACATAAAGCGGAATTGTGATACCCCTCGCTACACCTTGATAGCGGATGTATCTCCTCGCTTAGCGGAATTATGATACCCCTCGCTACGCCTTGATAGCAGATGTATCCCCTCGCTAGTTATGTGAGCGGCAAGTACCTTCCTCGCTTGCCCATAACAACCACCGGACATTCAACCATTCTTAATAACAATGTTAAACATACATTATCATCATCATATCATGAACATCGTCATCTTATAAACATCATCATCTTATAAACATCATTATCTTGTAAACATTATCATCTTGTAAACATCATCATCTTATAAGCATCATCATCTCATAAACATCATCATCTTATAAACATCATCATCTTATAAACATCATCATCATTTATCATAACATCATCATCATAATTTACTTATCATAATCATCATCATAAACATCATAAATACTTATGCATCAATGCATAGTCATAGTTTAGAAATGTGTTACCGTCCGATGCCCGTACGTCTCTTACGTACCTTAATTCCAAAATGGAGAAGTTGTAGAACTTTATCTCCTTGAAGTTGTGGGTACCTGGGATGGTTCTACATAATCATACAAATCGATATTAGAAGCTAAATATAGTCCAATATCCAAAAATCCCACAAAAATAACAAAAACACATAATTGTGTGACTCGCGATCGATTCGATCGCTGAGATGCCCCGATCGATCGCGAGATCGCACTGCCCGTTGCTGACTTTTTGTGCCTTCGGCGATCGATCGCCACTTTTGGCGCGATCGATCGCCAACCTCGCCAATCGATCGCCCAAAAGTGGCGATCGATCGCCAAATGGTTCTGGAGCCTACTGCTGGCTCGCGATCGATCGCCAAAAACGGGCGATCGATCGCCAATCCCTGTACATCGAAAATTCGCCATTTTTGAGCATTTTTCAAGCTCCACTTCAAACCCTTCAAACCCAAACTTTTCTACAACATCAACATCATCATAACACACTAAAACCCACATAAAACACTTCAAAAATCATACCCCAAACATATAAAACATATACCCAAAACAAACCCACATAAAACACCAAATGCTAACCCATTTCAACACCAAACATCATAAAAACTTTAGGAAGGGTTCCATACCTCTTAAGGACTCAAAATCCTACAATAAATCTCACAAACAAAGGTTTTGTGAAGATTTCTCCTTCCACTTTTGTTCAAAATTGAAAATAGTGAAATGGGTAGGGTTTGAGAGTGAATTGGGGATTTTTAAAAGAGTAAGGATAAAGTCGGGGTTAAAGTGATGGGTAAAGGGTTAAAAGGGGGTTGTGGATTAATTTAAAATTGCACCCCAAACTTAACATGATTCATAAAATACTCCAACATGGTATTTTTACAAGCATTTACAAAAATGCAATCAGCTTCCACTAAAATCATGCTTTCCTCATAATTAACAATCAACATAATTAAATCATGTTAACACCTCATTTTCTAACATGCATAACATGCACCCTGAAATGCAACCCCGGGTTACGCCTATCATGTGACTAAACATTTCAACATGATAATTAATTTCAACACATAAATCAATTATCAACATAATTCATCATATAAACATAATTAATGCCCAAATTGCATATAATTAATTTCGGGGCATCACATTACTCCCCTACTTATAAGATTTCGTCCTCGAAATCGCATGCACTTACCCAAATGAAACTAAACATAAATCATACCAGAAATAGTTCCGGGTAATGCTGTATCATATGTCGTTCCGTCTCCCACGTAGCCTCCTCGACACCCCGACGATCCCACTGAACTTTAATCATCTGTATAACTTTACTTCGTAATCTGTGATCCCACGATCCAGAATTTTGACCGGTCGTTAACGTAGGATACATCTGAATCCAACTGCACTTCAGTAGGCTGTAAAACATGAGACGGGTCTGGCTCATACTTTCTCAACATAGAAACATGGAAGACATCATGAATTCCAGATAAAGATGGCGGTAGAGCCAAACGGTAAGCCAATGTACCAATACGCTGCAATGCCTCATATGGTCCGACATATCTCGGATATAACTTTCCCCGCATACCAAAACGGACCACACCCCTGAAGGGTGAGATTTTCAAGAAAACCTTGTCTCCTACTTGGAATTCTAGCGGTCGTCGCCGCTTATTGGCGTAGGCTGCTTGCCTATCTTGGGCCGCTTTCATCTTTAAGCGTATCATCTTAATCTTTTCCTCCATGTCCTTAATCATATCCGGTCCTCCGACCGCTTTACTCGTCAAGTCCTCCCAATACAGCGGTAACCTACATCGTCGTCCGTAAAGAGCTTCAAAAGGGGCTATTTGAATGCTCGCCTGATAGCTGTTATTATAGGAGAACTCTACCAGTGGTATATAATCTTGCCACGGAGTATCAACTCCAATACACATGTCCTCAACATATCCTCGAGCGTCTGTAAAGCACGCTATGTCTGCGGGTGATAAGTTATACTCAGTCTCACCTCTGTACTCAAAGCTGTCTGAAGACCCTCTCAGAAATGTGGAGTAAACCTTGGGTCTCTGTCAGACACAATCAAGACTGGAATGCCATGTAACTTCACCACATCCCGCACATATAATTGGGCCATCTTTAGCTACGTGAAGGTCATACTGTAGGGATGAAATGAGCTACCTTCGCCAGCCTATCCACGATCACCCAGATCGCATCAACTCCAGAGGCCGTCCCCGGGCAAGTGGGTCACGAAGTCCATAGATATGTGTTTCCACTTCCATTGGGGTACCTCCAAGCTCTTCAGCTCGCCACCAGGCCTCTGCCTTTCTGTCTTTACTTGCTGGCAGATCAACCATCCCTTTTTAACAAAAGCGATCACATCACGCTTCATTCGTTTCCACCCAAAACTGGCCACTTAGGTCCTTATACATCTTTCTCCCTCCTGGGTGGATACTAAATCGGCTACTATGAGCTCGCTCCAAGATCCCTCTACGCAACTCCGGCGTGCATGGAACTACCTATCGGTCACCGAGTCTCAGAGAACCATCCTCAACCACTTTAAACTTGATGGCTGTCCTTGAAGTACTATCAATGACCATCTATGAACCTCATCATCCGATCTCTGGGCTTTCCTGATAGTCTCAAATATGTCCGGCTCAGCCAACAAGGTTGATACTCGCACCGGCGACGCGTCCACATCTAAATCATAGCCCAGATGGCAATAAGAAGTCATCATCGCTGATAAACACATAGCGTCTTCAGCAGTACTCTTCACCTTCCGACTTAAGGCGTCCGCTATCAAATTTACTTTACCAGGAGGGTACTCAATTTTACAATCATATTCCTTGAGTGAATCCATCCATCTTCCTTGCCTCATATTCAGTTCAGCCTGAGTGAATAGAAACTTCAGGCTCTTATGGTCCGAAAAAATGGTAATGAAGTACCATATAGATAATGCCGCCAAATTTTCAAGGCGAAAATGATGGCCGCCAGTTCCAGATCATGAACTGGGTATCTCGTCTTATGAGGCTTCAACTGCCTCGAAGCATAAGTCACCACGTGCTTATCTTGCATCAACACACAGCCTCAGCCTTCTTGGGATCTACAGACATCCCTCAGCTGGACATAACATGACTCAAGAATACCATACTGCTCAACCAAAACTGGCACTTACTGAGCTTTGCATATAACTGATGATCCCTAAGGATCTGGAGTACTGCCCTCAAGCGCTTTACGTGTCCCTCTTCAGTTCGGGAGTAAATAAGTACATCGGCAATGAAAACAATGACGAACTGATCCAAATACGGTTGGAACCCCTTGCTCATCAGACTCATAAACACAGTTGCGGCATTCGTCACCCCAAAGGTCATGACTAAGAATTCATAGTGCCCAAATCTAGTCTTGAAAGTTGTCTTCTGAACATCAACACTCAAAAAGCAGTCAAAATTTGACATTCCCCGATCAATCAAATCTGACCCTAGCTTGCTATCCTCAAAATAAATGAGGCCATCATAGACAATCCGATCAGCAATCAAACTTCTTCCAGCGGGTGTCGAGACTACTAGAGGCGTGGGCAACGGAGAAGTGCATATGTGGTATCTTTCCACAAAACTTGTCGACACAAAGAGTCACTTCTTCCGGAGCCGTTGTAGCCTGCTTCCTTGTCAATGCATAAACCTGCCCTTGAGGTGGCCCCATAGGCTGACCTCCATGCTGCCTTGGTACAAACGGTGTCCTGTGCTGCACTGCTCTGTCCGCAGGCCTCCCCGCAGAGTTCTGTTGTCCCTCCCGATTGGGACACTGCCAAGCTAAGTGGCCCTTATTGCCACAAACATAGCAACCTACGCAGTCTTTTGTCATATGTGATTGCCCACAAAGAGAGCACTGAACCTCCCCAAACCTGCCTCCCTGAGACTGGCCTCTTCCTGATGGGGCATTATTCTTACGGTTTCCTATCCAACGATTCTCGGGCCTCTTACCACTGAATCTCGAAGCCGAAGTATTCCCCTTTGGCTTGAATTGATCACCCCTTGGTTTCAAATTGTCAGAAGTGGGCCTCTGAGGGGGTGCTGGAGGTGGCACGGCATCAGGATATGCACCAACTCCCAGTTCGGCTAACTCAGCCCTTGTGAGTGCATCATCAAAACAAGCAGGGCCATAAGTGACCACCCTGTCATACAGTTCAGGCCTCAAGCCTTTCATGAAGTTCCTCATCTTTGCTTGAGTACTTGCGGCGATGTGAGGCACATATCTGAGCAAGGAACAGTATTGGAGAGCATAATCTGACACCGTCATGTTACCTTGCTTGAGGTTAGTGAATTCATCTTCCTTGGCCTGCCGTGCAACAGCTGAGAAATAGCGGGTCAGAAACCGAGTTCTGAACAGCTTCCAATAAACTTCATGACCTTGAGCCTCTTGCTCTACTACTGTGGTCTTCCACCACATCAACGCCTTCTTGGCCAACTGGAACTCCGCTAGTCTGATCCAGGCTGTCTTAGCACAAGGAGCTGCCACAAATATTTGCTCTATTCTTTCCAACCACTCTTCTGCCTGTTCCCCTGTCTCCGTTCCTTCAAATGTCGGAGGTCGGTATGCAAGCAATTGAGTCAAGCTCAGTTCCCCAGGCAGTAATTGCTGCTCAGACGGTTCTTCGCCAAAGGCTGGCGGGGGTAGGGGATTCGTACGTCCGGCACTTGCGTTGACACTCACAGCGTCACCCACTTCCACATTTGCTGCCATACTGCAACACAAGGGTTAACAACAATACCCAAAAGCAGTTCATATAATACATCGTTAGGAAATCAACCATGTTAGTGTAATATCATATCCTTCATATGCAACTTATACACAAAATATGTTTAAAAGTGAGCACCTAGCTAACTTATTGCTAAGGCTACCCTTCACTTATCACCGGGTTATCTAACCACTGCTCTGATACCACTAATGTAGGGTCTTCCTACCTTAACATCATCGTAATAACATATTAGGGACTAAACATGCATTTATAACTTCTTAGGGCGCCGATTGTAGTTTTGAGCTAATAAGATTACAGGCCAAGTTAGAATTTCCAAAAGCTAATTAATTACATTCTCAATAATGAATGTTTAAGTTATAGATTTACACTACTCCTAGAGTAGAGACTATCAAAATCCTGTATCTTATGTCCATCTTGCTCCTCTTAGCTCACTGCCTCAACCCGACCCTAGGCCCTTCAGCCCAAAAGTGTACCTACAGGAACAACCCATTATGAGCATGTACATCGTTACTTAACATCATAAGGTAATGGCATATAAATAAATGCATGGAAGTATTTGGTAACATATACTTCCTGGTTAATCACATTAACCCTCTTTGGTTGTCCCTGTTACATAGTCATGCATATAATCATTAGTTCTAGACATAATGATCAAAATCGTACTTCATTCATAAGCTCATAATCAACAATGTTAATTAGAAATGGGGTTGTCCTGGTTCTATTATGACAGCGGCACAATTGGCCCCCTCGCTCGACATAAAGCGGAATTGTGATACCCCTTGCTACACCTTGATAGCGGATGTATCTCCTCGCTTAGCGGAATTATGATACCCCTCGCTACGCCTTGATAGCGGATGTATCCCCTCGCTAGTTATGTGAGCGGCAAGTACCTTCCTCGCTTGCCCATAACAACCACCGGACATTCAACCATTCTTAATAACAATGTTAAACATACATTATCATCATCATGTCATGAACATCGTCATCTTATAAACATCATCATCTTATAAACATCATTATCTTGTAAACATTATCATCTTGTAAACATCATCATCTTATAAGCATCATCATCTCATAAACATCATCATCTTATAAGCATCATCATCTTATAAACATCATCATCTTTTATCATAACATCATCATCATAATTTACTTATCATAATCATCATCATAAACATCATAAATACTTATGCATCAATGCATAGTCATAGTTTAGAAATGTGTTACCGTCCGATGCCCGTACGTCTCTTACGTACCTTAATTCCAAAATGGAGAAGTTGTAGAACTTTATCTCCTTGAAGTTGTGGGTACCTGGGATGGTTCTACATAACCATACAAATCGATATTAGAAGCTAAATATAGTCCAATATCCAAAAATCCCACAAAAATAACAAAAACACATAATTGTGTGACTCGCGATCGATCGCTGAGATGCCCCGATCGATCGCGAGATCGCACTGCCCGTTGCTGACTTTTTGTGCCTTCGGCGATCGATCGCCACTTTTGGCGCGATCGATCGCCAACCTCGCCAATCGATCGCCCAAAAGTGGCGATCGATCGCCAAATGGTTCTGGAGCCTACTGCTGGCTCGCGATCGATCGCCAAAAACGGGCGATCGATCGCCAATCCCTGTACATCGAAAATTCGCCATTTTTGAGCATTTTTCAAGCTCCACTTCAAACCCTTCAAACCCAAACTTTTCTACAACATCAACATCATCATAACACACTAAAACCCACATAAAACACTTCAAAAATCATACCCCAAACATATAAAACATATACCCAAAACAAACCCACATAAAACACCAAATGCTAACCCATTTCAACACCAAACATCATAAAAACTTTAGGAAGGGTTCCATACCTCTTAAGGACTCCAAATCCTACAATAAATCTCACAAACAAAGGTTTTGTGAAGATTTCTCCTTCCACTTTTGTTCAAAATCGAAAATAGTGAAATGGGTAGGGTTTGAGAGTGAATTGGGGATTTTTAAAAGAGTAAGGATAAAGTGGGGGTTAAAGTGATGGGTAAAGGGTTAAAAGGGGGTTGTAATTTAAAATTGCACCCCAAACTTAACATGATTCATAAAATACTCCAACATGGTATTTTTACAAGCATTTACAAAAATGCAATCAACTTCCACTAAAATCATGCTTTCCTCATAATTAACAATCAACATAATTAAATCATGTTAACACCTCATTTTCTAACATGCATAACATGCACCCTGAAATGCAACCCCGGGTTACGCCTATCATGTTACTAAACATTTCAACATGATAATTAATTTCAACACATAAATCAATTATCAACATAATTCATCATATAAAAATAATTAATGCCCAAATTGCATATAATTAATTTCGGGGCATCACACTAATTGTAATCAGTTACCGATCCATGCAACTGCTGATGTGAATTCTACTTTTCGGGATGTTTTTGTATCTCCTACACTAAGTGCTAGTCTTATTTCTGTTGGACAATTGATTGATGACAATTATAATGTTTCTTTTTCTCGTTCTGGTTGTCTTGTGCAGGATCAGGTGTCGGGAAATATTCTCGCGAAGGGGCCTAAAGTGCGACGTTTATTTTATTTACATTTTTCAATTCCCCCAGTTATTTCTTTCGCTTGTAATACAGTTCATCATAGCAATGCCTTAGGCAGAAACGTTTGGGTCACCATAATTCGCGTATTTTTTCTCATATAATAAAGTCAGGTTTCTTGGGTAAAAACAATCGTTTTTCATCTCTTAATTTTCCTGCTGTACTAAATGTAAGTTAGGTAAGAGTAAGTCTCTTCCTTTTCGTGATCAGGGTACCCGTGCTCAAAATTGCTTTGATCTAATACAGAGCGATGTGTGGGGTATTTCGCCGGTTATTTCTCATGACAAATACAAATATTATGTTACCTTCATCGATGATTATAGCAAATATACCTGGATCTAATTTTTACGGGCTAAATTCGAGGTATTTTCAATGTTCCAATAGTTTCTTGCTTTAGTGGACACACAATTCTCTAAACATATCAAAATCTTACGTTCCGATTCGGGGGGGTGAATATATGTCTAATGCATTTCAATCATTTCTCAATCAAAAGGGAATAATTTCACAACATTCATGTCCATCTACACCACAACAAAAAGGGGTAGCCGAACGTAAAAATCGGCATCAGCTTGATGTCACTCGTGCATTGTTACTTGAGTCGGTGGTACCTTCTCAATTTTGGATTGAAGCCCTATCTACCACGGTTTTTCTTATCAATCGTCTACCATCGCATACATTAAACTTAGCCTCTCCTTATTCCCGTCTTTATAATCGCATGCCTAGTTATCTAAATTTACATACTTTTGGTTGCGTCTGTTTTGTACACTTGCCAGGACATGAACGACACAAGTTGACGGCTCAAGCTACTCAATGCGTCTTCATGGGTTATACTAACTCTCACAAAGGCTATATTTGTTATGACACCTCTTCTCACAAATTTCGTATTTCACGACATGTTTTCTTTGAAAATAAATATTACTTTAGCAGCAATCTGGCTCCGTCCGTGACTCCGTCAACAGTTATGCTCCAATCATTTGATTCTCTGTCTTCTATTCCGTAACGCTTCAAACCTGGCTTCGTTCGACTAGGCAGTCTCATGCACCTGATAGGTATGGCTCCTCTCCAACCTCATTCCATACTACCTTGTCCTCTAATCCTATTCCCAGATCTTACTCTGTAGCTGTCAAGCTTCCCTACTGGGAAAAAGCAATGGCAGACGAATTACATGATATTCAAGAAAAGGATACATGGGATGTGGTATCGTGTCCGCTCAATTTTAAAGCAATTGGTTGCAAATGGGTAATTTCTGTCAAGCTTTGTTCAGACGGGACTTTGGATCGCTATAAAGCCAGATTAGTTTCTCTTGGCAATCGCCAAGAATATGGAATCAATTACGAGGACACATTTGCACATGTTGCCAAAATGACCATTGTCCGCACAATTCTTTTCAATTGCCGCTTCTCGAGGTTGGCCACTGCATGAAATGGATGTTAAAAAAGCATTTCTCCATGGTGATCTCAAAGAAGACGTTTACATGAAACTTCCTCCAGGGCTTTCCTCTCCTTCTTCTTCGGCAGTCTGTAAACTGAAGCGCTCTATTTATGGGCTAAAACAAGCACCACAAGCCTGGTTTGATAAATTTTGCACCACACTGCTTCGTTTCTCATTTCAGCAAAGTAAGTATGACTCCAATTTATTTCTTTGCAAAACAACGGCAGCTGTTGTCTTCCTTCTAGTCTATGTGGCCGATATTGTCATTACTGGGACAGATTCTTCTCTGATCACTCGACTACAACAACATCTTCATGCTTCTTTCCACATGAAGGATCTTGGCCCACTTACATATTTCTTGGGGTTAGAAATCTACAGTGATTCTTCTGGCATTTTCTTATATCAGACAAATATGCCCAGGATCTTATAATATTGGCTCGTCTTGATGAAACTTCCTCCATCGGTACTCCATTGGAAATCAATGTGAAATATAGGTGTGACGAGGGTGATCTCCTCTCTGACCCTGCTATGTATCGTCAATTGGTTGGCACCTTGAATTATTTAACCATCACACGTCCTGATATCTCCTTTGCAGTTCAACAAGTCAGCCAATTCATGCAATCTCCACGACACTTACATCTCGCTGCAGTCCGTCGTATTATTCGGTATCTACATGGCTCGCCGTCTTTTTGCTTATTTTTCCCCACCGTCAATCCACTAAATCTCATTGCTTACAGTGATGCAGATTGGGTTGGCTGCCCGGACACTCGTCGCTCAGTTACAAGATGGTGCATGTTTTTGGGTTCGTCCTTAATCTCTTGGAAAAGCAAGAAACAATCAAGAGTCTCCAAATCGTCTACAGAATCTGAAAATCGGGCGATGTCTGCTGCTTGCTCTGAAATTCTTTGCTCCGTGGTCTTTTGTGCGAAATTGGGTTCCCACAAACCCAACCCACTCCACTTCATGGCGACAACACCATTGCTATTCAAATTGCAACCAATCCGGTCTTCCATGAATGTACTAAGCATATTGAAGTGGATTGTCATTCTATTCGGGAGGCGGTTGACAACAAGACTGTCACTTTACCACATGTTTCCACCGATCTTCAACTTGTAGACATCTTCACCAAGTCCATGACTCGGCAACGTCATCAATTCTTAATTGACAAATTGCTGCTTAAAACCAGCACCAATTTGAGTGGAGATGACAGTGGAAAATAGTCTGGCATTTAGGCTATTAAATTATGATGTGTGATGACCAGGGATTATAGATGTTAATCCTGGAGTGTTAATAACCCCTAAAGTTGTTTTACGTGGCGATTTGGAGTTTAATCGTAGTGTTGGACCTTTCGGGCTCGTTCTTTTGGGTAGTTGGGATCGTTGGATCCCGAGGTTGAGATTGTATTCTCATTTCGGTGTAAAACCTAAGAGTTGGGTTTTTGATGTGTCTCGCGATCTGGGGTGCTTTGTGTGGGCACCGGTAGGGGGTTTTGGAGTTAGAGAGAGAATTTTTGAAAACAGATGATTTTTAATGAATCATGATGTATTTGTGGGGCTATTAGTATTTCGGGGTATTTTTGCTATAAATACCAGTTGAACCCGAGATTTTAATTTTAGAAATCATTTTTAAGCCTCGTCGTCTCTCTCTTTCCCCCCCCCCGTCTGTTTCCCATTTTCGCCCCAACCCCCGCCGCTTCAAGCGCCGCGCCCGCCGCCATCCGGCGCGTCCGACCCACCGTTGGCTTCGTCTCTCCGAGGCGCAGCTTCCCGCACCAGCAATTTAGAGTTCCATCGCGAATCGCGCTTGGGTTTTCCAGAATTTCGCAGACGCCCAAAATTCTAGGGTTCTTAGATTTTGAGCGATTTTTCTTCCGATCTTCGTATGGGTAACCTTCCTTACCCCTTTTTCATGCTTCTCATGTAATTCCCTGTATTTTGGTGAAGTATGGTTCAAAAATTTGCCCTAATTTCGTGAGGTTGGGGTTCGAATTTTGGGGGTTTTGGGCAGGGGGTGATGATTCTTGTAATTGATCGATTATTACATATCTTAGATGTATTATGATGCTTAATTGGGTTCGAATTGAGATGTTAGGGTTTGAAATTTTTGAGGTGGTTCTTGAAATTTTCGATAATGTCTCATTCGATTTCCCTCTCTGTATATGCCCTGCCCCGGGTCTTTTAAATGGTAAATTGTCGTGTGTTGACAATATATTTTTGTATAAGGGTTATGGGTGTGCTTGAGCATGGGTTGCATGTTCGTAAATAATTGTGAATTATTTATCGTGTTAGCACATCATTCCTCGGGGCATGGAACTCGAGCAAGATTTGGCTCGGACTTCGGAGATTTAAGGTACGTGCGACGTACGAGCATTCTTCATATGAGAGCATTTGTGAAATGCATAATGTATTTTGATTTCATTGAATAATTGTGCGTATGGTTATATATATATGTTGATATAGCCAAGGAACGACCAAATCTTGATATCGCCGCCACAAGCGTGCGTGACACTAGAGTAGGATAACTCTTACGAGATATATGGGGTACTGGATGTATATGACCATTGTAGGGCATTGAGATGACTGAGAATGATTGTGAAATCATGCATTCATTATAAGACATGTGAGATGTCTAAGTATAATGGAGAATTGGTAAAATAAATGCTAGGCATTTGAGCTATCTGTGATTGATAGCGAGGTTGAGAAATCAGTATTTGTTATTGAGATATCCATATTTTCCTGTATAATGAATTTGGAATCATATATATTGACATTCAAGAATTAGGCATACGATGAGTTAAATCAATGTGTTGATTTGCTGATTTTTGAGATTTGATGAGTTTGATGATTGTGAGAACAGAGACAGTACACGGAATCCGGATGAGGATGTTGCCATCCAGGGAGTATCATTAAAATTCATTAGCATTTACTTTTGTTGTAAATTATGAATTTCATTATTGTGATTATGGGATTTTGTGTATTGGTATGCTCACCCCGTTGGGGGCTGTCTCTGTTGGGGCAGGTGAACAGGTACATCGATGGCTTTGGAGTTGAGCTCGAGCTGTTGATTGGATTTACTCCCAGGATCGTGATACCAGGGCTTGATGGATCACGGTATCGTATAGGGTACTTATATACACCCGAGGGTTATATACACATTTATGATGCTCGCATGTGAGCACGGTTATACTTGTATATGGGTTGTATATAAAGGCATGAGCCTTTCTCTCTTTCATTCTATGTTGCATGCAATTAAGGGTAGAATTGCTAATGATATGAGAGTCATTGGTGTATTATGTGGGTGTTGAAACCCACTTCTGTTGTCTTATGTGTGGTGTCTTCCCTGGCTGGGAATTTACTTAGTGTTGCTATATTCTGTTGAGTTTTGTGTTTCCCTGGCCGGGAATTATGTTATGTGCTGTGCTTTTGTTTCGGGATAGCTCAATTTATGGGGAGACTCTGCCCAAATTTTTATAAGAGTCCACAATGTAAAAAGTGGTGTAAAGGGGATGGTAATGGGCCAACTTTATGAGTCTATTTGTTTAGGATGATGATCTTATAACATTGGGTATGAAAGAAAAATTTGTATTGCCATTCAATGGTAAAGTATCATATGCTTCCCGATCGATTTTTATTGAAAGCATGTGCCACACATATAGATTAATACACAAATCAAGGGTTAAGGGCTTGGGGGTCCTTACATGATGTAAATTAGGTTGTTAGTATTTTAAATTAGGTTGTTAATATTATTTCCATACATAGGTTGTACTTTCTTTACATAGGTTGTAATTGTATTCTATTTAATTCATTGATAAATGAAGGGAAAACCATTCAGAAAAAAGAAAGTCAATTTGTATTACGCCGTCCCTCACATCTAGATTCTTCTAAGGCTTGTGACTCTTGAGCCTGTTCGAATCTAGGCCCATTAGTAATTGGGTCCATAAAAAATTTCTACTAGATTTTCTCGTTATTTCCTATAATGTATAAAGAGCAAGACCTTCGCTAGTTTACAGGACTGAGAGGTTGAGATGGACCAATCATGGGTCTCTTAGTAGCCATCTCCAGAATCCCGACAAAACTCTTATAAAGTACCCAACTGGACATGGTTCAACACTGAATGACGGCCTTGATAGATTAATTTATATCTGAATTCTACCAAGAATAAAATCTCTGAAACTTAGGCATGCATTTAAGATTTACCAGTTTCCTAAGTAATCATGAACATGACTTTATTTTGCAACAGTAACCAAATACGGATTGCTTTAAACCATCTTTTGAGCAATATCTCCTTATATTATGTGGTTTATCACTATCCGTTATTTCAGATTCTTGTGCATATAAATAAACTTCTCTCCTTTTTTTTTTGGGACCCTTTACTCTCGACTGGGTCATTGAGTCTGAACTTTGCATTTTTAATCCACTCGGATATATTTGTTCAGTCGATAAATGAAACATGTGGATTTATGAAGAGCTGTATATATGTTTGGATCATGTGCCTGAGCTGTGAGATAGCAAAAGTGTTGCTTCGTTTCTGAATTGCCCTCTTGTGCAATTTAAACCCACCCTTTTTGCTTTTACTCTTTTATTTTTTTCCTTCATGTGCTTAGTAGATAATTTTTGCTTACAATCAAGACAATTCATGCTAATAGTTTTCATTTGGAAAAGAGTTCGAGTAGAGAAAGAGTATGTTTAGCTATTAGTGGAGTTCACAATCAATTCAAAGCTCATACATTTTCCTTGATCTGTGCAAAACTCACTGCTCTTTTATGATGGTTTGTTAAATTGTATCACATGCTATTTTCAGTGCATTACAACCGGAGAACGCATCTCAGTTAATCATGGACGTTGCAGATTCACTAATGACTGTTGATCAATATGGACCTTCATTAAAGTACTACGTGATGTTAGAAGGAGAGGGGAATAAGCTGTTAGGATTGTGACTAATATCCAAATCACTTGCTTCGATTTCTTGAGTGACGATTAACAGAATGGTAGTTGAGGATTTGATGAGAAGTTATTCTCTACATCAAGTGCAGCTGGGATAGTAGTCGGCTAACTGCCATTTCGATGGCTATATATATGGCTTGTGTAAGGACCCCAAGCCCTTAACCATTGATTAGTGTATTAATCATTATGTGTGGCACATGCTTCAATAAAATCAATCGGGAAACTCAGATGATACTTTACCATTGAATGGCAATTACAAAATTTCTTTAATATTCAACATTAAGATCATCTCTATCAACAAATAGACTCATAGATTTCGCCCATTTTCATCCCCATTACACCACTTTTTAAATTGTGGACTTTTATAAAAATTTGGGCAGAGTCTCCCCATAAATTGAGCTATCCCGAAAACAAAAGCACATCACATAATATAATTCCCGGCCAGGGAAACACAATACTCAACAGAATACAGAACACGAAGTAAATTCCCAGCCAGGGAAGACACCACACAATAAGACAACAAAAGTGGATTTCAACACCCACATAATACACCAACGACTCTCATATCATTTAGCAATTCTACCCTTAATTGCATGCATCATAGAATGAAAGAGAGAAAGGCTCATGCCTTTATATACAACCCATATACAAGTGTAATCGTGCTCACATTCGAGCATCATGAATGTGTATATAATCCTCAGGTGTATATAAGTAACCTATACGATACCGTGCTCCATCAAGCCCTGGTACCACGATCCTGGGAGTACATCCAATCAACAGCTCGAGCTCAACTCCAAAGCCATCGATGTACCTGTTCACCTGCCCCAACAGAGACAGCCCCAACGGGGTGAGCATACCAATACACAAAATCCCATAATCACAATAATGAAATTCATAATTTACAACAAAAGTAAATACTAATGAATTTTAAATGATACTCCCTGGATGGTAACGTCCTCATCCGGGATTCCGTGTACTGTCTCTGTTCTCACAATCATCAAACTCATCAAATCTCAAAAATCAGTAAGTCAACACATTGATTTAACTCATCGCATGCCTAATTCTCGAATATCAATAGATAGTGATTCCAAATTCATTATACAGGCAAATATAGATATCTCAATATCAAATACTGATTTCTCAACCCCACTATCAATCACAGATAGCTCAAATGCCTAGCATTTATTTTACCAATTCTCCATTATACTTAGACATCTCACATGTCTTTAATGAATACATGATTCCACGATCATTCTCAGGCATCTCAATGCACTACAATGGTCATATACATCATGTACCCCATATACCTTATGAGGTTATACAACTCTAATATCACGCACGCTTGTGGCGGCGATATTAAGATTAGGTCGTTCCATAGCTATATCAACACATATATATATATAACCATACGCACAACCATCTAATGCAATCAAAATACATTATGCATTTCACAAATGCTCTCATATAAAGTAATGCTCGTACGTCGCACGTACCTTAAATCCTCGTAGTCCAAGCCAAACCTTGCTTGGGTTCCATGTCCCGATGAATGATGTGCTAACACGATAAATAATTCACAATTATTTACGAACATGTAACCCATGCTCAAGCACATCCATAACCCTCAAAATATTGTCAACACACGACAATTAACCATTTAAAAGACCCGGGGCAGGGCACATGCAGGGAGGGAAAACGAATGAGACATTATCGAAAATTGTTCAAGAACACCCTAAATTCGAACCCTAACATCACAAATTCGAACCCAACCAAGCACCATAATGCACCTAAAACATGAATTAAACGACCAACAACAAGAATCATCACCCCCCTGCCAAAACCCCCAAAATTCAAACACCACCTCATGCACACAGCGATAAATTCGAACCAAATCCACCCAAAAATAGCAGGGAATTACATGAGAAGCATGAAAAAGGGGTAAGGAAGGTTACCCATACGAAGATCGGAAGGAAATCGCTCAAAATCGGAAGAACCCTAGAATTTGGGCCTCTTCGCTTTTCTGCAAAATCCGAGCACGATTCGCGACGAAACTTCGAATTACCGGTGTGGAAAGTTGCGCCTCGGAGAGACAAAGCCAACGGCGGTCCGGACGAGCCGAATGGTGGCCGGACGGCGGCGGGCGCACGGCTTGAAGCGGCGGGGGTCGAGGGAAATCGGGAATGGGGCAGACGGGGAGAGAGAGTGACGGGTTGGAGGAGAAAATGATTTTTAAAAATTAAAATCTCGGGTTCAACTGTATTTATAGCAAAAATACCCCGAAATACTAATAGCCCCACAAATACATCATGATTCATTAAAAATCATCTGTTTTCAAAAACTCTCTCTCTAACTCCAAAACCCCCTACCGGTGCCCACACAAAGCACCCCAGATCCCGAGTCACAATAAAAACCCAACTCTTAGGTTTTTTCACCCAAATGAGAATACAATCTCAACCTCGGGATCCAACGATCCCAACTACCCAAATAGACGAGCCCGAAAGGCCCAACACTACGATTAAACTCCAAAACACCACGTAAACAACATTAGGGGTCATTAACACTCCGGGATTAACATCTATAATCCCAGGTCATCACAATATCTCCCACTAAAAGAATTTCGTCCTCAAAATTTGCACCGGTGTAATACGTAACACCTAGGCTATACAACAACATGAAGCCATAACCTCGATCCTTGACCATATTAGAATCATCTAAAAAAAAACGCTAGGATACTTACCTCACATCAAACTCTGAAACAGAGCGACTTACCAAAACCAACATATCACCCAAGAGGCAAAACGTACCTCGATGCGGGTCATCCCAAAAGTCAGTCTCTCATGACTGGCAAAACAACCAATACTTACGACTGTAGATCGGACAGTCATCCTTAGTTCTAATACAACTAGTAAGAACGCATCATGAATGACACCTCAACCGTGAGAACGTTGACCTCGTGTCAAACTCTGGAGTGGAATAGACTTCCAAATCCATCATAACGTCAAAGAGCGTCAGCACAACTCAACGCTAATAATCCAAAAGCAGATAGTCAACTGAAACTGCAAGGATTCGAATCGCTCGATTCCATCGAAGGAGCAGTCGCATCATTGCAACTCAATTTGGGCAACTCACGGCCACAGATTCACACAAGACATCTCACAAGATGTCCACCTCCGGATGTTCCAAGAACCACATCCTGATCATAAATAAACAATCGAGACTCCACAAAGTTTCAAATTCTGAAAGGACATGCAATAAACCCATTGCATCCTCAACGCTTGTGTCGACAGCGACACCCAACCAATCCGAATTCCTGCCATCCCTTGATAATCCTAGGATTTAACAATCCAAACTTGGGAAAGCTATCGCATAACTCGGAGGAAAACACCAACAAGGAAACATCTCAACCCACACAAGATAATCCCTCCTCAAAGGGAGTCAACTAACTTCACGATTATTCCTCATAATTATCGTGCCATGGAGATTCTCAATCTCCAGGTGTTCCATATCTCTCATCAGAGATTTAACCATCAAAAAATAGCATAACTCTATGCTTGACAAAAGGAGATCAATAACTGGCATCCGTATACTCACCGGTATACCTGCCTAAGCACGGACATCACATGCATACTCAATGCACTTGGCTCGGGTATCTACAACATACCCCTAAGCCCCAAACACAACTGTCAATTCTGAGTCATTCCCTACTCAGTGGAGGATGATAATCGATGATTAACAACACGCGGTGTGATTCCCAAAATCCACACCACACGCATTAACTTACCGAATAGGTATAATATTACCTCCTTCCCCAAAATGGAAGTGCCATCGAACTCGAGATCCACTAGTCTCGAACCACCGTTCGGAAAAACTGGATACAATAACACCCATTGCATCCCAAATACATGGATTCCCCAGATCGAGTCAACAACGACTTGATGACTCTCTTGTTGGTACTCCAACATTATGAGCTGTCCCAGACAAGTCTCACCAAGATTAAACATAAACGTATACACGTTTCAGTGAGGCATACACAACCTCAACTTCAAATGACATGGTGACTACTAGAGTCCACCACAACCCACATCGTATCACCTTACGATTTGCCAAACTTGGTTCCAACGAGCAGTATAACGGCTCTAGCAAGCCCATCATGGTGCTGCACACGCGGCAGACAAACTAGTCTCTGCCTCTTTAGGTTTACCTCAAACCTACCAAGAAGACGGACGTTTCCGCACGGCATACCATACCATGGGAAGAAAAATCAATAGAGTAGTGGGTCTGTACCCAACGTTCCTCTAATGCCGATACACCCTGGACACTTCAGTGTCCCTATGTACTTAACGTAACCTGATCCTAATCCTTTAGGACCCATTCTACACCCTCAAGGGTGGTATGACCATGTCTACCACATGTCATATCGATAGAAAGCGAGTAATTTCCTCCATGATTACTCCTGTCGTCAGATTACATGGCCAAAAGCCATTCCAACGAGCATACCACAAGGGTATCACCACTCGTAATATGATCACCTCAACATATGCTGCGGTACAATCACATGTAACGCGTCCATCCATTTCTCGAGCAACCCGCTCGGTATAAGGGTCACGTCAACCGGTGACGTAGACACCACCTTGTGCTCGGCACTGGCACCCAAATCATACAACTGAATACGTATACTCAACGCATTGTTCATCGTAACGATGATGCATGTCTAATAAGACATCTCCTACACCATCGTCATCGTCATCCCGTGACGATACATGCCCACTCATGGCATCTAAGGCATCGTCAACTAGTGACGATATATGTCAACAATGAAATCTAAACAATCTAGTCAACTCGTGACGGTCATTGTACATCAACGTATGCCATCCATCATTATGCTAATAAAATAGCAATATCCCATACCTCTCGCTAACAAGATAGCGGCATACTTGTCTCTGTCGCTCGATAATAGTGCGTAATCAGCACCCATCGCTCGAAGACGGCAAAATCCTGTGTTGAGTACATAGCGGCACAATTCATCTCTATAGAATCGACGGCATGATACCTCGTCATATAAAAAGTGGCATGAAACCTCGCTCTACACCTGAGCATGAATCATCGTCCACATAATAGCGGAACAAGGCATCGCTATCAACATGTCCAGCGGCACGAATCATCGCCAATCCTTAGAAGAGTGAGTCATCGTAAATCATCATATATACATATGCCCATCGGCATGAATCATCGTCAACCGACACAGCGGAATGCCTCATCGCTATACATGTGTCTGGCGGTATGAATCATCGCCCATCATCATAGAAGAATGAATCATCATTACTGACACAGCGGAATAAACCGTCGCTATCATCCGTGTCATCATAAAGGAATGAATCATCATCATCATCGACACAGCGGGATACATCACCGCTATCATCCGTGTCCGGCGGTATAAACCATCGCCAATCATCATAAAGAGATGAAACATCATCAATCGACACAGCGGGATACATCACCGCTATCATCCGTGTCCGGCGGCATAAACCATCGCCAATCATCATAGAAAATGTACATAAATAAAGAAATGCATGAATCTTAATTAAGTACACTTCCTGGTTAAACACATTAACCCACTTTTATTGTCCTTGTTTCAAATATTCATGTACGTAATCATTAGATCTTAACGTAATTGATTAACATCATAGCATCATAACGTCTTATGGCATCTTACCACATAATAATATCGTATGGCCTCTTACCATATGGGCATCTTACCCCGTGGCATCTTACCACATAATAATATCGTATGGCCTCTTACCATATGGACATCTTACCCCGTGGCATCTTACCACATAATAATATCGTATGGCCTCTTACCATATGTGCATCTTACCCCGTGGCATCTTACCACATAATAACATCGTATTCAACATAATATGAACACAAACATAAATGCATAAATCATAAATACAACCATAACTCATAAATAATCAACATATGAAATTATGGTTCCTTCTTACTTCTCCACGTAAGCGGAATTCTTCCTTGCTTCTTATGGAAATCCACGTAAGCGGAATTCTTCCTCGCTTCTTATGGAAATCCACGTAAGCGGAATCCTTCCTTGCTTCTTATGGAAATCCACGTAAGCGGAATCCTTCCTCGCTTCTTATGGAAATCCACGTAAGCGGAATCCTTCCTCGCTTCTTATGGAAATCCACGTAAGCGGAATTCTTCCTCGCTTCTTATGGAAATCCACGTAAGCGGAATTCTTCCTCGCTTCTTATATTGAGTCATTTATCATTAGTGTATTTCAATGCTTCTTACTTCTCCACGTAAGCGGAATTCTTCCTCGCTTCTTATGGAATCCACGTAAGCGGAATTCTTCCTCGCTTCTTATGGAAATTAGCGTAAGCATTAAAATCCTCACTAGGATAACCTTGACTCGTGAAATACACCTCTTATATTTCACAACATACATATGCAAAAACGAAGCATATCAACATGTATCATATCATCGTGCACTATCTTATGCATATCTTACTTTACCTTGTGTTAAAACAAATAAACACATAATACATGTTACCGTTGGGATGCCCGTACGTTGCTTACGTACTTTCCTTGCTTGAACATAACATGAACAAACGTATTAATATATTCAATAACAGTTGAGACCATACCGGAGTATTCCACTGTCGGTTGTCTACCCAGTCAGTCCTCAGACAATACATCATATCTTTCTTTTCCCTGATTTTCTTACCAAAATCAGATTCCTTGGCACGTAACATATAGAGTGCTAGACATCACTATTAATGCCATCATATCGTGTTCCACACGATTCCTGCAACCACAATGGTTAGCAATACCACTTTTCATATCATAAAAGCACATAAACAATTAGTTATGTCGTACAACATTAATGCCATCATGCATAAATATGTGCTATCAATAACTTCCTAGGCCCTTCACAGCCCCAATGAGCAACCACTGCTCTGATACCACTAATGTAAGGACCCCAAGCCCTTAACCCTTGATTAGTGTATTAATCATTATGTGTGGCACATGCTTTCAATAAAATCAATCGGGAAACTCAGATGATACTTTACCATTGAATGGCAATTACAAAATTTCTTTAATATTCAACAATAAGATCATCTCTATCAACAAATAGACTCATAGATTTCGCCCATTTCCATCCCCATTACACCACTTTTTAAATTGTGGACTTTATAAAAATTTGGCAGAGTCTCCCCATAAATTGAGCTATCCCGAAAACAAAAGCACATCACATAATATAATTCCCAGCCAGGGAAACACAATACTCAACAGAATACAAAACACGAAGTAAATTCCCAGCCAGGGAAGACACTACACAATAAGACAACAAAAGTGGGTTTCAACACCCACATAATACACCAACGACTCTCATATCATTTAGCAATTCTACCCTTAATTGCATGCATCATAGAATGAAAGAGAGAAAGGCGCATGCCTTTATATACAACCCATATACAAGTGTAACCGTGCTCACATGCGAGCATCATGAATGTGTATATAATCCTCAGGTGTATATAAGTAACCTATACGATACCGTGCTCCATCAAGCCCTGGTACCACGATCCTGGGAGTACATCCAATCAACAGCTCGAGCTCAACTCCAAAGCCATCGATGTACCTGTTCACCTGCCCCAACAGAGACAGCCCCCAACGGGGTGAGCATACCAATACACAAAATCCCATAATCACAATAATGAAATTCATAATTTACAACAAAAGTAAATACTAATGAATTTTAAATGATACTCCCTGGATGGCAACGTCCTCATCCGGGATTCCGTGTACTGTCCCTGTTCTCACAATCATCAAACTCATCAAATCTCAAAAATCAGTAAGTCAACACATTGATTTAACTCATCGCATGCCTAATTCTCGAATATCAATAGATAGTGATTCCAAATTCATTATACAGGCAAATATGGATATCTCAATATCAAATACTGATTTCTCAACCCCGCTATCAATCACAGATAGCTCAAATGCCTAGCATTTATTTTACCATTTCTCCATTATACTTAGACATCTCACATGTCTTATAATGAATACATGATTCCACGATCATTCTCAGGCATCTCAATGCCCTACAATGGTCATATACATCATGTACCCCATATACCTTATGAGGTTATACAACTCTAATATCACGCACGCTTGTGGCGGTGATATTAAGATTAGGTCGTTCCATAGCTATATCAACACATATATATATATACAACCATACGCACAACCATCTAATGCAATCAAAATACATTATGCATTTCACAAATGCTCTTATATAAAGTAATGCTCGTACGTTGCACGTACCTTAAATCCTCGTAGTCCAAGCCAAACCTTGCTTGGGTTCCATGCCCCGAGGAATGATGTGCTAACACGATAAATAATTCACAATTATTTACGAACATGTAACCCATGCTCAAGCACATCCATAACCCTCAAAATATTGTCAACACACGACAATTAACCATTTAAAAGACCCGGGGCAGGGCACATGCAGGGAGGGAAAACGAATGAGACATTATCGAAAATTGTTCAAGAACACCCTAAATTCGAACCCTAACATCACAAATTCGAACCCAACCAAGCACCATAATTCACCTAAAACATGAATTAAACGACCAACAACAAGAATCATCACCCCCTGCCAAAACCCCCAAAATTCGAACACCACCTCACGCACACAGCGATAAATTCGAACCAAATCCACCCAAAAATAGCAGGGAATTACATGAGAAGCATGAAAAAGGGGTAAGGAAGGTTACCCATACGAAGATCAGAAGGAAATCGCTCAAAATCGGAAGAACCCTAGAATTTGGGCCTCTTCGCTTTTCTGCAAAATCCGAGCGTGATTCATGACGAAACTTCGAATTACCGGTGTGGAAAGTTGCGCCTCGGAGAGACGAAGCCAACGGCGGTCCGGACGCGCCGAATGGTGGCCGGACGGCGGCGGGCGCACGGCTTGAAGCGGCGGGGGGTCGAGGGAAATCGGGAATGGGGCTGACGGGGAGAGAGAGTGACAGGCTGGAGGAGAAAATGATTTTTAAAAATTAAAATCTCGGGTTCAACTGGTATTTATAGCAAAAATACCCCGAAATACTAATAGCCCCACAAATACATCATGATTCATTAAAAATCATCTGTTTTCAAAAACTCTCTCTCTAACTCCAAAACCCCCTACCGGTGCCCACACAAAGCACCCCAGATCCCGAGTCACACTAAAAACCCAACTCTTAGGTTTTTTCACCCAAATGAGAATACAATCTCAACCTCAGGATCCAACGATCCCAACTACCCAAATAGACAAGCCCGAAAGGCCCAACACTACGATTAAACTCCAAAACGCCACGTAAACAACATTAGGGGTCATTAACACTCCGGGATTAACATCTATAATCCCAGGTCATCACAGCTTGAAGTCTCAGAAACACAGCACCAGATTATTCCAGATTTCAAAAAAGCAAGAGGAGAGTTTCTCATTCTTTGGTGATTGTGTGAGATACGTATAGATTGTTGTTCAAAAGAATTGTCATTTGAATTCATAGGAGTGACATTTGAGATTTGAATTCATGCATGTATCGTTGATAGCAATCTATAAAAGAGGAATAATATTGGCCCCCGTGGAGTAGGCAATTGAATCGCCGAACCACGTAAATACATCTTCTTATCGCCTTCTTGTTTATTTTCTTTGATTGATGATCTGTTCTTGATCGATTAAAGTTGATGTGTGCTTGTTGATTCAAGTTATCTGGAGTAACTTGTACACTGAAATGCTAGTTGACGTTCTTGATGTTGATTAGTTTTATCTTCAAGATATATATAGTTAATCACACGAGAATTCATCTAAATTTCATCAATTGTTATTGCTGTTGTTGAACATCTCATTCTGAGTGTTCGTAAGAATCAAGAAAGATTCATTGGGTTTGATCAAGATTAATAACAAGTGGCGCCGTCCGTGGGAACGAAACCACGACCTACGTTCTTGATTAAATCTTGATATCCGATTATGGCAACCAAGATGAGGTGCAGCGTTTCAATGGAAGGGGAGACTTCGGTCTTTGGAGAAGAAGAATGCATGCTATCTTGATTCAGCAGAAAGTGGCAAAGGCTTTGGGTGGAGAAGGGAAGCTTCCTGAGTCTCTATCCAGTGAGCATAAACAAGATATAATGGAGCTTGCATTCAGTACACTAACACTTCACCTAGATGACAAAGTGCTTCGCGAAGTGTCTTCGGAAACAACGGCATCAGGGATTTGGTCGAAATTGGAGCAATTATACATGACAAGACCCCTTCAAGATAGAATATATCTTAAAGGGAAATTGTTTGGGTATAAGATGAATGAATCTCAAACACTCAGTAGCTATTTGGATGAATTTAATCGGCTAATTTTGGATCTACAAAACATAGGAATCGAAGTGGAGGGTGAAGATAAGGCAATCATTGTTCTTAATGGTCTTCCCAAATCATATTCAACATTTGCGGATACCATGAAGTATGCTCGAGAATCTATAGCTTTTGACGATGTCCTCAAAGCATTGAAGTCAAAACAATCTGAAAATTTATCTGAAAACAAAGCTCAAACCGTAGGAGATAGCCTGTTTTCGAAGGACAGAAAAATTGGTTGTGAATGTTGTGGGAAAAACAAGGGAAGATCAAAGTCAAAGAATAAGGGTGTTAAATGCTTCTACTGCCACAAAGAAGGTCATTTCAGAAGGCAATGCCCAGACTTCAAGAAAGATCAACAAAAACCGAATGAACAAGGAGAAGCAGCTGTAATACAAGATGGAAATGAGTTTGCAGAAACTCTATGTGTGACTGAGAAAGAAGTGAATTATGGTTGGGTCATGGACAGTGGATGTACTTTCCACATGACACATGACAGAAGCATATTTGAGATGTACAAAGCCACACAAGGTGAGCGTGTAGCCTTGGGGAACAATAGTACTTGCAAGTTGCAAGGAATTGGATTTGTCAGACTCAATCTCAAAACTGGAGCAGCCATACTTTGTAAGACCCCAAAACCTGAACTCGTCATTAGTTCATTTATGACGTCGTATATGTATAAATTTTTCATTTTCTTTTCATTCTTTAAAAAGAATCATTACATGTTTCCCATAATCCCATGACATAAATAATGTTCAACATTATATGTTCATCTCTACCAACAAATAGTCTCAAAGATTTCGCCCATTACCATACCCATTACACCACTTTTTACATTGTGGGTTATTTTTATAAAAATTTGGGCAGAGTCCCCCATAAACTGAGCTATCCGGAAATAAGAACACATCACATAACATAACTCCCGGCCAGGGACAACACAATACTAAGCAGAATACAGAAACAGTAAGTAAATTCCCAGCCAGGGAAGACACCACACTAATAAGACAACAAAAGTGGGTTTCAACACCCTTATACAGTCCATATACAGATACAAGTGCTCACAGAAGAGCAACGAATAACGGATACTCATCCGGATGCATAATTAATATGTATACCCACATCTCAACCTCGTATATCGGCTCAATCTCGTACTACGCTTCTGGAAGTATCATCCAACAAGGTTCGAGCCTAGCACCCCAAGGCAGCATCGTACCTGTTGTACCTGTTTCAACAGAAACAGCCCCCACACAGGGTGAGCATACTCCAACTCAATATTCAATCACAAATCGATATACAAAATCATAATGCAACAGTTTAGATCATTCAAAACTCATAAAATATACTCCCTGTACAATTCCAAGTTTGTATAGTTTCTACGCACTGTTCCTGTTTCAAACTCAAGCACATTCATAATGTCAAGTTTAGTATTATCATTGAAAACATGATACTCAACAACACTATGAATTCAATACAACAACAATATATTATTTATGCTCAACATAAATAATTCAACATCGATGTACACCTGGTTATTCCACCATCTCATTCTCGACACTTTCTCATGTCGCTCATGTCCAAGGCATCAATACTCAGCCAGTATAATCGGATCACGTACCACCACGTGTCCTTCACACAACACATGTATACACATATTCTTTTCTTTACTCATCTTTTTGGATCACGTATAACTACGTATCTACCAAACTACGTATTTTAACTCAATTATCAGATTCAATCGATTAACCTGAAACATCATATTCAAATTACATGTGTACATGAATGTATAGATACTAGATATACCTGCTCGTACGTCACCACGTACCTTATAGTAGACAACATGAACAAGCTATCATCAACGTCCGAAGTCCCCTGAAGAGTCTATATCGAATATCAATTCAATATTAGCTCATAATCCAAGCAATGAATATCCATCATTATTTCTTACTTTCATTTCCATATCACAAATCAATAACTCAATATCATGAATCAAATCATAATCAATACTTTGACGCACACGACTTCACATGAATCATGATATTTCATTGGTGATGCAAAACCCCATTTTCTCCCATCATCCGCTACATCACACACATGATGCAGGATACACACACCCATACGTGCAAGATCACGCCCAACTCACATAGCAGTTCACTAGACACACCAGCCCAACAGAGGGAAAGGAAGTGCAAGGGTGTATGCATAATAATATCCAACTAGTGTCTAACTAAAACAATCCAATTAAGCCAATTAACATGTTCCAAACATTCAAACCCACACCGAGGTGATTCAAACCAAGACATGAAAGGAAGAATCCATGTTTATAAGATATTCCATAATTTATATCAAATTCCCTTAATCAACATAAGATTCTTTATTCCTTTAAATTCAACTATAAACAAATTAAAGATGCATTGGTTCCATAATTCTTGATTTAGAACTCACTACTAAGAGTAGTAATTCAATTAAGTGACATAAGTCAACATTACATGTCATGATACACATTCAAGCATATACATCACCATAAACTCTATTCCATGTTAACACATACTAGCATGTATCTAACCCATTTATTTACACACTACACATACTTCCAAAGATAACACATCTCGCACCATAGTCCAACTCCCACCAACACTATTACCATGGTTACAAGCCATAGAAGTTAATTCTTTTCACCACCTACAACAAGGCTTAGACCCACACTTGAATCTCCTTTAAGCATATTAACAAACACCTTCCATGCATGATTTAATCTTCATTTATTTTAACCAACAGTAATACTAAGCCAAGACAAAACTCAACAATTTCCTTCTAACAATTAATCATTCAATAAAGTGAGTCACATAACAGCCTTAACCCCCTATACCAATTCAAGTTATCATTCTTCATTGACAATACTTCATCTAACCACAAATCACAACATATATCCACATACAACAATAAAAAAATCTCCATCCTTCAAAACAAATGTTTAAATCCAATTAGAATACTCTCAAATTATGAGCCATAAATGTTAGCTATTCACCACACCATCAGTAAGGCTTTTAACCAATATTAGAACACCATTCAAGCATTTTATCAAACATCATAAAAGCATCTTCTACAAGCCTCAAAAATAGCCATATTTTCGAAATATAGGGCAGCCACAAAACAAGCAATAATTTCGAAAATCATTAGCCCCAAAACAAGCAATAATTTCGCCCCCAACACAACCACAAATTTCAAACATTTACATCTCAAATTTTAGAACACAAAACCCACAAAACCCAACCAAAAAATCGAATACAAGAGAGGTAAAAGGTGTAGGATGTTAGGAAACTTCATACCCAACAATTTCATGGCAAAATACATCGAATTCCATGGCCAAAACCGAGCCCTACCGGCGGGAGAGAAGGGGCGATGGGTTGGGGTTTGGGGAGGAGAGGGTAGCCGATTTTTATTGTGTGAAAAGTGGTGTATGTGTGTGTCTTTTAATCTAACCCTAGAGTAAATAAACACCATCTAATTATCATCTCATCCCTTGATTAAAATTCCAATTAAATCTCAAACTCAAATGATAATAACATTATTATTAAGAATCTCATTGATTCTAGTTTACATTATAAATTCAACCCGGAATTATTTATCCCGACTACGCTCCAAAATCCGATACCCAAAAACTAAATCCCGAGATATCATAAAAATATCATAATTAAATCCAAATAAATAATTATTAATTATCCCAGACATCACAATTGTCCCCAACTACTAAAATTTTGTCCTCGAAATTTAATTGTATTCTTACCATAAAAGCCAACAATAAAATTTACGTACCAGTATCCTGTTCAAGATAGTGACTTGATTATCTGTAGGACAACAGTCATCCGAATCATCACGACTCACACATGAGCCCCATTACGTCAACAATGGTAAGACTGCAAATCACCTCACTTTATTCTATCCCAACATTAGCATTTAATAAGCTAACATATGAATTTCTCTATTCATGTAAATCAATACGAGGTTAACATCATACTTGCCCTGTTCAATTTTTGTTTACATTCCAAAAGCACATTCCCATAATTAACTTATCAAGAAAATTGCTAACAGTTCATAAAGCCAACACTTACAGTGTTTATCAATCAAGCACTTCTTGTCATACTTCAGTACCTGTGTACTGGCATCGGTACAGTTTCCTTGCACAAGATCTAAATCCGTCACAGTTTACTTTCATCATAGTACACATCATAAAATTGCTAATTCATGCAATCCATGCATATCGTGTGTGTGTTGTTGCAATTGTATGCAACTTATACCAACATTACCACCATCGTCCGTATGAAGTAGCGGTACTCCTGAGCCTTTACACATCAACACCTCATATATTACCTCCTGGCTATTATCTGGTGCAAAGTAATTACTAGGAAACCCATTATTAATTCTCACATACATATATCCACATTATACGCACCAACAACCACAGATCATCAATATCAATTCATAAAGAATGGTCTACCACGAATATTCTTACGTCACGATTATACGCACATTGGCATCATAGTATTGCTCATCACAGTACTCACATACTCTTAAGTATCAACCTTTCCACATTACATCACTCAACTATCATCTGTTATGGGACAAGTACAAAATAAACTCATTAGTATTTCTCAAATACTCATAACATAACCACGTATCTTGTCATTTATGCATTTTGATATTCATAATGTTTCCATCATCGAACATTAATTCCCTCAACGACATAATTCTCTTCAATTATTTATTCAATAGAGTACCATTTCATGAATGGACAACAGGTCACAGTGTAGTAAGTATTCATGACTTCATGCATCAGTCTGGTCGTATACCATCAGCTAATCAATATCTGTTGTCAAACAATTACTAGGACATCCATTAGTAATTACTGCATGCATACGTAATCATTTACATTCCTTTCAGTTACTAATTCAATGTCAAAACACACTAAATCATTTAATCATGAATGTAAGTATATCACAAGTATTCTCCTAATGACATTATTATTTTGTTTGCCATATCGTGTCTAACTCGTCATTAATCATCACGTGATTATTTAACATCACCGGCATTACACATCGGAGAATAACATCGCAATTTCATACTTATCCATGACACTCACGATAGTTCCCCGTCAACTCGTGACGTTCACAATGATCACATGTCCACATATGACATTCTTAGTGACCCCACGTCATCCCATGGCATACGCATTAATCTTATTCCAACATGGTTATATTTAACTCAACATAACATGATTAATAAGTCATTAGTCTCACAATATACAAAACAATCAAGTTTTCATAAACCAATATCATTTAATTTGATCATCATTACCCCACTGGTATCTCGTCTCTGCCACAAAAATCAATGAACCTATCAATATTATATGTCATTTTAATTTCATTCTCAATTCTTCCTCATATTTAAATTGATTATCATAAACCATATAAATCAATTGAGATAATTCACGATCCACATATATTAAACATGTTAAACCAAACGAAATGGTTTACCTCAATTCCTCGTTCCCATGGATCATTCCAATATTCCCTTGAGCCTACAGCTCATGTGTCCAAGAAATAATGATATGGTTTGTATAACACAACATTCACTACTATCTGCAATCAACATATCATTAATATTCATCGCTAACACAATAGCGGTACAACAATATTTATTGTTAACACAATAGCAATATATCAATACTCATTGCTAACACTGGCATCCATAATCTCATCGCCACTACGGTCATACATATGATATCCATAATCACAATGAATATGCATTCTTAAAACAATAAGATGTAATAACAATTACTGTACACAGTTGATCCACACTTGATCCTTTAAATTGTCCCTGCTCTCAACATAAATATTCCACAAAATATGATTTCATATCAATACATAAATTGATATACTCATCATCAACAGAATAGCGGAATGAGGCGTCGCTATATATATAATCGGCGGCAAGAACTATTGCCATGGAATCAGCGGAACGCACCATCGCTAAACACATGTCTGGCGGCATGAGCCATCGCCAATAACATAGCGGAAAGAGACATCGCTATACACGTACCTGGCGGAATAACCATCGCCTATAATATAGCGGCATGAACCATCGCTCGATATACCTGGCGGCATGAATCATCGTCAATCAATACATCTGGCGGAATGAACCATCGCCAATCAATATAGCGGAATGAAACATCGCTATCAATATATCCGACGGCAAGAACCATCGTCAATCAAATAGCCGATCACTAGTCATTGTTACGGTAGTGTATTTTAATGCACCTCGCTCAAATGCGACATGCGGCACTCCCACCCCTCGCTTCAGATATAGGCGGCATAGAATAACCTTGCTTCAATGGACATGCGGCGCTCCCACCCCTCGCTTCACATTTTAGCGGCAAATATTCTTTCCTCGCCTCATATGATAACCACGCTTCAAGGTGACATGCGGCGCTCCCACCCCTCGCTTCACATTTTAGCGGCACAAAACAAACATATAGCGGCAAGCATTTAAAATCATCATTCATCCATAACAATGACTCATGGGATATTCACCAAGCATTACATCCATACCTGCAATACAATGCATATACTATATCCAATATACATAATCATGAGTGTATTTTAATGCACTTCGCTCAAATGCGACATGCGGCACTCCCACCCCTCGCTTCAACATTTGGCGGCAAAGCATTAAAATTATCACTCCATTGTACACATGCAACCACAATGCATAATCCATGATGTACATAAAACGCAGGTTACCGTTTCGTGTCTTTCAACCCTGGCCTTAGCCCTTCGTGTCATAGTGTCCTTCCTGTATTCCAATGCATTTCAAAATGCTCCATTTGGTTGTTCCTGTGCCACAACTCACAATCATAATCAACAGGTTATATTATGATTCCATAGATGTCATGGCATATAATTGTTCCACTATGATCACATATCATAAACACACATAAGCAAAACAGTCGTGTCACGCAACACTAACTACTATTATGCATAAATATGTGCTACCCATTCATATCAGCATGTTTCAGGCCCTCAACAGCCCCAAAGAGCTAACCACTGCTCTGATACCACTAATGTAAGACCCCAACACCTGAACTCGTCATTAGTTCATTTATGACGTCGTATATGTATAAATTTTTCATTTTCTTTACATTCTTTAAAAAGAATCATTACATGTTTCCCATAATCCCATGACATAAATAATGTTCAACATTATATGTTCATCTCTACCAACAAATAGTCTCAAAGATTTCGCCCATTACCATACCCATTACACCGCTTTTTACATTGTGGGTTATTTTTATAAAAATTTGGGCAGAGTATCCCCATAAACTGAGCTATCCGGAAATAAGAACACATCACATAACATAACTCCCGGCCAGGGATAACACAATACTAAGCAGAATACAGAAACACTAAGTAAATTCCCAGCCAGGGAAGACACCACACTAATAAGACAACAAAAGTGGGTTTCAACACCCTTATACAGTCCATATACAGATACAAGTGCTCACAGAAGAGCAACGAATAACGGATACTCATCCGGATGCATAATTAATATGTATACCCACAGCTCAACCTCGTATATCGGCTCAATCTCGTACTACGCTTCTGGAAGTATCATCCAACAAGGTTCGAGCCTAGCACCCCAAGGCAGCATCGTACCTGTTGTACCTGTTTCAACAGAAACAGCCCCCACACAGGGTGAGCATACTCCGACTCAATATTCAATCACAAATCGATATACAAAATCATAATGCAACAGTTTAGATCATTCAAAACTCATAAAATATACTCCCTGTACAATTCCGAGTTTGTATAGTTTCTACGTACTGTTCCTGTTTCAAACTCAAGCACATTCATAATGTCAAGTTTAGTATTATCATTGAAAACATGATACTCAACAACACTATGAATTCAATACAACAACAATATATTATTTATGCTCAACATAAATAATTCAACATTGATGTACACCTGGTTATTCCACCATCTCATTCTCGACACTTTCTCAAGTCGCTCATGTCCAAGGCATCAATACTCAGCCAGTATAATCGGATCACGTACCACCACGTGTCCTTCACACAACACATGTATACACATATTCTTTTCTTTACTCATCTTTTTGTATCACGTATAACTATGTATCTACCAAACTACGTATTTTAACTCAATTATCAGATTCAATCGATTAACCTGAAACATCATATTCAAATTACATGTGTACATGAATGTATAGATACTAGATATACCTGCTCGTACGTCACCACATACCTTATAGTGGACAACATGATGTGATGTCCGGAATAAATAGTAATTATTCAATCGACTCAATTGTGGTATTTCAATAAGATTTTGAGATTTAAAATATTGGGAATCTTATTTGGACTGAGGTGGAATAAATAATTCCGTATTTGAATTTACAGTGTTAATTAAATTCAAGGAAATTCTTTAAATTCATGAGAATATAATTTTGGACCGGAATTGGAATAAGTAATTCCGGGTTGAATTTTTAGTGTAAACTAGAATCGATGGGATTCTTAATATTAATGTTATTATTATTTGAGTTTGAGATTTAAATGGAAATTTAATCAAGGGATGTGATGATAATTAGATGGTGTTTATTTAATCTAGGGTTAGATTAAAAGCCACACACACACACCCCACTTTTACACAAATAAACCAAATCGATTTTCTCCTCCTTCCCCCTCCAACCCGTCGCCCCCATCTCAGCAGCAAGGAACGATTCCCATTTCATTTTTGAAGCTCGATTTTGTTGAGGTTTGCTTGAACAATCTTCCCTTACACTTTGGTCGTGCTCCATCTTGCGTATGGTAGTAAACTATGCGATTTTTCTTGTTGTTTTAAACTCGAAATGTTGTTGTTTGTTGGTTCAAAATATGCTGCTATTATGGTCGAAAATATGATGCTATTGGGTTTGATTTTTATGCTTTGGTTTCGAAAATGGTACATGTTTTGAGTTCGAAATTTTCCTGCAATGTGGTTCGATTTCTGCAGCATTTTGGTTCGAATTTTGCTAGTTAAAGGAAAGATTTTTTGGGTCGAAATGGTGTTTGGAGTTCTTGGTCCTAGGATTGATTGATTTTTCTGTTGTTTATGTTCGAATATTATGCTGTTTTGATTCAGAAATTCTGCTGTATATTTTCGAAAAAAGCATGCTGGTATGGGTTTGAATATATGCTTCTAATTGGTACAAGATTATTGCTACTTTGTTGGTTCAAAAGTTTGTTGCAATGTGGTTTGATTTCTGCAACATGTGGGTTCGAAAATATGATGCCTTTGAATTCGAAATCCTTGCTTTTTCCATTCGAAAAAACTGTTGTTTTTGGTTCGATAACGTTGATGTTAGTTGGTGTAGAAATCAGCTACTATGTGGGTCATAAACCTTGATGAGTTGGCTTGTGGTCTTAGAGCTCGAAAATATGTTGTCTTTCATGTTCGAAACTCTAGCTGTGTTGGTTGAAAAGTTTATGGTTTTGGGTTCAAGAATCTCGATATGTTTGGGGTAGCTGGGCAAACCGTTTAATTGAAGGGATGTATCGATTACTTCACTACACTTTGTTCCTGCCCTTTTGCTTGCTAGTCGAACATGTACTGCTGGGGGAAATGGGGAAACCGACGTGTATTTGATATATCATTGATGTGGGTTATGTTTGTCTCTTTTCAAGTTAGTGTAGATTGATATGCTATTTTTGGACATTCCTACTTTCTAATTACATTCCTTTAGCTGTTCGACCTTTAATTCTTTTAGCATGGGCCTCAACCCTGCTATGTGAGTTGGGCGTGATCTTGCACGTATGGGTGTGTGTATCCTGCATCATGTGTGTTGATGTCGCAGTTAGTGGGGTTTTGCTGAAATATCATGATTAATGTAGGGATGTGTGCATCAAAGTATTGTTTATGATTTGATTCATAATTTTGAGTTATTGATTTATGATATGGATATGAAAGTAAGAACTATATTGATAGGCTTAGATTTTGAGTGATTTTAACTGTAATTTCTTCCCATTTTCCGTACTTTTTCCTGGATGATATTATGCTTTTTGGTGTTTTATTCGTTTGTTTCAGGAAATTAGACGGGAAGTGGAAGAAATGAGCTTACATGAAGATAACGGGCGAAATCGAGGCGTAAAAGAAGAGAAAATGAAAGAAGATGGATTTCCCAAATCTCGATCGATCGAGATTTATTCTCGATCGATCGAGCCAGCCAGAAGCGAGAATCAGATTTTTTGAAGGCTCGATCGATCGGTGGAAATCTCGATCGATCGAGCGAGGCAGTAACTTCAGCAACAAATTTTGAGAAATCTCGATCGATCGGTGGAAATTCTCGATCGATCGAACGAGGCAGTGAGTGCAAAAGGCTGACGTGAATAGTGCACCGATCGATCGGTGAAAATCTCGATCGATCGAGACGCGAAATCTGAAGATTTTATTTTCCTTTTTTATCGTGATTTTGGAGGGCTTTTAAGGGAGATCTCTGCCACAAGTAAAAAATGAGGATTTTTGACACACCATATCAGACAAGTTTTCTAGGTCAAGAGCAGCCGCCCTAGCCGCCGCCCAACGCCGGAAGAAGGAGATCCAATCTCCGTTCTTCATCCAAAGTCGAGCCAATCTCTTCCGGAGTGCAAGGAAGGAACAAGAGAAGAAATTACGGTGCAACGCACGGATTCATCCATCGTTTATCGTATTTCTGAACCTTAATTTATTTGATTTTTATTTTCATTTGATGTTTTTGAGGTCGAGAGACAATTAAACTCATCTGTATTTGATTTGAATTGAATTTGGTTTATATTATTGAAGTTTTAGTTCGTTGTGTTTGATATATTGATTCATTGGTATTTGAGCGCATTGATATTTATTGTTCATAGATTGATTGCATGTGTAGATCAAAGTCTAGCTAGCTTTGATTGAATTTGAGAGTTACAACCGAGATCGAGAGATAACGTTGTAACACGCTCCATTAATTTATGATGTATGTCACGATTGAGATCGAGAGATGATATCGCATACGTGAGAACTTGAAATCGAAAGATTTAGAGTTATAAGGTTTTGATAATTTAAGCAACTTTGAATTAGTAAATAGGTGCACGAGAGTGACTTGTTCTAATTTATTGTTAGTTTCTTTACAGCTCAAGAGAGTGTATCGAATAAGAGTGAAAACCTTTCACCTTTAAAATCAATTGATTGATAATTTGAGAATTCCGTTGAATCAGTAGAGATAATATAATTGAACGACGAGCTTGGTAATTTTCTCGAGTGACTTACCTTCGCATTTCCGGAACCGTTCTATTCTTTGTTTCTAGTTTAATCTTTATTCTTCAGTTTAATTTAGCTTTAGTTAATCAAACTCCTTTTATCGTAGGCTAAATATAATTTTATTAATCTTATTTGGTACTTATACGTTAGTCCCTGTGGATTCGACAACCTGTACTTAATTTTCACTATACTAAAACTTGACAACCGTGCACTTGCGGTAGAATCGCTTCAAACCATTCTTTGAAATATCTTTTGTTTAAAAATAAAGCGGTCAAGTTTTTGGCGCCGTTGCCGGGGACTAATCTGTATAATATCATACGAGATTAGTTAATTGTAATTTAGCCAATTCTTTTATTATTGCGTTTTTGTTTTTATTTTCTTTGTTGATCTTTGTGAATAACTTTGTGTATTTTGTTGTCTCCTTTTGTCTATTTTGTACAGGAACCGTTTCTCTAGTGCATGCTCAGAAGAGAGGAGCCCATTCTCGAGCCTTTCGATCCAGAGATAGAAAGAACTTTACTTAGGCGATTACGAGAAGCTCGAGCAATGGCTGACAATAACGAAGCACAGCACCCTAGATCGATGATGGACTTTGCGCAACCCACATTTCATGGATCGTTGTCGAGTATTACAAGGCCGACGATTCAAGCAAACAATTTTGAGATCAAGCCGGCAATCATACAAATGATTCAGCACTCGGTGATGTTCGGGGGAGGAGCTACAGATGATCCGAACAATCACATCTCCAACTTTTTGGAGATTTGTGATACATTCAAACACAATGGCGTCTCTGACGACGCCATCAGGTTAAGACTTTTCCCCTTTTCATTACGAGACAAAGCTAAGGCATGGTTGAATTCTCTACCTGCAGGTTCTATAACAACATGGGAGGGGATGACAAAGGCATTTTTTGTCAAAGTACTTTCCCCCTTCCAAGACGGCAAAGATGCGGAACGATATCACGACTTTTGGTCAGTTTGACCCCGAGACTTTATACGAAGCGTGGGATCGGTTTAAGGAGTTGTTGAGGAGATGCCCACACCATGGTCTACCCATATGGCTGCAGGTACAAACGTTCTATAACGGTTTATTTTCTTCTAACCGTTCCATGATTGATGCAGCATCTGGGGGATCCATAATGAGAAAGACGCCGGAAGAGGCATATAGCTTGTTGGAGGAAATGGCGTGCAACAGTTATCAGTGGCAATCAGAGAGGAGCACGCCACAGAAACCAATGGGAGTCCATCAAGTGGACGAGATCACTGCTCTTTCGGCTCAATTAGAATCCATGAACCGGAAGATAGACAGCATGGGAGCAGCAGCAATGCAGGCCCAAACTATTTTCTGTGAGCTGTGTGGAGGCGGTCATCCTAGCATCGAGTGCCAGGCAGGTAATCAATTTAACCAATCTGTTGAGGCTGTTAATTTTGTAGGTAACAGGCCACCCAATAATTCCTACTCGAACTACAACCAACCATGGAGGAACCACCCGAATTTGAGGTGGTCGAATCAAGAAAATGTGTTGAACCCTCAACCGCAGGCCGGGTTCACACAAAAGCCGAGTATGGAGGAATTGATGGCAAAGCTGATTTCATCAACGGAGGTGAGGATGCAGAATCAGGATGCATCTATTAAAAATTTGGAAGTGCAGATAGGGCAGTTGGCCACGTTGATATCTGGGAGGACGCAAGGTACGCTCCCGAGTGATTCTGTAAAGAATCCGAAGGAGCCATCAAATTGAGAAGGCGAGGAGGTGACAGTCCAGCTTGGGACTATAAATTAAGAACTTCTGTTTTTCCTTCCTTGAGTTTTTGATTTTTTTTTTTTTGTTTTGTTTTGATGTGTTTTTGTTAGGTTGTTTGTTTTGAGTTTATCTGGGAATGAATTCGTGTATTTTTTATTGCAGGTGTGTAAGCAAGAGCAAGTTGGTTGTAGGCGAGGAAATCCAAGAGAAAGATATTGAGAAAAATTTTAAAAATTTTGTTTGCTGCTGCTGGCGATCGATCGAGAAAAATCTCGATCGATCGCCCAATTTTAAAAAAATATATATATATTGAGCCTACTGCCTCGCTCGATCGATCGAGAATTTTTCCGATCGATCGAGCGAGAGAAAACTTTGAAAAAAAAATAAAGGCACAGACGCAGCATCTATCACTCTCCAACTCAATTTTTCCCCTCTCCAAAACATAACCCTAGCCGTCTCTTTCAATTTCCTTCATCTAATCTCATCATTTTTCCATAGAATTTCAAATTTGCTTCAACTCTAAGAAGTAATATTCATTCTAATGAGATTTTCGTTTCAGATTTGAAGAATTGCAAGGCCGATTGGGTAGAAGTGCATCAAAAGGAGAATTCCAAGCCAAGTGCCAAACTTTCACAAGATCGGATTTTTAAGCGGTAATTGGTTTCTAATTCTCAAAGATTTTATCTTTTGGTAAAATTTCTCGAATTATAGTAGATTGGTTTAGGAAGGAGTTAAATTTGGAGGAAGTTGTGTGGTGTTGAAGGGTGCCGGATTTACAGTGTTGTGGGGTGTTAGTTGAATTTAACTGAATTAGTTGGGAATCGTTTAGCAAGAAAATGTCATCCAGAAAGAGGTCAAAGCAGGCGGAAGCTTCCCAAAAGCAAAAGCAGGCGGAGGCCACTGTTTCTGAGCCAGGTTTTGATGAGAAGAAGTTTCTCAATGCCACAATTGCTGAATTATACCCCACCTACCATAATAAACCCCTGAGCCTTGAAAGGGGAATGAGCATAGATAAGTTGGAATGTCCTGTCATTAGGACAGTCCGGCGAAAAGGGTGGTTTCAATTCGTTCAGACACCGATTGATGTTGTGGTGCCGCTGGTAAGGGAGTTTTACACGAATCTTCGAGCTGTTAGACCAGGGCACCAAGTAAGTGTTTATGTTCGAGGGAAGGATGTGTTGGTGGATCGAGCCGCAATCAACAATATTCACCGGATGCCTTTACTTCAAAACTGTGCATACCAATCTTTCAAGAGTAGCAGGATTGACTACGATGAGGTATTGACAGTTATTGGCAAGCCGGGAGTGGATTGGCAGAGGAATGATAAAGCAGAGCCACAGTTGGTTCTAAAGAAACATTTGAAGCCAGAGGCCCAAGCATGGTTTTCATTTGTCGCCTCGCGGGTCATGCCTTCGACCCACACTTCTGAGGTGACAAAAGACAGAGCGGTCCTGGTATATGCCATCCTCTCAGGGAAGGAAGTGGACTTCGGCGAGATCATTGCTGATCACATTGCTGAAATTGGAAGCAGCTCACCGACCTCCGCACTACCGTTTCCATCCACAATCACTGCTTTATGTCAGCGGTACGGAGTGACATGGGGGGAAGACGAGGAGCTACTTCCGCCGAAGACACCAATCATTGTGGACACTCCACCACCTCCTACGGGTCGACGCAGACCTTCGGACACTACACAAGCTGGAGCATCATCCTCTGCTGCAGGACATACACGTGTTACTTTGGACTCTCTTCATAGGGATCTCCAAGATATTCGCCTGGAGCAGCAGAGCATTCACAGCATGCAGCGGGACATTCATAGCATGCAGAGAGCATTGCAGATGGACCATGAGCAGGTAGCTCAGCGTCAGATGGAGTTCATGCACTATCAGAGTGCATGGAACACTGCCATGGCCCAGGGTTTTCCAGGTTTCCAGTTCCCGCCGGAGCCACATTTTGCACCTTATCAGCCGCATGCACCTCCACCTTCCGAGTACCCACCATTTCCGCCATATCAGGGCGAGGAGCACCACTACCCAGTCCCCCCTCCGGAGCATGATGAGGATGACGATCAGTGACGATCGTCGTCATGGTATGTGTCTTTGCCTTTGCATTTATTTTTCTTGTTCATTGAGGGCAATTCACATGCTAAGTTTGGGGGGGTTTTTGATTATTTGTATATATCTTGCTTTTGCACATATTGCTACTTGTCTTATTTCTTTTCCTAGCATGACTGCATGATGTTGAGACTAATTCGTCCTTGAGCATTACCAACAAAAATTTTTTTTATTGATTGAGTTATTCTTGAGAATTGATGAGTTGGAATTGCAACGGTAATACATGATGAAATTAATCCTCATCTAGATAGGAGTCATGGAAATGCTTAACTTGTTTGTATATATCCTTTGTTAACTACATGTCAAAACTGAGGAATAATTTGAGCACTTATCAAGTCATGATTGAGTGAAGTATGTATTGATTAAAGTGAAAACTTGTGTTAACTATGATGAGTCTTGAGTATCTTAGATAACTTTACAGTTTAGTTGAAAGCACTTTGAGGCGAAATTTATAATTAGGAACTAGACTTGGAGATGATTTAGGCGATCTTTGGACCGTTTGAGCCTTTCAAGCCTACCTGTTATATATTATTCCTTAGTGTCCCCTTTTGAGCCTTATTGAAAAAAGAATGGTATATGCATTGCATATGATTAGACCCCCATTCGGCATTCTTGGCAAACTCATTATACCCACCTTGGTTTGAGCCTAAAAGAAAATTTCATCCATCCCTAGGAGAGTATAATGAATCTCATTCATTGCGTTAAATTGTTATATGTTGAGAAGTTCATTGTGAAAGAAATGAAATGAACAAAAGAATGAGCAAAGAAAAAGAAAAGATGTAGAGAAAAAGCCTTGAAAAGAAAAGTTAAATAAGACCCAAAGTGGCCAAGGCTAGAAAATATGAAGAGAAGCTCAATGATTATGTGAGAAGATATTGAACTGATTCTGTTATACTCTCTTCTTTGAATTTATCCTACCTTTTCTTTGAAGCCGACACCAAAAGGCCTAACGTTATAAGCTTTTAAGACCTTTTGATCCAAGTCTAGGGAATAATTACATTAGTGGAGAAGTGCTGGATAGTAAATTTGTAGAGTAGTTCAAAGTAATCTTGACTAGGAGTTGATATGGCACATGTTGATCTTAAATATATGTATGTAACTCATGTTTGACAATAGCACACACGCACGTTCCGATGTTGCGATGTATTGTTTAACTTAGAAGAAATTGCTTCTTGTTAAGTGTTGAAGGACTTCTATTGATGTGTAAGTAGGATTTCTGAGATTTTACGTATGTTGTAAAGATGATTCATGCTTAGTATCGAGTTTAACTTTTCTTTTTGAGCTTATTGCTTGCTCGAGGACGATCAAGTCTAAGTTTGGGGGAGTTGATAGGCTTAGATTTTGAGTGATTTTAACTGTAATTTCTTCCCATTTTCCGTACTTTTTCCTGGATGATATTATGCTTTTTGGTGTTTATTCGTTTGTTTCAGGAAATTAGACCGGAAGTGGACGAAATGAGCTTACATGAAGATAACGGGCGAAATCGAGGCGTAAAAGAAGAGAAAATGAAAGAAGATGGATTTCCCAAATCTCGATCGATCGAGATTTATTCTCGATCGATCGAGCCAGCCAGAAGCGAGAATCAGATTTTTTGAAGGCTCGATCGATCGGTGGAAATCTCGATCGATCGAGCGAGGCAGTAACTTCAGCAACAAATTTTGAGAAATCTCGATCGATCGGTGGAAATTCTCGATCGATCAAGCGAGGCAGTGAGTGCAAAAGGCTGACGTGAACAGTGCACCGATCGATCGGTGAAAATCTCGATCGATCGAGACGCGAAATCTGAAGATTTTATTTTCCTTTTTTATCGTGATTTTGGAGGGCTTTTAAGGGAGATCTCTGCCACAAGTAAAAAAGGAGGATTTTTGACACACCATATCAGACAAGTTTTCTAGGTCAAGAGCAGCCGCCCTAGCCGCCGCCCAACGCCGGAAAAAGGAGATCCAATCTCCGTTCTTCGTCCAAAGTCGAGCCAATCTCTTCCGGAGTGCAAGGAAGGAACAAGAGAAGAAATTACGGTGCAACGCACGGATTCATCCATCGTTTATCGTATTTCTGAACCTTAATTTATTTGATTTTCATTTTCATTTGATGTTTTTGAGGTCGAGAGACAATTAAACTCATCTGTATTTGATTTGAATTGAATTTGGTTTATATTATTGAAGTTTTAGTTCGTTGTGTTTGATATATTGATTCATTGGTATTTGAGCGCATTGATATTTATTGTTCATAGATTGATTGCATGTGTAGATCAAAGTCTAGCTAGCTTTGATTGAATTTGAGAGTTACAACCGAGATCGAGAGATAACGTTGTAACACGCTCCATTAATTTATGATGTATGTCACGATTGAGATCGAGAGATGATATCGCATACGTGAGAACTTGAAATCGAAAGATTTAGAGTTATAAGGTTTTGATAATTTAAGCAACTTTGAATTAGTAAATAGGGGCACGAGAGTGACTTGTTCTAATTTATTGTTAGTTTCTTTACAGCTCGAGAGAGTGTATCGAATAAGAGTGAAAACCTTTCACCTTTAAAATCAATTGAGTGATAATTTGAGAATTCCGTTGAATCAGTAGAGATAATATAATTGAACGACGAGCTTGGTAATTTTCTCGAGTGACTTACCTTCGCATTTCCGGAACCGTTCTATTCTTTGTTTCTAGTTTAATCTTTATTCTTCAGTTTAATTTAGCTTTAGTTAATCAAACTCCTTTTATCGTAGGCTAAATATAATTTTATTAATCTTATTTGGTACTTATACGTTAGTCCCTGTGGATTCGACAACCTGTACTTAATTTGCACTATACTAAAACTTGACAACCGTGCACTTGCGGTAGAATCGCTTCAAACCATTCTTTGAAATATCTTTTGTTTAAAAATAAAGCGGTCATATATGATGTTTATGAATTGCTTTGATTTCGAGCTAATATTGAATTGATATTCGATATAGACACTACATGAGACTTCGGACGTTGATGATAGCTTGTTCATGTTGTCTACTATAAGGTACGTGGTGACATACGAGCAGGTATACCTAGTATCTATACATTCATATACACTTGTATTTTGATTTTGATGTTTCTGTTAAGTGTTTGACTCTAATAATTGAGTTTAATATACAAAGTATGGTGGACACGTAGTGGTACGTGATCCGATTATACTAGTTGAGTATTGATGCCTTGGGCATGAGCAATATGGGAAAGTGTTGAGAATGAGATAGTGGGATAACCAGGTTTACATTGATGTTGAATTATTTATGTTGAGCATAAATAATACATTGTTGTTGTATTGAATTCATAGTGTTGTTGGGTATCATATTTTCAATGATAATACTGAACTTGACATTATGAAAGTGCGTGAGTTTGAAACAGGAACAGTGCGTGGAAGCTATACAATTTCGGAATTGTACAGGGAGTATATTTATGAGTTTTGAAGAATCTAAACTGTTGCATTATGATTTTGTATATCGATTTGTGATTGACTTTTGAGTTGGAGTATGCTCACCCTGTGTGGGGACTGTTTCTGTTGAAACAGGTACAACATGTACGATGCTGCCTTGGAGTACTAGGCTCAAACCTTGTTGGAGGTTGCTTCCAGAAGCGTAGTATGAGATTGAGCCGATAAACGAGGTTGAACTGTTGGTATATATATTAATTATATGCATCCGGATGAGTATCCGTTATTCGTTGCTCTTCTGTGAGCACTTGTATCTGTATATGGACTGTATAAGGGTGTTGAAACCCACTTTTGTTGTCTTATTAGTGTGGTGTCTTCCCTGGCTGGGAATTTATTTAGTGTGTCTGTATTCTGTTTAGTATTGTGTTGTCCCTGGTCGGGAGTTATGTTATGTGATGTGTTTTTATTTCCAGATAGCTCAATTTATGGGAAGACTCTGCCCAAATTTTTATAAAAAACCCACAATGTAAAAGTGGTGCAATGGTGATGATAATGGGTGAACATGAGTCTTATTACTGAGTATTAATTATGTCATGGATAATATGTGAAGCATGAAATGATTCTTTAAAAGAAAAGAAATTTTTTTTATATACTCATACGACGTCATAAATGAACTAATGGCATGCTTAGGTGTTGGGGCCTTACACATGAACAAGCTATCATCAACGTCCGAAGTCTCCTGAATAGTCTATATCGAATATCAATTCAACATTAGCTCATACTCCAAGCAATGAATATACATCATTAGTTCTTACTTTCATTTCCATGTCACAAATCAATAACTCAATATCATGAATCAAATCATAATCAATACTTTGACGCACACATCTTCACATGAATCATGATATTTCATTGGTGATGCAAAACCCCATTTTCTCCCATCATCTGCTACATCACACACATGATGCAGGATACACACACCCATACGTGCAAGATCACGCCCAACTCACATAGCAGTTCACTAGACACACCAGTCCAACAGAGGGAAAGGAAGTGCAAGGGTGTATGCATAATAATATCCAACTAGTGTCTAACTAAAACAATCCAATTAAGCCAATTAACATGTTCCAAACATTCAAACCCACACCGAGGTGATTCAAACCAAGACATGAAAGGAAGAATCCATGTTTATAAGATATTCCATAATTTATATCAAATTCCCTTAATCATAACATAAGATTCTTTATTCCTTTAAATTCAACTATAAACAAATTAAAGATGCATTGGTTCCATAATTCTTGATTTAGAACTCACTACTAAGAGTAGTAATTCAATTAAGTGACATAAGTCAACATTACATGTCATGATACACATTCAAGCATATACATCACCATAAACTCTATTCCATGTTAACACATACTAGTATGTATCTAACCCATTTATTTACACACTACACATACTTCCAAAGATAACACATCTCGCACCATAGTCCAACTCCCACCAACACTATTACCATGGTTACAAGCCATAGAAGTTAATTCTTTTCACCACTTACAACAAGGCTTAGACCCACACTTGAATCTCCTTTAAGCATATTAACAAACACCTTCCATGCATGATTTAATCTTCCTTTATTTTAACCAACAATAATACTAAGCCAAGACAAAACTCAACAATTTCCTTCTAACAATTAATCATTCAATAAAGTGAGTCACATAACCGCCTTAACCCCCTATACCAATTCAAGTTATCATTCTTCATTGACAATACTTCATCTAACCACAAATCACAACATATATCCACATACAACAATAAAACAATCTTCATCCTTCAAAACAAATGTTTAAATCCAATTAGAATACTCTCAAATTATGAGCCATAAATGTTAGCTATTCACCACATCATTAGTAAGGCTTTTAACCAACATTAGAACACCATTCAAGCATTTTATCAAACATCATAAAAGCATCTTTTACAAGCCTCAAAAATAGCCATATTTTCGAAATATAGGGCAGCCACAAAACAAGCAATAATTTCGAAAATCATTAGCCCCAAAACAAGCAATAATTTTGCCCCCAACACAACCACAAATTTCAAACATTTACATCTCAAATTTTAGAACACAAAACCCAACCAAAAAAATCGAATACAAGAGAGGTAAAGGTGTAGGATGTTAGGAAACTTCATACCCAACAATTTCATGGCAAAATACATCGAATTCCATGGCCAAAACCGAGCCCTACCGGCGGGAGAGAAGGGGTGACGGGTTGGGGTTTGGGGAAGGAGAGGGTAGCCGATTTTTATTGTGTGAAAAGTGGTGTATGTGTGTGTCTTTTAATCTAACCCTAGATTAAATAAACACCATCTAATTATCATCTCATCCCTTGATTAAAATTCCAACTAAATCTCAAACTCAAATGATAATAACATTATTATTAAGAATCCCATTGATTCTAGTTTACATTATAAATTCAACCCGGAATTATTTATCCCGACTACGCTTCAAAATCCGATACCCAAAAATTAAATCCCGAGATATCATAAAAATATCATAATTAAATCCAAATAAATAATTATTAATTATCCCGGACATCACATACTTCTTGGAGGTGTTCGCCACATCCCGGACCTTTGTAGAAATATGATCTCTTTGGGAACCTTAGATCGACAAGGGTGAACTTTCAGAGCTGGAAAGGGCATAATGACTGTCAATAAAGGTGGAAGGGAGTTGATGAAAGGAAGGATGTATAAGGGACTTTATATGTTGTGTGGTAGCTCAAAGGGCTGTGTAGGCAGAGTGGACAAGGGATTAAGGCTCAAGGTGGAGTCACCGAAGGGGAGGTTGCCAATAAGTCTTACTGAAAATGCACATATGGTTGTTGGTTCGGTGATCAACGATGCATGTGCTAAGTGTAAGAGTAATGGGTCCAACCTCAGATCACTGGCTACGAGGTGGCTGTCTTCTGTAAAAATGAAGTACACAAAAGGACTGGTTTATGCAACCAGTGAAGGGAGACCTTAGAAGAAGGTTAATGGGGTCAATATTATTGAAGGATGGATAATAGTCAAGGTGGAGATTGTTAGGATTGTGACTAATATCCAAATCACTTGCTTGGATTTCTTGAGTGACGGTTATGACTATTAACAGAATGGTAGTTGAGGATTTGATGAGAAGTTATTCTCTACATCAAGTGCAGCTGGGATAGTAGTCGGCTAACTGCCATTTCGATGGCTATATATATGGCTTGAAGTCTCAGAAACACAGCACCAGATTATTCCAGATTTCAAAAAAGCAAGAGGAGAGTTTCTCATTCTTTGGTGATCGTGTGAGATACGTATAGATTGTTGTTCAAAAGAATTGTCATTGGAATTCATAGGAGTGACAATTGAGATTTGAATTCATGTATGTATCGTTGATAGCAATCAATAAAAGAGGAATAATATTGGCCCCCGTGGAGTAGGCAATTGAATCGCCGAACCATGTAAATACGTCTTCTTATCGCTTTCTTGTTTATGTTCTTTGATTGATGATCTGTTCTTGATCAATTAAAGTTGTTGTGTGCTTGTTGATTCAAGTTATCTCGATTAACTTGTACTCTGAAATGCTAGTTGAAGTTCTTGATGTTGATTAGTTTTATCTTCAAGATATATATAGTTAATCACACGAGAATTCATCTAAATTTCATCAATTGTTATTGCTGTTGTTAACATCTCATTCTGAGTGTTCGTAAGAATCAAGAAAGATTCATTGGGTTTGATCAAGATTAATAACATAAGCAAAACGTAAGGAAAATTAAATTTGCTTATGATATTTAATACCTTTTTTTTAGTACATTTATCAGCCAAAAAAACAGTTAGTGCTTATGATGATCATAACCATGCTTCTTCTTTTACTTGTGCATCTGAATACATTCATAGAAGTATCTTAGAACACTAGATTAATACTGATAATGCGCTTTTTGTATTCAATTTATCATAACTTAGGGCAATCTACATTTGAAAATCGCCAAGTGTTGTGTTTCTTTGAGGAAAGGGCCAAAGCTGTTGAATATTATTACAAAGGTAAGTGAGCTAAATAACAGTCTAAAACTTGTGAATGCCTGCTCTTTTCCGTGCTTCATGTTGTAACTTATCTTTGCCCTCCTTTTATGTTCATTAACTGAAGTATGCCATCATTTCAACTTTTCTTCATCCATTCAAAAAAATGACGATGGTATTTGATGCTCGGTTGACTTTGTCATCTCTTCTTCTTGAAGAAGGTAGGGAAGATGAAGCAATTTCTGTGCTGTCACCTCCAATAGAATCAGGTATACCTCTATTTTTGGCCCCTTTTTTATATATATAAAAGATATCTTATTATTTGCCAATTTCTTAGTAAGTGGTGTCCTGTATTTTCAGAGTCAACTGTTAACCCAAATTCAGACGTGTCTGAATTATTCTGGTGTAGTGGGAGGACAAAATTAAAGCTTTCTCAAATTTATAAAGCTAAAGGGTCTTGCGAGGCTTTCGTAGATGTAATTTTTCCTGTAATTCGCGAGACATTGTTTCTTGAATCGGTTCGGCGAAAGGAAACATTGAACTATGACCCTATGTTCTACTCATCTGTGTTCTTTTTTTCCATTATCAGCTGGCTTCAAATGAAACTTGTTATGATAAAGTTGTTTCTCGTGAATATTATGAAAGAACCACCTTCTGCTATCTGAGTAGTAGTTCAAAAGTACACGTAAACACAACAATGTCCATCCTTTCTCCACACAGTAGAAGGATTGACCATGGATGGTTCTTCCGATTCTAGGCTTGAAACTTATTGCAGAACACCTGCGATGAATTAGATTATTGTAAAAGTCAATTGTGTTTTTCTTATCCAAGCATACAAGTACTTTCAGATCTCGATAGTTTACCTTTCATGCTGCCATCAATCTTGAAATTTCAGAATTACAGTCGCATACATGTTTGCATTAGTCATGCTTTGACCCCTTGATTGGAATACGCTTTTGTGAGTCAAACCAATCATATTGGAATTGAACATGTTGCATCTGTGTATTAAATAATTTCATGTATATTCCTCTAAGGATAATAACTTTCAGAGAATATAGCTACTTATTCGTAATAATAGTTCGATGATGGAATAAGTCTAAAGCCACCAGGGCGAAGAAATTGCTTGAGAATAAAGATGCGATAAAGGAAGCAAAAAAGGCTGCAACACTGGCTGTTGGAATTGATTGGAAGAGTGATGATTCGGATGAAGAATATCCAGTAAGAAATCAAAATTGTGACCTGATTTGGATTAGAATTGTTCCCTTTCGGATTATCTAGAGATGATCTAATCATGTTTTCATTTTTATGCAATTAAGAACTGATTCAGCAAGTGTTTCCAGAACCCCATTTGCCAGATCTTCTAAAAGATGAGGGCCATCTTAATCTAATTTTAGATGTAAGCCTCAGAGTTGCATCTTCTTCCTCACCTCACCCTTTGTCTCACTTTTTGAAAGTTTGATTTTGTCTCTCCTATCTGTTTCAACAATCATGTTCCAGTGAACCTGCATGGTGGTATCAATGTACTGGATTATCTCGGCATTTAATATTAGTACATTTAAAAACTTAATGTGGTTGGACCAGGTTCATTAGCGAAAAGGTATAAATTGAGAGGAGGAAAAAGGTAAAAAAAAACTTACTTATAGCATTTTTGCCTTTATTCTTTCCCTTGTGCTATTATGTCTTTATTAGTCATTGCCTCCAAGTCGAAGAAAATAAAATCAAGAAATAGCTTCAAACAATTTTTATGTATTTCTTGGTGAGCCAATCTTAATTTGATGTTGGAATCGGAAATCAAGATGTCAAACTCGGTTAAGTATTAGCCTCCGGGGCGAGGCATTGTGTAGGATGAAAGAAATTGGTGCCAACACACATATGTAAAGAACTGAATTACATAGCAAACAGGAAGGACACTGGGTCCTGCTAACATATTTCCTTTTCATTGATAAGATTGACAGCAAAAAGTATTTGCTAAATCATTTGAAGGTGAAAACAAATAAAAATGAGGAGCCGATAAAAAAATAAAAGTTGGATTTAATTATGGTAGTTGATGTTGTAGTTTATTTGTTTTTACGATGATTGCTTCCACATGTTTCTTTCTATATTTCCCTAAATGGGTTCACCCCAAGTCAAGATTTTTATTTCATATATGATATATGATTTTCATAAGCATTTTTGTCTGGTTAAATTATTCCTACTAAATAAATTTTCATGTGTTAAATTTGATTAGTTATGCAAGTCATTGTCATCCTTGCAATGGTATTGGGATGCATTAGAGATCATCAATCTTTGCTTGAAAGCGGAATGCAGTACTTCTTCTGTTTGGATGGGGGAGGAGCTTCGAACACTTGGTGCTCGTAAGTCTTGAAATTGTGAAATAGTTGTAGAATCTTTTGTAGTTCATCCTTTATGTTTAGTGCTTTAATTAATTCAATGTTGTCCTAGACTTTGTTATTATAAAGCCATATCAAGGTAACAATGCCCCTGGTCGTGCATTTCTTGTTGTTTTCTGAAACAACATGTTTGCATCTAATTGACGATGTTAATCAACTAATGTTGTTTTACAAATGTAGCTGTCAGAATCAAAACAATTTTTTTTTGCACAAAAACAGTCGGTTGTCATTCAGCCATTTGTCATAGTGAACAATGTTGCATCTTTAATTTGTTTAACCATACGTCCACTAAGATTTGTAGATAAAGGTGTGTACAAAAAAATAAGAACGCTAAATAGCTGGTACATGCCTAAGGAGATCATTTATCTGTAATTGCTTTTTGTTAAGTAAAATGAGGTGCTGATTTTAGCTTTTGTAAGTTGATTTCACACCAACTTTTATTTAATGTACCATCGTGTGGTCGTTAGTTGGTAACTCCATTTAGGACGATTGAGGTTAATATTTCATTAAATGTAACACATTACGCTTACCCCCTCTGTGATTTTGGTCTACTATATTGTTAAATTTTTTTTTGGCAATTTTGGTCTTTTGTTTTGCAATTTTAGCCATTTTTTCTCATGGCCGGGCACCACATCAGATCCATGCAGAGATAAGGATTAAAACTATTAAAAAAATAAAATAGCATATTAAAACTGAAATTTGACAATATAAAAAACCAAAATCTTGGAGAGACGAATATAACCCTTACAAATTTAGTATTTGCTGAACCTAAAAATTGTAAAACATTTTTAAAATTGATTTAAGTTTTTGCAATTTTAGTCATTTTTTTCGTGGGAAACTGGAAAAGGAATGTTTATACATTTATAAAGATGAAAATGACGGGATTGGAGGTGTGGGAGGAGGCTAGCTGTAGGAAAGAAAATTGCAAGATAGGAGGGAATGCTGAGAGGAAGAAACTGGGTTTTAGAAGTGTCCTCAGAGAATCAAATTCTAGTATTAGGGCATGAGTCAAAATCGAAGTGTCCTGAGCCGAAAGACCAGTATTCTGAGCCCCTCAAGCTTGCGTAGGATGTGTTCAGAAGCCGAAGTCATGGCAGCCCACTGTGGACAACTTTTTATTCACCTATTATTATCCGGTGCTTGCGCCTTAATTTAAGTTATAATGAGAAAATTGGTCACATTATTGATACTAGCGTAATACCAGCCTTCTCTCAGGTTACCCCTTCCACTACATCAACTCTAAATAAGAGCACCAATTTTACGCCATTTGCCCAAGAGAAAAGTCAAAACCCTTAGGACTAGCCTTCTAAATTTGAGAACACTCAAACTTGTTGACCACTTAACATTTTATTGTGAAGTCAGTGTGGGATATGCAACAAGATACCCCAGCAACTTGTCTATTTTTCAGCATGATAAAGTGCGACTGTATGGCTGATGCTATACACTTACAAGAATTAAAATACTATTTGGAGGCATTGTGAGACTGCTGAGCTTGTAGACAATAATTTCCAGTTGTATGCTCTCTCAGCGTGGAAGCATAAACTACATAAAATTTTCCTCGGTAAAGCTGCTAGACTTTAATCAACAACCAATCGATTGCTGACCTTTTTAAAATTTTCATGATTGGAAGTTTTCAGTTTAAGCTTTCAATTCAAACTTGACTGCACATTCTATGCTACCCATTGAAACCTAGTCTCTACTACTAACCATAAAGATGAAGCGTTTACATGTCATGCACATGATTAACGTGGTTTTGATTCATATGTTCACCTACTTTTAATGGGTTTAACCTCAGCTCATTTGTTTTTCTGTTATAGAATCGATAGTCGATGCTCGAAACACAATAAATTCCTACATAACATGCGATCAAAGCACAAAGATTCTGTACCACCAATTCTTATCTCCGGACATCTAATTTACCATGATTAGTCAGCATCAAGCTGCTGCTCGGGAATATTTGGAAGCCTTTAAACTGTTGCCTGACAATCCCCTTGTCAATTTGTGCTGGTATAATTAAAGCTTCAGCTATTAAACGCCAGTATTCTGTTTGCTTAAAGCGAGTCTTGAGATGATCTAAATGAGCTTTTTATTTTCTTTAGGAACTGCCTTGATAAACTTAGCTCTTGGCCACAGACTCCAAAACAAGGACCAGACTGTACTGCAAGGATTTTCTTTCCTTCATAACAACACGCGGCTTTGTGATGATGGCTGTCAGGTTTGGCTATGATATTTTGCTCAAAATCAGTGATTATCTATTTAGTTATCTCTAGTGATTTAGAGTTTTGAAGCTATTTATGTGTTGATCTTTTTACCATTTTACGCATTGGAGCGATAAATTGGCCTTCAACTTCACTTGCAGGAATCGTTATTTAACATTGGGCGAGCATGTCATCACGTCGGTCTAGTTACTTTGGCTGCTATGTATTATGAAAAGGTATTGGCGATCCGTCCGAACGACTTTCCCATCCCAAAACTTCCGGACGATAATCAAGAAACGGATACTAAAGGTCGAGGCTACTGTGATCTTCGGAGAGAAGCAGCTTATAATCTGCACTTGCTCTATAAGAAGAGTGGGGCCTCTGATCTTGCTCGGCAGGTCTTGAAGAATTATGTTGTCGTTTGATGCACATGGCCTTTTGTCATATGTGAATATATGTTTATCTGGGCAGGTATTATAAACTGTGTCCATATTTATATTTAGTAATTGGTTTGGTACTTTTGAGTGCATCACATCCATCATCAACAATTGCACAAATAACAAATTCTCCTTTTCTTATTTTCGTTTAAAAATATGAATTGGAGCTTAAAACGAGATAAAATTCACAAGGACAATTTGGTCAAATCATGTCTCATACCAACTATTCACTACATCCATAAGAAAACTGCAGCTTTAACCGGCAAGTTAAGCAGCAAAAATGGTGCTGAAAAGAAAGGGCTTGAGTTGTTCTTACCCTTGAGGGCACCCTTAAGGGTTATGCCCTAAAGGGTGCAACACCCTTGGATGAGAATATTTCTCATCACATTAATGTACCGTTAATGGAATATTCATATCCAATGGTTGATGTACCCTCAAGGGCATGCATCAATATAACCAAAGAAAGGGATGTGATCACTTTCCAAAACGTAAACATCGGATGGTGGCCATTTCTTAATCATGGCGTTTTGTTGATCGGATTTGAGGGTTTGATCCTGCATCATTTTGATGTATATCCGGGGTCTCTATAAGTTTAGCAGATGGTAATGCTTGAATTGGCTGTGGCCTTAGAAGCATTGCTGCTAGGCATGGATCATTGACAAAAAGTAATGAGAGATTCGATATGACTACACATTTTCAAATGAATCTCGTGTCGTAAGAATGAGTTTCATGCTTATTTTTTCTCTTGATTTACTAGAAGACGGGATGAAAAGCAACTCCCCAAAATAATAACAGATGGAAGACAACACGAGAACATTGTAGTAATTCCCTCGAGAATGTAGATAACCTAATTATGTATTGGATTTATAATCATGGAATCGACTCAACTAGATAATTAGGTGACACATTCATAATTTTGCACATTAAAGGTCTACTAATTTTTATATTTATGGGTAAATCTAGGAATTTATAGTGGCAACAATAGTTTTGTGATGTAGTAAGTATAGAAAATCAATTATAGAAAATCAATTAAATTTAATATTTTAATGTAATCTATGCAATATTGTAAAAGTTTGAAATGACACTTTTGTGTCATGTAATTGTTAGGATCGATTCCGGGGTGGGTTGCCAATTCACACCCGAGTTCAACCAATTTGAGCTTCAATAGCTCGTGTTCTTGAAATAATTACACCGAGAGATTATATTGAGTTCGGTTACAAAATCGAGCGGAAGACACTCGACATAACCGCTCTAGAACCGATTAATTATTTGAAAGATATTTTAAAGATATGCAAGAAAGTATGTAAAAATAGTAAGGTAAATAAATGCAGTAAAGTAAATAATACAAGTATTTGTTTCTGGAAGTTCGAAGCACAACACTTCTACGTCCCCTTTTCTTCCATCTCATGGAGGATACACTAGAAGACTTTGATTTATACAACTCTTTGTACAAACCCGATCCAGATGGGCATTCCCCATCCAATTAGAACTCATAGCAACTCAACTATGCATGTTCTGTAACGTCTCGCATACAAAGACCTCTCATCCAGTTGTGATGAATCACCAAATGTTACAATGGTATTCACTCTTCTATTTTAGCTCACAAATACAATTAATAGAGTGAATTCAAAGGCACAAATGATTCCATAATGAATCTGATACAGCCAGGTAAGAGGTGCCAAAGGTTTGTTGAGTGATCTTCATTTTGCAGCTTTTGTCTTTGAAGTTCCCCAATTGAATCCCAAGTGAGTTTGCTTTGGAAGGCTTGGATTGATTTTCAATCAGCTGTTATTGAGCTTCCAATCATGTATATATAGCTCCACGTAACGATATATACGTTAGATACAAGAATATAGCTGTTTGGACAGTTTTGGTAAGCTTTCAAACAATACAACGGTCATGCTTTCTGGACTATTTCTGGAAGGCTGCTGATTTGTTCCAGTAGAGCAGGTTTACTTGCAAGTCTACTGGTCGAGCTATTGACCTCTATTGGTTCAAAGTCCACCAGCCTATACTATTTCGAAGTCTGATGGCCTCTACTGGGTCGAAGTCGCTAGCCTCTACTGGTTCGAATCCACTGGCCTCTACTGGTTGAGTCTACTGCTCAACATCTACTGTTCGACATCTACTGGTTGGTCGAACTCTACTGCTCGAAGTTCGCTTGTCGATGTCTAATGCTCAAGGTCTACTGGTCGACGTGATTGGAGCTTCGAGGTCTGCTGGTCCAAGGTCTACTGGGTCTTGGGTGCAGCAGTAGGTTGAGTTACTTGTAGTGTCTACTGGTCGACGTCTACTGGTTGGAGCTTCGAGGCCTGCTGGTCCAAGGTCTATTGGGTCTTGGATGCAGCAGTAGGTTGAGTTACTTGTAGTGTCTACTGGTCCAGTTTCTTCAACCTATTTCTTTGATATTCATCAAGCTCCTAATAATGAGCTATTGTTGCGTAAAATCCCTTACCGCAAGCGCACGGTAGTCAAGTTTTAGTATAGAAAGATGTCGAAACCCACAGAGATTGATTAAATAGTTAAATCTAAGTACTGAATTAAAATAATCTTTGCTTTATTTAGAAAATCGAATAGTTGAGTGTTATGCGAATAATAAAAATTAATTAACTAACGATGATCAAATACTGAGTTGATCAGTTGGAGACGAATCTAGGAGTACGATTTCACTTGTTCATCCACTACACTTATCATTCCTTGATTTCCATGTTATGGATTTCCTAGTTTACTAGCCGAGAATTCTTATTTGTTTATACTCCCCCTCCCGGGTGTTAAGCAGAATTATTTATCTAACATTAATCTTGATATCCCTATCTAAGATTAATTATCAAACAATTGTAAAAGCGCAGTAATTCCTTTGACGACTTCTATGGAGTTATAGGCCTTCCGAACAATATAACTACCACGATACGAATTCCTTCTTTCCTATTCACAACCCCCTCTCCCGAGTGATAGATCACGAATATGGAATCATTCAATCCATGGCCAGTAGATTAAAAGCATTAGGAACAGGAAAACATAAATAAACCATATGGAAATCCAAATAAACTTCAATCAATTCATAATAAGCGTAGTTTCAGAACAAGCTACATCGTCTCCTAGAAAATAAAATTAGCTCATGCTAGAAGTATTCAAACACATAGACATGTTTAAATAACCCATAAAAATTGCTAAAAGTTTAGAGTTACAAAACGAATTGGACGCTATTCTTCGATCTCCGATGAACGCTGCCGTCTCGTGATGAATTCTCTACTTTTGCTCCGAGCCGTCGTCGTTATTTTTCTCCGTTTTTCAACCCTAGCCTCCTTCTCTCCAAGAATATGTCTAAGTCTGAATATCTCGAAAATCCTCCTAAAAAACCTTTTAAAAAGTCCCGTGCAAACTCCTAAGGAAAGTCTCCAAAATTACCAAGATTCCATTGGCGTAATTACGCCTGCGAAGTGCCGTAATTACGCCTGTCGACGTGTCTAAAGAACTGGCTTCCCGCGTGACTGGCGTAATTACGCCTGAAAACAGGCGTAATTACGCCTGAACAAAATCTCAAAGCCGTAGCTTAGGCGTAGTTACGCCTCAAAACAGGTGTAGTTACGCCTCAAGACATTCTCCAAATAATGATTTGCCGTGGGTTAGGCGTAGTTACGCCTCAGAGTAGGCGTCTTTACGCCTGTTGCCATGATTGAAAGTGTAGATTTTTGGCTTCAATGCATCCGTTCTTTCCGTCATTTGCACCCTTTTAGTCCACAAAACATGTAATTACCTGGATTCCTGCAAAACAACACAGAACAAAACCAAAAGCGTAATTCTGATCGAAAACTAACACTAAACCATGCAAAATAAGAAGAAATATAAGTGTATAAAATACACTTATCAGCTATTCACTGCACACTTGATGAAATATGTTAGCAACAGAATAACAAGTTTTGTTAGTGTAATATCCCAGAAATAATTATGGTGCATTTATTGGTATGCTTTTAAAAATATCAAGTAGGGATATTTTATACATCATGCTAAGTATTTGGACATCATGTTAAATGAGTTAGGATATCATTTACACTACTTGCCACCCAGACCACCCCCTTACCAACTCCTATTCTACACCACACAATCCCCTACCACCAACCCCATCACTCAACTCTCCCCCTCTTCCCCTCAAAATCGCCCCACTCAAGCCAAGCAAGGAGGAAGTTCAAAACCTGGAAGTTGATTGATAAATCTTGTTAGGGGTTGAAGTTGAAGTTGTAAGGAATCTTGTAGTGTGATTGTTGAACATTTAAAGTTGAGTTGAGTTAATGTTTTTGGGGGAAAAAATGACTTGCATTGATTTACTTGTGGAGTTTGGAGTTTTTTTGTGTTGTGTGATGAAGTCCCAAAGCATGTTGAGTTAGTGAGGATTGTTGGTTTGTGGTTTGTGTCGAATATGTACAAAAATGGTGTTTCCTCGTAAATACAGGGCTCGACGATCGATCGAGCGAGGCGGGGAAAATATTTGGGACGATAACGTCTCCTCGATCGATCGAGCAAAACTCCCGATCAATCGAGACGACTTCTCGATCGATCAGTGAGGCTTCTCGATCGATCGAGTAGGGCAGCAATTTGATGCCAAATTTGGGCACCTCACGATTGATCGCGAGCTGAGGCCGATCGATCGCGAGGCATGGAAAGTGGGTAATGTTGAATTTTGGTTAAATTGATGGGATTTTTGGTATTGGATTATTAATTTGGCCTCTCATATTAGTTTGTGTGATTGTGTAGAGCCTTCCCAGGTGGCAACACAACACATGAGATACAGTCCTACAACATTTCCACATTTGGAAGAAAGGTACGTAGTGAGACGTACGAACATCGGACGGTAAAATGTATTGTTATATTTGGATTATGCATTTTGGTTGCATATAGATATTGGATGCATTGGTGCATGATATTATAAGTCGAGATTATATTCCAGTGATGAAGAATGCTTGCCACCTCATGTCGAAGCGATGATAGAATACTTGCCGATGTCATACCGTAGCGATGAAAGAATATTTGTCGCTAATATGTAGAGGCGAAGAACACGCCGTTGTCATATTATAGCGAGGGATATTAAATACCGCTGGTATTTCGAAGCGAGGGGTATTAATGCCATTGTCATGCCAACGCGAGGGGCATTTTGCCACTGATATAATAAGACTGAGAAATGGTTATCGGTATTAATGGAATGGAAATGTCATGACATTTATTAATGGTATTATAATCTGTTGATTATGAATGTGATACAGGGTCAACCAAATTGAGCTTTTAAATGCATAAAATATAGGAAGTGATTTGTATTTACGGTTATGCATTTTTATATCATAATCATGTTGATGTGGATATGGTTTATTATATGCTCATGGTTTTGGGTTGTTCCTGTAGGAGCTTTTGGCACGGAGGGCTAAATACCGGGTTGATGCGGTGAGCTTTGTAAGGAGTGCTATCAGTATAGAAGGACATGATTATTTTTTATAGTCTCTACTCTAGAAGTAGTGTCAAGCTATAGCCTTAACATTCATTTTGCGGGAATGTCATTAATCCTTTTTGAAATTTTATTTTTGGCACTGTAATCATTAAGCTCAAGGCGTTAAGATGAACCTTATACTCTGATTTATGCACGTTTAGCTCTCTTTATGCTTTTAATCCTCACTTAAGGTAGCGAGGTCTTATAGTTAACATCAAACAAAGATTATTCGGGTTTTCAAAACCCAACAATCTCCTCATTTTTTATGCTCACAATATTTGAATAAGAATATGAACATTAAAGCACAATGTTGCATAACAAGAAAAATCATATTTTTTTAAAAATAACATATTTCTCCCTCTTTCTGTGTAAATCAAAAAGGAAGACAACTAAAATTTACCCACCCTCAAGGGTTGAGATTAAACTCTCCCCCTTAGTTTTAAAAAAAGTTAGAAAATTAGAGCAAGTGAGGGGCAAATGGGGTAGGCTAATATAAATTTTAAAAAATTACAATGTACATTAATTTTTGAACAAAAAAAAACCTCTGTTGATGATGGATGAAGCATACTTGGCAACAGATTTGAATTTCTTGACAAAACTCAACAATGTACATTTCATCTTTTCGGTGGCAGCACACTTAGTCCAACTTAAACTAATAAACTGCTTTTCCTCGAGAAAGTTTGGGCTACAAGACCTATACCACTGCAATCCTCTATGAGTCTAGTTTGCAACACAAAAAACGGATTGTCATTTGGACATCCGAGGAAGAAGTTATGCCAATTTTTCCAAAGTCGCTGCAAGCTACCAGAAAACTAAAATGCTTCGAAAATTGTTAGAAACATTCTCAAAATAACAATTTAATTAAAACGACTTTAGAACAGATTGGACGAAAATTTAAACACTTAAAATAGATTTTAAAATTATTTTCGTGGAAAATGAATGCAATAAAATTGATTTTTATGCTAAAAAATTTCATATACCAAGTTTTTGAAAATTATGCTATGAAAATAATTTCATGCTCATGAAACATTTTATTTAAAAGATTTCCGTCTAAAATCGGTTAAATACTTTCCAAGAACAACCTGTCGATGATGCCACTTGTTAGGATCGATTTCGGGGGTGGGTTGCCAATCCACGCCCGAGTTCAACAAACTTGAGCTTCAATAGCTCGTGTTCTTGAAATAATTGCACCGAGAGATTATATCGAGTTCGGTTACAAAATCGAGTTAAAGACACTCGACATCACCCGCTCTAAAACCGACTAATCATTTGAAAGGCATTTTAAAGATATGCAAGAAAGTTGTAAAAACCTTATGGTAAATAAATGAAGTAAAGTAAATAACAAGCATTTGTTTCTGGAAGTTCGAAGCACAACGCTTCTACGTCTCCCCTTCTTCCATCTCATGGAAGGATACACTAGAATACTTTGATTTATACAACTATTTGTACAAACCCGATCCAATTGGGCATTCCCCATGCAACTAGCACTCCTAACAACTCAACTATGTATGTTCTTTAACGTCTCACATACAAAGACCCTCATCCAGTTGTGATGAATCACCAAATGTTACAATGGTATGCACTCTTCTATTTTAGCTCACAAATACAATGAATATAGTGAATACAAAGGCACAAATGATTCCATAATGAATCTGATACAACCAGGTAAGAGGTGCCAAAGGTTTGGGGAGTCCTCTTCATTTAGCAGCTTTTGTCTTTGAAGTTCGCCAATTGAATCCCAGTTGGGTTTATTTTGGAAGGCTTGGATTAATCTTCAATCAGTTATTATTGAGCTTCCAAATCATGTATATATAGTCTCCAAGTAATGATATATAGGTTAGATACAAGAATATAGCTGTTGGGACAGTTTTGGTAAGCTTTCAAACAATACAACAGTCATATTCTGCTTTTTGGGCTATTTCTAGAAGGCTGCTGATTTGTTCCACTAGTGCAGGTGTGGGGTTCTCGTTACTTAATCCATTATGTATCAGTTAATTATACATATAAGATATAAGTAAATCATACACTGATTAAGAGTTTACTTATGTAGGTTGTTACAATACTTACACAAATCCTGTCATAATATACATCATATGTACAGTAAAACAACCTAGACTCGTACAACTCCTATGCAGTAGTTCAACTCGCAGCGGAATAAGACTCACAATCCCGTCCTCCCACGTCTATGCATCCCTACAGAAACAATCACACAACATGAGTATAGATAAGCAACTATCACAGTGCGATATCAATAAGAAACATAAATGATAAAGCACTATAAACATCAATGGTGATTGTCATGTATCATGCATCATCAAATGCAAATATGTCATGACATGTCTCATTCCTCATCCTGTTATAACCAGACCAATATGTTATGTCTATCTCAGCTCAAGATGTTAGTGGAACCTCCTCACATCTTCATATTAGCAGCACATATCATAGTATCGTCCTCACATGTTATAACAGACAGAGTTATACCCAACCGGCGTATATCTCTCATGCCAAAGCATATGTAGCATATCTATCGTGGCAACAATCCCAGCCAAAGCATATGCCCAACACTGGCATATCTATCATGGCACCGATCTCAGCCAAAGCATATGCTACACATCTATCGTGGCATCCATCTCAACAATATAAATATCATGAATGCACATGCATACGATGTCACTAATCATATGATACCATGCTCACATCATCATCACAACAATATCATATACTCGTACGTCAAAACGTACCTGTTATGCGACACAAAAGATATAAATTAGGCGTCAATGTCTAACCGCCTCGTTGCCCCGTCCCCTGTGATGATGCTACAACAATATGAACCATATATCATGTTACCAGAGGCTTCAAAATTAAATTCCACAAAAATATAACATATTTCAAAAAGTTAACCCTCGCGATCGATTTCCTGTTTTGACGCGATCGATCTCCTAATGTTTTGATCATGATCGATCGATCTCTCATTTCCATGTGATCGATCGCCTCATCCTTTGAAAAAAATTCTACCTCGATGCGATCGATTGCTTACTTGAAGCGATCGATCGCTCAGTGCACTGCCACTCTCATTTTTAGCCTCGATCGCCTCACATGTAGAGATCGATCGCCTACTCTGTTTTCTGAAAAACCATGGCGATTTTGATGCTTATCTTCATGGTTCTTCTCATACACCTTCATTCATACCATAACAACTTGAACACTAGTAACTAGTATCATATACACATCTTTCCATCATTTTATCCTTTCAAATGATTACTTTCAACTCATAGCAATTCATATGCAAGTAATAACTTCACATGCTTCACGTTTGATACACTAAGTACATATATCCATCAACTATGATAACAAAACATGGAAATTCTACTTTCCTTACCAATTTATGCACTTCCTTGTTGTTTTTGCAAGTCCAACTCCAAAACCAACTCAAGGAGGATTAGAGAGAAAGTGTAGAGATTACTATGTGAATTGAGGTGTATTGTGTGAATTAAATCTGATTTTTAACTATGTAGGCACCTTCAACTCAAATGCACATTCTAATGCCTCTCAAATGCATGCTAAATGCACACCAAGGTCATATCTCACTACACACTTCATGTCTCTTAATTCTCTTGCATATAAAATAAGACATGCATCAACATTTCAAGAACATAGATATCTTTGTTCACAATTCACATATCTCCTATGTTTCTTGTTTTCTGTTACATCATACTTGCTATAACTTCATATTGAACTCTCATAAGTAATTCATTCTTTTATTAAATCAATCATCACTCGGTTCAACCCGAACCCGAGTTCTCATCATACTGTCCTTAAGACGTACTTACACAAGAATCATATCCAACATGTATACGTCATTTCAAGGCATTACAGCAGGTCTACTTGCAAGTCTACTGGTCGAGTTGTTGACCTCTACTGGTTCGAAGTTTGCTAGCCTCTACTGGTTCGAAGTATGCTAGCCTCTTCTATTCGAAGTCGCTGGCCTCTACTGGTTCGGAGTCCACTAGCCTCTACTAGTTCAAGGCTACTGCTCAACGTCTACTGGTCGACATCTACTGGTTGGTCGAACTCTATTGCTTGAAGTTCGCTTCCGCTTGTCGACGTCTAATGCTCAAGGTCTATTGGTCGACGTCTACTGGTTGTTGCTTCGAGGTCTGCTGGTCCAAGGTCTACGGGGTCTTGGGTGCAGCAGTAGGTTGAGTTACTTGTAGTGTCTACTGGTTGGAGCTTCGAGGTCTGCTGGTCCAATGTCTACTGGGTCTTGGGTGCACAGTAGGTTGAGTTGCTTGTAGTGTCTAATGGTCCAGTCTCTTCAACCTATTTCTGTGCTAATAATCAAGCTCCTAATAATGATCTATTCACTTTACACTTGATGAAATATGTTAGCAACACAATAATAAATTTTGTTAATATCAAAACAAAGATTATTCGGGTTTTCAAAACCCAACATATATCAAACTTTAAAATACCAAAAAATACTCCTATAATACATATCCTAATTAATAATAATTAAAAAAATAATTATACCCTAAATAACAAAAATTACCCTTAATAAAAGATTATCCTAACAGATTATAAACAATATTATAAAAATCAGCCCTAAAAATTCTTAGTTTTGATATAATTTTTCAATCATACATTTATATAATATTTGATTTACTTCAAAGATTTTAACAAAAACCTAGGCTGCATTCAGTATATGCACAAAATCGGTGTTATAAATAATTGCACCAGTAAAAATTAAAAGTCAAGAAATAGGTTTTTCTAGCTTTTTTAATTTTCTTTAATAATTAAATAAAAAAACTTTTTTTATAGTTGATATATCAAATGCAAAATTGCCTTTGTTTTTGTTTTGAATAAATACTTATATGCATGTCGCTATTTCAATGCTGACAGAATCGACGATAAAAGATGTAGTGTGAGAGTCCGATCCTAATTAGGTATTTAGTTATCAGACAACGAAAGATTAGTTTAAAATGTCTTATCAAATCGACCTAAAAAATTTTCGTTTTTCGATGATACATATATAATGACAATGAAAATATATACGGATTTATATATTTCGTTCACACAGTATGTCATCCATCATTCAAAATAACATGTAAATTCTTTGGTAATGTCATACCTCAAAATGCAACATACACAGGGCATATCCCGATAAATTTATTTTATTAAAAAAAGTCAAGTATCACAACTGGGACCAAGACACCATGCAAAAACCTAAGCTCGCTCATGTATGAGCTTGGTTATCCCTAGATGCATCACCATAAGCATCTGAACCCTGTCCTCCTGCAACTCCTGTCATGCCCGAATAACAAAAGGCATGACAGCCCCCACAACGGGGGTAAGTACCAAGTACGAGAAATAAATAAAATCACGTCAAGAATGACAAAGTATCGTGCAACGCATATCATATATGAATGTTATGCATGAATGTGTACAATGAATCGAATCTCAGGATACCAAATATCGGAGTCCAAGGAAATGTATAACATCAATCAATATGAAGCTCGAGCAGAGGGTGGCGGCATTACGCGACATATCTCCTCCATCGACGTGCCCAGCATCCCTCGTGTCTAGGTCTGGCGACAACGCACGTGACTACAGTTGCTACATAAACTGTCTGTCATCGACGTGTCCAACGTCCCCATGACACTATAGATCTCATCATAATCAAAGGGTATCAAGGAGTATAAAGATCAATATGATATGGCCAATAAAACATCTAAACCTCATGTGACATATACAACTCAATATGTCATGAAATCTAATGTGAAAGTCAATATATTTTATACACGTCACATAAGGAATCCAATATCACATAAAGAATCAAATATCACATATAAATCAAAGAATGTCATATAAGATCATACATTAGCATCATTACACGTCTTTGCCAGACGTCGTGATAAAACTCATTGCTACGTACATCTGACCAGAACTAACTCTACCGAGTGCTCCTCAATCAATCTAGGAAATAATAACCTGGTCATAACGGTTCCAAATAGAATATAATTTCACATACTAGCCTAAAATTCATCAAGACATTACTCAAATTTAGACCAAATACCGACTTCTTACATTTGCTCGTGCAAACTGTAGGAATCAATCCATAATTCTCCCGAAACTTAATCAAATTACATGGGTCTAATTTATTTAAAAGCTAACTCAAAAATGAACATTTCATCAGTTCAACAATTCTTTATATTCATTCATTAGCCTAGGTAAAATGGCAATGAACTCAAAGCTGTAAAAACAAGGGAGTTCACCCTTTTCCAGCTTGACCCATTTTCATATAAAAAACATATTAAATTCATATGACGTCTAAATTACTTGATTCTAGTTTGAAAAGTTCAAAAACCCAAATGACTACATTTCATCTTTAATAAAGTCAAACTGGTTCGTCCATCTAAAGGGGGTTTAGACACAAAATACGTAGTAGTTTAAAATTTGTTTTCCAGCTTGAGCAGTTTTAGTAAAAATGCCATAACTTTTTTCGTTTTAAATTCAAATTTAGTGATTACAGTGGCACATGATAGCCGACTGAAGTATTACAACTCTTATCTCATGACATTTTCTAGAATTCTAAGCAAAACATTGCTCAGGAACCCGAAGAACACACTGCATAGATATTTTCACCCACACGCAGATCTCAAACTATGCACGATTGGTAGAAAAATCATAACTCCTTCATTTTCAGTCCAAATCGAGTCTGTTTTTTTTTTAATTGGATAAACTTTAACTATCTACTCCTTTCATGAAAAGACCAACATCAAATTCTGTGATATCCCTGAAATGGTTAATTGCATTTGGGCAATAATTGTGCTTATATGATTAATTATGTGGTAATTAATTATGCATTGGATTTATTTACCTTATGGAAATGCATGGTCATGTGGATAGGGTGACCCGGGGTTGCATTTCAGGGTGCATGTGGTGCATGGTGGGTAAATATTGTTGGGAACATGATTTATTTGCCTTGGTTAGCATTTGATTAGAAATCATGTGTTTAATTGATATTTGGTGCATTATGAGTAAATGCTTTGAAAAATATCATGTTGGGTTGTTGTGGGTTTGGTTAATGGTTGGATTTATACTTGTTTTGAAGTATTTTTTTGATGGTTTATGTGGTTTAGATGTTGTTGGGTTGCTTGGTTAAGTGTTGGTATGGTTGGAAGAAATTTTGGGTGCAAAAATGGCAGAAAAACGCATGTCTGTGCGAGGCGATCGATCGCCTGAAAAGAGGCGACCGATCGCCAAGAGGCAGTAGACTTTTTTGCGTGTTAGGCGATCGATCGCCTAAAATGAGGCGACGATCGCCGAGAGGCAGTAGGTTTTTCAAAGGAGTGGCGATCGATCGCCATGTTTGGGGCGACCGATCGCCGCAGTGCAAATTTTGAGGCGATCGATCGCCTGGGTGAAGCGATCGATCGCCGCCTGTGGATTTTTGAGAAATGCTTTCTTTTGTCAAATTTTTGGTATTTGGCTATTATTTGGCTTCTAATATGGGGTTGTGTGATTGTGTAGAACCATCCCAGGTAGCAACGCAACCGAGGAATTGAAGCCATATCAAATCCACTTTTGGAAAGGTACGTAGTGGACGTACGGGCACCCCAACGGTACATGTATCTTATATACTTATTGTTTATGCATTGTGGATGCAAGTATATATGTGGTATTGCATAGTGGATGCAAATACATGTTATGCATGATGTTTTTAGATGCATATGATTATTGGTGCACATCCCATGAGTCGTGGTCATCCCTTGATGATTTTAATGCTTGCCGCTATTTGGTTTGGTTCCGCTAAATGTGAAGCGAGGGGTGGGAGCGCCGCATGTCACATTTGAGCGTGGTTATCATATAGGACGAGGAAAGGGTATTTGCCGCTCAATGAGAGGCGAGGGGTGGGAGTCCCGCAGTCCATTGAAGCGAGGTTATCCTATGCCGTCTATATGTAAATAAGCGAGGGGCATTAAAATACATTGTGATGGACAGACTAGGGATTGGGGATCAGTATTGGTTATTGATGAGCTGGTATATGTCATGACATGTTTAGACCATTAAAAATAATCTATTGATTATACTCATGAGTTATGGTACAGGGACAACCAAACGGGAAGCGTTTGAAATGCATGGGAAAACAGGAAGTGTTTTATTATGATTATGCATTTACGCTTTATCTTCATATTGTGTTGAATATGAATGATTATTATTGCTCATGTTTGGGGGTTGTCCTTGTAGGTACACGTTTGGCATGATAGAAGGGCTAGACGGGTTGAGATGGTGAGCTTTTGAGGATGCTTTTGGGACTTGAAGGACGGGATTATTTGGATAGTATCTACTCTAGGAGTAGTATAAAACTATAATTGAACATTCATTGATTGGAATGTAATTAATCATTTTTGGTAGTCCTTATTTTTGGCATGTAATGCTTAAGCTCATAGACTCAACACGTTATTTCTCACTCTGATCATTTATATTAGCTCTATTATGCCTTGATTCCGCACTTAAGGATTAGGGTCCTTACAAATTCTTAACATGATCTGTCAGGAACTCGAAATGTCCACTGCATGTGTATTACAAACACATGCATGATGCACAGTTAGTAAAATGAGCATAACTCACTCATTTTAACTCCAAATTAAGTGATCTTTTTTTTTTTTGAAACCGAAAAGAATTCAAAGATGTAAAACTCTGCTTTAGATCTCAAAGTCAAAAGGTCAACGCAATTTACTGCATCAACCATAAAAATCTGCAGACGTTTTGACAGCAACTTAATTAAATTTCTCATGTCAAGACCTCAATAATTTCGACTATTAAACAACATTTAAAGTTGATAAACCTAGGAATCATGAGATACCTTCACTCCTCTTGAAGATTTGAGCACAAAATCACCAACCCAAAATAGCCCAAGTTTCAAAATGAAGCTGCCACTTGAATCATTGCTCCAAACCTCAAAATTCTTGAACCACTATACTACTCTAGCCTTGTTCTTCTTAAAGCCTATCTTGCATGTGAATTTTATTCAAGGTTGCAAGAGGATTTGGCAAGAAAGATGGCCAAAATTTCGAAAATGTAGAGAGAAGGAGGAGTGGTTTTGTCTTGCAAAATGAGCCAATGCATGCCTCAAAAAGGGTGGGGACGATGGAACCCAGGAGGAAAATGATTTTTTTTTATTGTTTGTGTCATGCAAGGAGTCCAAGTGTACACCATGTGATGTCCAATGACATGTGGTCAAGTCATCTATGTAATATTTTTATATCTTGCATGGTAAAAAAATTGCATCGTATAATTATATATATATATATATATATATATATATATAAATCCGAAAATATGTATATCTATACATATGAATTTTGACGTGTTTTATTCCAATCTAATACAAGGTGCCTTAAATTTTAGTCTAAACTATTAATTATTCGAATTTGCTTAATCGTGGCTGATTAGCAACATGACCATATATCTAGCCATATGGTCAGATCAATATTGATCTTACTACACGACGATATATTTTAGGGTTGATCCCCTTGATGATGAATCTTTATGCCATCATCCACAAAATCCTAAAATACATACCAATCCAAATCACATGTATAACATAATGTATATTTTTAAAATAAAAGCGCTAAAAATCTAGTCTCTCCGCCCAACGGTATGTATGAAAACATAATAATAATAATAATATTATTATTATTAATATTAATAATAATAATAATAAATATGTATGAAAACATAATAATAATAATAATAATAAAATCTTGTCTTTTTTATTCCATACATACATATTTCTTCAATAATCTGTATGAAAAAGCTGACATTTCTTCAAGGTAATACACTCTATTTATTATTATTTTTTGTAATAAAAATAGATAAAAACTTCCCTTACTGATATTTTTTTGCACTTCCACAAGACAACATAGACACTTTTATATAAGAGGCATCTTTAAAATTTGTCTCCTACAAACTATCATAATCAAATTTGACCTTAAATTAAGTTAGTTTTTTTAAAATTAGCATTTAATTATGTTAAAGTCCAAATATATCCTTTAAACTCTTTTATATTAACATACAAATATTCTAAATTGAGAAAATATGATAATATAATTATAAAGCTACAGAATATTTTATTAGATTTTTTTTTCTTTACATGTGTATTACTTATATTTTTTGTTTTTAATTTAATATTTATTGATAATAATACTTTAATAAAATTATACATTTTCCATAAAAATGAGAATATCACTATAACTTTAGTACAATAAAATAAATATCAATCCCATTTTGCAAATATGAATGTACTGTATTTTACCAACTAAGTTGCGGAATCATTATTATGTTTTTAATATTTTTTTGAATAACAAAATAATAATAATAAATAATAATAACACATAAATTAATAAAATAAGAATAATCATAAACAATAATATATAAATTAATAAAAAATAATATTCATAATTGCCATTGTTTACAATAATGATAATTATAATATAATTATTATTGTATAACAATACTAATAGATAATACACTAAATAAATTCAAATTTAGTTTCACATTAATAAGTATAATTTAAATAATATAAAAAAATTATAAATATAAAATCTAAAGATAAACATTTAAAACTAATATAGAATATCATTAGTGAGAATAATATAAACTATAAGATACGGTTCGAACATAATTTAAAATTCTAGATCTAATTCAAACAACGTGTGTTTTTTTTTCTTTTTAATAAAAAATAAATTTTCAATACTTATAATACATTTGTTAAATAACTAGCTTATTTCTTATTATTCTTCCCATTATTAATTTATATTGTATTACTCTTTTCATAATTAATATTATTAATATCAATTTATTTCTTATAATTTATTATCATACATATTATCATTATTATAAATTAAATTTATTTTTATCATAGGTGTTATTTTTTAACTAGTTCTTATTATTAATATTATAATTTATTTATTTAGTAATACTTATATCAATATTAGTTTATTATTATCAATTCTTTATTCAGAAAAAAAAGTAATTTATAATGAAATGAATTTACTTCATTTATTTTAAAAATGAATCTTTTTTAACTAAGTTATAATAATTTATTAAGATAGAGATAATGATAAATGAAGGGTATTATAGGATTTTTAAATTATCTTGGGCAAAGTTCAGGTCGGCACCCATTACTGAAACTTTATTCATCCTAGTTTGAGAAATAAACATGCAATCATTTAAGTCCACGTTAGGTTGAAATGACAAAACTGCCCTTAATCAGAAAATGTGGCAATCTCAGAAATTTTATATCTCTTCCTTTCAGCACTTCGTTCGAGATCTTCCATTCACAATTGCGATTCAAATCTCCTCATAAATCTCTCTCGTCAGTTACGATTTCTTATAGTTACACTTCGTTCAGGATTTTGTTTCAAATCTGGTATGTGCAGATTTTTTTTCTTCAAATCTGGTATGTGTGTGCGTGTGTGTTTTTGTGTCTGCATGTGTGTGTATATATATATATATATATATATATATATATATATATATATATTGTTTGCTGACATTTGAGGTTTTATAGTTATGATTCATTGGTGTCCGTGCTTCTTTGCTCATTTCTAGAATTTACAGCCTGAAACATGCAACGAAGAAGATGACCCAGAGAAAAATTAATTGGTGCACGAATATTATAAAGAGTAACTGGTACACGAAAATTATAAAAAATAACTGGTGCACGAAAATTATGAAAAATAAACTGGTGCACGAAAGATATAAAAAGTAACTGATGCATGAAACATAAAAAAAGTATGTGATGCACGAGCCATAATCGCAAGTGGGTGATGCACGAACCATACAATTAAGTTACTAATGCACGAACCATTTAATTTCGTGCACCAATGTTATATTTTCGAACACCAGCTTTTTTTAAAACTTTCATACATCAGTAATTGATGCACGAAAATTGAAAATCATTAAGTGATGCACGAAAATTGAAAAATCAGTAACTGATGCACGAAAATTGAAAATCAATAACTGATGCATGAAAAATCAATGGTCCACGAAAATTATTAAAAGTAAGTGATGCGCGAAATTTTGAAAAATAAACCGGTGCACGAAAGATATAAAAAGTAACTGATGCACGAAATATAGAAAACGTATGCGATGCACGAACCATAATCGCAAGTGGGGTGATGCACGAACCATAATCGCAAGTGGGGTGATGCACGAACCATACAATTAAGTTACTGATGCACGAACCATTTAATTTTGTGCACCAAGGTTATATTTTTGTGCACCAGTTTTTTTTTAAACTTCATGCATCAGTAATTGATGCAAGAAAATTGGAAATCAATAACTGATGCACGAAAATTGGAAATCTGTAACTAATGCACGAAAATTTATATTTTCGTGCACCAGTTGTTTTTTTGCAAATTTTGTGTATCAATTAATTAACACAAAGTTCGTGCACCAGTGTTATATTTTCATCCATCAGTGTTATATTTTTGTGCACCAAGGTTATATTTTCGTGCACCAGTTACTTTTTAAAATTTTCGTGCACCAGTTACTTTTTTATCATTTCTTGCATCAGTTACTTTTTGTGATTTTCGTGCACCAATTAGTTTTTCTCTGAGTCGTCTTCTTCGTTGCAATATCTTACTGTCAGACTGTAAATTTTGGAAATGAGAAAACAAGTACGAACACCAACACATACCTTACTTCTTATCCATATGCATATGTCAAAGCCATGAGAGTTTTATTTTTTTAAAAAAAAAATACCAACAGATTTTCGTTGTCTATAATTTAGTATCGGTATTTAAATTTATAATTCACATAAATACACAGTACACAGACACACACACACACTATGGAATGTACAGAGTAGATCCGAAAATAATATGTGCAGAGTAATCCAAGGTCTTCTTCGATTAAAAAATATTCCAAATGCTACGAGCAATTTAGATGCTTCTATTCAAACATATTTCATGTACATAACATTTTAGCAAAATAATGAGGCGACGAGATGATGAAGAAAATAATGATCTGAGAATCGCCGAAAAATTTTAGCAGAAAATTTAAGGTGTGGGGCCACAGGATGAGATAGAAAAGAAAGATCAGAAATTAGGTTTGGGATGTTTTCAATTGAAGGGTATTTTGGTAACTAAAAAATACCTTTTCGAACCAATAGTTAAAAAATTGGACTTATGTGAATATAATTTTCTCCTAAATATATTTTTTGGTAAAAAGTTTTTTTTCCAGATTTATTTATAATAAGTTTCTGTAAACAATACATATTTGCAATTTCCCCAATTATCTTATATAATCATTATCATCGACTATTTAATATCTTCAAAAAATCATGTTCCTTGCAACTTTTCATCATTTGTTCTCTACAAAATAATCATTATATAAGTAACCAAAATAAATATCTGATAAAATCTAAAGTTAAATACCAATTTTCACTACTTCTTTAACCATATAATTTTGGGCAAAGTTCAGGTCGGTACCTTATACTGAAACATTATTCATCCTAATCCAGGAAAAAACTTGCAATCATTTAAGTCCACTTTAGGTTAAAATGACGAAAGTGCCCTAAATAAGAGAAGGCAGCAATCTCAAAAATTTTCAATCTCTTCCTTTCAGCACTTCGTTCGAGCTCTTCCCTTCACCACTGCGATTCAAATCTTCTCGTAAATCTCTCTTGCCAGTTACGATTTCTTACAGTTGGTTTTTCTCTTCATCTCTTCGATTTTTTGTTCCATCACTTCGTTCCAGATTTTTTTCCAACTCTGGTATATGTGTGTGTGTGTGTATAGCCTCGTGTACAGATCTATGATAAAAACCAGTCTATTTATTCCATTAAAAATAATAATTGTCTTTACAACTGGTATAAGTTGTTCATAAAACACTTTATATCTAAGCAGAGTATTGCGGAAGCGTAACATAATAAAATCTTGAAATCTCCTCGGTAGATCACCAGCCCAAAAATGGTATTGTTCTTCGTCTTCAACATATTCTTCGTCCTTAACCGGGTAAGGGTGGTAAGGAGTGAGTATTTGGGAAAATACTCAGCAAGCAGGTGCCAGTTGAACATGATAAAATATACATATAAAGATTTCAAATAACGCTTTATCATACACATAATAGATCGATTCACATACTCATAATTGCTCACACTAGAGCCTCATCCCATAAACACATAATCACATAATCTCATTCTTGGGATTAAGAGGTGGTTCCCGTGGCATAGCACTTTGGTCTTAAGGATCAAGAGGCTCTCATGCATGTGGCACGCCCACATCAACTAGCACTTTGCCCCGTCGAATCAAATGGTGACTCCTACACACGTAGCACTTTCCCCCGCAGAGCCTTCGACTTTCGATGCGCATTTCTCATAAACTTTCATAATATGATCTTTAAAATACATTTTCGTGTTCAACTGAAGCTTTAACACATATATAGAGTTTCAAAAACGAAATGATATTCATAGCAAAAACCCACTTACAGTCGGATATACAAAGCATGGTAGAATGGATCCCGGATTAAGAAGGTGGTGCGAATCATCTCCTCTCATGTCTTGAAGCTTTCGAATTCTTGTGTATGTGAGAAGATGAATTTTCAAAACATTGCTAAGTGTAGAATCAGATTTTCTTGGCATGATGTGTTGTGGATTTCAAAGGTGTTGATTCTTGGAAGAATATCCCTTTCTTTGGTGGGATTTGAGGTGATTTAAAGATAGGAAAATTAATTAAATTCCTTAACTTTGGTCATTTAGTGTCATGATTTGGCAAGGCAATGAATGCAAATATGCATCTTGGTAGGATAAGCTTTTCTTTGGTATGTCATAATATGTTATAATATAGGAGACTTAATTGCATTCCATAATTATGGTCTCCTAATGACCAGATTTGAGCAAGTAATGAATGGGTCAATAATTGATTATTAATGTGAATTAATTTATCAATTCCACAACTTTGGCCTTTTAATGACATAGGGCAAAATGAATTGTAAAAGAATGGGGTCATCACATGTTGGCATCTAGTGGCATGATTTGAGCAAGACATTAAATGTCAATAACTTGGATTGAGTGGAATTCAATGGTGGCAAGAATTTGGGTCATACAATTGAATGGTCAATGGCAATGTTTGGGCAATTGAATGTGTTAGTGAGGGAATTGAATGGTATGCCATGATTTGAGTTAGACAGTTAAATATCATTGAATGGCTAATGTCAATGTTTGTGCAAGGTCATTGAATGGCTAAAATGGTTTGGGGCAAGGTAAACTTTCGGGTCTTCACATCCCTCCCTCCTTATTGGAAGTTTCGTCCTCGAAACTTAAGTCATCTCGATCTTCAAGGAGATATAGATATTTCACTCGAATCTTCTCTTCAGTTCCCAAGTGGCCTATTTCTTCATATGGTTTGACCTTTGGACATTGACGTAAAGAAATGTACTTCGTGTCAGCACTTGATCCTTTGAATCCGCGCTCCGAATCGATATTTCTTCACACTTCTTCAACTACTAGAAGTTCTGCTTCGAGCGTCAATGTTTGTGCAAGGTCATTGAATGGCTAACATGGTTTGGGGCAAGGTAAACTTTCGGGTCTTCACATCCCTCCCTCCTTATTGGAAGTTTCGTCCTCGAAACTTAAGTCATCTCGATCTTCAAGGAGATATAGATATTTCACTCGAATCTTCTCTTCAGTTCCCAAGTGGCCTATTTCTTCATATGGTTTGACCTTTGGACATTGACGTAAAGAAATGTACTTCGTGTCAGCACTTGATCCTTTGAATCCGCGCTCCGAATCGATATTTCTTCACACTTCTTCAACTACTAGAAGTTCTGCTTCGAGCATATGGTTCAGGTCCGCAATGTATCTCTTATGTTGTGATATGTGGAAAATATTATGATTTTGGGATAGCCTTGGAGCCAGCGCTATTTTGATTATGTTGGAACAGTGAGTGTTGAAAGTAACTCGCTTAGGGCAAAAGTTTGCTCTAAATTTCGTATTGAAGTCCGAGGCTCAAACACGTAGCATATCCTCGAAGGTCTGAGTTGCCCTTACATACGGTACTAAGAGTTACATGAGTACTTGTCGGTTATCGAAAGCTCTAACAAGGTTGTGACACAAATCGTGGACCTCTTGGAGTTGTCGAGACTGGCTTCCTACATTCATTGGTTTATAGTTTTGACCAGGCTCTTACCTAATCGAACTGACATTCATATTTACAAGTACTTCTTCTATCGAGCTTTCGTCACACATTCTAATGAAGTTATCTTAACTTAAGGAAAATGAATGATTGCATTTTCTTTGTCAAACTGATCAATGATAGGAGTAACGTCTCTTAAAAAATAAAGTGAATGATCAACTTTTTGTGTGTCGAAACGATCAAAACAATTGTTGAATACTACAAAAATTTGCAAGGATAACATACGTTATTCTAGGATACGGCCTCATGAAAGAAACGAAATGATAATTCCAAGAAAGTGGAAAGAAGGAAAAAGTATGTAATTTTGTGCATCAACTCAAAATAAGTTTTGCGAGACGATAGTCGAAAAATAATTTTTGATATGAAGAAGATCAAGGTCATATCAAACTCAAGCAGTCATGAAGTCTAAAAAATGAATGAATAAACAATTGTTGTCGAACTTTAATGAAGAACGATAACCACATTAACCAAATAATATTTGGGTAATTATGAAGCAAAAATATACTATGAAGATCTGAAATACTAGAAATGATTGAACGATTTTTTCACAAGTAAAGATATATTTCAAGCGGTCCAAACTATTTAAAATAGATGAGGATATAAGAACAATTTCAGGGTAATTCAATAGTTGGATAAGTGAACAAATGAGAATATTTCAAGGTTGACGAAAAAAGCTCTATAATGCAATAAGTAGATTGAATAATTTTTCAGATAAAATCATATGATTCAAGTATTCTAGAAAAATTAAAAGTGAGCTTTCACATTGAATAGGGATTATATCAAAAGGGACAAAAATCGAGCGCAAAAGATATAATTGGACGTTTAGGATGAAATAAATCAAGCGAGGAAATGTCCAATAGGCGTGATGACATGCTAACCCATTATTCCAACGAAAATTGAGTTCAAGGATATCAATAACAAATTTGAAGGAAGACAAATGAAGTCTTGGTCGAATAAATTTTATTGCAAAAGATTTATTGGACTGCAAAAACATACCAACAGACTTTCGCTATTTATAATTTAGCATCAGTATTCGGATTTATAATTCACCTACACACACAATATACACATGCACACGAAGGAATGTGTAGAACAGATCCGAAAATTATATGTGCAGAGTAGTCCGAGATCTTCTTCGATTCAAAAAGATTCCAAATGCTACGAAAATTAGATGCTTCGATTCAAACATATTTCATGTACATAACATTTTAGCAAATAATTTTTACGGATTAGGCGACGAGATGATGCGACGAGATGATGAATAAAATAATGATATGAGAATCGCCGAAAAATTTTAGCAGAAAATTTAAGGTGTGGGGCGACGGGATGAGGAAGAAAATAAAGATCTGAAATTAAGTTTAGGGTGTTTTCAATTGAAGGATATTTTGGTAACTAAAAAATATCTTTTCAAACCAATAGTTAAAAAATTGGACTTATCTGAATATAATTTTCTCCTAAATGTATTTTTTGGTAAGAAGTTTTTTTTTTTTTGGAAGATTTATTTCTAATAAATTTCTATAAACATCACCTATTTGCAATTTTCCCTATAATTTTTACGAAGTTTTTTTTTTATCAGTAAAAAGATGTTTTATTCCATACGAGTGCAAGATGTACTCGAATTTCGTTATACAAGGAAAAAAATGTTAAAATGTGAATTATTATATGAGGATTAAAACAAACTTTTTGTTTGTTTCAAAAGCACAATACTTTGTATTTCTACACCGTCGTACATTTATTTTCTACAATTGAAAAAAAAAATTCATTTAAACAATTATTATACACAACTAAAAACTAAATGCTGCTAGAAAAATATAACTCAAAATTAATAGAAAAACAAATGATTATAATAATTCCATTGATTTGAGACAAATTGAATGGAAAAATTAAAAAAAATTCAATTGACTAACATCCATTCTTCAACGATTTAGAATAGATTGAAATTGTAACTGGGAAAAAAAATCATAATTATAGCTCCCATGTAAGAACTGGGTCGAGGTTTGAAGATTATATTTATTGATTAATTTAAAAAAAAATTGTTAAAAAAGCATATTATAAAAAAATGAAGTGTGGTTATTAATATGTATACTACATATTAAGTCTCAGCCCCTCAACTGACATTTTGTTGTAAATGTGTAACACGCTTTAATGAGGAGATATCCCTACAACATAAAACAAAGACACTTTGGTTCGTGAAATGTGACGATGAATGATCTTTAATATGAAGATAATGAATTGAAAGATATGGATAATATAACTATTTTTTATTTTAATTAATTATAAAATATCCAACAAAAAAGATTTTTAAAACATTTAATTTTAGTATAAACTCAAAATTACTTAACCTCGAAAAATAATATTCTAAAAAAATTATTTATACATGTATAATATATGCACAAATTAATAATGCATAGAGACCATAAAACGTACATATGGTCTGCTATATATATAATATATAAAATTTAAATTCCCTTCCGAAAATATATGGACAGTTTTTTCTCTTCCCCATAAAATATCATATTTAAATCAGATATTCAAAATATAAAAATTTAATATACATATATAATATATAAATTTAAATTTTTTACGCAAGCAACGCGTGTTCGTCGGCTACTAGTATTTATAATATATCATACAATATTTTAGGTTTATTTTTAATATAACTTTCGTTTATTTGTAAAATTATATATCATATTTGTATTAGTTATATTTTGATTATAAATATTAGATTTATATATAATAATAAAATATATAATATCTATAATGTGATTGCATTTATTAGGTTTAAATATTGGAGGGTTAGGATAGCATGTAGATTACTTGGTTGTTAGTGGTTTTAGTACCCCACTTCCCAGCTGTAATATAAGAGGTACTTGTTGGCTGTCTCAATTGTTCAAGGATTAAGACACATTGGAATTTTTTTTTGGCTGTCTCAATTGTTCAAGGATTAAGACACATTGGAATTTTTTTTTAAAAAAAATTCCAATCTATAAAAAACTCAATTACAAACATGCTTTTCATCGTCGTGGTGTCCGAAACGAAGACCTTCATTTCAGTTCTAACGATATTTCACGAAACGATTGCGGTTATTATAAATGTATTTTTTAAAATTAAAAATAAAATTAATTAAATAAAAGTATTTAAAAAATTATTAGAAAAATTCCGTTCCGAACGTTCCGTTCCTTTGCGGCCGTGAAATCGTCGTTTCACTCCACAAAATCGTTGTTCTGTTCCGCGAAAGCCGCAAAATAACCAACATAGATATGTATCCATTTTAGCCTGAAACTTTGCAACAGAAGGTCCGGTCCATCCTTTCCGACCGTTCCATTCCCGTTTTTGCAAACAATGATTACAAAATCAAAGCTAAATATATTTACAACTTATTTTTGCTTTGCACGGTTTTAAATAAATTACCAACAATTTCTATTATATTTGAAATATCGATGATCGAAAGTGCTTATAAGTGGTCTAAAAAAAAGAGTGCTTATAAGTAATTTTTGTATTTATTTTTATAATTTCTAAACTAGTGAGTAAGAAATCTTAAATTGTATGAAATAAATAAAATATTTTGACATTTAAGTAATTATCAGTTCGGATTTCGTTAAGATTTGAACAGATTTGAATTGAAATTTATTCCTTCAAATTTCAAGGATGCAGACTAAATTACAAATCGTGAGGTAATTGAACTTATCACATAATAAATTCATAATAATAGCACATTAATCTTCTTGAATAAATAAAATATAAATTCTTCCTCCGCAGAAGAGATTGAATTTTTATGAATTCACACTAAGCAAAATTAATATTTCTTTTCACAATATATTAATTTATTGCCATTTTATAATGAGTAAATTGCAATCAAGCAAAATAGTAGTAGAAGTGGAAGTAAATTCTCAACTCCTGCAACGAGTGATGGAGCTGCAGCCGCGGTAGTAGGGATTAGCCTGAGCTCCGGGGCGGCAGTTGTAGTACGACGCGCCGCGTCGAGAGCAAGGGACACTGTTCCTCTGCAGCGCACCGTAGCTGATGTACCTGCGGGCGTATAAAATGCGCCGATTGGACTCAGAATCCAGCTCGTACTCTTCGGCTTCGTTCTCGAGGCACTCGCCCACGGTTCCCCTGCATCCTGATCTAGTCGCCGGCATCAGCCATCCCGCGGAGTCGTGGGACCCACCCGCCGACACTTCCGAGAAGAATACAGATGCGATTAAGGAGAGAGCTAACAGTATTTTCCAGCTAGACGCCATTTGTAAAACGATTGAAGCTCTAATTTGCTGATGAATTATGCTTGTTTTGGGATTTCTCTCTCTAGATTTTTGAGGAGTGAGGAAGAATGCAGCGCAGCAAGCAAATGCATTAGACATATGGAGACTTGTGGAGCAGAATGCTTTAGTGGAATTACGAAAGTGCCATTGGAAATTTGTTTTATTTATTGGTTTCACGCTATTTTTTACTTCCCTTTCCCCTTTTCCCTTTTCCCATTTCTTCGCCATAATTTACTCGACAGATTATTATTTCAAAAGTCATAATAAATTAATAATATTTTTTTTTAATTTTTACTAGTAAATAATGACACACTATATATATATATCAAATAAAATTTTATGTATAAAGTTTAATTAAAATAAAAACATTGTTGGAAGGTTATTTTGAAAAAAAGCTTACCATATCAAAATCAATTGATTAAGATAATATAATATTATATTTGGATCGATTAGTTTGAAATTATGAATTCGATGGGTTCAAATCCGCTGACTCGTTTGGATGAACTCAAGTAAGTGAAATAGAGAACATGCTTGTATAATCTTGGTTTGGGTCCCATTTATATAACAAGTAATATGATTGATCTAAAATAATTGATATGTTAATTTATGTTTTTTAATTTAAAAATATTATTTTTTAATAAAATATTGATTTGATGTATGAATAAGATACAAACCGTGTATATAAAAAATAATTCTGCTTAGAGATATATTACTATGAAAGTAACCTTTCTCTATTTTTAATATGATAAAGCCTTCCTTTCCTCTTTGTCGGTTTGACAAAGATGGAGTACATAAGATTTTTTTTTGCTGCATCACATGGTGTGATTTGTGAAACACACGCATACATAATAGTAAATATATGTATATTTGATCCTCCGATCTTAGCAGATGGTAAAATTCATGTCCATTTTTAGGACGATTTGAGGTTGAGTCCGAGCAGTGTCCCAAAAATATTTACAAAATCATCATTCTCTATATATAAAAAAATGTAAGTACATTTTGTCTGTGATAAATTATATCAAAAAGTTTTTTGGTATTATAACATGTATCTTGTATCTTTATTAGAGTAAGATGTATTTACATTTTATGGTGAGTAGAACCGAGCTGACCAGTGCTTGTTCGGCTCCACGTGGTCAAACAGTATGGAAGACCCATGTGTAACTACTGGTCAAACACGGAGAGTTGAACGTGCATTAATGGTGAGTAATGGGTGCGGATTTCTTGGACATGTTAAGAGCTGATCATGCGGTCGTTGTCCACAGATCGTGTTCCCGATTTATTAGACCATTAAAGCCAAAGAACCACTATAAATACAAGCATCAGACGTCATAAGAAGGACAATTCAATTGCTTCCAAAACACTCTAAATATACACAAGGTTCTTCATATTGTTCTTTAGCATTTTGTGAAGAATCTATATTCTCTTGCTTGTTGATTCTTGTGTCCATTGTTTTATGAGCACCGACTTTATCGTCGGAGTGGGTACGTCGGGGACATCCTTAACACCCATCTAATCCTTTTGGTTATCAGGCTCACTATGCTCGGCATACTCTGTTCAGGCACCATAAACATAACCACTTTCGTACTCTCTATTCGGAGTCCACATATTCGGGATCAGGAATCATCCAGCCACACCGTTTGCGGGAATTGAACTGATGCGTGGAAGTAAAAATCATAATATAAAAAATGGCCGGAAGTAGAAGTCGAGGAGAAAGCTCAAAAGATCAACACCCTAACCAACAACATCGCTTGTCCCCATTATGTGAGGAGGGAACTGAGAAGGTTGAAGCTCCGCATAATATCCTTTTTTTAGGATGAGGGAATAGCATGCCTGTGTTTTCCACCATGGGAATATGTGCTACCAAAAAATTTGTAAGGACCCCACACCCTTAACCACCTATTAGTGCATTATCACAAATAATAGTGTATACTTTTTTTTTTCGGATTAGGGAATTCTCATACATGCTTCAGTGACCTTAACATGCCATCTATAAAATTGTCGACATTAATCCACTTAATGTTCAAATCCCAATATAGCTCAACTAGCATAAGCATACACCTCATAATACACTAACATCTTCTAAATTCATTATGCAATTTCCTTAATTAAATTACATGCAAATCATAAATGAAACGAGATATCACATAACTCTTATACAAACTATATACACATATCTAATTGCTCACAGACGAGCATTGAACCCATAAATGTGTATCAACTGTATAAGAAGTATTGTTCATACCAACACCGATACTCAGCTCCTAGGAGTATCCTCATTCAGTAGCTCAAATTCATCCCCAAGCCAATGATGTACCTGTTCTACCTGTTTCAACATGAACAGCATCTACACAGGGTGAGCATACCAATAGCACAATCTCAATATCATCAATTACACAATTCATAATTACAGAATATAAAGTTGTGAATTCAGATACTTCCTGTATATACCGTTGCCATATAGAACTTCACATGCTGTTCCTGTTCTCACAATAACCAAAATCATTAAATCCAAAATCATTTCATCATTACATTGATTAACTATATTCATGCTCAAACCACACATTCCATAATAAGTTATAGCTGAATCGTTACAATCATGCTTTACAGAAATCAAGTATATCACAATCTCATCCTATCGTATCATGTGATATCCCCGAAATGATTAATTGCAATTTGGGCACTAATTGTGTTTATATGATTAATTATGGTGGTAATTAATTATGTGTTGGATTTATGTATCTTATGGAAATGCATGGTCATATGGAAAGGGCGACCCGGGAGTGCATTTCAGGGTACATGTTGTGCATGTTGGAAAAATTGTTATTAGCATGATTTATTTGCCATGGTTAGCAATTAATTGTAAAGCATGAGTTTAATTGTGATTATGGTGCATTTTGGTGAAATGCCTTTTAAATATCATGTTGGGATGTTTAATACATCATGTTAGTTGTGGGGATACAATTAAACTTGTTTTAATACCTTTACCCCCCACCTTTACCAAAACACTTTTCATTTTTCCCCCAAAATCACTTTCCACAAACCTTCCCTCCTCATTTTCGTTTTTGAGCTTAGGGGTGAAGAAAATCCTTCCAAAAATCTTGATTTGTGGAGTTTATTGGGAGATTTGAAGTCTCCAAGAGGTATGGATACCTCATTGTTGATTTTGTAATGTTTTATTTAAGTTTGGTATGGTTTTGAAGGGTTTTAAAATGGGTTTGTGTTGGGTGTTGTGGTTTTGGTTGAATGTTGGATTTTTGAGGTGCTTAAAGTGTTTATGGAAGGTTATTATGTATTCGATGTTATTGGTTTGTTGGTAGGGGAGTTGTAATGGGTTGGAATGAAGTTTTGGAGCATTAATGGCGATTTTTCGCGATACAGGGCTCGGCGATCGATCGCCCGTTTTTGGCGATCAATCGCGAAGAGGCAGTACACTCCAGAAGCATTTGGCGATCGATCGCCACGTTTTGGCGATCGATCGGCGAGGGTGGCGATCGATCGCGCCAAATGTGGCGATCGATCGCCGAAGGAACAAAAATTCATGTTCGGGCAGTGTGATCTCGCGATCGATCGGCCCTTTGCGGCGATCGATCGCGAGTCACAAAATATGGTGTTTTTGGTTTTATTGTAGGATTTTTGGTATCGGACTATTATTGGGTTCTAATATTGATTTGTGTGAATGTGTAGAACCATCCCAGGTGGCGACACAGCCAAGGAATTGAAGTCCTACCACATCCTACTTTTTGGAAAGGTACGTAGAGGATGTACGGGCACCCAACAGTACATGTATCTAGTATACTCATTGTTATGCATTGTGGATGCGAGTATATATGTGATTATGCATTGTGGATGCAAATACATGTTGAATTATGCATGATGATTGTATATGCATATGATAGTTATTGGTGCACATCCCATGAGTCGTGGTCATCCCTTGATGATTTTAATGCTTGCCGCTATTTGGTTTGTTTCCGCTAAATGTGAAGCGAGGGGTGGGAGCGCCGCACGTCACATTTGAGCGTGGTTATCATATAGGGCGAGGAAAGAATATTTGCCGCTCAATGTGAAGCGAGGGGTGGGAGCGCCGCATGTCCATTGAAGCGAGGTTATTCTATGCCGCCTATATGTAAATAAGCGAGGGGCATTAAAATACATTGTGATGGACAGACTAGGGATTGGTGATTGATATTTGGTTTGATGAGATGGTATGGTGTCATGACATGTTTAGACCATTAAATAATCTATTGATTATACTCATGAGTTATGGTACAGGGACAACCAAACTGGAAGCGTTTGAAATGCATGGGAAACATGAAGTGTTTTATTGTGATTTATCCATTTACGCTTTATATTCATATTGTGTTGAATATGAATGGTATTATTGCTCATGTTTGGGGGTTGTCCTTGTAGGTACACTTTTGGCATGATAAGAAGGGCTAAGTGGGTTGAGGTGGTGAGCTTGTGAAGAATTCTTTTGAGAAAGGAAGGACAGGATTAATTTTGTATAGTATCTACTCTAGGAGTAGTGTAAAGCTATAATTGATAACATTCATTTGATTTGGGAATGTAACTAATCCATTGATAGTCCTCATTTTGGCATGTAATTCTTAAGGCTCATAGTCTCAACACGGTTATTTTACTCTGATCATTTATATTAGCTCTAATTATGCCTTTAATCCGCACTTAAGGAACTAGGGTCCTTACATTAGTGGTATCAGAGCAGTGGTTAGAGAACCCGGGAACGAGTGAAGGGTAGCCTTAGCATGATTGGCTAGGTGCTTACATTTGAAGCACGTTTATGCATGTGGTGCATATTGATGTATATTCTGTTATACTAACATGCTTATTATCATTCCTGTTATCTAACGGCATAACATATATATTTGTTTTGGAATTGTTGTTAACCTTTGTGTTACAGCATGGCTGCTATGAATGCGGGGAACCTTAACGAAGAGGTTGGCGATGTTGGGAGCGTGAACGCTAGCATTGGTCAGCAGTAGGCATGGAACCAGTGGCTCAGTTGTTGCTACCTGGTGAGATTAGCTTGACTCAGTTTCTGTCTTACCACCCGCCCCGGTTTGAGGGAACAGAATCAGGAGAGGAAGCTGAGGAGTGGCTGGAAAGACTTGAGCAGATATTTGTATCGGCTCCTTGTGCTGTTACAGCTTGGCTGAGGCTGGCGGAGTTCCAGTTGGCAAAGAAACCTTTGATGTGGTGGAGGAGCACGGTAATGGAACTGAGAGCACTGGGTGCTGTGATTGATTGGACACTCTTCAGAACCCGGTTTCTGAACTGGTACTTCTCCGCAGCGGCGAGACAGACGAAGGAGGATGAGTTTGCAAGTTTGAAACAGGGGAACATGACAGTGTCAGACTATGCCATGCAGTACTCTTCGCTGCTGAGGTATGTTCCCCACATTGCCACCAATGGGCACGCAAAGATGAGGAATTTTATGAAGGGGTTGCGACCGGAGCTCTTTGACCGGGTTATCACCAATAACCCCACTTCTTTTGATGATGCTCTCACAAGAGCGGAGCTTGCCGAGATTGGAGTAGGAGCTTATCCTAGTGCCGTACCCCACAAGTACCACAACAGAGACAAGCTATTGACAGCTTGAGGCCCCGGGGAGAGCCATTTAAACCTCGTGGTGCCTCTTCATCTTCACGGTTCGGTGGGAAGAAATTCTTTGGTCAGAAGCAGGAGAACAAGAAGAGCAATTGGTCCGCCAACCGAGGGTCTACGCAGGGAAATAGATCGGGGGAGCCAAGGTGCGACAATTGTGGAGGGCCACATTCTTCGAATAAGTGCCCTGCCTGTTATAGCTGTGGCAAGATGGGCCACATCTCTCGGTATTGCCCCACCCGGGGAGGACAGTCAGAGTTTCAGGGCAACAGGCCGAGATTTGATGACAGGACAGTACACCAGAGGCAGCAGTTTGTGCCTCGACCATCGGGAGGTCAGACAGTGGGACCGTCCTAGGGACAGGTGTATGCGCTGACCAGAGAGCAGGCTCAGGCAGCCCCAGAGGAGGTGATCGCCGGTACGTGTCATTTATTTACGTACCCTGCTTTTATTTTGATAGATACATGTGCCTCCCACTCTTTTGTATCTGTTGGCTTTGTGGAGAGACAACATATGCGCACGTCTTCTCTACCCACGCCTCTCTTTGTCTCGACACCCACTGGAAGAAATTTCGTTGCTGATCAGTTTATGGCAGATTGCCTCATTTATTTTGAGGGCAACGAGTTGAAGGCAGACTTGATCGTGTTGGGCATGTCAGACTTCGACTGCATTGTGGGTATTGATATTCTGAACAGATATCAGGCAGTGGTAGATGCCGGCAGAAAACAGTGAAGTTCAGACCTGATTTGGGTAGTCAGTGGACGTTTTATGGCAACGGTTCTCGTGCGAAGATTCCGTTGATTTCAGCGATCAAGATGACTCAACTGTTGGAACGTGGCCACACGGGCTATCTCATCTATGCCGTGGACACGTCTGGGAAGAATAAAGAATTGAGAGTTGAGGATGTACCAGTGGTCGCAGAGTTCGCTGATGTATTCCCAGAAGAGATCCCAGGATTCCCACCGGCTAGAGAAGTTGAGTTTGGGATCGAGTTGTTACCGGGGACACCCGCTATCTCTCGTGCACCTTACATGATGGCACCGGCAGAGTTGAGAGAGTTGAAGGAGCAGTTGCAGGAGCTCCTTGACAAGGGATATATACGCCCGAGCGTATCGCCATGGGGCGCACCGGTTCTCTTTGTGAAGAAGAAGGACGGTTCGATGCGGTTGTGCATCGATTACCGGTAACTGAATAAGGCCACGGTAAAGAACAAATATCCTCTCCCAAGGATTGATGACTTGTTTTATCAGTTGCAAGGTACCAGATTTTATAGCAAGATTGATTTGAGGTCCGGGTACCATCAGATTCGAGTCAGAGAGGAAGATGTACAGAAGACAGCATTTCGGACTCGATATGGACATTATGAGTTCCTAGTGATGCCGTTCGGCGTGACGAATGCTCCAGCGGTCTTTATGAGTCTGATGAACAGAGTGTTTCAGCCGTATCTTGATCAGTTCGTCATCGTGTTCATCGACGACATTCTCATCTATTCCCGGAGCGAGGAAGAGCACGTGAAACACTTGAGGAAAGTGCTCCAGATTCTCAGAGATCACCAGTTGTATGCCAAGCTCAGTAAGTGCGAGTTTTGGTTGAGCAGTGTAGTATTTTTGGGGCATGTCATATCGAGCAGCGGAATATCAGTGGATCCCAGGAAGATTGAAGCTGTGATGGAGTGGGCTGCACCCACTTCTGTGCCTGAGATACGGAGCTTCCTTGGTTTGGCCGGTTATTAGCGACGCTTCGTCGAGAGCTTTTCGAAGATTGCCAAGCCGTTGACACAGTTGACCCAGAAAGGAGTACCATTCTTTTGGTCAGAAGCTTGTGAGGAGAGCTTCCAGGAGTTGAAGCATCGTTTGACGACGGCGCCAGTGTTAGTGATTCCTACGGAAAAATCCAGATTTGTTTTGTATACCGATGCATCACTTCAGGGCCTTGGGTGTGTACTGATGCAAGATAAGCATGTGGTAGCTTATGCATCGAGGCAGTTGAAGCCGCATGAGACTAGATACCCAGTCCATGACTTGGAATTGGCGGCTATCATCTTCGCCCTGAAGATTTGGAGACATTACTTGTATGGTACTTCGTTTACCATTTACACGGATCACAAGAGCCTCAAGTTTTTATTCACCCAGGCGGAGCTGAACATGAGGCAGTGAAGGTGGATGGACTTACTCAAAGACTATGATTGTGAGATTGAGTACCATCCCGGAAAAGCTAATTTGACAGCAGACGCTTTGAGCCGGAAAGTGAGGAGTTCTGTTGTGGACGTCATCCATTTGTCGGCTATGATGACCTCCTATTGCCATCTGGGCTATGATTTTGACATAGATGCATCACCTGTGCATGTGTCGACCTTGTTAGCTGAGCCAGATATCTATGAGAACATCAGGAGAGTTCAGAGGTCAGATGATGAGGTTCAGAGGTGGTTATCTTTAGTACATCTTGGTCAGCCAACGAAATTCAGAGTGGCCGATGACGGATTTTTGAGGTTGGGTAACCGTTGGGTGGTTCCGAGTACGCCGGAGTTGCGTAAAGGGATCTTGGAGCGAGCTCATAGTAGCAGACTTAGCATCCACCCAGGCGGGAAGAAGATGTATAAAGATCTGCGTGGCCAGTTTTGGTGGAAAAGGATGAAGAGTGATGTCGTCACTTTTGTTAAGAGGTGTTTGATCTGCCAGCAGGTTAAGGCAGAGAGACAGAGACCTGGCGGCGAGTTGAGAAGCTTGGAGATACCGAAGTGGAAGTGAGAGCACATTTCCATGGACTTCGTGACTCACCTGCCGAGGAGTACTTCAGGCTTTGATGCTATTTGGGTGATTGTGGATCGATTGACTAAGGTAGCTCATTTTATCCCCTATAGCATGACTTTCACCTTTTTGAGGATGGCTCAACTGTATATCCGAGATGTGGTGAGATTGCATGGGATCGCCATTTCCATAGTGTCGGATCAAGATCCACGATTCACATCTCATTTTTGGGAGGGCCTTCAGTCAGCCATGGGAACTGAAGTTAGATTGAGCACTGCATATCATCCTCAGACGGATGGCCAGACCGAGCGTACTATCCAGACGCTCGAGGACATGTTGAGAGCTTGTGTTTTGGAGTTCGATGTTTCTTGGCAAGATTCGGTACCCTTGGTAGAGTTCTCTTATAATAACAGCTACCAGGCGAGTATTCAGATGGCTCCTTTTGAAGCTATTTATGGCAGACGATGTAGATCACCCTTCTGTAGGGATGATTTGGACCGTAAATCGGTCGGAGGACCGGAGTTGATTCGGGAAATGGAAGAGAAGATAAAGATGATAAGGCAGAAAATGAAAGCAGCCCAGGACAGACAGGCAGCTTATGCGAATAAACGGCGGAGACCATTGGAATTTCAGTTGGGAGATAAGGTCTTTTTGAAGATCTCGCCTTTCAGAGGCGTTGTGCGATTTGGGATGCGCGGGAAACTGTCTCCGAGGTATGTTGGACCGTACGAGATTTTGCAGCGCATTGGCACCTTAGCTTACCGACTAGCTCTGCCGCCTTCTTTATCTGGTATACATGATGTGTTTCATGTGTCTATGCTGCGGAAGTATGAGCCGGATCCGTCGCATGTATTACAGCTTTCCGAAGTTCAGTTAGAATCCGATGTGTCTTATGTGGAACGGCCTGTTAGAATTCTGGATCGAGTAGACCGTAGACTTCGGAACAAAGTGATACCTATGATCAAGGTTCAGTGGGATCGCAGGGGTGTCGAGGAGGCTACGTGGGAGACGGAGCGGCATATGGTGCAGCACTACCCAGAACTATTCTCTGGTATGTGATTATGTTTAGTTTCTTTTGGGGGTAAGTGCAAGTGATTTCGAGGACGAAATCTTATAAGTAGGGGAGTATTGTGATATCCCCGAAATGATTAATTGTAATTTGGGCACTAATTGTGTTTATATGATTAATTATGGTGGTAATTAATTATGTGTTGGATTTATGTATCTTATGGAAATGCATGGTCATATGGAAAGGGCGACCCGGGAGTGCATTTCAGGGTACATGTTGTGCATGTTGGGAAAATTGTTATTAGCATGATTTATTTGCCATGGTTAGCAATTAATTGTAAAGCATGAGTTTAATTGTGATTATGGTGCATTTTGGTGAAATGCCTTTTAAATATCATGTTGGGATGTTTAATACATCATGTTAGTTGTGGGGATACAATTAAACTTGTTTTAATACCTTTACCCCCCCACCTTTACCAAAACACTTTTCATTTTTCCCCCAAAATCACTTTCCACAAACCTACCCTCCTCATTTTCGTTTTTGAGCTTAGGGGTGAAGAAAATCCTTCCAGAAATCTTGATTTGTGGAGTTTATTGGGAGATTTGAAGTCTCCAAGAGGTATGGATACCTCATTGTTGATTTTGTAATGTTTTATTTAAGTTTGGTATGGTTTTGAAGGGTTTTAAAATGGGTTTGTGTTGGGTGTTGTGGTTTTGGTTGAATGTTGGATTTTTGAGGTGCTTAAAGTGTTTATGGAAGGTTATTATGTATTTGATGTTATTGGTTTGTTGGTAGGGGAGTTGGAATGGGTTGGAATGAAGTTTTGGAGCATTAATGGCGATTTTTCGCGATACAAGGCTCGGCGAGGGTGGCGATCGATCGCGCCAAATGTGGCGATCGATCGCCGAAGGAACAAAAATTCATGTTCGGGCAGTGTGATCTCGCGATCGATCGGCCCTTTGCCGCGATCGATCGCGAGTCACAAAATATGGTGTTTTTGGTTTGTAGGATTTTTGGTATCGGACTATTATTGGGTTCTAATATTGATTTGTGTGAATGTGTAGAACCATCCCAGGTGGCGACACAGCCAAGGAATTGAAGTCCTACCACATCCTACTTTTTGGAAAGGTACGTAGAGGACGTACGGGCACCCAACGGTACATGTATCTAGTATACTCATTGATATGCATTGTGGATGCGAGTATATATGTGATTATGCATTGTGGATGCAAATACATGTTGAATTATGCATGATGATTGTATATGCATATGATGGTTATTGGTGCACATCCCATGAGTCGTGGTCATCCCTAGATGATTTTAATGCTTGCCGCTATTTGGTTTGTTTCCGCTAAATGTGAAGCGAGGGGTGGGAGCGCCGCATGTCCATTGAAGCGAGGTTATTCTATGCCGCCTATATGTAAATAAGCGAGGGGCATTAAAATACATTGTGATGGACAGACTAGGGATTGGTGATTGATATTTGGTTTGATGAGATGGTATGGTGTCATGACATGTTTAGACCATTAAATAATCTATTGATTATACTCATGAGTTATGGTACAGGGACAACCAAACTGGAAGCGTTTGAAATGCATGGGAAACAGGAAGTGTTTTATTGTGATTTATGCATTTACGCTTTATATTCATATTGTGTTGAATATGAATGATATTATTGCTCATGTTTGGGGATTGTCCATGTAGGTACACTTTTGGCATGATAAGAAGGGCTAAGTGGGTTGAGGTGGTGAGCTTGTGAAGAATTCTTTTGAGAAAGGAAGGACATGATTAATTTTGTATAGTATCTAATCTAGGAGTAGTGTAAAGCTATAATTGATAACATTCATTTGATTTGGGAATGTAACTAATCCATTGATATTCCTCATTTTGGCATGTAATTCTTAAGGCTCATAGTCCTTACATATCACAACGCTCGCTCAACAGCGGCAGTACTCTAACCTCTCTTACGCTCAGCAGCCGCGGCATCATAACCAATCGCTCATAACCAATCGCTCAACATCGATACTCGCTCAAAACGATATTTCCACAATTCATAACACATATTCTTTAGCGTAACAATAATATACCATTTATTAATCATGACAATGATATATCTAACTATGCTCGTACGTCATACGCATCTTATGATCCAATAGCAAGTGCCAATCCTTGTCTTTGCCCCGAGATCCCGTGAATTATTTGCTAAACACAGTCAATAACTGACAATTAATTTCATGCCCACAAACACATACCCGAGCACGTATTCAACCTCCAAATACATCATCAAGTCATGATGATTAACCATTTAAAAGACTCGGGCAAAGCATACGTCATCACAACACAAAATAATTTTTCAAAATTCAAGCATCTGCGACTGATCGCTGTCTTCCAGGCGATCGATCGCCTCTCAACGTATTTGGCTACTACCCATGGCCGATCGATCGCTAAGCTTCAAGAGAACGATCGCTACCTCACCGATCGATCGCTAGGCTTCAGCGATCGGTCGCTCGCACTCTTCAACATCTTCAAATATTCAACCGACGACGCGGCGATCTATCGCTCCCCAAACTTCAACCAAAAATATCCAAAAATCCATAAACTCTAAACCATCACTTTACTCAACCAAAATCCACAAAATCACTATCAAATCGAAGATAAAAGTGAGGGGAAGAAGATTACCAATTTAGTTGCTCAAAAATCCCGCTCATCATCAAGCTCCATCCAATTTTGTTCAAGAATTGAAAAAGGGGAGATGGTGGGGGAGAGAAGGGAAGCGTGAGAGGGAGAGAGAAAAAGGTGAGTGCAATGAATGAACACCGAGTCCACTTGGTATATATAGTACCAAGGCTCCAAAAAACCGAGTCTCCAATACTCGCACCCTAACTCATTAGATACCATCTGTGTTCAATAAATATCTCACATTCACTATTTTCATTACCAACCTCAATCCAAAGCTCCCCAAATTCCAGATCCCACTACCAACACTCCAAGGTTTAACACCTCAATGGGAATAAATCTCAACCCTTGGATCCAACAACCCCGATATCGAATTACAATCCTCGGGAGTCTCAACATCGTAATTATCTCATAATTGAAATCAATTAAGGATCAGAATCACTCCAGGATTAATACAATTAATTTTCGGATATCACATTTCTCCCCTACTAATAAAATTTTGTCCTCGAAATTTCAACACACACATTTACCAGAGATGACAAAATAACTCATAAACATAACATAGACAAAATAATGTCGACATACCGTCGAATAACTTATTGGACCACACGTGGTCTAACAATTTAGATTTCAAACATGACCAATCACAAGGAAACACCCCAGCTATCATTCTCGATTTATATTTCCCTTCTTTTTATTTATTATCGATTCAAGTGATGACGCCTCATTACATCAATCCACCTAAAGAAACATGTCACACCAGTCATGCAATTTCTTAAATCAAGCCATTTAGATTCTCGTTCGGAATTCAAAATCATGAATCTCAAGTTATAACTTAACAACATCTTGTTGCATTAATAATCATCGGATTTCTATGTTGGACGGAGTTCATGCAAGAATCCTTAAACTCTCCAATCACATTAACAAATCCATTGACATCACTACCTCATTTATTAAATAATTATCAATACTCATTCATTAGTATTCATGTATAAGTGTCTTGTCACATCAATCTAAAACTCCACACTTAATGTGAATTCGGTTAGGTAGATTCTAACATTCGTGTACACACACGGCATCCTTGGTGTATTAAACCAACATTCAAGCACTGTCATTTCTACAGTTTCAATATTTTAACATCATCGTTCAAAGCGCTAACATATTCATTGATGTCAATCTTTTCTAGTTCACTCTAATCTTTTATTCCACCGTTTCTTTCAACTTTGCGTTTAACAATTTATCATCTCCTCATTCATTATTAGACAGAGTTCTCATAAGATCATTAAACTTCTCATACACGTGTATACCCTTCCATTACGTAGCAATATGCATCGTATCTCATGATGCCACATTTAAATTATCACATGCCCTCAACTCATCATTAGTTTAACAAATTCATAATGACTCATTTTGAACAGAGTTTTTTTCTTATTCACAATGCTATTTCTTTCATGTGAGCAACATCGTTACTCATTTACTAACATCTCGGTATTATCCATCATCGTGGATCGGTGTCAACACAATATACAATTATTAAGCATCACATATGAATTCTTACTCGCCCATGAGTATTCATGTCAATCATTTCAATTAATCTTTCGTTTTAAACATTTCATTTATCACATATACATCGTATCTCATTACTATTCCATATACTGATAATGTCGTTCTCATCATCAGTCCTGCTATCCATTTCATCACATTAATAATCCACAATATCATTCACTTTCAAATTCAATTATTCCCTCATGCAATGTTGTTAGTTCCGGACCTTATCGATGAGATTTTAAAGATGACAAAACAGTTCAGACCGGATCGATAGAAATCAGATTGACCAGATCGATCGGACTCAACAGAGCAAGATGGCAAAGCATTTCAGACCGGATCGATGGAAATTAGGCATACCAGATCGATCGGACATATCAGAGCAAACTGATAAAGAATATTGCATATCAGACCGGATCGATGGATTCCAGACTGAATAGATCGATGCTTCAGATCGATCTCAACCTTTATCAGATCAGAGCAGTCAAGGATACATAAAGGATGGCTTCTCAGTCCGAATCATCAACGGATATTTATTGCAGCATTTAATGCTGCAATTAATGCTACAAAGGACCAAAGACTGAAGATTGCCATAATAGGTAAGAAGACAAAGAAGAGCTTACCTGACAGTCGCCGAAAGCATATACCAGAACGGCAAGTATCCTGAAGAAGAAGACTGTAGCTTTCTCAGAGTTTAAAAAGAGTCATAGCTGCACATTAAGGGAAACAATGCCGTTGCCACCTTCAACTATAAAAGGATGCAACAAACAGATGCAAAAGACTCTGGACTCTACAACTCACGCTGATCAATTGAAAAATATACAAGAAAGCAAAACAGCACACGCCTACAAAGTTCAGAAGCTTTCGAGCTGAAGTTATTTATTTAAGCGCAATTACTTTGTAACATTTGATCATTGTAGGATCACTGTGCGCATTGTGTATTGAAAAATAGAAGTGAGCAACATATTGTAACTGTCAGACAGAGTGTGTCTGAGCAGGTTGAGTGACTAGGAGTTTCAGACTGGTAGTGAGGTAAATCCAGCCTGAATCGGGTTTGTACAACAGGATTGTATAAATCAAAGTCTTCTAGTATAAACCTTCCTTAATTGGAAGAAGGGGAGACGTAGAAGGATTACACCACCTTCGAACTTCCAGAAACATATCCTGTGTCTTATCATTCTGCACTTAGCCATCGAGCTGTTCTTACTTACACAAGAGCAGACCGTTTCCGCACTTACTTATTAGTGGTCTGTTCTGTTCAAAGAGTTGATTAAGTAACAGATTTCTTTCACTAATCACAAAGAAATCTCAAGGGATAAATTTTGTAAGGAGTGTTCATTCACCCCCCCCCCCCCTCTAAACACTCCGGACCGATCCTAACAAATGTAATTAGCCAACATAATCTACCATATTTAATTCACGTAGACACCAAATTTCATTTCATAAACAGTCATTCATTTTCAACGGTAAAATTTCTTCCTCAAAGATCAGTTTACAACACCGTAGCAATAATAAAATTGTAAAATTTCTCGTACCTGGGTGACTGCAATAACCTCCGGTGTACCTCACCATTATAGTATGCTCATCACGATATTTGTTCTAAAACATCAATATTTTCCAATCTCATCTCCCAACCATCGTCTGGGCAAAATAAGTACTATAACGAAATCATTAGTACTCATCATGTACACATAACATAATCATGCACCTTGTCGTTCACGCATTACGTATTCGTAATGCAGTTGTCATCAACCAGGAACATTCCTGCGTCAAAAGTCTCACATTCTTGTACATATCATACTACATCATACTATAGTGTAGTAAGCATTCATGAACTCTTATTCATCGTTCTCATCGTATCATCATCTAACCGGTATTTAAAGCCAAGTAATTACTAGAACATCTATTAGTAATTATTATATGCATAGATCATCATCTATATGCCTTTCAACTACTAACTCAATCTCAATCATAATAAATCATTTAATGAGGAAAGTTCAATTTCCACGTGTTCTCATGATGATCTGATTATTGTGTTCGTCACATTGTATCTAACTCGTCATTAATCATCACATGGTTATCTATCATCATAGTCATCATATACGCGAGAATAACATTACAATTTCACACTTACTCATGTCATTCACGGTAGCCTCACGCCAATCCGTGATGTCCACCACGATCACACATCCACACATGAAGTTCAAAGTGATCCTTCATCATCTCATGACATCTCGTGTCATCCCGTGACATACTCATTCATCTCATACCCACACAATTATATACAACTCAATACACGTGTGATTAATCAGTTATTAATCCTACATTATACCGATTTAGCATGTTTTCCCATAAACAAGTATCATTACACCACAATTGCATTTGACTCAATCTAATAGGTGATTAATCAATTGTCAATCTACAATACTCAAGACTAGCACACTTTCATAGCATCAAATATCGTCACATAACCAGTATCAATTCTCGATGCATACCATAGAGAAGGTGGTGTTACCACTGCGGTTACATCCCCCCATGTCCGTCACTGCAACAATAATAAAAATGAACATAACATTAATATGGTTCATTTTAGTTTCATTACCACTGGTCCTTGATTCTCATAACTCAACACATATCACATATATTCACATGTCAAATCAAATCAAATGGTTTATCTCGACATAATAAACCGAATGAAAAGGTTTACCTCAACTCTTTGTTCCCTACATCTCATGCACCCAAGGAACAACAATGTGAATGTTTACAACACGACGTTCACTGCCATCTGTAATCAATACATGGTCAATATACATCGCTAACAAAATAGCGGCACATGCATACTCATCGCACTACAGTGGTACACAATCAATATGACTCGCTTTGTGTAACAACAACACGTATTCTATATATCAGTGTCTCAATAACATTCCTCGCTTCGAATTATTGGCGGCTCAATGATATCCCTCGCTTTGACATACCAGTGACCAGCGCTACGATATGACAGCGGCAAATATTCTGATCCAGCGCTCGATAAGACATCGGCATTATCATCGCTTCGATGTGACAGCGGCATGTACCATCGCTTCGACACAACATCGGCATTATCATCGCTTCGACATGACAGCGACATCATGGTTTCGACGTGACAACGGCATGTACCATCGCTTTGACACGATAGCGGCATCATCGCTTTGACATGACAACAGCATTATCAGGAATGTATCACTTTGCTTTGCAGGCTCAAGAGGTACTTCCGTGTACGTGGTGCTTTGCCCCGTAGGCTCAAGAGGTGACCCTCCATGTGCACTTTGTCCATTGGACCCAAGAGGTGATGCCCTTTCCACACAATCTCATCGATATTCCAACACATCAAATCAAATAATAATGTATGTGTATAACTTCATGTATACCTGCATTCTTTTAAGCACAACGTACTCATACTCGATCATCATATAATCTGTTGTCACAATACAACAACACCGTACTGTCCACCATTTCATGTCCTCAGACGACATCTCTCATTTCTCATTCCCTAAAAATCAAGTTTCTCAACACCGCACGCATATATATAACAAGTGCACACTTCAAATAAATTCAATTATCTTTCCATTAGGAACAATATAAAATCATTATACTTCACATTCAACCAAGGAATACTATTTAAATAGTTACCCACTCATTGTCATCCTCAAACAACATCACTTCAGTGGTATGTTCATTACCATCCGGTTATCGTTCAATATCACATTTCTCGTATTTCATAAGATACTGTAACCACAATGGTTAGCAATAACACAATTCTCCATTACTTCATATCATCAAATACGCATGGAAGCATATAATGAATGCACCGCACAAATTCTAAACTATAATCGTGTAAGTTAGCTATTCAGTTATCTCAACACATCTCTTGGCCCTTAAACAACCCAAGGAACTAACCACTGCTCTGATTCCACTAATGTAAGGACCCCACGCCCTTAACCAGCTGTTAGTGCATTATAACAAATAATGGTACATACTTTTTTTTTCTGATTAGAGAATTCTCGTACATGATTCAGTGACCTTAACATGCCATCTATAAATTTTTTGACATTAATCCACTTAATGTTCAAATCTCAATATAGCTCAACTAGCATAAGCATACACCTCATAATACACTAACATCTTCTCAATTCATTATGCAATTCCCTTAATTAAATTGCATGCAAATCATAAATGAAAAGAGATATCACATACCTCTTATACAAACTATATACACATGTTAGTTCCGGATCTTATCGATGAGATTTTAAAGATGACAAAACATATCAAACCGGATCGAGTGAAATCAGACTGACCAGAACGATCGCCCAAAACAGATCAAGCTGATAAGATGACAAAGCATATTAGACCGGATCGAGGGTAATCAGACTGACCAGATCAATAGCTCAAAACAGAACAAGCTGATAAGGCATATTATATATCAGACCGGATCGATGGATTTCAGACTGACTAGATCGATGCTTCAGATCGATCTCAATCTTTATCAGATCAGAGCAGTCAAGGATACATAAAGAATGGCTCCTCAGTCCGAATCATTAACGGCTATTTATTGTAGCATTTAATGTTGTAATTAATGCTACAAAGGACCAGAGACTGAAGATTGCCATAAAAGGTAAGAAGACAAAGAAGAGCTTACCTGACAGTCGCCGAAAGTATGAACCAGAACGGCAAGTATCCTGAAGAAGAAGACTGTAGCCTACTCAGAGGTTAAGCAGAGTCAAAGTTGCACATTAAGGGAAATAATGTCGTTGGTACTTACAACTATAAAAGGATGCAACAAAAGGAATATAATGACGCTTGCTGATAAATTGAAAAACACACAAGAAAGCAAAATAGCACAAGCTTACAAGCTCGGAAGCTCTCGAGCTGAAATCATTCTTAAGCACGTTTACTTTGTAACATTGGATCATTTAGGATCACTGTGCGCATCTTGTGTTTTCTGTGTTGAAAAATAGAAGTGAGAAACATATTGTAACTGTCAAACAAAGTGTGTCTGAGCAGATTGAGTGACTAGGAGTTTCAGATTGGTAGTGAGGTAAATCCAGTCTGAATCGGGTTTGTACAACAGGATTGTATAAATCAAAGTCTTCTAGTATAAACCTTCCTTAATTGGAAGAAGGGGAGACGTAGAAGGATTACATCACCTTCGAACTTCCAGAAACATATCCTGTGTATCTTATTTCTGCACTTGTTCTTTCATACTAGCCATCGAGCCGTTCTTACATATACAAGAACAGACCGTTGCGCACTTATACTTTCTGTGGTCTGTTCTGTACAAGAATTGATTAAGAAACAGATTTCTTTCACTAATCCGAAAGAAATCACAAAGGATTAATTTTTAGAAGGAGTGTTCATTCACCCCCCCCCCCCCCCCTCTAAACACTCCGGACCGATCCTAACAAGTGGTATCAGAGCAGGTCATCTTAATCAGCAAAATCACTCGAGCTGATGGCATCATTTAACAAAATTCCTATGTTCTCAAAAGAAGACTATGATGACTGGAGAATCAGAATGCAAGCTCATCTGGCAGCTCAGGATGACGATATGTGGTTCGTCATTACTGATGGACCAATGAAGATTCTAAAAATAAATACAGCAGTTGCCATTACTGGTGGTGAACCACAAATGGTAGAGAAAGACAGATCCCTCTGGACGAATGAGGAAAGAAAGAAGGCAAATCTCGACAACGTTGCCAAAGACATCTTGTTCAAGACATTGGACAAGAACATGTTCAGCAAAATCAAAATGTGCTCTACTGCCAAAGAAATTTGAGAGAAGATAGCACAGCTATGCGAAGGCAACGACCAGACCAAAGAAAATAAGCTGACTGTCGCTCTTCAAAGATTTGAGGGCATAAAAATGAAGAGTGGAGAAACTCTAAATGAGTTTGATGAAAGAGTCACTGGCATCATAAATGAACTGAATGGTCTGGGGAAGGAATATTCTAACAGAGAGATCGCTCTGAAAGTTATGAGAGCTCTGCCAAAGGAATGGGATGTTAAGACCATTGCCATGAGGGAATCAAAAGATCTTAACAAGGTTGAACTTCATGATCTGTTTGCAGATCTTAAGGCCTATGAGTTTGAACTGATAAGCAGAGGTGAAGCAGAGCCATTCATCTCTCAACCAAACAAGGCCCTGGCAGCCATTCCAGACCAGATCGCTTCAACATCAGACCGATCCGCTGAACAGATAAGTAATGATGCTATGTCATTATTTATCAAGAAATTCGGTAAATTTATGTCTAAGAATAAGAGGAACTTCAAACCCTCTCATCATTATAAATCAAGAAAAGATGATGCTGTTAACGATCAGGCTTGCTACAATTGTGGTAAGACCGGACATTTTATTGCAGATTGCACCAGACCGAAGAAAGAAGAACGGAAAGAGAAGCATCGTGATGATAGGAAGAAGAAGCACTACAAAGACCGCAAGAATCATGGAAAATCCCAAAAAGTCCTAGTAGCTGAAGAAGGAAACAGCAAATGGGCTCAGACAGACTCAGACTCGGAAAGCTCTGAATATTCTTCTAACGAAAGCGAAGAAGATATTCAATGTCTCATGGCAGACGAAGAGATGAGTCAGACAGACGAGGTATATGATCTTGACTCAAATGAATTTACACGAGAAGAGCTCATGTCCGCACTGCAAGACATGGCTAATGATTATAGGATCTTAGCTGAATCATTTGAGAAAAATAAAGCTAAAGCCAGTAATCAAATAGATGAGCACAATAAACCAAGCTGCTCTGAGCAGGGTGAGTGCAATAATCTAAAGATCGAGCTGAATAAGCTGAAAATCTCCTATGATCAGCTCCATGAAGAAAACAAGAGAATTAGCACACAAAATGCTAAGCTTTCTCATATATTCAAAACATGGACAAAATCCAGAACATCTTTGAAAGAATTACAAGAGGTTCAAAGAAACGTCGGTGACTTCACCGGCATAGGCTTTGACACCAAAGAATGCACCAAAGATGAGCCTGAGCTGTTGCTGGTAAAGAACCAAGTCAAACAAATGACATTTGTTAAATCCAGCACAGTATATGAGACTGAAGCACCTAAGATTCAAACATGAGTCTCTTACGTGAATCAAAATCTGAGAAAATGAATTGGTTATGTTGACCAAGCCAAAGAAAATGCACCAGCAAGATTTGCGTCTATCAGACCAAATCCAAAGGTGCAAGATCGAAGGCAAGGAAGACAATACAATTACTATAATTCAAAACCGATTCAACGAAGATATAGACTACCTTATGAGAATCAAAGGTTTTCACAGCGCACACATTATCACACACAACATCAAAACAAACCAGCACACAGCACACCTTACACACACAAGCCATTGAAGCTGATACAGGTGTGGGTTCCCAAAGGGCTAATCCGTTCTGGACCCAAATAGGATTGGGTACCAACAATAATTATATTTGATGATAGGTACCGAAGAAGCTCGCATCAGACTGGTATTTGGACAGTGGGTGTTCCCGTCACATGACTGGAAACATCGAGCTGCTGTCTGAAGTCACAGAATGTACTGGACCCAAGATCATCTTCGGAGATAACTCAAAGGGTAAGACCGTGGGCAAGGGTAAGATTGTCCATGGTAACATTATTATCAATGATGTGCTGTTAGTTGAAAATCTGTGCTATAATCTGATTAGTATAAGTCAACTCTGTGATAATGGTTATGCTGTAGAATTTCACAAACACACTTGCACTGTTAAATCATCAGACGGTATAACCATGCTTGTAGGAATCAGGAATGGAAATACATATAAGATTAACTGGAATCATGCTCAACCTGATAATCCTACTTGCTTCATCGCTAACAATGATAATAAACATTGGTTGTGGCATAAGCGCTTGAATCATATAAACTTTAAGACTATTTCCAGCCTGTGTAAACATGATTTAGTTATCGGTCTACCCAAGATCGATTTTGCTAAGGATAAGATCTGCGAAACTTGCCAAATGGGCAAACAGATCAGATCATCCTTCAAAAACAAGAATGCCAAATCCTCATCCCGTTGTTTAGAACTACTGTACATGGACTTGTTTGGTCATATACCAATAACAAGTTTAGGGGGAATGCGGTATACTCTTGTTGTTATTGATGATTACTCACGCTTTACATGGACTATATTTTTAAGCAGTAAAGATCAGACCGGTCCGAAGTTGATCAAGCTGCTGAAACGCACTCAGAACGAGAAATCATCCAGCATAGACAGGATTCGTAGTGACAAAGGCACTGAGTTTTCTATCAGAATCTTGAATCCTTTCTAGAAGATCATGGAATCAAGCATGAGTTTTCAGCCGCTCGAACTCCTCAATAGAATGGAGTTGCAGAACGAAGAAACAGAACGCTCAAGGAAGCAGCAAGAACAATGCTTGCTGATTCTGGAATTTCGCAAAAGTTCTGGGCAGAAGCTATAAACACTGCTTGCTACACTCAAAATCGGTCCATGATCAACAAGAAGCTGAACCTTACCCCATATGAAATATGGACTGGTAACAGACCATCTATTTCTCACTTTCATATTTTTGGCTGCAAATGCTTCGTTCATAACAATGGTAAGAATCATCTTACAGCATTTGAAGCTAAGTCAGATAATGGAATATTTTTAGGATATTCATCAACTAGCAAAGCTTATCGAATTTTTAATAATCGAACCTTAACTGTAGAAGAATCTGTTCATGTAGTTTTTGATGAATCTTTATGTGTTGAGGGCAACAAAGAATCAATTCAAAATCAGATGGAAAATATCCATCTCGAAGCTAACAGTGATGATGAGATTGTAGCTAACAGGTCAAGAGACAATCCACCAGAACCAGAAGTACCAGACAGACCGGATCAAGGCATTGAAGCTTCTTCAGATCGAGCTGATCCGGATATTCTTCACTCAAATGTTAAAGCAGATGCTGATCATGCTGCTACTACTCATCCGACCGGACCAGACAATCCAGAGTCAAGCTATCGATGGACTAAGAAGCATCCACCCAATCTAGTGATTGGTAGTCCCTCTGCACCTATCAGAACCAGAGGACAGATGATGGATGAATTCACACATGCTGCTTTCATCTCAACTCTGGAACCTAAGAAGATCGATGAAGCTCTAACTGATTTCCACTGGATTAAGTCCATGCAAGAAGAGCTAAATCAATTCGAACAAAATCAAGTTTGGAGTCTAACCCCCAGACCAAGCGATCTGCCTGTCATTTGAACCAGATGGGTTTTCAGAAATAAGCTGGACGCAGACGGAACTGTGGTTAGAAACAAAGCCAGACTGGTGGCACAAGGATTCAGACAAGAAGAAGGAATCGACTTCGATGAATCATTTGCACCAGTCGCCAGACTTGAAGCCATCCGAATCTTTCTTGCATATGCTGCCTTTAAAGACTTCAAAGTATATCAGATGGACTTTAAGAGCGCTTTTCTTAATGGAAAGCTTCAGGAAGAAGTCTACATTGAGCAACCACCTGGATTTCAGAACCATTTGCATCCCAATCATGTGTATCTACTGAATAAAGCAGTATATGGTCTGAAACAAGCTCCAAGAGCCTGGTATGACACTCTATCTCAATTTCTGCTGAACCATGATTTTCAGATCGGCTCAGTAGATAAAACTCTCTTTAAATTTATTAAGGGGGAACATACCCTATTAGTTCAGATTTACGTTGATGAGATAATCTTTGGGTCAACTAACCCCAAATTGTGCGAGAAATTTTCTAAGTTAATGCAGGGACAGTTTGAGATGAGCATGATGGGAGAACTTTCATTCTTTTTGGGTCTCCAAGTAAAACAGCTCAACAATGGTATTTTCATCAATCAGACCAAGTATACCAAAGAGCTCCTCAAGAGATTTGGAATGGAAACATGCTCAACTGCATCAACTCCTATGAGTCCAACAATCAAGTTAGACAAAGATGAAGGGGGAACGGCAGTTGAAGTAACCATGTATAGAGGACTAATCGGATCGCTATTGTATCTTACAGCGAGCCGGCCTGATATTATGTTCTCAGTCTGTATGTGCGCCAGATTTCAGTCAGAACCAAAGCAATCACATTTTATTGCTGCCAAGCGTATTCTGAAATATTTAAAAGGATCTCAGAACGTTGGTCTTTGGTACTCCAAAGATTCAAACTTCAGCTTGATCGGATATTCCGACGCAGACTACGCTGGGTGTAAGATTGATCGTAAAAGCACCAGTGGAACATGTCAATTTCTAGGTGAAAGATTGATCTCTTGGTTCAGTAAAAAGCAGACATCGATTGCCACATCTACAGCTGAAGCAGAGTATCTAGCCGCTGGAAGCTGTTGCGCTCAAATGCTCTGGATTCAACACCAGCTCAAAGACTATGGCATCCAAGTTGTTGACTCTCCGATATTTTGCGACAACACAAGTGCAATCGCTATAACGTATAATCCAGTTTTGCACTCTCGAACAAAGCACATTGATATACGCCATCATTTTATTCGAGATCATGTTGGCAAAAAGGAAATTCGGATCGAGCACATCTCAACAGAGCAGCAAGCAGCAGACATCTTCACCAAACCGCTCCCAGAGGCTAAGTTTAATTATTTTCGTCAAATTCTTGGTTTAATTGACTTATCTTAATAGTTTAAATGTTCTCTTTCTTTCGCACTTAAAGATTTTTGTTGCCACAGATCGATAATACAATGTTCAGAAAGACACAGACCGGTCCGAACTTTCAGACCGATCTATGTCAATCTGATGTTATCCCATGATCTGTTTGGTCAATACATCTTTTGTACAAAAACAGCCCGGACTGATCGCATTTTAACCGCCTTAACTATCTGTTATCCTGACCGTTTATTTTTGAATTTCTTTTCATCAGTCATCGAGATAAAGACACGTGTCTTCTCTCTCCTATTTAGCGGGCTGAACATTTCATCTTATTTCACTTTTTACAATTTACCGCTATCTGTTTTCTTATTCTCTCACTCTCCCAAATCTTCGCACTCGTTTATCTTCACTCCAATGGCTACCATTACTCACAACTCTCTCTCCGTTGAGTTCAATGATATTTACAGGGCAGAAGATGCAGAGATGGTGTCCATCTTCCAAGCTTTGGAATCATCTGGTCTGAGAAACTTTCTGGAGTTCACTTGTCCCGTTTGCTGAAGACGATGAACAGGCCTTGTCCTCATCAGATCGCTCTCCCAGCCGACTATCTGATGCACCTCCATCTCTGGCAAGGACCCTTCAGCACTTATCTGACAATTGTCTGTCTCTCTCTCAGCGTGTTCTAGAGGTTCATCAAGGCCAGCGGGTTACATCTCTGGACTTTGATTCATTTAAAGAGAAGATGACAGCCAGTATCGGCAGCCTTCAGCGAGGCCTAAATGATCTGTTTTCTTAGCAAGCCACTTATAAGAACAGCCTGAGAAAAGAAGATCGAGCTGGCCACTGAAGTCAGAGCATCTGTTGCCAATTCCCTCCGCACTCAAGACGTTCGTCTTGACGCTATCAGCGCGCAGCTCGCACAAGTTTTTGATTTTCTTCAAGAGATTGCTGCTGACAAAAAGGGGGAAAAGAAGAAAGACTTCAAGCCGCCTCCAACTTCAAGAAGATAGCAGTCTCGTTGATTAAATTTTTAGACTGACTGTATGCGAGATTTTTTATCAATAAAAATCCTTCTTTATTAAGTCCTTGTTCATTTATTTTGAACTTTAATAAAGGCTTAATCGATCCAAATTAATAATGTTCATTTATTTTGAACAAAAAGAAAGTAATCGATCCGAAAGTTTTCGCTTCAGAGTTCTTATTAGACTGGTTAAAAAGACTTAGAAGCTAGGTTTTGTCATCATCAAAAAGGGGGAATTTATTAGTTCCGGATCTTATCGATGAGATTTTAAAGATGACAAAACATATCAGACCGGATCGAGTGAAATCAGACTGACCAGAACGATCGCCCAAAACAGATCAAGCTGATAAGATGACAAAGCATATAAGACCGGATCGAGGGTAATCAGACTGACCAGATCAATAGCTCAAAACAGAACAAGCTGATAAGGCATATTATATATCAGACCGGATCGATGGATTTCAGACTGACTAGATCGATGCTTCAGATCGATCTCAATCTTTATCAGATCAGAGCAGTCAAGGATACATAAAGAATGGCTCCTCAGTCCGAATCATTAACGGCTATTTATTGTAGCATTTAATGTTGTAATTAATGCTACAAAGGACCAGAGACTGAAGATTGCCATAAAAGGTAAGAAGACAAAGAAGAGCTTACCTGACAGTCGCCGAAAGTATGAACCAGAACGGCAAGTATCCTGAAGAAGAAGACTGTAGCCTACTCAGAGGTTAAGCAGAGTCAAAGTTGCACATTAAGGGAAATAATGTCGTTGGTACTTACAACTATAAAAGGATGCAACAAAAGGAATATAATGACGCTTGCTGATAAATTGAAAAACACACAAAAAAGCAAAACAGCACAAGCTTACAAGCTCAGAAGCTCTCGAGCTGAAATCATTCTTAAGCACGTTTACTTTGTAACATTGGATCATTTAGGATCACTGTGCGCATCTTGTGTTTTCTGTGTTGAAAAATAGAAGTGAGAAACATATTGTAACTGTCAGACAAAGTGTGTCTGAGCAGATTGAGTGACTAGGAGTTTCAGATTGGTAGTGAGGTAAATCCAGTCTGAATCGGGTTTGTACAACAGGATTGTATAAATCAAAGTCTTCTAGTATAAACCTTCCTTAATTGGAAGAAGGGGAGACGTAGAAGGATTACACCACCTTCGAACTTCCAGAAACATATCCTGTGTATCTTATTTCTGCACTTGTTCTTTCATACTAGCCATCGAGCCGTTCTTACATATACAAGAACAGACCGTTCCGCACTTATACTTTCTGTGGTCTGTTCTGTACAAGAATTGATTAAGAAACAGATTTCTTTCACTAATCCGAAAGAAATCACAAAGGATTAATTTTTAGAAGGAGTGTTCATTCACCCCCCCCCCCCCCCCCCCCCTCTAAACACCCCGGACCGATACTAACAACACATATCTAAATGCTCACAGACGAGCATTGAACCCATAAATGTGTATCAACTATATAAGAAGTATTGTTCATACCAACACCGATACCCAGCTCCTAGGAGTATCCTCATTCAGTAGCTCAAACTCATCCCCAAGCCAATGATGTACCTGTTCTACCTATTTCAACATAAACAGCCTCCACACAGGTTGAGCATACCAATAGCACAATCTCAATATCATCAATTACACAATTCATAATTACAGAATATAAAGTTGTGAATTCAGATACTTCCTGTATATACCGTTGCCATATGGAACTTCACATGCTGTTCCTGTTCTCACAATAACCAAAATCATTAAATCCAAAATTAGTTCATCATTACATTGATTAACTATATTCATGCTCAAACCACACATTCCATAATAAGTTATAGCTGAATCGTTACAATCATGCTTTACAGAAATCAAGTATATCACAATCTCATCCTATCGTATCAAATCTCTCGCTTAATAGCGGTAGTACTCTAACCTCTCGTACGCTCAGCAGCGGCGGCATCATAACCAATTGCTCATAACCAATCCTTGCTCAACAACGATATTTCCACAATTCATAACACATATTCTTTAGCGTAACAATAATATACCATTTATTGATCATGACAATGATATATCTAACTATGCTCATACGTCATACGTATCTTATGATCCAATAGCAAGTGCCAATCCTTGTCTTTGCCCCGAGATCCCTTGAATTATTTGCTAAACACAGTCAATAACTGACAATTAATTTCATGCCCGCAAACACATACCCAAGCACGTATTCAACCTCCAAATACATCATCAACTCATGATGATTAACCATTTAAAAGACTCGGGCAAAGCATACTTCATCACAACACAAAATAATTTTTCAAAATTCAAGCATCTGCGATCGATCGTTGCCTTCCAGGCGATCAATCGCCTCTCAACGTATTTGGCTACTACCCTTGGCCAATCGATCGCTAAGCTTCAAGAGAACGATCGCTAAGCTTCAAGAGAACGATCGCTAGCTCGCCGATCGATCGCTAGGCTTCAGCGATCGATCGCTCGCACTCTTCAACATCTTCAAATATTCAACCGACGACGCGGAGATCGATCGCTCCCCAAACTTCAATCAAAAATATCCAAAAATCCATAAACTCTAACCCATCACTTTACTCAACCAAAATCCACAAAATCACTATCAAATCGAAGATAAAAGTAAGGGGAAGAAGATTACCAATTTAGTTGCTCAAAAATCCCGCTCATCATCAAGCTCCATCCAATTTTGTTCAAGAATTGAAAAAGGGGAGATGGTGGGGGAGAGAAGGGAAGCGTGAGAGGGAGAGAGGAAAAGGTGAGTGCAATGACTGAACACCGAGTCCGCTTGGTATATATAGTACCAAGGCTCCAAAAACGTGTGTCTCAAATAATCGCACCCTAACTCATTAAATACCATATGTGTTGAATAAATATCTCACACTTATTATTTTCATTATCAACCTCAATCCAAAGCTCCCCAGATCCCAAATCCCACTACCAACACAAATCCAAGGTTTAAAACATCCATGAAAATAAATCTCAACCCTTGGATCCAACAACCCCGATATCGAATTACAATCCTCGAGATTCTCAACACCGTAATTATCTCATAATTACCACAATTGAAATCAATTAAGGATCATAATCACTCCGGGATTAATATAATTAATATATGGATATCACAAAATTATTATCCCAAATTAAACTATAATTGGTTGTTGGACTATAAATATGGTAATTATGAGATAATTACGGAATTGGGATTCGTGGGAATTATAATCCGGGGTTGCAATTTTTTTGAGAAATAAATTCGAGGTGCGAGTTTTGAATTAATCGATTGGGGGTCGAAATTATATAAAAAATAGAGATTAGGGTCCTTTGTGTAATTTGGTAATAGAGATATTCTTTAAGAGAGTATAACTCTCTCTCTCTCCCTCGTTCTTATCCTTCACGATAAGAAGGAAAGTTTCTCTCCTCCCTTTCTCTCCTTTGTGTGACCCTTCGAGCTGTGGTAGTGGTTCTTCGACCTGATTTTGAGGCTAGATTTTGGTGCAAGTTGTGTGGTTGTAAGATTATCTTGATTCTCCCTTTTTTATTTTGTTGTTGGGTTTAGATCGAGCTAAGTTTGGGAGATGGGTTTGGTTAATAATTGTGTTGAGTTGCAAGATATGTTTGATTATTCATTTTTTCGTGTTTCTTGTTGAGTTGGGCTCGAGTCTAAACCATTTTGGGGGCTTAAATCTTGTTTTGAATTGGCATTGTTGTGGTAGGTTTTACTATGAGCTAAATTGGGGGATAACTTTGATTCTTGTGGTTTTGAGATAAAAGTGTGTTGAGATCCTTGTAGAGTGTGCAAGGGTGTTTAATTGTGGTGTATTTCAAGTTTGGTGAGGATTTGGTAGAGAAAACCATGTAAAAAAAGGTTTTTCAGAAATATTTACGAAGAGATCAATATCTAGATTTTCAGAGATCAATATCTAACGACAGAAACTTGGGGAGAAATTTCGAACAGACAGCGATCGATCTCAAAAAAAAAAAAACATTTACATTTCTTGGAATTTTGTAATGGGGCTTTTATGACTATTAACATTGAATTGAATTCATGTAGAGCCTTCCCAAATCGAAAAGGATAATGTTTGAATTATCATTAGTTTGTTGGAAAAAAAGGTACGTAGAGAGACATATGAGCATTGACGGTAAAATATGCAATTGTTGTTGTGTGAACATATGTTGATGCGTGAGCGAACATATTTGAATTGTTATGTGTCGTCTTATACTGAAGCGAGGAATATAATACTTGGCGTTGTCATATCGAAGCGAGGAATATAATACTTGGCGCTGTCATATCGAAGCGAGGAATATAATACTTGCCGCTGTCATATCAAAGCGATGAAAATAGAATACTTGTCGTTGATACGTCGAAGCGATGATCATGCCGCTGTCATATCGAAGCCAGGGGTATTATGAATGCCGTTGATATGTCGAAGCGATGTGTAATATGAATGCCGCTGTTATGTTGAAGCGATGTGTATTATGATGTCGTTGTTATAACAAGACTATGAATGCTATATTCGTTGTGTAATTGTGAATGAATATCATGACATTTGAAGCGATTGTGGAATTGAGGAATTGTTTATATTCTAATAATATGAATATGAGTTATGATACAGGAACAAACGAGAAGAGCATATTAAATGCGTTGAATACAAAGAGTAATTTGTACTAGCGTATTATGCATTTTATTATTGTGATGACCAGAAATTATGGATGTTAATCCCGGAGTGTTAATAACCCCTAAAGTTGTTTTACGTGGCGATTTGGAGTTTAATCGCGGTGTTGGGCCTTCTGGACTCGTTTATTTGGGTAGTTGGGATTGTTGGATCCCGAGGTTGAGATTGTATTCTCATTACGGTGTAAAACCTAAGAGTTGGTGTGAGACCCCGTTATCACATCAAGTCACTAAGGTGCAATTTAGAGAACTAAACATTCATGTGAATATATCAGAGTAACGTATCGTGTTGATTAACCTGAGCTTTAGAGATTACAGTACCAAAATATTTCAAAAAGGAATAACACAATTCCTACAAAGGCACTACATTATAGTCTTACTCTACCCAGTAGAAGCTATACAAATATTTCTCTAATCATGCTAATCCTGTAGCACTCCTTACAGCTCAGCAAATCAACCCCGACCCTGGTTCTCGTCAACAAAAGCACCTACAAAGACAACCCCCAACACGTGAGCATAAAACAATTCATATTCAACATAATATGAAAGTAAGGCATAAATGCACAATCCTAAATACAAGCACTTCCTGTATTTTCCCGCATTTATAACGCCCAATGGTTGTCCCTGTCCCATAGTTCATAATAAAACACATTATATGAATGTATGGCTTTACAAATGAATGTCATGACATTTCCTCTTTTTCTTGAGTCAGTCATCATCAGTTATTTTAATGCTTTCTTAATCTCAAACAAGCGGTATCGCATACACGCTTCATACTAGCGGTATCTCTTCCTCGCTTAGTATGGTATACCTCGCCTCCATGTGCCAGCGAGCCTCCCCCCACCCGCTCCACATGCGCAGCGATAAAGCATAAGCATTAAAACCTTAACTGTGATCGCCCTGACTCGTGGAATACACCTCTTTATCCCACATCACAATATGCAACAACAATGCATAATATGCAACACAATGCATAATAACATGTATCATAATCTTAATGCATCACATTGCATTCATCATGCGTCACACAGACAAACATAAGTACATGTTACCGTTGGGATGCCCGTACGTTGCTTACGTACCTTTCCAAAATGTGGTGTGTTGCAGGACTCTATCCCCTGCGCTGTGTAGCTACCTGTGAAGGCTCTACACCAGTGTACAACACAATATTAGATGTCTCATTACAATCCAATATCAAAACTTTAACAAAATATAACAAATTATATTTTTCAACATTCTGGGTCTCTCGATCGATCGGCCCCTCTTCCCGATCGATCGAGAAGACGCCTAAAATTAGAACCAAGGTTCTGCCCCGCTCGATCGATCGAGATGAAATATCGATCGATCGAGATGCTCTGTTCGAGAAATGCCAACCCAGAATTCTCGAACACCTGAAATCACACCCTTAAATCCAACATGTAAGACATACAACATGCCCAAAACAACATGCTATTAGTTACAACACACTGCCCTGAGTGTATTCATACCAAAATTACATCCCAAACATAAGCCCATAAGCATAAACGACGACCATTTACACAAGTACTCGATCATCTTTTCGGAAACAGGGCAACACTTGATTGGCGATGGTTCTTGCCGCCATGTATATTGATAGCGATGGTTCATTCCGCTATATTGATTGGCGATGGTTCTTGCCGCCATGTATATTGATAGCGACGGTTCATTCCGCTATATTGATTGGCGATGGTTCTTACCGCCGGATATATTGCTAGCGATGTCTCATTCCGCTATTCTATTGGCGATGGTTCATGCCGCCGGGTATTCTATTGACGATGATTCGTGCCACCGGATATGACATAGCGATGGGGTATACCGCTATGTGCGTAGCGCTGGATTATGTCGCCTGCGAGCGATGGATGCTACTGGTATACCACTGGTGGACGACGGATGCAGGTATTCCTCTATCTTGATAGCAATGAGGTATGGTATATTACTTGTGTTAGCATTATTGTGGATACTATGTGTTGCTATATATATGCCATGTGTTTGACGATGAGATTATGGATGTCGTGTATTGACATGTACCGTCATATGTTTGACGATGTTAGTTGGATGTCATATGTTGACATATGCCGTCACGGGATGACGATGACATAGTTGATGTTCTATGTAGACGTGTAGCGTCGTTTTGATGATTAATACATTTATGTTATGTATTGAGTTGTATGATTTGAGTACCGATGGTGAGCACATGGTAGAGTCTGGGTCACTAGTTGACGAGACCTTTTTGCCGAGCAGGTTTGCTCGGTGGAGTATTGAATGTATTGTACCGGTAAATGTACCACATCATGTTATAGATGTAAACATTCGTCGAGCAATGATACCCTTGGGTATGCTCGTTGGTTTGGCTAGGGCCAAGTGATTGGTGGTAAGAGTAGTCATTGAGGAAACTACTCGCTTGTGTTGTGATGTAGGGAAGACATGGTTACACCCACCCTGAGGGTGTGGGATAGGTCTTGACGGATTATGATTGCATCATAAGTGAGCAAGGACGCCGGGTTGTCCATTGTGCTTGGTATTTTAGAGATATGTTGGGCGATGACCCATTACTCTAACGGTTTGTACGGTATGGCGTACCGAGATGGAACGTATGGTTTGTTGGTGGGCTTGATGTGAGCCTATGGAGACAACGCTTTGCTAGCCAGATATTGGGGGAATGATATAGTGTGCTTGTTGGAGCCATGATACTGCGCGTTGGAACCGAGTTTGGTGAATCGTATGATGATACGATGAAGACTTTTGGCAGGCTTTCGATTGTCCCTTTGTAGCATGATGTTTGAGGCATGTGACACCCCATGAGAACGTTTATACGTCTATTGTTTTTAGGGACTTGTCTGGGACAGCTCATAATGTTGGAGTACCAACAAGAGAGTCATCGAGTCGTCGTTGACTCGATTTGGGGAATCCGTGTACTTGGGATGCAATGGGTGTTATTGTATCCAGTTTTTCCGAACGGTGGTTCGAGACTAGTGGATCTCGAGTTCGATAGCACTTCCCTTGTGGGGAAGGAGGTAGTGTTATACCTATTTGGAATCTTTGAAAGATTCGGTAAGTTGGTGCGTGTGGTGTTGATTTTGGGAATCACGCCGTGTTGTTGATCGTCGATTATCATCCTCCGCTGAGTAGGGAATGACTCAGAATTGACAGTTGCGTTTGGGGCTTAGGGGTATGTTGTAGATACCCGAGCCGAGTGCATTGAGTATGCATGTGATGTCAGTGCTTAGGCAGGTATACCGGTGAGTATACGGATGCCAATTTTTGATTTCCTTTTTGTCAAGCATAGAGTTATGCTATTTTGGATGGCTAAATCTCTGATGAGAGATATGGAACACCTTGAGATTGGGAATCTCCATGACACGATAATTATGAGGCATAATCGTGAGGTTAGTTGACTCCTTTGAGGAGGGATTATCTTGTGTGGGTTAAGGTATTTCCCTGTTGGTGTTTTCCTTCGAGTTATGCGATAGCCTTCCCAAGTTTGGATTGTTAAATCCTAGGATTGTCAAGGGATGACAGGAATTCGGATTGGTTGGGTGTCGCTGTCGACACAAGCGTTGAGGATGCAATGGGTTTATTGCATGTCCTTTCAGAGTTTGAAACTCTGTGGAGTCTCGATGGTTTATTTATGATCAGGATGTGATCCTTGGAATATGCGGAGGTGGACATCTTGTGAGATGTGTTCGGGTGTAGATCGGTGGCCGTGAGTTGCCCGATCCGAGTTGCAGAGGGTGCAACTGCTCCTTGGATGGAGGTGGTCTGTATAGCGGGGACCAGGTCTGGTATGATTATACCGTGGAATGCTAGTGTTTCCTCGTAACGATGTATGTTAGACATCGTGAGTCATGATAGAGATGTCTTTGAATGATACCTACGATGGAATTGGGAGCAATTCGAATCCTTGCAGTTTCAGTTGACTAACTGCTTTTGGGATTATTAGCGTTGAGTGGTGCTGACGCTCTTTGACGTTATGATGGATTTGGGAGTCTATTCCACTTCAGAGTTTGACACGAGGTCAACGTTCTCACGGTTGAGGTGTCATTCAGGATGTGTTCATACTAGTTGTATTAAAACTAAGGATGACTGTCTGATCTACAGTCGTAAGTATTGGTTGTTTTGCAGTCATGAGAGACTGACTTTTGGGATGACCCGCATCGAGGTACGTTTGCTTCTTGGGTGATATGTTGGTTTTGGTAAAGTCGCTCTGTTTCAGAGTTTGATGTGAGATAAGTATCCTCGCGTTTATTAAGACGATTCTAATATGGTCAAGAATCAAAGTTATGGCTTCATGTTGTTGGGTAGCCTGGGTGTTACGTGATACACCGGTGCTAATTTCGAGGACGAAATTCTTTTAGTGGGGGATATTGTGATGACCAGAAATTATGGATGTTAATCCCGGAGTGTTAATAACCCCTAAAGTTGTTTTACGTGGCGATTTGGAGTTTAATCGCGGTGTTGGGCCTTCTGGACTCGTTTATTTGGGTAGTTGGGATTGTTGGATCCCGAGGTTGAGATTGTATTCTCATTATGGTGTAAAACCTAAGAGTGGGGTTGTTGAAGTGTTTCGGAATCTCGGGTGCTTTATGTGGGCACCGGTAGGAGGTTATGGAGTTAGAGAGAGAGTTTTTGGAAACAGATGATTTTTAATGAATCATGATGTATTTGTGGAGCTATTAGTATTTCGGGGTATTTTTGCTATAAATACCAGTTGAACCCGAGATTTTAATTATCGGAACCATTTTCCTCTTCTTCTTCTCTCTCCCCGTCCGCGCGAGTTTCCCGATCTGTTTTGACCCACGCCGCTTCCAGGCGTCCGGCAGCCGCCGTTCGGCGCGTCCGACCCGCCGTTGGATTCGTCTCTCCGAGGTGCAGCTATCATACCATCAATTCGAAGTTTGGTTGCGATTTGAGCTCGGATTTCTGCAGAAAGCGCTAGGGTTCGAACTGAAATTCTGTCCGTTTTTGGGGCTCGATTTTGGTACGTTTTTGGGGCTTTTTTTCAGGCGATTTTGGGGCGTTTGGTGCTTTGTTTTGGGTCGGATATTTCTTGCTTTGTGGTTCAAAGAAATTCGTTGCCATTGGTTCGATTTTGGGTGTTCTATTTTTCGAAAAACCTTGCTGATTTTGGATAAATTATTATGCTTCACATGGTTCAGCTTTTGAGTCTCTTTGGTGATGCATTGTGGTTCGAATTCTTGCTGTTGGCTCACGGGTTAGGGTTCGAAAATTGGGGTTTTGGCATGTGGGGCGATTATTCATGTTGTTGATTGATTAATTCATGTTTTAGATGAATTATGGTGCTTGATTGGGTTCGATTTGTGTTGTGAGGGTTCGAGAATTTGTGGGGAATTCTTGAGCAATTTTCGATATTGTCCCCTTCGATTTCCCTCCCTGTTTATGCCCTGCCCCGGGTCTTTTAATGGTTCATTGTCGTGGGTTGACAATAATTTTCTATATAAGGGTTATGGGTGTGCTTGAGCATGGGTTGCATGTTCGTAAATAATTGTGAATTATTTATCGTGTTAGCACATCATTCCTCGGGGCATGGAACTCGAGCAAGGTTTGGCTCGGACTTTGGAGATTTAAGGTACGTGCGACGTACGAGCATTACTTTATATGAGAGCATTTGTGAAATGCATAATGTATTTTGATTTCATCGATGGTTGTGCGTATGGTTATATTTATGTGTTGATATATATGGGGTACTGGGTCTATATGACTATTGTACGGCATTTGAGATGCCTGAGAATGATCGTGGGATCATGTACTCATTATAAGACATGTGAGATGTCTAGGTATAATGGAAAATTGGTAAAATAAATGCTAGGCATTTGAGCTATCTGTGATTGATAGCGAAACTGAGAAATCAGTATTAGATATTGAGATATCTATATTTGTATGTATAATGAACTTGGAATCATTGATTATTGATATTTGAGAATCAGGCATGCGATGAGTAAATCAATGTGTGGATTTACTGATTTTTGAGATTTGATGAGTTTGATGATTGTGAGAACAGGGACAGTACACGGAATCCCGGATGAGGACGTTGCCATCCAGGGAGTATCATTTAAAATTCATCAGTATTTACTTTTGTTGTAAATTATGAATTTCATTATTGTGATTATGGGATTTTGTGTATTGGTATGCTCACCCCGTTGGGGGCTGTCTCTGTTGGGGCAGGTGGACAGGTACATCGATGGCTTTGGAGTTGAGCTCGAGCTGTTGATTGGATGTACTCCCAGGATCGGGGTACCAGGGCTTGATGGAGCACGGTATCGTATAGAGTACATATATACACCTGAGGATTATATACATATTCATGATGCTCGCATGTGAGCAAGATTATACTTGTATATGGGTTGTATATAAAGGCATGAGCCTTTCTCTCTTTCATTCTATGTTGCATGCAATTAAGGGTAGAATTGCTAATGATATGAGAGTCGTTGGTGTATTATGTGGGGGTTGAAACCCACTTTTGTCGTCATATGTGTGGTGTCTTCCCTGGCTGGGAATTGACTTGGTATTGCGATATTCTGATGAGTATTATGTTTTCCGTGGCCGGGAATTATGTTATGTGTTGTGCTTTTATTTCGGGATAGCTCTATTTATGGGGAGACTCTGCCCAAATTTTTATAAAAGTCCACAATGTAAAAAGTGGCAAAAAGGGGATGGTAATGGGCGAACTCTATGAGTCTATTTGTTAGTAGAGATGATCTTATAACGTGGAAATTTTAAAGGAATTTTGTAAGCATCATCTAAGTTTCCCGATTGACTTTTATTGAAAGCATGTGCCACACATAGTGGTTATTACACTAATCGAGGGTTAAGGGCTGGGGGTCCTTACAATTATGTAATCATTTTTTATTATGAGTGTTGCATTTAAGCTCATGTGTTCTGGGGTTGTTCCTGTAGATACTCTTGGCGAGGAGAGGTTAAGGCAAGAGTTTCATGTCGTGAGTTAACTGTTGAATAAAGTTATTCTAGTAGAAGAACGTTTGATATTTAATTTAGTTATTAGTTTGTTTATTAAGTAATTATCGTAAGTTAAATATAGTTTAAAGAAATCTTATTTGGTAATTGCTTGTTAGTCCCTGTGGGTTAGACAATCCGTATTCTTCATATCTATACTAAAACTTGACACAGTGAACTTGCAGTATAATCGCGCTGCTTTGATATTTAATAGTTTAAATAAGTGCGAACAAGTTTTTGGCGTCGTTGCTGGGGATTAACTTTAGTAATATCATGCTAGGTTCTTTCACTGTAATTTAACCATTTTTGTTTATTTCTGTCGAATATATATATATATATATATAAATTTATTTTGTTTTTGTTTTGTTTGTCTTGTGAGGTACTTGGAGATGCTACATCAACAAGCCTTCACAAGCTTTGCCCAACAACATTCTGAGCCGTTCTACGCTGTTTGGGAGAGATTCAATGAATTGGCCAACACATTCCGGTATACTTTTCGAACTATACTCTCCTGCAATATTTCTTCAAAGGGTTGGACGCACATACACGAAAATTGGTGTTTAGCGGAGCACTGGTGACTGGGAGTCCCCCTGTTGATAGAGATAAGGACAGTCTGTTGCACCTGTTCAATGATATGGCGGACTTCGATTATTACTGGCATTGTGATCCTTCACTACAAGGTTGGATCACCAATACCACCGGAGCCTCACTACCCTAATGAGACGCCCAACCATTTGAACATCACGAAGAGAGGAGAGATAGTTCTGCAGACGTCACGACTCCGTTAGAGGATAACTTAATAATATTCATGGCATCAACTGAGAACAGTTTGGAGTGTCAAACCAACTCTATGTGTCACCTAGAGCAGCAAATAGCGGTCCTTATGGAAACAATTTCAACTAGCTGCCAGGAGGAAGAGACGAGAGCTACAAATCAAGAGGCGACGAATCGAGTTTGGTTATATGATGACGATCACTCAACAACCCAAGTTTGGGGGGGGGGGGTGATCCTACTCATGTGGAAAAGTCAAGGGAACTTGAGCCTCTTCAAGAGATTGAGCCTACTTCAGAGATGTTATCCGAGGAGTTCCCATGTGAAGATGAGTCGAGTGTGATGTTGGAAAAGGAAGAGACTTTCGAAGATTCCAATTTGAGCCCATCGATGGAGACATGTTCTACGCCCTATGTGGATCTGTATTTCTCATCGATGCGAACATCACCGCACTACATCCTCCAACATATGAAGCCAAGTCAAGAATCATTCTCCCATGCCTACCACTTCAAACGAATGTTGTTGGAGGGACGAGCCTACACTGTTATATTCATGCCAATCTTGAGGGCATACTGAATGAAGACCCGTTAGTGGTATCATATGATACTTACTATGGGCGGCAACCGCTCTTTCATGGTTGCTTCTGATGGTCAACCCAATGACTAGAAATCAGCGCTTCTTGGGAGGCAACCCAATCATATCTTTTTGCTATTTAGTTTTGTTTTATTTTCAATTCTTGCATTTAGTTTGTTTATCTCTCGAGTTGGCTATTTTACCATTTACATTCTTCTCTTGCTAGGTACTCAGTTGGAGCGATGAACCCGTGCAGCAGTGGAGCTTTCAAAAGCCAATCTTCCTCAACCCTCATGCAAGCGTCTTATCAGGGGAGCTTACTTTTTCCCTTTTGATTCTTTTAAACCTTGAGGACAATGCTTGATTTAAGTTTGGGGGAGTAGCTTGCATGTTTTACTTGTTTAATCTACATGTTGTGTGCTTATTGACACTTGAATTGTCAGATTATTATGAGCTACAAAAAAAAAATTATGAGTTCAAACTTGAGAAAAGAATGAATTATAGTAGAGACTATTCAATGAGGATTTTGATCTCACTATGCATACGGACTTGAATTTTAATGATTGTTAGACTTGTACATGAATATCATTTGCTGAGTTAGCATTGTAAGGAATCCAACACACAAGTGCGCAGCGGAAATAAACAATGGATTCCTAACCGAGGACCTACACAGAGTATTCATATCGGAATGATTAAAAGAGTCTCACCCTTGTAGCGTGTTTGAAGCAGATTCCACGTTGTAGCACCACGAGTCACAAACGAAAATTTTCACATTCGTATCTACGGTATCCACACGATTCGAAAGGGAGTTCAAGAACAAGTTGCTAGACTCGTTTTTAAACAAGAGCTAAACTCACGGTTCAAAACCGAGCAATCGACAACCGTCCAAAACACTATACACGGCGGCGGTGGCCGTGTGCTCGAGTGCAAGAGGCGGCGGCCGAGAGAGAGTGTGAGAGTGGCTATTAGGTTTTTATGATATGTAGAGTTAATCCTTAATTAACCTTGTTTTCATATATATATATATATTAGATTTAATTAAAGGTTCAAGACTTTCTTAAAGCTTCATGGGCCCAAACCCATGATTTAATTAAATCCTTATAATCATGTAATTAAGACTCTTTTTAATTAATTAATTCATCCAATGAATTTAATTTCCCTTATCAATTTAATCTTTCGTGCGACTCGATAGGTTCTTGCAATGTTGGCAGTGTCATAAAATCTCATTTTATGTCACAAGCAATGAGCGGTATCTAGCAACACATCAAGGCTACCAAAATTACAAGAATGTCATTGACTCGACATAACCTAAGAACTTGTGATAATATTAACTATGTAACTTGTAAGGACCCTAATCCTTAAGTGCGGAATCAAGGCATAATAGAGCTATCATAATAATCAGAGTGTAAAAGAACGTGTTGAGTTTATGAGCTTAAGCATTACATGCCAAAAAATAAGGACTACTAAAATGGATTATTACATTCCAATCAAAAGAATGTGTTTAACTATAGTTCAAGCTACTCCTAGAGTAGACACTATAGGAATCCCGTCCTTCAAGTCCCAAAAGCATCCTCAAAAAGCTCACCATCTCAACCCGTCTAGCCCTTCTATCATGCCAAACGTGTACCTACAAGGACAACCCCCAAACATGAGCAATAATAATCATTCATATTCAACACAATATGAAGATAAAGCGTAAATGCATAATCATAATAAAACACTTCCTGTTTTCCCCATGCATTTCAAACGCTTCCCGTTTGGTTGTCCCTGTACCATAACTCATGAGTATAATCAATAGATTATTTTTAATGGTCTAAACATGTCATGACATATACCAGCTCATCAATACCAAATACTGATCACCAATCCCTAGTCTGTCCATCACAATGTATTTTAATGCCCCTCGCTTATTTACATATAGGCGGCATAGGATAACCTCGCTTCAATGGACATGCGGGACTCCCACCCCTCGCCTCTCATTGAACGGCAAATACCCTTTCCTCGCCATATATGATAACCACGCTCAAATGTGACATGCGGCGCTCCCACCCCTCGCTTCACATTTAGCGGAACCAAACCAAATAGCGGCAAGCATTAAGGTCATCAACTCCACAAATCAAGGTTTTGCAAGAACTTCTCTTCACCCTTAAGCTCAAAAACGAAAATGAGGAGAAAAGGAAGGGTTTGGGTGTTTGTTTGGTAAAGTGAAAAGTAAGAATGAGTGGATGAGGTGGGGTATAAAGTGTTGAGTTTAATTAAAATGCAAACCACAAATCATGGTGTATAAAACACCCCAACATGATATTTTTAAAAGCATTAATCCAAAATGCACCAAATATCAATTAAACACATGATTTCTAATTAATTGCTAACCAAGGCAAATAAATCATGCTTCCAACCATAATTCCCAACAATTCCAAGCATGCACAACATGCACCCCGAAATGCACCCCCCGGTCACCCTATCCACATGACCATGCATTTCCATATGATAAATCAAACCAATGCATAATTAATTACCACATAATTAATCATATAAACACAATTAATGCCCAATTGCAATTAATCATTTCGGGGATATCACAATACTCCCCTACTTATAAGATTTCGTCCTCGAAATCACATGCACTTACCCCAAATAGAAACTAAACATAATCACATACCAGAGAATAGTTCCGGGTAGTGCTGCACCATATGCCGCTCCGTCTCCCACGTAGCCTCCTCGACACCCCTGCGATCCCACTGAACCTTGATCATAGGTATCACTTTGTTCCGAAGTCTACGGTCTGCTCGATCCAGAATTCTAACAGACCGTTCCACATAAGACACATCGGACTCTAACTGAACTTCGGAAGGCTGTAAAACATGCGACGGATCTGGCTCATACTTCCGCAGCATAGACACATGAAACACATCATGTATACCAGATAAAGAAGGCGGCAAAGCCAGTCGGTAAGCTAAGGTGCCAATGCGCTGCAAAATCTCGTACGGTCCAACATACCTCGGAGACAATTTCCCGCGCATCCCAAATCGTACAACGCCTCTGAAAGGCGAGATCTTCAAAAAGACCTTATCTCCCAACTGAAATTCCAACGGTCTCCGCCGTTTATTTGCATAAGCTGCCTGTCTGTCCTGGGCCGCTTTCATTTTCTGCCTTATCGTCTTTATCTTCTCTTCCATCTCCCGAATCAACTCCGGTCCTCCGACCGATTTGCGGTCCAAATCATCCCAACACAAGGGTGATCTACACCGTCTACCATAAAGAGCTTCAAACGGAGCCATCTGAATACTCGCCTGGTAGCTATTGTTATAAGAAAACTCTACCAAAGGTACTGAATCCTGCCAAGAGGCATCGAACTCCAAAACACAAGCTCTCAACATGTCCTCGAGCGTCTGAATAGTACGCTCGGTCTGTCCATCCATCTGAGGATGATAAGCAGTGCTCAATCTGACTTCAGTTCCCAAGGCTGACTGAAGGCCTTCCCAGAAATGAGATGTGAATCACGGATCTCGATCTGACACTATGGAAACGGGGATCCCATGCAATCTCACCACATCTCTAATATATAACTGCGCCATCCTCAAAAAGGTGAAAGTCATGCTATAAGGGATAAAATGAGCTACCTTGGTCAATCGATCCACGATCACCCAAATAGCATCGAAGCCTGAAGCACTCCTCGGCAAATGAGTCACGAAGTCCATGGAAATGTGCTCCCACTTCCACTTCGGTATCTCGAAGCTTCTCAACTCGCCGCCAGGTCTCTGTCTCTCTGCCTTAACTTGCTGGCAGATCAAACACCTCTTCACAAAAGCGACGACATCAGATTTCATCCTCTTCCACCAAAACTGACCACGCAGATCTTTGTACATCTTTTTCCCGCCTGGGTGGATGCTCAGTCTGCTACTATGAGCTCGCTCTAAGATTCCTTTACGCAGCTCCGGCGTACTCGGAACCACCCAACGGTTCCCCAATCTCAAGGACCCGTCATCGGCCACTCTGAATTTCGTTGGCTGCCCAAGATGTACTAAAGATAACCACCTCTGAACTTCATCATCTGACCTCTGAGCTCTCCTGATGTTCTCATAGATATCTGGCTCAGCTAACAAGGTCGATACATACACAGGCGATGCATCAATGTCAAAATCATAGCCCAAATGGCAATAGGAGGTCATCATAGCAGACAAATGGATGACATCCTCAGCAGAACTCCTCACTTTCCGGCTCAAAGCGTCTGCTGTCAAATTGGCTTTTCCGGGATGGTACTCGATCGCACAATCATAGTCCTTGAGTAGGTCCATCCACCTCCTCTGCTTCATGTTCAGCTCTGCCTGAGTGAATAAAAACTTGAGGCTCTTGTGATCCGTGTAAATGGTAAACGACGTACCATACAAATAATGCCTCCAAATCTTCAGGGCGAAGATGATAGCCGCCAATTCCAAGTCATGAACTGGATATCTGGTCTCATGCGGCTTCAACTGCCTCGATGCATAAGCTACCACATGCTTATCTTGCATCAGAACACACCCAAGGCCCTGAAGTGATGCGTCAGTATACAGGACAAATCTGGAGTTCTCCGTAGGGATCACTAACACTGGCGCCGTCGTCAACCGGTGCTTTAAATCCTGGAAGCTCTCCTCACAAGCTTCTGACCAAAAGAAAGGTACTCCCTTCTGAGTCAACTGTGTCAACGGCTTGGCAATCTTCGAAAAGCCCTCGACAAAGCGTCGATAATACCCGGCCAAACCCAAAAAACTCCGTATCTCAGGCACAGAAGTGGGGGCAGCCCACTCCATCACAGCCTCAATCTTCTTGGGATCTACAGATATCCCGCTGCTCGATATGACATGCCCCAGAAACACTACACTGTTCAGCCAAAATCACACTTACTGAGCTTAGCATACAACTGATGCTCTCTGAGAATCTGAAGCACTGTCCTCAAGTGTTTCACATGCTCTTCCTCACTCCGGGAGTAGATAAGAATGTCGTCAATAAACACAATGACGAACTGGTCAAGATATGGCTGAAACACTCTGTTCATCAGACTCATAAAGACTGCTGGAGCATTCGTCACGCCGAACGGCATCACTAGGAACTCATAATGTCCATATCGGGTCCGGAATGCTGTCTTCTGCACATCTTCCTCTCTGACTCGAATCTGATGATACCCGGATCTCAAATCAATCTTGCTATACACCCTGGTACCTTGCAACTGATCAAACAGATCGTCGATCCTTGGAAGAGGATACTTGTTCTTCACTGTAGCCTTATTCAGTTGCCGGTAATCGATGCACAACCGCATCGAGCCGTCCTTCTTCTTCACAAAGAGAACTGGTGCGCCCCATGGCGACACGCTCGGGCGTATATATCCCTTGTCCAGGAGATCCTGCAACTGTTCTTTCAACTCTCTCAACTCAGTCGGTGCCATCCTATAAGGTGCACGAGAGATAGCGGATGTCCCTGGCAACAGCTCGATCCCAAACTCAACTTCCCTAGCCGGTGGGAATCCTGGGATCTCTTCTGGGAATACATCAGCAAACTCTGCCACTACTGGCACATCCTCAAGTCTTAGTTCTTTACTCTTCCCAGACGTGTCCACGGCATAAATGAGATAACCCGTGTGTCCACGTTCCAATAACTGAGTCATCTTGATCGCTGAAATCAACGGAATCTTCGCACGAGAACCGTTGCCATAGAAGGTCCACTGACTGCCCAACTCAGGTCTGAACTTCACTGTCCTCTACCGACAATCTACCACTGCCTGATATCTGTTCAGAACATCAATACCCAAGATGCAGTCGAAGTCTGACATGTCCAACACAATCAAGTCTGATCTCAATTTGTTGCCCTCAAAATAAATGAGGCAATCTGCCAAAAACTGATCAGCAACGACATTTCTTCCAGTGGGTGTCGAGACCAAAAGAGGCGTGGGTAAAGGAGACGTGCGCATATGGTGTCTTTCCACAAAACCCACCGATACAAAAGAGTGGGAGGCACCTGTATCGATCAAAATAAAAGCAGGGTACGTAAATAAATGACACGTACCGGCGATCACCTCCTCTGAGGCTGCCTGGGCCTGCTCCCTGGTCAGTGCATACACCTGCCCCTGGGGTGGTCCTACTGTCTAACCTCCCGATGGTCGAGGCCCAAACTGCTGCCTCTGCTGCACCGTCCTATCATCAAACCTCGGCCTGTTGCCCTGAAACTCAGACTGTCCTCCCCGAGTGGGGCAATACCGAGCGATGTGGCCCATCTTGCCACAGATATAACATGCAGGACACTTGTTTGAAGAATGTGGCCCTCCACAATTGTTGCACCTCGGCTCTCCCGGCCTATCCCCTTGTGAAGACCCTCGATTGGCCGACCAATTACCCTTCTTGCCATCCTGTTTCTGACCAAAGTACTTCTTTCCACCAAAACGTGAAGATGAAGAGGCGCCACGAGGCTTAAATGGTTCTCCCCGGGGCCTCAAACTGTCACTAGTCTGCCTCTGTTGCGGTACCGGTGGTGGCATAGCACTAGAATAAGCTCCCACTCCAAGCTCGGCAAGCTCCGCCCTTGTGAGAGCATCATCAAAAGAAGTTGGGTTATTGGTAATAACCCGGTCATAGAGCTCCGGTCGCAACCCCTTCATAAAGTTCCTCATCTTGGCGTGCCCATTGGTGGCAATGTGGGGAACGTACCTCAGCAACGAAGAGTACCGTGTGGCATAGTCTGACACCGTCATGTTCCCCTGTTTCAAACTTGTAAATTCATCCTCCTTTGTCTGTCTCGCCGCTGCGGAGAAGTACCGGTTCAGGAACCTTGTCCTGAAGAGTGTCCAATCAATCACAGCACCCAGTGCTCTTAGCTCCATCACCGTGCTCCTCCACCACATGAGAGGTTTCTTTGCTAACTGAAACTCCGCCAGCCTCAGCCAAGCTGTAACAGCACAAGGAGCCGATACAAAGATCTGTTCAAGTCTTTCCAGCCACTCTTCAGCCTCTTCTCCGGACTCTGTCCCCTCAAACCGGGGCGGATGGTAAGACAGAAATTGCGTCAAACTGATCTCACCCGGTAGTAATAACTGAGTTACGGGTTCCATGCCTACGGCCGGTGGAGGTAGAGGGTTTGCCTGTCCGATACTTGCATTCACACTACCAACATCTCCAACCTCCTCATTAGCAGCCATGCTGTAACACAAATGTTAACAACAATTCCAAAGCAATATATATGTTATGCCGTTAGATAACAGGAATGAGAATAAGCACGTTAGTATAACAGGATATACATTAATATGCACCACATGCATAAACATGCTTCAAATGTAAGCACCTAGCAAATCATGCTAAGGCTACCCTTCACTCGTTCCCGGGTTCTCTAACCACTGCTCTGATACCACTAATGTAAGGACCCTAATCCTTAAGTGCGGAATCAAGGCATAATAGAGCTATCATAATAATCAGAGTGTAAAAGAACGTGTTGAGTTTATGAGCTTAAGCATTACATGCCAAAAAATAAGGACTACTAAAATGGATTAATTACATTCCAATCAAAAGAATGTGTTTAACTATAGTTCAAGCTACTCCTAGAGTAGACACTATAGGAATCCCGTCCTTCAAGTCCCAAAAGCATCCTCAAAAAGCTCACCATCTCAACCCGTCTAGCCCTTCTATCATGCCAAACGTGTACCTACAAGGACAACCCCCAAACATGAGCAATAATAATCATTCATATTCAACACATTATGAAGATAAAGCGTAAATGCATAATCATAATAAAACACTTCCTGTTTTCCCCATGCATTTCAAACGCTTCCCGTTTGGTTGTCCCTGTACCATAACTCATGAGTATAATCAATAGATTATTTTTAATGGTCTAAACATGTCATGACATATACCAGCTCATCAATACCAAATACTGATCACCAATCCCTAGTCTGTCCATCACAATGTATTTTAATGCCCCTCGCTTATTTACATATAGGCGGCATAGGATAACCTCGCTTCAATGGACATGCGGGACTCCCACCCCTCGCCTCTCATTGAGCGGCAAATACCCTTTCCTCGCCCTATATGATAACCACGCTCAAATGTGACATGCGGCGCTCCCACCCCTCGCTTCACATTTAGCGGAACCAAACCAAATAGCGGCAAGCATTAAGATCATCAAGGGATGACCACGACTCATGGGATGTGCACCAATAATCATATGCATCTATAAACATCATGCATAACATGTATTTGCATCCACAATGCAATACCACATATATACTTGCATCCACAATGCATAAACAACGAGTATATAAGATACATGTACCGTTGGGTGCCCGTACGTCCACTACGTACCTTTCCAAAATGTAGGATATGGTAGGACTTCAATGCCTTGGCTGTATTGCCACCTGGGATGGTTCTACACATTCACACAAATCAATATTAGAACCCAATAATAGTCCAATACCAAAAATCCTACAAAAAATATCCAAAAACACCATTTTGGTGTCTCGCGATCGATCGCCATAAAGCCCCGATCGATCGCGAGACCTCTCTGCCTCGCCCAACAAAATTTGCCAATCCGCGATCGATCGCTGAGTTTGCGCCGATCGATCGCGGCCTCGCCGATCGATCGCGCCAAACTCGCGATCGATCGCTGAAGTCCACTGTCTTCAGCACTGCTGCTCGCAATCGATCGCGGAAGGCACCGATCGATCGCCGAGCTCTGGGCATCCGATTTTCGGGCACTATTCACCCATCTTCAACCCAACTCAAACAAACTCAATTAATCCAACACCAAACATACAAAACCACTCAAAACCATCAATAAACATCTACATTAACTCATATATTTAACATCCACCCAAAATAATACCAAAACCACAACAACCCAACACAAACCCATTTTAAAATCCTTCAAACCATATCAAACTTAAACAAAACCTTACAAAAATAACCATGAGGTACCCATACCTCTTGGGGATCTCAAATCACCCAACAAACTCCACAAATCAAGGTTTTGGAAGAACTTCTCTTCACCCTTAAGCTCAAAAACGAAAATGAGGAGAAAAGGAAGGGTTTGGGTGTTTGTTTGGTAAAGTGAAAAGTAAGAATGAGTGGATGAGGTGGGGTATAAAAGTGTTGAGTTTAATTAAAATGCAAACCACAAATCATGGTGTATAAAACACCCCAACATGATATTTTTAAAAGCATTAATCCAAAATGCACCAAATATCAATTAAACACATGATTTCTAATTAATTGCTAACCAAGGCAAATAAATCATGCTTCCAACCATAATTCCCAACAATTCCAAGCATGCACAACATGCACCCCGAAATGCACCCCCCGGGTCACCCTATCCACATGACCATGCATTTCCATATGATAAATCAAACCAATGCATAATTAATTACCACATAATTAATCATATAAACACAATTAATGCCCAATTGCAATTAATCATTTCGGGGATATCACATAACTTAATCCCTTTGTCCAATGCGTTTAGATTGAACACGAGTCATGGAATAGTCATACTCGTATATTCAATCTTATTTCTTGATCCCCAAGTAGAACTAGAATAAACGAATAAGCTCGATATCACATATAGACTCATTCGAGCATGGCCATGCATTTTAGTCATACTTGATCAAGGGCCCAAACACTTCTCCTGTTATATGGGAGGGACAAATCCTTTCTTGATCAATCAACATCCCTCTACATAATTCGTAGTGTATCCAATATTTGCCTTTATAGTTTACCCAGTTACAGGTAACGTTTGACAATATCAAGATACATAACTCCTTATGTTGGGATCTCTGATGATCTCAAGTCGTAAGGATTACATACATTATTATCACTATGAGAATTGCTTATGACACTCGTATAACTATCCATGTAGCATTCTTATGGTGGGTCTGTCCAGTACATTGTTCTCTAACATGTACCCATGTGTTGATTTGATATCTCATATCCATGAACAATTCATCAATCAAAACATACTAGTCTCGATGCATTATCATTATCCCGATTCATGATAATACTTGACTAGGGACAATCTTTACGAACAATACAATATTATTCTAAGGACATTAACTTATATGTCAATTCATATTGCACAGATATTCGTATAAGATATAATAATGATTTGTCATTTATAAAATCATAATACATTGTATGTCATAAACAATCATCTAATGACTTGTCTTAGGGCATATCCCAACAAATCTCTCACTTGCACTAAGACCAATCAGACATATACTTAATGCCTAGAGATCTAGTATAACGATCATGCTTCTGCTATGACAGTGGCTTCGTCAATGGGTCAGATATATTATCATCTGTTGGTACTTTGCATATTTTAACATCTCCTCTTTCAACGATTTCTTGAATGAAATGAAAGCGCCGAAGTATGTGCTTGGATCTTTGGTGAGATCTAGGTTCTTTAGTCAATGCGATGGCTCCATTGTTGTCACAATAGAGTTCTATCGGATCCAAACAGCTTCCTTTGCTGCATCTGAGGCAGCAATATACTCAGCTTCAGTTGTAGAATCGGCTAATGTCTCTTGCTTTGAACTCTTCCAGCTCACAACACCTCCATTTAGGCAAAACACATATCCTGATTGCGATCGGAAATCATCTTTGTCAGTTTGGAAGCTTGCATCAGTGTAACCTATTACATTGAGCTCTTCCTCACCTCCATAAATCAAGAATGTATCCTTAGTTCTTCTCAAGTACTTCAAGATATTCTTGACTGCAATCCAGTGATTTTCACCTGGATCTACTTGATATCTGCTCGTCATGCTCAAAGCATACGAGACATTGGGACGAGTACATATCATGGCATACATGATAGATCCAATAGCTGACGCATATGGAATCTTACTCATGCGTTGTCTCTCATCTGGTGTTGAAGGACACTGATCCTTATAGAGATGTATTCCATGTGTCATAGGCACGAATCCTTTCTTAGATTCTTGCATGCTAAACTATTTTAGCACTTTGTCTATGTATGTACTTTTACTTAGGCCAAGTGATCTTCTTGATCTATCTTTATAGATCTTGATACCTAATACATAGGTGGCTTCACCCAAGTCTTTTATAGAAAAGCAATTCCCTAGCCAAATCTTTACAGATTGTAAGGCAGGGATATCATTCCCAATTAGAAGTATGTCATCTACATACAATATTAGGAAGATAATTATGCTCCCACTGACCTTCTTGTAGACACAAGGTTCATCTACGTTTTTGATGAAACCAAACTCTTTGACTGCATCATCAAAACAAAGATTCCAACTACGAGTAGCTTGCTTCAATCCATAAATGGATCGTTGTAGCTTGCATATCTTTCCAGCATCCTTTGGATCGACAAAACCCTCAGGCTGTGTCATGTACACATCCTCAAGCAGATTTCCATTAAGGAAAGCTGTTTTGACATCCACCTGGCAGATTTCATAATCATGAAATGCAGCTATTGCAAGTAAGATCCTGAGGGATTTAACCATGGCAACTGGTGAAAAAGTTTCGTCATAGTCAATACCATGAATTTGTTTGAAACCTATTGCTACCAGTCGACCTTTAAAGGTTTGTACATTACCATCCATGTCGGTCTTCTTCTTGAAAATCCATTTGCACCCTATGGGTCTCACCCATTCAGGTGGGTCAACCAAAGTCCATACATGGTTTGCATACATGGATTCCATCTCAGATTTCATGGCCTCTTGCCATTTCTCAAAATCAGTGCCCATTATAGCTTGTTGATAAGATGACGGCTCATCCTCATCAATAAGTAGTAATTCACATTGTTGAGTCACAAGAAATCCATATCTCTGTGGCTCCCGGTGTTCTCTTACAGACCTACGCTGGGCTTGTGTCTCTTGAGCAGGCACTTCATCCACAACAACTTGTGGTGACTGCTCTGTTTCCATCTCAATATCGTGTTCAGTGTTTTCTTGTGGTTGAACTTCACTAAGTTCTATATGTCTCCCACTGGTTTTTCTAGAAATAAATTCTTTTTCAAGAAAGACACCTGTCCGAGCAACAACCACTTTGTTCTCGGTGGGATAATAGAAATAGTATCCTTTCGTTTCCTTAGGATACCCCACAAATAAACACTTATCAGATTTGGGTCCAAGTTTGTTAGAGGCGTGACGTCTCACGAAAGCCTCACAACCCCAAATCTTCAAAAAAGACATACTAGGACGTTTCCCAGTCCATATCTCATATGGTGTCTTTTCCACTGATTTAGATGGAACACGGTTCAGTATGAATATTGTTGTTTCTAAAGCATGTCCCCAAAAGGATATCGGAAGATCTGCATGACTCATCATTGATCGAACCATGTCCAACAAAGTTCGATTCCTCCTTTCGGATACATGATGTGACTAGAAATAGACACATCTTTAGTGCTTAATTGTCTACGATTTGATAGGTTTTGATGGATAAATTGATATGTATGCTACCTAATCGTATGTTTCTGTAATTATAGGTACAATCGAAGAAAACGAGCTAAAAATGATGTGTAAAGACCAAGAAGAGACATGGACATGACAAGGACTAAAAGTTGATCAAGAAAAGGGCAAAAATGTAATTTTGAAGGAGGAGATCGATTGCCACGAAGAGGAGATCGATCGCCTATGGACAGAAACTTAATCAACAAAATTCACGAGCCAGCGATCGATCGCGAAGAAGTGGCGATCGATCGCCAAAGTCTACTGGAGTCCAGCGATCGATCGCGAAGAATTGGCGATCGATTGCCAATACATTCTGCCCGAAAAATAAAAGCCACGCGAAATCGATCGCCACATATCAGGCGATCGATCGCCGAAGAGTCCGGAAATTAGGAAATTGAGTCTTTTACGATGTTTAAAAGATTGTATCCCATTTTTATCACTCACATACCCTAAAACTCGAGACTAAGCCTCATTAGGAGGGGTTTTCGATAGTTTTTCCAACTTTTAGAATAATTGGAGATTTTTAGATTAATTTTCTTTGAAGTTTTGTCAAGAACAACGAAGAACGGGACTGGAATCGACAAGCCGGAATCGTGACTATTATCAGTAATTTCTTCTCCTTTATTTATTTAATGTTTTCGAATGATATTTTGTTAATTTAAGATTCAATTATGCTAGGCTAAAACCCTTTGATTCTTGGTTGAAGGGATACCTACTTTTGGATTTGAATCTTTTATGAGAATTCGGTTTGATTGTTGAAATTAGATTTCGATTTCAATTTGTTTCTCAGATTTCGAATTCCATGATTGTTGTGTTTGTGTATTAGACCGATCACCTAATATTCAAGTACATAATCGATAGTTTGTTAAGAAACAACTAAGATCAATAATTAGCCGGCTGTAGGTGTTATTCAATTCTTAGGAGGAACGGTTGAGTAATCAATTTTAACGGCTGTAGTTTTCATTGATTAGATTTATCGAACTCATTAGTTTTGAAAACTATCATTGATTTAATCATTAACGGCTGTAGTGGTGATTAGAGATTTGGTAAGGGTTGAATTGAATGATGTTTTCTCTTTGACCATGAATAAGATGAGTAGGAATTGAATTTCCAATCGATAGATAATCGAAAGAATTCGAATGTTTTGATTTGATGACTAAAAGATAATTTTCCAAAAGTACGGTTACCTGAAAACCAAGAATCGCTTTAAACCCATAAGTGTTAATCGTTTTAGTTAAACTCGTTTATTAGTTTTGATATTCGCTAAGTAGTAGTAATCCAATCCAAACTCCCATTGTTACTATTTGTTTGATATTTGGCACGATATAAATTCACCTTCCCTATGGGATCGATCCCTACTTCCGATATTACATATTTTTGCTATTAACTGAAGAAGGGTTAATTTGGGCGTACGCGATAAGCGCTACCAAATTTTGGCGCCGTTGCCGGGGAAGGCAACATTTATTAGTGTCGATTTTTTTTTCTATTTCGTTTTTGTTATTTGCTTTCCCGCACGACTGAGGTTTGTTGATGAGTACAGGCGGATCGTTTGATTACAAGGATAATTCGTATTACGATCCATAAATCGAGAGGACGCTGCATCAAAGAAGGAGAGATACTCGGAGACAAGAAGCGGAGGGAAGGAACGATGTGGCTGCAAACCAAAGTCTACGCCAACTGGCCAATCCAAATTTGGACCAATAACCTCTTCGCATAAATTTTCCTGCTTTCGCAACTAATGTAAGTTTTGAACTTAAATCGGGACTCATACATTTGTTGCCTTCTTTTCATGGACTCGCAGGAGAGGATCCCCACAAGCATTTGATGGAGTTTCATGTGGTTTGCACCACTATGAAACCGACGGGAATTACTGAAGATCAGATCAAGTTAAGGGCTTTCCCTTTTTTTCTAAAGGACGCGACGAAAGACTGGCTCTTCTACCTACCACCAGGCTCCATCACAACATGGACGGACCTCCAAAGAATGTTTTTGGAGAAGTACTTTCCAGCATCAAGAGCGGCTAACATACGCAAGGAGATCTACTCCATTAGACAATTCAGTGGAGAAACATTGCATGAGTATTGGGAACGCTTCAAAAAGTTGTGTGCAAGCTGCCCACAACACCAGATAAGTGCACACTTACTCATTCAATACTTTTATGAAGGTTTATTGTCTAGTGACAGGACTTAGTCGATGCTGCGAGTGGGGGAGCCTTTGTCGATAAAACACCGGATGATGCGCGGAGCTTGATAGCCAACATGGCGGCCAACTCACAGCAGTTTGGCAACTTTCGAAGCACAAAGGAAACAAGGGGAGGTAAATGTTTCCAGCCTCGAACAACAACTGATAGATTTAACGTTTCTTGTGCGTGGTATGGCAGGTGGCAATGTGGGAAAGGTGAAACCTTGTGGTATATGTTGGAGATGAGTCATACCACTGATGCATGTCCATCACTTCAAGAGACATCAGCTGAGCAAGTGCATGCAGCAGGGGGATTTCCAGGACAACCCCAACGAAGACATGACCCTTACTCCAACACATACAATCCAGGATGGAGAGACCGCCCTAACTTGAGCTATGGACCGCAATCGATAAATCACGTTCCTCCTCAAGCGCCACAACAACACCCTCCGCCATACAGACCACCTTTTCAGAGGGCACAACAACAACCCAATTATCCTTCTACTACTGACAGGTTAGAGGTTATAATTCAAGATCTTGCTCACAATGTTACTAAATTTCAACAGGAAACAAGATCGAGCATTCAAACCTTGAATACCCAAGTGGGTCAAATAGCCACTGCACTTAATAGAGTTGAAGCAACCGGATCAAACACTCTACCATCCCAAACAGTGGTGAATCCGAGAGAAAATGTCAATGCAGTCACAACAAGGAGTGGGAAGGAATTGGAGGTGCCAGAGAGGATAGAGAAAGAACCATCAAAGGGTGAGGAAGAAAAGGAAGTTGGAGGAAAGACCGGGATAGAACAAGAGGCACCAAAAGGTAAGCCTCCTTCTTTTTCTGAGTATAAAGTACCACCCCCTTTTCCCCAATCTTTGAAAGATAACAGGAAAGACGCTGGACTCAAAGGCCTATATGAAACCTTCCGAAGATGTGAGATAAACATACCATTGCTGGACGCAATCCAACAAGTACCGCGCTATGCGAAATTCTTGAAGGAATTATGTGCCAAGAGGAGTCATAGATTGAAGGGACCCCAGAAGGTTGAACTGGGAGAAAACGTTTCAGCGGTGATACAAAGAAAAATCCCTACCAAGTGTAAGGATCCAGGTATGTTCTCTATCCCGTGCACCATTGGTACCACTCGACTTGAAAAAGCCATGTTAGATCTAGGAGCATCAATTAATGTGATGCCATATTCCATATATGCTTCTTTACAACTTGGTCCCTTGAGTCCTACTGGAGTGGTAATTCAATTAGCGGATAGATCTAGTGCATATCCTAGGGGTTTAATTGAAGATGTGTTGGTGCAAGTAAATGAACTAGTCTTCCCAGCTGATTTTTATATCCTTGACATGGAAAATGGTGATAAGAGTAGTCCTATATTGTTAGGAAGACCATTTCTCAAAACATCTAAGACTAAGATAGATGTGCATAGTGGTACCCTCACTATGGAGTTTGATGGTGAGATTGTTACATTTAACATCTATGATGCCATGAAATATCCTTGCAATAATGATGATATTGTGTACTCTGTTGATGTTATTGATTACCTGTCCCAGGAAGTTTTTGAGAATACAGGAAAAGATGAACTGGAAAGCACTCTTACCACGGACATGGAGAAGGAAGACGATGCAACACCCCTCATGGACGAAGTGAAGCACACCGTTGACGCACTGGATGATACACATGAGCTATCTCAGTCAGGTACTGTTTCTTTTATATCATTACCTGTTTCTAATACCAGGATTCCCCCATCTGTCTTGCAGGCACCCAAAATCGAGCTTAAGCCACTGCCAACTCATCTCAAGTACGTATTCCTTGGTGAAGGTAATACACTACCAGTGATCATCTCCAGCAAGTTGGGGGATGATCAAGAGAAGGACCTGATTCATGTGCTCAAGGAGCACAAGACTGCTATAGGCTGGACCATTGCAGACATAAAGGGAATCAGTCCCTCCACATGCATGCACCGGATTCTACTGGAGGAAGGAGGAAGCCCCACACGTCAACCACAAAGGAAGCTGAACCCACCCATGATGGATGTGGTGAAGGAGGAGATTCTGAAGCTCTTATCAGTTGGCGTGATATATCCTATATCTGATAGCCAATGGGTTAGTCCGGTACAAGTGGTTCCTAAGAAGACCGGTATTACTGTGATCAAGAATAAAGACGATGAACTTATACCCACACGCATTCAAAATGGCTGGCGCGTGTGCATTGACTACCGGAAGCTCAACGCTGTGACTCGAAAGGACCACTTCCCTCTACCTTTTATTGATCAGATGCTTGAGAGGTTAGCATGCCATTCATTTTACTGTTTTCTTGACGGTTACTCGGGCTATTTTCAGATTGCAATCGCTCCGGAGGACCAAGAAAAGACCACCTTCACATGTCCGTTCGGCACATTCGCATGCCCTTTGGCCTCTGCAATGCCCCAGTTACTTTCCAACGGTATATGGTCAGTATCTTTTCTGAGTTTATCGAACATATCTTAGAAGTATTCATGGATGATTTTACTGTTTACGGTAACTCATTCAAGGATTGCTTATCTAGCCTTACACTGGTTTTGAAGAAGTGCATCGATACTAACCTTGTTTTAAATTATGAAAAATGTCATTTTATGGTCGAACAAGGTATAGTACTTGGTCATGTTGTGTCTGCCAATGGTATAGAGGTCGATAAGGCGAAAATTGATGTCATGCAATCTTTACCTTATCCTACTTGTGTTCGGGATGTGCGCTCGTTTCTTGGTCATGCAGGTTTTTACAGGAGGTACATCAAAGACTTTGCCAAGATAGTACACCTTTGTGTAAGCTACTACAAAAGGATGTCCCGTTTGAGATGATTGACGCAGGCAAGAGTGCTTTTGATACACTGAAGAAGTCATTGACTTCTACCCCTATTATCCAACCACCCGACTGGAACAAGCCCTTCGAGATCATGTGCGATGCAAGTGATTATGCGGTTGGTGCTGTCTTGGGACAAAAAGAGGGCAATGCTTCACATGCCACTTACTACGCATCCAAAACCTTGAATGACGCCCAACGCAACTACTCTACTACTGAGAAAGAGCTATTAGCAGTCGTTTTTGCCCTTGAAAAATTTAGATCTTATTTACGTGGTACTAAGGTGATTGTTTATTCTGATCATGCAGCTCTTCGCCATCTGATGATGAAGAAGGAGGCCAAACCAAGGCTAATAAGATGGATTTTACTTTTGAGTGAATTCGACATCCAAATCAAGGATAAGAAGGGTAGCGAGAACAAAGTCGCGGACCACTTAAGCCGTCTACCACATTTGGACGATGAGCTGTGTTTGAAGGAGGAGTTCCCGGATGAGCACCTCTTCGCCATAACCGACAATTTACCATGGTACGCTCATATTGTGAATTTTTTAGCTTCTAATGTGCTACCCCATGAACTCTCTAGGGCCCAACGAGCCAAGATTAAAAGTGACGCCAAGTACTAAGTATGGGATGACCCTTACTTATGGAAGAACTGTGCGGACCAAATCATTCGACGATGCATACCCAAGACAGAGGTAAATGACATTCTTACGTTCTGCCACTCATATGCGTGTGGTGAACATTTTGGAGCAAAGAGGACGTCGAGAAAGGTACTGGAATGTGGGTTCTTTTGGCCCACCCTATTTCGTGACTCATATCTTTTCTGCAAGAATTGTGCACAATGTCAACTGACCGGTAATCTCTCCCAAAGAAAGGAGATGCCCCAACAACCATTCTCATTTCTGAAATTTTTGACGTATGGGGCATCGACTTTATGGGACCTTTTCATATGCCTTATGGTCATATTTATATACGGCTTGCTGTTGATTATGTCTCGAAATGGGTGGAAGCTATAGCTACCCGGACTGACGATTCCAAGGTTGTTGCAGATTTAATCAAGCATAACCTTTTCTCTAGATTTGGAATCCCACGAGCCATCATCAGTGATCGAGGGACACACTTCTGCAATCGGACAGTGGAAAGTCTATTCAAGAAATACCATGTAACTCACAAGGTCTCCACTGTCTATCATCCGCAAACAAATGGCCAAGCCGAGGTCTCCAACCGAGAAATCAAGGCCATATTGGAGAAAATCGTCAACCCGACACGGAAAGATTGGAGCTTGAGACTTGATGATGCACTATGGGCCTACAGGACCGCAACAAGACCCCGATAAGTATGTCCCCTTATAGACTGATTTTTGGTCAACCGTGTCATCTTCCTGTAGAGTTGGAGCACAAAGCGTACTGGGCAGTGAAGAACTTCAACATGAACTATGATGAAGTGGAGTGCATAGGAAGCTGCAATTGCAAGAGCTCGAGGAGATTCGAAATGACGCATATGAAAGTGCCAGATGTTACAAAGAGAAGACAAAGGATTTTCACGACAAGATGATCTCTAGGAGGAATTTTGAAGTTGGTCAGAAAGTTCTTGTTAGGATCGGTCCGGAGTGTTTAGAGGGGGGGGGTGAATGAACACTCCTTACAAAATTTATCCCTTGTGATTTCTTTGTGATTAGTGAAAGAAATCTGTTACTTAATCAACTCTTTGAACAGAACAGACCACTAATAAGTAAGTGCGGAAACGGTCTGCTCTTGTGTAAGTAAGAACAGCTCGATGGCTAAGTGCAGAATGATAAGACACAGGATATGTTTCTGGAAGTTCGAAGGTGGTGTAATCCTTCTACGTCTCCCCTTCTTCCAATTAAGGAAGGTTTATACTAGAAGACTTTGATTTATACAATCCTGTTGTACAAACCCAATTCAGGCTGGATTTACCTCACTACCAGTCTGAAACTCCTAGTCACTCAACCTGCTCAGACACACTCTGTCTGACAGTTACAATATGTTGCTCACTTCTATTTTTCAATACACAATGCGCACAGTGATCCTACAATGATCAAATGTTACAAAGTAATTGCGCTTAAATAAATAACTTCAGCTCGAAGGCTTCTGAACTTTGTAAGCGTGTGCTGTTTTGCTTTCTTGTATATTTTTCAATTGATCAGCGTGAGTTGTAGAGTCAAGAGTCTTTTGCATCTGTTTGTTGCATCCTTTTATAGTTGAAGGTGGCAACGGCATTGTTTCCCTTAATGTGCAGCTATGACTCTTTTTAAACTCTGAGAAAGCTACAGTCTTCTTCTTCAGGATACTTGCCGTTCTGGTATATGCTTTCGGCGACTGTCAGGTAAGCTCTTCTTTGTCTTCTTACCTATTATGGCAATCTTCAGTCTTTGGTCCTTTGTAGCATTAATTGCAGCATTAAATGCTGCAATAAATATCCGTTGATGATTCGGACTGAGAAGCCATCCTTTATGTATCCTTGACTGCTCTGATCTGATAAAGGTTGAGATCGATCTGAAGCATCGATCTATTCAGTCTGGAATCCATCGATCCGGTCTGATATGCAATATTCTTTATCAGTTTGCTCTGATATGTCCGATCGATCTGGTATGCCTAATTTCCATCGATCCGGTCTGAAATGCTTTGCCATCTTGCTCTGTTGAGTCCGATCGATCTGGTCAATCTGATTTCTATCGATCCGGTCTGAACTGTTTTGTCATCTTTAAAATCTCATCGATAAGGTCCGGAACTAACAAATTCCCCCTTTTGATGATGACAAAACCTAGCTACTAAGTCTTTTTAACCAGTCTTGATAAGAGCTCTGAAGCGAATGCTTTTCGGATCGATTACTTCTTTGTTCAAAATAAATGAACATTATTAAGTTTGATCGATTCAATCTTTTATTATTAAGCCTTTATTAAAGTTCAAAATAAATGAACAAGGACTTAATCAAAAGAGGATTTTATTGATCATCAAGAAGTCCTAAATACAGACAGTCTGATAAGTTAAAAGACTAAGACTGCTATCTTCTTGAGCTTGGAGGCGGCTTGAAGTCTGTCTTCTTTTCCCCCTTTTTGTCAGCAGCAATCTCTTGAAGGAATTCAACAACTTGGGCTAGCTGCGCGCTGATAGCGTCAAGACGAACGTCTTGAGCGCGGAGGGAGTTAGAAACAGATGCTCTGACTTCAGTGGCTAACTCGACCTGCTCTTTCCTCAGACTGTTCTTGTAGGAGGCTTGTTGAGAAAACAGATCGTTGATGCCGCGCTGGAGGCTTCCGATACTGGCAGTCATTTTCTCTTTGAAAGAATTAAAGTCCAAAGTTGTGACTCTTTGACTTTGATGAACTTCGAGAATTCGTTGAGTTAATGACAGACAGTTATCAGAAAAATGCTGGATAGTCCGTGCCAGGGATGGAGGTGCATCAGATAGCTGGCTGGGAGAGTGATCTGATGATGACATAGCATGATCAACTTCTTCAGCAATCGGCACGATTGAAGAAATGGCAGCTTGATGACTTTCGGATCGGATCAGCGCGACCAGATCCGAAGAAAAACTATGAATGAATGCCAAATCTTCATCTGATGGTCCCGGAGGAGAGTGGGGACTGGAAGGTTCCTCATCTTGGAGAGCTGCAACCACTGAAGATACCACCAAATCCGGATCGATGAGGTCTGGTACTTCAGTTGGTGCACATGCCTCAGCTGGACTGTTGTGAGCATGGGAGGCTGATGACTTCAATGGGATAGATGTTGTCGGAGAGTCCAACAGAACATTCATTGATTCATCATCTGTTGCAGACGGAGCATTAGGCAATGGCTGCTCCGCTGTCTGTTCTGGTACGAGTTCTGCAGGCTGGTCTTCTGTCTATTTTGCTTCAGCAGAAGGAATAACCTCGATAAAGGGTTCTGCCAGAGTCTTGCTGACAGAAGGATGATCCGGGCTGGTGGCTGGAGTGGAGATACCTAGCATCTGTCGTTGAAAGCGGACAGCTAGGGATAGAGCATGAATGTCCATCTCAAGTTGAGCAATCACAGCCCCATCATCTCTGGCAGTAGGAGCAAGCGGATCGAAGTTCTTCTTTTTGGCAGTGAGAAGCAGATTGGCCAGTCTGAATCTGTGTTTTGCCGTAAATAGCTCTCTGCGCTGCACCGCAAGTCGAACATCATCAGTTTCTGTGCCTCTCAGAACCTCGTCTTCCATCTTCTTCAGTCTGTGCAACTTTCCGTAGAACATATCAATGTGGTGGACAGTCCGGTACTGGACATATTCATCAAAGACCACAAGGAGTTCAGCTAGCTTCTCATCAACATCCTCCATAGCGATGTCGATGGCAGTCTGTGCAGCAGATTTGGGTTTAGAAGAGATGGGTTCTGTGAGAATGGCTTTTCCCTTGCCGGTGGAGGAAGGGGACTTAATCCCTGATTGGGTATAGTCACCCAACTCAGTGATAACTATCCCTTTGACTACGGGATTGGCAGAGGGAATTATAGGGGTGACTTTGGGTGCAGGGGTTGAGGCTTGAGAAGGCTGAGTGGGGGGTTGAGGTGCAGGGGTTGCTTTAGTGGGTGGCAGTATGGGTGGAGGTAGATGTCTGGTTGGTTTGGTAATCTGGGTTCGGGGCTTTTTGGGAAGTGGCTTGGTTGGGGATGAGTGAGCAGACTAGGTTTCTTCTGAGTCAGTCTGAATGGTCAGCTTCCGCTTGACCCGAGGTTTGCGCACATCAGCTTGTTCCTCGTCCTTCTCAATCTTGACTGAGACCAGAGTGGTAGGAGTAGGCGGAACACTCTTGGACTTCGGCAGTGCAAGCCCTTTGGAGTTGAGTACCTTAAAGGGGCGGAGAGCAGATGGCTTGCTCAGCTCGAGGCCTAAGGACTCCAAGAGCTTGCTGAGAGGAACAGCAAAGCATACGGCGTGCTTGGATGCAATCACCGTTTCCAGCAGTACTCCAAACAAAATCATGGACCAGTTTATCTTCTGTCCAGATACAATAGCTGCCATGGCCCTGAACTTCTCGGCGGTTACAGCATCGAAGCTTCCTGCTTTACCCAAAAGTGGCTTGGCTACCACTTCGCACAGCACCTGGAAATGGAAGAGCATTTCCTTCTTCTTAAATGAGGGTTGCAACCGGTGGCCAGAAATAGAGATCTTCCCCTGAAGATCTAAGAGAGATGCTGGAGGAGTCTGTCCGAACTCTGTCAGGCCGGAACTGGGGAGGCCAAAGGTCTTGGCCATTGTTGTTGGCGAGATCTCGAAAGATTTGCCCTTGACAGTGGTAGAGATGGATGACTTCCGGGAGACGGCGTTGGCGAACAGCTCGCGGATTTCTGGTTCATAAACAACTGATCCGCACTCCAAAAAATTCCGTAAACCAGATGATTCCAGGGCTCTGAAAATGGACACCATCGCAGCATCTTCTCCCCTGTAGATGTCATCAAACTCAACGGAGAGTGAGTTATGAGTGATGGTAGCCATATGAAAGGAGTTTAAGGAAGGTGCGAAGAGTAAGAGAGTAAGAGAGTGAGAGAGTAGAAAGCGGTAAACTGTAAAAAGTGAAAAAGTTATGAAATGTTCAGCCCGCTAAATAGGAGAGAGAAGACACGTGTCTTTATCTCCAAGACTGAGAAATAAACTATTCAAAATGAACGGTCAGGATAAAGAAAGATAAGGCGGTTAAAGTACAACTAGTTAAAAGGTTAATCAGTCCGGGCTGTTTTGTTTTATTTTAAAAACAGATTATTGTCCAATCAGATCATAGGATAAAATCAGACTGACAAGGATCGGTCTGAAAGTTCGGACCGGTCTGTGTCTTTCTGAACATTGTATTATCGATCTGTAGTGACAAAAATCTTTAAGATCGAAAAGAATAAAAACATCTAAACTGATTAAGATAAGTCAATTAAACCAAGAATTTGACGGAAATAATTGAACTTAGCCTCAGGAAGTGGTTTGGTGAAGATGTCTGCTGCTTGCTGCTCTGTTGAAATGTGTTCGATCCGAATTTCCTTTTTGCCAACATGATCTCGAATAAAATGATGTCGAATATCAATGTGCTTTGTTCGAGAGTGCAAAACTGGATTATACGTTATAGCGATTGCACTTGTGTTGTCGCAAAATATCGGAGAGTCAACAGCTTGAATGCCGTAGTCTTTGAGCTGGTGTTGAATCCAGAGCATTTGAGCGCAACAGCTTCCAGCGGCTAGGTATTCTGCCTCAGCTGTGGATGTGGCAATAGATGTCTACTTCTTACTGAACCAAGAGATCAATCTTTCACCTAGAAATTGACATGTTCCACTGGTGCTTTTACGATCGATCTTACACCCAGCGTAGTCTGCGTCTGAATATCCGATCAAGCTGAAGTTTGGATCTTTGGAGTACCAAAGACCAACGTTCTGAGATCCTTTTAAGTATTTCAGAATACGCTTGGCAGCAATGAAATGTGATTGCTTTGGTTCTGACTGAAATCTGACGCACATACAGACTGAAAACATTATATCGGGCCGGCTCGCTGTAAGATATAATAGCGATCCGATGAGTCCTCTATACATGGTTACTTCAACTGCCGTTCCCCCTTCGTCCTTGTCTAACTTGATTGTTGGACTCATTGGAGTTGATGCAGTTGAGCATGTTTCCATTCCAAATCTCTTGAGGAGCTCTTTGGTATACTTGGTCTGATTGATGAAAATGCCATTGTTGAGCTGTTTTACTTGAAGACCCAGAAAGAATGACAATTCTCCCATCATGCTCATCTCGAACTGTCCCTGCATTAACTTAGAAAACTTCTCGCACAATTTGGGGTTAGTTGACCCAAAGATTATGTCATCAACATAAATCTGAACTAATAGGGTATGTTCCCCCTTAATGAATTTAAAGAGAGTTTTATCTACTGAACCGATCTGGAAGTCATGGTTCAGCAGAAATTGAGATAGAGTGTCATACCAGGCTCTTGGAGCTTGTTTCAGACCATACACTGCTTTATTCAGTAGATATACATGATTAGGATACGAATGGTTCTGAAATCCAGGTGGTTGCTCAATGTAGACTTCTTCCTGAAGCTTTCCATTAAGAAAGGCGCTCTTGACGTCCATCTGATATACTTTGAAGTCTTTAAAGGCAGCATATGCAAGAAAGATTCGGATTGCTTCAAGTCTGGCGACTGGTGCAAATGATTCATCGAAGTCGATTCCTTCTTCTTGTCTGAATCCCTGTGCCACCAGTCTTGCTTTGTTTCTAACCACAGTTCCATCGGCGTCTAGCTTATTTCTGAAAACCCATCTGGTTCCAATAACAGGCAGATCGCTTGGTCTGGGAGTTAGACTCCAAACTTGATTTTGTTCGAATTGATTAAGCTCTTCTTGCATTGCTTTAATCCAGTTGAAGTCAGTCAGAGCTTCATCGATCTTCTTGGGTTCCAGAGTTGAGATGAAAGCAGCATGAGTGAACTCATCCATCATCTGTCCTCTGGTTCTAATTGGTGCAGACGGACTACCAATCACTAGATTAGGTGGATGCTTCTTAGTCCATCGATAGCTTGACTCTGGATTGTCTGGTTCGGTCGGATGAATAGTAGCAGCATGATCTGCATCTACTTTAATATTTGAGTCAGGAGCATCTGGATCAGCTCGATCTGAAGAAGCTTCAATGGCCTGATCCGGTCTGTCTGGCACTTCTGGTTCTGGTGGATTGTCTCTTGACCTGTTAGCTACAATCTCATCATCACTGTTAGCTTCGAGATGGATATTTTCCATCTGATTTTGAATTGAATCCTTGTTGCCCTCAACACATAATGATTTATCAAAAACTATATGAACAGATTCTTCTACAGTTAAAGTTCGATTATTAAACACTCGATAAGCTTTGCTAATTGATGAATATCCTAAGAATATACCATTATCTGACTTAGCTTCAAATGCTGTAAGATGACTCTTACCATTGTTGTGAACGAAGCATTTACAGCCAAATACATGAAAGTGAGAAACAGATGGTCTGTTACCAGTCCATATTTCATATGGAGTGAGATTCAGCTTCTTGTTAATCATAGATCGGTTTTGAGTGTAGCAAGCAGTATTTACAGCTTCTGCCCAGAACTTTTGAGAGATTCCAGAATCAGCAAGCATTGTTCTTGCTGCTTCCTTGAGCGTTCTGTTTCTTCGTTCTGCAACTCCATTCTGTTGAGGAGTTCTGGCGGCTGAAAACTCATGCTTGATTCCATGATCTTCTAGAAAGGATTCAAGATTCTGATTTGAAAACTCAGTGCCTTTGTCACTTCGAATCCTGTCTATGCTGGATGATTTCTCGTTCTGAGTGCGTTTCAGCAGCTTGATCAACTTCGGACCGGTCTGATCTTTACTGCTCAAAAATATAGTCCATGTAAAGCGTGAGTAATCATCAATAACAACAAGAGTATACCGCATTCCCCCTAAACTTGTTATTGGTATAGGACCAAACAAGTCCATATGCAGTAATTCTAAACAGCGGGAGGAGGATTTGGCATTCTTGTTTTTGAAGGATGATCTGATCTGTTTGCCCATTTGGCAAGCTTCGCAGATCTTATCCTTGGCAAAGTCGATCTTGGGCAGACCGATAACTAAATCATGTTTACACAGGCTAGCAATGGTCTTAAAGTTGATATGATTCAAGCGCTTATGCCATAACCAGTGTTTATTATCATTGTTAGCGATGAAGCAAGTAGGATTATCAGGTTGAGCATGATTCCAGTTAATCTTATATGTGTTTCCATTCCTGATTCCTACGAGCATGGTTATACCGTCTGATGATTTAACAGTGCAAGTGTGTTTATGAAATTCTACAGCATAACCATTATCACAGAGTTGACTGATACTAATCAGATTATAGCACAGATTTTCAACTAACAGCACATCATTGATAATAATGTTACCATGGACAATCTTACCCTTGCCCACGGTCTTACCCTTTGAGTTATCTCCGAAGATGATCTTGGGTCCAGTGCATTCTGTGACTTCAGACAGCAGCTTGATGTTTCCAGTCATGTGACGAGAGCACCCGCTGTCCAAGTACCAATCTGATGCGAGATTCTTCTGTACCTGTCATCACACATATTTATTGTTGGTACCCAATCCTATTTGGGTCCAGAACGGATTAGCCCTTTGGGAACCCACACCTGTATCAGCTTTAGTGGCTTGTGTGTGTAGGGTGTGCTATGTGCTGGTCTGTCTCGATGTTGTGTGTGATAATGTGTGCGCTGTGAAAACCTTTGATTTTCATAAGGTAGTCTATATCTTCGTTGAATCGGTTTTGAGTTATAGTAATTGTATTGTCTTCCTTGCCTTAGATTTTGCACTTTTGGATTTGGTCTCACAGACACAAATCTTGCTGGTGCCTTATCGTTGGCTTGGTTGACATAACCAATCCCTTTTCTCAAATTTTGATTCACGTAAGAGACTCCTGTTTGAATCTTAGGTGCTTCAGTTTCATATACTGTGCTGGATTTAACAAATGTCATTTGTTTGACTTGATTCTTTACCAGCAACAGCTCAGACTCATCTTTGGTGCATTCTTTGGTGTCAAAGCCTATGCCGGTGAAATCACCGACATTTCTTTGAGCTTCTTGTAATTCTTCCAAGGATGTTCTGGATTTTGTCCATGTTTTGAATATATGTGAGAGCTTAGCATTTTGTGTGCTAATTCTCTTATTTTCTTCATGGAGCTGATCATAAGAGATTTTCAGCTTATTCAGCTCGTTCTGGAGATTTTTGCACTCACCCTGCTCAGAGCAGCTTGGTTTGTTGTGCTCATCCATTTGAGTACTGATTTTGGCTTTATTCTTCTCAAATGATTCAGCTAAGATCCTATAATCATTTGCCATGTCTTGCAGTGCGGACATGAGCTCTTCTCGTGTAAAATCATTTGATTCAAATTCGAATACCTCATCTGTCTGACTCATTTCTTCATCTGCCATCAGACATTGAACCTCTTCTTCGCTTTCGCTGGAAGAATATTCAGAGCTGTCTGAATCGGAATCAGTCTGAGCCCATTTGCTGTTTCCTTCCTCAGCAACTAAGACTTTTTGGGATTTTCCATGATTCTTGCGGTCTTGGTGGTGCTTCTTCTTTCTATCATCTCGATGCTTCTCTTTCCTTTCTTCTTTCTTCGGTCTGGTGCAGTCTGCAATAAAGTGTCCGGTCTTACCACAATTGTAGCAAGCCTGATCGTTAACAGTATCATCTTTTCTTGATTTATAATGATGAGAGGGTTTGAAGTTCCTCTTATTTTTAGACATAAATTTACCGAATTTCTTTATAAATAATGACATAGCATCGTTACTCATCTGTTCAGCAGATCGGTCTGATGTTGAAGCGATCTGGTCTGGGATGGCTGCCAGGGCCTTGTTGGGTTGAGAGATGAATGGCTCTGCTTCACCTCTGCTTATTAGTTCAAACTCATAGGCCTTGAGATCTGCAAACAGATCATGAAGTTCAACCTTGTTAAGGTCTTTTGATTCCCTCATGGCAATGGTCTTTACATCCCATTCCTTTGGCAGAGCTCTCATTACTTTCAGAGCGATCTCTCTGTTAGAATATTCCTTCCCCAGACCATTCAGTTCATTTATGATGCTGGTGACTCTTTCATCAAACTCATTTAGAGTTTCACCACTTTTCATCTTTATGCTCTCAAATCTTTGAAGAGCCACAGTTAACTTGTTTTCTTTGGTCTGGTCGTTGCCTTCACATAGCTGTGCTATCTTCTCCCAAATTTCTTTGGCAGTAGAGCACATTTTGATTTTGCTGAACATGTTCTTGTCCAAAGTTTTGAACAAGATGTCTTTGGCCACATTGTCGAGGTTTGCTTTCTTTCTATCCTCATTCGTCCAGAGGGATCTGTCTTTTTCTACCATTTGTGGTTCTCCACTGGTAGTGGCGACTGCTGTATTTATTTTTAGGATCTTCATTGGTCCATCGGTGATGACGAACCACATGTCGTCATCCTGAGCTGCCAGGTGAGCTTGCATTCTGATTCTCCAGTCATCATAATCTTCTTTTGAGAACATGGGGATTTTGTTGAATGATGCCATCAGCTTAATATTCTTTGTGCTGATTAAGATGACCTGCTCTGATACCACTTGTTAGGATCGGTCCGGAGTGTTTAGAGGGGGGGGGTGAATGAACACTCCTTACAAAATTTATCCCTTGTGATTTCTTTGTGATTAGTGAAAGAAATCTGTTACTTAATCAACTCTTTGAACAGAACAGACCACTAATAAGTAAGTGCGGAAACGGTCTGCTCTTGTGTAAGTAAGAACAGCTCGATGGCTAAGTGCAGAATGATAAGACACAGGATATGTTTCTGGAAGTTCGAAGGTGGTGTAATCCTTCTACGTCTCCCCTTCTTCCAATTAAGGAAGGTTTATACTAGAAGACTTTGATTTATACAATCCTGTTGTACAAACCCAATTCAGGCTGGATTTACCTCACTACCAGTCTGAAACTCCTAGTCACTCAACCTGCTCAGACACACTCTGTCTGACAGTTACAATATGTTGCTCACTTCTATTTTTCAATACACAATGCGCACAGTGATCCTACAATGATCAAATGTTACAAAGTAATTGCGCTTAAATAAATAACTTCAGCTCGAAGGCTTCTGAACTTTGTAAGCGTGTGCTGTTTTGCTTTCTTGTATATTTTTCAATTGATCAGCGTGAGTTGTAGAGTCAAGAGTCTTTTGCATCTGTTTGTTGCATCCTTTTATAGTTGAAGGTGGCAACGGCATTGTTTCCCTTAATGTGCAGCTATGACTCTTTTTAAACTCTGAGAAAGCTACAGTCTTCTTCTTCAGGATACTTGCCGTTCTGGTATATGCTTTCGGCGACTGTCAGGTAAGCTCTTCTTTGTCTTCTTACCTATTATGGCAATCTTCAGTCTTTGGTCCTTTGTAGCATTAATTGCAGCATTAAATGCTGCAATAAATATCCGTTGATGATTCGGACTGAGAAGCCATCCTTTATGTATCCTTGACTGCTCTGATCTGATAAAGGTTGAGATCGATCTGAAGCATCGATCTATTCAGTCTGGAATCCATCGATCCGGTCTGATATGCAATATTCTTTATCAGTTTGCTCTGATATGTCCGATCGATCTGGTATGCCTAATTTCCATCGATCCGGTCTGAAATGCTTTGCCATCTTGCTCTGTTGAGTCCGATCGATCTGGTCAATCTGATTTCTATCGATCCGGTCTGAACTGTTTTGTCATCTTTAAAATCTCATCGATAAGGTCCGGAACTAACAGTTCTCCTTTACCATTCCCGCCTTCGTCTATTTCCAGGTAAGCTTCGTTCTAGGTGGCATGGTCCTTATGTAGTTACTAATGTATTTTCCCATGGTGCAGTTGAGATTCAGAGCTTGGACACCACGAAGACATTCAAAGTGAATGGTCACCGATTGAAGCACTATTATGAAGGTGTCCACAATGAAGACGGAGGACGAGTAGACATCAAGGTGGCTCTAGAAGACCCACCTACTTTCGACTGAGGAAGGGATAGCATCGGGCCACCGACGTTAAACAGAGAGGCTGCTTGGGAGGCAACCTAAGGGGAGTTAGTTTCTTTTCTCCCTTTTATTTTTATTGCTTTCATAGTTGGACTTTTCTTTTCTCTTGTCTTTTTGCCTTACATTGGGGACAATGTAAGATTTAAGTATGGGGGAGGGATTAGTAGTGTGTTATTGTTTTTCTTATTTCAAAAATACAAAAAAATCGAAAAATTTAAAATTTTGAGCTCATAGTTAGTAATGAACGCATGCTTAGAATCACTAGCCCATGATGAAACCTAATTGATATCATGCATGCTTTTGAACATAGGTGAATTGTTAACCTTGGAACACTTTGAACTCTAATGCAAAGTGTACTTTAACTTAGTAGTTGAATATTTTGAGCACATTATTGTCATGACTTGTGAAGTGTGCATAACTTAGTGAAGATTGTGTGAACTTTGTGATAGTCTTAAGAAGTCTCTAATACATGCTAGAACAGAACTACATGCTCTTTGAGGCGTATGTCTAGACTATTTGCAAACATGAAAGTGATATAGGCGATATTTGATGCGTTTGTGCCTTTCAAGCCTACCATGTAAACAAAATCATTCTCTAGTACCTATTTTGAGCCTTAAATGTAAAAGAATGGTAGTATGCTAAGCATACTAAAGACCCCCATTCAACATTTCTTGACTAGCTTATCATCCTACCCTTTAAGCCTAAATGTGATTTTAATCCATAACTTATAAGGGAGTATGATGTATTTCATTCAAATGCACTTGGAATCATTGAAGTATATTTGTGAGCTTAATTGTCAAAAGAATGGAATGCATGAAAGAAAAAGGGATGCCTTGAAAAAAATAGATAAAAATATGACTCCAAGGGAAGCCAAGGCACAAAAGAAGAAAGTGTTGAAATAAACCTTGACAAAAGGATCAAAGGTGAAAAATTCATGCAAGAAAAGAAGCTTTTAGTGTGCATTTCATCATACTCTTTTGTTTGAATATCCTTACCCTTTCTTTCATAAGCCAATACCTAGGCCAAGCTGCAAGCTAATAAAGACCTACTTGATTTATGTTTGCCAAGTAGCTAAGATAGTGGAGAAGAGTGTGCAAGTGAGCTTATACTTGTGTTAGTGTATGACTTGAACTATTATGGCTTTGCATATTTTGGATCTATAATTTGTACACAACACTTGTTTATGACCACACACACACGTTCACTACTTCGTTGGGTACGAAATGTTTAGGGATTGAACGTGTTCCACTGTTAACTTTTCACCGCAGTTCATTATTATGCATGTTAAAATTGTTGAGGCATTAAAGTGAGAACAAGTTGCTTTGTTATGAACCTATGAGCCAACCAAAAATATTGTAGTTTTATTTGTTTACTCGAGGTCGAGTAAGAGTAAGTATGGGGGAGTTTGATGTGATTAGAAATAGACACATCTTTAGTGCTTAATTGTCTACGATTTGATAGGTTTTGATGGATAAATTGATACGTATGCTACCTAATCGTATGTTTCTGTAATTATAGGTACAATCGAAGAAAACGAGCTAAAAATGATGTGTAAAGACCAAGAAGAGACATGGACATGACAAGGACTAAAAGTTGATCAAGAAAAGGGCAAAAATGTAATTTTGAAGGAGGAGATCGATTGCCACGAAGAGGAGATCGATCGCCTATGGACAGAAACTTAATCAACAAAATTCACGAGCCAGCGATCGATCGCGAAGAAGTGGCGATCGATCGCCAAAGTCTACTGGAGCCTAGCGATCGATCGCGAAGAATTGGCGATCGATCGCCAATACATTCTGCCTGAAAAATAAAAGCCACGCGAAATCGATCGCCACATATCAGGCGATCGATCGCCGAAGAGTCCGGAAATTAGGAAATTGAGTCTTTTACCATGTTTAAAAGATTGTATCCCATTTTTATCACTCCCATACCCTAAAACTCGAGACTAAGCCTCATTAGGAGGGGTTTTCGATAGTTTTTCCAACTTTTAGAATAATTGGAGATTTTTGGATTAATTTTCTTTGAAGTTTTGTCAAGAACAACGAAGAACGGGACCGGAATCGACAAGCCGGAATCGTGACTATTATTAGTAATTTCTTCTCCTTTATTTATTTAATGTTTTTGAATGATATTTTGTTAATTTAAGATTCAATTATGCTAGGCTAAAACCCTTTGATTATTGGTTGAAGGGATACCTACTTTTGGATTTGAATCTTTTATGAGAATTCGGTTTGATTGTTGAAATTAGATTTCGATTTCAATTTGTTTCTCAGATTTCGAATTCCATGATTGTTGTGTTTGTGTATTTGACCGATCACCTAATATTCAAGTACATAATCGATAGTTTGTTAAGAAACAACTAAGATCAATAATTAGCCGGCTGAGGTGTTATTGAATTCTTAGGAGGAACGGTTGAGTAATCAATTTTAACGGCTGTAGTTTTCATTGATAAGATTTATCGAACTCATTAGTTTTGAAAACTATCATTGATTTAATCATTAACGGCTGTAGTGGTGATTAGAGATTTGGTAAGGGTTGAATTGAATGCTGTTTTCTCTTTGACCATGAATAAGATGAGTAGGAATTGAATTTCCAATCGATAGATAATCGAAAGAATTCGAATGTTTTGATTTGATGACTAAAAGATAATTTTCCAAAAGTACGGTTACCTGAAAACCAAGAATCGCTTTAAACCCATAAGTGTTAATCGTTTTAGTTAAACTCGTTTATTAGTTTTGATATTCGCTAAGTAGTAGTAATCCAATCCAAACTCCCATTGTTACTATTTGTTTGATATTTGGCATGAAATAAATTCACCTTCCCTGTGGGATCGATCCCTACTTCCGACATTACATATTTTTGCTATTAACTGAAGAAGGGTTAATTTGGGCGTACGCGATAACCGCTACCAATACACCATTCCATTGTAGAGTATATGGAGGAGTGAGTTGTGGGACTATCCCACACTCCTTTAGATAATCATGAAACTCTTGGCTTAGGTATTCACCTCCTCGATCTGATCGGAGGATTTTGATACTTTTACCAAGTTGGTTTTGTACTTCATTCTTGAAATCTTTGAACTTGTCAAAGGTTTTATGTTTATGTTTCATAAGATACACATACCCATATCTACTGAAGTCATCAGTAAATGTAACGAAGTATTGAAAACCACCTCTAGCATGTGTGCTTATTGGTCCACATACATCACCATGTATGAGACTCAATAAATCATTTGTCCTTTCAAGATGTCCCTTGAAAGGAGCTTTAGTCATCTTGCCCATTAAACAAGATTCACATGTTTCATATAATTCAAAATCAAATGAATCCAATACTCCATCCTTATGAAGTTTTGATATGCGATTCTCGTTTATATGGCCCAAGCGACAATGCCAGAGATAAGTTGGATTAGAATCATTATTCTTAATCCTTTTAGTATTTATGTTATAGACAGGCATATCAAGATTTAATATATAAAGACCATTAATCATTTGTGCATTAGCATAAAACATATCATTTAAATAAATGGAGCAATAATTGTCCTTTATAATAAATGAAAATCCACACTTGTCCAAACAAGAAATAGAAATAATGTTTTAGTAATCGACGGCACATAATAACAATCTTTTAAATCTAAAATTAAGCCAGAAGGCAAAGATAATGAATAATCTCCTATTGCTAATGCAGCAACTCTTGCTCCATTTCCAACTCGGAGATCAACCTCGCCTTTCGCCAACAACCTACTCCTTCTGAGATCCTGCACATTAACACAAATGTGAGAACCACATCCAGTATCTAATACCCATGATGAAGAAGTAGATAAATTGACTTCTATAACAAAAATACCTGAAGTGGAAGTCACACTTCCCTTCGTCTTCTTAAGATCCTCCAGATAAACTTTGCAATTTCTTTTCCAATGTCCGGTCTCACCGCAATGGAAACAGTTCCCCTTTTTTGCCACTCCTCCCTTTGGCTTTAGTGCAGAATCATGTGGCTTAGACTTAACAAGGACTTTCTTGTAGCCTTTAGCTTTAGTCTTTCATTTGCTCTTATTCACAATAAGAACATTTGTAGGCTTAGATTTCTTGCTGTTAGCTTCAAAAGTTCTCAGCATGCCAAGCAACTGTGGTAGAGTCTTTTCAATTTCAATCATATTGTAATTCAAGACAAATTGACTGAAGCTTTCAGGCAACGATTGCAAGATCACGTCAGTGGCCAACTCTTGGTCCAATGGAAAACCCAGCTTCTCCAGATTCTTAGTGTACCCAATCATCTTGAGTACATGAGTTCCAACTAGACTTCTTTCTACCATTCTACACTGGAATAACGCTTTAGAGACGTCATACCTCTCTTGTCTTGCTTGTTGTTGGTACAGTTGCTTTAGGTGCTCGATCATATCGAACGCCTCCATTTCCTCATGTTGCTTCTGAAGCTCAGAGTTCATGGTGGCAAGCAAAAGGCACCCAACATCAAGTACGTCATTTTGATGCTTCTTGTAAGCATCTCTATCGGCTTTAGCAGCCGTCAATGGAGGTTCCTCAGCAGGTAAGGGTTCCTCTAGGACATATTGCTTTTTCTCTTGTTTGAGGACAATCCTTAAATTCCTATACCAGTCTAGGAAATTAGTCCCATTAAGTTTGTCCTTCTCAAGGACCGATCGCAATGATAGTGTGCTTGTAACGTTGTTGGTTGCCATGGATATCTACAATATAAATATGCAAAATAAGTTTATGATTTTAATCATTTAATATGGTCTTATATTAAATGACACTCCCACTATTTTGTTTAAAATTATCAACCCTCGTGGGCCAAGATCCATATTTCACTTAATCTTGAGTTAGTTTTGGCTAATCGCCCAAGACTCGGTTATTTAGGTAGACAACTCTTTGTCAATTACAATCACATGCAATTCTTGGATGGTTGGACGAACAACGCTTTGTTCAAATTCATCTAATGAATTATTTTTCAACCCCATGCCTCTAGGTTCCCAATCCTATTGAGATAACGCTAGTTAAGTCGAACCCAATTTTAAAATAACACGGATATCACTTTTATCCTTCCGCGCCTTACTAAGATTGTCACGGTGCTTTGCTTTGGCAAACCCACACATGTTCAATCGAAGTCTTGACGAGTATTTTTAATTGGAAGGCATCTTAAAACTTAATATTATAAGAGGGATTTATTGATCTCATGATTTTATTAATATTGAAAATATGTCTGGTACATATATGAATATATATATATCTACATATATATATCAAGCATCAATATTAAATAAAACAGTAAACATGCATCTCATACATCAACATAAAGTAAACGTGACATGGTTATAGCCCATATTAGCGATTTTCTCAAGCCAATGAGAAAATCATAAAAGTCATCCTAAGGTTACTTCTCCAAGCACCTCTTTGGCTCCCTTTTGTGAATGGCCTTCTCACCCCGGCACCATGGTCCGTCTTCGTTGATCTCTATCAATGAAATAAACTATACTATATAACATTTACAAGATATAGAGAATTCCTCGAGTCGCATTCGAGGGGAACATAGGGGAGGGATAACATTTAGGAAAAATAGAGAAGGCACGACTCGCAGGCCGTATAAATTACAAACATTCACAAAATCCTATCTAATAGGTCATACGGCTATAACCATGCACCATGCTCAAACAACACATAAAACATGCTATAACATTTAATTAATTAAATTCTAAACATTTTAAAATTTAATTCTAATTAAAACTGTAAAATAAAATTTTATGAAAATTATCGTACGCTCGGGACATCACATGTCACGAATACTTAGCGTGTCACAAGTCATGGACCACAAGGGTTCGAATAACCCTAGCCACACGGCTGGACCACGCAAGAGCCTAGGGTTCGAAACCCTAGCCTAAGTCTCGGCCCATGCAAGTTGAGCCATGAACGGCGGTCGTGACTCATTGAGCCATAAGGGTTCGTTACCCTAGCGCCGTCCATGGCTTGATCGAGCCTAAATGGTTCGAAATCTTAGCCATGAGCCACGGCCCTACCATGCACGATTTATGATGGTGGCGGCTTGACCATCTCGAGCCAATGGGTTCGAAAACCCTAGCCCTCATGTGGCCTTAGTTGACCTTCAATTTTTCATGAGCCATGATCGAACCATCATGCGCCGCCTATAAACTTTATCGAGCCAAAAGGGTTCTAAACCCTAGCCAAGTTTCGACACCTCCATACACAAACATGAGCCACAACGGCTAGACCATCTCGAGCCAAGGGTTCGAAAACCCTAGCCCTCATGTGGCAGCCGTGGGTCAAGTGTGATGGTGGTCGAACCATAATGTGCCAAGGGTTCGATTTTGCGCATTCTTGTATCGCATACAATAATTCGTCAATTATATCAAATACAATTATACGATGATTTTCACAAACTCGATTTATTCCATATCATATATGAATTATACAGTTTTAAAGCATGCAATATAATTCTAAATATGATTAAACCATTAACAACATAATTTCGATATGAGCTTTGTACACGGCTCTGATACCACTGTAAGGAATCCAACACACAAGTGTGCAACGGAAATAAAACAATGGATTCCTAACCGAGGACCTATATAGAGTATTCATATCGGAATGATTAAAAGAGTCTCACCCTTGTAGCGTGTTTGAAGCAGATTCCACGTTGTAGCACCACGAGTCACAAACGAAAATTTTCACCTTCGCCTCTACGGTATCCACACGAGCAAATCGAAAGGGAGTTCAAGAACAAGTTGCTAGACTCGTTCTTAAACAGGAGCTAAACTCACGGTTCAAAACCGATCAACGATAACCGTCCAAAACACTATACACGACGGCGGTGGCCGTGTGCTCGAGTGCAAGAGGCGGCGGCCGAGAGAGAGTGTGAGAGTGGCTTTTAGGTTTTTATGATATGTAGAGTTAATCCTTAATTAACCTTGTTATCATATATATATTAGATTTAATTAAAGGTTCAAGACTTTCTTAAAGCTTCATGGGCCCAAACCCATGATTTAATTAAATCCTTATAATCATGTAATTAAGACTCTTCTTAATTAATTAATTCATCCAATGAATTTAATTTCCCTTATCAATTTAATCTTTCGTGCGACCCGATAGGTTCTTGCAATGTTGGCAGTGTCATAAAATCTCATTTTATGTCACAAGCAATGAGCGGTATCTAGCAACACATCAAGGCTACCCAAATTACAAGAATGTCATTGACTCGACATAACCTAAGAACTTGTGATAATATTAACTATGTAACTTAATCCCTTTGTCCAATGTGTTTAGATTGAACACGAGTCATGGAATAGTCATACTCGCATATTCAATCTTTATTTCTTGATCCCCGAAACGAATAAGCTCGATATCACATATCGACTCATTCAAGCACGACCATGCATTTTAGTCATACTTGATCAAGGGCCCAAACACTTCTCCTGTTATATGGGAGGGACAAATCCTTTCTTGATCAATCAACATCCCTCTACATAATTCGTAGTGTATCCAATATTTGCCTTTATAGTTTATCCTGTTACAGGTAACGTTTGACAATATCAAGATACATAACTCCTTATGTTGGGATCTCTGATGATCTCAAGTCGTAAGGATTACATACATTATTATCACTATGAGAATTGCTTATGACATTCATATAACTATCCATGTAGCATTCTCATGGTGGGTCTGTCCAGTACATTATTCTCTAACATGTACCCATGTGTTGATTTGATATCTCATATCCATGAACAATTCATCAATCAAAACATACTAGTCTCGATGCATTATCATTATCCCGATTCATGATAATACTTGACTAGGGACAATCTTTAAGAACAATACAATATTATTCTAAGGATATTAACTTATATGTCAATTCATATTGCACAGATATTCGAATAAGATATAATAATGATTTGCCATTTGTAAAATCATAATACATTGTATGTCATAAACAATCATCTAATGACTTGTCTTAGGGCATATCCCAACAAGCATGTCAAGAATGAGGAATATATTGAGCACAATAGTCATGATCTTGTAGATTGCATGTTGAATAGTGATAATTGTTGTGAACTTGATGATTTGTCTTGAGCATCTTAGAGATATCCTAGAACTTATTTGATGATGACTTTGAGGCGAAATTTTATAGTTACAAACTTGACTTTGAAATGATCTAGGCGATCTTTGACACGTTTGAGCCTTTCAAGCTTACCTAGTCTATATCAATCCCTAGTGTCCCATTTTGAGCTTTATTGAAAAAAGAATGGTTTATGCATTGCATATAATTAAGACCCCATTCGACATTCTTGGCAAACTCATTATATCTACCCTTATATGAGCCTAAATTGAAAATTTATCTTTACCCTAAGGGAGTATAACGAATATCATTCGAAAAAGAAGAGGAGCTCGAAATGTGCGAAAATTTGATCTGTATATAATTATACTCTCTTCTTTGCGCTTATCATATCTTTTCTTTGTAACCGGCACCAAAGGCCAAACATTACAAGCTTATAAAGACCTTTTGATCCAAGTCTAGAGAGTAACTATCATTAGTGGAGAAGTTGTTTGAAAATAGGCCTATGGGATGCTTGATGATAATCTTGACTTTGACTTGATTAACATGATTGATCTTGAATATGTGCATGAAACATGAGATTGACTATAGCACACACACATTCTGATTTTGAGATGTGTTGCTTGACTTAGGAGAAAGCATGTCTTGTTTAACTTTTGTATATATGTATGAGATTTCTGAGAATAATGCAAGTCATGAAATAATTGTTTCAAATATCGAGAATGAACTCTACCTTGTGATTTTAATGCTTAATCGAGGACGATCAAGTGATAAATTTGGGGGAGTTGATAAGTGTCGTTATTACATTTATTTAGATGCGATTTTCTAATGGTTTTTGTATTGATTCTTGGATTATTTTACGCTTTTGGTATATATTTGTATATTTCAGGAATCAATGTTGAAATGAATAAAAGTAGAGGAAATGAGCCAAAAATGATGAAAAAGGACCGAACCGAGCGAATGCGTCGAAGCCAAACAGGACCATCGCCTCGTATTTCAAGCATAACTCTCTCATACAAACTCAAAATCGAGCGATTCTTGATTCCATAGAAAGCTAAGAGAAAGGACTACAACTTTCATGTAGATCACTTCGCCCAGAAATCAAAGAATCAAGAGCTACAAGCAACAGATCGGAAGAGCAAGTTTATCAATCTGTTTTGTATCAAGCTGATTGTCCAGACTGATCCGGCCAGATTGATCTGCCCAAGCTACTGATCTGCCCAACCTGATCAGGCCAGACGGATTGGCCCAAGCTGATCTGGCCAGACTGATCTGTACAAGACTGATCCGGCCAGTCCGGTCCGAAATACAAAGAGCCCAGAAACCAGAATATGACCGTTGCAAGCTCGGGAATGGTGCAGAACCTTTTCCAACGGGCATATTCTCGTGTCTAACGTATATATCATTGTTTGGGGCTATATATACAAGTCTTGGAAGCTCAAACAAGGTGATTGAAGATCAATCCAAGCAAGATCAAAGCAAACCCACTTGGGATTCAAAATGGGCAGCTTACAAAGTAGAGAACAGCTTGAAAGAGAGCAAGCCCAGATTTTAGGCACCACTTACCTTGCTATATCAGATCTAGTTAAGATCATTTGTGCCATATATATTCACTCTATTCATTGTATTTGAGAGCTTAATAAATGAGTGAATATCATTGTAACGGTTGATGATTTATCACAATCGATTGAGAGGTCTTTGTATGTGAGACATTACATAGTTGAGTTGCTAGGAGTTCTAGTTGGATGGGGCATTCCCAATGGGATGTATAAATCAAAGTCTTCTAGTGGAATCCTTCCATGCGGTGGAAGAAGGGGAGACGTAGAAGGATTACACCACCTTCGGACTTCCATAAACAAATGCTTGGTTATTTACTTTAATTTACATACTTTCTTGCATATCTTTAAAATGACTTTCAAATGGTTAATCGGTTATAGAGCGGGTTATGTCGAGTGTCTTCCGCTCAGTTTTGTAACAAACTCGATATAATCCCTCGGTGCAATTATTTAAAGAAAAAAAAAAGCAAGCTCGATCGATCGAGACTCAATCTCAATCGATCGGCGGTCCCAAAAAGTTGGCGATCGATCGAGCAGTCTGCTCGATCGGTCGGCCCGAAGAGTTTTTTCTGAAAAATAAATTCCTTACAGAGTTTGTGTCCAACAAGGAAGTCCATGATTCCCTTCCCTCTATATATTTGGACGAAAATCATAACCAATAGGAGACTTTACAACCTAGGAATAGCTTCCACTCATCTATACTCCATATCACCATCATCCACCATCACCTCTTCATTCTAGGAATTGGAACAAGCCAACAAGAGAATCGAGGAGCACGATCGATAAAGAAGCGAGGAAGGATCGAGAATCAACGAAGAAGTCGACTTGAGAGTTTGCTTTTACTTTTCTATTCTGAGTTATTGGTTCATGAGTTTGATGAACCGGGTTAATATGACTAGAAATAGACTCATCTATTGCGCTTACTTGTCTAGGATATGGTATGTTTTCGTGGATAATTGATACTTATGCTACCTAATCGAATATTTATGTAAATGTAGGTGGAATCGAAGAAATCGAGCTAATAACAATGGATAAAGATCAAGAAAAAGCATTGTAGATGATAAAGAATCAAAGTAGACCAAGAAAATGCTTAAAATATAATTTCTGACTCGAGATCCATCGCCTCGAGAAATCGATCGCCTATGGACAAAAAGATGAGCCAAAAAATTTAAAGGCTCGACAATCGATCGGCAGATTGCAGCTATCGATCGCCGAGAGACACTGGTTGAAAAATAAAGGATGGCGATCGATCGCCAACCTTCTGCGATCGATCGCCAGCAGAGTCCGGGAAAAACAAGGAAATTTGATTTTTACCATATTTTGAAGATTCTAACCTATCCTCCAAGCTTCCATAACACTATAACTTGAAATTAGCCTCCATAATGGAGATATTCAGACTTTTATCATAGTTTTTAGAATAAAATATTATCTCTCAAGTTTTGAAGACGGATTGAAGATTCAACGCAAAGGCGGGATTACAACCTCGACGCGTGGCTATTCTCCTAGTTTGTCTTACTTTTGTTATGCTTTATATACATTATTTTGATTGTTTTTCATTAGTTATGAGTAGCTAAACTCTTAGTCTTGGTTGAGGGAGACAAAACCTTGGAGTTTAATTCATTCATGAGATTATTGTTTTGAATTGGTGATTTTTGAGTATCATAAGTTTTCAATTACTCTTGTCATGATTGTGTTGTTTGGTTTCTTTAGATTAGCTACCTAATAATTTTTCATACAATCTAATGCTAAGTTTGATATCAAATCCTTAATTGTTTGATTAATCGAATTTGTGAAGCAACTAGGATTGATAATTATCTGTTGTTGATGTTATTAAATTTCTAGGGAAAACTTCTGACTAGATTAAATATAACTGTCATTGTTTATATTGTTTAGCTTCACCAATCTCACTTGTTCGCAGGCTATCATTAGTTTAAATCTTAACTGTTGTTGTTAAGGTTGATTAATCGATAAGGGTTAAATTTGAATGATGTTTTTGATTTAACTAAACTTAAGGTGAGATAGGAATTAAGTCTTCAATGGTGAATATTCATATAAAGAAATTGCATCAGTGAGAAAATTGATGAATGAATGAATGAATTCCAATGGTGGAGTCAATAGAAACCAAGACTCTTTAATTGATTAATTCATATTTTATTTAAATCTTGCATCCTAGATAATTTAGATAATTAACAATCACAGATTCCCCATATTTTGATTCTTGTTAGCATAAAAATACTCACTTCCCTATGGATCGATCCCTGCTCTACATTTATTATTGTTATTAACTGAGAATGGTTAATTTGGGTACATGCGATAAGAGCTACCATGGGTATTTCAGATATATCTTGATAAGTTTGTTATTGTGTTTATTGATGATATCTTGATATATTCCAAGAGTGAGGAAGAACAAGTAAACATTTACGCGTCGTGCTACAGATTCTTTGAGATAAACAACTGTATGTCAAACTCAGTAAGTGTGAGTTTTGGTTAAACGGTATATTATTTCTTGGTCATGTGATTTCCAAGGAAGGTATATCAGTTGATCAAAAGAAAGTGGAAGCAGTATTAGAGTGGTCTTTACCTACTTAGGTGCCAGAAATTCGAAGCTTTCTAGGTTGAGCAGGGTTTTATCGGCCTTTTGTTGAAGGGTTTTCGAAGATTGCTAAACCATTGACATAGTTGACACAATAAGGAGTACCATTCTATTGTTCTGAGGCCTGTGAACAGAGTTTCCAAGATCTAAAACATCGATTGACGAATGCTCCAGTGTTGGTGACTCCCACAGAAAATAAGAGGTTTGTATTGTATACTGAGTCATCATTACAAGGTTTAGGTTATGTATTTATGCATGATAAATATGTTGTGGCCTATGCTTCGAGAACACTGAAGCCACATGAGACGAGGTATCCAGTGCATGATTTAGAGTTGGCTGCCATTATATTACATTGAAAATTTGTCGGCATTATTTGTATGGTATGTCGTTTACCATCTATACTGATCACAAGAGTTTGAAGTTTTTATTTACTTAGGCAGAGTTGAAAATGAGACAAAGGGGATGGATGGATTTAATCAAAGATTATGATTGTGAGTTCGAGTATCATCACGGTTGAGCAAATTTGACAGCGGATGCCTTGAGTAAAAAAGTCATGAATACCGCTGAGATGTCGTTTTGTTACCATTGATGACTTCTTACTGCCAGTTGGGATATGATTTTGATTGTTTGCATCGCCTATTCGTGTGTCAACGTTGTTAGCAGAACATGGTATATTCAAAAATATCAGGAAGGCCCAAAAGAGGGACGATGAGATATAGAAATGGGTAACACTGATCACTCAAGGACAACAACTAATTTCAGGATGACTGAGGATGGTAGTCTAAGATTTGGTGAACGTTGGGTGGTTCATGATACATACGGAGTACGCCACGAAGTCTTACAAAGAGCTCAGTATTCATTCGGGTGGTAAGAAAATATATAAAGATTTGTGTAACAAATTCTGGTGGAAATGATGAAACGAGATACGACAGATTTGTGAAGAGATGTTTGATCTATCAGCAAGTAAAGGCAAAGAGACAAAGGCCTGGAGGCAAATTGAAGAGTTTAGAAGTGCTGGCGTGGAAATGAGAACACATATATATTGATTTTGTAACCTATTTGCCAAGGATTACTACGGGATTTGATGCCATTTGGGTGATTGTTGATCGACTGAAGAAAGTGGCTCGCTTCATACCTTATAATATGACTTTCACATACTGTGAGGGTTCGTTCCTAATCAAGTGTTTAATTATCACACAATGAATATAGTACTTTAAACAGCGGAATATTAATTAACTTTGACCAACATGTGGCCCTAAAAAAAATTTCACCATGACCTCCCCGCACAGAGACTACCATAATAATAATACATATATCAATGTACTCATACTGAAAGTAAATACATAATACCCTATTCATTCACAATACATATTTACGGATGACTCAGCTATTTCGAGATATAGTACGGTTGTATGGAATTCCATTGTTTCTGATCGAGATCCAAGATTTATTTCTCGTTTATGGGAAGGTTTACAATTAGCCATTGGAACTGAAATGAGGTTGAGTACATCATATCATCCTCAGACATATGGTCAGATAAGGCCTACCATTCAGACGCTAGAAGACATGTTGCGAGCTTGTATATTAGAGTTTGACACTACTTGGCAAGACTCAATAGCATTAGTTGAATTTCAGTATAATAATAGCTACCAAGCCAGCATTCAGATGGCTCCATTTGAAGCCATATATGGTCGACGTTATAGATCTCCATTATAATGGGATGACGTGGATCGAGTAGTAGTTGGAGGACCATAATTTATTCGGGAAATGGAAGAAAAAGTGAAAATGATACGACATATAATGAAAGAGCTCAAGATAGACAGTCTGCTTATGCTAACAAATGGCGACGACCATTGGAATTGCATGTCTGTATTTTGAAAATATCACCTTTCAGTGGTGTCGTGAGATTTGGTATGCGAGGAAAATTGTCACCGAGGTATGTTGGTCCATACGAGATTTTGCAACATATTGGTACTTTAGCTTATTGTTTGGCTTTGCCACCATCTTTATTTGGTATTCAAGACGTGTTTTATGTATCAATGTTGAGGAAAAGTATAAACCAGATCCGTTACATGTATTACAACCTTCAGAAGTGCAGTTAGACTCTGATGTTTCGTATATGGAATGACCAGTTAGAATTCTGGATCGAACAGATCGCAAATTTCAGAATAAAGTGAGGCCGATGGTTAAAGTTTAGTGGGAGGAGGGGTGTCGAGGAGGCCATGTGGGAGATGAAGCGACATATGATGCATCACTATCCAGAATTATTTTGTGGTATGTGAATTTTGTGTTTTGTGTTGATGTTTCTGGTAAGTATATTTAATTTCGAGGTCGAAAATTTTTTAATATGGGAGAAATGTGATACCGAAAATTTATTATCCCTAATTAAACTATAATTTGTTTGTTTGACTATAATTATGGTAATTATGAGATAATTACGGAATTGAGATTCGTGGGAATTATAGTCCGGAGTTGTAATTTGTTTTGAGAAATAAATTCGTGGTAGAGTTTTGAATTAATCGATTGAGGGTCAAAATTATAGAACAATTACATATCAAGGACCTTTGTGCAATTTGGTAATAGGGATATTCTTTAAGAGAATATAACTCTCTCTCCCCCTCATTCTTATCCTTCACGATATGAAGGAAAGTTTCTCTCGTCTCTTTCTATCCTTCGTGCGTCCCTTCGAGTTGCGGTAGTGGTTATTCGACCTCGATTCCGTCGCTCCAACAACACTCGTCTTGAAATTATAGGCATGTGAGAAGGATTCTTGATATGGCTACATCTCGTGGAGGGTGTAGTATGGTGAAGTTGGCATCGATGGCGAGAATGGATCAACATGCGGCTTAGAACACATCGTCATCGATGCGTGCTCCTCAATCTCATCGAAAATCTCTCCCAACATCACACTTGGCTCATCTTCCCATGGGAACTCTTCGGATAACTTTCTAAAGTAGGCTCAATCATTTGGGAGGCTCAAGTTCCCTTGAATCTTCATCATGAGTAAGATCACTCCCCCAACCTCCCCCATACTTGGTTGGTGGAGTGATCATCATCATGTAACCAAACTGGATTCGTCACACTTTCATTTGTAGATCTTGTCTCTTCCTCTTGGTTGCTCGTTGAAATTGTTTCCATGAGGATTGCTACTTGCTGCTCCAGGTGACAAATATAGTTGGTTTGGCTCTCCATATTGCTCTCACATGATGCTATGAATCTTATTAAGGTATCCTCTAACTGAGTCGTGACTTCTGCAGAACTATCTCTCCTGTCTTCGTGATGTTCAAATGGTTGGGGTGTGATCATGAGGGTAGTGAGGCTCTGGTTGGTATTGGTGGCTCCAACCTTGCAATGAAGGATCTCAATGCCAATGGTGGTCAAAGTCCACCATATCATTGAATATGTGCAATATACCATCTTCATCTTTATCAAACAGGGGACTCACAGTTGCCAAAGCACCACTAAATACTCATAATTGTGTCTCTGCATCCAATCCATTGTAGAAAAATTGCAGAAGAGTGTAGTTCGAAAAATGTTGATATCGGAATGTTTCTGTCAATTCATTGAATCTCCCCCACGATGCATAGAAAGGCTCGGAATGTTGTTGGGCAAAACTTGTGAAGACTTGGTGATAAAACATCACAAGCACCTCGCAAGAAAAGCAAAACAACACAATATATATATAAATTTTTTCTCTCGAAATTATAGAAAAAACAAAACAATGGTAAAATTACAGTCAAAGAACATCGTATGATATTACTAAAGTTAGTCCCCGGCAACGATGCCAAAAACTTATCGCGCTTTTCTTTAAGACAAAATAATTACGAATTCAATGTACGATTAGACCGCAAGTGCATAGTGTCAAGTTTTAGTATAGATAATTAAGATCAGGTTGTCGAATCCACATGGACTAAGTGTAAGTACAAACTAAAACGCTTTTAATTGTATTTAACCTATGAAAGTGAAATAAACAATTAACAAATAATTGAAATTAAACTACTAAAATTGACCCAACTAAGCAAACCAAAGATAACAAGAAAAATCCACTAGAGAAGATTATCAAGACATCAGTTCACAAATATAATCACATATGATTTTCAATTGAATATCCATATATATCTAAGGTGGCAATCTCTACGAAGTTATCTAATATACTCTCTCAAGCTATATTAAGCCTAATATCAAATTGTAGTAAGTCACTCTCGTGTACTTATTTAACAACTCAATATTGTATTAAGATCCATGAAAACTACTAGCTTTTGATTACTAGATGTCTATAGCTATCACACATGTATTTGACTTCATCTCTCGATCTCAGTTTGAAATCCACGGTATGAATTATTAGTTACGTATCATAAAATCATCTCTCGATCTCATTTACTAAAGTAACATCATCCAAAGGTTAGCTAATCATTCAAAAGCATTAAAATCATAAAACATACACAAAGGATATAGAAATTCAATCAAAGTTTAATATAAGAGTCATATGATCAAACCAGTGGATCCCCTAGTCTTGATAAATAACTTTAGTTCAACATAATAACGTGAAAAGCATAACAAAACTAATAATCAAAGACAAAGAAAAACTCTCAAAGTAGACTTCATTCGTAGATCCTTGCTTCCTGTCTCGCTTCCTTCTCGATCGTCTCTCGAATATCCTTGTTGACTTGTTCCAAAGCTATGATGATTATTGGATGGATGATGGATGTGATGGTCGAAGATGGAATGGATGCTGATAGGGTTGAATATTACGCGTTTTTATGCTACGATATGTAATGGTTTTCGTGTTGATTCTTGAATTATTTTACGTTTTATGGTATATATTTCTATATTTCAGGAATAAATGTTGAAATTCATAAAAGGTGAAGAAATCAAGCTAAAATGATGAAAAAATGAATAAAGTTGAAGAAAAGAGGAAAAAAACCAGAATCCAAGACACATGTTGCTCCTTTCTCCTCAAATTACTATATGTTTGAGCCAGGTTTTGGAAATGTGGTCCATATAAAAGTTGTATAACTTTCTTTTATCTTCGCGTGGACAGCTGATTCATCAAATTTGGAGTTTGTATGAGAAAGTTACGGCCAAATTACGAAACTCGCCAGAAGCTGAAAAAGGCGAAGAAACTTACTGTGATGCTCGATCGATCGAGGAAGGATTTCCGATCGATCGAGAAAGGCTGAAAAAAGCCACGAATTTCTACTGTCCAGCTCGATCGATCGGCCCATCTGTCCCGATCGATCGCCCAGAGTTTTGAAAAATATGGAAACTTGATTTCTTGCCTTCCAAGTTGGATTCTATTCCATTCTCCTAGCCTCCAACCCTACAAAGCTCGAAATATTAGCCAAAAAGAGGAGGATATCAGATTTTATAACCCTAGGAAAAGCCTCCACACCTCCATACTCCCATTCACCATCAAAAACCTCTTCTACACATTCACCATCAAAACCTCACGCCTCCTTCACACTCCTTCACCCTAATTCCACCTCATGCCAATTCCTTCACTCCACCACACGTCAAAACCTCCACCAATCTTCCACTCTTCGTCCAACACTCATCACCATCATCCACCATCACCACTTCACCCTAGGAATTGGAACAACCCAACAAGGCGATAAAAAGAGATGATCGAGAAGGAAGCAAGAGAAGGAGCAATGATCTACGAACGAAGTTGACATCGGGAGTTTATTCTTGTCTTTTAATATTACTGTTGATTTGCTTTGATTTACTATGTTGAACTAATTTATTTATCGAGGCTAGGCGAACCTTTGTTATGAACCTTCGATTTGATGATTTGATGATTGAATTCTTATAGTTCTTTGCGTATGTTTTATGTTCTTCATGCTTTTAGAGGATTGATCACCTTTGAATGATGTTAGTATCGTAATTGAGATCGAGAGATGATTTTATGATACTGAATTAATAACTCATACCATGGATTTCAGACCGAGATCGAGAGATGACGTCAAATACATGCGTGATAGCCATAGATATCTATAATTGAAAGCTAGGAGTTTTCATGGATCTTATGCAATATTGAATTGTTAAATAAGTGAACGAGAGTTACTTACTGCAATTCAGTGTTAGGTTTAATATAGCTCGAGAGAGTGTATTAAATAAATTGGGAGAACTTGTCACCTTAGAAATATTTGAATATTCAATCGAGAATTTTAGGGAATTGCATTGGTGAGCCAAAGTCTCGATAATCTTCTCTAGTGGATTTTTCTCGTTTACTTTTATTGACTTGGTTGGATTAGTAGTTTATATTAATTAATTAATTGTTAAATATAAATTAATTATCGTAGGTTAAATATAGTTAAAAGAAATCTTATTTGGTAATTGCTTGTTAGTCCTTGTGGGTTCGACAATCCGTATCTTCCTATCTATACTAAAACTTGACACCGTGCACTTGTGGTCTAAAATCGCTAGATTGGAATTAATTGTTTAAAATAAAAGCGAACAAGTTTTTGGCGCCGTTGCCGGGGACTAACTTTAGTAATATCATACTAGGTTTTTTGTTTATTTATTTCGAAAAAAAAAAATTATATGTTTTTGTTTTGTTTGTCTTGTGAGGTACTTGGAGATGCTACATCAACAAGCCTTCACAAGCTTTGCCCAACAACGTTCCGAGCCGTTCTACCCTGTTTGGGAGAGATTCAATGAATTGGCCAACACATTCCGGTATCACAACTTTTCGAACTACACTCTCTTGCAATATTTCTTCAAAGGGTTGGATGCACAGACACGAGAAAGGGTATTGAGCGGAGCACTGATGACTGGGAGTCCCCTGGTTGATAGAGATAAGGACAGTGTGGTGCACCTATTCAATGATATGGCGGACTTCGATCATCACTGGCATTGTGATCCTTCACTACAAGGTTGGAGTCACAATTACCCACTTGAGCCTCGCTACCCTATTGATACACCACAACCATTTGAACATCGCGAAGAGAGGAGAGATAGTTCTGTAGATGTCACAACTCAGTTAGCGGATACCTTAGTGAGATTCATGGCATCAACTGAGAACAGTTTGGAGTGCCAAACCAACTCTATGCGCCACCTGGAGCAGCAAATGGCAGTCCTTATTGAAACAATTTCAACTAGCTGCCAGGAGGAATAGACGAGAGCTACAAATCAAGAGGCGACAAATCGAGTTTGGTTATATGATGACGATCACTCAACCAACCAAGTTTGGGGGAGTGATCCTACTAGTGTGGAAGAGTCAAGGGAACTTAAGCCTCTTCAAGAGATTGAGACTACTTCAGAGGTGTCATCCGAGGAGTTCCCATGTGAAGATGAGTCGAATGTGATGTTGGAGAAGGAAGAAACTTTCGAAGATTCCGATTTGAGCCCATCGGTGGAGACATGTTCTATGCCATATGTGGATCCATATTTTCCGTCGATGCCAACTTCACTGCACTACATCCTCCATATGAAGCCAAGTCGAGAATCATTCTCCCATGCCTACCAATTCAAGAATGTTGTTGGAGCAAAGAGCTTACACTGTTACAATCTAGCCAATCTTGAGGGCATACTGAATGAAGACCCATTAGTGGTATCATACGATATTTACTATGGGCGGCAGCCGCTCTTTGATGGTTGCTTCTGATGGTCAAGCCGAAGACCAAAAATCAGCGCTTCTTGGGAGGTAACCCAAGCGTATCCTTTTGTTATTTAGTTTTGTTTTATTTTTCAGTTTTCATTTTAGTTTTGTTTATCTCTCAAGTTGAATATTTTACCATATGCATTCTTCTCTTGCTAGGTACTTGGTTGGAGCGATGAACCCCTACAACAGTGGAGCTTTCAAAAGCAAATCTTCCTCAACCCTCATGCAAGCGTCTTGATCAGGGGAGTTCACTTTTTCCCTTTTGATTCTTTTAAACATTGAGGGCAATGTTTGATTTAAGTTTGGGGGAGTAGTAGCTTGCATGCTTTACTAGTTTTAACCACATGTTGTGTGCTGAAATGACACTTGAATCGTCCGATTATTATGAGCTAAAAAAATTTTTTTTTATGAGTTCAAACTTGAGAAAAGAATGAATTATAGTAGTGACTATTCAATGAGGATTTTGATCTCACTATGCATATGAACTTGATTTGTGATGATTATTGGACTTGTACATGAATATCCTAATTTGAGTTAGCATGTCAAGAATGAGGAATACTTTGAGCACAATGAGTCATGATCTTGTGGATTGCATGTTGAATAGTGATAATTGTTGTGAACTTGATGATTTGTCTTGAGCATCTTAGAGTTATCCTAGAACTTATTTGATGATGACACTTTGAGGCGAAATTTTATAGTTACAAACTTGACTTGGAAATGATCTAGGTGATCTTTGAAACGTTTGAGCCTTTCAAGCTTACCATGATTCATTTCAATCCCTAGTATCCTATTTGAGCTTTATTGAAAAAGAATGATATATGTATTGCATATAATTAGACCCCATTCGACATTCTTGGCAAACTCATTATACTTACCCTTATTTGAGCCTAAATGAAAAAGTTATCCTTACCCTAAGGGAGTATAATGAATATCATTCGATGCACTTGAATTGTTATATCTTGATGAGCTTATTGAAAAAAAAAATTGATGAATGAGAAAAGAAAAAGATAGACAAAAAGCCTTGAGAAAAAGATTGACAAAATAAGACCCAAAGTGGCCAAGGCTATAAAAGAAAAAGAAGAGAAGCTCGATGTGTGTGAAACATTTGAATTGTAAATGATTATACTCTCTTCTTTGTGCTTATCCTATCTTTTCTTTGAAGCCAACACCAAAGGCCTTAAATTACAAGCTTAAAAAGTCCTTTTGATCCAAGTCTAGGGAATAACTATCATTAATGGAGAAGTTGTTTGAAAATAGGCTTATGGGGTGCTTGATGTAATCTCGACTTTGAGTTGATTAGCATGATTTGATCTTGAATATGTGCATGAAACTTGAGATTGAAATGAGCACACACACACATTCCGATTTTGAGATGTGTTGCTTGACTTAGGAGAAAACATGTATTGTCAACTTTTGTATATGTGCATGAGATTTCTGAGAATAAAATAAGTCATGAAATAATTGTTTTTAAGTATCAAGAATAACTCTACCTTGTGATTTTAATGCTTAATCGAGGACGATTAAGTGATAAATTTGGGGGAGTTGATAGGGTTGAATATTACGCGTTTTTATGCTATGATATGTAATGGTTTTCGTGTTGATTCTTGAATTATTTTACGTTTTATGGTATATATTTCTATATTTCAGGAATCAATGTTGAAATTCATAAAAGGTGAAGAAATCAAGCTAAAATGATGAAAAAATGAATAAAGTTGAAGAAAAGAGGAAAAAAACCAGAATCCAAGACACATGTTGCTCCTTTCTCCTCACATTACTATATGTTTGAGCCAGGTTTTGGAAATGTGGTCCATATAAAAGTTGTAGAACTTTCTCTTATCTTCGTGTGGACAGCTGATTCATCAAATTTGAAGTTCCTATGAGAAAGTTAAGGCCAAACTACGAAACTCACCAGAAGCTGAAAAAGGCGAAGAAACTTACTGTGATGCTCGATCGATCGAGGAAGGATCGAGAAAGGCTGAAAAAAGCCACGAATTTCTACTGTCCAGCTCGATCTATCGGCCCATCTGTCCTGATCGATCGCCCAGAGTTTTGAAAAATATGGAAACTTGATTTCTTGCCTTCCAAGTTGGATTCTATTCCATTCTCCTAGCCTCCAACCCTACAAAGCTCGAAATATTAGTCAAAAAAGAGGAGGATATCAGATTTTATAACCCTAGGAAAAACCTCCACACCTCCATACACCCATTCACAATCAAAAACCTCTTCTACACATTCACCATCAAAACCTCACGCCTCCTTCACACTCCTTCACCCTAATTCCACCTCATGCCAATTCCTTCACTCCACCACACATCAAAACCTCCACCAATCTTCCACTCTTCATCCAAAACTCATCACCATCATCCACCATCACCACTTCACCCTAGGAATTGGAACAACCCAACAAGGCGATAAAAAGAGACGATCGAGAAGGAAGCAAGAGAAGGAGCAATGATCTACGAACGAAGTCGACATCGGGAGTTTATTCTTGTCTTTTAATATTAGTTTTGATTTGCTTTGATTTACTATGTTGAACTAATTTATTTATCGACGCTAGGCGAACCTTTGATATGAACCTTCGATTTGGTGATTGAATTCTTATAGTTCTTTGCGTATGTTTTATGTTCTTCATGCTTTTAGAGGATTGATCACCTTTGAATGATGTTAGTATCGTAATTTAGATCGAGAGATGATTTTATGATACTGAATTAATAACTCATACCATGGATTTCAGACCGAGATCGAGAGATGACGTCAAATACATGCGTGATAGCCATAGATATCTATAATTGAAAGCTAGGAGTTTTCATGGATCTTATGCAACATTGAATTGTTAAATAAGTGAACGAGAGTCACTTACTGCAATTCAGTGTTAGGTTTAATATAGCTCGAGGGAGTGTATTAGATAAATTGGGAGAACTCGTCACCTTAGAAATATTTGAATATTCAATCGAGAATTGTAGGGAATTGCATTGGTGAGCCAAAGTCTCGATAATCTTCTCTAGTGGATTTTTCTCGTTTACTTTTATTGACTTGGTTGGATTAGTAGTTTATATTAATTAATTAGTTGTTAAATATAAATTAAATATCGTAGGTTAAATATAGTTAAAAGAAATCTTATTTGGTAATTGCTTGTTAGTCCTTGTGGGTTCGACAATCCGTATCTTCCTATCTATACTAAAACTTGACACCGTGCACTTGCGGTCTAAAATCGCTAGATTGGAATTAATTGTTTAAAATAAAATCGAACAGATGCTCAATTCTAGGGTAAAATTCTGATAAAAGTCCCCTTTTTATGGTGAAATTATGCCCTTATATAGTGGGGAAGACAAGCCCATGATGTAGATAGGATGGCCCAAACTCTTGAAAAAAAGAAATTCGCGCATATTCGGAAATATTGTATTAATCCCGAAGTGATTAATCCTTAATTGATTTTAATTGTGGTAATTATAAGATAATTACTCTATTGAGACTCTCGAGGATTTTAATCCGATATTCGGGTTGTTGGATCCAAGGTTTGAGATTTATTCACATTGTCGTGTTGAATCTTGGAATTGTGTTGGTAGTGGGATTTGGAGTTTGAAAAGTTTTTGATTGAGGTTTGAGATGTGATTGAAGGAGTGTGAGATTTTATTGAACACTTTTGTTATATTGAAGTTTTGGGTGCGAGTTTGAGACTCGAGTTTTTGGGCCTTGATACTATAAATATCAAGTTGACTCGGTGCTCAGTCATTGCACTCGCTTTTCTCTCTCTCTATTGTGGAGTTTTAGATAGTGTGTTGGGGCTAATATATGGTTTCTTGTAACACACTGATGTTAACATCCGTGAAGATGTGTTTTACTATTGATCGATGGCGGTGGGTTGCCCGATTCAAGTTGTAAATGGTGTCACTATTCCTTTGTTGAGTAAGATTCCATTATTTGTGGCTATAATGCTATGCACTGGTGGTTTCATTCGTAACAATGTGTATTTTACATCGTAAACCAAGCTGTAGAGATGTCATAAAAGTGATATCTATATTGGAATCAGGAATGATTCTAGTAGATAGCAGTTAAGGTTAATCGACTGCTTTTTGGTTAGTTAACATCGAGATATGTTAGCATCCTTTTGAAGATTGTGATGGTTTGGGAGGATATCTCCATTCCAGTGTTTGCTGCGAGGTCAAAGCCCTCACAACTGGTGTTTCGTTCATGACGTATTCATGAATCAATACTGTGCATTCGAGTTGCGTTGCGTGGTCTTTGTGGTACATTGAGTACGAGTGTGCAACTTTCGAGGATGAAATTTTATTAGTGGGGGATAAATGTGATATTCAAAAATTAATTGTATTAATCCCGGAATGATTAATCCTTAATTGATTTTAATTGTGGTAATTATAAGATAATTACGGTGTTGAGACTCCCGATGATTTTAATCCGGTATTGGGGTTGTTGGATCCAAAGTTCGAGATTTATTTTCATTGTCGTGTTGAACCTTAGAATTGTGTTGGTAGTGAGATTTGGAGTTTGGGAAGTTTTGGATTGAGGTTTGAGATGTGAGTGAAGAAGTGTGAGATTTTATTGAACACTTTTGTTATATTGGATTTTTGGGTGCGAATATTTGAGCTCGAGTTTTTGGAGCCTTGAGACTATAAATATCAAGTTGACTCGGTGTTCAGTCATTGCACTCGCTTTTCTCTCTCTCTCCTCTCCATCTCTCTCTCTCTCTCTCTCGCCATTCTATTCTTCCAATAACCATAGTTATCACCCGTGAAACGCGGAGGGCGATTTGTCGATTGACCTTGAGCAAACTCATTTGCTAGATTAGCCATAAAAAGATTTTGATTTAAAAAACAAAAATCAAATGGCTCTGATACCACTTGTTGGAATCGAAAAGGGGGGGTGAATGAGATTCCTTGGCTACTTTAGCGTTTTAAAATGAGTTTGAAAAATAAAAGAGTTTTGCGCTTGCGGAAGCCTTGAGTCAATCGATAAATAAAAATAACAAATAAATAAATGCGTAAAGGAATTAAAGCAATAAAAGACAAGAGATTTGTTGTAGAAGTTCGGCGATGAATCGCCTACATCTCCTCTTCCCGGTTAGATAACCTCCAACCGAGGTTCCACTAGAATAAATGATCTTGGCCTTAAGGGCTCCAAGTTAGCCACAACACAACTCTTCCCGAGTTACAAAGCTCTTCCATAGCACACTACTCTTCCCGAGTACACAACACTCTTCCCGAGCACAATACTCTTCCCGAGTACACAAAGCTCTTCCCGAGCACAATACTCTTCCCGAGTACACAAAGCTCTTCCCGAGCTACCAACACTCTTCACGAGTCTTCTTGGCCTTAAGGGCTCCAAGGATAGCCACAACACATGCACCAACTTCACTTGTTGGCGACTTTACAATTTTCCAACTCGCTTTGGTGTTGGAGTACCTTTACAATAAATCAAATCAAACACCTTCACGGTGTACTCACACGAAGAAAACAAGTCTCTAACAAAGAAGAGAATTACAAACTCCAATACAACAACAATGTATGGAGATTGCAATACAATTTGAAACAATAATAATCAAGACTTTGTAGAAGTTTGTAGGCTTGTTCCTTAGCTTCAAAATGCTCCAAAGCATCAATATTTATAGTGTAAGAGGCCCCCTAGGCTCCTACTAGCCGTTGCTACACAAAAGGCTGAAATCACTCCTGCATCGCCTCAGCCATCGCCTCAGGCGATCTCCATCGCCGCCGTCAGCACACGGATCGCCTCAGGCGATCAAAGGCAAAAATCAAGGCCGTAGCCTCAGCATGTCCAAAATCTTCATCTCCTCAAACGAACCAGCAATCGCCTCAGGCGTTCATCGCATCGCCTCGGGCGATCAGCCAATCGCCTCAAACGTCTCCCTCTGCGCGCATGCCCGCGCATGCCTCGGTGTCGCTTTAGTCGATGTGTGGGGCGATGTCGCTCCTGGCTGCCATCGCCTGGGGCGATGGTCACCATCGCCTGGGGCGATCCAGCCCTCAACATGCACAATCGATTTTCTTCATTCCAATCCACTTTTCATCACTTAATATGCACACTGAGTAGATATTAGTATAACAAACACAAGTTTTGTTGATCATCAAAACTCAAAGATTAACCGGGGATAATTTAACGCATTAAACGGAACCATGCGTTTGATGCTCAACAAAAATGCATGGAGCTCGGTTTTGAGAGCTGATTCTCGAGCAATCGATAGGTAATCATCTTCACTTCTTTATTGTTGATGTTTTGAATGTATTTTTGAGGTATTTGGGTTATGGAGGAATTTAGATGATTTTGGTGAATTGTGATAGTTGGGATTATTTATGTTATAAGTTGTTTATATGATGTTTGAGCGTGTATTGATGATGTATTGAAAGGATTAATGAGGTGTTGTGAGTTTTTGATGGGTTGTATGCATAAAAATCCCGAGTTTTGGCAAAATCAGGGCTAGCGATCAACAATCGATCGCTAGGTTTGTAGCGATCGATCGCCTGGAGAAAAATCAAAATTGGTGATGATGAACAGTTTCAGAGATCGATCACTGGTTTGTTAGCGATCAATCGCCCGTTAAAAAAACGCTCAGCGATCGATCGCTAGGATTGGAGCGATCGATCTCCGAAAGGGAAAATTTGGCAAAAATGTTTCTGCCGCCAGAGATCGATCGCTATAATGATCAAGATCAATATGTTCTGAAAATTGTGAAAATTTATGTTTTGTTGGTAATTTTGAGATATGAACATGTGCAGCCTATTTTGACGATGATTTTGACTTTTGGGGAAGTTTTATTGACAACGAGATAATGTTACAAGTATTGAACCTTAGTAATGTTGGAATATGCCCTAAGACATATCATTAGATGATTGTTTATGACATACAATGTAATATGATTTTATGAATGGCAATTCATTTTTATATATTATTCTTTTAACTTTGCAATGTGAATTAATATATATGTTAATGTCCTTAGAATAATATTGTATTATTCTTAAAGATGTCCCTAGTCAAGTATTATCATGAAAGGGATAATGATAATACGTAGAGACTAGTATGTGTTGATCGATGAATTGTTCATTGATATGAGATATCAAATCAACATATGGGTACATGTTAGAGAACGATGTACTGGACAGACCCACCATGAGAATGCAACATGGATAGTTATATGATCGTCATATGCAATTCTCATAGTGATAATAATGTATGTAATCCTTACGACTTGTGATCATCAGAGATCCCAACATAAGGAGTTATGTATTTTGATATCGTCAAACGTTACCCGTAACAGGGTAAACTATAAAGGCGACTATTGGATACACTACGAATTATGTAGAGGGATGTTGACTGATCGAGATAGGATTTGTCCCTCCTATATAACAGGAGATGTGTTTGGCCCTTGATCAAGTGAGAACTAAAATGCATGGCCATGCTCGAATGAGTCGATATGAGATATCGAGCTTATTCGTTTATTCTAGTTCTACTTGGGGATCAAGAAATAAAGATTGGATATACGAGTATGACTATTCCATGACTCGTGTTCAATCTAAACACAAAGGACAAAGGGATTAAGTTACATGGTTAATATTATCACAAGTTCTATAGGTTATGTCGAGTCATTGACATTCTTGTAATTTGGGTAGCCTCGATGTGTTGCTAGACACCGCTCCTTGCTTGCGACATAAAATGAGATTTTATGTCACTGCCAACATTACAAGATCCTATCGGGTCGCACAAAAGATTAAATCGATAAGGGAAATTAAATTCATGGGATGAATTAAATAATTAAGAGGAGTCTTAATTAATAATCATAATGATTAAATTAAATCATGGGCTTAAGCCCATGAGGCTTTATGAAAGCCTTTAATTAATCATATATAATATGATTGCATGGTAATTAATTGAATAATACAATTCATATCATACTAACCTAAACTAAGAAGACATTCGGCCGCCTAAGTGCATCTCCAAGCCCTCTCGGTTTTGATATAGCCGACGTGAGTTGTGGTGCATTCCGGCCATCCTTTTCGATTGTGAATCGAGAGTGTTTCTTGTTCCGGTTTAAGAACTAGTCTAGCAACTTGTTCTTAGACTATCCCTTCATCCGATTTGATCGTGTGGATACCGTTGAGGCAAAACTTGTTGAGTTTTGCTAGTGACTCGGAGGAGGCGTTTGACGTGGTGCAGCTCCGTGGAATCGGCTCAAACACGCTACAAGGGTGAGACACTTGTTATTCCTTTATCCGATATGAAATCCTATGTATAAATCTGCTGGTTAGTAATCCATATAAAATTTTATTCCGCTGCGTTGTATGCTCTTGGATAACTTACAAGTAAGACATATATTGCATGTTTGAATTAAATGATAACTCAAGTTAATAAATCATAAACTGGGTGATTTGAATAGTATGAGGAGTACAATATATTGTGAATGAGTATGATAGGAAGCATGTTGAATCTATGCGATTATGATATTATTGTAGGGGTTATTACTATGATGTTAATATTGAATTGATGTTCAAAATAAATATTGTACGAGCCTCTGGTTGTCGGGGATGTCTAAATCAGGTCGTCAACCATAAGGTGCGTCTAACGTACGAGCATATGCAAATGCATTATTGTTGCATTTAAAGAATGATTTATTCTTGTTTTATTTGATATAGTACTTAAAGACGTACAAATACTGAAAGTATAATCGTTGATCTGGTTATTGAGAAATATGTTGATAGAGTTTGTGTTCACCAATGAATGGTGCGATGGTAATAGAAATGTCGCTATTGAGCGTGCGATGTTATAGTGATGTTGTTATTAAGCGTCCGATGGTTATAATGATGCCGCTATTGAGCATGCAATGATTATGGTGATGGCGCTATTGAGCGAGCGAGGTGATATTATGAGATTCAAAGTGTAAATTGATAATTGAAATGTTTGGGGTTTCAATAAATCATTGTTATAATGATTTAACTTAATGTCGATAATGGGATTGACAATTGTGATTATCGATTATGGATTAATGATGTAGTATTGTGAGAACATGAACAGTTCATGAGATTTCTTATGGGCATTGTGTACTCAAGGAGTATTCCTTTAAATTACAGCATTATATTCTGTAAATTATTAATGGTGTAGGTTTTGATGTTGTGATTATGTTATTGGTATGCTCACCCCGTGGGTGAGTTGTTTCTGTTGGATCAGGTAAAGCAGGTACGACATTGGCTCGGGAAATGAGTTCGAGCCGTAGAACAAGGATGTTCCTGGGAGCAAGGTACCAGTTTTGGTATAGAATAATATGCTTATACAAATAGATACACAATTATTTGTTCAATGATCATCTGTGAGCAATAATTGATATGTGTATATGGTTTGTATAAAGGTCGTGAGATTTCTCTTTTCATTTATGAGTTGCATACAATTTAATTAGGGAAATTGTATAATGAATTGAGAATGTGTTAGTGCATTGTGAAGTGTATACATATGCTAGTTGAGTTGTGTTTGGAATCGGATGTTAAGAGGATTTATGCTGAAAATTTTATAGACGTCATGCCATTACTATTGAAGCATATAATGTGAATTCTCTAATGATATGAATTTATGCACTAATATAGATGATAAATGCACTAATGATGGGATTAGGACGTGGGGTCCTTACAGATCTCCAATGTATAGATGATCTATCGCCTCTTCATTCTGTCCGAAGGAGATCTATCTCCAGTTTATAGGTGATTTATCACCTCTTCAAGATTTTTGTTACTTATTTTTCTACTTCTGGCGATCGTCTTGTATTGGTCATAACTTTCTCATATAATCTTCGAATTAGACGAATCAGATGTCCACGCGAAGATAACAAAAAGATCTACAAATTTCATGTTGATAACATTTCCAAAATATAGATAGAACATGAAAAAAATAGAGGATAAGAAAAGACATTTATCTTGGATCCCGGTTTTCTATCTTTTCTTCTACTTTCTCCCTTCTTCTATCGTCTAAAGCTCAAATCCTCCACTTCTACGTACGTAGACATATATTCCTCAAAGGCACAAAAATAACACAAAAGCTCATAATATCGTCCATGAATAATAAGAAATATAAGTGTAGAAATCACACTTATCATTGGACTCGAGTCTAAACCATTTTGGGGGCTTAAATCTTGTTGTGAGTTGGTATTGTTATGGTAGGCTTGAGTAAGAGCTAAATTGGGGGATATACTTTGATTCTTGTGGTTTTGAGATAAAAGTGTGTTGAGGTCCTTGTAGAGTGTGCAATGATGTTTAATTGTGGTGTATTTCAAGTTTGGTGAGGATTTGGTATAGAAAACCGTGTAGAAATCTAAGGTTTTTCAGAAATATTTATGCATAGATCAATATCTTGGTTTTTAGAGATCAATCTCTAGCGGCAGAAACGTGGGGAGAAATTTCGCACATACATCGATCGATCGCTGGATGAATCCCTGCACACACACAAAATTTTACATTCTTCGGAAATTTTGTAATGGGGCTTTAATGACTATTATCATTGAATTGTTGAATTCGTGTAGAGCCTTCCCAACCAACGGGACAAGGATGAGAATAATGTTTGAATTATCATTAGTTTGTTGGAAAAAGGTACATAAAGAGACATACGGGTATTGACGGTAAAATATGCATTTGTTGTTGTGTGAACGTATGTGCGGGAGCGAATATATTTGAATTGTTATGTGTCTTTTTTATATTGAAGCGAGGAATATACTACTTTTCGCTGTCATATCGAAGCGAATAGAATACTTACTATTGTCATATCGAAGCAATGAAAATAGAATACTTGTCGCTGATATGTCGAAGAGATGAGCATGCCGCTGTCATATCGAAGCGATGGGTATTATGAATGCCGTTGATATGTCGAAGCGATGGATATTATGGATGCCGTTATTATGTCGAAGCGGTGTGTATTAGGATGCCGTAGTTATAACAAGACTGAATGTTATATTCGCTATGTAATTGTGAATGAATGTCATGACATTTGAGGTGATTGTGGAATTGAGGTATTGCGTTATATTCTAATGATATGAATATGAGTTATAAAGCAGGAACAAACGAGAAAAGCATATTAAATGCATTGAATACAGAGAGTAATTTTGTATCGGTGTATTATGCATTTTATTATGTAATCATTATTTATTATGAATGTTGCATTTATGCTCATGTGTTATCGGGTTTTTATGTTTTATTTAACAAATAAACGTACCTTAACATCCAAAAAAATTAGCAAAACCTCTCAAGTTATATATCTATGCACTTATTATAAACAAAGCTCTGTCTCTTATTGAGAATTAAAGACAAAGCCTTCTATTCATTTGTCTTACATTATATGATGCTTATAATTCGAAATAAGTTTAGAACTAAGAAAAACTAACTTATTTCCTTACATTTTCAGTTTTGTCAATAACTCACCTTATTTGGCATAAAAAAATCAAGACAACAAGCTTAAAGAATATTAAAATCAACATGGAGAAAATTATCACAGTGATATACAAGCATTTCTCTTCTTTTCTAAACTTTAATTTACATATCATACTCTTTTTCTACTTTCAAGATTTAAGAAACCCAGTTCAAAAAGAACTTTCGATCAATCCAATAAATCTGTATATATATATATGTATACATATATATATAGCACCAGCTATATGAATAAGTTATTAAATAGTTCTAATTGGCACATTTAAACACAAAGATCCCGACTAATTAAATAATGTTGGAATCTCTAATTTGCACATTTAAACACATATAGCTTCAACTGCATGAATAAGTTATCAACAATGTCTACAGAAGAAAGAGTCTACCGCTTTATCAAGAGTCTACCGGGTAATCAAGAAAGCCTACCAATTGATACTAAAGAAGTCTACCAGAATATATCACAAGGCGGAATATATCAGTTGACTTCAATCAAGTAGACTAAGTCAATGAGAGAATCAGCAAACGATGATCACAACAAGAAAAAAACGCAGCAGAAGATATTCTGACAATAGTACGCTGAGCGCCACACTACTTTATCAGCACTACCAAACACGCCAGAAAAACTAGCCGTTGTTAATGGATTTGCAAAGAAAACAAAAGGAACATTGGACGCAAATTTGGAAGCTGAATATGCGCGATTCTTTCCACATGACGAAAAGTTGCCGTTGGACTTTAAGTACAATAAATACCTCAGAAGTAGTTTGAAGAAAGATCTTATGAACCCACGAATTTACTAAGCAATCATTCAAGCACTTACCGAAATATTCAAAATCAAAGCAGAGCAGTACTAAAGCATTCAAAGCGATCGTGACGATTTGAGATTAATAGTCTACTTCTCAAGAACAGTCAAAGCACTATATTGTTTTATATCTTTTGAGAGATAAGAGCGTTCAAGAATTCTTTGTATTCATCCAGACTTAGTCTGAAATCATTGTAATCTTTGTGAATATGTGTGAGTTAGGAGTTTAGGTTATCTGTGTAATATTAGCCTAAGTAGGTGTTGGGTTTCCGTACCCCGGCGCCAGATCCAAACGCAGCGGAAATAATACAATAAACAGATCTGACCCGTGGACGGAAGATCGCGCATGATTCATATATAAACATGCAAATATCAAAATAAATGCACGAAAAGAGAATTACCGATGAACAGCGAAATCAATCTGCGGCGGTGATCCTCGAGTCCAATCAACCCTGACCAGATCTACAAGCACGACACCAGTGCTAGTGTGATGACGACTTATGAGAGTATTGAATGGAATCGGTTAACCCTAGAGTGAACCTTATATTTATAGTGTTCATGAGACAGCTAATTGGGCTAGGGCTCATAAAGCCCATTGGGCCAACGTTTGGCTTGCTGGGTATTTTTTGCTAACAATCTCCCACTTGCCCAAAAGCCAACACAAAACAATAAAATCATTATCCAAGTAAGTCAATTCAATTGAACAACTTGATGTACAACCATTGTACATAATTATGAAACATAAATATATCAAATGATTTAATTTTAGAACTTTCTATAGATGAAACACTTTCAAATATAGAAACTCCACTAGAATGAGGAGCTTTCAAAAATTAAATTCATCTATACTAAATCACTCAATTTGAGCAGTTAACCTTTAAGTCTCAATTCTCATCGATAGATCGGCGGCCGGTTGATTGTAACCCAGTGAGGCTCAAGTGTATCATAGCAGTAGGATCACAACCTTTGTGATTTTAGAAGTCAAACAACTTCTTGGGCTTACCCTAAATGCCCCATTGTCAATTAAACTCTTTTAATAGACAATGACGGGAATATAATTCCAGCAACAACCTACCGATCGTGGGTAGCGCCTAGCATCTGCGCTTCACGAAGACCTAGATACAAATGACTAGCAACGTACGAGAACCTGTCAGCCATAGTTAGCGTGCAGTACATTCCTTTCACTCAATATGTCCCGATTGAATCAAGGGCATTGGTTGATCGAGACCCTTTTATGATTTCAATAACTATGCATTTGTTTCCCGTTATATGATTCATTGTGTGCGTATATGAAAAACTCTTTTTTCACAAGCACTACCCACTCTGGCCAGAGATTCCTTGAATCATATACATAAAAACACATAGGGCATCCTGGTTCATCAAGACCAGTGGTGAATCCCCAACGACAATCATAGGTCTCTGACATCATCACTGCATACCCAAAATAACAACTTTATGACCCACATGTGATCAGTCATTAAATCAAAGTACACAGTTATCTATCAAGACCTCAATGACGCCTCGGGTCATGAGGAGTACTGGTGCACAACTATGACTAGAAATTCTATACTCGACAAGTGGTAACCACTTATAGAATCCCTAGTAGGTCGTTCAGTGAACTCATTCCTAATGAGCACCTATTCAAGTGTGCTGACTTCTCCAAGCCAAAGCCGATGAAACGCGGCGCACTACAATAGACACATCATGAATACCAGTCTCTAACGAGCATATATCGATATCCCATTCTCGAAGGCTCATCGACCAGGAACATTTAGAAATCGCAGTCGAGAATGTATTTCATGGTCACCATCATATGCGTAACCACATTCTGTGGACTATAGCAATCTCAAGGACTTCATCAATGCATCATGATACATGGGTAAATAGATGAAGAATGCCACATTTATTAATAATCAAACAAAGATCTGTCACAATATGATTATAAATACAATCAATCAACTATTGATTCAAATGATATCATTTATGACTATAATAATTTCCTAAAGCCAACTACCCATGTTCCTCAAGCCCATCTTCTCAAGATGTTCTCGAACACCAGTCGTGGTAAAGGCTTCGTCAGTGGATCTGCCACATTGTCTGTTGAAGCAACTCTCTCGATAAGGATGTCGCCTCTACCAGCTATCTCTCGAATTAGGTGGTATTTTCTCAGTATATGTTTGGATTTTTGATGAGATCTTGGCTCTTTTGCTTGTGCAATAGCTCCATTGTTGTCACAGTACACAGTTACTGGGTCAACTGCACTAGAAATTACACCCAAATCTTGGATGAAATTTCTCATCCAAACTGCCTCTTTAGCTGCATCTGATGCTGCAATGTATTCAGCTTCAGTGGTGGAATCCGTTGTGGTGTCTTGCTTGGAACTCTTCCAAGAGACAGCACCACCATTAAGCCTAAATACAAATCCGGACATCGATTTAGAGTCATCTACGTCTGACTGAAAACTAGCATCAACGTAGCCTTCAAGTTTCAGCTCTCCACTTTCCGATCCAAAAACCATGAATATATCTTGAGTTCTTCGTAAGTACTTAAGGATTGTTTTCACAGCTTTCCAGTGACCTTCACCGGGATCTGCCTGATATCTGCTCGTTACACTAAGAGCATATGCCACATCAGGCCTAGTACATACCATAGCATACATTATGCTACCAACAGCCAAAGCATAGGGTATTGATGCCATCTTTTCTCTCTCTTCATCAGTCTTAGGGCTCATTGACCTCGAGAGATGAACACCATGACATGTTGGAATATATCCCCTTTTTGACTATTCCATGCTAAACCTTTTTAGCACAGTATTTATGTACATAGATTGAGAGAGCCCCAGCATCCTCTTAGATCTATCCCTATAGATCCTTATGCCAATCACATAGGATGCTTCTCCCAAATCTTTCATAGAGAACTTAGCAGATAACCATGCTTTAGTCGATTTCATCAATCCTATATCATTCCCAATGAGTAGGATATCATCGACATAAAGCACTACAAATGTAACCGCACTCCCACTAAGCTTCTTGTATACACATGCTTCTTCTGGATTTTTGACAAAACCAAACTCTTTGATAGTGTTATCAAAACGGATATTCCAACTTCGGGACGCCTGCTTTAGCCCATAAATGGACCTCTGGAGTTTGCAAACCTTTTGCTCACTCCCAATGGATGTGAAGCCTTCTGGCTGCTTCATATAAATTTCTTCATCAATGTCACCATTGAGAAAAGCAGTCTTCACATCCATTTGCCATATCTCATAGTCATAATATGCAGATATTGCTAATAAAATCCGAATAGACTTCAGCATCACTACTGGTGAAAAAGTTTCCTCATAGTCAACTCCTTGTCTTTGAGTATAACCTTTTGCAACCAAACGTGCCTTATAGGTAATCACCTTTCCATCCACCCCAAGCTTTCGCTTATAGATCCATTTGCAACCTATGGGAACAATTCCCACAGGAGGATCCACTAAGGTCCATACCTTATTGGAGTACATGGAGTCCATTTCAGATTTCATGGCATCTTGCCAATGTCCCGAATCAATATCTGACATCGCCTCCTTGAAAGTCCAAGGATCATATCCATGGTCTATTTCTTGACTACTTTCAAGGAGTAGATTCATTCTATCAGGAGCTCTTGAAACCCTTTCAGATCTCCTTGGTGCGTGTACTTCTGGTTCAATTGATGGTTCAGAAATTTTACTTGCTTCCATTGGGGTGGACATTTGTGGTTCTTGAACTACTTCAAGGTTCATATCCTTCCCATCTATATTCTTCAGAAACTCATTTTCTAAGAATGTAGCATTTCTGGAAACAAACACTTTTTGTTCCCGTAGGTTATAAAAATAATAACCTCTAGTTTCTTTAGGATATCCCACAAAATAACACAATATAGATCTCATATCCAATTTGTCATCCACCATCTGCTTCACATAAGCAGCGCAACCCCAAACCTTTAAATAATTATAATTTGGTGACTTCCCACTCCATATCTCATATGGGGTAGAAGTAACAGCTTTTGAAGGAGCTCTGTTTAACAAATGACATGCAGTTTCAAGCGCATAGCCCCAAAACGACATTGGAAGTCCAGTGCAACTCATCATCGGTCGAACCATATCCAATAAAGTCCGATTCCTTCGCTCAGCAACACCATTAAGTTGTGGTGTTCCGGGCGGTGTCCACTGAGAGAGAATCCCATTCTCTTTAAGATAATCTATGAACTCGGTACTCAAGTATTCACCACCCCGATCAGATCGAAGTGCTTTAATACTTGTACCTAGTTGTTTCTCCACTTCATGTCTGAATTCTCTGAACTTTTCAAAAGCTTCAGACTTGTATCTTATGAGATACACATACCCATATCGCGAATAATCATCGATAAATGTAATGAAGTAAGAATATCTTCCTCGTGCGTTAACACTTAACGGCCCACAAACATCTGAATGGATCAAATCCAATAGATTTTTGGCTCGCTCAGAGTGACCACCAAAAGGTCTTTTGGTCATTTTTCCTTTGAGACAGGAGTTGCAAGTGGCAAGTGCATCCAAGTCTGATGAATCAAACAATTCTTCACTCATCAATTTACTCATCCTTCCCTTAGAAATATGACCTAGTCTAGCATGCCAAATATTTGCAGGAGATAGATTATCAGCCTTACGTTTTCCCATTTGTTGAAATTAAACCGGTGTACCAGCTAGTTTTAAATCATACAGATCATTTAACAAAGTGCCAGAACCAATAATAGAACCATTCTTTAAAATATGACAAATCCCATTTGAAATATTAAAAGAAAAACCTTCTCTATCCAAAACATGAATAGAAATAATGTTCTTAATCAAGTCTGGAACAAATAAACAATCGTTTAAAACTAAATCAAAACCAGAATCTAGAGCTAAATTAACTTTTCCAATAGATGTGGCTGCAACCCTTGCACCATTTCCAAGCCTCAAAAAGATCTCATCATTTTGCAGCTTGCTGCTTCTTGTCATGACCTGCATATTATTACACAGATGTGATCCACAACCGGTATCCAATACCCAAGAAGCTGAACTAATGGAAACATTAACTTCAACAAAGAATATACCTGGTCAGAACGCTTCTGATCCTGATATTCCTTGCAGTTTCTCCTCCAATGCCCATGTTTGCCGCAATGGAAGCATTTTTGTTCTTCATTAATTGACGCAGTCGGCCCCTTAGTCTTTTTCTTTTGTGGTGCAGGCTGAGGACGCTTCCCAGTATCCTTCCTCTTCTTAGGCCAAGAACTCTTCTTGGATTTAGAAGAAGAATTAATCAACAGAACAGGCTTTTCCTCTTTCATAGCAGCCTCAGCAGTAGTCAACATATTGACAAGCTCTGCAAGTGTGCACTCCATTTTGTGCATGTTGAAGTTCACCACAAATTGTTTGAATGAGTCTGGTAGAGACTGAAGGATCACATCCAACGCCAATTCGTTCTCCAAGATCGTATCTAAGCTAGCAAGTTTCTCAATAAGACCTATCATCTTCAATCCATGAGCTTGGACTGAAGACCCTTCCCTCATATGGGCACGGAATAGGTCTCTGACAACACTGTAACGTAGAGAACGAGTATGCTCACCATACAACTCTTGCAGGTGAGTATGAATCTCGGCGGCATGGTTCATATGTTCATGCTGTCTCTGAAGTTCATTCGACATTGATGCCATCATATAGCATCGCGTTTTGAGATCGTCATCCTTCCATTTCTGGACAGTCTCAATCTCATCAGGAGTCGAGCTTCGTAAGCACATACGTCAATTTTTCAGAATCCAGAACAATTTTCAAATTTCTTAGCCAATCATTGTAGTTTTGCCCAGTTAATTTGTTTGTATCGAGAATAGATGCGATCGGACTCTTGGACATTTTAATACTGAAAAATAAACAGAAAATATAAGCAAATCGTTTGATTATTAATTAATTCAAAAACATGGACTTTGTAATTGAATGCTCCCACTAAATTTTTCGAATTCATCACCCTCATGACTAATGAACGGAAAATCATATTTTCTTAGTGGGCTTGGAGTGCAACTAGCTCATGAAAACCCCGGACGTGGGTCCACCGGCTTTATGATACTAAAGGTAGATCACAATTGCATCATATGCAATCCCCAAGATATTTGTCTCGCGATTGGCATAACCCTACGTGGGCAGGACAATTATGCCTTCTCACGTCAAACTAACCCATCCCACGGATGGCAATGTCACGCCCAAAAGACCCCACGTGGGTGAGTAATCTAAAAGGTTAACATAACCGCACCCTTAATTAAGTGGCAGTTAAACACACAGCTTTCCCATGCCAAATGCCCCCCACGTGGGTGAGTAAGGCAATATGACACAAGTAGCGTCTCATGGCTTAACTGTTGATGGAAGACAGGAAGCGACTAACCCTTTTGAGCTCCCCTTATCAGTTTGATATTAAATTTTTGAATCATATTCAAAAGAGGGATTTAATTTATTTTAAAATCTCATCAAGTGCTTGATTGTTTGTTTGCCGGATTCATGCAACTATGTTTTAATAAAGCATACAAACAAAAATTATCATACATCGCATGCATAATAAAAATAAATAAATACGGACGATTACGGCATTTTCCTAATTGATCCACGTGAGCCATACGTGGATCACAAGTCTGTCTAAGGTGATGCAGGTATGTAATGCAATCCTATTACATTTTTGCTTCCATTATACATGTCTTGATTCTTGATGCTTCATCTTCAATTTCGATCTCCCACTAATTCTAAAGTTTTTACATTTAAATCGTGCAAACAAGAGAATAGGGATACAAAATCGGGGTGGGATACATCAGAAAATAGAGAGAGCAGGCTTGCAGGCCCGATAACCAAAATCACAAAAATAATGAAATAATAAAAAACCTAAGCATTCACCTAAACACATTGGTCAAGGCCCGTAATCATCCATCATGCAATCACAACATATGTAATTAAACATTAAACTAAACAATTACATCATATGTAATTTGTACTAATTACATCACATGTAATTAGAGCACAATAATTAATTTATTCTATCGTTTCCCACTAATCGCATCATTAGTTGCAAATAAAATTAACAAATTAAATAAAACAATTTTATTTAATGTCTAATTAATTAAACTTCAACTAATTGATAAAATCTATATTTTACCTATCAAATCATAAGGTTAATTGAAAATAAATTAAATGAAACATTTCCATCTAATTTGCAATTAATATGTAAAATCTCTATTTTACACTTAATAATTAAAAAATCATATTTTAATTAATTAAGTTTATGATTTATTCTTCAAAAACAATATCCAGATAAAAACATCTAAAATTAACCAAATTAATTTATGGACTCCAAACAATTTGGATCTAAAATTAGAAAATCAATTTCAACCCAAAATACCCTATTTTCGGATATTATAAAAAATAATTTTTTTTTTTAATTGAAAATCGAAAATTAGGGTAAAAGCACTGTTCATCTCCTTCCCCACCATGACAGGCGCGGCGGCTAGGGTTTCAGAAACCCTAGCTCGCGCCGCCACCTTCATCTCGCGCCGCTGCCTTCATCTCGCCGATCTGGAGCCGCGCACATCGAGTTCTCTACAAGATAAAGCAACTCGGCGCGGAAAAATGGAGAACAAATCGGACGCGAATGGTTTCGGGAAAAATTACAGTGGCTTCTCGCGACTCATTCTGCGCGCTAAATCACTGACCGTGACGAACAGTGAAGCGCAGTCATTCGTAGGCGACGCACGGTGGTGGAGAACACTTCTCCGCCGCGTGTGCCGCCGCGCGAGCTGCCGGAAAAATCTGAAAACAAAAACGATGAACAGTGTACGATTATTTTTTTTTCGGACAGATTCGTTTAAAAAAAACGAACACGATTAGCATATTGGGAACGATCTAATAAAAATTTAATACATGAATTAAAACGCAACCTGGCTCTGATACCACTGTTGGGTTTCCGTACCCCGGCGCCAGATCCAAACGCAGCGAAAATAATACAATAAACAGATCTGACCCGTGGACGGAAGATCGCGCCTGATTCATATATAAACATGCAAATATCAAAATAAATGCACGAAAAGAGAATTACCGATGAACAGCGAAATCAATCTGCGGCGGTGATCCTCGAGTCCAATCAACCCTGACCAGATCTACAAGCACGACACCAGTGCTAGTGTGATGACGACTTATGAGAGTATTGAATGGAATCGGTTAACCCTAGAGTGAACCTTATATTTATAGTGTTCATGAGACAGCTAATTGGGCTAGGGCTCATAAAGCCCATTGGGCCAACGTTTGGCTTGCTGGGTATTTTTTGCTAACAGTAGGTTGTATACTATAAAAAAGTGTAAACCAAATCCTCTAGTGTAACCTTCCTGCAAAGGAAGAAGGGGAGACGTAGAAGCGTTTGTGCTTCAAACTTCCAGAAGCAACTACTGTCTCATTTATTTATGTATTTTACTTAACTACATTTACTTTGCCATCGGTTTTTATTCACAAGTCCGGTAGACATTTTTCCGCACTATTCGTAATAGTTGTTTACTGACTTGCATTAGATTGAGACCCTACGGCGGTACTTAAAAGTCTGTTGTATCTCGAAGAAAATTTGATTTTAGCCAGTGTTTATTCAACCACCCTTCTAAACACTATGTAAATCCTAACAAATAATAATTATTCAATCCATAATTACTTTTCTTAATTATCTTTCTAAATCATGACAGGTGTTACGCCTTTACTACTACCACTTTATCTTACTGAAATGATCTATAATTATTAATGCGTTCTTTGTATTCATCAACATTAATTCATCATAATTCATATTGGTACAAATAAGATTCATTTATAATCCGAAAGACAGTGGCTTCAATGCCCTAGCGCTGAGTAAGCAGTCCTAGAATGCCGCTTATGAATTTTTTAAAAAAACTTTTTTCGTGCAGGCACGGCCCATAGACCAACACCTAAGGTCCGGAATGATCCATGTACATGAGTCGTGCCATGCCACTACGATTTTGCAAAAAGTTGATTGGGAATAACTCGGGATGGAAAATTACGTAGGTGTCATGATTCGCCAACACAGTCGTGTAGTGCGTCGTGGAGGTTGCTCTTTCAGTTTCATTGACATTTTGTGGAACGATCACAGTTATTGCCACAAAGTTTTTTAATGTAATTTTTTTTTTTACATTACGTGGACAAATTATTAATGAAAAAAATTTAAAAAATTGGAAAAATTTCCTCAATGGCCGTTCCTTGCCATGAAATCGTGGTTCTAGGTCTCGAAATCGTCATTCTGTTTTAGCATGGATCTTAACCGTATGGTTGTTCCGAGACCATTTTTGCGAACTATGCTACACTCGTCAAAGGCAAAAGTTGCCACTCATGCCCAATGCCACCTAACTCTATGCAAAGTTAAGTAATCGAGATGATTGGTTTTGTAGAGTTGGCTTCTCGGGCGAAGGTGGTTTTGTTTTGTGAATACGAGGTTGTATGGTCCCGACAGAATTAACCTACGATTTTGAAAACGTTACAGTTTTGTCCTCTCTTGACATAATTTTAGTTGATGTCTGGTTCCAAAGCATGAATCAATAACACTAGTTGTTCATTTATGTTCTATACTTGGCATAAATTAGATGAATGATATTATGCTCATTTCAATTGGTTGGAGTAGAAATTTGTTTAGGCATTTGAAGAAGTTTGATTTATTATTTTTATATAAATTTAAAAGTAATTTATAAAAAAAATTGGATCAGGACACGCTTGCTCGTGCATTCAAACACATTTTCTATGCAATTTTTCTAGCTAATAGACAATTACTCCTCCACGAAGTGCAACAAAAACTGTTTAATTAATGTTTCCACAATGAAATGTAATTTAAATTCTGTTTAATTTGAAAGAACATAAGTTCAACTAGCGGTCAACGCGCACACGTTGCGTGTGTAATGAAATTTTAAATTTATATATTATATATGCATACTACATTTTTATATTTGAAATATCTGATTTAAATATGATATTTATGGGGAGGAGAAAAAATTGTTGCACATATTTTCGTAAGAAAAAAAACTGGTGAAAAATTGGGAACTAAGTTGGGAAGTTAATAGGTGATCTTCCGATATTATCCTTTATCTCATGGTCTCATGGCTATCACTAAAGCAAATAGAGGGTATTTTTGAAATTTTACAATGGTCATACCAAAGTGGTTACTCTAAGGTGCTCACACATTATTATAACTAGCAGGTGACGCACACGCATTGCGTGTGTAACGTAATATATAATGCATACGAAATAAATGAGACATATACATTGATTAATATTACAATTCAAAAGATGCAACAAAGAGCCACAACAAACCATTGGAGGGGGGGTAGTTAAGTAAATTCAAATTTGCCATACCAAGGTAGTTAGTATAAGGGGCTTAGGCATTATGCAACAAAGAACCACAATTGGAGGGGGTAGTTTGGTAAATTCAAATTTGCCATACCAAGGTAGTTAGTATAAGGGGCTTAGGCATTATAATATAGTATTATAATAATTATTTAATATAATAATTAATTATATTATTATTAAATTAATAAATAATACTTATATTTTTTATTTAGATGAAATTTAGTTTTGTTTTATTATATATATAACATTTTACTTTTTGCATCATCTTAATTATATTTTGACTACTAAAATTTATTTTGGCCTCTATTTTTATGTTAAATTTTTTTTCTCCCTCTTCCCGAAAATCCTGCGTCCGTCCCTGCTCATTTCAAAGAACCTCAATATCCGCGACACAATCAACAATAACAGTAATAATAAGTATAACACGTCGCTCATTTCAACGACTCTCAACATTATCGTTCATTCAAAACCATCAATATATCATCATTCAACAGCGACAACATAAATAACAATACATGCTCGATGATATGATGATCAATTATATAAACTAGCAGGTGACGCACACGCGTTGCGTGTGTAACGTAATATATAATGCATACGAAATAAATGAGACATATACATTAATTAATATTACAATTCAAAAGATGCAACAAAGAGCCACAACAAACCATTGGAGGGGGTAGTTAGGTAAATTCAAATTTGCCATACCAAGGTAGTTAGTATAAGGGGCTTAGGCATTATGCAACAAAGAACCACAATTGGAGGGGGTAGTTTGGTAAATTCAAATTTGTCATACCAAGGTAGTTAGTATAAGGGGCTTAGGCATTATAATATAGTAAGATATATATATATAATTAATATAATATATATAATATAGATAGTATATATATATATATAGTACAGATTTTAAGATTATTTATAATCATTGGGAAAAAAAATCAGGCCTCAACCAACAAAATCAATTCGAACCAAAAATCGTCACATCAAAAGTCTGTAATAGGTTTTAAATTTTTTTTATATACAAGTGCAAGTATAATCTAATATGCCCTCTTTGGACATGCTCGAATTCAAGTCGCGCTTACCGTAAAAAAATGATTTAGCCCCTCCTCCTACTAAAAAAATAAAAAACACCTAATATGGGGATTTAGTTTCTAAATCCATCTTTCATTCTCCGAGGAAAAATACTATCTATCATCATCAGAATTTTAACTATTATATTTACCAATTTCTGGACTTTCTAATTTCACCGTTAATTTTAATTTTACATTTCCGTATTTTATTTTATAATGTTAGTCGAACATATTATATTCAAAGATTTTAAACATCACATGTTTATCCTTTTTATATAATTTCAAATATTATACTAATAATTATAAACTAACGAGACAATCTAATATGAATCACAGTAGATGGGCACATGACTAATTATATAAAATCCGAAATTATATAACCGACTACCCGACCGATTTCCACCCCAATGGCTCGCCATTACAATAATTTATTTTGCGGTAATTAATGAAACTAATACAAAAGTTTAATATCATATTTTTTGGGTACAACTTCACCCCTAACCTTTTAAAACATGCACTTAACCACCTGACAAATTTAAGTAGTGTACTTAACCCCCTAAACAATTTTCGAGAACAATTTTCCAAATATTCTGACTATAAATTCTCTCACATGCGTCTCGCATGTCACGTTCGAGAGTACGTATGTCTCTTCATGTATTTTCTGCAGGAATTTTCTGATGGGTATACTCGTAAAATTCCTACAGAAAATACATGAAAAGACATATATATCTTCGACAGTGGCATGTGCGACGCACGTAAGGAATTTACAGCCAGAATATTCGGAAATTGTTCCAGAATATTGTTAAGTGGTTAATGTGCACCACTTAAAATTGTTCAGGGGTTAAGTACATGTTTTGAAAGGTTAGTTATGATTTTTTAAAAGGTTGGTTGGAGTGTCGTTATTTACCCTAATTTTTTTAATAAAATAAGTAACGTCGCGGGCGATTTTATTTTGTACGGTATGTTTGAAGTGAGTGATAATTTAAGGATAAAATAAGGAGAATGATTAAACTTATCATAAGTTTTAACAATAATATAGTGTTTTAAGTTATATGTTGTTTGGTTGGAGAATAGATTATGGATAAACTTTATACTTGGTATAATGACTAAATTACACTCATCAAGAATAATAATATAATTAGATATATAATATAACAAATTAACACATATTAAAAAATAATATAAATAAATTATTATTGTTGAATAATAAAAATATATAAATAAGATATATAACTTAATAAATATCTTATTAATGATAAACATCATATATATACATATATATATAACAAAACTAATATATTTACATACATATATATATATGTAATAATAATAAAATATAATAAATAATAAATAATAATAATATATATGTATATAATATTAAGAATATATCTATATATATATGATATAATAATATTAACATTATATAATAATATAAATAATAATAATAATATACATAAAATAATAACGAAAAATAAAACACACTAAAATATACATATAATAATAATAAGAATAACATAAGAATAATATAATAATATAAACATTATATAAGAATATAATAATAATTATTATTATCGTTAAATAATAATTATATCTAAATAATAATAATATATAATAATAATAAAATAATAATATATATTTATAATAATAATAATAAAATAAAACAATACTATAATACATATATATATATTTATTTAATAATATAAATAAAATAACATAACAATTAAATTTATAATAATAATAATAAATAAATAAATTATAATAAAAATAATAAATAATAATAATAATTGGAATTAAATTATAGGAAGCAAGTTGAAATTTTTGGAAGAAAAAGTATATATATTAGTTTGCTTAAAAATGGGATTAAAGTGAAATAAATATAATGTGATAATTTTTGTTTAAAATAAAAAAATATATATAGTAAAGATAAGATAAAAATGAAAATAGAAACAAACTATACCTACGATTATTAAATGCAAATACCAAACATAAGAAATTGGGAGTCCCGTTCATTGGGAGGGAGAAGCGAAGTTTTGGTTAAAAACACAGTGGGATCTTAGTAATGTCAGACGTGGAGGAAACGGAATCCCAACTCACTGATGACCAGAAAATTGAGATCGCTAAATGGTTTCTCCTCAATTCTCCCGCCGGAGAAATCCAATACGTAGCCAAGGGTATGAGTACGTGTATATGTCCAACACAATTTTGCGTATATGCATTTGAAGTTTTGGAATCTCGCTTGATTTTCTCGTTGTGTGAAATGTGCAGATATTAAGGCGGTTTTGAAGAACGAGAGACTGTATAGTAAGGTGGCGGCGGAGGCGTTTCCAATGTACAACAAATCTCACATGATTTGCCTCGAATTTCCCGACAGAAGCGGTGAGGTAAAATAAATGCTGTCACAACTTTCCTCTCGTTAATTTGTATGAACTTGAGTTAATTTTTGAAGTATTGCTGCGGAAATTAAGGTGCGATGGATGAGTTGATTTCGTTTGCTGAACTTTGATGTTCTTGTTTTGGTAGTTTCATTGTTTTGCATGTTGGCGGAATAGCTTTTTTTTTTTTTGGGTCGGAGTAGATTGAGTCAAAGAAATGTACTTTATATGTTAGGGTGTGGTGATTGAAGGTGGAAATAAATGAGTGTGAATTGGATTCAGTAAATTTATGTGGTTCGATAGAGCACTGAGGACAGAATTTCTTAAAAATTCCATCCACGATAGTGGTAGTGAAGATTTCGTATTGGTAATGAATAAATAGAAGCTGATCAGTTCTGTAAGATAGTGCTCGCAGTATTTGGGATGGTTTGTAGTATCATTGCATGGAAATAGATAGGAATCAGGGCATGTGCTTTCAATAATGATGGAACAACAATAAACGGTGGAAATTATTGGTAAAAGTTCTTTTATGATGAACTAATAGCTCCTCTCCATCATATTTTGGGGGTGTTCCAATATACTGGAAGAATTTTTTCCCGGATTCCAGAAGCAAGCTTCTCAATAATTTATACAGATGTTAGAGTTATTGTAGCTTCTTAACAGACTATGAGAGTGGTTTTACATTGAGAAACATGCTGTGCTTGAAATAAATTGAATTTTTTATGGCTCAAATCCGATGCAATCAGCAAAGTTATTTCTTTTATCTTAGTTGCCTTCTCTTTAATGTTTGTAGGTACTTCTGACATCATTTAGCGAGATTGATGAAAATGAATATCTTGATCCTAGGACTGCTCAGGTTGCAGTAGTTGATCATGTGAAACAGGTGAGTTGGGTCTTCATTATTAATTTCTCAGCAGTTGCAGAATTTTTATTATGTGCTCCTCTTGTTATGGACTGCTAGATCAGGCATTCAGGCGATTTAGCATTATGGATATGAAACTTGTTTTTGGTGTGGAGGGATTTTGTTTTACCTGTCGTTATAGTATTCGAGGTTGGACTCCAGTTTTTAAGGAAAATCAGGAACTTAATGTTGAAAAAAAATAATGAAAAAACTACATATTGCCTAACCAAATGAATTGCACTTAGTTTAATCAAGTTCATGAGTTATTAGGTGTAGGCAAGGTGCATGGCACCCGACATCCATAGATATTAGAGAGGCTGTCCATTCTATATTTGCAAGTGCAAAGGGAAATTCTCAATTTATCAAAGTAAATAAACAGGAAAAGAGATATATCTTGAATAATCTAGTACAAATGTAGAGGATGAAATGAGAATCTACAAGGAAAATCTTTAGGATCGCACCAAGGAATAATTCAACTCACATAGTTTTTCAATCATGTAAATTCTAAGATTGAGAAATGGATTCTAACTCTACATTGAACCCCACATCCTTGGGTACCATAGTAGAAAGGGAATGCCTTAGAAGATGGAAGTTTAAATACGAAACTGTAATGGAACAGATACAAATGAAAATTCACAGGAGAAACAATCATGAGATTAATCGTAAAAGTGGTCCCTATGAGGCAGCTATTTAAATGTAATATAAAGTAAATAAACCTTTGCAAGTTACCTGGTTGGAGTGAAGAATCATGAGCGAAGATTAATAGATTTCGTAAATCTTGAGATAAATTTGGGGAAAGGCTGTATAGAAACAATTGAATATGTACTGTCTGGAATCTATTTGGTTGTGATGTAATATTTGTCAAAGGAGTATAATTATAAATATTGTAAAACAACAGTAATAAAACAGTTACTGGTGAACCACTGAATCACATAATTTGGGCTTTAACGCAGCTCAGTTTGATAAACTTTTGAACTTAAATCTAAATACTAGTTGAGATGGGCATCCCTAGTTATGTTAATAAGGTACGTGTTGATGTTTTGACATACTCGGTGTTGTGCAAAATTTCTCTCAAATTGTATCTCAGGAAAAAATAACAATGGCTTCAAAACAAGTTTTATGTCGATTCGAGATTTGTAATCTCCGTCCTTAAGACAATATTGCCCCGCTATGGTGCTAACGGTTTGATATGACAATTTGTCTTCCAAGATACAACGACTATGACTTGTGATAGGAGCACTCCAAATCACAAGTCCTCAAACCACAAAGGTTCAAAGCACTCAATTTGATGAACAACAAATGCTCTCAAATTTCACTAAAAATTTGATAATGATTTCGAAAATCTGTTTGTAATCAAGTGGGTTTATGTTGTTTATGTAGTAGACCAAAAACCAAGTCCAAAGGACACCATTTGGAAGCACTATTTGGCCAAAAATCGCACCCCAAACATCAATTGACAAACCATTTCACAAATCTGAAACAGGGCTCGATCGATCGAGCTCCTGTAGCAACACACCAGAAAAAATTCCGCTCGATCGATCGAGCTCCTCTAGCAACACACCAGAAAAAATTCTGGTCCGCTCGATCGACCGATCATAACAAAAAAAATTTAAAAGTGCACGTTTTCCAACAATCTCCCACATGAATTAAATTAATGCATGTATGCAATTGAGTGCTTTGACGAACTATTATGGTATCTGGAGAGATAGCTTGCGGCTTTGAATCTTCCGTAGTAGTATTCAATCGGATTTACTTGACTTAATAGTGAACTAATAGTCTTGAACTATTTAGTCGTTGGTGTAAACCAAGACAATTGAACCCACACCATAACAATTTTAACCTCCGTATTGGTTTCTTACGGTTGTGTCCGTTTCGGCCATGGACCACGCTTGGTGTCATAAGTGCTTTCCATTCTTTGAAGCGGCCGCACTTCACACTTACGTAGGTGATCTCCTAGAAGAGTATCCCGCTATACCCCAACATATTCAAATATGTCTTAGGAATCATTAAAGGCATTTTGCCTATCCTCGTACCCTTTTTACAGGCTACACCCCTTATCATAGGAATGAGTCGGAGATTAATTCTCCAAGGTGTTTATACAATCTTGTAGTTTGGTTGTCCCTTTTGAACCTAGATCTTGGGATCTCCAGTCACATTGGTTGGGTATCCACCACAAGATTTTGATTATAGGGTTTTAATCTCATTCCCCTCGATAAACTATATACTTGATCTCTAGGCAAGCCTTTCGTGAGCTGATCCGCAATATTTTCCTTTGACTTCACGTAGTCAATGGACATAATGCCATTTGAGATCAACTGTTTAATAGTATTGTGTCTACAACGTATATGTCTAGACTTACCATTATACATGCTACTCTGTGCCTTTCCTATAGCAGATTGGCTATCACAATGTATTTTAATTGCAGGCACAGGTTTTTCCCAACAAGGAATTTCTTCCAAGAAACTTCTAAGCTATTCGGCTTCTTCTCCCGATTTATCCAAAGCTATGAATTCAGATTCCATAGTGGATCTAGCAATACAAGTTTGCTTGGTAGATTTCCACGACACTGCAGCCCTTTCAATGGTAAACACATAACCACTTGTCGACTTGGAGTCTTGAGTGTCCGATATCCAATTTGCATCACTTTATCCTTCCAATACAACATGATATCTTTCATAGTACAATCCATAGTTCAGGGTGTATCTTAAATATTTAAGTACCCTCGTCAATGCCTTCCAATGGTCATTGTTTGGATTGCTCGTGAATCTACTTAGTTTGCCAACCGCATATGCAATATCAGGACGTGTACAGTTCATGAGATACATGAGACTGCCAATTATCCTTGAGTATTCTAATTGCATGACAGGTGCTCCTTTGTTTTTAACCAAATGTAGATTCGGGTCATAGGGTGTTTTTACAGACGACGTATCATTCGCGAGAAATTTCTCAAGTATTTCTCAACATAATGAGACTGTGACAACAATCGTCCTTTGAATATCTTAGAGATTTTAATTCCAAGTATCACTCACATCAGCTTCACCCATATCTTTCATTTGAAAATGTTTTATTAACATTTTCTTTGTCCCGTTGATGATTTCTAAGTTGCTTCCCACTATGAGCATATCATCAACGTACAAGCACACTATTACATATGTTTTAGGCGTGTTTTTCATATATACGCATTTGTCGCACTCATTAATTTTGAAACCATTTGACAACATAGTTTTGTCAAAATTTTGATGCCATTGTTTTGGCGCTTGCTTAAGCCCATACAATGACTTAACGAGTCTACACATTTTTCTCTTGTCCGGGAACAACAAACCCCTCGGGTTGTTTCATATAAATTTCCTCCTCAAGTTCCCCATTGAGGAATGCCGTTTTTACATCCATTTGATGTATCTGTAAATTGTTTAGAGCAGCGATAGCAATGATCACTCTAATGGACGTAATTCTCGTGACTGGTGAATATGTATCAAAGTAATTAAGGCCTTCTTTTTGTCTATATCCCTTTGTCACGAGTCTCGCCTTGTACTTATCAATTGAACCATCGGACTTGTATTTCCTTTTAAGAATCCATTTGCATTCTAATGGTTTACTTCCAGTTGGAAGGTCTACCAACTCCCACGTGTGGTTTTGTATTATGGATTCTATCTCGCCATTAATTGCCTCTTTCCACATAGGAGGATCAGGGCTAGATAAGGCGTCACTAACCGATCTTCGTTCATTGTCCAACATATATGTCATGAAGTCAGGACCATAAGTCTTAGCCACTTAGGTTCTCTTGCTACGTCGTGGTTCTACTTCCTCAATAGAGTCACGGTTAGCGTCTTCATACACCATTTTCTTATGGCTCATTTTCTTGTTAGTTTTGTAAGGAAATACTTCTTCAAAAAATACCACATTTCTTGATTCCATGATTGTACCTTTATGCACATCACTTACTAAAAATCAATATGCACTACTATTGTTAGCATAACCAATAAATACACAATCTATTGTTTTAGGCCCGAGTATCCCGCTATACCCCAACATATTCAAATATGTCTTAGGAATCATTAAAGGCATTTTGCCTATCCTCGTACCCTTTTTACAGGCTACACCCCTTATCATAGGAATGAGCCGGAGATTAATTCTCCAAGGTGTTTATACAATCTTGTAGTTTGGTTGTCCCTTTTGAACCTAGATCTTGGGATCTCCAGTCACATTGGTTGGGTATCCACCACAAGATTTTGATTATAGGGTTTTAATCTCATTCCCCTCGATAAACTATATACTTGATCTCTAGGCAAGCCTTTCGTGAGCGGATCCGCAATATTTTCCTTTGACTTCACGTAGTCAATGGACATAAGGCCATTTGAGATCAACTGTTTAATAGTATTGTGTCTACAACGTATATGTCTATACTTACCATTATACATGCTACTCTGTGCCCTTCCTATAGCAGATTGACTATCACAATGTATTTTAATTGCAGGCACATGTTTTTCCCAACAAGGAATTTCTTCCAAGAAACTTCTAAGCTATTCGGCTTCTTCTCCCGCTTTATCCAAAGCTATGAATTCAGATTCCATAGTGGATCTAGCAATACAAGTTTGCTTGGTAGATTTCCACGACACTGCAGCCCTTTCAATGTAAACACATAACCCACTTGTCGACTTGGAGTCTTGAGTGTCCGATATCCAATTTGCATCACTTTATCCTTCCAATACAGCAGGATATCTTTCATAGTACAATCCATAGTTCAGGGTGTATCTTAAATATTTAAGTACCCTCGTCAATGCCTTCCAATGGTCATTGTTTGGATTGCTCGTGAATCTACTTAGTTTGCCAACCGCATATGCAATATCAGGACGTGTACAGTTCATGAGATACATGAGACTGCCAATTATCCTTGAGTATTCTAATTGCATGACAGGTGCTCCTTTGTTTTTAACCAAATGTAGATTCGGGTCATAGGGTGTATTTACAGACGACGTATCATTCGCGAGAAATTTCTCAAGTATTTTCTCAACATAATGAGACTGTGACAACACTCGTCCTTTGGATATCTTAGAGATTTTAATTCCAAGTATCACTCACATCAGCTTCACCCATATCTTTCATTTGAAAATGTTTTATTAACATTTTCTTTGTCCCGTAGGAGGATCAGGGCTAGATAAGGCGTCACTAACCGATCTTCGTTCATTGTCCAACATATATGTCATGAAGTCAGGACCATAAGTCTTAGCCACTTAGGTTCTCTTGCTACGTCGTGGTTCTACTTCCTCAATAGAGTCACGGTTAGCGTCTTCATACACCCTTTTCTTATTGCTCATTTTCTTGTTAGTTTTGTAAGGAAATACTTCTTCAAAAAATACCACATTTCTTGATTCCATGATCGTACCTTTATGCACATCACTTACTAAAAATCAATATGCACTACTATTGTTAGCATAACCAATAAATACACAATCTATTGTTTTAGGCCCAATTTTCACTTGCTTTGGTTTTGGTACTTCTACCTTAGCCAAGCACCCCACACTTTCAAGTATTTGTAGGAAGGCTTGTGAACTTTCCATAACTCATAAGGAGTTTCATCCTTACTTTTGTGTGGTATTTTGTTTAGAATGTAGTTGGCCGACAGGATTGCTTCCCCCACAACTTCGGGTAGTAACGAAGTGCATTGACGTTCAAACTTTCGTGTTTCAAGTTCTAAGCGTTATATACTTACAAATCCAAATTCAAGTTTTTATTTCTTGAAAATTTCGAATTTAAGCGTACTTGCTTACAAAAGTTGAAACTTGGATAATATTCTCAAACTCGGTTCACAATTTGCAATTTAAGCGCACTAACTTAGAAAACTTGAATTCAAGATTTTAAATCTTGCAAATTCATGTTATAAGAGTACTCGCTTAGAAATTCAAAATGAACCAGTTTGAGATATTACAACGCCTAATCAAAATTTGTGGCTTCGATTTATCACTTGTGTTTTAAGCGTACAAAGCTTAGAAACTCGAATTCAAGATTTTATAGTCTTGCAGATTCAAGCTTAAGCGTCAAATTCTTAGACAACACAAGTATAATCTACTCACAATTTCCCATAGCAAAACTCATTTGCTAAATTTTATTCCATTCTCATTCTTGAAGTGTTTAAACACCTCACTAGCCTTGTTTTTGCTTCATAGCAATAAGGTCACAACAATATCATGTGCAAATATTGATAAAGTAACAAATTACTTTTCTCACATCTCTAGTTTGCACAATCTTTCCATCACAAACATCATTGTGAGTAAACTCTAGAGACGTTATGATTCTTCTAACAAATGAATGACGATTTTGTTAACTTAGTTCACATATAAGCAATAAATTTAACATTACAATTTGTGCTGTAAACTATGGTTTAAATGATCTTAATAATCATGCTACAAACCATAAGATTCACTACAAGAAGCAATACATAAAATTTATTGCTTTCAACAAATATCGTCATTACATTTATTTAGAATCACTCCATTCTAGGAGTTTACAACTTTCAAAGATACACAATCTAATTTAAGTGGTAAGCGCTAGATCATCCAAATCAATTGAGAGAATATCTTCTTCGGTCACATTGACTTTGATCTTTTGCTTTCCCACGAGTGTCTTTGTTACGACAATCCTTTGCCATATGATTGGGCTTTCCACACTTATAGCATTTTCCTTTGAACTTTTCCGCCTTGCCACTGTTGGAGGCCGTACCGTCAAACTTCGCTTTGATCCGGTTCTTTGTTCAACTAGGTTAGCCCGTGGTTCCATTTGAAACCTACCCGCCTTCCTCTCGGAAACTTTGTTGTCCTCCTCGATTCGTAATCGAACCACAAGGTCTTCAAGACTCATCTTATTTCGTTTGTGTTTCAGATAGTTCTTGAAGTCCTTCCACATAGGAGGCAATTTCTCAATCATAGCGGCGACTTGGAATGAATCACTTAGACTCATTCCCTCCGCATGAATGTCATGCAAGATCACTTGTAGATCTTGCACTTGCGCCATCACAGGCTTGGTATCAACCATCTTGAAATCCAGGAACTGTCCAACTATGAATTTCTTCATGCCGGCATCCTCGGATTTGTACTTCTTTTCCAGCGATGCCCAGAGTTCCTTTGCTGTTTTCACAAGACAATAAACATTATATAATTTATTGTCTAACCCGTTTAGGATGTAGTTCTTGCATAGGAAGTCGCTTTGATTCCATGCCTCCAGTGCCGCCCTCTTTTGGGTGTAGTCTCTCATTCTTCAACCGTAGGAGGCTCCTCGGTTAAGAACCTTGCCAAACTCAGTGTGGTCAAGTAAAATAACATCTTCTGTTGCCACCGCTTGAAATCGTTCCCATTGAACTTTTCAGGTCTTTCACCATGGTGAACAGGAGTCGTTGTTGCACTCAAGAAGCCATTGAATTACTCGATATTGTCTTAAGATTGTTGTGCAAAATTTCTCTCAAATTGTATCTCAGGAAAAAATAACAATGGCTTCAAAACAAGTTTTATGTCGATTCGAGATTTGTAATCTCCGTCCTTAAGACAATATTGCCCCGCTATGGTGCTAACGGTTTGATATGACAATTTGTCTTCCAAGATACAACGCTATGACTTGTGATAGGAGCACTCCAAATCACAAGTCCTCAAACCACAAAGGTTCAAAGCACTCAATTTGATGAACAACAAATGCTCTCAAATTTCACTAAAAATTTGATAATGATTTCGAAAATCTGTTTGTAATCAAGTGTGTTTATGTTGTTTATGTAGTAGACCAAAAACCAAGTCCAAAGGACACCATTTGGAAGCACCATTTGGCCAAAAATCGCACCCTAAACATCAATGGACAAACCATTTCACAAATCTGAAAGAGGGCTCGATCGATCGAGCTCCTGTAGCAACACACCAGAAAAAATTCTGGTCCGCTCGATCGATCGAGCATAACAAAAAAAAATTTAATTCACTTTGAAAGTGCACGTTTTCCAACACTCGGGAGTCGGATATAAATCTTCTTGCATAATATACTAGGGTGATGAGATGTTGAGCGATGAGTCTGGAGGAAGTAAGATGCATCTCAAAATACTCCTGCCGATCAGGACTGAATGGATGTTGTGATGACTTGTACCCTGGAAAATTGATCGCAATAACTCTTTGCCAATTATTAGCAGGCTAACCATCATAGAGATGGTTTAAACTAATCTCCATTGTGAAATAGATCAAACATAAATGCGTGTTATATATTAGAAGTCTAGTGCATTTAAATATATGCCGACTGCTATGAAATTTTTTTATGTTATAACTTATGTTGATTCAGGCTTGTGAAGATACACGACCAGCAAATGATAAAGAGCTTCCTTCCGCATACATTGAGGAATATCGGTAATGCTATGGGATTTAGTGTTAAAATTGCTGATCTACCACAGAAAGCAAAATTTTGCAAATGAAGGATGATATGTTCAGTGACTACTATATAATTGAAAATGTAATCTGATTCCTGTATATACATACATTTAGTTTTTGAGTTAGATAATTGGAAGGCTGGATCAGTGAGCAAAGCATTGCGAGTTGGCTGGTCAATTTTTTTTGAAAAGATACCCACACATTTAAGCTGTAACTTTTGTTTGGTCCAGAGGAATGGCCACAACAAACGAGCACAGATATTTACATCCCGAAACCTACTCAGTGCTAAAGCTTCCGATGGTTAATAACAATTGAATCTATGCATATTAAAACAAAATCACTTATAAGACTTGTTTGTTCAAGCTTAAAGTGTAGTAATGTTGTGGTTGGTTTCTTTCTTTTTCCCCACTTTGGTTTCTTTTTCTGTTTGACATAATTCTTCATCCTAGGAGTATCTTTGCTGTTCATAGTTTCTCTTGCAACTGTTGGAACTCTTTCTTGTTAGGTGTGCCTTGGATGCAGAAATTAGCAAGTACGTTACTGAAGCATACCCAAAAGGAGTTTGTTCTGTGTATTGTACTAATGGCAAAGATGTGGAAGAAGCAGGCTTGGATTTTGAACTTGTGGTGGTAATTTCTGCAGCTAGACACAGCCCTCAGAATTTCTGGTAAGTTTGAAGTAGGGCTGCTAACAGGCTGAGATAATCCGGACCCGGCCCGGCCCCGAACCGAACCTGTTAACCCGGTTCGGAACCGGAACCGGGCTAACCGGTTCCAAACAGGATCGGGACAGGTAGAGCCACAACGGTTCCGGTGCTACCGGTCCCGTTCCGGTTCCGTTCGGAACTGGTAATTTTTAAAGAAAAAAATAAAATAAAAGAAAGCAAAATTACCGGATCGACCCGGAACCAGTTGGGATCGGAACCGGATCCGATCCTGTTCCTTATCGGATCAGACCGGTTCCGGCATCATCGGATCCAGAACCGGTCGATCCGGTAAGCACCCCTAGTTTGAAGTCTGACAAAATTCCAGAAGCTCATTTCTATAGGTTTAGTTTACCTTCATATGCTTGCTGTTTTTTTCCTTCAGTAGGTAACTTTAAAGAGTTATACTAATTATATCTTCTAATTATTCTAGCTTGTTTCGGGTGTCATAATCTTAGCAACATTTTATTAAATAGTAAGTATTTCAAAGTCTATTGGTTTTGAAAAGCTAAAAGCATGCATATCAAGAAGAAGTATGCATAAAAATCTAGTCTAGATATTGATGCTCATGATAGTACGGGCAAAATTAATTGGTTTAGCTCTGTAATGAAAAAGTTGTAATAGAAGTGAGTCAAAGCTGATCATACTTTATTTATCTAAAGAACAAAGAATGGATGGAAAACAATTCTTGTCGTCTAACATAGCTGTTACAGGATATAATGAAATGGAAATCGAGCTCAAGAAAATATTCCAAGCATGTCAAGTCCAGTTCTGGGAATAGATATTATGAGGATTGCCACATGAATTTAGATCACACAAAAGAAGTGATCTTTGACAAGGGATGATGAAGTTTGGTTGTAGTTTACCAGTCATTGGAAATAAATTGTGGAAAAAAATGTGGCTAAAGATGATCCTTGGTTTGGACATAGCTATAAGCACATGCTAGGAAAATTAGTTTACATGTTCCTCACAAGACCACATATTGCCTTTAATTCGATCATTGTCAGTCAATTAATGCATGCTCCAATAAAAAGGTATCAGGATGTCTACATATTGAGAGGTATCTTAGGGGATGTTCAGGAAGGGCCTCTAGTTCGAAACAACAGTAGACAAGTATAGCATTATATATATGGATGCAGATTGGATACTGGAGCTGTGGAGGACAACAATTATAGAATCAGTTACTATCCAAAGTTTTTGGGGAATGCGGTTACTTAACAGAAGGGCGAAACCCGTAGTTCCATGAATTAGTGTTGAGATTGAGTACCGAATGATATCTCGAGGAGCATGTGAACTTATATGGCTGCAACTCCTGATGGAAGACATGAAAACCACTTATACATCCTATGAAGTTGTTCAGTGGCACAAAATCAACCATTAGAATTGTCAAAATTTAATCCAAAGTTCTAGGATTAATAATCTATTTCCTTGTATCATATCCCTACCAAATCTTGACTGTTGATGTTCTAACTTTAGGCCTCACCCAGATTTGGTGGATTTGTGACAAGCTGGAAATGATTCGCATGTATTCAACAACTTAATAAATAAACAAGAAAGAAATCTCAATATCGATGGGATTGGCATGAATTTAGAGAAATCCCAAAAGTACTTGGACTAAGATTTGGTCGACCATGCTCTTTGTGCTATCTCAGTATATTTTTCTTAATTTTTCCCCTTATTTGATAGAAAATCAACTATATCTTGTAATATTTTGTTATTCAAGTGGTCAGTAGAAATATGCACGCATACACCCATAAATACCCTTGTTTCATGTGACATGAGAACGAAGATTATTTTCCCTGTATAAGCAATCCTATAGGAGCACAAAACTCAGAGTCCCTGTTTCTTGCAAGAATTTCTGTTGCATAACTATGTCTGCTGTCTATTTAAGCAATGGAAGTTGGCGGTCAATATGGAAAATGGAATTTAAGGACGAGTTACACATTGTGGAAGTCAGAGGTAAATTACAGGTAGTTTTTTGTCATAATATTTATTGATGTTCATATAAAATCTGTTCTGTGTATGTTATTTCCATCATCCTTTTTACTTTTATTGTTGCTTTTTAGTTTTAGACTTTTGCTACAGCCGTAGTAACTTTCTAGTACCATTGGTACTTTTTTATATATTAATATTATTTGCCATATCAAAAAAAAAAAAAAATCTCTTGCATCATATAGGTGGGTGCCCACTACTTTGAAGAGGGAAATGTCCAATTAGATGCGAAGCACGAACGCAAAGATTCCACAATATTTCAGGTAATGCTTGCATCGAAGTCTCTAACAGGCTTCTCTGTGTGGTTGGTATGGTTGAAGTACCTTCTGCTTTATGTCATTTGTACTTTGTAGCCTCGGTTCACAGTACATTTTGGTTCATTCACATAGGACATGGCTGGCAATTATAGTTCTGACAATTGCATAATTGGCATGGGCAGTAGCTAAAGATGGTTTGGATAGGCAAGTGCGAAAAGCTCTAGCGGTCGTGGAATGGAATTTTTATGATTTAGCAGTAGTTTTTTATTAGTAAAGAGTTTAACGATTAAGGTCCTGATTATGCGATGAACATTGTAGTTTATATTCTTTGAATATGTCTTGATATGAATGGACTTTGTTTAAAGTACTACGGAAAATTTCTATAAACAGTATTTCTTTCTCTCTCCTCAAAAAATGCTCATTCTGTACCCTTTGCGTTCACTTTGATTCCCCTTTTGGTTTCATTCTTGGCAGAAGACCTTAAAGTGTCGGGACATAAAAATAATTTATTTATTTTCAGATGCATCGGTGAGGAGGAAATGCATCATTAGAAAATTAGATTTTGTATTCTGAATGTTATGCCCCGATTATTTTACCCGATGTAACAATATGTTAACATGTGCTAATTTTGCAGTCACCTGATGATTGTGCGGTTTCATTAAGCAACATTATTCGTCACCATGAGACAGAGTATCTGAATTCCCTCCAGGTACACCACCTTTTTCATTTTTGAATAAGATCATCTTATGCTCAAAATTCTCCTGCTGATTTGATTTTATTGGCAGATGTCCTATTCAAACTTGTCAGATTCCACTTTCAAGGTACTCTGACATCAGGGTTACATCTCCAATTAGAAACAACAGTACTCTTCGATTTATTAAACATAGTTATTAACTTCTTTTCGTGGCATACACCTATGAGTCGTGGTAAAAATATGCTGAGTTTTAGATGCTATTGTATGAAGAAATCGTGTTTTGCTAACATAAGAATGTTTCTCAAGCAAAGTGTAGCTTCTGATAGTTCAACCACCATCTATTTTTGGAAAGTGTGTGTGTGAATTGTTACTGGCGGTTCCCAGTAAATTTATTTTGCTAGTAATAGGTGGTTTTACGTCAGATAATTGGGATGAGCAATGACGAACCCAATGGTGGTTAAATGTCTCTCCTCAGTCAAAAAGCATTTAATTTTTTAGTGTAATTCTTAAATATTGTAAGTTTTCCCGTCCAAATTCATTGAAATCCTCATGATAAATCCTTGGTCCACTCATGGAGTGTTGAGTTTTCGATCATAAACTGCCATACTTTGAGTTCATTTCATAATCTTTTCCGAAAAGACGTATGGACGAATGCCATCAGCATTATCCAAAACTGAGTTTTTTTATTGCTCCTTGTATGTTGTAGGACCTTCGGAGAAAGCTTCCAGTGACGCGTACGCTTTTTCCATGGCATAACACCCTGCAATTCAGCCTGACTAGAGATATGCAGAAGAGCTTGGGATTGGAAGGTAATAAATGATTCCACTGGGTGATGAAAGCCTGTTATCTTCAAATTTTTCCTGTGTTAGATTATGTTTTTGTTTTCAATTTGTAATATACCTCCTTAAAGCATATATTACCAAAGAGGTGTTGAAAAATTCATACCACTTTTTTTTTTTTTTTTGTAAATCTCATTTGCTCAATCTTTTGGACTGTTGGTTAATATCTTATATATATACTTCTCTGATGTTTTTTTGCAACTTATAAGATATTCGATTTCTAAAATACCATAAATTCTAAAAATAACAAAAAAGTAGTCTACTTTAATAATTATTAAAAATCTTACAAAAGTTATTTTCCAAGTCTTGCTTATTGTTGTGATGCATATTATGTTTGTTGAGCATATGACCCACAGACTTGGACATGCTTGATGTTAGCACAAGAAAGAAGACATGAAAATTTTGATGATCATATCTCTTGGGCATGATTGATGTTTAGGGGTGATCAAAATTTCGGTTCAGCTGAATTAATCGGCCGAAATAATTCGGAAATTCTGTTCGATTTTGGGTTTTCATTTTAAAACCATCGATTAATTTTTTTTAACAAATTTAGTTTTTTCTAAATTTTTAAAATCAATTATCTCATTCTTCTATTTATTTTAAATTTTTAAATTTTTAAAATAAAATTTTCTTGTTTTTCAATTTTTTTAAAAAAATATCGGTTAATTCGATTACTGACCGAATTAACCGATATTTTGTTAGGTTCGGTCAATTCAATCGGTCAGTTTGATTATTGTCAAAAAATGTATGTTAATTCAGTTTTTGGAAATTTTGTTCGGTCGGTGATCGAACCGATCAATTACATAGTCATATATTTATTACCACAAGAAAGAAGACTTAAAAAATTGATGATCATGAGATCCCCGGGTAGCCCAGGCAGGTAATCTCATTGTCCCAAAAATGGGGCGTCCCAAGTTCGATTTCCCCTTACCCATGTATCAAAAAAAAAATTGATGATCATATCTATACAGCTTGGTAGATGGTGTACGTTTATAGTGTACGCCCACATTAACCCTTTCAAGTTAATAACAATTATGAATGTAGTAGCGTGAGTATGTATCGATCATATGAAGAAGGTTATATCTTTGTGTTAACTAATGCAAACTAAAATAAAAATGGGATTTTGAAATTAGTTGAATTACTAATATGATGCAAAACTAAACTAATATGCAAAATTAACTAGATAAATGAACTTATGAGAAAATAGCGATTCTCGATTTTCGGTTGACTTTACAATTGGTGTTTACTATCTCGATCATCGATCTTTACAAACGATTCAATTTTCATATGAATCTTCATCGTTGGACGTTTAATCCAATAACCAAAGTCCTATCTCACATTAAGTTTAGTTAAGTAGCCCAAGCGTTCTAGTTTAACCCTTATCAAACAATCAATCAAAATACAAGCGACTAAGATTTAAATCGATGATAGCATATGAGCTAGTGAGATCGATGAAGCTAAACAACATAATCCAAGCGTCTATGTTTAATCTAGTCAGTTGTTTTTCCTAAGAATTTAATAAACTCACAAACGAAAATTCATTAATCTTAGTTGCTTCGTAAATTATAGGGATCAAACGATTCCGTATTTGATATCTAATTTAGCGTTAAAAAGTATGAACAACAGCTAGATGATCAATCTAACAATCAAACATAACAATCATGGCAATATAATCAGAAAAACAATTGATACAAAATGAAAATCAACAATCAAAACTTAATCTCACAAGAATCGTAAACTCCAATGTATCGTCTTCATCAACCGAGAATCACAAAGGTGTTTACCTACTCATAACTAAATTAAAAACAACCAAATCTATTCTAGAAAACATCAAACTAATAGGAAAAGAAAGAATTACTAAAAAGAAGCACGATTCCGGAACGTCGCTTCCGTCTTCGTTCTTCAAAAGTTTGAGAGAAAATCTATGCCCCCTCTAAACTATGATGCCCCCCCCCCCCCCCCCCCCCCCCCCCCTAAAATAATGAAAGATAGTTTGATTTAAGGTCCCAAAATCGTGCAAATAGGGTGAGAATATGATATGGTTGGTAAAAATCTATCCAAGATGGTAAAATCGAGTTTCCAAATTTTTGAGGATTCTGGTCTCTCGATCGATCGAGCACTTCTCTCGATCGATCGACGACTACTACTCTTTGTTGTTTAAATTTTCTGCCTTTCTCGATCGATAAAGAACTTCTGCTCGATCAATTGAGCATCAACATATTTTGTTGCTTAATTTTTGTTGCCTTGCTCGATCGATCGAGCTCTTCTGGGCGATTGATCGAGCACTTCATACAACCTTTATGCATTTTTCTTGGTCTACTTTGATCTCTTGTCAACTCCAATGCATTTCTTGATCCTTTTTTCGCCCTTGGCTCGATTTATTCGATTTCACCTACAATTAAACAAACATACGATTATGTAGCATATATATGTAAGGACCCCCATGCCCTTTAACCCATTATTAGTGTATTAAACCCATGCCATTAGTGCATACAATCATGTTATCAGAGGGAAAAGATTACAAGCAACCTTAGCATGAAATACCAGCTATAAAATTTCTTACATTATTCCATATAATGTCTAACTTTCCCCCAACATAGTCCATAAACATAACATGCACCTTTATACATACACTAACATGCTCTTAATTCATTTTGCAATTCCTAATTAATTGCATGCAACGCATAAATGAAAAGAGAAAGGCCATTGCATTCTTTATGCAACCCATATACGCATAATAGTGCTCACATGCGAGCATCGAATAAGTATACGTGTATCTAATTTATAAAGTATCATGCTCAATACCAGCTTTGGTACTTCGATCCTGGAAGCACCTCCAATCAACAGCTCGGACTCAACTCCAGAGCCATTGCTGCACCTGTACCACCTGCCCCAACAGAGACAGCCCCCACACGGGATGAGCATACCAATACCACCAATCCAATAAGGACAATATTACAATTCATAATTTACTCAATGTAAAGACTATGAATATTAAAAAACACTCCCTGGATGGCATCATCCTCATCCGGGATCCCCTGTACTGTTCATGTTCTCAAAATAACCGAAACCATCAAATTCCCAAAAGCCAGTTAATCATTACATTGATTAACTAATCCGTTCCACATATACCGATACCATAATCAATATGATCAAATCATTAAACAATGAGTAATGATATTCCATATATCTCATTAATGGTTTCATAGTTCTATTTCATCGCTCGCTCTACTATAGCGGCATTTTAACCCCACGCATGCTCAACAGCAGTGGCGTCACAACCGATGTTCGCTCAAAGGCGACAACATCCCAATCACTGCTCGCTCAAGAGCGGCACCATATAATTCCCAGTGTCTATCCATTTATTGCAATATAATGTACCATGCATTCAACAATTGCAATTATATGAAAGGGCTATGCTCGTACGTTATACGTACCTTATGATTCCGTAGTCCGAGTCCAACCTTGCCCTAGTCCCGTGATCCAATGAATTATGTGCTAACACATAAATGATTCATAATCAATACAAGCATGCAACCACGTGCCCAAGCACGTTCACAATTCTCTAAACCCATCGTCAATCCATGACGATTAACCTTTTAAAAGACTCCGGCTAAGCATGCATAATACCCAAAATATTTCATTTTATATGATCAAAGGTTAGCCCGTTACTCAATCGATTATTCCATCTTCTTATTAAAATTTGGCTCCAACCATTTCATTTTAAAAGTTTAGTATTCCCATTGGAATGCAGACATTGCCTCGAAAATCGGCTAATTAAATCTTTCCAAAATTTTCAATAAAACAAAAGAAATAGGGCCGCGATCGATCGCCGCTTAGGCGCGATAGATTGCGCAAACCCACTGCCCGAAAATTATAAAGCCGCGAACGCCGATCGATCACCACATCTTTCTGTTTCCTCGCGATTGATCGGTGATATCTCGCGATCGATCGCGGGCACTGTTCATCGTCACCCATTTTCCAGATCTTGGTCGCGATCGATCGGCTCCAAGCCGCGATCGATCGGGACCTATAATTTTCCGAAAAACTCGAGCTTTAATGGGGTTTTTCACACCCAAACTCAAAACAAACACCCCCACACAACTTTAACACCACCAATACTCCATTTAAACTCCATAAAAATACCAAAAACTCAACTTTGGATTTTAACCAAAAATCCCCAAATTCCATAATCAACCCAAAACTCAACCATACTCTACAATACTACTACCAAATCGAAGATAAAAGCGAGGGGAAGAACAATACCTTATTATCTCCGAGAAATTCGGCTCCCAAATTGAGTCTTCATCGATTTTTCCATGGGAGGAGAAAGGAGTGGAAAAGAGAAATGGGTTTGGCGTAGAGAGAGGGAAGAGAGAGGAGAGACTTCATGCAAATGACGGAATACCGAGTCCATTTGGTATATATAACACCTAAGCTCCAAAACACCAAGTCCTCCACAAATACATCATTACACCATTAAAAATCATCTATTTTCAATAATTACCTATCAATCTCTATTTCCATTACCCAGCCCCAGCACAAAGTACTCCGGACTCCAGATACCACCAAAAACCAAATTCCAAGGTTATCACCAAGATGAGAATACAATCTCATCCCTTGGATCCAACGACTCCAAATACCGGATTTAAAGATCCCCGAGAGTCCCAATACCGTAATTAATTCATAATTGCCATAATTAAAATCCATAAAGGATCATTACCACACTGGGATTTAAAATCAATTATCTCATTATTTTATTTATTTTTAAATTTTTAAATCAAATTTTCTTCTTTTCAAATTTTTTAAAACATATAGGTTAATTCGATTACCGACCCAATTAACCGATATTTTGTTAGGTTAGGTCAATTCGATTTTCAAAAACATTCGGTCAGTTTGGTTATTGTCAAAAAAAATTATGTTAATAAGGTTTTTGGAAATTCTGTTCGGTCGGTGATCGAACGATCGATTATCAATGTTACCACAAGAAAGAAGACTTAAAAATTGATGATCATGAGATCCCCGGGTAGCCCCGTCAGGTAATCTCACTGTCCCAAAAATGGGACGTCCCAAGTTTGATTCCCCCTTAGCCATGTACCAAAAAAATTTGATGATCATATCTCTACCGCTTGGTAGATGGTGTGCATTTATCGTGTACGCACAAATTAACCCTCTCAAGTTAATAACAATTATGAATGTAGTAGCGTGAGTAGAGATCGATCCCACGAGGAAGGTTATATCTTTGTGTTAACTAGTACAAACTAAAATAAAAAGGGGATTTTGAAATTAAATGAATTACTAATATGAAGCAAAATTAAACTAATATGCAAAATTAACTAGATAAATTAACTTATGAGAAAAGAGTGATTCTCGGTTTTCGGTTGACTTTACAATAGGTGTTTACTATCTCGATCATCGATCTTCAGAAACGATTCAATTTTCATATGAATATTCATCGTTGGATGTTTAATCCAATAATCAAAGTCCTTTCTCACCTTAAGTTTAGTTAAGTAGCCCAAGCGTTCTAGTTTGACCCTTATCAAACAATCAATCAAAATACAAGCGATTAAGATTTAAATCGATGATAGCATATGAACTAGTGATCGATGAAGCTAAACAACATAATCCAAGTGTCTAAGTTTAATCTAGTCAATTGTTTTTCCTAAGAATTTAATAAACTCACAATCGAAAATTCATTAATCTTAGTTGCTTCGTACATTAGACGAATCAAACGATTCCGTATTTGATATCTAAATTAGCGTTAAGTTGTATGAACAATAGCTAGGTGATCAATCTAACAATCAAACATAACAATCACGGCAATAAAATCAGAAAAACAATTGATACACAATGAAAATCAACAATCAAAACTTAATCTCACAAGAATCGTAAACTCCAATGTATCGTCTTCCTCAACCGAGAATTACAAAGGTGTTTACCTACTCAAAACTAAATTAAAAACAATCAAATATATTCTAGAAAACATCAAACTAATAGGAAAAGAAAGAATTACTAAAGGAAGCACGATTCCGGAGCGTCGCTTCCGTCTTCGTTCTTCGAGTCGTTCTTCAAAAGTTTGAGAGAAAATCTATTGCCCCATCTAAACTATGATGGTCCCCAATAAAATAATGAAAGATAATCTGATTTTAGTTCCCAAAATCGTGCAAATAGGGTGAGAATATGATATGGTAGGTAAAAATCTATCCAAGATGGTAAAAATCGAGTTTTCAATTTTTGAGGATTCTGGTCTCTCGATCGATCGACGACGGCTACTCTTTGTTCTTTAATTTTTCTGCCTTTTTCGATCGATCTAGAACTTCTGCTCGATCGATCGAGCATCCACATATTTTGTTGCTTAAATTTTCTGCCTTGTTCGATCGATCGAGCTCTTCTGGCGATTGATCGAGCACCTCATACAACTGTTATGCATTTTTCTTGGTCTACTTTGATCCCTTGTCAACTCCAATGCATTTCTTGATCCTTATTCGCCATTGTTAGCTCGATTTCTTCGATTTCACCTACAGTTACACAAACATACTATTAGGTAGCTTATCTATCGAATTATCCATCAAAATATACCAAATCGTAGACAATTAAGCGTAATAAATGTGTCTATTTCTAGTCACATCAGTAGATATTATTTATACTAGTGTCACATGCATGCATACACGTGCATATACAGTTGATTGTTTTGTAAAATTTGGTGGTAACTGTGAATTTGTATTTTTAATTTAATTTAGAAATAAGACATTTTATTTTTTATGGAGTTGTTTAGGGCAATATGGTAATTTACGAGTAAGATAATATTGTAATTACATATATTGACAATGACAATAGGTAATTTGAAGTTAGGTGCAATTGTAATTATTAATATTGACAAGGGTAATATTGTAAATTGTAACAAAATAAAAGAGGTAAAATGGTAAAATACTATTGGTCTCAAATATGTTAGACCAAAGAGGCCCTTAGACATTATTAGTAAATAATAATAAATTCTAAAAATAACAAAAAAGTAGTCTACTTTAATAATTATTAAAAAGCTTACAATGTGATGCATGTTATGTTTGTTCAGCATATGACCCACAGACTTGGGCATGCTTGACGTTACCATAAGAAAGAAGACATGAAAATTTTGATGATCATATCTCTTGGGCATGATTGATGTTTCGGGGTGATCAAAATTCCGGTTCAACCTAATTAATCGGCCGAACCGAAGCAATTCAAAAATTCTTTCGATTTGGGTTTTCATTTTAAAATGCCGGTTAATTTTTTTTTAACAAATTTAATTTTTCTAAATTTTTTAAAATCAATTATCTCGTTCATTTATTTATTTTAAAATTTTAAATTCAAATTTTCATGTTTTCAATTTTTTAAAAAAATATCGGTTAATTCGTTTACTGGCCGAATTAACCGATATTTTGTTAGGTTCGGTCAATTCGATTTTCAAAAAAAATTCGGTCAGTTTGTTTATTGTCAAAAAATTTATGTTAATTTGGCTTTTGGAAATTCTGTTCGGTCGGTGATCGAACCGATCGATTACATAGTCATATCAATGTTACCACAAGAAAGAAGACTTAAAAAATTGATGATCATGAGATCCTCGGGTAGCTCGGCAGGTAATCTCATTGTCCCAAATATGGGACGTCCCAAGTTCGATTCCCCCCTTACCCATGTATCAAAAAAAAAAATGATGATCATATCTCTACCGCTTGGTAGATATTATTTTTATTAGTGTCACATGCACGCATACGTGTGCATATACTGTTAGTTGTTTTGTAAAATTTGGCGGTAACTATGAAGTTGTATTTTTAATTTAATCTAGAAATAAGACGTTTATTTTTTATGGAGTTGTTTAGGGCAATGTGGTAACTTGTGAGTGAGATAATATTGTAATACAATATATTGGCAATGACAATATGGTAATTTGAAGTTAGGTACAATTGTAATTATTAATATTGACAAGAGTAATATTGTAAATTGTAACCAAATAAAAGAGGTAAAATAGTAAAATACTATTGGTCTCAAACACCAAAGAGGCCATTAGACATTATTAATAGTATAGATATATTCATGAGAGTTGGAATCCAACGGTAACATCAACAAAGTGAATCTTATAACACACGAGGTTGATATTGCATTAATTGTCAATATTGCTGTTTTTTTGGAAAAGTTGCAATACTTAAAGCAAAATCAAAATTATCACATATTTCATATCCGGATGGATTGTGTGACCCGAAACTCTTTTGTGGTGGAGGTCGTGTTACAAGCTCTCTCGTCTTAAATTCTACGAGATTTAATCCTACAAATGAATCAGCAAGATCACGCAGATCTTCTATGTTGATTCTTTCCATTACTTTGTGGGAAGTATGTGCTCTCCTCGTAGGACTGCAATCATTTTTTCAGTCTCCGTTAAAGGTTTTCGGCCCTCCTCCGCTTTCCCTTTTTTTGATGTAAAAGGGGTTCTGTTCCATAGGACGGTGGTAACCATCACCCATTCCTTATTTCTGTCGGACTTGGTCTTGACTCCAATTCCTTGACTCGGTTTTGAACATCTCGAAGGTTTTGAAGAATTTCCTCCTGATGCTTAATCATAATCTCCATCTGACTCTGAATCTGATGGATCTGTGCTGAGACATGGTATTGTATGTAGCCATAACGCTGCACTGTCTTCTGGTTTTCCCTAAGATCTTGGGAGATCTTAGAAGAATCTGGTTCGATTTCTCGAAAGATTGGTTCTCCCATCCTATTCTTCTGTTGCGAATCCTGTTAAGGGGTTGGGATCTGGAATCATGTGACTGTGCTCAGGATGATCTCTCTCCTGGGCCTCAGTTAACTCGAATTATTGTTTGAGGTTCATCCTGTAGAGGTTCCTCGCCACCTTCTACTGTTCTTGATACTGGGACATGCTAGATGAGCTAGCACCAATTTCCAGTAGAATATTTCATTTCTGGTTGAAGTGTTTAGCTTCGGCCAGATAAACTTGATTTAGTTCTTCCAATTTCTAGAAGTACCACCTGTATGACTTGCACCATGAACATTCGTTCGATCCATAATAATTTCTTGAATCGTCTCCTGTGTATAGGTTACAAATTAATATTCAAGATATTACTATAACATTTCGAGAATAAACCTAGGCTCTGATACCAATTTTATGAAGACGGATCGCGAAGGGAAAGATTATTAGAAAAAATAGTAAACCTTTGGGTGAGATTTGAAAAGTATTTAAAACTCTAGGGTGTATCATGCAATTAATCCATTTCCACTTGTAAGGGTAATTTGATAAAGTGTTGTGGTGTAGGGAGTTAGGATGAAGATGAAAGTATGATTGGGGAGTTAGAATATAGAATAATGGATAAGGGGAGTTAGGTTAAAGAAAAGTTTGGGTTGAGGATTTATTTATAGTTTACCCTTTCTTCTTTTAATTTTACTCCCACAGCTCAGTTTCCTTTCTATGTTGGAACGCGTAATTCATTCTTCAGAGTCAGTGATGGCCAAAAAGGGTTAATTTTTAAAAACAATACAAAAACAAAAAATTATTTAAGAAATATGTTGTTAGAAATTTTGTAAGGAAATAAAGTGAATCGCGAACAGAATTCACGATTCTTTAAAAAATTAAAAACAAATCGTGAACCGAGTTAACGATTGTTTTTTAAAATATTTTTAAAGAATGCGAACACTGTTCGTGATTCTTTAAAAAAAAGATCGCGAACATCTTGGTAAGCTGAACAAAAAAAAAAAAATTGGACAGAAGTTTGTGACTCTCAGCTTTACGGGCTTCCTTTACATTTTTTTAAAAAAATTAATTAAGTTTTATTGCCTTTAAAAGGCTGCACAACTGATAGGGTTATTTAATTAAATAACCCTAATAAAATAAACAATTTCAAAAATAACCTGAAAATTTGTTAATTTAAAAAGTAACCTTACCCGCCAACTGAGTTGGCGGGTCCAAGAGGTGACGCCAACTGAGTTGGAGTGAAATATTGGTCACGCCAACTCAGTTGGCGTGACCATTGTAAAATAATGGTCACGCCAACTGAGTTGGCGTGACCATTATTTCACGCCAACTGGTTCCAGCTATTCTGCAAGTGGGCGTGAATAATTGGTCACGCCAACTGAGTTGGCGTGACCAATTAATATCACAGGTCACGCCAACTGAGTTGGCGTGACTTGGTGTTATAAATTTGCCTGCCCCCCTTCTTCTTCGGCAACCTCCAACTTACAGTATATTTGTTCATCGGCAACCTCCAAGCTACAATCGTTTTTTTCTCATTTTGCTTCCAGTCACTTCATAGTTTCAGAATTTAGAGGTAAAAATCATGTCGCCGTGTATTAATTTCTATCGCAGTTTTGTCGCTGCCGTCCGCCGCCGCCGTCGCCGGTTGCTGATGGCTGGTGGTTGTCGGCGGTGGCTGCTATGCTTCGTCATGTTTTATCAATTTTAAATTATTTTGTTTACTTTATGTTGTTGTCTATATGTACTAATATATTTTTTATTTCATATAATAGGATGGATCCGATGACCGTACCAGGCCCAATCGATGATCATCTGTTGTCATTGCAGTCATGTCATCGTTCTGAAGATGTATGGGCAGGTGATATTGATCGGCCCTTGCGTGTGAGAAATCCGAGCAGCTATTTTTGGGATCTTTGCTCATTAGACATACGTGTTGTAAGTATGTTAAATGAGTTTGGGTTTTATGGTGTATATAGGTGTAATAAGATTACCCACCCTCATCTAATCACGGCGCTAGTAGAGAGATGGCGTCGTGAAACGCACACATTCCATCTTAGATCTGGAGAGGCAACTATTACACTGTAAGACATTGCAGTTATTTGGGGTCTGCCAATAAATGGTCTTGCAGTGTCAGGTAGCAATTTTGATAAGACAATACCCGAGTGGCAAGAATATTGTGATCGTCATTTGGGATTTACACCAGATCCGGGTCACTTTAAAGGTGCATGTTTGTTAATGTCTGCGTTGAGTCATCATTTACTGATTAATCTCCTCCATTTGCATAGTACGGCGGATGAGGTTGTTAAATATGCACGAGGTTGTGCATTATTAATGATAGGTGTGATTATGTGCCCCGATAGCTCCGGCAATACTGTAAAATTATTGTACATACAGAAATTAGAAGATATCAGTTCTGTTGGTAATTTTAGCTGGGGTAGTGCTGTGCTGGCATTCTTATATCGTGAGTTGTGCACTTCAGCGGAGAGAGGGAAAAAAGTAATATGTGGTGCATTACAACTCCTACAGGTAATCGTTACCTTTATTTTAAAATACTGAAAAAATATATTTTGCATATTTAATTTATATTCTTCATGTTAATGTTTTAGATTTGGGCATGGTCCCGGCTCGAAAGTTTAGCTCCTCAACTAGGACGCCTGAGAATTGATATTGGGCCAATACCAATCGACGAGGACAATTACTTACCTGTTGCTCCATATGGTGCAAGGTGATGTGTTACAAATTATTTTGCAATGTATAATATTATATTTAATATTTTGTTATATAATTTATGTTTTTTTATGATGATTATGAGTACACAGGTGGACATGTAAAGTAAGATTTACAGAAACTGGCACACATTCATTACGAATTATTAGGGACATCCTTGACCAGCAGCCATTAAGCCAAGTAATTTTACTTTTTTATATTCATGTATAAAACATAATAGTCTTTGAACATTATTTTAATGTAATACTATATTTGTAGTTTAATTGGCAGCCGTACCCTGATGATTATATTGAAGGACTGCATACTGAGTTATGGACATACAGCGGCCCACTGATTTTGTATGACATAGTTGAGATGCATCGTCCTGAGCGGGTTTTTCGTCAATTCGGCATGGTACAAAACATCCCACCAGATCCACGGTTAGGGGATGATATATTACATGCAGTTAACCGCAGGGGTAAAACAAATAATGACTGGTCTGCACACCATAGGCGGTACATGACTATATGGGTTAATGCACATGCTCATACCGTGGATAGCCCGCGATATGAGTCAGCTGGACAGGGTGTAATTGTCGGGTACAATGACTGGTATGGACGAGTAACACGTAGATTCATTGGCCATCAACGACAATTTGTGGAGGCTGGTTATCAACATGGAGATGGCCCGGCATGGCAACATGTGGTATATTGCTTTATTACATATGTATTACATATTTGAAAATTGTGTTTAGATTTAAGTACTTAATAAATGTTCACTCATTTCAGATTGATCAGCTGTCGTAATTAACAGTTACCTGCGACCGTCATATCGCCGAGGAACAATCCGTAGGGGCGTACATGGATGCATTTAGTGATGTCAGAAATGTCATACAAAATGTGTTGCATGTCGTTCAGGAACGACGCGATAGAAACTTTCCGCCCTACGAAGAGGGACATGCGACTCAAGGTGAACAAGTACAGCCGATGCATGTGAGTGATGAAGAACAAGTACAGTCGATGCATGCCGTTGTTGGAGATGCTGGCCCTTCAAGCTATGTCCCGACATATATGCCAGGTCCCTCTTCGTCATATGCCAGTGACATGTACGCAGATTATTATACTCCTCGACCACTGCATCAGTTGTATGACCAAACGCATTTCACGCCTCATCAACCCATGTACTCACAAGAACAAACCAGCCCAGATGTTAATATTAGATTCCCCGAAATATATGCATCGATGTCACCACAATTTGACGTGTCACCGGTTGTGTTCCCTAATTTGTCACCTGATGTTCAGCTGGATGATGTACCTGTAGTGCAAGATGACCAAGCCATTCAGGAAGGACGCGGTCAGAGACGGAAACAGCCACGTCGTTGTGGTACTGGAGGGGCATTATAGAGTTTTAGCCTTCATATATGTAGTCATGTTTGCCTATTATGAATCTTAGTATTAAATGTAATGAATGTACTTCCATATGAATGTCTTATTTGATATGTGACAATAACAATAACACAATAACAATAACAATAACAATAACAATAACAATATCAAAAAACAATTACAACTTTATCGGTTTTGGGAACTCGATGCCATATGTCGTCTTGCCCGGGCTTCAGGCCAATCCATCTCATTTTGCATGCGTGTTGTTCGGTCTCGACCTCGTCTTCTTATAGTACGCAAGGTGGAATTGTGGTACAGTTCGAATGACGGGGTTTCCCAATACTGCTCTCCCCATAATGGCTCAAATTGACCTTGATATGTGCTCCAATATTCTTGCATATTATAATACTCCTTGACAAATGTTTTTGCGTTTATGCCATAAGCTCGACATACTTGTATCACATGTGAGCAAGGAATCCCAAATTCTTTCCACTTCCCACAAGAACATTCCCTTGATTTGAGCTTCACAACATGAGTATTACCCCCACGTCCAACTTGCATCCTTGTGATAACTGAGGCTGTTAGATGCCTTCGATCAAACATCTGAACTTCATGATGAATGGAGTGAAGATCAGCCCGAGCATATTTTTCAAAAGCATAATCCGGCCATTCTTGATTATTTTGGATCATTCTATCTGCTTTTTTCACTCGCTCGAGAAAATAATGCACACAACGATCGAATGTTAATTGTACAATGGCAGTGATTGGAAGGCGGTGTGCACCTTTCATTACTCCATTTATGCACTCCGACATATTTGTTGTTAGGATACCACAATGACATCCTTCATCATGAGCAAGTGTCCACTGAGACTTGTCAATCCGATTCAGGTAATCAAAAGCCCTTGGTTCAATGGTTTTGATCTCTTCCATCGTACGCTCAAATTTTATCAGCTGGTTTTCTGATCCAGCTTTCCAACACAAGTCTTTCAAGTGCACGTTTTTGAAACGACTATTAAAGTTTGAGCAAAGATGTAACAAAATCGATGCACTCCACGGGGGGGTTTAAAGTCGGGGATACAGTCGGCTGCTGCAATAAGGCCCGGATGTCGATCAGAAATCAAACACACGCCGCCAGATTCTCCAATAATGTGTTTGCTAACCATCTCCAAGAACCATTTCCATGACAAAAAGTTCTCTTCATCGACAATTGAAAATGCCAGCGGTAACACTTGATTATTCGCGTCCATGGAGACAGCAATCAACATCTTATACTGATATTTTACATACAGATGTGTGCCATCCACTGTAATAACTTGACGACAGTGGCGGAAACCATCTATACACGGTTGGAAGGCCCAGAAAACATAACTCAAAGTTTTTTCTCTTGGTCTTGCATTATCAAGATGATCCCACTCCACGACTGTGCCTGGGTTCCATTTTTTCAAAGCTCCCATATAGAAAGGTAATTTATTGACCGAGCTCTCCCAGGTTCCATACACGTTCCGTATTGCATGTTTCAAACTATGCCAGCCTTTTGCATATGATATTTCAAAGCCATACTTATCTTTCACTGTTTGGATCACATACTTGATTTCATAAGCTGGATCACGACGAACGATTCCCAATAACAAGCTAGCAATCATATTCTTATCCAAGTTCGAATGATCAAGCGACAGCTCACTCAGCAGACAAGTGTGAGGACCACCATATTTGGTTATTTTGAATAACCCAACTTTTTTATCCAAACATGCACGCAGGTACCATCTGCAAGGTATATCCTCTGTACCGTGTTTGCATATTACTTTCCACAATGTTTTTGTACTCTTAACAACGTGGTACTCACGTTTTGCAACACGTACTGAATAATCCTTCACAGCTGCCTGCAGATGAAATTTATCTTTGAAGACCATGTTGCGATGGATTTCACCTTTGGAGTAATCATAAAAACTCCCCCAACGGCCTGTTGGATTGTCAATCGAATCTCCAAAAACTTTTGGATGTGTCATGGAAAAGAATGGGATTGTTGGATAAAGATTATGATCATTTGTCATGGTTGGTGCCCCCTCCTCTTGGTTTTCAACTGCTTCTTCCATCACACCAATATCAACTTCATCATCAGCATCAGTCTCATCATCAGATGGAATCCCCTCTGGTTCAGAATTAATTTGATCACCAAATCAGCAAAAATGTCTGCTCGTGGCTCATCGGCAACATTATCAACATCTACTGGATGATCATCTCGGTCTCTACCACTATATGAACCCTCAGCTTGATGTCGAGCAACAGACGTCTCTTGAATAACAGATGTCGTCAATCCTTCTGAAAAACTGCCACTCATTGGCATTTCTGGAATATAATCATAATTCCTTGGTTCTGCTTGTATATAAAATTTCAAGCAACTATGACCCTGTTCTGAATCAAGTAGCCATGCTAAATTGTAATCATCATCTATGGGTAAAATAGTCTGACGTAACCCCGAAAAATCTTTGAACATATGCCTAGCATATAATTTCAAAAGAAACTGGTTGCGATCGAACCCAGTGATATCATATATTTTATCTAATAATTGTAGAAAATTAATTGTACGTCATATAGTTGTACCTCTTGATGGACCACGATCATATCGGACGAACTCAGAATCTTGTATAATATTACCCCCCCCCAATAAAATAAAACTTGACTAGACATATTTTGATAACTATAGAAAACTATTACTAGTAGCTAATAAAATCTTTTCTGATGTAGAAGATCAGCTAAAGCTGCAACTACAGAGCATAATCAGAATTTTATCATATAATAAAAATATTAAAAGAGACTTGTGAATTGGTGGGAGAAATAAGAGGCGGAGGGTTTTATTTATAACACATTTAGTGCCGCCAACTCAGTTGGCGGGACTATTATAATAATGTCACGCCAACTCAGTTGGCGTGACCCTATAAAACAAAGGTCACGCCAACTCAGTTGGCGTGACTACTATTCAACGTTGGTCACGCCAACTGAGTTGGCGTGACCAATATTTATTATGATCACGCTAACTCAGTTGGCGTCACCTATTGACTTTTTAAATTAACAAATTTTTCAGGTTATTTTTGAAATTGTTTATTTTATTAGGGTTATTTAATTAAATAACCCCAACTGATAAGCAATTTACATTCTGAAAAATTTGGTGCAAACTCTCTTTTTGCTATCAAAGGTAATTATTTAACTAATTTTTTAAAGTAAATTTTCCAATTATTTGTTGTATAAATGCATACTAATTGTTTATATTGTGTAATTTTTGTAGATTTGAATATCTTGATTTCGAGGTTCCAAAAACAAATCTTGATTTTGAGGTATGTTTATGAAATTTTATAATGATAAATTTAGACATGTTGTATTTGTTATATGTTGAGTGTATTTTAAATTAGAAGAATTGTAAAAAAAATTATTATGATTGTAATTAAATATTTTAAAAAAATTTGATGGTACAAAAATTTACCTGAAGAAATGCGAAGCTGGTTTGCGATTCTTCATTATTTATGAAGAAACGCGAACTAGCTTCGCGTTTCTTCAGTAATTGTTCGCGTTTCTTGTGCTGCCCAAATAAATTTATTTCAAAAATTTTCTTAAAATTTTTTAAAAAATTATTTAAAAATAATATTTTAAAGAACAAATTACTAAAAAAAATTCTAAATATATCTAAATAAAATATAATAATAATTATTATTATTATTTATGTTATTTTCCATTTATCATTAATGATGTGAAGTTGTATTTTTGTAGATAATATGTCGGCTCAACGTCAAATTGATGTTTTATTGTACTATGATGGTCGCATATTTCACAATGGGATGACTGTTAGTTATACGACCTCCAATAAGATACATGTGAATGCCTCGAAATATTGCAATGTCTGAGTTGTTGGTGAAACTGTATGAACAGATAGATATCGATAACAAAAAATATTCGCTTAAAGTTTGGACCAAGCATACATTCAATACTGGGCGAGTCGAGCATTTATTAGAAATCGCAAAGACAATGATATTTTGTTTTTCTTCGATCCCGAAGTTGGAAATGCTAGTGTTAATTTGTATATTGAGGCAAAAGAAATACACAGCAGTAATGTGCCTGACATCCAATATACTCAAGAGTGTGCACATATATGTCAATGCTTACTGATCATAACCTGGAGATATCGGCAGTCACACATGATCTTGCAAGTATGAGAGTTGAAAACAACTATGCTAGCAGTTCCGATAATGTGGGACATAACATGTATAGAACTGAAGGGGTATATGATGATTCAGGTGACGAGGGCAGAAATGAGTACGCCAACGCCGATTATTTTGGTCCTGAAAACCATGTCGATTCCGAACCAGATGAGGCATGGCTTAATGTTCATGATGATAGCGACGAAGATGTAGGAATTGATGTTATATTAGAAACCATGTCCCAACAGGCGCCAACATTTTTCTGTCCTTACATTCTTCTAGACAACATTTCCAGATGTTCTTGTTGACTCTGTTGATATTCCGACTGGTGCCTGGGAAAATTTCTATGACCATGTCAAGGGAAAATTGGAATTGGGTATGTTATTTAAGAGTAAAGCTCATTTGCAGTCGGCAGTGAAGGACTTCTCCATATGAGTTGCTAGGCGTGAGTACCATGTTATTGAGAGCACGGAAAAAATATGGAAAGTAGTTTATAGACATAATTCTCCGGTTATGCCATGTGGGTGGATGCTCCGAGGGATATATAAAGAGAAAATGAATGTTTTCAAAATTACAAAATACGGTGGAGACGATACATGCCTGATGAATGAATTGTCGGTTGACCATCGTAACCTGAGTAGGAATGTAATTGTCAGTCTATTGGCTTCGACATTTATGTAATATGGGCTCTACCTTGCGGGCGATGCCATTTGTGGGGATGACACTCATATGCGTGTATCAGAATGACAGGCATATTGTGCCCGATGGCTTGGTTTTTTCCCTCCACGTGATAAGCTCAAGACTTCACATGTATCATTGACTGCAATACATGGTCATCTATCTGCTAACCCAATAACAAATGATAGCACTAGGGAGCAGGTGCATCAGTACGCGAGGTCATGTGTACTAATGTTACTAGGTGGTATGTTATGCCCATATGCATCGGGAAACTACGTGTCTATGTTATACATCCGTCATCTACGAGATATTTCAAGAGTTCATAACTTTAATTGGGGTAGTGCAGTACTCGCATTGGTACTAGCAAGAAGCACGAACGTCGCACGTGAATACTCATTATCGGTTTTTGACTGATTGATTATGGTTAGTTAGAAAAATATTTATGGTTAGTTAGAAAAATATTTATGGTCATTTTCTCCTGAATTTATTTCCTCAAATTAAAATCAAGCCTCTTAATATAGTATATAATAAATGTCAAATAAATATGAATAATACGGACAACACTATTAATTTCAATAAAAACATAATATAATGAGGGGTTTAAAGTAATGATTAATCTGTGATATAAAATATAATAATTATCATATTAAAATTCTAATAAGCACTTAGTCAAATGATATTTCACAATTTAATAAATATGACACATTACTCAAACTTTTTCTGATTATATTTGTTGTATAAATACAACGAGTAATTGTTTATATTTTAGATAAGTACTTTTTTCTTTACTTTTTACAAATGATATAAAAGTAAAAAATGAAGTAAATTTCTTTTAATCATTAACACTAATTTTTGAACTTTTTAGGTACCGTTTGGTTTGAAGGATGGGATAAGTAATGTAAAGATTAAAATGTATGAAATGATTGTAAAAATAATGTGTGATAAATTATATGAAGTTTGGTTTGAGGATAAGATGATTGATAAAATTTATTATTTGGTATAATGACTAAATCTCCTTAGTATTATAATAATAATAAATAATAATATTAATAATATATAATAGCTATATTATTCTTATTTTTATAATTACACTAACATAATAAAAATATTTATTATTATTATATTATAAAATCTTACTAATAAAATAAATTATAATATATATATCTATACGTAGATTATTATTACGGTAAGAATTATTTTTTATTCTTATTATATAATTATAATAAAATAATAATCATAATAATTATTATTATTATATTACAAAATAGTAATAATAAAATAATATATAATATGTATATATATAGTAATAATATAATAATTATATTATTATGTATAAATTATTATATATACGTATATGTTATTATTTATAAAAAATATTATTATTATACTATAAAATCGTATGAATAAAATAATAATAATAATAATAGTATATATATGTATATTATATTACGGTCCTACATCTCCTTCTTCCTCTTCTCTCCTTCTCCTCCCTCCTCCTCCTCCTCTTCTTTTTCTTCTCCCCTCGTCCTCCTCCCCCTCTCTCCTCTGTCTCTCTCCCTCCTCCTCCTTCTCCTTCTCTTCTTCTGTCTCCCTTCTTCTCTCTCCGTCTCTGTTATTCTTTTACTCCCCCTCTTCTTCTTCTATTCTCCCCCCTACTCATAACCTAGTATTGTTACTCTCTGCCAATTATATTATAATAATGTGATATTAATTGGTAATGATAATTTATTGAATGTAATAAAGGGATGTCAGTAGGAGGATCGGAGTTAATATTTTAAACAAATTTTTTGTAGTAATAATGATAAAAATTATGATGATAATGAAATATACTAAATTAAATATTTAATTGAACTTAAATATAATAATAAAAAAGATGTGAATCTAGAAAAATAAGAGGTATGAGAGAGTGTTATCAATAATTATGGGAGAATAAAAAATTCAAAGTTATCATAGTAGAATAAACTCAATTAATTGTGCAATTGATATATATATTATTATAGAACTTATCTGAGAGGGAAAAAAAATTAATAAAATTCTACATTTTTTATTTAATTTTATTATATAATATTTCATAGAGTTAACTGAGATATATGTGATCCTTTTCAAGTCACACCATTCCATTTCTCACTTTAATTTTCATATCAAATGATTTAACCTATAAGTTTCTTTTAATTATTTTAGTATTGTCCTAACTTAATTAACATCTTTAATTATTATGCACTATTATTAATTTATAATATTAAATATAATAATTCCGTCTCATCCCTACTTAAATGGATTAAGTTGTCCAACTTGGCTACTGACATTGAAATTTTAATATAGAAATTAGTCTTTCGAAATTTGTGAAATAACCTTATAAACAAAAATAAAAGATTAAGTAACCAAAAATTTATTTCATATTCCATAAATCAATGGTAGACTATTGAGCTCCATCCATTATTATTTTAGTGTATTGTCATTATAAGAGTATTAAATGAATGGTTAAATTGCAAGATACGAGAGATTTGAAAAGTTATATCGATGAAGGTTTATTTGGTCTTTCTCAATATATATATATTGGATTGAATCCAGTAACCCAAGCTTGAAACCTCACGGATCCTTTTTCCTTTTACATTTTGTTACTTTCAGAGGATCAACATCCGATCAAAAAGTCATTTTTTGTTGTCAATGTATCTCAAAAAAAAAAAAAAAAACACAAAGTAGCATCACCTTTAAAATGAACTTTTAACCAAGCTTTATGCAAGAACCCGTTAATCAAATATTACTCATCCTCCTTCGAGAGCAATCACGTAATACATCCAATGTCCAATTTTAGTGTACTAAATGTAAAATTGCCTGCATCCAATGTCCAATTTTAGTGCATACAATGTTCAATTTTAATGCATCTAATGTACAAAAAATCATACAGCAATGTACAAAATAACGTGCATCAATGCACAAAAATCATGCCCAAGTACAAAAAATCGTGCATCAATTTTCAATTTTAGTGCACCAATGTCCAATTTTAATGCATCTATGTCCACTTTTAGTGCATCAATGTCCAATTTTAGTGCATCAAATGTCCAATTTTTATGCATCCAATGTCCAATTTTAGGTTGATTCACGCACATGGTTAAAAAATCGTACACCAAATGTATGAAATTTTCAGAATTTCAGAATTTTTACCCATGATGCATGATCTTTTTACCCCAAAATTTCTTAAAATTTTGTCGAATGCTGCACGATTTTACCCCCAACAAGTCTGCATTTTTATGAACTTGAACCATGCACCAAAATTCTCATTATGCACGAATTTTTTGGGCCAAAAAAATTCTTAAATTTTTTTCAAGTGTTACACGATTTTGCCCCCAATAAGTCTGAATTTTTTGAACGTGAAACGTGCACCAAACTTCCCATTATGCACGATTGTTTACCCATGATGCACGATTGTCAAGTGCTGCACGCGTGCACCATTCTTCACATCATCTCGCTTTTGCTCAAATCCCGAAATCCTCCATTGTTCAAAACTCAAAAAGAAGACCAGTTTTTTTAAAAAAAAAAAACTAAATACTAAAGACATGCATCGATGAAGAATATAAAAATTATCCCATTCTAGGGATAATTATTCGTTTGTCCAAAAATGGAAAATTACAAGCTCGATTTCTCCATTTTTGTGTGTTCGGGTCCTTATTCCAGTTTTAATTTCTTTTTTAATGAACAGAGAGATTCGCGCCTCCGTTTACGAGGCCTGCTCTCTGCCGATGGAGGTGGCGGAGGAGCTCCAACACATGAGGGAGGTGCAGTCAGCGGATGAGCTCTGCGTATTGTGTCGAGGAAGAAGAGAATGAAGAATAAGTTTTGGAGACGGGTGAGAGGGGTATTTTTGTAAGGATAAGGACAAAATCAATTATAAGTTTTAAAAATGAACCTTTGTGAATAAATGTTTTCAAATGTGGACTTTTAAGGGAAGTTGTTTTTTGCCTAAACTTAATTAAATTAATGTTTTGTAACTTGTACCTTATTGTAATTATCCCAATATAAAATAGTGATTCAGCAATCCAGAATAACATTTAGTGGTGTAATCATTTATAATTCACAAGTGGACAAAATAATATATCAATAAATTATCAAAAACATTCATCATAATGTACTCCACTAACACCCATGCACTCTTATAACTCTCCAGCGAGAATAATGAATCTCTTAAACATGTAAAGAACACGGTTGAGCAAGTTAGCCCCCATCGTCTAGTGGTTTAGGACACCTCTCTTTCACGGAGGCCCTGTCATTACTACAGAGGGACACTCATGCGTGCATATCATGGGCTTGACTTCCACGTTCTTTGTTTGACTTCCCCCGCCTTGAGATGCTGTTGAAACAAGGCATTCTTGCAAAAGAGCAAGAAGCGGAACTAGACGTTGTCATGATTCAATTAAAAAAAAATCCAGAAGAAGGGCACATTATGCGACACAAACTCGTTAAGTAAGGGCCTCCGGTCATCTATCTCACTGCGCTCCCCTACTCCTAACAAGGCCGGCGGGAGGAATGGCCCACCCAGCCCTGCCCAAAATTATTATATATATATTTTTTGTCTAATAATAACGTGTGAAATGGTGTGGGGCAGGTGGTAAAGATTTTAATATGATAGTGTTAGGTCAAGAGTTCGAAACCCAGGAAGCTCAATTTATAAAAATTCTGGATTTTCCTTAAATAATATTTTTTTATTTATTTAAACAAAATTTAAATTTAAATTATTTTTAAAAAGAATTTAATACTTATTTGTCCCATTTTTAAGCTTATTTTTAAAATATTTTAAAAAATATAATATTTTTTTATTTATTTAAACAAAATTTAAGTTTAAAATTATTTTTAAAAAGAATTTAATACTTATTTGTCCCCCTTTTAAGCTTATTTTTAAAATATTTTTAAAAAATATATAGATATACATCATTTTTTTTTTAAAACTCTAGTTCTTTTAAAAAAAATTCTGGTATATTTTTTTTCTATCTAATATTAAACTCATTGTATATATTAATTTGAAATTTAGATTAAATTATTATGAAATATTTATACAGAAGATTAAGAATTAAATAGTGAGTAAAACTTATGCATGTAGAGAAAAATAAAATAATAGCTAACGAGTATACGAACGAAGTGTTTATACAAAAAAATTTTCGGGGCTCCGCCCCGAACCTCCACAATGGGGTTGTCGCCTCCTTCACCCCCACAGTGTCTTTGACTCCAGCCCACCCAATATAAAACTCCTGGCTACTCCCCTGTGTCTCCTTTCTTGAAATCGAGCAAATCCATTTATTGAATATCAATGAACCAAGCGTCGTAGCAATTGTATTATTACAATTAAACTCGGTAAGTTTATAATTTCTTGAAATCAAGCAAGTTCATTTTTTGAAATAATCGAGTTGTACTATTTATCTAAATGATTTTATCTAAACTCAAATGTTTTTCATGAAGTTTTAGCTTAATTTTAATTACTTTTATTGTCCTCAATAAATTTTCTAGATTCGACCTTAGTATAAAACCAAAGCATTCAAAGCATTGAAAACTTTGAAGACAACAAACCCGAACTACGTATATAATTCACGTTCTCTAGCGTTCATTTAAAAATTTTGATTAGCATTAAACTCCAACGGATCTTTATCAAAAAACCACATATTTGAGAGAACATTATGCGAAAGATTTGTGATGACATAAACGCCCCCGTAAGCTATTCAGTGCTTCGAATTGATGATATAGCTCTACACTAGTTTAAACAGTGGAATCCTTTCAAAAGCCAAAAAGAAAATGAAAGAAAAAGGAAAAAGAAAAAGGAAAAAGAAAAAATGAGTAGGAGATTTAAATTAAAACCTGCCTATGGCCTGACATAATTTTTTTAAAATTACAGAATTTACTTATAAAATTATCTAACTTTGAAAAAATAGGGGAAATTATATTTTTGGTCATGCATATTTGCCAATTTGCGATTTTTATTCTATATTTTGTTAAATTTCAGACGTGGTCTGCTATCTTTGCTTTTTTGTTTTTTTTTTTTAAATTACAATTTTAGTTTTTCACTATATATAGGACCAAAATCACAAAGAAATAACCATACATGACTATAATTGTAATTTTCCAAAATAATAAAAAATATATTTTGCCCATTAAACATTATTAGTTAAGATTTTGCCCCATATGATCTTAGATTCTTATTATGGACTTCCCCATCATTTACTTTCCTTTAAATGTTGCACTTGATTTTTCATACCGCTTTTCTCAAATTCTACTGAATCAACTAAAGTTGTGGTTTCACCCGTCGAGCTGACCCTACTAGCATACAAATAATTAAAATAGTTGTGTTTTAAAGAGTCTGTGTGGTGAAAACAATGGCTAACATAGATTATGGGAAAAAGAAGGTATTCATGAGTTTGTACGGGGACTCAATAGGTTGAGTTCTTGATACGAGAAATTCTTTTATGGACCGGATCCTACCATACACCAATACACATACGAACATTCATGTGTAGTCGAGCATGACCAATGTGGTTGGGTCAATGGCGGTGATTGGATATGCAATTGGGTAATACCCAGCTATAGTATCTCGTTAACCCAATTCAATACATGAGAAATCATGTGCAGGGGTATAATGGAGAAACATTAGATCTACATTAAGGGGGTGTTCGATAGACATGATTAGGAATGATTGTGAGGTATTAAATTTGTTATCCTTCATTTTGGTTGGTTTTTTAGTTAACCTGTCTCTTTTATTCCAGCAGTGGATAAGAAGGGTTAAGTTATGGGTTTTAATTAGGGGTGCTTACCGGGCCGGGTCAAACCGGACCCGGCCCGGATTCAGACCGTTAAGTCCGGTTCACCCCGGAACCGGTTAAAAATCGGTCCGGGGCGGTCCCCAAGAACCAAACCGGTAGCACCGCCGGTTCCGGTGCCACCGGTTTGGTTCCGGTTCCGGAACCGAAACCGGTAGTTTTTTTAAAAAATAATAAATAAATAAAAAAACCTCTTCAACGTTAAATGTTAACGTTGGCAACGGCTCTTAGCCGTTGCCAACGTTAGCTTTTTTTTTTTTTTAAATTTTTTTAATAAAAAATAAAAACTATAAATAGGGGATGTTGTGTTGTGTATTTTTTCATAACAATTCTTGTAACGAAAAATACTTCACTCTCATATTTTTCTCTCAATTGTGCTATCTACAATTTACTTATAGTCTTATATAATAATGGCATCTTCATCTAGCAGTGGTGTTGGTCGTAGCCGGGGTCGTAGTCGGGGTCTCGTTCTGGGTCGTCTATCACTGAGCTCATCTTCTGCAATGAATTTTGCATGTGCCAATTCCTGCGCTAAATGGTTACGCACGAGCCGTGTTAAGCGTGATTGGAAACAATTATGTTTATCTAATGGTTTAAAACATCTTCTTTTTCCATCACCAATAGAAACTATGTGGAATTCATTGTACAATATGTTTAATGCTATGTTACCTTACAAAGATATTTTAACTCCATTTTATAATTCATATCAAATGCCTGATAGCGATGAAAGTATTTATTTGACTAATAAGGATTGGGAATTTGTTGAAAATTGTGTATCATTGTTAGGTACTTTCAAAGAAGCGACGGAACGTTTCTCTGGTGTTACTTATCCAACTTCCGTTTATTTTCTTCCTTTAGTATTTAACATGTTTGATAAATTTATAGAATTTAGAGATGACTATGACTTGCATGCTTTTGTTAGTGCAATGGAAACTAAATTTATAAAGTATTGGGAACAAATCTCACCCATGCACTGCATCGCAACATTGCTAGATCCTAGTCAATGTTTATCTTCATTTGAGATATTTTTTGAATATTATGCTAAATTTTTGGGGAAGGTTGTTGACGATCAAAAGACGTCTACAATGCAATCTCTCCAAAATATGTTTCAATTGTATTATAATCAACAGGCAACTGAATCATCGCAACAAAGGCCTGTTGAAGAACAACCCCAAGCTCAATCTAAAGGTGGGGGCATCAATTTGCTTAGAATGCTGGGCAGGAAAAAACTTAAGGGAAAAGGACCTTCTACTAGCACGTCGACTGAGTTGCAAATTTATCTGAATTATCAATTTCTAACCGAAGACAACTTCGACGTCTTACAATGGTGGAAGTCCAATGCAGCACAATTCCCTATCTTAGCCAAAATGGCTAGAGACGTGTATGCTGTACAAGCTTCAAGCGTCGCTTCTGAATCGGCATTCTCAACATGCGGCCGTATTATTGGAGACTACAGAAGTAGTCTATCAGCTGATTCGTTATGCATGCTCACGTTACTTAAAGATTGGTTTGAAGCAGAATGCAAAAATAGAAGAGATGGGACGGTTGACGAATTCGTAAATCATTATGACGAGCAAGAAGAAGAGAACGCCAAAACAATACTTATCAATTATGAAGACTGCTAAGTACTAAATTGTAATATTTTTTTATTTAGATTTTCAATTGTCATGTCTTTACAATTATTTGTATGCATCTATATTATTAAATGAAGAAGAAATATATTGAATTTGTGATGAACATCATTGAAGAAACATTTGCAACATAAAAAAAAATCGAAAAAACCGTTAAGGAACAGGACCAAACCGGAACCGGTTGGAACCGGAACCGGTTCGATCCGGTTCCTTAACGAACCGGACCGGTTTCGCCCATAACGGGTCCGGAACCGGCCGGTTCCGGTCCGGACCGGATCGGACCGGTTCGGACCGATAAGCACCCCTAGTTTTAATAATTCATCAGATTTCGTAGGTATTAACAAAATCTCTGGTACAATAATCTTGACTAGCATGACAAAATTACAAATAAACCCTTTACACAAAACCAACAAACAACAACATAACGTAAACTCTTATGCGTGACACTCTTCTCTAGCCGAAATCGATCCAAAGGCAGATATATTTATTTCAACTATCGTAAACAAAAACGAATCTGCAGCAAAAAAATATCACAAATCAATTAAAGCTCAGAAAATCCACCTTACCCCTGAATCTCACGCTTTCTGTCGACTTCGAAGACTTGCACCTGTCGTCTATGCGCTTTTTGAAGGACTCGAATTTTCATGGAAGGAATGAGTCGTTTTTTTTTTTGGGATAGATTTTCAAAGAAATTGCAGAAGGAAGAAATCTAATGGAAGAAGTTTGACATAGGGTTTTGTACGGCAATACATCCAAAACGCTTGGATTTGATTAGATTTGTCCTATGTATAATAATCATATCAAACATATCATTATTTTATCACAAAAAATTTAAAAGTTTTAAGTCATAATTTTTGTCACTCAATTTACTAATCATTCAATCATCACATCCTTCAAACCAAGCAGACCCTAAGTGGAGATGAAATCATGTGATTGTAGTGTGAATTGGGGAGTGGAGACTAATTTATTCTTACATGGACTGACTACCAAATAAAAATAAGATATGGGGATTCTACATAAAAATCCAAAAATTAATTAGACTATTTTAATATCTCCGTCCCATGAGTCGGTTGTAGACAATTATTATTTTGCATTTGAAATTATTAAATAACTTCGAATAAATTTGGGTTTAGCACTAATTTATCGGATACTGGTAAACCGCTCGTGGACCAAACTAAAGTTTTATGAATACATTAAAGATTAAACAAAACTAACGAGCTCAAATTTGAGTAATTAGTCGATTAAAACTGATTTGATAAACTTTCATTTTGCAACATATTAAACATTAAATACCAGCCAAGTATCTCAAAGGAAAAAATGAAGAAGAAAAGGAAACCAAACAATAAAAGTTCAATCTTCTAAGATCGATGATTTCAACTGAATGAGGTAAAATTTCAAGTCCAACATCGTTGCTCGACATATTTACATAACATTAATGATGACAACAAAACGGGTACTTGAGTAATGCAATAGCCTCCCCAGCTCTTATGCATCATCCACGACCGAAACCTCCACCTGCTATCAAAACGATTCATAACTTATTCTATCACGACTGAACGAAAGGAAAGCTTTTTCAGCTATCGACATCCAAAAACAAGAAAGTAGACGACAGGCAAGAAAATGTGATTTTTAAGGAATTTAGAAGGGCACAGCTTCGTATGCAAGTTCTTCTTTTTAGAATTTTATGGCAGTTCTCCAGATCTTGAGTGCCTCTATTTCTAGGATTCATTACCAACTGAATTCGTGCAATTTGTTTACAAATGAGGATTCAATACTCTTGTACAAATGGGAATATAGATGCTAGGTTCCAACCGTTACAAAAATGACTTTGGTTGAATTTTATGAGTTCAAAAAAATAAAGAAATTAATTAATATTCATTCTGACCTCTGTTACTGGACGGTTTGCTGCCAGAAAAACCCTTTCCTCGGCCTCCTCTGCCACCTACATCATCTATACCACCACGCCCAATTCCTTTCGAGGATCTTCCAGCTGTGTTGTCATCTCTACCTCTTCCTCTTCCACGCCCAACTCCAGGTGGCTTTCTGTCTGAAGTGATAAATTATCATAACAAAATTAGAGCATTGTCTGGTTTTCAATTAAGAGGAAGTTAGCACTGTTAAAAATTTAAACTGAAACTTCAATCCACGGATTAGTTTAATGATACATGAGAAAATCTGCTGTAGACATACTGAAAGTTTCAACAATAGATTTAAATACCTGATCTCTTGGTATCTTCCTGAACTTTATCAATGACCTGAAAAATAATTGAACCATAATAAATCAATTCATGGCCAATAGAAAAGAGAAAAAGATAGTGGAATCAAGTAACTTGGTTTTTTTATAATTAATTTAGCGCCATTTTAGCTAATGAAATGGGGACTACGAAAAAGCATAGCCAGATTATTTTCAAAAGCCGATTTGCAAAAGAAAAAAAACAAAAGAAGATAGAACAAAGAGGCTCCAGTCAGCTATCACCAATCCTCGTTTTTATCGTCAGATAGTTGCACTTCAACAAAAGGTGTCCAAATGAAGTTAGTGCCACTGTACAGAAGCAAAGATAACAAAAAGCCTCCAAAGGACAGTTGACAAAAGCATCAATAAACAACCTTTTGGAGCACATTGATGTCTGATTTGGCTAAGGTACATCATTCCAGAGCAGCAAATCGAGAGAGAGAGAGAGAAAAGAGGCATAATAATCGAGGGTACTAACAACTTGAACAAAGGTTGTAACTCCGTTAAACGAAGAAGGCCCGTATGGTGCACATTAACTAAAGCACATCATTCAAAAACTTGTGTGATGGTCTTAAAATAGCCAAAATCCCAAAATGCAAACTGTTTAAAACACTTCATCAGTTATAAAGTGTTTACAGTGGATTTTGGTTTTTAAAAATGGACTTAAGTGTGGAGGTGCCAAGTATGCCAATCTATTAAATCAATTGAAAAGACTGGGAGATGTCAATCATTAAATCATTTAATAAACACAACAATCAACATGTTCTTTGGGATTCCCCCATCATAAACAACACAAAGCATGATCCAGGCCCAAGGTAGCGAAAGCGGTTCATCCCCATTAAAGAACATGATTTTGATATTAAGATAATGGTAATTGCTTGAAATCCATTATGATGAGCAATTCACTAAGGCTCCATTTGGATGAAAAGATTTGATGAATTTGGATTTCAAATCCTTAATACAAATTCATTTAAATTGTTTGACCAAATTTTAAATCCATGGATTTAAAATCCATCATCTTCAATTTAAGGCAATTGTATTTCAAATTCCTAATTATTGAAGTAATTTCAAATCCAAATTTTCAATCCATTGTTGAAATGAAATATTTCCATCCAAATGCAACCTAAGAGAACACATAAGCAATCGGGCTTTATCATATATTAAGGAAACAAACTCCGGAATGATCATTGTAATAGATCCGTTAATCGATAAACAAGCTCATGTGGACAAAAACACCATTTGATTATGAATAAAGAACATGAAGAAAATACTTGTAAATAAACACTTAAAAGGTGAATATACCTCATCTGGAACTCGGAGGTACTTAATTGTATTCCCACGAATGTAACATTCTGGCATTCTCCAAAATCTATCTCCATCCTATGAGCATCAATAACTTTAATTGCAACCACAGTTAATTAAAGAACAGGACTTATAAAGCATATATAAATAAACATATGCACTACCTTGGAGGTACAGATGACTTCTCGAAGATGGATATTCATCCAAGTATCACAATTCACCAAATGCCCATTATAAGTTTCCCCATTTTTTAGCTCCACCAACTGCCATCATAACAAACATTCCAGTGTGTATTGAAATGGGATAAAGATAAAAATATGTATGTATCAAAACTCAAACAAAAGCAAATAAAACTTGGACAATTCCCAGTCGACTGCTTGCTAAGAAATTATATTCCGTGGGTTAATGGAACAATCTTGGAACAACAATGAATCAACTTCATCATGCTTAACATTCATTATTTAGTTAATGACCTAGCAGTGTTGAATTTTCAGTCAATCCATTTTTGAAGAGCGAGTAGTTTTTTATCATGTGGTCTACACATTTCACTGCGACTGGCCATCACATAAAGAGCAATTCTGATGACCGAGTATAAGAACCAACATTAACAAGTAATTATCACCAAGCTCAACAATAATGTTCACATGCAGCAAGCTAAATTTATTATTTTCTCAGTCTCTTGCCGCATCTTTTTCTACCAGATTCACACAATCTACTGAGAAACTTTTGAACTCCAAACCTTATCCTTTTTTATTACATGCCATTAAAAAGGAGAAGATCGTGACGTGAACGTGTCAGCAAACACTACTAGAAAACAAACAGCGAGGTTCGAAGCAGAGAGAGAGGGAGAGATAATATGGAAAATTTACCATGGGATGCCCTTGTGCAGTCTTAAGTAGAGAAAGCGGGAGCTGTAAAAAAGAGGAAAATAAAAAGATTGTTCATCGTCCGGAATCACATAAAAAAAACTCAAAAGAAATTTAAAAATACAAAAAGCCCTAACTTTTACTGTAACAGAAACATACCATATTTCTAATGGTGTCGAACAACTAATCGAATTCTGCGAAGAGCAAAACGAATTAAAATCAATAAAAATACATATAAATCAGAAAACAACACGCACAAAAAATTATCGGTCGATTCGCAACATAGAAACGTAGTAAATAAGGTACTAGAATTCACTATTACACATGGAAACGCAGTGATTCCTGTCCACGTTTACAGAACTGCAGCACAGTTTTGAGAACAAAAACGAAAAAGAAAAATGAGTAAGATAGGGAACTTACATCGATAGATTTTACTCTGCTCTCCCGAACTACCACAAAACACTAAAGAATGGCGGATCGCTAATATAATTGCAGAGGTTACTGAGATTTAGAGTTCGAGTAGTAGGTTTAGGGCGAGCTGAATAAGGAAACCTAAAATTTGGTCTGGAAATATAGAAAATCCATCCGAATATAAATTTCTTTTTTTATTTTTAAAAGTGGGCTAAAAATTTCTTTTGACACAACACGGATCATTGCCAAAAAACCAAAATGTGTTTTATCAAGCGGGCTAAACCTGAATCTCAACTTCCTTTTTCAGCGTCTCTATAAATTTTCTTCATATAATTTATTTATATTTTGATAATACAAAAATGAATTTGTGATTATAGTTTCAAGAAAATCTAGTTTTTGGATTATTACTGTAATATATTATCTTAATCTTAAATATTTCAAACAAATATAGAAATTTATATATTTTTTAAAATTTGAAAGAAATATTTATTAATAAAAACATACTTTGTTATGTATTTATAGCCAATCGTCCCATAAATATATTTGTTTACTATTTCAGTAATAATAATAATAAATTAGATTTTATTTAAAAACAGTTTTTTTATTAAAATTTAAATGGTAATACAAAATAATTACTACATTAAATGTGCAAGAGTAATTTAAAGAGAAAATATTAGATTTTAAACAAATAATCTTTTAATTATGAACATAGAGTGACATGTATTTTGATGGATACTGAGGAAGATCGGACCCCTTCTTTTTTGTTTGATTGCTTTTCTTTTTACTGTTTAAAGAACAAGTGCTTTTGTTAAGTGTATACAAACTTTATTTGAGAAATGATATTGATATTGATATATAGTAGTTATCTACCGAGAGACTATGCAATAATAAGATCTTGCTTCGGACGAGTCATGGGCATTTATCGCTTGGTTTCTAGGTTTCTAATCTTAGAAAGTCGATTTATGCTTTATCGACTTATTTCATATCATGGTTTTGGGCGTTAAAAATGGGTGAGGTTTACTTTTCCTTACTAGGGAAAGGAAATGAATTAGAATCTTAAGATAAGAATTATCGCAGATTGATCAGAACAAATAGATGTAGTAAATAAATATAAATAAATATAATTGAGTATTATGTCAATTTCATACAATATATGAAATTAATAGACACATATATATCATATGAACAAACTGTTGTAGATTGATCTATAGAATCTATCTTTATTCTAGATTAAAACTTTATAGAATAAGAGATCGATAATATGGTAGAAAGAAGGATTCATCTATTTCTTTCTTAATATACTATCATATCAAATTCATAGAGTACTGCAATTAAAGTCTGGCATTTTATTTCATTGATTTTTTGGATATATAAGTTTGTAAAGTAGTTGTTAGGATTGCAAAATGTGTGGAAAGCCATCTAAAGGGTTGAATATACCGTTTAAAAAAATTTAAAAACTCAATTGGTTGAAGTTTAAAATTAACTTTACAAAGCAAATTGCAATAACATCATGTTAATGTTGATTCTAGAGCTCTCAAAATGAGTGATCTAGCACCAACCGCCATCAAATACATCATGACAGGTCGAGCTACCGATTTGAAGGATTGAAAAAATGTCATACCAACACTACCTTTGGGTCAGGTAGACTAACCCACCACCAAAAATAGATCAAAAAGCTAAAGAAAAAAATCAACCATAGTTATATTCCATAATCCATATATTATCAGTTAAATTTAGCCAAATAGTTCAACAATCAATATAATTAATACAATTGTTAATACACATGCCGAACTGAAATATGGGATTCATAACTATTTTGAAGCAAAGTTTCCGCATGGAAAGTGGAAGAAACCAAGAATAAGAGGAGAATTCGGGGCTAACAAGTGAATAAGGCTGTGTTCTTCTCATTGGATTGGGTCATGATTGTTTATTTATCACACATCATCCAATGTTCTGCTCATTTATTAAATGGCCCACTGACGTCAGCGGGCCCATGATAAAAATCCATATTGGTTGGTTATAGCATCCCTAGTTGGAGCAGTGATGTCTATTCTAGCTCTCCATGGTATTATGGATCATGCTGGAGTTTTACGCTTATACCCTTATTTTTCTTGATGCTGAATTATATTTTTAAAGAATTTTTTGTATAAATAATGCCGCAAAATTTTACACAAAAAATATTGCTTTAAAAATAATATAAAACATAATATTCTATTTATTATTAAATACATAAATAAATTTATTTTGATTAAATTTTAATTAAATTAAAATAAAATAATAGAAATGAATGTAAAATATATTCGAGGCTATTTTTGTTATTTTGCGAATAAAATTAATCTATACCACATAATTATCAAGAACACCAAACATTAGTTAGTCATGACAATAGCAGCATCTATATCACATCTAATTTTTATGATATTTTCAAATTTTTTGGATAATAGGATGGAATTTGGGAAGAAAATTTTTGAAACATTACTTAGTTCCAAAATTTGATTGGATTCGTATTATAATATTTTATTAATAATTAGTTATTATTAATAATAACTATTCATAATATTTTATTAATAATTAAATTACATAAATAAATTTATTTTGATTAATTTAAATTTAATTGAAATAAAATAATAAAAATAAGTGCAAAACTATTCGAGGGTATTTTAGTCATCTTACGAATAAAATTAATCTATACCACATACTTATCAAGTACACCAAACATAATATTACTTATCATACTTTATTAATCATATGAACCAAACGTAATATAATTTATACATTAGTTTATTTATCAACACATTATCCACTTTTTAATATATCCATCACTTATCATATACTCGAACCAAGCGCACTAAGTGTAGAGGAAATCAAACAGGTTGTGTAGAGCTCTCACTGTTACGAATTTTATTTTAACTGCTGAAATTAACCATATGTCACTTGTTGGATATGTTATTAGGTGTGAACTACCTTTTATACAAGCAAAACATGCTGGTTTTATTGAATATGCTTCGTCTTTACAACCCATATTTTAAACGTATTTCTAGGCACACACTAAAAAGAAATTGTATGGACGTATTTGTTGAATATAGAAATACATTGATTGAACATCTTTCTAGTTTTCCTTGTAGGATTAGCTTAACAACCTTTTTATTTAGACAAGTGTAAAAATCATATTCATATCTTGTTGTCACTTGTCATTGGATTGATGATAATTGGTGTACGGCAAAAATGGATTTTATCTGTAGATGAGTTAGATTATGCACATATTGGTTATGTAATTGCTAAATATATATTCAATACATGTAAACATTATGGAATTCATGATACGATATTTTCAATCACATTAGACAACGCTGCGAATAACAAAGCTGCGATGCGTGATTTAAAGATCTATCTGAAATCAATGCTTGATGGTGTTTTTTCATGTTAGATGTGCATGTCAAGTGTATTATAATCAACAGACAAGTGAATCATCGCAACAAATGGCTGTTGAAGAACAACCCCAAGCTCAATCTAGAGGCGGGGGCATCAAGTTGCTTAGGATGATGGGCAGTAAAAAGCTTAAGGGAAAAAGAACTTCTACTAGCACGTCAATTGAGTTGCAAATTTATCTGAGTTATCAATTTCTAACGGAAGACAACTTCGATGTCTTACAATGGTGGAAGTCAAATGCAGCACAATTCCCTATCTTAGCCAAAATGACTAGAGGCGTGTATGCGGTACAAACTTCAAACGTCGCTTCTGATTCGACATTCTCAACATGTGGCCGAATTATTAGATAATACAAAAGTAGTCTATCTGCTGATTCGTTATGCATGCTCACATTACTTAAAGATTGGTTTGAAGCAGAATGTAAGAATAGAAGAGATGGGGCGGTTGACGAATTCGTAAATCATTATGACAAGCAAGAAGAAGATAACGCCAAAACAATACTTATCAATTATGAAGAGTGCTAAATATTAATACTTTTTATTTAGATTTTCAATTGTCATAAGTGTATAATTATTTGTATGCATTTATATTATGAAATGAAGAAGAAATATGTTGAATTTGTGATGAATATTGTGGAAACATTTACAACATAAAAAAAATAAAAATTCAAATATTTAAAGAAGTGTTCGAAAATAAAAAAAAATCAAAAATAAAAAAATTTAAAACATAACGAACCAAATCGGATCGATCCGTAACCGGTTGGAATCGGAACCGGATCCGGCCACTGTCATAAAGAGTTGCTTCGACATATCATCAGCAAGTTGGTCTAGATTATCCATTTCCGGATAGAAAATATAGCAACTTCGGGATCTCAAAGAAATTAATTCAAAGCTCAGCGAGTACCTACAGTAAAGGGGAGGAAAGCACAGCACAGAACACAAATTATCAAAGGTTAAAAAAGAAATAACTTTCCCCAACTTCAATCGAGACACGCACATCCCCCATCACGAATTAATAAGAGTATCGCCATCAGATAAAATTGTTGTATGGCATGAGCAATAGATCGAGACAAGGACTCGAAAAGAATTATTTTCAATCCATTTACACAGCTCTCATGTAATTCTGGGAGGTGGACCTCACAATGATGGCTTAACGGCGACGAAAATGAAAACTCTCAAAGGAGAGGGAGAAACTCTGAGAAGAGAGAAAATTCTTTATCTTTGTAGGCTTTTGTGTTCACAGATTTTGGAAGTACTGGCTGCAATTCTTTATTGCTTACAATTCCCCGGTTAATATCATCACTATCCATTTCTCGTCTCAATTCCACTTATCATCATTTATTTGCTACCCCTTTAATCAATGAAAGCCGGATTTCAACCATTTTCCAAAGAAAATTTAATTTTCAAAATTTAAAATATTAAAAAATGAAGCTATAAATAAATGGCAAAAACATACTTTAAGCGTATTTTAGTGCTTCCAACGAGGAAAATGGTTTGTGTATTTTTTCCCCTCCTCAAACTCCAATATCCAAACATAACTTTGGGATTTTATTCTGTTCTTATACGAGACACTTAAGAGACTAGGATGTCCACTCTTCTTATTTATAAGGTCGAACCTCAGAAAAGAACATTTGATTTTCAGGTGTCTTGTAATGTGAGAGGAAAAATGGGTCGTCCTTGTAGACAGAAAGTTGCTCAGACTATGTCATATGTATCAACATCCGGCTTGGAAGAGATCCAAAATGAGTGTTTTTTGCATGCTTTATCAATGGGTGGTATTATGGTAATCCTAAAAATACATTGGTAAATTTCCAAATTACTCATTAAGCTGTCTGTGTTAGTTTATTAACACACGGGCTTCTTTGGGTCTATTTGAGCTAAAAGTGGAAATGATTTATCAAAATATAGAACCACATGAATATATAGTTTTTGGACGTACCATGAGCGTTTTACGAGGCTTCAGTCACCGCCGATGAAGGTGCAACCAAAACATTTTACACAAGGAGAGACTGAATGGGGTAATATATGATATGACCCATCTTGTTTACACACATTCCCGGTTTAGTCCCTCTTGTTTGCACTGACCCGATTTAGTCCCTCTAATTTTCTAATTTGTCTCAAATCAGTCTTAACCGTTAGATGCACCATTAAAACTAACGGAGATGGCTGAATCGGGTCACTTAAGACTTCAAAGACTGAATCGAAAATTGATGATTAAGAACTATTTTGTATATCAATACTATTGATTTTTCTTTTATTTTATTTGAGTGAAAAAAATGGTTTTATGTAGAATTTAATATATTATATTATTATTTAAATAAAATAATTTTAAAATAAAATTACCAAAATAATAAATAAAGTATCCATATTAATTATTTTAATAATTTAAAGAATTAAGTCATCCAATCTTTTTAAATGAGCCGAATCAGTCCCTAATATTTGTACTAATTCCCGATTCAATCCCTGAAGTTTTAAGTGACCCGATTCAGTCAATTTCTATTAGTTTTAACGGTGTATTTAACATTTAGGATTGATCTGGGACAAACTAGAAAACTAAATGGACTAAATCGGGTCAGTACAAACAATAAAGACTAAATCGAGAATGTGTGCAAACAAGAGGGACCATATCATGTATTACCCCGAAACTAATATATAACTCTCTGTATAATAATATTATAAAAATTAAGAACGTCTGTTGATGTGAGCAAGTTGACCATGAAATTTCCTTAATATTCTATCGAGTTTGCAACACATTTTTATTTTATTTTACATTTTTACTGTTAGCATGATCACACAACAATAGAAGTCCAATGCTCTCATTTCTTTATGCCCCTGTTTTATAGAATGAAGCGCAGGCGTGCCATAATTTGTTATTAAAAACTTGTGTATGCTGATACATCGGATTCAGAAGCACATCTTCATTGATGTTTGGGATTCCAGAAGAGTTTGCATTCTACTGTATGCTATCTTTGCTGAAATACTGTTTTGGGGCGTTAAAATGTTGCTAAGTTGTTTCTAGTCAAGACTTTAAACAATATCACAACCGTACTGAACAATGTTCGGGGATTTTTAACCTGTTGATATTGATTTTTCTTCCTGATTCAAAATGAGATCGTCTCGAATGAAATTTTCAGACCTCAATGTAGTATACAAAGTTCCATGTAAAATAATTAAAGTATAACTAACAAACCTTGATTCACAGTTGAGGGTGCGGTGCGGGGGTTTGAAGACATGAATTGAAGTGAAATGGCAAATGTCTTCCAACTTGTAACTACAGAACCATCAACATGGAGATAGCACCCAAGGCAGATTAAAACAACCAAATCCTACAGAAAGTCTATCATTCCCCAAAACCAAATATTCATACATCAAGACAGGCATAATTCATAAATGAATAACCTGGGTACTTGAAACAGGAAAAAGGTGTAAAGATGTGTCCCAGGAATCAAATTAACACAGTAAATGGAGAACAGTAACCAGAACAATAAAACTATAAAATAGCATCTCTGGTTAGACCAACAAGATTATAATAATTGTCTAACAAGCACGACGATACTAGACAAAAACCAAACAAATCGAATTGGGAAAACATTACACTGAAGATACTCTCTTGGATCAATCCTCCTCCTCGGCCTCATTCTCAGCAATATTGAAGTACCTCAATTCATACACACTCCGATCTTTGTTGGAAGCTATAACTCGAAGCCAATCACGCACATTATTCTTCTTCAGATATTTCTTTGTCAAGTACTTCAAATACCTTATCAACACAAGCAAACAAGGCACAATGATGAAACACACTATATGTAAAAACATCATGATGAAATATATATACTAAACTAAGTTAACTGAAATAAGACCATCAGAATTTTAAACTACTACAAGGCATAATGCAAATGCTGGCTATGCCTATGTGGGGCTTTGCAAGAGACCATTCAACAATTCCACAACAACTTTTTATTCTGCTTTTCTTAACTAATAGGTGCGGTGGAAGATGAGAATGAAATGGTCCCAATTGATTGACAAGAAATGGTCCTAACATCCAAATCCTACAGTATAGCAACAGATACAGCGGGTTGTGACAACGTTACACACAAATAGCATAGTTCATTTCCTAAACATGGACAATACCGCCCACTATGTGCATAAAATTTATTCAAAGAGCTGCTCAGCATATTTAGGAAATTTCTTTATTCCCACTGCACCAGTCACAATTGATGAAAGCATCAGATATATACATCAGTAACACCACCAGAGAATTTCCATTTTGTAAATAAGAATAAAATCGTTTCCATTAAAGGGCAAAACTCAATACGATGAGGTCTCAGCCTCACTATAACACTACAATCTTCGATTTAAATCCTTCTATTTGCATTTATTTGTTATCCTTCGGACTAGCCACTCTGCTGCCATAAATATAGTCTATAAAGTAGGTCAGGAAATAGTTGATACGATTGCTTCAACATGCTTCCACGAAACAAGACCAACACAAAAAGTTTTAAAAAAATTTAATTAATTCGTGGGTTTAAATGAAGCTACCTCTTGGAGAAGTTTGTGTCATTAGCAGTAACGGTGATCTTGGTTTTATCTCGGGTGACAGTAACGGTGTCTCCGAGAGCCCCTGGCTTCCCGCCGACCTTGATGCGCTCCTGAAGGAACTTTTCCAGTGAGGCGATGTCCATGATCTTGTCCTCAACCGGCTTCGCGCAGTCGATAACAAACGTCGCCGCCTTCTTTTTCCCCCCTTTCTGAGCCCCAGCCCCCACTCCTTTACTCAGCTTCGCCATCGCCGTTTAACTTCTATGAAATCAAAAACCATTCACTTCCAAAAACAATCGAGATTAAAATGACAGTTAAAATAATGAGAGTCGCAGAGGAAACAGACCTGGAGAAGATAGGAACAACGCCGAGCAGAGATTAGAAAGGAATTAGGGTTTATATCAACTACTCGTGGCCTTTCAAATTTGGGCCTAACTTTATAATACAACACGTCGCTTGCCCAAACATCGAGCTTTAAAGCCCATATTACACTATAAATTTAAGCATGCTTAGTGACAATTTAAGGAAAAAAATAACTTTAATATTTAGTATAATCTTAATTACGTCCAACCAAATATAAAGCTGTCAATTTGGGTTGTGCCAAGGGTTCGGGCCGTAGGGTTGGCCCAACCCGACACACAAAATAGGTGGACTGGTTTAACATTTTTTTTAACCCATTTGAAAGTGGGTCAAAATAGGTTAACCTATTTGGATTATGGGTTGGGTCAGATTAGCTCGCGGGTTAAGCTTAAAACTTAGATCTAGTATTTTATATGTAGATAATGAAAGTATTAAAATAACTTTATCTGATTAGGGATCAAATATTCTAGAGATTATTGCTAAAAATAAGCATGAATGGATGAAGAAGGAGAAGTAGAAGATGAAATGATATAATATTAATGGTCGATGAAATGTGAAAAACTTTGTATCATTTATTTTGATTTGTTAGACTTTGTTAAATTTATGTACTTTTAATATTTTTTATATTGATGATATCGATTGTTGAACTATTTGTTCAAATGTTATAGATAATATATGGATTATTAATAATTTTAATTCACGAAAACTTAATAAAATTATAATTTTTTTTTATCTATTTTTATTTTTTGGCGGAACGCCCGCCTAACCCGCAACCCGCCTCAGGTTGGGTCGGGTGGAGTTTTTCCAACCCACATGGAGGTGAGCCTAAACAGACTGGCCCGTTTGGTTGCAGGTTTGAGTGGGTTGGACCAGATTAACCCAAATTGACAGGTATAACTAGATGATATAGATAAAATAATACAAAACAATAATAAATTAAGACTACCATAGTATCTGGTTAAACTTATTTTAGAATATTTATAAGTTAGTTTTAGGAGTTAATAAGTTATAATATTTTATTTTAGAGTTGTTAACATGTTTAGATAAACAATATAATTGATCTTAAATATATTGATATGTTTGGCATCATACGTACCGAAAATATCTGATAGTATAAAAATAATATAAATATAATAAAACCTCTATAAATTAATAGCATTGGGATAGAAAAAATCCTATTAATTTAGCAAATACTAAACAATCGATAAATTAATAATTAATAATTTATAGATTAATTAATGCAATAACTTATTATTCATGGTTTTACAAAATGGTTATGCTCCTAAGAGACTATTTTTGGTAAATCATTATATTTCAAAAATGTAAACATGCACAGTTTAAATTATGAGTATCGTATTAATAAACTAGCATATATATGTTCGACAACTTAATAGAAAAATGACTTGTAGAAAAGTTCTCTTGGTTGAGGATAATTGCCATGCTCATCCAAATACTATTGAAGGGTTGTAAAATGGTGAATTATTTTTCTTGCCACCAAATACAATATCAAATATTCAACATTGTGATGCATGGATTATACGATCTTTTAAGATTCATTATCTTCAATCAAAGTTTTTTAGTGGGTTATGAAGTAGGAGAGTCCAAAGAAGATAAGTGTTTTATATGCAATTTCAGCTTGTAATATAAATGTTTATGCAAATGCAATTGTAAATTGCTTTCGTTATTGTAAACTTCGGTAAATTGCTTTCGTCATTGTAAAATTTAGAGAATTTGGAAGACCCGTTAAATGGTGAAGGCACTCAAGAACTATAAATCTAACTACAGAGTTGATGGTAATAAGAATAGAAGTCAAATATCTATTGAACTACCAAGAAAAAAGTTACACGAATGCAAAGATGTTGAATGACGAGCAGTTAGTTGAAAGTGTAGTGAGGACTGATAAAGGTAACGAAGTTGCAGATGATAATTCTACTACAGAGCCCCATTCTCGAAAGGATGTCATTGAATATTTTTGTTGAGTTATGAGAAACCAAGCCACAAATTCTTACTATGTTAAGAAAAAGTTCAAAATGACATCAATTTAAGCAAGAAAAAAATAACAAATGAGTCCTTTTTTTTTAATGAAATCTTCATACATTAATCATAAATATATTATGCACTAAGAAGTTATTAATTTATATTATATAGTGAATGTGGCCTAAATATATATATTATATTATAAATTTAACGAATTATTAATTTAGCACATTGTCCCAAACTTGGGACCAAACAAAAATATTATTTAAGCAATTATATAACTAATCAAGTATTAAATTATCGAGGTTCTATTCTAATTATTGTTGGAAAGATATATTTGTCTTATAATACAATTTGTGTGGATATTTTAATTTTCCAAATATTAAAGTAAGTTCTTACAATATTTGGTAGTGTTACCCAATTTTTGTTTAAAAGATTTATAAACTCTCAAAAAATTATTTTGATACCTTAAAGTTCTTTTAAATAATATTTATGAAAACTTTTTAAGAGCTTATAAGCTGCTTTGAAAAGATTATAAAAATATGCTAAAAAAAAAAAGATTATAAAATCTGTCAAATACCATCTATATGTCTAAAGTCTTAAGTTATAAACAAAAAATATGAAAGTCATAATTACAAGTTACAAATATTAATAATTTTCAAACAATTATGTCACTTACTAGGACATCTTAAACATTCTTAACCCTTTCTCGGACTCTAGTTTTATCTAATTCAAAACAAACTTATTTTCATCGGATTTATTTGGAATGGCGACGAATCAAGCAGGGGTTCTTTTGAATATTACTATGGTTGAGTAGAAGCATACATGGATTACAGTTAGGGCTGTTTAATGGGCAGAGTCAATCCAGACTCGACCCAAAATCGGACCGGTTAACCCGGTCAGGGATTCGGAACCATTCCGAACCGGTCCGAAACCGGAATCTTACATGTTCCGGATTAAATGGATCCGGTTCCGGGATGAACCGGAACCGGATCCTTTATTTAAAAAAAAATAAATTATTGGTTTTATATAAATAAAATTGAGTTCAACTTATAAACATAGATGTCAGTTAGCTTAGTGGTTAGAGTTTCTCGCTCGAACAAGCGAGGTCGCGCGTTCGATCCCTCCCTTTGACAAAATTTGGCAGCAAATTTTTTTTTATATAAAAAAAAATTCAGTCCGGTTCCGGGTTGGAACCGGTGAACCCGGAATCGGATCCGATTCCGTTTCTTATCGGATCCGTCGGTTCCGACAAATTCAGACCCGAAATCGGTTCGGTGGGTCCGATAAGCAGCCCTAATTACAGTTGTTTTACGTAGGGATGTCAAAATTGACTGGTCCGCCAGGCTGTCCCAACCTGACCTGTCAAATAGGCAGATTGTGCCAGAATTTTTCAGTCTGCCTCCTAAATGGGCCATCCCGATGCGATGCGGGTTTGGGTAGGTAAATCCCCGTTTGGGTCGGGTAGGCTCACATCACTACTAATGTGACATTTTTATTGCGACACTATTAAATAAGTGTTTCAAAATCAAAGCAATTATCACACAAATTAATATTAAGTTGTATTGGTTTGGATTTTTTTAAAAAAAACAATTTTAATTTTTCAAAAATACCTCGAAAAAAAGTAAATGGTTCATAAATACTTTAATCTACTATCACCTGTAGCGGAGAACTGGAAAAAAGGACTCCGCTGCAGGTGATAGCGAAGGCAAATAAAAGGACCCCCCGCTGTCACCTTCAGCAGGGGCCATATAATTAAGAGGCCCTTGATACTACCTGTAGCGGGAGCCTGCTATTTTTGCAGGCTCCCGCAGCAGGCGATAGCGGGGGACTGCCTTTTTTGCAGGCCCCCACAGCAGATGATAGTGGGGACCTGCAATTTATTACCCCCGATGTACACTGCAGCGGGGGCTCTATTTATACCCGCCTCCCTCCCTCATTCTTCATCGCTCAACTCCATTTCTTATCTATCTCCATTTCTGCAATCTTCGATTAATTTTCAACTTCGTGCAAAAAAATTGAAGGTTAGTAATATTTTTATCTTTTAGTTTTATGTATAATCAATTTAATAATTATATACATTTTTATCGTTTTTTTCCTCTTTAATGTAGGATGACATCATATTTCGGTCCAGGAGATTATAATGTTTTGTACTTACAATCAACACATATATCAAGTGATATTAATGTAGATAATATTGATAGTATAATAGCAATTAAACGTACAGATGACCTTATATGAGGGTTATATGGTCAGAATATTATAAATGAACGAGTTTTGAGATACATTGATTAAATGAGTTTTTATGATGTTTTGCGCTGCGGATATCAACTTTTAGATAATCATTTGATTACTGCTTTTGTCGAGCGATGGCGTCGTGAAACACGTACATTTCACTTAAGAATAGGTGAGGCGACCATCACCTTACAAGATATTTATATTATTTGGAGATTGAGAGTCGATGGTGAGCCTATCACAGGCATAAATCACACACACAAAAAGGTAGAATGATAACAAATATGTTTAAATTTACTTGGATTTCAGCCATCGCCCAATTATATCAGAGGCGGACATTTATCGATGACTGCGATATATGAACACTACATCTCTTCTCCTGTCAAAAATATGAGCTCAGAGTTGGATGTAATAAACTACTCTCGTTGTATCGCCATGATGATCATTGGAGGAATTTTGTTTTCGGGTTATCAGAAAGGCTTGATAAGTGCCATTTTTGCACTTATATTTATATGTTTTCTCATTATATTTCACAGAGATTCTTGAACGATATTACGTTGTTTGGTATGATTTTGTATGTTTCAGGAATTTATATTGAAGTGCGAGAATGTATCAAAAAGACCCCAATTTACTGATGAAAATGTGGAAAAAGATTGTCCAATTAGGAATTATAATTAAACAAGGACTCCATTAAGAATCATAAAAGGAGGCATTTGCCCACTCCAACAAGGACTCTTTTAAGAGTTATATAAGGACACTTAATTTTCTTTCACCTCCTCTATAAATACAATACCTTGGACCAATATTTCAAGGCACCACCATAATTCACCAACTTGGAACAAGCCAACGAGGAGATTGAAGAACAGGATCGAGAAGAAAGCGAGAGAGGAAGCAAGGATCTACAATCGGAGTCGACGCCAGGAGTTTATTCTTGTCTTTTATTATTAGTTTTGCTTTGTTTGATTTAAATATGATGAACTAAGTTAATTTATCGAGGCTAGGCAACCCTTTATTTTGAACCTATGATTTGATGGTTATTTATTTGATTGAATTTTTATAATTCTTTGTGTATGTTTTATTGTTCTTCATGCTTTTGAGGGATTGATCACCATTGAATGATTATTTATATTGTGATTGTCTTGACCATGTTTTTGGGTTTTCTAGAATTTGAAAGTGAGAACTCGTTTCTTTATTTGGTGTACCTTTTTCGCTTCAGGGCAAAGCAATCTTGAATCTTATGCCCCAAAACCCTGTGGTAAGGGCAATATAGTGGAGTGATATTGTAATACAATATAGTAATTCATACCGTGAGTTTTAGATTGAGACGGACCAAGTAGAATCTAGCACACGTGTGATAACAATAGATTTACCAAAATCGAAGGCTAGTAGTTTTCGCAATTCTTGATGCGATATTGATTGTTCAATAAGGATACGGGAGTAGCTTATTGCAACGTTAATATTAGACTTGTTATATCTTAATCATAGTATAACGAATGCATTAGGAAAACTCGCCACCTTAGAAATATTTTGATATTCAATCGAGAATAGTAGGATTGCATTGGTAAGCCAAAGTCTTGATAATCTTCTCTTGTGGATTTTTCTCGTTAACTTTGATTACTTTGGTTGGATTATTAGTAGTTTAATTTAGTTAATAGTTTAATTACTTAATTGAATTTCGTAGGTTAAATATAGTTTAAAGTATCTTATTTGGTACTTACAATTAGTCCATGTGGGTTCAAACTCGTACTTTTCATAATCTATACTAAAACTTGACAATCGTGCACTTGCGGTATAATCGCGCTACACTAGAGAATAATTGTTTAAAATAATCGCGATCAAGTTTTTGGCGCCATTGCCAGGGACTAATTTTAGTAAAATCATACGAGAATCTTTGACTGTAATTTAACCATTGTTTTTGTTTATTTATTTCGAAAAAAAAAATTTATTTTATTTTTGTTTTGTTTTCTTGCGAGGTACTTGTGATGTCCAATCAACAAGTCTTCACAAGCTTTGCCCAACAACCTTCAGAGCCATTCTATGCAGCGTGGGAGAGATTCAACAATTTGGCAACCACTTTCCGATCTCATAACTTTTTGACATACTCTTCTGCAATTTTTCTACAATGGATTGGATGCAGAGAAACAAGGATGGGTATCCAGTGGAGCTTTGGCGACTGGGAGTCCCCTGTTTGATAGAGATGAGAATAGTGTGTTGCACCTGTTCAATGATATGGCGGACTTCGACCTCCATTGGCATTGTGATCCTTCACTGCAAGGTTGGAGCCACCAATACCTGCGAGAGTCTCACTACCCTCATGATACACCCCAACCATTTGAACATCACGGAGAGAGGAGAGATAGTTCTGCAGACGTCACGACTCAGTTAAATGATACCTTAATAAGATTCATAGCATCATGTGAGAGCAATATAGAGAGCCAAACCAACTCTATAATTCACCTGCAGCAGCAAGTAGCAACCCTTATGGAAACAATTTCAACGATCTGCCAAGAGGAAGAGACGAGATCCACAAATGAAAGTGTGACGAATCTAGTTTGGTTACATGATGATGACCGCTCCACCGACCAAGTTTTGGGGAGTGATCTTACTCATGATGAAGATTCAAGGGAACTTGAGCCTCCCTAATGTTGGGATATGCCCTAAGACAACTCATTAGATGATTGATTTTGGCACAATGTAATATGATTTTATTAATGGCAATTCATTATTATATATTATTCCAGTATCTGTGTAATATGATATATATATATATATATATATATATATTAATGTCCTTAGAATAAAATTGTATTATTCTTAAAGATTGTCCCTAGTGAAATATTATCATGAATTAGGATAATGATAATGCATTGAGACTAGTATGTATTGGTTGATGAATTTGTTCATGGATATGAGATATCGAATCAACACATGGGTACATGTTAGAGAACTATGTACTGGATAGACCCATAATGAGAATGCTACATGAATAGTTATATGAATGTCATAAGCAATTCTCATAGTGATAATAGTGTATGTAATCCTTACGACTTGAGATCACCAGAGATCCAATCATAAGGAGTTGTGTATCTTGATATTGTCAAACGTTACCTGTAACATGATAAACTATAAAGAAAATCATTGGATACACTACGAATTATGTATAGGGATGTTGAGTGATCAAGATAGGATTCGTCCCTCCTATATCTCCCTCCTATATAACAGGAGAAGTGTTTGGGCCCTTGATCAAGTGAGACTAAAATGCATGGCCATGCTCGAATGAGTCGATATGTGATATCGAGCTTATTCGTTTATTCTAGTCTACTCGGGGATCAAGAAATAAAAGATTGAACTATACGAGTATGACTTATTCCATGACTCGTGTTTAATCTAAACACCTAGGACAAAGGGATTAAGTTACATGGTGAATATTATCACAAGCCATAGGTAATGTCGAGTCAATGATATTCTTGTAACTTGGATAGCCTTGATGTGTTGCTGGATACCGCTCATTGCTTGTGACATATAATTAGATATTATGTCACTGCCAACGTTGAAAGATCCTAACGGGTCGCACAAAAGATTAAATCGATGAAGGGAGATAAAATTCATTGGATGAATTAATTTGATTAGGAAGAGTCCTAATCATAACATTATATATATATATATATATATATATATATATATATATATATATAAGTTTGATATAGATATGTATACGGGTAATAGATTAGAATGGGCTTAGGGTTTTCAGAAAACCTTAATCTGATTAAGTTAGCCTCCTAATCTTACCAGTATATATATATGTGCATTAGGTTAAAGCAAAAATGGTCAGAAGTTAATAGCGATTAACGCAAAAACCTAAACACCGAAAAGCAAGCGACGGACGTGCCTTGTTTAGAACAAGCAGCCGTCACCCTTCCTTCCTTTCCTTGGTTGATTTATCAAGTCTAGCAACTTGATAAATTCAACATCATTTGTCGATTCGATCGTGTGGATACCATAGAGGCAAAACTTTGAAGTTTTGCTATACGACTCGTGGAGCTCGTGGATGTTCTTCTGCATCAAACACGCTTCAAAGGTATAACTCCAATCACCCAATATGATTACTTCGTATTGGTCCTCAGGATTTGATCTTAAATGGTTCCACATCACAACTATCCCTGTATTGTATTTGCACAAAGCACCCATGTATTTTGGAAGTAGACACACAGAGCTCTCCCACGTACCAAAAACATTTTCCACCGCCGGTGCCATGCCTTCGTATATGATAATCGTATCCATATTTGTTTTTAACATTCTCCCTTACATACTTAATCTCGTACGAAGGATCACGTCGAACAATCCCCAGCAGTGTACTGGCCACCATATTACAATCCACATTGTGATGGCTGATACCAACATTACTAGAGATGCATGTATGATGACCACAATATTTTCTTAGTATCCAATAACCCAGCTTCACCTTGAAATGAGCTCGAAGACCCCATTTACGTATGACACCAGGAGAAATCTTTTTACATCGTAGTTTCCATAAAGTACGAGTGCTATCCACGACACTGTACTCCCTCCTAACAACTCTAACAGAGTAATTATCACGTCACAAGGATTTTCATGGGATGTTTTTATCCTGAATGGGAACTGCATGCATATTATCACGTCACAAGGATTTTCACGGGATGTTGTATCCTGAATGGGAAATGCATGCATATTATCATATTCGTCATCCTACATATCATCTTCATCATCTCCAGACATGCTCGATGACATCTCGGGTTCACTATCACTCCTGACCGCATCAAGGTCCAATTACATCATCTATAACTGGCCCTTCAGACAAAGCCACCATATATGTATGCTTCGACGGACCAATATATGCATCATAGGCATCATCAACTGGTGTAACATTTTCTCTTATATTATTCCAAACTCCTTCAACATTCGGTCAATATGTAGGATTGTCTTCGGACGTGCTAGTTATATATTTATTCCAACATCCAATTTGATGATCAAAATATGCAGAATCTTGATTTTATTGCAAACCACGGCGCGTTGAAGTACCCGGTTGATCACTGAACCCTATATTCCTCAGTCCTTCAGTGACATGTGGAATATATGATTCTGGTTCATCAAAACGGACATAATGGCAAGTTGTCTCTGTTTCGACATAGAGATGCACCGTCTGCATATTAGGACAATAAACTCTACAACATCATCATCTAGATGTTCAATTTTCTATTTACTACTTGAACAAATTCCAATAAAGTAATAGCTCGTGGAATTCGACTTGGTCTGATAGGTGGGATGCTATACTCAACCGATCCATTTCCGATAATAATATTACCATTAAAATATAGTAGCACTTCAATATTATTCCTTTTGACAGAATAAGAAAAATGTTCGAGTTCAAAAATGCAAACACAAACGAAAGGAATAACGTGAGAGGAAGAATTTGTGCAAAATGCACTGATCGTTTAAATGAGAAATGAAAGTTTCAGCGTATAATATATAGGGAATTGCAGGAGAGGAGGGTGCACGCTCCCGCTGCAGGTGTCAGCGGGAGCCTGCAAAATAGCAGGGCATCGAAAGCCTGCAGAATAGCAGGCTCCCCCTACTGGAGGTGATGTGACTAGAAATAGACACATCTATTGTGCTTAATTGTCTACGATTTGGTATGTTTTGATGGATAACTCGTTACATATGCTACATGATCGTATAACTGTGTAAATGTAGGAGATATCGAAGAAATCGAGCTTAAAATGCGTATAAAGACAAAGGAAAGCTTTGGAGCTAAAAAGGACTCAAGATAGATCAAGAAAAAGGCTTAAAAAGTAATTTTGGAGAAGAGATCTATCGCATTGAAGAGGAGATCGATCGCCTATGGACATAACAACAAATTGTGCGAGTCAGCGATCAATCGCTACATTGGAGCGATCGATCGCCAAAGTCTACTAGAGCCAAGCGATCGATTGCTACAAAGAGGCGATCGATCGCCCAAAGAAATCTGCCGAAAAAAATAAAGCTAGCGATTAGCGATCGATCGCTAGCTTGTAGCGATCGATCGCCAGCAGAGTTTTGGAAAGTTTGGATTCTTGATTTCTTTCCTTCCTACATGGACTCTAACCTACTCCATCAGCCTCCCCTACATATAGAACTCGAAAATCAGACCTTTGGACAATTAGGTAGAGTAGGTAGAATAGTTTAGACTACTTTTATAACTTTTCTTTCAATTTTGTTGAAGAACGCTTCGAAGATCGAAGCGAAGGCGGGATTGACGACCTCGACGAACGGAGATCGGATTAGTTTTCTTCCTTTGTTTTTATTTATTGTTTTTTTAGATTATGTGTAGCTAGTTTTAATTCTTGGTTGAGGAATACAAAACCTTGGATTTATTTATCTTGGGGAGATTCGCTTTTGTTTATCGATTTTATTGAATACCATTGTTTTTCTGATTTTATTGATATGATTTGTGTTGTTTATTGGATTGACAACCTAATAACTTGCATGTAATCTAATGTTAAATTTGATAATTGTTTGATTAATCGAATTTACGAAGCAACTAAGATTGATAATTGCCTGCTGTTGGTGTTATTAAATTCTTAGGGAAAACTATTGACTAAATTTATATAAACCACTTGTGTTTATATTATTTAGATTCATCGCTCACTAGTTTTGAATGGTGTCATAATTTTAATCTTGAATATTGTGATGCCCGAGAATTAATGGTGTAAATCCCGGTGTGGTAATGATGCTTAATGAATTTTAATTGTGGCAATTATGAATTAATTACGGTGTTGGGATTCCCGAGAATTTTAAATCCGGTATTTGGGGCGTTGGATCCAAGGGTTGAAATTGTATTCTCATCGTGGTGTTAAACCTTAGATTTGGGTTTTTGGTGGGATCTGGGGTGCTTTGTGTTGGGGATGGTAATGGAAATTGAGATTGAGAGGTATTTCTTGAACACAGATGATTTTTATTGAGTCATGATGTATTTGTGGATGACCCAGGATTTTGGAGCCTTGGTACTATATATACCAAGTGGACTCGGTGTTCAATCATTTTGGCTTTGCATCTCTCTCTCTCTCTCTCTCTCTCTCTCTCTCTCTCCCCCAATCCTCAACCCTTTCCCCTTTTTCTCCTTGGAAGCAAAAATCGAGCAAGGCTCGAGTTGGGAGCGGAATTTCGCGAAGATAATTTGGTAATCTCCTTCCCCTCGCATTTATCTTCGTTTTGATTGTGGTATTGTAGAGTTTGGGCATGTGTAGTGTTGGGCTTGAGTTTTTATAATTTTAAAGATTTTTGGGTTGGAATGTTTAAGGGGTTTATGGTATCTATGTTGAGGAAAGTTGGTATAATGTGTGTTGGGTTTGTTATTTGGGGGTTTTTAAACCATAAAACGCCATTTTTGGGCTGTTGCAGGGCTCGCCGATCGATCGGCAAGAGGGTTCGATTGATCGCTTGTAATTCGTAAAATTGGAAGACGATGAACAGTGCTCTCGATCGATCGAGCAAAGTTGCAGATCAATCGAGAAGTTCGGGCGATCGATCGAGACATCTGCTCGATCAATCGAGCGAAGCCGAAGTTGGGCATAAAATCTCTGGAGCTCTCGATCGATCGAGCACTTTTGGCCGATCGATCGAGAGGCCCTGTTATGTGGTATACATTGTTTTGTTGTTGGGAAATCGATGCATGCTTCATCCGGGGTCTTTTAAAATGGTTAATCGTCATGGATTGATGATATAATTGGGGATTGTGAACGTGCTTGGGCACGTGGTTGCATGCTCATAAATAATTGTGAGTTATTTATGTGTTAGCACCTGATTCATTGGGTCACGGGACTAAGGCATGGTTTGGTTTGGACTACGGAATCATAAGGTAGATATAACGTACGAGCATAATCTTTTTATATTATTGCAATTGTGAAATGCATGATATACTGTTAATGCAATAAATTGGTAAGTATTGCAAATTATATGGTGCCGCTATGGAGCGAGCAATGGTTGGGATGTTGTCGCTATGGAGCGAACATCGGTCACGATGCCGCTGCTGTTGAGCGTGCGAGAGTATGGAATGCCACCGCAATTGGGCGAGCGATGAAATATGATGCGATAGAACTATGGAATCATGACATGGATACATGTGTTATCTGTAATCATTAGTTGAATGATTTATCCATACTTAATTATGAAAGTGGCATGGTAAAAATGGGCGTAGTTAATCAATGTGATGATTAACTGATTTTGGGAATTTGATGGTTTGGTTATTGTGAGAATAGGAAAAGTGCGGGGAATCCTATGGGATTATGTTACTATACAGGGAGTATCTTTTACGTTTACAACTTTATGTTCTGTAAATTATGAATTGTGATATTGCTATTATTGAGATGGTGGATTGGTATGCTCACCTCGTGTGGGGGCTGTCTCTGTTGGGGCAGGTGGAACAGGTACAGCGGTAGCTCCGAAGTTGAGATCGAGCTATGGATTGGAGGTGCTTCCAGGACCGAAGTACCAGTGCCGGTATTGAATAGGGTACTTTATACATTAAATATACATTCACACATTTGATGCTTGCATGTGAGCACTGCTATATGTGTATATGGGTTGTATAAAGGGCATGGTCCTTTCTTTTTTTATTTATGGGTTGCATGCAATTAATTAAGGAATTGCTAAATGAATTGAGAACATGTTAGTGTATTATAAGAGTGCATACTATGTAAGTGGATTTGGTTGGGGGCAATTGGACATTACATGAAATAATGCAAGAAATTTTATTGTTGGTATATTATGCTATGGTAGCATGTGGTTTTTCCCCCTGATTATATGATTGCATGCATTAAATACTTGGGTTAGTACACTAAGAGTGGGTTAAGGGCACATGGTCCTTACATTAGTGGTATCAGAGCAGTGGTTTCCTCTTTGGGGCTGTTGAGGGCCTATGAACATGTTGATGGAAACGGGTAGCACATATTTATGCATGATGGTAGTTAGTGTTGTGTGACACGACTATTTTGCTTATGTGCGTTTATGATATGGATTGTAAAGGAAATGTGTTATTGCTAACCATGGTGGTTGCAGGGATCGTATGGAATACGATGGGATGACATTAATGGAAATGTTTGGCGCTTGATGTGATAAGTGCTAAGGGATCTGATTTTGTAGGAAAATCAGGGAACGAGAAACTGGATATGCTGACTGAGGACAGGAAATGGTGGATAATGGAACATGAAATGGCATAATCTGGTATGGTTTCCCTATGATTATGGATACATGTATGTGCAGTTACTGATAGGGTTGAATATTACGCGTTTTTAGGCTATGATATGTACATGTTTTCGTGTTGATTCTTGGAATATCTTACGGTTTATGGTATATATTTCTCTATTTCAGGAATCAATGTTGAAATGTAGGGAAAGGTGAGAAATCAAGCTAAAATGATGAAAAATGAATAAAGTTGAAGAAAAGAGGAAAAAAACCAGAATCCAAGACACATGTTGCTCCTTTCTCCTCAAATTACTATATGTTCGAGCCATTTTTTGGAAATGTGGTCCATATAAGAGTTGTAGAAATTTATCTTATCTTCGCGTGGACAACTGATTCATCAAATTTGGAGTTTGTATGAGAAAGTTACGGCCAAAATACGAAACTCGCCAGAAGTTGAAAAAGGCGAAGAAACTTACTGTGAAGGGCGATCGATCGAGAAAGGATTTCCGATCGATCGAGAAGGGCAGAAAAGGCCACGAAATTCTTACTGGAAGGCTCGATCGATCGGCCACTTCGTCCGGATCAATCGGTGGAAGGAATAATTTTCATTAAAATAACTTCATTATAGAGTTTGTTTTCAACAAGGAAGTCCTTGATTCCCTTCCCCTATATTTTACAAATGAAAATTACAACCCAAAGATCAGATTTTTAACCCTAGATACAGCCTCCATCTCAACATCTCTTTCCTTCAATTCCACAATTCACACGTCCAGCCTCTATCATTCTTCCACTCATCATACACACATCCAGCCTCCATCCATCTAACCTTCAACCTTTCACCCTACGATTTTGGAACATCTCCAACAAGGCGATTGAAGAACACGATTGAGAAGGAAGCGAGAGAGGAAGCAAGGATCTACGAACGAAGTCGACATCGGGAGTTCTTCTTTGTCTTTAATTCTTAGTTTTGTTTTGATTTTCATGTCACTATGTTGAACTAAGTTTATTTATCGAGGCTAGGCGATCCTTTGTTATGAACCTTCGATTTGATGATTTAATGATTGAATTCTTATAGTTCTTTGCGTATGTTTTATGTTCTTCATGCTTTTATAGGATTGATCACCTTTGAATGATATTAGTATCGTAATTGAGATCGAGAGATGATTTTATGATACTGAATAAATAACTCATACCATAGATTTAAGACCGAGATCGAGAGATGACGTCAAATACATGCGTGATAGCCATAGATTCTAGTAATTGAAAGCTAGGAGTTTTCATGGATCTTATGCAACATTGAATTGTTAAATAAGTGAACGAGAGTTACTTACTGCAATTCGGTGTTAGGTTTAATATAGCTCGAGAGAGTGTATTAGATAAATTGGGAGAACTTGTCACCTTAGAAATATTTGAATATTCAATCGAGAATTGTAGGGGATTGCATTGGTGAGCCAAAGTCTCGATAATCTTCTCTAGTGGATTTTCTCGTTTACTTTTATTGACTTGGTTGGATTAGTAGTTTATATTAATTTAGTTTAGTTTAATTATTAATTGATTATCGTAGGTTAAATATAGTTAAAAGAAATCTTATTTGGTACTTGCTTGTTAGTCGCTGTGGGTTCGACAATCCGTATCTTCCTATCTATACTAAAACTTGACACCGTGCACTTGCGGTCTAAAATCGCTAGATTGGAAATAATTGTTTAAAATAAAAGCGATCAAGTTTTTGGCGCCGTTGCCGGGGACTAACTTTAGTAATATCATACTAGGTTCTTTGACTGTAATTTAACCATTTTTCCCTTTGTATATATTAATTTCGAAAAAAAAAAATTATTAATTTATTTTGTTTGTTTGTCTTGTGAGGTACTTGGAGATGCTACATCAACAAGCCTTCAAGAGCTTTGCCCAACAACGTTCTGAGCCGTTTTACGCTGTTTGGGAGAGATTCAATGAATTGGCCAACACATTCCGGTATCACAACTTTTCGAACTATACTCTCCTGCAATATTTCTTCAAAGGGTTGGATGCACAGACACGAGAATGGGTATTGAGCGGAGCACTGGTGACTGGGAGTCCCCTGGTTGATAGATATGAGGACAGTGTGGTGAACCTGTTCAATGATATGGCGGACTTCGATCTTCACTGGCATTGTGATCCTTCACTACAAGGTTGGAATCACCAATACCCACCGGAGCCTCACTACCCTATTGATACGCCACAACCATTTGAATATCGCGAAGAGAGGAGAGATAGTTCTGCAGATGTCACGACTCAGTTAGAGGATACCTTAGCAAGATTCATGGCATCAACTGAGAACAGTTTGGAGTGCCAAACCAACTCTATGCGTCACCTGGAGCAGCAAATGGCGGTCCTCATTGAAACAATTTCAACTAGCTGCCAAGAGGAAGAGATGAGGGCTACAAATCAAGAGGCGACAAATCGAGTTTGGTTATATGATGACGATCACTCAACCAACCAAGTTTGGGGGAGTGATCCTCCTAGTGTGGAAGATTCAAAGGAACTTGAGCCTCTTCAAGAGATTGAGCATACTTCAGAGATGTCATCCGAGGAGTTCCCATATGAAGATGAATCGAGTGTGATGTTGGAGAAGGAAGAGACTTGTGAAGATTCTGATTTAAGTCCATCGATGGAGACATGTTATATGCCATATGTGGATCCATATTTTCCATCGATGCCAACTTCACCGCACTACATCCTGAAAGAGATAAAGCCGAGTCAAGAATCATTCTCCCATTCCTACCACTTCAAGATGAATGTTGTTGGAGCGACGAGCGTACACTGCTACAATCTTGCCAATCTTGAGGGCATACTGAATGAAGACCCATTAGTGGTATCATACGATACTTACTATGGGCGGCAGCCACTCTTTGATGGTTGCTTCTGATGGTCAAGCCGACGACTAAAAATCAGCGCTTCTTGGGAGGCAACCCAAGCGTATCCTTTTGCCATTTAGTTTTGTTTATTTTTAGTTTTTGCATTTAGTTTGTTTATCTCTCGTGTCGACTATTTTATTTGCATTCCTCTCTTGCTAGGTACTCAGTTGGAGCGATGAACCCTACAACAGTGGAGCTTTCAAAAGCGAATCTTCCTCAACCCTCATGCAAGCGTCTTGATCAGGGGAGTTCACTGTTTCCCTTTTGATTCTTTTAAACATTTAGGGCAATGTTTGATTTAAGTTTGGGGGAGTAGTAGCTTGCATGTTTTACTTGTTTTAACCACATGTTGTGTGCTTAAATGACACTTGAATCGTCCGATTATTATGAGGTAAATTTTTTTTATGAGTTCAAACTTGAGAAAATAATGAATTATAGTAGTGACTATTCAATGAGGATTTTGATCTCACTATGCATATGAACTTGATTTGTGATTGGACTTGTACATTAATATCCTAATTTGAGTTAGCATGTCAAGAATGAGGAATACTTTGAGCACAATGAGTCATGATCTTGTGGATTGCATGTTGAATAGTGATAATTGTTGTGAACTTGATGATTTGTCTTGAGCATCTTAGAGTTATCCTAGAACTTATTTGATGATGACACTTTGAGGCGAAATTTTATAGTAACAAACTTGACTTGGAAATGATCTAGGCGATCTTTGAAATGTTTGAGCCTTTCAAGCTTACCATGATTCATATCAATCCCTAGTGTCCCATTTGAGCTTTATTGAAAAAAGAATGGTATATGCATTGCATATAATTAGACCCCATTCGACATTCTTGGCAAACTCATTATACTTACCCTTATTTGAGCCTAAATGAAAAAGTTATCCTTACCCTAAGGGAGTATAATGAATATCATTCGATGCACTTGAATTATTATATCTTGATGAGCTTATTGAAAAAAAATTGATGAATGAGAAAATAAAGAGATAGACAAAAAGCCTTGAGAAAAAGATTGACTAAATAAGACCCAAAGTGGCCAAGGCTATAAAAGAAAAAGAAGAGAAGCTCTATGTGTGCGAAAAATTTGAACTGTAAATGATTATACTCTCTTCTTTGCGCTTATCCTATCTTTTCTTTGAAGCCAACACCAAAGGCCTTACATTACAAGTTTAAAAAGTCCTTTTGATCCAAGTCTAGGGAGTAACTATCATTAGTGGAGAAGTTGTTTGAAAATAGGCCTATGTAATGCTTGATGATAATCTCGACTTTGAGTTGATTAGAATGATTTGATCTTGAATATGTGCATGAAACTTGAGATTGACTAGAGCACAAACACACGTTCCAATTTTGAGATGTGTTGCTTGAATTAGGAGAAAACATGTCTTGTCAACTTTTGTATATGTGCATGAGATTTTTGAGAATAAGCAAGTCATGAAATAATTGTTTCAAATATCAAGAATGAACTCTACCTTATGATTTTAATGCTTAATCGAGGACGATTAAGTGATAAGTTTGGGGGAGTTGATAGGGTTGAATATTACGCGTTTTTAGGCTATGATATGTACATGTTTTCGTGTTGATTCTTGGAATATCTTACGGTTTATGGTATATATTTCTCTATTTCAGGAATCAATGTTGAAATGTAGGGAAATGTGAGAAATCAAGCTAAAATGATGAAAAAATGAATAAAGTTGAAGAAAAGAGGAAAAAACCAGAATCCAAGACACATGTTGCTCCTTTCTCCTCAAATTACTATATGTTCGAGCCATGTTTTGGAAATGTGGTCCATATAAGAGTTGTAGAACTTTCTCTTATCTTCGCGTGGACAGCTGATTCATCAAATTTGGAGTTCGTATGAGAAAGTTACGGCCACAATACGAAACTTGCCAGAAGCTGAAAAAGGCGAAGAAACTTACTGTGAAGGGCGATCGATCGAGAAAGGATTTTCGATCGATCGAGAAGGGCAGAAAAGGCCACGAAATTCTTACTGGAAGGCTCGATCGATCGGCCACTTTGTCCGGATCGATCGGTGGAAGGAATAATTTTCATTAAAATAACTTCCTTATAGAGTTTGTTTTCAACAAGGAAGTCCTTGATTCCCTTCCCCTATATTTTACAAACGAAAATTACAACCCAAAGATCAGATTTTTAACCCTAGATACAGCCTCCATCTCAGCATCTCTTTCCTTCAATTCCACAATTCACACGTCCAGCCTCCATCATTCTTCCACTCATCATACACACGTCCAGCCTCCATCCATCTAACCTTCAACCTTTCACCCTACGATTTTGGAACATCTCCAACAAGGCGATTGAAGAACACGATTGAGAAGGAAGCGAGAGAGGAAGCAATGATCTACGAACGAAGTCGACATCGGGAGTTCTTCTTTGTCTTTAATTCTTAGTTTTGTTTTGATTTTCATGTTACTATGTTGAACTAAGTTTATTTATCGAGGCTAGGCGATCCTTTGTTATGAACCTTTGATTTGATGATTTAATGATTGAATTCTTATAGTTCTTTGCGTATGTTTTATGTTTTTCATGCTTTTAGAGGATTGATCACCTTTGAATGATATTAGTATCGTAATTGAGATCGAGAGATGATTTTATGATACTGAATAAATAACTCATACCATGGATTTAAGACCGAGATCGAGAGATGACGTCAAATACATGCGTGATAGCCATAGATTCTAGTAATTGAAAGCTAGGAGTTTTCATGGATCTTATGCAACATTGAATTGTTAAATAAGTGAACGAGAGTTACTTACTGCAATTCGGTGTTAGGTTTAATATAGCTTGAGAGAGTGTATTAGATAAATTGGGAGAACTTGTCACCTTAGAAATATTTGAATATTCAATCGAGAATTGTAGGGGATTGCATTGGTGAGCCAAAGTCTCGATAATCTTCTCTAGTGGATTTTTCTCGTTTACTTTTATTGACTTGGTTGGATTAGTAGTTTATATTAATTTAGTTTAGTTTAATTATTAATTGATTATCGTAGGTTAAATATAGTTAAAAGAAATCTTATTTGGTACTTGCTTGTTAGTCGCTGTGGGTTCGACAATCCGTATCTTCCTATCTATACTAAAACTTGACACCGTGCACTTGCGGTCTAAAATCGCTAGATTGGAAATAGCGAGGGTCTATGCCCTGATTCTATAGAGATGATTTATGCCGCTGATTCTATAGCGAGGGTCTATGCCACTGATTCTATAGCGATGATTCATGCCGTCGATTATATAGCGAGGGTCCATGCCGCTGATTAAATAGCGATGTTTCATGCCGCTGATAACATAGCGAGGGCTCATGCCGCTGATTTTATAGCGATGGGTTATGCCGCTATGTACGTAGCACGAGATTGTGCTGCCTTCGAGCGATGAGTGCTGATTACGTACCACTGTTGGACGATGAATACAGGTATGCCGCTATCTGTTAGCGATGAGTTATGGTATATTGCTATTTTGTTAGCGATATTGTGGATGTCATGTATTGACATGTACCGTCACGAGTTGTCGATGATATTGTGGGTGTCATGTATTGACATGTACCGTCACGGGTTGACGATGATATTATGGATGTCATATCTTGACATGTACTGTCACGGGATGACGATGACATAGTGGATGTTCTATGTAGACGTGCATTGTCATTACGATGAAAAATACATTTAGGTATATGTATTTAGTCGTATGGTTGGGGTGTCGATGGTGAGCACAAGGTGGTGTCGGCGTCACCGGTTGATGAGACCATTATGCCGAGCAGGTTTGCTCGTTGAATAAATGGATGCACCGTACAGGTAAGTGTACCGCAGCACGTATTTGAGGTAAATATTTTACGAGTAGTGTACCTTTGGGTATACTCGTGGGGATGGCTATGGCCAAGTAACTGGTGGTAGGAGTAGTTATTGAGGAAACTACTTGCATATACCGATGTGACTTATGGTGGACATGGTCACGCCCACACATGAAGGTTTGTAATAAATCCTAATGGGTTAGGATATATTGTGGTTGAGCAAGGACACCAGGATGTCCGTTGTGCATTGGTGTTAGAGAAATATTGGGTGATGACCCACTACTCTAATTGATGGTATGGTATGGTATACCGGGGTGGAACGTATGATACGTTGGTAGGTTTGGTATAAACCTAAGGAGGCAGCGATCTGCTAGCCAGGTATTGTTGCAGTGCTATAGTGAGCTTGTTGTAGCCATTATACTACTCGTTGGAAATCGAGTTTGGTGAATCGTATGATGATACGATGAGGGTTTATGGTGGACTCGTATAGTCACTATGTTGCATGAGGTTTGAGGCAGGGAATACCTCACGAGGACGTTTATACGTTAAATGTTTTGAGGGACTTGTACTGGGACAACTCAATTTTGTTGGAAGTACCAACTTGAGTGTCAACAAGTCGTTGTTAGTGCTGGTTGAGAATCTTTGCATATGGAATGCAATGGGGGACGCAATCGGAATAATGGGATATAGTTAGTGGGGTGACACTACTATATTGATTGTATCTCGTGGAGAGATTTGGAACATGCTGTCATGGAGACAACTGGTATTGGTCGAGGGTTGATTGTAAATCAGCCATGGTAAGCATTACTGGTGTTGGACTGGGTAATGGCTTTCTATTTTTGGTGAGACATACAAGGAGACGTCTCTGGGGAGATGCTCGAGGATGTGGAATACTATGGTATTAGTACAGAGCATCGTTAGATTGGGTATATGTCGTGTATACGGATTTCGATTTGGTATCAGTGGCAAGGATGCACTATTCTGAACCATATGTGTATTTATTGGTTCCGGGATACATTTTGGGTATAAATATATCCAGGTTTTCCGAACGGTGGTTCGAGGTTGGAGGGTCATGGGTTCATGACACTTTCCTTGTGAGGAAGGCAGTGTTGATATACCTATTATGAATCCTTGAGAGATTCGATGATTCGGTACGCGTAGTGTTGATGTGGAATTCACACCATTAGCAGTTGGTTCGCCAATCAATATTCTCTGTGGGGTGAGAATAACTGAGGATTGACAGTTGTATTTGGGGCTCATGGGTATGATTGGAGATACCCGAGTTGAGTGCATTGAGTATGCATGTGGTGTTGGTGCTTAGGCATGTATACCGGTGTGTGTAAGCGAATGCCAGCATTTTGGTACTTCTTGAGCAGCGGATTAGTATGCTTGGATGAATGGATCTCTGGTGAGAGATTGTGGCACCTTGATATTGGTAGTCTCAATGACACGATGTATTCTGAAGAATGACTGTGAGGTCGGTTGACTTCCTCTGAGGAGGGATTGTCGTATTTTGGGGTCACGGTAGTTCATTACTGGGTAATTCGATAGCATCCCTGTGTTAGGATTGTTGAATCCTAGGGTAAACGAGGGATGACCAGGATTGGATCTGTTGGGTGTCGTTGTCGACACAGGTGGCGAGAATGCAATCGATTTTTTCTTGCATGCCCTCTATGGAAACTTGAGGCATTGTGGAGTCTCGATGGTGTGTTTGGACCGAGATATGATTTCTTGGAACACACAGATGTAGGCATCTTTGGAGATGTGTTTGTGTTGATCGGTGGCCGTGAGTTGCCCGATCCGAGTTGCAAATGGTGCAACTACTCCCTCGACGTAGATAGATTTGGTGGGATCTGGGATCTGGGGTGCTTTGTGTTGGGGCTGGTAATGAAAATTGAGATTGAGAGGTATTTATTGAACACAGATGATTTTTATTGAGTCGTGATGTATTTGTGGATGACTCGGGATTTTGGAGCATTTGTACTATATATACCAAGTGGACTCAGTGTTCAATCATTTTGGCTTTGCATTTCTCTCTCTCCCTCTCTCTCTCTCTCTCTCTCTCTCTCTCTCACGTCTCCCTCCTCCAATCCCCAACCCTTTCCCCTTTTTCTCCTTGGAAGAAAATCGAGCAAGGCTCGACTTGGGAGCGGAATTTTGTGAAGATAATTTGGTAATCTCCTTCCCCTAGCATTTATCTTCGTTTTGATTGTAATATTGTAGAGTTTGGGCATATGTAGTGTTGTGTTTGAGTTTTTATAATTTTAAAGATTTTTGGGTTGGAATGTTTAAGGGGTTTTATGGTATCTATGTTGAGGAATATTGGTATATGGGTGTTGGGTTTGTTATTTGGGGGGTCTTTAAACCATAAAACGCATTTTTTGGCTGTTGCAGGGCTCGCCAATCGATCGGCAAGAGGGCTCGATCGATCGCGCGTAATTCGTAAAATTGGAAGACGATGAACATTGCTCTCGATCGATCGAGCAAAGTTGCCGATCGATCGAGAAGGTCGAGCGATCAATCGAGACATCTGCTCGATCGAGCGAGTGAAGGCGAATTTTGGGCATAAAATCTGTGGAGCTCTCGATCGATCGATCACTTTTGGCCGATGATCGAGAGGCCCTGTTTTGTGGTATATATTGTTTTGTTGTTGGGGAATCGATGCATGCTTCGCCCGGGGTCTTTTAAAATGGTTAATTGTCATGGGTTGATGATATAATTGGGGATTGTGAATGTGCTTGGGCACGGCACGTGGTTGCATGCTCATAAATCATTGTGAGTTATTTATGTGTTAGCACCTGATTTATCGGGTCACGAGACTAAGGCAAGGTTTGGTTTGGACTACGGAATCATAAGATACGTATAACGTACGAGCATAATCTTTTTATATTATTGCAATTGTGAAATGCATGATATACTGTTAATAATAAATTGGTAAGTATTGCAAATTATATGGTGTCGCTATGGAGCGAGCAATGATTGGGATGTTGTCGCTACGGAGCGAACATCGATCACGATGCCGCCGTGGTTGAGCGTGCGAGGGTATGGAATGCCGCCACTATTGAGCGAGCGATGAAATATGATGCGATAGAACTATGGAATCATGGCATGGATACATGTGTTATCTGTAATCATTAGTTGAATGATTTATTCATACTTAATTATGAAATTGGCATGGTAAAAATGGGTGTAGTTAATCAATGTGATGATTAACTGATTTTGGGAATTTGATGGTTTGGTTATTGTGAGAACAGGAAAAGTGCGGGGAATCCTATGGGATTATCTTACTATACTATACAGGGAGTATCTTTTACGTTTACAACTTTATGTTCTGTAAATTATGAATTGTGATATTGCTATTATTGAGATGGTGGATTGGTATGCTCACCCCATGTGGGGGCTGTCTCTGTTGGGGCAGGTGGAACAGGTACAGCGGTAGCTCCAGAGTTGAGATCGAGCTATGGATTGGAGGTGCTTTCAGGACCGAAGTACCAGTGCCGGTATTGAATAGGGTACTTTATACATTAAATACACATTCACTCATTTGATGCTCGCATGTGAGCACTGCTATATGTGTATATGGGTTGTATAAAGGGCATGAGCCTTTCTCTTTTCATTTATGGGTTGCATGCAATTAGTTAAGGAATTGCTAAATGAATTGAGAACATGTTAGTGTATTATAAGAGTGCATACTATGTAAGTGGATTTGGTTGGGGGAAATTGGACATTACATGAAATAATGCAAGAAATTTTATTGTTGGTATATTATGCTATGGTAGCATGTGATTTTCCCCCTGATTATATCATTGTATGCACTAAATGTAAGTAATCCATCAAGCATCGTACGCAGCGGAATAAAAAAAATATGGACTACAAGACACCGGATCTATACATAGGTTGTCATATCGGATTAGGGATTACAAAAGTCTCACCCTTGTAGCGTGTTTGAGCAGATCCCACGGAGCACCACGTCCAACGATCCCGAGTCACGAGCAACACCTCCAAGGTCTTGCCTCAACGGTATCCACACGATTAAACGAACAAGGGACGTTCAAGAACAAGTTGCTAGACTTATTCTTGAACCAAAACCAAACTCTCGGTTCAAAACCGATCAACGACTACTATCTCTCCCCCAAAACCGACGGCGGCGTGAGCTAATGGAGAGGAAGAGGTGGCCGAGACTTATGAGAGGAGGCTAGGTTATTTTTGATATGAAGTGTTGGATTAAAACAATTAATCACATTGATATCAAATTATATATGATTTAATTAAAGGCTTTCTTAAAGCCTCATGGGCCCAAACCCATGATTTAATTAAATCCTTATAATCATTTAATTAAGACTCTTCTTAATTATTTAATTCATCCCATGAATTTAATTCCCTTTATCGATTTAATCTTTTGTGCGACCCGATAGGATCTTGTAATGTTGGCAGTGACATAAAATCTCATTTTACGTTACAAGCAATGAGCGGTATCTAGCAACACATAAAGGCTACCCAAATTACAAGAATGTCAATGACTCGACATAACCTTTAGAACTTGTGATAATATTAACCATGTAACTTAATCTCTTTGTCCTTTGTGTTTAGATTGAACACGAGTCATGGAATAGTCATACTCGTATATTCAATCTTTATTTCTTGATCCCCAAGTAGAACTAGAATAAACGAATAAGCTCGATATCTCATATCGACTCATTCGAGCATGGCCATGCATTTTAGTTCTCACTTGATCAAGGGCCAAACACTTCTCCTGTTATATAGGAGGGACAAATCCTATCTCGATCAGTCAACATCCCTCTACATAATTCGTAGTGTATCCAATAGTCGCCTTTATAGTTTACCCTGTTACGGGTAACGTTTGACAATATCAAGATACATAACTCCTTATGTTGGGATCTCTGATGATCACAAGTCGTAAGGATTACATACATTATTATCACTATGAGAATTGCATATGACAATCATATAACTATCCATGTTGCATTCTCATGGTGGGTCTGTCCAGTACATCGTTCTCTAACATGTACCCATGTGTTGATTTGATATCTCATATCAATGAACAATTCATCAATCAATACATACTAGTCTCAATGTATTATCATTATCCTGATTCATGATAATACTTGACTAGGGACAATGTTTAAGAATAATACAATATTATTCTAAGGACATTAACATATATATTAATTCACATTGCACAGTTAAACGAATAATATATAATAATGAATTGCCATTCATAAAATCATAAACATTGTATGTCAAAACAATCATCCAATGACATGTCTTAGGGCATATCCCAACACTAAATACTTGGGTTAATACACTAATAGCGGGTTAAGGGTACGGGGTCCTTACAAATATGCATATAGAGATTGATTGATTGATGAAAGTTAAATTAGGACGTTTGGACTAATTGACTCTGAATAAGGTGAGGGAAGAATTAGATTTCCAATTGATGAATATTCAAATAAAACTGAGTCTTTTGTGAATCGATGAAATAGATGATAATATCCAAGGTAGAGTCGACCGATACCAAGAATTACTTTCATTAGTTTAATCGTTAGTTTTTAATTTTAATTAGTATATTTCACTCACAACCCCATCTTTATTTTATTGTTTTTGATTTTAATTAACACAAGAATTCACACCTCCTCGTGGGATCGATCCCTACTCACACTACTACATTATTGTTATTAATCTTGAGGATTGAGTAGGGTTAATTTGGGCGTACACGATAAGAGCACACCAGGAGGTAGCAGAAGCCTGCTAAAATATGGCCCCACTGCAGATAGCAGATGGGTCCATTTTTTTAATTCCCATCGCTACGACCTGTACACATCGTAGCGGATTGAAGTATTTATGCAACCATCACATTTTCGGGGTATTTCTAATTTTTTTTAAAATTATTTTTTTTTAAAAAAAATCCTTCTTTTAGCGGTTCTTTTCCAAGAGAATTTTATTTTTAATTTTTTTGAGGGGGGAGGGGCAAGTATTTTTTTCCGCGCTCGGCGGAACTCAAACTCTATTCGCTCCCAAAGGGGGAGATGAGCTCTAACCATGTGGACGACGCCCACGAGCTCCTTTTCCAAGAGAATTGATACGCACTTTTTGTTTCATTTCTCTCAATGCCTCATCTCTCACCTATCACGTGAAAACCTTCCCCAAAAAACATTTTCCCAAACTGAAGTACCTTCATTTCATTCCCTATCAGACCGATCGGTGTCTTCATTCAAGCTGCGGAAAATCCAGACTTGGAATGGCAAAGATTCGGTGGTGAATTTCGGAAAGTCGGGCCGATTGACTCGGAAAGGCGGAGGTACGTTTTTTGAGCTGATTCTTCTATATACCTCCATTTTCAACTTTTTTGTTTTGCGTTCAGTTTACAACTAACCGAGGGTTCGTAACATATGGATTTTCTCTAACTCACAAATATGATTATTTTTCTGTGTTTTTATGATTTATATCTCTGATACCATGCGAGAGAGATATACTAATTTACCTTATTATACGTGGGCCGACCTCTCGACCTCATTGAGTCAAAACACTAACCTCAGCGTCAAGTAGGTGACATACCTCCTGACCTTCATTAGGTCAAAGCATTCGACTGGCCTCCTAGTACGTGACCAGTTTCCTGATCTCAGTAGTTCTGGGTAACCTCATTTTTTGATTGGAGGTCACTCAACCAGCTCATGAGACAAATGCACCGACCTGCCGACCTTATGCATGGAAAGCACTAACCATGATACCTTAAACTAGCTGACCTCCTAGGCTCCCAAACTGTTTACCATGATATGGTCAGAATAGACTTACCTTCAAAGTCAGATACAAGACTCCGAGCTCCCGTCTTGCCAGTCAACAAGGTTGCTCGCCAGTCTTGATTATTTCAGACATCTCACATTTAAGAGTGTTGACTATGTCCCTGTTCAACTGTCATGTTCCGAGATTTTGGGGAGTGGGGTGATTCGTGGTCTAAGTGGTTAGCTGACATGTTCCCAGGTTTTAGGAATCGTGTAGATAATGATCTTACTGGTCCAAGCTGCACATCCGCGAGGTAACACCAATAAATAGCAGACTCGTTCAGGATTTTGAGGTACCTTTTTCTTATATACACACCTATATACACAAACATTCTCAAACAGATTCTTTCCGATCTCTTATCACCTGACTTAAGCGTCGGACGGGACTCGCCGGAAAAATCTTCTACCCCTTCTCACACTTGTTATAGTCTTAGCAGGTCATTACAGGACTTATCTTGGCTATTCAGTTCGTTGAAGAAGACATAAAGAGATGTATAACAACATCTGATTGGTACCAAGAATTCATCTATCCTTTTTGGAAGTATCAAATGTCGTTGTCTGTGGGAACGTTCGAGTTAAGACGTTGATATGGCAACAGGAAGAAGAGGACGCGGAAGAAGAAGAGTACCCGATGGGATAAATCCTCCCGAATCACCAGAAAACCATGAAGACATTCCACGAGTACAAGGAGATCAAGTCCCTCCTGCAGGCATAAGCGTAGGAGATCTTACATTGGAGCAATTGGCGTAATATATTGCTAGGACTGTGGATATGGTAGTAAGGGGTAACCAAATACCGCATCTTCAAAACAATCCACCCCCATCATCCTCCTCCAATGGGTTTAAGACCACAACAGATTGAGCCAGAGCAACTAACTGCTGATCAACCAGTAGCCGACCATACGGTACCGAATCAAATGGAGATGGTGTGGGAGGAGACACGAAGGTTGGGTCAACAAAGGGGAGATAGAGTCCCGACGTCCCGATGAGAAAGCTCCTTTTTCTCCCTCAATCTTGATAGCGGATCTTCCCCCGAACTTCCGACAGCCCATGGTCGGAGAGTGTGATGGGAGCACTATCCTGAGGAACACCTCGGAAGGTTTGAGAATGCAGCATTATTGCACCGATATTTGGATGGAGTCAAGTGTCGAGTCTTTTTGACAACACTCTTGAGGTCAGCTCAGCAGTGGTTTAATTTTCTCAAGCCAAACACTGTCCGCAACTTCGAGGACTTCAGTTCTATTTTCCTGAACCAATTTGCCAGTAGCAAGAGGTATCAAAATACCTCTATGAATTTGTTCATTACCAAACATCAGGAGCTGGAATCTCTGAGAGAGTTTGTTCAACGCTTTAACAATATCGCGTTGGAGGGTACCTACTGCCACTGCCAATGTCCTCATCAATGCCTTTACACAGGGGTTGAGAGCGGGGGGATTTTTCAAATCATTAGTGAAAAAACCTCATCGGAGTTATGATGATCTCCTTGGCCGAGTTGAAAATATGTCAATCTGGAGGATGCACAGAAACAGAGGATGATGGAAATGAAGCCAGAAGCAAAGAGAGAGAAAATTGAAACAGGAAGGAAGAGGCCCTTGGAAAAGAGTGATGATCGTGGCAGAGCTAGAGGACAGCTTTAACTCGTACTCCCTTGACTATAAGCTTAGAGAAGGCCATGGAGATTTGCGATGACAAGAGGAGACTAGAGAGGCTGAAGAAGGCGGAGAAAGGACCTCGCCTACCTCCCTCCTGTAAATAGTGTAGATTCCGCAGGGAGTATTGATATTTTACTAACGAATGTCAGACGTTGGAGGAGAAGGTCGAGAGGATCATTGAAGGGGATCCTCAAATTAAAGCAGTGTTGACAACGAAGCCAGAGCCTTATATCCATAACAGAACAAGAAGAGATCGACGTTGGGATAATAACAGAGGAGATGTGCGGTGAGATAACCGACCTCATCATCGAGGTCGGGAAATCTCACCGGAGAAAGATGATAGAAGAAGACGAGAACATGATAACAATAATCCTACCCAAGGAGTCATACATATGATTTCGGGAGGAGCTACGGATGGAGATTCTGGACGAGCCAGTAAATCTCACGGGCGGAGGTTAGAATGTTCGGAAATCATAGTTGAGATTTGTCATAAAGCCGACCCCGTGATATGCTTTGGACCTAGTGATTTAAAGGGAGTTGTCGCACCTCACACTGATGCCTTGGTGGTCACCGTCACCATTGCAAATTATGATATAGCTCGGATATTTGTTAACACGGGGAGCTCAGTTAATGTATTGTTCAAAGAAACTCTGGACCAAATGCAGATAGAGGGGTCGGTTTCGAATCTATCATGACACCACTCTATGGTTTCACAGGGCATGCTATTAAACCTATGGGCCAAATCACTCTCCCTTTGTCAATGGGAAGTGGTTCCAGGTGAGTTACTAAAATGACTGATTTCACAATCGTTGATGCCCCTTCTTCATACAATGGCATAATTGGCCGACCTACCATGAAGGACTTCCGAGCCATTTCTTCTACATATCATCAAAATTTAAAGTTCCCAGAGTACTGCAAGGAGATCAGAAGGCCGCACATAGTTGTTATATGAGTGAGGTGAAAGAAGAAAGCAAAAGGTCAAAACTTCAGGTAAGCATTGTCGCAGGAGGTAAACCCCCAGAGCAAAACCCAGATATGCCAGCTTTGAGTTGCACGGATGAGGAGCCCGAGCTAGTGGAGCTTAATTGTCGCCAGACGGTGGTCAAAGTAGACAAGGACTTAAACCATGTGGTCCGTGCTAAGTTGATCGCATTTCTGAAGCATCATGAAGACATATTCGCATTGTCAGCCCGAGAGCTCGGAGGAATTAATCCCACCATTATGCATCACCGCATTAATGTTCTTACAGAGTATATATGGAATTGTGCATTGTGGATGCAAATACATGTTGAATTATGCATTATGATTGCATATGTATATGATGATTGTTTGGTGCACATCCCATGAGTCATGGTTATATAGAGTGATGATTTTAATGCTTTGCCGCTGTCACTTGAAGCGATGATAGAATACTTGCCGCTGTCATATTGTAGCGAGGAAAGAATATTTGCCGCCAAATGTTGAAGCAAGGGTGTTGCCGCATGTCGCATTTGCGCGAGGTTATTCAATGCCGCTAATATGTCGAAGCGAGGGGTATTAATGCCGCTGTCATGACAAGCGAGGTGCATTAAAATACACTATTATAACAGACTAGGGATTGGTAATTGGTGAAAATGGAATGGTGTTATGTCATGACATTTGTAGAACCATTAAATAATCTATTGATTATACTCATGAGTTATGGTACATGGACAACCAAAATGGGAGCGTTTAAAATGCATGGGAAAAACAGGAAGTGTCTTATTACGATTTATGCATTTACCTTATATTCATATTGTGTTGAATATGGATTAGTATATGCTCATGTTTGGGGGTTGTCCTTGTAGGTACATTTTGGCATGAAAAAGGGGCTAAGGACGGGTTGAGGCAGTGAGCTTGTGATGAGCACTTTTGGAAAGAAAGGACAGGATTCTTTTGTCTAGTGTCTACTCTAGGAGTAGTGTAAAGCTATAATGATCAACCTTCATTTGTTAAAGAATGTAACTAATCATCCATTTGAAAGTCCTTAACTTGGCATGTAATTTTTAAAGGCTCTGGGTCTCAACACGAACTTTTATACTCTGATAATGTATGTTAGCTCTATTTATGCCTTTAATCGGCACTTAAGGAACTGGGGTCCTTACATTAGTGGTATCAGAGCAGTGGTTAGAGAACCTGGGAACGAGTGAAGGGTAGCCTTAGCATGGTTGGCTAGGTGCTTACATTTGGGACATGTTTATGCATGTGGTGCATATTGATGTATATATTGTTATACTAACATGCTTATTGTTGCTTATGTTATCTAACGGTATAGCATATGTATTGTTTTGGAATTGTTGTTAACCCTTGTGTTACAGCACGGCGGCTATGAATTTGGGAAACCTCAATGAAGAGGTAGGGGATGTAGGCAGTGTGAATGCTAGCATTGGTCAGACAAATCCTTTGCCTCCGCCTGCTGTGGGAGTAGAACCAGTGGCTCAGTTGTTACTACCCGGGGAGCTTAGTCTTACTCAGTTTCTGACTTTCCACCCGCCCATGTTTGAGGGGACAGAGACAGGGGAAGAGGCCGAAGAGTGGCTAGAGAGACTGGAACAGATATTTGTGTCCGCTCCTTGTGCTAGGACGGCATGGCTGAGGTTGACGGAGTTCCAACTAGCAAAGAAACCTTCCATGTGGTGGAAGACTACGGTGATGGAATTGAGGGATCAGGGTGTATTGATTGATTGGACTCTCTTCAGAACCCAATTTCTGAACCGGTATTTTTCTGCTGCTGCGAGACAGATAAAGGAGGATGAGTTCACAAACTTGAAGCAAGGAGCTATGACTGTATCAGATTATGCCATGAACTACTCTTCTCTGTTGAGGTATGTCCCTCATATTGCCACAAACGGACATGCAAAGATGATGCACTTTTTGAAGGGGTTGCGGCCGGAATTGTTTGACCGAGTTATCACCAACAACCCCACTTCTTTCGATGATGCTCTTACTAGAGCAGAACTGGCGGAGATTGGAGTTGGGGCCTATCCTAATGATGTACCCCCACATGTGCCACAACAGAGGCAAGTTTCTGATAGCTTGAGGCCACGAGGGGAGTCATTCAAGCCTCGTGGTGCTTCTTCATCCTCTCGGTTCAGTGGGAAGAAATCTTTTAACCGGAAGCAGGGAAACAAGAAGAGCAATCTATTGGCCAACCGGGGGCCTATGTAAGTGAATAGATCGGGGGAGACAGACCACACTCATCGATCAATTGCCCAGCTTGTTACAGTTGTGGTAAGATGGGCCATATCTCTCGGTATTGCCCCACCCGGGGAGGACAGTCAGATTTCCAAGGAAATAGGTCGAGATTTGATGATAGGACAGTGCATCAGAGGCATCAGATTATGCCTCGACCATCAGGAGGTCAGACAGTGGGACCGTCCCAAGGTCAAGTGTATGCATTGACTAGAGAGCAGGCCCAGGCAGCCCCGGAGGAGGTGATCGCTGGTACGTGCCATTTATTTACGTACCCTGCTTTTATTTTGATAGATACATGTGCCTCCCACTCTTTTGTATCTGTTGGCTTTGTGAAGAGACACTATATGTGCACGTCTTCGTTACCCACGCCTCTCATGGTCTCGACACCCACTGGAAGGAATGTTATTGCCGATCAGTTTCTTGCGGATTGCCTCATTTATTTTGAGGGCAATGAGTTGAAGGCAGATTTGATTGTGTTGGGCATGTCAGACTTCGATTGCATCGTGGGCATCGACATTCTGAACAGATATCAGGCAGTCGTGGACTGTCAGCAGAGAACGGTTCGGTTTAGATCTGATATGGGAATACAGTGGACTTTCTATGGGAACGGTTCTCGTGCGAAGATTCCGTTAATGTCAGCGATCAAAATGTCCCAGTTATTGGAACGTGGTCACACGGGCTATCTTATCTATGCCGTGGACACGACCGGGAAGAATAAAGAATTGAGAGTTGAGGATGTACGAGTGGTAGCAGAGTTTGCTGATGTGTTCCCGGAGGAGATTCCAGGATTCCCACCGGCTAGAGAAGTCGAGTTTGGGATTGAGTTATTACCGGGGACATCCGCTATCTCTCGTGCCCTTACAGGATGGCACCAGCGGAGTTAAGGGAATTGAAGGAGCAGTCACAGGAACTCCTTGACAAAGGATATATACGCCCTAGCGTATCGCCTTGGGGCGCACCAATCTCTTTGTGAAAAAGAAGGATGGTTCGATGCGGTTGTGCATCGATTACCGGCAACTGAATAAGGCCACGGTGAAGAACACGTACCCTCTTCCAAGGATTGATGATTTGTTTGATCAGTTGCAAGGTACCAAGCTTTATAGCAAGATTGATTTGAGGTCAGGGTACCACCAGATTCGGGTCAGAGAGGAGGATGTGCAGAAGACAGCATTTCGGACTCGGTATGGGCACTACGAGTTCCTGGTTATGCCGTTCGGTGTGACGAACGCCCCGGCTGTCTTTATGAGCTTGATGAACAGGGTGTTCCAACCATATCTTGACCAGTTCGTCATAGTATTTATTGACGACATACTCATCTACTCTCGGAGTGAGGAAGAGCATGTGAGACACTTGAGGACAGTGCTCCAAGTCCTCAGAGAGCATCAGTTATTTGCCAAGCTCAGCAAGTGTGAGTTTTGGTTGAGCAGTGTGGTGTTCTTGGGGCATGTTATATCTAGCAGCGGGATATCAGTGGATCCCAGGAAGATTGAGGCTATGATGGAGTGGGTTGCACCCACTTCTGTGCCCGAGATACGAAGTTTTCTTGGTTTGGCCGGTTATTATCGGCGCTTCGTTGAGGGGTTTTCGAAGATTGCCAAGCCGTTGACACAGTTGACCCAAAAGGGAGTACCATTCTTTTGGTCTGAGGCTTGTGAGGAAAGCTTCCAAGAGTTGAAACACCAGTTGACGACGGCACCCGTGTTGGTGATTCCTACGGAGAACACGAGGTTTGTTCTTTATACCGATGCATCACTTCAGGGCCTTGGATGTGTTTTGATGCAAGATAAGCACGTGGTAGCTTATGCATCGAGACAGTTGAAGCCGCATGAGACTAGATACCCAGTCCATAACTTGGAGTTGGCGGCTATTATTTTTGCCTCGAAGATCTGGAGGCATTATTTGTATGGTACGTCGTTTACCATTTACACCGATCATAAGAGCCTGAAATTCTTGTTTACTCAGGCGGAGTTGAATATGCGTCAGAGAAGATGGATGGATTTACTCAAGGACTATGATTGTGAAATAGAGTACCATCCGGGAAAGGCAAACTCGACAGCAGACGCCTTGAGTCGGAAGGTGAAGAGTACTGCTGAGGATGTATGCAATTGTCGGCCTTGTTGACTTCCTATTGCCATCTGGGCTATGACTTTGATGTAGATACATCACCAGTACATGTATCGACCTTATTAGCTGAGCCAGATATCTATGAGAATATCAGGAGAGCTCAGAAGGCAGATGATGAGATTCAGAGATGGGCATCACTAGTACATCTTGGACAGCCATCGAAGTTCAGAGTGGCTGAGGACGGATCCCTGGGATTGGGTAACCGTTGGGTGGTTCCGAGTATGCCGGAGTTGCGTAGAGGGATCTTGGAGCGAGCTCATAGTAGCAGGCTTAGTATCCACCCAGGCGGGAAGAAGATGTATAAGGATCTACGTGATCAGTTTTGGTGGAAAAGAATGAAGTGTGATGTCGTCGCTTTTGTTAAGAGGTGCTTGATCTGCCAATAGGTTAAGGCAGAGAGACAGAGATCTGGTTGTGAATTGAGGAGTTTAGAGATACCAAAGTGGAAGTGAGAACACATTTCCATGGACTTTGTGACCCACTTGCCGCGGAGTGCCTCGGGTTTTGATGCCATTTGGGTGATTGTGGACAGATTGGCCAAAGTAGCTCACTTCATTCCCTATGGTATGACCTCCACCTATTTGAGGATGGCTCAGTTATATGTCCGAGATGTGGTGAGATTGCACGGGATCCCTGTTTCTATAGTGTCGGATCGAGATCCGCGATTCACATCTCATTTCTGGGGAGGGCTTCAGTCAGCTTTGGGTACTGAGGTGAGATTGAGCACGACATATCAGCCCCAGACGGACGGTCAGACTGAGCGTACTATACAGACGCTCGAGGACATGCTACGAGCTTGTGTATTAGAGTTTGATGCCTCATGGCAAGATTCATTGGCTTTGGTAGAGTTCTCTTACAACAACAGCTATCAGGCGAGTATTCAGATGGCTCCTTTTGAGGCCCTTTATGGCAGACGCTGTAGATCACTCTTGTGTTGGGATGACTTGGACCGTAAATCGGTCGGAGGACCGGAATTAGTTCGGGAAATGGAAGAGAAGGTAAAGGTGATAAGGCAGAAAATGAAAGCAGCCCAGGACAGACAGGCAGCTTATGCTAATAAACGGCGGCGACCGTTAGAATTTCAGTTGGGGGATAAGGTCTTTTTGAAGATCTCACCTTTCAGAGGTGTTGTGCGATTTGGAATGCGCAGGAAACTGTCTCTGAGGTATGTTGGGCCGTACGAGATCTTGCAGCGCATTGGCACCTTAGCTTACCGACTGGCCTTGCCACCTTCGCTGTCTGGTATACACGATGTGTTCCATGTATCTATGTTGCGGGGGTATGAGTCGGATCCGTCGCATGTGTTGCAGCCTTCCGAGGTTCAGTTAGAATCCGATATATCTTATGTGGAGCGGCCTGTTAGAATTCTGGATCGAGCAGACCGCAGACTTCGGGACAAAGTGATACCTATGATTAAAGTGCAGTGGGATCGTAGGGGTGTCGAGGAGGCCACGTGGGAGACGGAGCGGCATATGGTGCAGCACTACCCGGAACTATTTTCTGGTATGTGATTTATGTTTAGTTTCTTTTGGGTAAGTGCATGCGATTTCGAGAACGAAATCTTATAAGTAGGGGAGTATTGTGATATCCCAGAAATAATTAATTGCAATTTGGGCATTATTTATGTATTTGTGATTAATTATGGTGATAATTAAATGATGTGTTGAAATTAATTATCTTGGTAAAATGCTTAGTCACATGTAGGCGTGACCCGGTGGTGCATTTCGGGGTGCATGTTATGCATGTTGGGTAATTGGGTATTATCATGGTTTAAATGTGATGGTTGATATTATTTGGTAATGTATGTGCTTAATTGGGGTTTTGATGCATTTTGGTAAAATGCTTTTAAAATATCATGTTGGGGTATTTTATACATCATGGTAATTGTTGGGGTACAATTTTAATTAACCCCCCTTTTTAACCCCACTATCCCCACTTTACCATCATTTTACCAAAATCCCCAAATCACTCTCAACCCTAACCCCTCATCCCTTTTTCGAAATTGGCCAAAGGAGGAAGGAGAAATCTTCACGAAAGCTTGGTTTGTGAGATTTCTTGTGAGATTTGGAGTCCATAAGAGGTATGGAACCCTCCCTAATGTTTTAATGGTGTTTGGTTTTGAAATGGGTTGGTATTTTGGGGTTTATATGGGTTTGTTTTTGGGTATGTGTTGTATGTGGTTGGGGTATGATTTTTGAGGTGTTTCATGTGGGTTTTATGGAGTTATTATGGTATTTGAGTTGTTGGAATGTTGGGTTTGAAGTGTGTGTAGTGGAACTTGGATTGTGCTCAAAAATGGTGAAGGATCGCGCATGGTAGCGTTTATCGCATACGCCCAAATTAACCCTCTCAAGTTAATAACAGTAATGAATGTAGTAGCGTGAGTAGGGATCGATCCCACGAGGAAGGTTATATCTTTGTGTTAATTTATGCAAACGAAAATAAAAAGGGGTTTTTGAAATCAATTGAATAATACTACTACTATGATGCAAAAGTAAACTAGATGAATAACTTATGAGAAAAGAGCGATTCTCGGTTTTCGGTTAACTTTACAATTGGTGTTTACTATCTTGGTCATCGATCTTCACATACTATTCAATTCTCTTATTAATATTCATCGTGGACGTTTAATCCAATAATCAAAGTCCTATCTCACCTTAAGTTTAGTTAAGTAGCCCAAGCGTTCTAGTTTAACCCTTATCAAACAATCAATCAAAATACAAGCGATTAATATTTAAATCGAAGATAGCATATGAACTAGTGAGATCGATGAATCTAAACAACATAATCCAAGCGTCTATGTTTAATCTAGTCAATTGTTTTTCCTAAGAATTTAACAAACTCACAAGCGAAATTTAATTAATCTTAGTTGCTTCATAAATTAGAGGGATCAAACGATTCCGTATTTGATATCTAATTTAGCGTGAAATTGTATGAACAAAAGCTAGATGATCAATCCAACAATCATACATAACAATTATGAAAAATCAAATCAGAAAAACAATTGATACTCAAAGAAAATCAACAATCAAAACTTATCTCACAAGAATCATAAACGTCCAATGTATCGTTTTCCTAAACCGAGAATCACAAAAGTATTTAGCTACTCATATCTAGATTGACAACAATCAAAATTAATCTAAAAAACATCAAACTAATAGGAGAAGAAAGAGTTACTAAAAAGGAATCACGATTCCGGCTTGTCGATTCCGGTTCCGTTCTTCGCATTGTTCTTGATAAAAGTTGAAAGAAAAATTATTCTAAAATCTAAAACTCTCCTAAGGTATGAAATTATCTCTAATTTACTCTCAAAATCGTGTATAAGGAGGCTGGGAGGTTGATGGAATAGGTTGGAATATCCTTGGGAAGGAAAGAAATCATGTTTCCATATTTTCCAAAACACCACTGCCTCGCTCGATCGATCCGTAATTTGCTCTCGATCGATCGCCTTTTCCAGAACATTTCCACTCATTTTTCAGCTTCTGGCAAGTTTCGTGTTTTGGCCATAACTTTCTCATACAAACTCCAAATTTGACGAATCAGCTGTCCACGCGCAGATAACTCAAGGTTCTACAACCTCATGCTGATCACATTCCCAAAACTTGGCTGGAACATATAGAATTTGAGGATAAAGGAGCAACATGTGTCATAGATTCTGGTTTTTCCTCTTTCCTTCAACTTTATTCCTTCTTTCATCATTTTAGCTTGATTTCTTCACCTTTTCCTACATTTATACAAATATACGATTAGGTAGCACATGCATCAATTTATCCATCAAAATATACTAACTCGTAGACAATTAAGCGCAAAAGATGTGCCTATTTCTAGTCACATCAAACTCCCCCATACTTACTCTTTACTCGACCTCGAGTAAATCAGATAAAACTAAAATATTTTTAATTGGCTCATAGATTCATAACAAAACAACTTATCCCCACTTTAACGCCTCAACAATTATAAACATGCAGAGTAATGAAAGGCGATGAAAAGTTAACAGTGGAACAAGTTCAATCCCTAAACATTTTGTTGGGAAACGATTTCTAAGTTTTGGTGATTACAAACACCTACTGGATGAAGTCCTACCGGGTGATAAAGACCAACTGGATGAAGACTCCTACCGCATGTTAAACACCTACTGGATGAAGTCCTACCGGGTGATAAAGACCAACTGGATGAAGACTCCCACCGGATGTTAAAAACCTACTGGATGAAGTCCTACCGAGTGATAAAGACCAACTGGATGAAGACTCCTACCGGATGTTAAACACCTACTGGATGAAGTCCTACCGGGTGATAAAGACCAACTGGATGAAGACACCTACCGGATGTTAAAGTCCTACCGGATGAAGACACCTACCGGATATTGAAGTCTTACCGGGTGATAAAGATCAACTGGATACAAACATCAACCGGACAAGACATCAACTGGATGGCTACCAACTGGATAGACATCAACCGGACAAGACATCAACTGGATGGCTACCAACTGTATAGACATCAACCGGACAAGACATCAACTGGATGGCTACCAACTGTATAGACATCAACCAGACAGACATCAACTGGATGGCTACCAACTGGATAGACATCAACCGGACAGACATCAACTGGATGGCTATCAACTGGATAGACATCAACTGGATGGCCACCAACTGGACAACCATCAACCGGATAAACATAAACTGGATGGACATCTACTGGACAACTATCAACCGGATAGTCTCACACTGAACAAAGACATCAAGTGGTCATAAGAGGATGAACGACCAGTTGAACAAAGAAAACCAGCAGAAGTCTAAACTTCCAGTAAAAGCACTAAGCAACGAGACAAAATAAGTACAACATTATCTGACAAAGGTACAACAGAGCGGCGCACCCTGCTATATCTCCGCCACCATTACCGTCAGAGTTAAAAGAGCTGTTGCTTAACAAAATAGGAAAGAAGACAATATGAATTTGGAAAGCTAATCTCTTCCATATACAGAAAAGCTACCGTTGGACAACCAAAACCTATAAATACGTCCAAGCAAAGAATGAAGAAGTGCTGAGCGATTTTCAACAAACAAAACACTTCAAAGCAAACAAGAAAATCAACTTACTGATATTCCAAAAGTTCAGCAAAGAGCAAACAAGCAGTGCAACTGAATCTGTGATAGATTATTCCAACTGAAGTATGCTGATCAAGAACACTGCTAAACGTGTATTCTATAAAGAGTGTCTTAGACCTTTTGTAACCAAATCAAGTAGTTGTGATTTCTAGGAGTTTAGGCCAAGCTGTGTGAGTGCCTAAGAAGGTTGTATATTGTAAAGTGTAAACCAAGTCTTCTAGTGAATCCTTCCTGCAAAGGAAGAAGGGGAGACGTAGAAGCGTTGTGCTTCGAACTTCCAGAAACAATTCTTGTGTCATTTGTTATTGCTTATTTACCTCCGTTTTATTCCTCACAAGTTAAGCAGACGTCTTCCGCACTATAATAATTGTCTGCTGACTTGCCTGATATTGAGAAGCAACTGTAATACTTAACAGTTTACAGTTAACTAAGAAAAGAAATCAAAATTGAATCTAGTGTTTATTCAACCCCCCTTCTAAACACTACCCCGATCCTAACAAGTGGTATCAGAGCTTAGGTCTTCTCAATCTTGAGAAATTACCAATTACCAAATACTGATGGCCTCATTCAGCAAGATTCCAATGTTCAAGAAAGACGAATATAATGATTGGAGAATCCGTATGCAAGCTCATCTAAGTGCTCAAGATGATGATATGTGGTATGTAATCACTGAAGGACCTATGAAGATCATGAAAATCAATACAGCTGCTTCTATCACAAGTGGTGATCCACAAATGGTAGAAAAGGACAGATCTCAATGGTCAAATGAAGAAAAGAAGAAAGCCAATCTGGATAACATTGCTAAGGACATTTTGTTTAAAACTTTGGACAAAAACATGTTCAACAAAATAAAAATGTGTTCCACAGCTAAAGAAATCTGGGAAAAGATTGCCCAACTCTGTGAAGGAAATGATCAAACCAAAGAAAACAAGCTTACTGTGGCATTACAGAAGTTTGAGCATATCAAGATGATGAATGGAGAAACTCTCAACGAGTATGATGAAAGAGTGACCGGAATAATTAATGAACTCAGCAGTCTGGGTAAGGAGTTACCCAACAGAGAAGTCACCCTCAAAGTGATGAGAGGTCTCCCAAGAGAATGGGATGTCAAGACCATTGCTATGAGAGAATCAAAGGACATCAACAAGATAGATCTACATGACCTGTTTGCTGATTTAAAAGCATATGAATTCGAATTAGGTATTCGGGTTGAATATGAACCCAATATCAGTCAGCCTACCAAAACTCTCACTGCATCGGAGGCCATATCTACCGCTACAGAGATGACTCCAGAAAAAATATGTAATGATGCTATGGCGATGTTCGTAAAGAAATTCGGGAAATTCATGAAGAAGAATCAGAAATCATATCCACGAAGGCAGAGCTTCAAAGGAAGATCAGAAGACGAAGAGCGTGTATGTTTCAACTGTCTCAAGCCAAGACATTTCATCGCAGACTGTCTAAAACCCAAAAAGGATGATCACAAAAGAGGATCCAAGGATCACAGAAAATCCAAGGAAACTAGAAGATCATCCAAAAGGGACAGAGATCAAAAGGTTTTGATGGCAGAAGAAAGCAAGAGCAAGTGGGCTGATTCTGAATCAGAATCAGAGGAGTCAACCGGTTCTTCCAGCGAGAGTGAAGACGAGGAAGTCCACTGCTTAATGGCAAATGATGAAATTGAGGTACACGAGTCTAACCTATCTGAGTTTACACATAGTGAACTTACCAATGCTTTGCAGGACATGATCAATGAGTATTGGACGTTATATGAATCCTTCGAAAGCTATAAGACTGAGCACTCAATCCCAACTGAAACGCATAAAACAAACTTGATTGTGAACAATCGAGGGAGTTAAACTGCTTAAGGGAAACAACCAGTCTCCTAGTAAAAGAAAGAGATGAAGCCAAGTGTGCCTACCAGAAACTTAGCAAACTGGTTAGCATTTGGAATGCGTCTACTACCAGAAAGGATGAAATGCTTGAGTCTATAAGACTTGCTGGTGATTTAACAGGCATAGGCTATAATAGCAATGACGGTAGTTCATCTGGTAATGAACCTCAACTGTGTCTAACAAAAAGCAAAGTTCAATCAATGAACTTTGTAAGATCTAGCACAGTATATGACCCTTATGAACTGGTTAAAGAACCTGTTAAAGCAACACTCATCAAGGAACAGGCACATCACAGGGGTATCGGTTATGTAGAACCACTCAAAGAGGCTAAACCGAGGCAAAAGTTCAGAAATGAACTTAAACCTACTGGTCGAGCAGCTAGAGAGGTTAAACCCAACTGGTACTACAACTGTAAGCCTGTCCAGAAGAGGTATATGCTCTATAACAGGAACTACAAACCAAAAGCACATGCATACACATATTATCACACTCCACAGTCAAGATCATCACCATCATTTATGAATGCACACACATTTCAGAACACACACCGACCTAAGTCACTCAGGGTCATACAAGTGTGGGTTCCGAAAGGACTAATCCTACCCGGACCCAAGTAGGATTGGGTACCAATCATTTTATCGCTTTAATTGCAGGAAACTAGAATGCATCAAGTTCGAAGCTCAGAATGGTTCCTGGACAGCGGATGCTCTAGACATATGACAGGAAATGCGAGCTTATTGTCTGAACTGGTGGACTCCACCAGACCCAGAATAACTTTTGGAGATAACGCAAAAGGTAGAACGTGGGTAAGGGTAAGATTATCTATGGTAATATCGTCATTAAAGATATTCTTTTAGTTGAAAATCTATGCTATAACTTGATTAGCATAAGTTAACTTTGTGACAATGGTCATGCTGTAGAATTCAATCAGCACTCATGCACAATAAAATCTACTGATGGCAGTATATTACTTGTAGGTAGAAGGCATGATAACACATATAAAATTGATTGGAATCTTAATCAGCCTACCTCCTCTACTTGCTTAGCTGCGCTGAATTCTTCCAAAAATTGACTTTGGCACAAACGTTTGAGTCACTTAAGTTTTAAAACTATTGCCAGTCTGCGTAAACTTGATCTAGTCATTGGACTGCCCCAAATTGAGTTCTCAAAAGACAAGATCTGTGCAGCATGCCAACTTGGTAAGCAAATCAGATCCTCTTTTAAGAACAAAGGGAGTAAATCTTCTTCTCGGTGCCTAGAGTTGCTGCATATGGATCTGTTTGGTCCTATACCAGTAACAAGTCTAGGGGGAATGAAGTATACCCTAGTGTTAATAGACGATTACACTCGTTTCACGTGGGTCTTGTTCCTAAGTGGCAAAGATCAGGCTACTCCAAAGCTGATCAAACTACTGAAAAGACTCCAAAATGAGAAATCGTGTGGGATAGATAGAATTCGCAGTGATAAAGGTACTGAGTTCACCAATCAATCACTCGAATCATATCTAGATGACCTTGGTATTAAACACGAATACTCCGCTGCTAGAACTCCTCAACAAAACGGAGTTGCTGAGCGTAGGAACCGTACTTTGAAAGAAGCTGCGTGAACTATGCTTGCGGAATCAGAATATCGCAGAGATTTTGGGCAGAAGCTGTCAACACAGCTTGTTTGTGAGACCCCGTTATCACATCAAGATGTTAAGGTGCAATTTAGAGAACTAAACATTCATGTGAATATATCAGAGTAACGTGCCGTGTTGATTATCCTGAGCTTTAGAGATTACAGTACCAAAATGTTTCAAAAGGAAAGACACAATTCCTACAAAGGTACTACATTATAGTCTTACTCTACTCAGTAGAAGCTATACAAAAATTTCTCTAACATGCTAATCCTGTAGCACTCCTTACAGCTCAGCATATCAACCCCGACCCTGGTTCTCGTCAACAAAAGCACCTACAAAGACAACCCCCGACACGTGAGCATAACACAATTCATATTCAACATAATATGAAAGTAAGGCATAAATGCACAATCTTAAACACAAGCCCTTCCTGTATTTCCAGCATTTATAACGCCCATTGGTTGTCCCTGTACCATAATTCATAATAAAAACACATTATAAGAATGTATGGTTTCACAAATAAATGTCATGACATTCTTCCTCCTTAAATCCTTATTTCAATCCTGAGTCCTTATCAGTAGTACATTTTAATGCTTCTTGCTACTCCATGTAAGCGGAATTCTTCCTCGCTTCCAATGGACCTTAGCGTAAGCAGTTAAAATCCTTACTAAGATAACCTTGACTCGTGAAATACACCTCTTATATTTCACAACATACATATGCAAAAACAATGCATAATAACATGTATCATAACCTTAATGCACCACATTGCATTCATCATGCGTCAAAAAGACAAACATAAAGCACATGTTACCGTTGGGATGCCCGTACGTCGCTTACGTACCTTTCCAAAAGATAGAGGAGTCAATCAACTTTATCTCCTCGGTTGTGATGGCACCTGGGATGGTTCTACATAGCCACACAACACAATATTAGGCACCTCATTACAAACCAATATCAAAACTTTAACAAAATATAACAATTTATATTTTTCAACATTCTGGGTCTCTCGATCGATCGGCCCCTCTTCCCGATCGATCGAGAAGACGCCTAAAATCAGAACCAAGATTCTGCCTCGCTCGATCGATCGAGAAGAAATGTCGATCGATCGAGATGCCCTGTTCGAGAAATACCAACCCAGAATTCTCGAACACCTATATACACACCCTTCGATCTAGCATATAACATACACCACATGTTTGAACAATTATGCTAGCAATTACAATACACTACTCGGAGTGTATTCATACCAAATTTACACCTCAAACTTAAGCCCGCATGCATAAACGTCAACCATTTACATAAGTACTCAACCAACTTTTCCGGAAACAGGGCAACATATAAATTTCCAGATTTTTGAGTACTTCATTTCATGCTATTATATCTACCACATATAACATAAAGCATGCTCGAACAAACATGCCAAGGGCTTCACAAAACTACCATGCATATTTTTACATCAAAGGTTTACCAAAAACCTAAGCTAACGTGCATGATATCACCTCTTCAAAATCACTCCCAAACCATAATTTTCCAGAAAAACAGGGCATATTCCTTACCCAGATTTTCGAACACTATACTTCACATGCTTTAATCCTCTACATAAAACATGCAACATGCTCAAGGAAAAATATAGAGAGCCTCATAAACATCACATAAAAGTATTCATAACAATATTTCTTTAAATCCCTACACTAGCATGCCAAAACTACTACAAAGAACAAGCATGCTTAGGAATTTAAAAACTGGGAAGAACATGTGACTCCTCACCACTTTTGCCCTTCGATTTTCTATATGAAAGGATGAATGAAATCCGATCACTTTCCTCCTAGAAATCGACCAAGTTGCAGACAAATGAAGGGAAAAAGAAGAAGTCTTTTTGGAAGAGGCACAATGAAAATATCTTCAAGTAAAGTTGCTTGCTTAGTCATCTGCTTTCCAAGAAAAACAGGGGAGGGGCGTGGGTTCAACCAAGTGGGGGTGGGGTGGTTGCATGTAGGGTGGTTTTGGGGTGTTTAATTGTGTCCCGGTATTTCATACGATGTATAAAAATATCTCTCCTTGATATTTTATTATTTTACCACATCAACACAATAATTAAAAACACCTAACATGCTCCCTAAACCACATCATCAAAATAAATAAATCACTCCCACATAAAATACGCCTTTAGCACATAGGCTCACAATTAACAACCTTTAATTGTATGATTACCCACATAATCATTTCGGGGATATCACAATACTCCCCTACTTATAAGATTTCATCACCGAAATCAAACATGCTGTCAATCAAAAGATAACACAATACATAAACGTATACCAGAAAACAGCTCTGGATAGTACTGCACCATGTGTCGCTCTGTCTCCCACGTGGCCTCCTCGACACCCCTACGATCCCACTGAACCTTGATCATAGGAATAACCTTGTTCCGAAGTCTGCGGTCTGCCCTATCCAAAATCCTGATAGGCCGCTCCTCATAAGAAACATCGGACTCAATCTGCACCTTTGAAGGCTGTAACACATGTGAAGGATTCGACTCATACTTCCTCAGCATAGACACATAAAAAACGTCGTGTATACCAGACAGAGAAGGCGGTAAAGCCAAACGGTACGCCAGAGTACCCACACGCTGTAAGATCTCATACGGCCCCACGTATCTAGGAGACAACTTCCCCCGCATACCAAACCGTACTACACCTCTGAAAGGTGAGATCTTCAGAAAAACTCTGTCGCCTAACTGAAACTCCAACGGCCTACGCCGCTGATTGGCATATGCTGCCTGTCTGTCCTGTGCTGCCTTCATCTTTCTCTTGATAACCTTAACTTTCTCTTCCATTTCCTGAACCAACTCTGGTCCTCCAACCGACTTACGGTCCAAGTCATCCCAACACAAGGGTGACCTACAACGCCTACCATAGAGGGCCTCGAAAGGAGCCATCTGTATACTTGCCTGGTAGCTGTTGTTGTAAGAGAACTCAACTAAGGCTATCGAGTCCTGCCATGATATGTCGAACTCTAGCACACAAGCTCTCAACATATCCTCGAGCGTCTGTATCGTACGCTCGGTCTGTCCGTCCGTCTGAGGGTGATAGGCTGTGCTCAGCCTCAACTCTGTACCTAGAGCTGTCTGCAGACCCTCCCAGAAGTGAGATGTGAACCGCGGATCTCGATCGGACACTATCGAAACAGAGATCCCGTGCAGTCTCACCACATCTCTGACATATAACTGTGCCATCCTCAAGTGCGTATATGTCATACAATAGGGAATAAAGTGAGCCACTTTAGTCAGTCTATCCACGACTACCCAGATGGCATCAAAACCCGAAATAGTCCTCGGTAAGTGGGTCACGAAATCCATAGACACGTGCTGCCACTTCCACTTGGGTATCTCTAAACTCCTCAATTCACCTCCAGGCCTTTGCCTCTCAGCCTTTACCTGCTGACAAATCAAACAGCGCTTGACAAAAGAGGTGACATCCTGTTTCATACGCCTCCACCAGAACTGGCTGCGTAGATCCTTATACATCTTCTTCCCACCTGGGTGGATACTCATCCTGCTGCAGTGAGCTCGCTGTAATATACCCTGGCGCAACTCGGGTGTATCTGGAACCACCCATCTGTCGCCAAGCCTCAGAGAACCGTCCTCAGCCACTCTGAATCTCGATGGCTGACCTGAATGGACCACTAACATCCATCTCTGAACCTCTGCATCGGTCCCCTGAGCCTTCCTGATGTGATCATAAATAACAGGCTCAGCTAGCAAGGTCAAATCCTGTACTGGTGAAGAGGATACATCATAATCAAAACCCAAATGGCAGTAGGAGCCAAACATAGCTGATAGAGACATAGCATCCTCTGCTGTGCTCCTCACCTTCCGACTCAAAGCGTCGGCTGTCAAATTTGCTTTCCCCGGGTGATATTCGATTTCATAGTCGTAGTCCTTCAGCAGGTCCATCCATCTCCTCTGCCTCATGTTTAACTCAGCCTGTGTAAACAAGAACTTCAGGCTCTTGTGATCAGTGAAGATGGTGAATGAGGTACCATATAAGTAGTGTCGCCATATCTTCAAGGCGAACACTATCGCTGCTAACTCCAAATCGTGGACTGGATACCTCGTCTCATGTGGCTTCAACTGTCTCGAAGCATAAGCCACTACATGTTTGTCCTGCATCAGTACGCACCCTAGACCCTGTAGTGATGCGTCGGTATATTGTTCTCCTTGGGAATCACTAGAACTGGTGCAGAAGTCAGTCTGTACTTTAATTCCCTGAAACTCTGCTCACAAGCCTCTGTCCAACAGAAAGGGACTCCCTTCTGAGTCAGCTGTGTAAGTGGCTTGGCGATCTTTGAGAAACCCTCGACGAAACGTCGATAATAGCCAGCCAGACCAAGAAAACTTCGAATCTCACTGACTGAAGTAGGGGCAGACCAATCCATAACTGCCTCTATCTTCCTCGGGTCTACTGATATCCCCTCTCGTGATATGATATGGCCCAAGAAGGCTACACTGCTCAGCCAAAACTCACACTTGCTGAGTTTGGCGTACAACTGATGATCTCTGAGGATCTGGAGCACTATCCTCAGATGATCGGCATGATCCTCCTCATTCCTTGAATAGACCAGGATGTCATCAATGAACACGATCACAAACTGATCGAGGTAATCCTGAAATACTCTGTTCATCAGGCTCATAAATGTAGCAGGGGCATTCGTCACCCCGAATGGCATCACCAAGAACTCATAGTGCCCATACCGAGTTCTAAAAGCCGTCTTTTGGACATCACCAGCTCTAACCCGTACCTGGTGATAGCCTGACCTCAAATCTATCTTGGAGTACACCTCTGTACCCTGAAGCTGGTCGAACAGATCATCAATCCTCGGAAGCGGATATCTGTTCTTCACTGTAGCCTTGTTCAGTTGCCTGTAGTCAATGCACAGACGCATTGATCCATCCTTCTTTTTCACGAACAAGACTGGCGCACCCCAAGGCGATACACTAGGACGGATGTATCCCTTGTCGAGGAGCTCCTGTAACTGTACCTTCAGTTCCCTTAGCTCTGCCGGTGCCATCCTGTATGGGGCACGAGAAATGGCTGATGTCCCTGGCAGCAGCTCAATAGCAAACTCAACATCCCTGACAGGCGGAAATCCCGGAATCTCATCTGGAAACACATCAATGAACTCCGCCACGACTGGAATGTCCTTGGCTCTCACTTCCTTCTCCTCTGAAGTATCCATGGCATAAATAAGGTACCCAGTGTGGCCGCGCTCCAATAACCGCGACATCTTAACCGCCGAGATTACTGGTATCTTTGGACGAGAGCCGTCCCCATAAAAAGTCCACTGGAACCCCTGATCAGACAGAAAACGAACCATCCTCTTTTGGCAATCTACCATAGCTCGGTATCTGCTCAACACGTCAATGCCGATAATGCAGTCAAAGTCTGCCATCTCTAACTGAATCAAATCGGCCCTCAGATCATTGCCCTCAAAATAAATGAGGCAATCAGATAACAGCCGATCCGCAATCACATGCTTTCCCGTGGGTGTCAAGACCATGAGAGGCGTGGGTAATAGAGACGAGCACAAGCGGTGTCCTTTCACAAAAGCAGTAGATACAAAGGAATGGGAAGCACCTGTATCTATCAATATAAGTGCAGGGTACGTAAGTAAATGGCACGTACCAGCAATGACTTCCTCTGGGGCTGCCTCAGCCTGCTCCCTAGTCAGTGCATACACCTGTCCCTGCGGCGGTCCTGCCGTCTGACCTCCCTGTGGTCGTGGTGCAAACTGCTGTCTCTGTGGTGCCCTCCCAGCATCAAACCTTGACCTATTCGGCCCTGAGTCTGTCTGAACTGCCCGATTTGGGCAACCTCGAGCCATGTGGCCCATCTTGCCACAAATATAGCAACCTAGACAGTCATGTAACAAGTGCCATCCTCCACAGTTGGTACACCTGGTCCCCCCTGCCTTGCTCCCCGGTGTGGGTCCCCGGTTGTTCTGCTTCTGTCCCTGAGGCTTCTTCCCACTAAATTTGGAAGATGATGAGGCCCCACGAGCCTTGAACTGATCCCCTCGTGGCCTCAGACTATCAGTAACAGGCCTCTGTGGTGGTACTGAAGGGGGTACAACATCCTTGTACGCGTCCACGGCAATCTCCGCCAACTCTGCCCGTGTCAGGCGTCATCAAATGAGCTGGGGTTGTTGGAGATAACCCGATCAAACAGCTCTGGCCTCAGACCCTTCAGAAAGTTCCTCATCTTGGCATGGCTGCTGACAGCAATATGAGGTACATACCTCAGCAGTGAGGAATACTGCATAGCGTAGTCTGCCACTGACATGCTACCCTGCTTCAAACTGTTGAACTCATCCTCCTTTAATTGTCTGGCAGCTGCAGAGAAATACCGGTTAAGGAACCGGGTCTGGAATACAGTCCAGTCAACTGCCATACCTAGAGCTCTCAGCTCCATCACGGTGGTCTTCCACCACATAGCAGGCTTCTTAGCCATCTGAAACTCGGCTAACCTTAGCCATGCCGTGCGTGCACAGGGTGCAGTCACAAGTATCTGCTCTATACGTTCCAACCACTCCTCAGCTACTTCACCAGACTCAATTCCCTCAAACATGGGCGGATGAAAACTCAGAAACTGCTTCAAACTGAGCTCCCCTGGCAGTAACATCTGTACACTGGGCTCCACGCCCACAGCAGGTGGTGGTAAAGGGTTCGGCTGAGAAATACTGGCATTTCTACTGTCCATATCCCCTACCTCTTCATTGAGGTTCGCCATGTTGTAACACAATAGTTAACAACAATACCAAAAACAGTTCATAATATAAGCCGTTAGATAACAAGAGTATTATATTCAAAGCATGTTAGTATAACACTTATACAACCATATGCATCACATGCATAAGCATGCCCAAATGAATACCTAGCCAACTTGTTCCTAAAGGCTACCCTTCACTCTTCCCTGGTTATCTAACCACTGCTCTGATACCACTAAATGTGAGACCCCGTTATCACATCAAGATGTTAAGGTGCAATTTAGAGAACTAAACATTCATGTGAATATATCAGAGTAACGTGCCGTGTTGATTATCCTGAGCTTTAGAGATTACAGTACCAAAATATTTCAAAAGGAAAGACACAATTCCTACAAAGGTACTACATTATAGTCTTACTCTACTCAGTAGAAGCTATACAAAAATTTCTCTAACATGCTAATCCTGTAGCACTCCTTACAGCTCAGCATATCAACCCCGACCCTGGTTCTCGTCAACAAAAGCACCTACAAAGACAACCCCCGACACGTGAGCATAACACAATTCATATTCAACATAATATGAAAGTAAGGCATAAATGCACAATCTTAAACACAAGCCCTTCCTGTATTTCCAGCATTTATAACGCCCATTGGTTGTCCCTGTACCATAATTCATAATAAAAACACATTATAAGAATGTATGGTTTCACAAATAAATGTCATGACATTCTTCCTCCTTAAATCCTTATTTCAATCCTGAGTCCTTATCATTAGTACATTTTAATGCTTCTTGCTACTCCATGTAAGCGGAATTCTTCCTCGCTTCCAATGGACCTTAGCGTAAGCAGTTAAAATCCTTACTAAGATAACCTTGACTCGTGAAATACACCTCTTATATTTCACAACATACATATGCAAAAACAATGCATAATAACATGTATCATAACCTTAATGCACCACATTGCATTCATCATGCGTCAAAAAGACAAACATAAAGCACATGTTACCGTTGGGATGCCCGTACGTCGCTTACGTACCTTTCCAAAAGATAGAGGAGTCAATCAACTTTATCTCCTCGGTTGTGATGGCACCTGGGATGGTTCTACATAGCCACACAACACAATATTAGGCACCTCATTACAAACCAATATCAAAACTTTAACAAAATATAACAATTTATATTTTTCAACATTCTGGGTCTCTCGATCGATCGGCCCCTCTTCCCGATCGATCGAGAAGACGCCTAAAATCAGAACCAAGATTCTGCCTCGCTCGATCGATCGAGAAGAAATGTCGATCGATCGAGATGCCCTGTTCGAGAAATACCAACCCAGAATTCTCGAACACCTATATACACACCCTTCGATCCAGCATATAACATACACCACATGTTTGAACAATTATGCTAGCAATTACAATACACTACTCCGAGTGTATTCATACCAAATTTACACCTCAAACTTAAGCCCGCATGCATAAACGTCAACCATTTACATAAGTACTCAACCAACTTTTCCGGAAACAGGGCAACATATAAATTTCCAGATTTTTGAGTACTTCATTTCATGCTAATATATCTACCACATATAACATAAAGCATGCTCGAACAACATGCCAAGGGCTTCACAAAACTACCATGCATATTTTTACATCAAAGGTTTACCAAAAACCTAAGCTAACGTGCATGATATCACCTCTTCAAAATCACTCCCAAACCATAATTTTCCAGAAAAACAGGGCATATTCCTTACCCAGATTTTCGAACACTATACTTCACATGCTTTAATCCTCTACATAAAACATGCAACATGCTCAAGGAAAAATATAGAGAGCCTCATAAACATCACATAAAAGTATTCATAACAATATTTCTTTAATCCCTACACTAGCATGCCAAAACTGCTACAAACAACAAGCATGCTTAGGAATTTAAAAACTGGGAAGAACATGTGACTCCTCACCACTTTTGCCCTTCGATTTTCTATATGAAAGGATGAATGAAATCCGATCACTTTCCTCCTAGAAATCCACCAAGTTGCAGACAAATGAAGGGAAAAAGAAGAAGTCTTTTTGGAAGAGGCACAATGAAAATATCTTCAAGTAAAGTTGCTTGCTTAGTCATCTGCTTTCCCAGAAAAACAGGGGAGGGGCGTGGGTTCAACCAAGTGGGGGTGGGGTGGTTGCATGTAGGGTGGTTTTGGGGTGTTTAATTGTGTCCCGGTATTTCATACGATGTATAAAAATATCTCTCCTTGATATTTTATTATTTTACCACATCAACACAATAATTAAAAACACCTAACATGCTCCCTAAACCACATCATCAAAATAAATAAATCACTCCCACATAAAATACGCCTTTAGCACATAGGCTCACAATTAACAACCTTTAATTGTATGATTACCCACATAATCATTTCGGGGATATCACATTGTTATATGCAGAACAGATCAATGATTAATAAGCGAGCAAATAAAACCCCTTATGAGATCTGGAATGGCAGTAAGCCAAATATTTCCTACTTCCATGTGTTTGGTTGCAAATGTTTTATTCACAACAATGGAAAGACTCATCTCACCGCCTTTGATGCCAAATCTGATGCTGTAATATTTCTTGGTTATTCTGCAGTTAGTAAAGCCTTCAGAGTATTTAATAATTGAACTCTTAATGTAGAAGAATCAGTGCATGTAAAATTTGATGAACCTACTGACTGTACAATATCTGATATACAAATCAACAACTTGAGCAATCGACTGGAAAGCACTTACATTGATGAAAATATTGATGATGAGATAAATTACAGAAGCAGGACTGACTGCTCCTTAGAACCAGAAGTTCCTGAAGCTCAAACATAGGAGTTTGCTGGTCAACAAGAACCGCATCCAGCTGACAATGACACTATTGCATATACTCCTGCTGCAGTTGAGGGAGCAAGTGAAAAAGATGCGACAATCAGAACTTCTGAATTACTCACTCACATCCAATCAAATGAAGAGCTCAACCCTCTTGGACCTCCGCTTCGGTGGATGAAGAATCATCCTCCCGAGCAGGTCATAGGTAACCCTGCTGCTCCTCTACGCACCAGAGGACAAATGATTAATGAATTCCTTCATGCTGCATTCATATCTCACTTAGAACCTAAGAAGATTGATGATGCTATGTTAGACCCAAGCTGGGTAGACGCTATGCAAGAAGAACTAAATCAGTTTGAGCGAAACAAAGTATGGTATCTAGTACCACGACCACATCATCACACTATAATTGGCACCAAATGGGTATTTAGGAATAATTTAGACGAAAATGGAACAGTAATCAGAAATAAGGCAAGATTAGTTGCACAGGGCTACAGACAGGAAGAAGGCATTGATTTTGATGAAACCTTTGCCCCTGTAGCTCGACTAGAAGCAATTCACATATTTCTTGCATTTGCTGCGTTTAAAGACTTTAAGGTCTATCAGATGGATGTTAAGAATGCGTTTCTTAACGGCAAACTCCAGGAAGAAGTTTACGTTGAACAACCTCCTGGATTTGAAAACCATCAGCAGCCATCTTATGTTTTTCGTCTCAATAAAGCGTTGTATGGTCTGAAGCAAGCTCCCGTGCATGGTATGAAACTCTATCAAAATATTTGACTGAGCATAACTTTATCATTGGCACGGTGGACAAGACCCTTTTCAAATTCACAAAGGGAGATCATACTCTGCTAGTTCAAATTTACGTTGATGATATTATTTTCGGAAGTACTAACTCAAAATTGTGCGAAAGATTTTCTAAAATTACGCAGGATCAATTTGAGATGAACATGATGGGAGAATTATCATTTTTCTTAGGATTGCAAGTCAAGCAATCTAATGAAGGAATCCTGATAAATCAGTCTAAATACACTAAAGAGCTGCTGAAGAAATATGGAATGAGTACCAGCTCAGCTGCTGCTACACCAATGAGCTCATCTGCCAAACTCGACTTGGATAATTCAGGAATACCAGTCGAAGTTACAATGTATCGAGGCATTATCGGATCTTTACTATATTTGACAGCCAGCCGACCAGATATTATGTTTGCAGTATGTATGTGCGCCCGGTTTCAAGCAAATCCTAAGCAGTCGCACTTCACTGCTATCAAAAGAATCCTCAAATATCTGAAAGGCACTGAGAATGTCGGTCTATGGTATCCAAGAGACTCAACCTTTAATCTTATTGGATATTCAGATGCTGACTATGCTGGATGCAAAATTGACAGAAAAAGCACCAGTGGGTATTGTCAATTTCTTGGTGATCGATTGATATCATGGGGTTGCAAGAAACAGACATCCATAGCAACTTCTACTGCAGAGGCAGAGTACCTTGCTGCTGGAAACTGCTGTGCTCAACTGCTCTGGATTCAGCAACAACTAAGAGATTATGGAATTGAGCCCACAGAGGCTCCCATATTTTGTGACAATACGTCTGCCATTGCTATAACATACAATCCAGTTCTTCATACTCATACTAAACATATTGACATCCGTCATCATTTTATCGGAGATCATGTTATGAAGAAAGAAATTCGGCTGGAGTATATTTCTACCGAACAACAGGCAGCAGACATTTTAACAAAACCACTACCGGACGCTAAGTTTTCCTACTTTCGAAATATTCTTGGTTTAATTGAAATTACTCCTTGATTATTTTGTTTTGGTAGTAAATTCAGGGGGAATTATTTAAGTTTATTCGCATAAATTTAGGGAGAATTTCCGTTATAATCTTATCTTGGTTATTTAAACTCAGCTGGTAATACAATGGTCAGTTGCAGTAGGTGTATACGTACCAGTAGGACTCTACATCCAGTAGATGCTTTCCTACCAGTCGGACCCTACATACCAGCAGACTTTAGCAAATATGCTTTGACAAAAATAACCCTCGATACTCATTAACCTAATGAAGCGTCGGAATTCAAAATTAATTTTGTGTAAAATAAATCCTTTCACTCCCGCCTAAATCCTGTCCTTTTATTTATTGGTTAAATTTTTTTTAATCGTTAGATGATCGCCACGTATACATGTGTCCGCTCATCTACAGTACGACGTTACATATCCTTTTATTTTTCACCGCCTTTAATTTCATTATTCTTCATATTCTCCAACACTTCACAGCGACTGACTTTTCTTCCAGAAAATTTTACTCAACAGGATTGTTGTTGTTTCTTCCGCTTAATCATTCAAAATGTCAAAGAATACACAGCCAAGCTTCATCACAAATGCTGTTCACGTGGATTTTCATTCTATCTACACATCTTCTGATGAAGAGACAAAGGAACTGATTCACAAGCTGGATACCTCCGGTCTGTTGGTAATCCTGAGCCAGGCCCCCTCATTCTACAAGGAAGAATTACACGAGTTCTTTGCTACTGCAAAAGTCGTTGATGACACAGTGGTGGCATCCTTATCTGGACAGTTGGTTACAATCACCCAACTTGAATTTGCCACACACCTGTGCCTTCCCTCCACCGGACTTACTGATTTTTTCACTATTCCAGTAGAACTACGAGAAGAGATGCACCTCACAGCTTCTGACTCTGCACATCGCCTTCAACGTCCTCCTTTCAGGAAAGTATTAATGAAGAGCCATTTTCGACAACTGGCGGATATCATTTCAAAGGGGCTACTATGTAAAGCTGGGTCATTTGATATCATCACCCCATAAAAATTTGATGTTATCAGTGCCATATTCAAAGGCTTGGAGATAAACTGGTCAGTTGTACTATTTCAAGTTCTGACTGGTCTCGTAGTTTCTGGCAAAGGCCAATCAGGCTTCGCCCTACCACTAAGCAGCCTCTTTGACAGCAAACAAATTAAGACAGGGGATCTCACCAAACTCCATCCAGGGAGACTTATCACTGCAAAGTATCTTCAGCTTCACAGACAGCGAAGTGGCAGAGAAGTTGGGGTGACAAAGCGCCGATCAACTCAAGTTATCAGTGACTCTGAACAAACCATATCGGAATCCGCTGAGTCTTCTCCTCCTCCTCCTCCTCCCCCTCCTAAGAAGCCCAGAACAAGAAAAGTTGTTCCTCCAGCTCTCCGACAGAAAGTCATTGCAGCTTCTGATACCATCTCCTCCGCCGGTCCTACAAAAAATATCCCAGGAAGAGAAGCCAGCCCTGAAAATCCTCCACCTGAGGAACCAACTGCTTCATTGGCCATGGTACTAGCTACCTCAGTGGCTCCCGCTGACAATTCTTCTGCAATGGTGAGCTCTCAGCAAGCACCAGGCTCTATCAGTTTTAGGACACCCAAGTCCTTGTGTCCTTACTGTCATCCGAAGACCACTACCGCTGGTAAAGGCAAAACTCTTATGGCTCCAGTGTCCACTCCTGTTGCCTTCGAGATACAAATGGTCATGGATACCGTTGAAGACAATCTGCAGCCACGGCTAGACATTTTTGATCGATGGGTGAAGGCTCGAGTGAAAGTCAGATTTAATGATTTCGATCCTATTCTGGATCAGGCACGGGAAGATGAGAACAAAATTTTGGCTTATCTTCAAATCACAGACCCTGAGAAGAGCCTGAAGCTGAGAGATGTATTCCGTCTGATGAACTATGTGGGCGAACTTCAAGCCCTTGTTGAAACACGTCTTCAGCATTTCTACGGTGATTCAGGCACCGCAAATCATGATAGAGCAGTTCTAAATGCTCTTGGACCAAAACTGGAAATGGCCGAGCTAGCTCTTCATGATCTTCGCATCTCAACTGGTATTCACTCATGCTCTACTGCTGCAAATATTGCAAGTCCCGACCAGCCTGATTTACAGATAGCCACTACTGATTTGGAAATTGCTACTACCCATGTGGAGATCACTTCGACTGCCCTGGAGACAACTCCCACTGGAGCGGAGACAGCATCAACTGCCTTGGAGGCAGCCTCTTCTGCTAAAGAACTCTCCTCTCCAACTGCTCACCTCGTCTCCTCTGCTCCCAGCTCTTATAATGATCAACCGCCCCAACTGATGGTTGTTGATCACGCAAACGTGGACACAGTAATTCAGACGGTGGTTCAGCAAGTTACCATCTCCTCTGGCAACCATGAACCTAGTGAGTCCTCACATTCAAATGATCACACCCAGTCGTCTGTTGCTGCGGTTGTCCAAGCCACTGCTGATATGGCTGCCCCACTTATTGAAAACACTGCTGATATGGCTGCCCCACTTATTGAAGACACTGCTACTATGGCTGTTACTGTCTCAGACTCAACAGCTGCCCCACATGTTGAAGCCACTGGTTTACTATCCACTGCAGTTGTCGATGCTCATCCCGGTGTTCTTGTTCCTACTGCTGACCCTAAGATAATTGCTATGGATCCTTCAATGGCTCAAGAACTTTCAGAAGATTTCTTTGACTTTCAAACCTCAATCCCTCTGGACGAGCCACCAAACATTGTTGCACAGCTAGCAAATCTATCCAATGCAATTTCAGCACTAGCCAGCGATGCCAATAAAGTCAAGCAGGAAGAGCGCACTGCGACTCTTATTCTTGGAACCCATCAGCAGCACGCGGACTCTCAGTTCCAGCAAGTCTACAGGGACTTAAATAGTCTAACGACTACTGTCACCAGACTTCAGACTTTTGCTGAGAATGCAGTTGCGGACGCATTTTCTCGAATTGGCCAGGCTCGTCTTCAGATCACTCAACATAATGAATCACTTCATGCTGCCACATCCCTGGCTCTCGGAGATAAGATTGAAGACGCCAAAAAAGTCTTGACCGATCAATTGGCAACCATGCAGGCAGCATTCGCTTCCCAAATTCAAGATATATGCAACAGCCTGCCTGCTGCTCCACAAATAATCCGACGACTGCCTGAGCCCAGCAGAACTGCTCCTCCGTCCCAGCGAGATCCGAGTCCAGCAAATCGTTCATCCACTACAGCTGGAGTATCCCATCAGTCCAGATCCTCTACTCAACAAAGATCTCGAAGTCCGCGCCAACCGTCTACCGAAAAGCGCGACTATTCCCAACATTGGTTCGGGAGAAAATAGTATCATTTTCTGATCCCTTATTAATTACTCTTATCTATTTACTGTTTTTAGTTGACTTTTTCTTCGCATTTATCGTAACAACATTAATGTGTTCACACTAAATGAATTTCTTCTATAAATAGAGACTCATGTTTGCTTTCATAACTCACATTCACTAATCATGATTCTTTTCAATTCTTTGAAAATTCCTTGGTTTCCTTTTCATAATTGTTCAGTTTCATGGGTTTATTACTTATCTAAATCAACCCCTCATGGGTTGATTACTTATCTAACCCAGCTCCGTTAAGCTTCAGCGTTTGGATCCTGCTCTGATGCTCATCATCAGTCAGGAACTGCAATCAGGAGTTATCTGGGTGCTGATGACAAAAAGGGGGAAGACAGAGATAGAGTATTCTCAACAGAGATAGAGTATTTTCATTAGGTGAATCCATAAACAATGGAGGCCTGATGTATATATATTTGAACTCTTCCCAACTTCCTCTCTGAAACAAGGTAGACCGGAAGACAGAGATAGAGTATTTTCATTAGGTGAATCCATAAACCATGGAGGCCAGATGAATATACATTTGACTCTTCCCGACTTCCTCTCTGAAACAAGGTGGATCGAGCTCTTCCTCTCTGAAATTAGGTGGATCGAAGCTCTCCGGTCTACATTGCTTGTTTAAAAATTTGTCATGTATCAGCTATAGTTTGTAAAAATAGATTTGTCTTAAGTTTTATCCAGTTATCAGAATTCATCTTAAATAAAGATGAATATCTCTCAATTGTCCAGTTTGATTACAACTTGTAATCTGCTTATATTTATAACAAATGAATTTCTTTTCCATTATGTCTTCAAGTATTTTCAGGATTCACAATTTATATATTCGAGTTGAAACCGTTATTGCTTAGTTTTGTCATCACCAAAAAGGGGGAAATTGTTGGGAAACGATTTCTAAGTTTTGGTGATTACAAACACCTACTGGATGAAGTCCTACCGGGTGATAAAGACCAACTGGATGAAGTCCTACCGGGTGATAAAGACCAACTGGATGAGTGCCTAAGAAGGTTGTATACTGTAAAGTGTAAACCAAGTCTTCTAGTGAATCCTTCCTGCAAAGGAAGAAGGGGAGACGTAGAAGCGTTGTGCTTCGAACTTCCAGAAACAATTCTTGTGTCATTTGTTATTGCTTATTTACCTCAGTTTTATTCCTCACAAGTTAAGCAGACGTCTTCCGCACTATAATAAGTGTCTGCTGACTTGCCCGATATTGAGAAGCAACTGTAATACTTAATAGTTTACAGTTAACTAAGAAAAGAAATCGAAATTGAATCTAGTGTTTATTCAACCCCCCTTCTAAACACTACCCCGATCCTAACACATTTCATACTCAACAAAGTAGTGAACGTGCGTGTGTGGTCATAAACAAGTGTTGTGCACAATTTATAGATCCAAAAGATGCAAAGCCATAATAGCTCAAGTCATACACTAACACAAGAATAAGCTCACTTGCACACTCTTCTCCACTATCTTAGCCACTTGCAAACATGAATCAAGTAGGTCTTTATTTAGCTTATAACTTGGCTTAGGTGTTGGCTTATGAAAGAAAGGATAAGGATATATCAAACAAGAGAGTATGATGATATGCACACTAAAAGCTTCTCTTCTTGCATGATTTTTTCAAACCTTGTTCTTTTTCAAGGTTTAACTTAATTCTTTTCTTCTTTTATGCCTTGTCTCCCCTTGGAGTCATATTTTTATCAAATTCTTCAAGGCATTCCTTTTCTTTCATGCATTTCATTCTTTTTTACAATGAATTTCAAATATACTTCAATGAATTCCTAAGTGCATGTGAATGAAATACATCATACTCCCTTCAAAGGTATGGACTAAAATCACATTTAGGCTAAAAAGGGTAGGATGATAAGATAGTCAAGGAATGTTGAATGGAGGTCTTTAGTATGCTTAGCATACTACCATTCTTTTGCATTAAGGCTCAAAAAGGGTACTAGAGATTGATTTTGTTTACATGGTAGGCTTGAAAGGCACAAACTCATCAAAGATTGCATATATCACTTTCATGTTTGCAAGTAGTCTAGACATACACCTCAAAGAGCATGTAGTTAAGTTCTAGCATGTATTAGAGACTTCTTAAGACTATCACAAAATTCACACAATCTTCACTAAGCTATGCACACTTCACAAGTCATGACGGATTTGTGCTCAAAATATTCAATTACTAAGTCAAAGTAAAATTTGCATTAGAGTTCAAAGTGTTCCAAGGTTAACAATTCACCTATGTTCAAAAGCATGCATGATATCAATTAGGTTTCATCATGTGCTAGTGATTCTAAGCATGTGTTCATTACTAACTATGAGCTCAAAATTTTCAAAATTTTTGATTTTTTTTGTATTTTTGAAATAAGAAAAACAATAACACACTACTAATCCCTCCCCCATACTTAAATCTTACATTGTCCCCAATGTAAGGTAAAAATACAAGAAAAGAGAAAAGTCTAACTACTAAAGTAATAAAAATAAAAGGGAGAAAGGAAACTAACTCTCCTTGGGTTGCCTCCCAAGCAGCGCCTCTGTTTAACGTCGGTGGCCCGACGCCAGTCCTCTATCAAGGTGGGTGATACGGTGTCGCTCTATCCTTCCTCTTCCACCTCAATATCTTCTTAACTCCTCTAAATTTTGGTTTGTTCGCCTTTGAGTGGACGTCTTCAGTCTTTGTTCCTCCTCCATACTTTGTTGATTGTTGTGGTCGATCCGGAGGGTGCTTCTTTTCAATGGTACGATCCTGCAAGTTAGAAAAGAGAGGGTCAGCAGTATCAGGAGTAGATAAAGAGGCAATAGTATGAACATTATGCACAAAATGAGAATACATACCTCCGTTGTCATCAAGGCCATCAGTAGCCTTTCCCATCTCCCACAATTCATCATTATCAAAATCAGAATCATATTCATCATTTATATCTAGCGTAACTAGAATGCTCATGAGTTTTAAAGGGTTCATAAATATTGAATAATGCAACGTCGCCATTAAACTCCATTGTTAACATGCCGCTATGCACATCTATCATAGATTTTGATGTTTTCAAGAATGGTCTCCCTAAAAGAATGGGGCTAGATGGATCACCATTTTCCATGTCTAAGACATAGAAATCGGTGGGGAAGACCAAATTCTCTATATGAACAAGTACGTCCTCTACTATCCCCCTAGGACTAACCGTGGACCTGTCAGCTAATTGAATCACAGTATGGTCTTGTTTCAAAGGTCCAGGTTTCAGTTGAGTGTAGATTGAGTAAGGCATGACATTAATTGAAGATCCTAAATCTAGCATCACCTTCTCAATTCTAGAGGTTCCTATCACACAAGGAATAGAGAACATACCGGGGTCCTTGCATTTTGTGGGAATGCTTCTTTGGATGACTGCCGAGTCATTCTCACCTAGCTCGATCTTGGGGCACCCTTTGAGTTTCTTTCTCTTATCCGCTTTCCATACCTCTTTCAAGAATCTCGCCCATCGAGGTATTTTCATCATTTCATCATGTAGTGGGGCGTTTGCCTCACAGCGTTGGAAAGTCTCGTAGAGTTCCTTGATATCCTCATCTTTCCTATTTTCCTTAAAAGCAAGGGGGAATGGGGGTTCAATCTTATATTCAGAAAAATTATGGAACTTACCCCGTGGTTCCTCCTCTTGTATGGGCGCTTCAACGTCATTCTCCGTCTCCTTCATCTCTTCTTGCTTGAGTGGCATCAGTACCACCTTCTCCTCAGATGTATCTTCGCTCATCTTCAAAGTGATAGCGCTCACATTCTCCCTGGGGTTCACCTCCGGTTGTGAAGGTAGTCCATTTGAGATTCTTGCTTCAATCTTGTTTTGAGAAGTTGCCAGTTGTCCCATTTGTGTAGTCAAGCTTTGGATGCTCGCCCTCGTCTCCTGTTGAAATTGCAAGCTATTTTCAGCAATAACTTTAATAATATTTTCTAACCTGTCAGACCGAGGGTGCACTGGAGGTGGTGGAGGTCTCTGATATGGCGGTCTATAGGGTGGAGGTTGGTGCATCTGTGGGTTTCCATATCCTTGGTTCGGATGGTCCCTCCACCCTTGACTGTAATTGCTTGAGGGATTGTCATAGCCCCTTTGTGGTGGTCCTGGGAATCCTCCCGCTGCATTCACGTGCTCAGTGGCTGTCTCTTGTAATGAGGGACATGCATCAGTGGGATGGTTCACAGCTAGACAGATTCCACATGGCTTCATCTTCCCCACGTTGCCTCCTGTAAGATTACGCACAAGAAAAGTTAGATCAATCAGTTGTTGTTCCAAATTGGATACATTTACCTCTTTTCTTGGCGGTTGTCCATGGCGAACATGTCCAAATTGTTGGGAGTTGGCCGCCATGTTAGCTATTAAGTTCCTTGCCTCCTCCGCTGTCTTGTCAATGAAAGCTCCTCCACTTGCCGCGTCCACTAAGTTCCTGTCACCAGAAAGCAAACCTTCATAGAAATATTGAATTAGAAGATGTTCACTTATCTGATGTTGTGGGCAGCTTGCACACAACTTCTTATATCGTTCCCAGTATTCGTGAAGCGACTCCTCTTGGTATTGCTTCACACCGTAGATTTCCTTACTTAAGTTAGTTGCCCTTGAAGCTGGAATGTACTTCTCAAGGAAGACTCTTTGTAAATCAGTCCACGTGGTGATTGATCCGGAGGATAAGTAGAATAGCCAATCTTTAGCAGCATCCTTTAGAGAGAATGGAAAGGCTCGTAGTTTAATTTGCTCCTCCGTTATTCAACTCGGCTTCATCGTAGTGCATACCACATGGAATTCCATCAAGTGTTTGTGTGGGTTCTCACCTGCAAGACCATGAAAACATGGCAATAAGTGAATTAGTCCAGATTTAAGTTCGAAACTTACGTTATTCGCTAGAGCAGGGAAAGTGATGCAGAGAGGTTGTTGATCCAAGTTAGGATTCGCCAACTGCCTCAAACTTTGATTCGCAGCCATCATGTTCCTCTCTTCTTCTTCCTCAAGTAACCTTGCTTCTCTTCTTCTCTGATGTAGTGTCCTCTCTATATCTCAGGATTGTAGTAAAAATTCTCTTCGTGATCAGAGGGTTCACCTGTACTCATCAACAAACCACAGTAGTATAAAACAAAATAAATAAAACGACGTTAACACAAAAGTAATTGCCTTCCCCGGCAACGGCGCCAAAATTTGGTAGAGTTTATCGCGTACGCCCAAATTAACCCTCTCAAGTTAATAACAGTAATGAATGTAGTAGCGTGAGTAGGGATCGATCCCACGAGGAAGGTTATATCTTTGTGTTAATTTATGCAAACGAAAATAAAAAGGGTTTTTGAAATCAATTGAATAATACTACTACTATGATGCAAAAGTAAACTAGATGAATTAACTTATGAGAAAAGAGCGATTCTCGGTTTTCGGTTAACTTTACAATTGGTGTTTACTATCTTGGTCATCGATCTTCACATACGATTCAATTCTCTTATGAATATTCATCGTGGACGTTTAATCCAATAATCAAAGTCCTATCTCACGTTGAGTTTAGTTAAGTAGTCCAAGCGTTCTAGTTTAACCCTTATCAAACAATCAATCAAAATACAAGCGATTAAGATTTAAATCAAAGATAGCATATGAACTAGTGAGATCGATGAATCTAAACAACATAATCCAAGCGTCTATGTTTAATCTAGTCAATTGTTTTTCCTAAGAATTTAACAAACTCACAAGCGGAATTTAATTAATCTTAGTTGCTTCATAAATTAGAGGGATCAAACGATTCCGTATTTGATATCTAATTTAGCGTGAAATTGTATGAACAAAAGCTAGATGATCAATCCAACAATCATACATAACAATTATGAAAAATCAAATCAGAAAAACAATTGATACTCAAAGAAAATCAACAATCAAAACTTATCTCACAAGAATCGTAAACATCCAATGTATCGTTTTCCTAAACCGAGAATCACAAAAGTATTTAGCTACTCATATCTAGATTAACAACAATCAAAATTAATCTAAAAAACATCAAACTAATAGGAGAAGAAAGAGTTACTAAAAAGGAATCACGATTCTGGCTTGTCGATTCCGGTTCCGTTCTTCGCGTTGTTCTTGATAAAAGTTGAAAGAAAAATTATTCTAAAATCTAAAACTCTCCTAAGGTATGAAATTATCTCTAATTTACTCTCAAAATCGTGTATAAGGAGGCTGGGAGGTTGATGGAATAGGTTGGAATCTCCTTGGGAAGGAAAGAAATCATGTTTCCATATTTTCCAAAACACCACTGCCTCGCTCGATCGATCCGTAATTTGCTCTCGATCGATCGTCTTTTCCAGAACATTTCCGCTCATTTTTCAGCTTCTGGCAAGTTTCGTGTTTTGGGTTAAGGCTTGGCTACCCCATGGGGCACCACCCCATGGGGTAGATCCAACCACATGTTGGGTATATTCCCAAGGGAATATACCCAACATGTGGTTGGATCTACCCCATGGGGTGGTGCCCCATGGGGTAGTCAAGAAGGATTCCGTGTTTTGGCCATAACTTTCTCATACGAACTCCAAATTCGACGAATCAGCTGTCCACGCGTAGATAACTCAATGTCCTACAACCTCATGCTGATCACATTCCCAAAACTTGGCTGGAACATATAGAATTTGAGGATAAAGGAGCAACATGTGTCATAGATTCTGGTTTTTCCTCTTTCCTTCAACTTTATTCCTTCTTTCATCATTTTAGCTTGATTTCTTCACCTTTTCCTACATTTATACAAATATACGATTAGGTAGTGTTTGGATATGCCCTAAGATGAGTCATTAGATGATTGTTTTGACATACAATGTTTATGATTTTATGAATGGCAATTCATTATTATATATTATTCGTTTAACTGTGCAATGTGAATTAATATATATGTTAATGTCCTTAGAATAATATTGTATTATTCTTAAACATTGTCCCTAGTCAAGTATTATCATGAATAGGGATAATGATAATACGTAGAGACTAGTATGTATTGATTGATGAATTGTTCATTGATATGAGATATCAAATCAACACATGGGTACATGTTAGAGAACGATGTACTGGACAGACCCACCATGAGAATGCAACATGGATAGTTATATGAATGTCATATGCAATTCTCATAGTGATAATAATGTATGTAATCCTTACGACTTGTGATCATCAGAGATCCCAACATAAAGAGTTATGTATCTTGATATTGTCAAACGTTACCCGTAACAGGGTAAACTATAAAGGCGACTATTGGATACACTACGAATTATGTAGAGGGGTGTTGACTGATCGAGATAGGATTTGTCCCTCCTATATAACAGGAGAAGTGTTTGGCCCTTGATCAAGTGAGAACTAAAATGCATGGCCATGCTCGAATGAATCGATATGAGATATCGAGCTTATTCGTTTATTCTAGTTCTACTTGGGGATCAAGAAATTAAGATTGAATATACGAGTATGACTATTCCATGACTCGTGTTCAATCTAAACACAAAGGACAAAGGGATTAAGTTACATGGTTAATATTATCACAAGTTCCTTGGTTATGTCGAGTCATTGACATTCTTGTAATTTGGGTAGCCTTGATGTGTTGCTAGACACCGCTCTTTGCTTGTAACATAAAATGAGATTTTATGTCACTGCCAACATTACAAGATCCTATCGGGTCGCACAAAAGATTTAATCGAGAAGGAAAATTAAATTCATTGGATGAATTAATTAATTAAGAAGAGTCTTAATTAAGTGATTAAAAGGTTTTAATTAAATCATGGGTTTGAGCCCATAAGACTTTAAGAAAGTCTTGAACTTAATTAAGCCCTTTTAATAACTTGGTATAATTAATTGTAGGAGACAATTTTTAATATGATTCCACCCTAAACAAAGGAGCTCACAGCCACCTCTTCCAAAGTAGCTCTCGGTTTTTCATAGCCGAAGAGAGACCAAGGAAATTTTCGTGCCATCTTTCGATTGTGAATCGAGTGTGCTTCTTGTTCCGGTCTAAGAACGAGTCTAGCAACTTGTTCTTAGACTATCCCTTCACCCGATTTGATCGTGTGGATACCGTTGAGGCAAAACTTGATAAGTTTTGCTAGTGACTCGAAGGAGGCGTTGGACGTGGTGCTGCTCCGTGGAATCTGGTCAAACACGCTACAAGAGTGAGACCTTTGATCCTTTATACAATATGAACACCTATGTATAGATCCGCGGTTATAGTAATCCATATTTTTTAAATTCCGCTACGTTGTATGCTTCATGGATTACTAACAGGTAGCACATGCATCAATTTATCCATCAAAATATACCAACTCGTAGACAATTAAGCGCAAAAGATGTGCCTATTTCTAGTCACATCATCGTACACAGCAGGTGGCGATCGATCGCTACAAACGCAGCGATCAATCGCCGAAGAGCCGTGGCGAAATCTGTTGCGGGCGATCGATCGCTGGTGTTAGGATCGGGGTAGTGTTTAGAAGGGGGGGTTGAATAAACACTAGATTCAATTTCGATTTCTTTTCTTAGTTAACTGTAAACTGTTAAGTATTACAGTTGCTTCTCAATATCAGGCAAGTCAGCAGACACTTATTATAGTGCGGAAGACGTCTGCTTAACTTGTGAGGAATAAAACTGAGGTAAATAAGCAGTAACAAATGACACAAGAATTGTTTCTGGAAGTTCGAAGCACAACGCTTCTACGTCTCCCCTTCTTCCTTTGCAGGAAGGATTCACTAGAAGACTTGGTTTACACTTTACAGTATACAACCTTCTTAGGCTCTCACACAGCTTGGCCTAAACTCCTAGAAATCACAACTACTTGATTTGGTTACAAAAGATTCTAAGACACTCTTTATAGAATACACGTTTAGCTTTGAATGTTCTTGATCAGCACACTTCAGTTGGAATAATCTATCACAGATTCAGTTGCACTGCTTGTCTACTCTTTGCTGAACTTTTTATATATCAGTAAATTGATTTTCTTGGTTGCTTTGAAGTGTTTTTGTTTGTTGAAAATCGCTCAGCACCTCTTCATTCTTTGCTTGGACGTATTTATAGGTTTCGTTGTCCAACGGTAGCTTTTCTGTATATGGAAGAGATTAGCTTTCCAAATTCATATTGTCTTCTTTCCTATTTTGTTAAGCAATGACTCTTTTAACTCTGACGGTAATGGTGGCGGAGATATAGCAAGGTGTGCCGCTCTGTTGTACCTTTGTCAGAGAATGTTGTACTTATTTTGTCTCGTTGCTTAGTGCTCTTACTGGAAGTTTAGACTTCTGCTGGTTTTCTTTGTTCAACTGGTCGTTCATCCTCTTATGACCAGTTGATGTCTTTATTCAGTGTGAGACTATCCAGTTGATAGTTGTCCAGTAGATGTCTGTCAAGTTGGTGGCCATCCAGTTGATGTCTATCCAGTTGGTAGCCATCCAGTTGATGTCTTGTCCAGTTGATGTCTATCCAGTTGGTAGCCATCCAGTTGATGTCTTGTCCGGTTGATGTCTGTATCCAGTTGGTAGCCATCCAGTTGATGTCTATCAGCCGGTTTGTGTCTTCACCCGGTAGGTGTTCATCCAGTTGATCTTTATCACCCGATAGGACTTCATTATCCGGTAGGTGTCTTCATCCGGTAGGACTTTAACATCTGGTAGGTGTCTTCATCCAGTTGGTCTTTATCACCCGGTAGGACTTCATCCAGTTGGTCTTTATCACCCGGTAGGACTTCATCCAATTGGTCTTTATCACCCGGTAAGACTTCATTATCCGGTAGGTGTCTTCATCCGGTAGGACTTTAACATCCGGTAGGTGTCTTCATCCAGTTGGTCTTTATCACCCGGTAGGACTTCATCCAGTTGGTCTTTATCACCCGGTAGGACTTCATCCAGTAGGTGTATGTAATCACCAAAACTTAGAAATCGTTTCCCAACAATTTCCCCCTTTTTGGTGATGACAAAACTAAGCAATAACGGTTTCAACTCGAATATATAAGTTGTGAATCCTGAAAATACTTGAAGACATAAAGGAAAAGAAATTTTCATTTGTTATAAATATAAGCAGATTACAAGTTGTAATCAAACTGGACAATTGAGAGAGATTCATCTTTATTTAAGATGAATTCTAATAACTTGAATAGAATCTAAGATAAATCTATTTTTACACAATATAGCTGATACATGACAAATTTTTAAATAAGCAATTTAGATCGGAGAGCTTCGATCCACCTAGTTGCGAAGAGGAAGAGCTCGATCCACCTTGTTTCAGAGAGGAAGTCGGGAAGAGTTCAAATGTATATTCATCTGGCCTCCATGGTTTATGGATTCACCTAATGAAAATACTTTATCTCTGTCTTCCGGTCTACCTTGTTTCAGAGAGGAAGTCGGGAAGAGTTCAAATGTATATACATCAGGCCTCCATGGTTTATGGATTCACCTAATGAAAATACTCTATCTCTGTTGAGATTACTCTATCTCTGTCTTCCCCCTTTTTGTCATCAGCACCCAGATAACTCCTTATTGCAGTTCCTGACTGATGATGAGCATCAGAGCAGGATCTAAACACTGAAGCTTAACGGAGCTGGGTTAGATAAGTAATCAACCCATGAGGGGTTGATTTAGATAAGTAATAAACCCATGAAACTGAACAATTGTGAAAAGGAAACCAAGGAATTTTCAGAGAATTGAAAAGAATCATGATTAGTGAATGTGAGTTATGAAAGCAAACATGAGTCTCTATTTATAGAAGAAATTTATTTGGTGTGAACACATTTATGTTGTTACGATAAATGCTAAGAAAAAGTCAACTAAAAACAGTAAATAGATAAGAGAAATTAATAAGGGATCAGAAACTGATACTATTTCCTCCCTAACCAATGTTGGGAATAGTCACGCTTTTCGGTAGGCGGTTGGCGCGGACTTCGAGATCTTTGCTGAGTAGAAGATTGAGACTGATGGAATGCTCCAGCTGCAGTAGATGAACGATTTGCTGGACTCGGATCTCGCTGGGACGGAGGAGCAGTTCTGCTGGGCTCAGGCAGTCTTCGGATTATTTTTGGAGCAGCAGACAGGCTGTTGCATATATCTTGAATTTGGGACGCGAATGCTGCCTGCATGGTGGCCAATTGATCGGCCAAGACTTTCTTGGCGTCTTCAATCTTATCTCCAAGAGCCAGGGATGTGGCAGCGTGAAGTGATTCATTATGTTGAGTGATCTGAAGACGAGCCTGGCCAATTCGAGAAAATGCGTCCGCAACTGCATTCTCAGCAAAAGTATGAAACCTGGTGACGGTAGTCGTTAGACTATTTAAGTCCCAGTATACTTGCTAGAAATGAGAGTCCGCGTGCTGCTGATGGGTTCCAAGAATAAGAGTCGCAGTGCGCTCTTCCTGCTTGAGTTTATTGACATCACTGGCTAGTGCTGAAATTGCATTGGATAGATTTGCTAGCTGTGCAGCAATGTTTGGTGGCTCGTCCAGAGGGTTTGAAGTTGGAAAGTCAAAGAAATCCTCTGAAAGTTCTTGAACCATGGACGGATCCACAGCAATTATTTGAGGGTCAACAGTAGGAACAAGAGCACCGGGATGAGCATCTACAACTGCAGTGGATAGTAAAACAGTGGCTTCAACATGTGGGGCAGCTGTTGAGTCTGAGACAGTAACAACCATAGTAGAAGTGTCTTCAATAGGTGGGGCAGCCATATCAGCAGTGTCTTCAATAAGTGGGGCAGCCATATCAGCAGTGGCTTGGACAACCGCAGCAACAGACGACTGGGTGTGATCATTTGAATGTGAGGACTCACTAGGTTCATGGTTGCCAGAGGAGATGGTAACTGCTGAACCACCGTCTGAATTACTATGTCCACGTTTGCGTGATCAACAACCATCAGTTGGGGCGGTTGATCATTATAAGAGCTGGGAGCAGAGGAGACGAGGTGAGCAGTTGGAGAGGAGAGTTCTTTAGCAGAAGAGGCTGCCTCCAAGGCAGTTGATGCTGTCTCCGCTCCAGTGGGAGTTGTCTCCAGGGCAGTCGAAGTGATCTCCACATGGGTAGTAGCAATTTCCAAATCAGTAGTGGCTATCTGTAAATCAGGCTGGTCGGGACTTGCAATATTTGCAGCAGTAGAGCATGAGTGAATACCAGTTGAGATGCGAAGATCATGAAGAGCTAGCTCGGCCATTTCCAGCTTTGGTCCAAGAGCATTTAGAACTGCTCTATCATGATTTGCAGTGCCTGAATCACCGTTGAAATGCTGAAGACGTGTTTCAACAAGGGCTTGAAGTTCGCCCACATAGTTCATCATACGGAATACATCTCTCAGCTTCAGGCTCTTCTCAGGGTCTGTGATTTGTAGATAAGCCAAAATTTGGTTCTCATCTTCCCTTGCCTGATCCAGAATAGGATCGAAATCATTAAATCGGACTTTCACTCGAGCCTTCACCCATCGATCAAAAATGTCTAGCTGTGGCTGCAGCTTGGCTTCAACTGTATCCATGACCATTTGTATCTCGGAGGCAACAGGAGTGGACACTGGAGCCATAAGAGTTTTGCCTTTACCAGCAGTAGTGGTCTTCGGATGACAGTAAGGACACAAGGACTTGGGTGTCCTAAAACTGATAGAGCCTGGTGCTTGCTGAGAGCTCACCAGTGCAGAAGAATTGGCAGCGGGAGCCACTGAGGTAGCAAGTACCATGGCCAGTGAAGCAGTTGGTTCCTCAGGTGGAGGATTTTCAGGGCTGGGTTCTCTTGTTGGGATATTTTCTGTCGGACCGGCGGAGGAGATGGTATCAGAAGCTGCAATGACTTTCTGTCGGACAGCCGGAGGAGCAGCTTTTCTTGTTCTGTGCTTCTTAGGAGGGGGAGGAGGAGGAGAAGACTCAGCTGATTCCGATATGGTTTGTTCAGAGTCACTGATAACTTGAGTTGATCGGCGCTTCGTCACCACAACTTCTCTGCAACTTCGCTGTCTGTGAAGCTGAAGATACTTTGCAGTGATAAGTCTCCCTGGATGGAGTTTGGTGAGATCCCCTGTCTCAATTTGTTTGCTGTCAAAGAGGCTGCTTAGTGGTAGGGCGAAGCTTGATTGTCCTTTGCCAGAAACTACGAGACCAGTCAGAACTTGAAATAGTACAATTGACCAGTTTATCTCCAAACCTTTGCATATGGCACTGATAACATCAAATTTTTCTGGGGTGATGATAACAAATGACCCAGCTTTACATAGTAGCCCATTTGAAATGATATCCGCCAGTTGTCGAAAATGGCTCTTCATTAATACTTTTCTGAAAGGAGGATGTTGAAGGCGATGTGCAGAGTCAGAAGCTGTGAGGCGCATCTCTTCTCGTAGTTCCACTGGAATAGTGGAAAAATCAGTAAGTCCGGTGGAGGGAAGACACAGGTGTGTGGCAAATTCAAGTTGGGTGGTTGTAACCAACTGTCCAGATACGGATGACACCACGGTGTCATCAACGACTTTTGCAGTAGCAAAGAACTCGTGTAACTCGTCCTTGTAGAATGAGGGGGCCTGGCTCAAGATTACCAAGAGACCGGAGGTATCCAACTTGTGAATCAATTCCTTTGTCTCTTCATCAGAAGATGTGTAGATAGAATGAAAATCCACGTGAACAGCATTTGTGATGAAGCTTGGCTGTGAATTCTTTGACATTTTGAGTGATTTAAGCGGAAGAAACAACAGCAATCCTGTTGAGTAAAATTTTCTGGAAGAAAAGTCAGTCGCAGTGAATTGTTGGAGAAGATGAAGAATAATGAAATTAAAGGCGGTGAAAAATAAAAGTATATGTAACGTCGTACTGTAGATGAGCGGACACATGTATACGTGGCGATCATCTAACGATTTAACAAAAAATTAACCAATAAATAAAAGGACAGGATTTAGGCGGGAGTGAAAAAATTTATTTTACAAAAAAATAATTTTGAATTCCGACGTTCCATTAGGTTAATGAGTATCGATGGTTATTTTTGTCAAAGCATATTTGGTAAGGTTTGCTTGTATGTAGGGTCCGACTGGTAAGAGAGCATCTACTGGATGTAGAGTCCTACTGGTACGTAAACACCTACTGCAACTGACCATTGTATTACCAGCTGAGTTTAAATAACCAAGATAAGATTATAACGGAAATTCCCCCTAAATATATGCGAATAAGCTAAAATAATTCCCCCTGAATTTATTTTCAAAACAAAATAATCAAGGAGTAATTTCAATTAAACCAAGAATATTTCGAAAGTAGGAAAACTTAGCGTCCGGTATAGGTTTTGTGAAAATGTCTGCTGCCTGTTGTTCGGTAGAAATATACTCCAGCCGAATTTATTTCTTCATAACATGATCTCTGATAAAATGATGACGGATGTCAATATGTTTAGTACGAGTATGAAGAACTGGATTGTATGTTATAGCAATGGCAGACGTATTGTCACAAAATATGGGAGCCTCTGTGGACTCAATTCCATAATCTCTGAGTTGTTGCTGAATCCAGAGCAGTTGAGCACAGCAGCTTCCAGCAGCAATGTACTCTGCCTCTGTAGTGGAAGTTGCTATGGATGTCTGTTTCTTACAACCCCATGATATCAATCGATCACCAAGAAATTGACAGTATCCACTGGTGCTTTTTCTGTCAATTTTGCATCCAGCATAGTCAGCATCTGAGTATCCAATAAGATTAAAAGTTGAGTCTCTTGGATACCATAGACCAACATTCTCAGTGCTTTTCAAATATTTGAGGATTCTTTTGACAGCAGTGAAGTGCGACTGCTTGGGATTTGCTTGAAACCGGGCGCACATACATACTGCAAACATAATATCTGGTCGGCTGGCTGTCAAATATAGTAAAGATCCGATAATGCCTCGATACATTGTAACTTCGACTAGTATTCCTGAATTATCCAAGTCGAGTTTGGCAGATGAGCTCATTGGTGTAGCAGCAGCTGAGCTGGTACTCATTCCATATTTCTTCAGCAGCTCTTTAGTGTATTTAGACTGATTTATCAGGATTCCTTCACTAGATTGCTTGACTTGCAATCCTAAGAAAAATGATAATTCTCCCATCATGTTCATCTCAAATTGATCCTGCATAATTTTAGAAAATCTTTCGCACAATTTTGAGTTAGTATTTCTGAAAATAATATCATCAACATAAATTTGAACTAGCAAAGTATGATCTCCCTTTGTGAATTTGAAAAGGGTCTTGTCCACCGTGCCAATGATAAAGTTATGCTCAGTCAAATACTTTGATAGAGTTTCATACCAGGCACGGGGAGCTTGCTTCAGACCATACAACGCTTTATTGAGACGAAAAACATAAGATGGCTGCTGATGGTTTTCAAATCCAGGAGGTTGTTCAACGTAAACTTCTTCCTGGAGTTTCCCGTTAAGAAATACACTCTTAACATCCATCTGATAGACCTTAAAGTCTTTAAACGCAGCAAATGCAAGAAATATGCGAATTGCTTCTAGTCGAGCTACAGGGGCAAAGGTTTCATCAAAATCAATGCCTTCTTCCTGTCTGTAGCCCTGTGCAACTAATCTTGCCTTATTTCTGATTACTGTTCCATTTTCGTCTAATTTATTCCTAAATACCCATTTGGTGCCAATTATAGTGTGATGCTGTGGTCGTGGTACTAGATACCATACTTTGTTTCGCTCAAACTGATTTAGTTCTTCTTGTATAGCGTCTACCCAGCTTGGGTCTAACATAGCATCATCAATCTTCTTAGGTTCTAGGTGAGATATGAATGCAGCATAAAGGAATTCATTAATCATTTGTCCTCTGGTGTGTAGAGGAGCAGCAGAGTTACCTATGACCTGCTCGGGAGGATGATTCTTCATCCACCAAAGCGGAGGTCCAAGAGGGTTGAGTTCTTCAGTTGACAGGATGTGAGTGGGTAATTCAGAGGTTTTGATTGTCGCATCTTTTTCACTCGCTCCCTCAACTGCAGCAGGAGTATATGCAATAGTGTCATTTTCAGCTGGATGCGGTTCTTGTTGACCAGCAGACTCCTCTGTTTGAGCTTCAGGAACTTCTGGTTCTAAGGAGCAATCAGTCCTGCTTCTGTAATTCATCTCATCATCAACATTTTCATCAATGTAAGTGCTTTCCAGTCGATTGCTCAAGTTGTTGATTTGAATATCAGATATTGTACAGTCAGTAGGTTCATCAAATTTTACATGCACTGATTCTTCTACATTAAGAGTTCTATTATTAAATACTCTGAAGGCTTTACTAACTGCAGAATAACCAAGAAATATTCCAGCATCAGATTTGGCATCAAACGCGGTGAGATGAGTCTTTCCATTGTTGTGAATAAAACATTTGCAACCAAACACATAGAAGTAGGAAATATTTGGCGTACTGCCATTCCAGATCTCATAAGGGGTTTTATTTGCTCGCTTATTAATCATTGATTTGTTCTGCGTATAACAAGCTGTGTTGACAGCTTCTGCCCAAAATCTCTGCGATATTTCTGATTCCGCAAGCATAGTTCGCGCAGCTTCTTTCAAAGTGCAGTTCATACGCTCAGCAACTCCATTTTGTTGAGGAGTTCTAGCAGCAGAGTATTCGTGTTTAATACCAAGGTCATCTAGATATGATTCGAGTGATTGATTGGTGAACTCAGTACCTTTATCACTGCGAATTCTATCTATCCCACACGATTTCTCATTTTGGAGTCTTTTCAGTAGTTTGATCAGCTTTGGAGTAGCCTGATCTTTGCCACTTAGGAACAAGACCCATGTGAAACGAGTGTAATCGTCTATTAACACTAGGGTATACTTCATTCCCCCTAGACTTGTTACTGGTATAGGACCAAACAGATCCATATGCAGGAACTCTAGGCACCGAGAAGAAGATTTACCCCCTTTGTTCTTAAAGGAGGATCTGATTTGCTTACCAAGTTGGCATGCTGCACAAATCTTGTCTTTTGAGAACTCAATATGGGGCAGTCCAATGACTAGATCAAGTTTACGCAGACTGGCAATAGTTTTAAAATTTAAGTGACTCAACCGTTTGTGCCAAAGCCAATTTTTGGAAGAATTCAGGGCAGCTAAGCAAGTAGAGGAGGTAGGCTGATTAAGATTCCAATCAATTTTATATGTGTTATCATGCCTTCTTCCTACAAGTAATATACTGCCATCAGTAGATTTGATTGTGCATGAGTGCTGATTGAATTCTACAGCATGACCATTGTCACAAAGTTGACTTATGCTAATCAAGTTATAGCATAGATTTTCAACTAAAAGAATATCTTTAATAACGATGTTACCGTAGATAATCTTACCCTTACCCACGGTTCTACCTTTCGCGTTATCTCCAAAAGTTATTCTGGGTCCGGTGGAGTCCACCAGTTCAGATAATAAGCTCGCATTTCCTGTCATATGTCTAGAGCATCCGCTGTCGAGGAACCATTCTGAGCTCCGAACTTGATGCATTCTGGTTTCCTGCAATTAAAGCGATAAAATGATTGGTACCCAATCCTACTTGGGTCCGGGTAGGATTAGTCCTTTCGGAACCCACACTTGTATGACCCTGAGTGACTTAGGTCGGTGTGTGTTCTGAAACGTGTGTGCATTCATAAATGATGGTGATGATCTTGACTGTGGAGTGTGATAATATGTGTATGCATGTGCTTTTGGTTTGTAGTTTCTGTTATAGAGCATATACCTCTTTTGGACAGGCTTACAGTTGTAGTACCAGTTGGGTTTAACCTCTCTAGCTGCTCGACCAGTAGGTTTAAATTCATTCTGAACTTTTGCCTCGGTTTAGCCTCTTTGAGTGGTTCTACATAACCGATACCCTTGTGCTGTGCCTGTTCCTTGATGAGTGTTGCTTTAACAGGTTCTTTAACCAGTTCATAAGGGTCATATATTGTGCTAGATCTTACAAAGTTCATTCATTGAACTTTGCTTTTTGTTAGACACAGTTGAGGTTCATTACCAGATGAACTGCCGTCATTGCTATTATAGCCTATGCCTGTTAAATCACCAGCAAGCCTTATAGACTCAAGCATTTCATCCTTTCTGGTAGTAGACGCATTCCAAGTGCTAACCAGTTTGCTAAGTTTCTGGTAGGCACACTTGGCTTCATCTCTTTCTTTCACTAGAAGACTGGCTATTTCCCTTAAGCAGTTCAACTCCATCGATTGTTCACAATCAAGTTTGTTTTTATGCGTTTCAGTTGGGATTGAGTGCTCAGTCTTATAGCTTTCAAAAGATTCATATAACGTCCGATACTCACTGATCATGTCCTGCAAAGCATTGGTAAGTTCACTATGTGTAAATTCAGATAGGTTAGAATCGTGTACCTCAATTTCATCATTTGCCATTAAGCAGTGGACTTCCTCGTCTTCACTTTCGCTGGACGAGCTGGTTGACTCCTCTGATTCTGATTCAGAATCGGCCCACTTGCTCTTGCTTTCTTCTGCCATCAAAACCTTTTGATCTCTGTCCCTTTTGGATGATCTTCTAGTTTCCTTGGATTTTCTGTGATCCTTGGATCCTCTTTTGTGATCATCCTTTTTAGGTTTTGGACAGTCGGCGATGAAATGTCCTGGCTTGAGACAGTTGAAACTTACACGTTCTTCTTCTTCTGATCTTCCTTTGAAGCTCTGCCTTCGTAGATATGATTTCTGATTCTTCTTCATGAATTTCCCGAATTTCTTTACGAACATTGCCATAGCATCATTACATATTTTTTCTGGAGTCATCTCTGTAGCGGTATATATGGCCTCCGATGCAGTGAGAGCTTTGGTAGGCTGACTGGTATTTGGTTCATCTTCAACCCGAATACCTAATTCGAATTCATAGGCTTTTAAATCAGCAAACATGTCATGCAGATCTATTTTGTTGATGTCCTTTGATTCTCTCATAGCAATGGTCTTGACATCCCATTCTCTTGGGAGACCTCTCATCACTTTGAGGGTGACTTCTCTGTTAGGTAACTCCTTACCCAGACTGCTAAGTTCATTAATTATTCCGGTCACTCTTTCATCATACTCGTTGAGTGTTTCTCCATTCATCATCTTGATATGCTCAAACTTCTGTAATGCCACAGTAAGCTTGTTTTCTTTGGTTTGATCATTTCCTTCACAGAGTTGGGCAATCTTCTCCCAGATTTCTTTAGCTGTGGAACACATTTTTATTTTGTTGAACATGTTTTTGTCCAAAGTTTTGAACTAAATGTCCTTAGCAACATTATCCAGATTGGCTTTCTTCTTTTCTTCATTTGACCATTGAGATCTGTCCTTTTCTACCATTTCTGGATCACCGCTTGTGATAGAAGCAGCTGTATTGATTTTCATGATCTTCATAGGACCTTTAGTGATTACATACCACATATCATCATCTTGAGCACTTAGATGAGCTTGCATACGGATTCTCCAATCATCATATTCGTCTTTCTTGAACATTGGAATCTTGCGGAATGAGACCATCAGTATTTGGTAATTGGTAATTTCTCAAGATTGAGAAAACCTGGCTCGGATACCACTTGTTAGGATCGGGGTAGTGTTTAGAAGGGGGGGTTGAATAAACACTAGATTCAATTTCGATTTCTTTTCTTAGTTAACTGTAAACTGTTAAGTATTACAGTTGCTTCTCAATATCAGGCAAGTCAGCAGACACTTATTATAGTGCGGAAGACGTCTGCTTAACTTGTAAGGAATAAAACTGAGGTAAATAAGCAGTAACAAATGACACAAGAATTGTTTCTGGAAGTTCGAAGCACAACGCTTCTACGTCTCCCCTTCTTCCTTTGCAGGAAGGATTCACTAGAAGACTTGGTTTACACTTTACAGTATACAACCTTCTTAGGCTCTCACACAGCTTGCCTAAACTCCTAGAAATCACAACTACTTGATTTGGTTACAAAAGATTCTAAGACACTCTTTATAGAATACACGTTTAGCTTTGAGTGTTCTTGATTAGCAGACTTCAGTTGGAATAATCTATCACAGATTCAGTTGCACTGCTTGTCTGCTCTTTGCTGAACTTTTGATATATCAGTAAATTGATTTTCTTGGTTGCTTTGAAGTGTTTTTGTTTGTTGAAAATCGCTCAGCACCTCTTCATTCTTTGCTTGGACGTATTAATAGGTTTGGTTGTCCAACGGTAGCTTTTCTGTATATGGAAGAGATTAGCTTTCCAAATTCATATTGTCTTTTTTCCTATTTTGTTAAGCAACAGCTCTTTTAACTCTGACGGTAATGGTGGCGGAGATATAGCAGGGTGCGCCGCTCTGTTGTACCTTTGTCAGAGAATGTTGTACTTATTTTGTCTCGTTGCTTAGTGCTCTTACTGGAAGTTTAGACTTTTGCTGGTTTTCTTTGTTCAACTGGTCGTTCATCCTCTTATGACCAGTTGATGTCTTTGTTCAGTGTGAGACTATCCAGTTGATAGTTGTCCAGTAGATGTCTGTCCAGTTGGTGGCCATCCAGTTGATGTCCATCCAGTCTATCCAGTTGGTAGCCATCCAGTTGATGTCTTGTCCAGTTGATGTCTATCCAGTTGGTAGCCATCCAGTTGATGTCTTGTCCGGTTGATGTCTGTATCCAGTTGGTAGCCATCCAGTTGATGTCTATCAGCCGGTTGGTGTCTTCACCCGGTAGGTGTTCATCCAGTTGATCTTTATCACCCGGTAGGACTTCATTATCCAGTAGGTGTCTTCATCCGGTAGGACTTTAACATCCGGTAGGTGTCTTCATCCAGTTGGTCTTTATCACCCGGTAGGACTTCATCCAGTTGGTCTTTATCACCCGGTAGGACTTCATTATCCGGTAGGTGTCTTCATCCGGTAGGACTTTAACATCCGGTAGGTGTCTTCATCCAGTTGGTCTTTATCACCCAGTATGACTTCATCCAGTTGGTCTTTATCACCCGGTAGGACTTCATCCAGTTGGTCTTTATCACCCGGTAGGACTTCATCCAGTAGGTGTTTGTAATCACCAAAACTTAGAAATCGTTTTCCCAACAGCTGGAAATGTCGCGATCGATCGCCGCGAGGCAGAAAGGTCTGGCGATCGATCGCTATGTCAAAGCGATCGATCGGTAAGGCTCCCGATCGATCGCCTCGACACAGCGATCGATCGCCAGCAGCTGAATAGTGGGAAATGTATTTTTTTGTCGGATTTTTGGTATTTGGCTATTATTTGGCTTCTAATATTGGGTTGTGTGATTGTGTAGAACCATCCCAGGTGGCGACGCAACCAAGGAAGTGAAGTCAAATCAAATCCCACTTTTGGAAAGGTACGTAAAGAGACGTACGGGCACCAACGGTACATGTATCTATTATACTCATTGATTATGCATTGTGGATGCGAGTATATATGGAATTGTGCATTGTGGATGCAATTACATGTTGAATTATGCATTATGATTGCATATGTATATGATGATTGTTTGGTGCACATCCCATGAGTCATGGTTATATAGAGTGATGATTTTAATGCTTTGCCGCTGTCACTTGAAGCGATGATAGAATACTTGCCGCTGTCATATTGTAGCGATGAAAGAATATTTGCCGCCAAATGTTGAAGCGAGGGTATTGCCGCATGTCTCATTTGCGCGAGGTTATTCAATGCCGCTAATATGTCGAAGCGAAGGGTATTAATGCCGCTGTCATGACAAGCGATGTGCATTAAAATACACTATTATAACAGACTAGGGATTGGTAATTGGTGAAAATGGAATGGTGTTATGTCATGACATTTGTAGAACCATTAAATAATCTATTGATTATACTCATGAGTTATGGTACAGGGACAACCAAAATGGGAGCGTTTAAAATGAATGGGAAAAACAGGAAGTGTCTTATTACGATTTACGCATTTACGCCTTATATTCATATTGTGTTGAATATGGATTATTATATGCTCATGTTTGGGGGTTGTCCTTGTAGGTACATTTTGGCATGAAAAAGGGCTAAGGACGGGTTGAGGCGGTGAACTTGTGATGAGCACTTTTGGAAAGAAAGGACAGGATTCTTTTGTATAGTGTCTACTCTAGGAGTAGTGTAAAGCTATAATGATCAACCTTCATTTGTTAAAGAATGTAACTAATCCATTTGAAAGTCCTTAACTTGGCATGTAATTTTTAAAGGCTCAAGGTCTCAACACGAACTATTATACTCTGATAATGTATGTTAGCTCTATTTATGCCTTTAATCCGCACTTAAGGAACTAGGGTCCTTGCATATACAAAGTTGAAGGCAATTTGGGACGAGATAGATTCAATCTCCATGCTACCGATGTAAGGACCCTAAACCTTAACAGTGAATTCAAGATATAAATAGGGCTAAATGTGTATTAAAGACATCTTAGGGTTCTGGTTTGATGTGAGCTCAATTAGGTTACAGGCCAAAATAAAACTTCAACAACAATTATTCAGTTACATTCCCAATCATGAATGTTTAAGTGATAGCATTAGACTACTTCTGGAGTAGAGACTATCCAAAATTTCCTGTACTCTATCTTCATTTATGCTTTCAACAGCTCACAGTTCAACCGACCCTCAACCCCCTTGGTTCAAAAGCGTACCTACAGGAACAACTCACCATGAGCATATATATATATATATATCACTTAACACAATTCAACTTAATAAAGTAATTAAGCGTATGAAACGATTAATTGATATGCTCCTCGATTACCACATTAGCACATTTCATTGTCGTTCCTGTTTCACAAGCTTATGCACAAAATCATTAGTTCACGATATAATGATCGATAACGCGTTTCCAATTATAACCACAATATTTCACTTTAACCACTAGAATTGTGACTGTTCCGGTCCCAATACAACAGCGGAATTTTAGGACCCCTCGCTTCGACACATAGCGGCATCATATGATATCCCTCGCTTCGACAATGACAGCGGCATGTTACCTCGCTTAGACATGACAGCGGCAAAAATCATATTACCATCGCTTCATATGACAGCGGCAAGTACCTCCCTCGCTCGGAGATAAAGGCTACCGGAACATTCATCAATTCCATCACATTAATCAAACACAATAGTTGATTCCATTATCACAGTAAATCACAGTCATTTCACATATACCATCACGTATAAGGATTCACTATCCACAATATACATAATCAAAGGTATGGCACGTTTTACCGTCCGATGCTCGTACGTCTCACTACGTACCTTGGTTCCAAAGTGGAGATATCGTGGACTTTATCTCTTAGGCTGTGTGGCTACCTGGGATGGTTCTACATAATCACATGAATCCATATTAGAAACCAATAAATGAACCATTATCAAAAACATCACCATATAGAACAAAATCCCAAAAATCCAAACTTTATGCCTTGCGATCGATCGGCCCTAAGCCCCGATCGATCGCCAAGTCAAGAAAAATAAGCATCCAGGTACTGCCTCCACCGATCGATCGAGCCGTTTTACCGATCGATCGAGACATCACACCGATCGATCGGTAAAAATCGCCGATCGATCGGTAAGCTCATTTCATGCCTTGTTCAGGCTCTGCCTTGCTCGATCGATCGGACCCATTTCCCGATCGATCGAGAAGTCATGTTTCTGCGAGAAACTTCCCTGAATGAGCTTCCCTCAACACATACACTCATGAACAACCAAGAACAACTACCATGCTCAACATATAACCACAAAACAACATGGAAATGCATCCCCCAAGTATAAACAACATGATGGAACAAGATCCACCCTTATATCCCCAAAAACAAGACACAAACCCAACCAAAACTCAACAAAACTCTACCAAGATGGAAGCTTACCACTTGAGCTCCAAGTTTCAAGTAAGAAAAGCACAAAAGACTCATTTTTCCAAGTTTACTCTTCCACTCTAGTTTCAAAAACGAAAATGGCAGCTTCTGGATGAGTGGATGAGGTTTAGGGATCAAAACGTTGATGGAGAGGGGGGTGACGTGATGTAAAGCATTGCAAGTGGCTCCTTATCAGCTTTGGAATAAATAAAATGTGTATCATAATATAAGCATGATATGTAGAATACTCCAACATGATATTTTAAAGTATTTCACGACAATGCACCACAATTGCCATTAAAAACATGCTTTACTAAAACTACAACCCAACACATTATCTAATTATCACCAATGTCACATAAACATAATTAACGCCCGAATTGCAATTAATTATCTCGGGGATATCACAATACTCCCCTACTTATAAGATTTCGCCCTCGAAATCGCATGCACTTACCCCAAAAAAAACTAAACATAAACACATACCAGAGAATAGTTTCGGGTAGTGCTGCACCATATGCCGTTCCGTCTCCCACGTGGCCTCTTCGACACCCCGACGATCCCACTGAACCTTGACCATCGGTATAACCTTGCTTCGAAGTCTGCGATCCTCTCGATCCAGAATTCTGACTGGCCGTTCAACATAGGACACATCTGAACTCAACTGAACCTCTGAAGGCTGCAACACAGGAGACGGGTCCGGCTCATACTTCCTCAACATAGAAACATGGAAGACATCATGTATATCAGAAAATGACGGCGGTAGGGCTAGACGGTAAGCCAAAGTGCCTATGCGCTGCAATATCTCGTATGGCCCAACATACCTCGGAGACAACTTCCCCCGCATACCGAAACGAACTACACCTCTGAAAGGTGAGATTTTCAGAAAGACCTTGTCTCATACTTGGAATTCTAATGGTCGCCGTCGTTTATTAGCATAGGCCGCTTGCCTATCTTGAGCCGCTTTCATTTTCTGACGGATCACTTTAATTTTCTCTTCCATTTCACGAATCAATTCCGGTCCTCCGACCGTCTTACTAGTCAAATCTTCCCAGTATAACGGTGACCTACAACGTCGACCGTAAAGGGCCTCAAATGGAGCCATCTGAATGCTCGCCTGATAACTGTTGTTGTAAGAGAACTCTACAAGTGGCACTGAATCTTGCCACGGAGTATCGAACTCCAACACACATGCCCTCAATATGTCCTCAAGCGTCTGTATGGTACGCTCTGTCTGACCATCTGTCTGAGGGTGGTAAGCTGTACTCAGTCTCACCTCTGTACCCAAAGCTGATTGAAGACCCTCCCAAAAGTGCGATGTGAACCGCGGGTCTCTATCAGACACAATCGAGACTGGGATGCCATGCAATCTTACTACGTCCCGAACATACAACTGAGCCATTTTTAAGTATGTGAAAGTCATACTATATGGGATGAAGTGAGCCACCTTCGTCAGTCGATCCACAATCACCCAGATTGCATCGAATCCCGAGGCAGTCCTTGGCAAGTGGGTCACGAAATCCATAGAGATGTGCTCCCACTTCCACTCTGGTATCTCTAAACTCTTCAACTCGCCTCCGGGCCTCTGCCTTTCCGCTTTCACTTGTTGGCAAATTAGACACTTCTTAACGAATGACATAACGTCTCTCTTCATCCGTCTCCACCAAAATTGATCACACAAGTCCTTGTACATCTTTCTCCCACCTGGATGGATGCTAAATCTGCTACAATGAGAACGATGCAAGATTCCTTGACGCAACTCTGGTGCCCTCGGCACTACCCAACGGTTACCAAGCCTCAAGGAACCATCTTCTGCTACTCTGAACTTTGATGACTGACCCGGACGTATACATGATAACCATCTCTGTACTTCAACGTCTGTCACCTGGGCTTTCCTGATAAGTTCAAAGATGTCCGGTTCTGTCAATAGGGTCGATACAAACACCGGCGATACATCTAAATCAAAGTCACATCCTAGATGACAACAAGAGGTCATCAAGGCCGATAGCTGAATCGCATCATCTGTTGTATACTTCACCTTCCTACTCAAGGCATCAGCAGTCAGGTTCGCCTTCCCTGGATGGTACTCTATCTCGCAATCATAGTCCTTGAGCAAGTCCATCCACCTCCTTTGCCTCATGTTCAGTTCCGCTTGAGTAAATAGGAATTTCAAGCTCTTATGATCCGTGTAAATGGTAAAGGAAGTACCATAGAGATAATGCCGCCAAATTTTCAAAGCGAAAATAATGGCTGCCAGTTCCAAATCAATGGACCTGGTACCTGGTCTCATGAGGCTTCAACTGCCTCGATGCATAAGCCACCACATGCTTATCCTGCATCAGTACACAGCCCAATCCCTGCAGTGATGCATCCGTGTACAAAGCAAACCTTTCGTTCTCCGAAGGGATCACCAGAACAGGTGCTGTAGTCAACCGGTGCTTCAACTCTTGGAAGCTTTGCTCACATGCCTCAGACCAAGAAAACGGAACACCCTTCTGAGTCAACTGCGTCAATGGCTTAGCGATCTTAGAGAATCCCTCGACGAAACGTCGGTAGTAACCCGCTAAACCGAGGAAGCTACGGATCTCGGGCACAGATGTAGGCGCAGACCAATCCATCACTGCTTCCACTTTCCTGGGATCCACAGAAATCCCGTCACTAGAGATTACATGCCCCAAAAATACCACGCTGCTCAGCCAAAATTCACACTTGCTCAGCTTAGCATACAACTGATTGTCCCTCAGAATCTGGAGCACTGTCCTCAAATGATTCCTGTGATCTTCCTCGCTCCGAGAATAGATAAGTATATCGTCACTAAATACGATGAAGAATTGATCCAAATAGGGTTGGAACACTCGATTCATCAAGCTCATAAACACAGCCGGGGCGTTTGTCACTCCAAATGGCATGACCAAAAACTCATAGTGACCATAACGGGTCCGGAAGGCCGTCTTCTGCACATCATCCTCTCTAACTCGGATCTGGTGGTACCCCGACCTCAAATCAATCTTACTGTACAACCTCGTGCCCTGCAACTGATCAAACAAGTCGTCGATCCACGGAAGAGGGTATTTATTCTTCACTGTGGCCTTATTCAATTGTCTGTAGTCAATGCACAATCTCATCGACCCATCCTTCTTTTTCACAAATAACACAGGCGCACCCCAAGGTGATACGCTGGGGCGTATGTAACCCTTATCAAGTAGTTTTTGTAGCTGCTCTTTCAGCTCTCTTAACTCCGCTGGTGCCATCCTGTAAGGGGCACGAGAAATAGCGGATGTCCCCGGTAATAATTCGATCCCGAACTCAACTTCCCTAACCGGCGGGAATCCGGGAATCTCCTCCGAAAATACATCGGCAAACTCGGCAACCACGGGTATATCTTCAACTCTTAACTTATCTTTCTTGCCAGCAATGTCAATGGCATAAATAAGATACCCCTCGTGTCCACGTTCCAATAACTGAGTCATCTTTAAAGCCGATATCAACGGAATTCTTGAGCGGGAACCATCCCCATAAAAAGTCCACCCATCCCCTAAATCAGATCTGAATCGTACTGTCCTCTGACTGCAGTCCACTACTGCCTGGTATCTGTTCAGCACATCAATACCCACAATGCAGCCGAAGTCCGACATCCCCAGAACAATCAGGTCTGACTGCAACTCGTTGCCCTCAAAATAAATGAGGCCGCCATCAACAAACTGATCTGCAATCACACTCTTTCCAGTGGGTGTCGAAACCACTAGAGGCGTGGGTGACGGAGTCGTGCATATACGGTGCCTCTCCACAAAACTCGTCGACACAAAGGAGTGTGACGCACCTGTATCTATCAAAATATAAGCAGGGTGCGTAAATAAATAACACGTACCCGCTATCACTTCCTCTGGAGCTGCTGTAGCCTGCTCCCTGGTAAGGGCATACACTTGTCCTTGAGGTGGCCCCAACGGCTGTCCTCCCAATGGTCTCGGTGCAAATGGTGGTCTCTGCTGCGCTGGCCTATCTGAAGGTCTCCCCATAGTATTCTGTGGTCCTCCCCGATTAGGACAATTTCGGGCCAAGTGCCCATGTTTCCCACACTCATAACAAGCAGAGCATACTTTCACTGAATGGGGTCCCCCGCATAGAAAACGCTTAACCTTCTCAAAATTGCTAGCCTGAGACTGTCCCCGATGAGACGGAGCATTACTTCCATGACCACCCCTTCCACGAGCATCTTGCCATCTACCACTGAATCTGGAAGATGAGGAGTTTCCCTTTGGCTTAAAATGGTCGCCCCTTGGTTTCAAATTTTCAGGGGTCGGCCTCTGTAATGGTGCTGGAGGCGGTGCCACAGTCGGATATGCACCCACTCCCAACTCTGCCAGTTCAGCTCGTGCTAGGGCATCATCAAAACAAGTAGGGCCATAAGTTATCACCCTATCATACAACTCCGGCCTCAAGCCTTTCATGAAATTCCTCATCTTTGCTTGGGTGCTAGAGGCGATATGAGGCACATATCGAAGTAAGGAACAGTACTGGAGGGCATAGTCGGATACCGGCATAGTACCTTGCCTCAAGCTAGTGAATTCATCCTCTTTAGCCTGCCGTGCCGCCGCTGAGAAGTATCGGGTCAGAAATCGAGTCCTAAACAGCTTCCAGTTTATTTCCTGACCCTGAGCCTCCTGTTCAATTACTGTGGTCTTCCACCACACAGCGCCTTTTTGGCCAATTGAAATTCTGCTAGCCGTATCCAAGCTGTCTTTGCGCACGGGGCAGCTACAAATATCTGCTCCAACCTCTCTAGCCATTCCTCGGCCTTCTCCCCTGTTTCAGTCCCTTCAAAAGTCGGGGGTCGATATGCTAGAAATTGAGTCAAACTCAGTTCTCCCGGCAATAGCTGTTGTTCGGACGGTTCTTCGCCCAAGGCTGGCGGCGGTAGGGGATTTGTATGCCTAGCACTAGCATTTACACTTATAGCATCACCAACATCGACATTTGCTGCCATACTGCAACACAAGGGTTAACAACAATATCCAAAAATGATTCACATAATAAATCGTTAGAAAGCCATAACATGTTAGCATAACAGTCACATACTTCATATGCGCACAACATGTTTAAAAGATAGATGCCTAGCCAACTTATTGCTAAGGCTACCCTTCACTCGTTCCCGGGTTCTCTAACCACTGCTCTGATACCACTAATGTAAGGACCCTAAACCTTAACAGTGAATTCAAGATATAAATAGGGCTAAATGTGTATTAAAGACATCTTAGGGTTCTGGTTTGATGTGAGCTCAATTAGGTTACAGGCCAAAATAAAACTTCAACAACAATTATTCAGTTACATTCCCAATCATGAATGTTTAAGTGATAGCATTAGACTACTTCTGGAGTAGAGACTATCCAAAATTTCCTGTACTCTATCTTCATTTATGCTTTCAACAGCTCACAGTTCAACCGACCCTCAGCCCCCTTGGTTCAAAAGCGTACCTACAGGAACAACTCACCATGAGCATATATATATATATATATATATATATCACTTAACACAATTCAACTTAATAAAGTAATTAAGCGTATGAAACGATTAATTGATATGCTCCTCGATTACCACATTAGCACATTTCATTGTCGTTCCTGTTTCACAAGCTTATGCACAAAATCATTAGTTCACGATATAATGATCGATAACGCGTTTCCAATTATAACCACAATATTTCACTTTAACCACTAGAATTGTGACTGTTCCGGTCCCAATACAACAGCGGAATTTTAGGAACCCTCGCTTCGACATATAGCGGCATCATATGATATCCCTCGCTTCAACAATGACAGCGGCATGTTACCTCGCTTAGACATGACAGCGGCAAATATCATATTACCATCGCTTCATATGACAGCGGCAAGTACCTCCCTCGCTCGGAGATAAAGGCTACCGGAACATTCATCAATTCCATCACATTAATCAAACACAATAGTTGATTCCATTATCACAGTAAATCACAGTCATTTCACATATACCATCACGTATAAGGATTCACTATCCACAATATACATAATCAAAGGTATGGCACGTTTTACCGTCCGATGCTCGTACGTCTCACTACGTACCTTGGTTCCAAAAGTGGAGATATCGTGGACTTTATCTCTTAGGCTGTGTGGCTACCTGGGATGGTTCTACATAATCACATGAATCCATATTAGAAACCAATAAATGAACCATTCTCAAAAACATCACCATATAGAACAAAATCCCAAAAATCCAAACTTTATGCCTTGCGATCGATCGGCCCTAAGCCCCGATCGATCGCCAAGTCAAGAAAAATAAGCATCCAGGTACTGCCTCCACCGATCGATCGAGCCGTTTTACCGATCGATCGAGACATCACACCGATCGATCGGTAAAAATCGCCGATCGATCGGTAAGCTCATTTCATGCCTTGTTCAGGCTCTGCCTTGCTCGATCGATCGGACCCATTTCCCGATCGATCGAGAAGTCCTGTTTCTGCGAGAAACTTCCCTGAATGAGCTTCCCTCAACACATACACTCATGAACAACCAAGAACAACTACCATGCTCAACATATAACCACAAAACAACATGGAAATGCATCCCCCAAGTATAAACAACATGATGGAACAAGATCCACCCTTATATCCCCAAAAACAAGACACAAACCCAACCAAAACTCAACAAAACTCTACCAAGATGGAAGCTTACCACTTGAGCTCCAAGTTTCAAGTAAGAAAAGCACAAAAGACTCCTTTTTCCAAGTTTACTCTTCCACTCTAGTTTCAAAAACGAAAATGGCAGCTTCTGGATGAGTGGATGAGGTTTAGGGATCAAAAAGTTGATGGAGAGGGGGTGATGTGATGTAAAGCATTGCAAGTGGCTCCTTATCAGCTTTGGAATAAATAAAATGTGTATCATAATATAAGCATGATATGTAGAATACTCCAACATGATATTTTAAAGTATTTCACCACAATGCACCACAATTGCCATTAAAAACATGCTTTACTAAAACTACAACCCAACACATTATCTAATTATCACCAATGTCACATAAACATAATTAACGCCCGAATTGCAATTAATTATCTCGGGGATATCACAACCGAGGTGTAAATGTGATGGTTGTTCGTGTGATATTCAGAAAGAGCTGATAGCCATGCGCGAACAGAATCATCTCTACGATTTTTTAATGGGTCTCGACGAGAACTTCAACACTATCAAGACCCAAATACTGAGTACGCGCCCTATTCCCAATCTCAGCGCTGTCTTCCATCTTGTTTTGGAGGATGAGCGACAGCGCCAGATCTCCTCCTCACGTGCACCGACAATTGATGTCATGGCCTTCCAAGCTCATTCCCGTCGAGATGAGCGACCCACCTCTGATCAATTCCAGCATCAATTCCAGCAGCGTAAAGATGAGCGACTTGGCTCCAAACGTGAGGGTGTCAAGTGTTCTCATTGCCAAAGGACAAACCACACCAAGGATCGTTGCTTTGAGTTGATTGGGTACCCACCAAATTGGCGTAAGAAAGACAATAATAGGCGAGCCAATCAACCCAAGGCAGGCCAAGTCAATATTGAACACATCGTTATTCCAGGATTGACTATGGAACAGTATATGCGCCGTTCAATATTTGGCGCCTAATGGTGAGAATTTTCAAGGACAATCCTCCACTGAGGGCCCCTCCGCAAATATGCCTGGTAAGATTGAGTTTACAAAACCCTGGGTCATTGACTCGGGAGCCACGGAGCACATTACGTCTGACTCCTCCATTCTGATAGAAGAGACACATGATAATGTTGGTTTACCGGTTAAAATTCCAAACGGTGATTCAATTCTTGTTAAAAGCATTGGTAACGCCCGCTTACCCAATGGGGTTGAGCTTAAGCGTGTGCTAAACATCCCTGATTTTAAGTGCAATCTACTTTCAGTATGTCGTTTGACAAAAGACTTAAATTGTGCACTGATATTTTTTTGGGATTTTTGTGTGTTACAGGACTTACCTTCGAAGAACCTGATTGGAGTGGGTAAGCATTGTGATGGTCTGTACTGTCTGGAGCCGATTCACAATGGGGGTGTGGCACTGGCAACTACGTTGGATCCTCAGATTTGGCACCGGAGATTAGGGCATGCTTCAAAGGAGAAATTGAAAAAACTTCATTTTTCTTCGAACTTTGGTAATGATGAACTGTTCTGTGATTCTTGTTTACGAGCCAAACAAACTCGTTTGCCTTTTTCTGACAGCTCTGATACCATGTAAAAAAAACAAGAAGTGTAGTATGCCGTATCATCATTTTATTATTCACAAGAGGTAAATATATACAGAAAAACTGATAAGGCAAGATCACGAAAAAGAAAGGAAAGATTACAAAGAATGAAATGAGAAAATTGAGACAATCTAATCTTCCTAATAAGGTGTGTGAATATCTGTAAGTATGGAAAGAATATTATGAAAATATTCAAAATCATATTCCAATAGTTTCTTCAATCTTTATGTGTTTATGTTGGTGCTGGTGTCTAGATCTTTGCATAGATCGATTTTCTCTGCTATTTCCACTTATGCAGTGTAGACTATCATTGGTGGTGGCGATCTTAATGTTATCTACATGAAAGTGTTGTTGTGACTGTTCTTTTGGAAGGAGGTGGCCTACAGTCAATCTCTTCAGGACATCGAAATTCACCCATAACATCTCACGTCTTGTTTCTTATGTATCATTACTTCGCTGCAACAGAAATCTATACTGCCATAAGAATCTTCATTGCTGCCTATGTGTGGATGACTTGATTTGGAAACATCTCATATTGTAACATCGGCTTAGCCTAGTCAGGTGTATTAAGATGATCTGGAGGCTTAATTTCTTAGTATTGTTTTGCTCCTCTTGTTGTGGCCTCCATTTTGGAATCAATCAAATATTATCGTTTGTTCATCAGTTCAGCAGTCATAATTTGATGCAATCTTTGGTCGTAGTTTCTTGTTATCTTGTATGGTTATTCGTATTAATCTTGACAGCACTTTCTTGGCAGTGCTCCAACATTTTTCTCACCAAATATCAAGATGTCCGTCTACGTAGTTTGGATTTGTTTAGGCATGGTGTTTAGATCGCAGATTTTGCTATTGGTTAGAAATCCTTAATTCTACACTTACCATTTTAAACAACACATATTTTCAACAAACTAGGCTACATTAAAAATTCATATTATTCACATTGATGTGATGCTGTGCAATGAAGAATTTCTATAAACCAATCTTTGAATTAAATATACGGCGTCTGAATATGGCTTAGTATGACATAATCTCTCATAATTTAACTTTGTTTTGAGCAGCTAATTAAAAATACAGCGTCTGAATATAGCTTAGTATGACATTTCGTGAGGCTTTTAGTGTCACTAGAGTCGATTTTTCTAGCAGTGCATGATAATATTCTAATAATTTATAATAAAATTATTTTAATTAATTATATGATTTATTAAAAATTTATTTAATAATCTTAATTCATTAAAATTTAATAAATTTACTTTATCATTATTATTATTATTTTTTTGGCCGTTGGCCAGCCAAAGACCGTTTTGATAGTTCTAGACTCTAGTTTTATGCCTTAGACCAAATTACTGTGTTATATTCATGTTTTACGTGTAATCCCACTTAATCATATCTTAATCTTTCTTTCTTCCTTCCTTTGTTGTTTTTTAGGGATAATTACACAAAACATGTTATAGTTTGGTCTAAATTTCACTTTGCAACAATTATTTGGAAAATTTACAGTTTACATTGATGAAACATTTTCATTCTATTGACTCGATTTTGTATTTTATTGAAGATTTATCGTCGCATCGATCATCACCTTACATACTCAAACTTATATTCATTTAAGTTAGTTATTCAAAAATTTTTAAAAATAAAAATAATATTTTTAGTATCAAAATTCTTTAGTTAACGGTTACGACAAATGAAATTTTGACACCCCAAATATTAATTTTGATATTTTAAAAATTTGCAATAGCGATTTTAAGTGGCTCTAAGTTTGAATATGTAAGACGATGATGAAATGCAGCGATAAATTTTTGATAAAATAAAATCGAGTCAATGATGCAAAGTGCTACAATTCATGAAGATGTAAACTGTAATTGTTCAAACAATGGTTGCAAAGTGAAATTTGGACAAAACTATATGATATTTTTGGTAATTTCCTTATTTTATTATTATTATAAGGTGATGTGGACTTGAACCCTCGCCAAATATGGGGGAGTTGGGTGACAACCAACATGCTAAATCATGGATGTCTCTTCATATGTTTCATAAATATCGTAATTTTTTTTACCCGTGAGTTTTTTAAAAAAAATTTTGCCCACTCAACATTTTTTTCTAGGTTCGCCCCGACTTACATCACAATATATGTTAGCATTTGATTTCGATTACTGACGTCGTAATTAGATTTTATATTACATATATCTATCCTAATAAAAAAATTTAAAAAATATAAACATAATTAAAAGCAAAGTAGTGAAAGTAATATAATATAAGCTTGTAATGTAATTATTCAGCTTTTATCAAACACAAATCACACACCATCTCTCACCAACTCTTTCTATCTCTCTCACAAACATACAAACAAACCACAAACACTATCACACACACTGACACACACGAAAAAATGCACAACACATGAAAAAACACATACATTGTATACTTTTTTTTCGTGTGTATCGGGTATTTTTTTAAAAAAAATAAAAATTGTTATTTTAAAAAAAAACAAAAAAAAACCCAGGCGGCATAGTTTTTTATGAAAAAACGAATACTATCTATGTGTTTTACGTTAAGGCTCCGTTTGGATTAAGTATTGAGATTATTAATCTTTAGATTACTTATTTATCCCATGTTTACTTTGTTGTATAAATTTTTTTTATCCCACCAGTTTTATCATATTCTAATCCCACTTTATAGTAAAAAGACATATTTACCCTTTTCCCACATTTTTTACTATTTCAAAACTTGAAATTCCCTCCAAAAGTACAACTTATTTCCTACAACATTATTATTATTTATTGTATTTGTATTATTTTAATTTATTATTATTGGGAGGAGGATTATTAGATATATATATAAATAATAATATTAATCGACAGAGAAAAAAATAAATATAATAAATATAGATATTATATTATATTAGGGTTATTATTATTATACAGATAGAAGATAGTATTTTATAATAAAAAGAAGGATTATTATATAGAGGATATATATAGAGGGAGATTAGAGATTGAGGATATGGAGATTAGGAGAGACAGAGATTTTTAGGAGAAGAGATTTTAGAGAGAAGAGAGACAAGGAGGAGAGGAGAGAAAGAATCCTAGGAAGCGAGAGAGAATAAAAAGAAAGAAAAGATAGAGATTAGAGGGGTTATTATTATAGACAGATCTGATAGAGATCTTCTTTATAAGAAAAAATAAATTAGAGAGATTTCTCTCTCTCTCTGTGATTATTAGATATAGACATATATTTTTATTATTATGTAGAGTAGATATATATATAAAAATTATATATATATAAAACTGTTAGATAGTAGTCTAGATTATATATATAAAATAATAATTATTATATATAGTATATATTATATATATAATATAATATATTATATATCTATATTATTCTTAATTATTATTTTATAAAATAATAATATATACGTATATATAATAATTTATATATAATAATATAATAATTATTAATATATGTATAATAATCTTAGGTGAAGGTCACTGGATTGCTATCAAGAATATCCTAAAGTACTTGAGAAGGACTAAGGATACATTCTTGATTTATGGAGGTGAGGAAGAGCTCAATGTAATGGGTTACACTGATGCAAGCTTCCAAACCGACAAAGATGATTTTCGATCGCAATCTGGATATGTGTATTGCCTAAATGGAGGTGCTGTGAGCTGGAAGAGTTCAAAGCAAGAAACAGTAGCCGATTCTACAACGGAAGCTGAGTATATTGCTGCATCGGATGCAGCAAAGGAAGCTGTTTGGATGAGGAAGTTCATTTCTGAACTTGGAGTGGTGCCTAGCATTAAAGATCCGATAGAACTCTATTGTGACAACAATGGAGCGATCGCATTGGCTAAGGAACCAAGATCTCACCAAAGATCCAAGCACATACTAAGGCGTTTCCATTTCATTCGAGAAATCGTTGAAAGGGGAGATGTTAAAATATGCAAAGTACCAACATATGATAATGTATCTGACCCATTGACGAAGCCGCTGTCACAGCAGAAGCATGATCGTCATACTAGATCTCTAGGCATTAGGTATATGTCTGAGTGGTCTTAGTGCAAGTGGGAGATTTGTTGGGATATGCCCTAAGACAAGTCATTAGATGATTGTTTAAGACATACAATGTTTATGGATTTAATGGCAATTCATTATTATATATTATTCTTTTAACTGTGCATTGTGAATTAATATATATGTTAATGTCCTTAGAATAATATTGTATTATTCTTAAAGATGTCCCTAGTCAAGTATTATCATGAATAGGGATAATGATAATACGTAGAGACTAGTATATGTTGATCGATGAATTGTTCATTGATATGAGATATCAAATCAACATATGGGTACATGCTAGAGAACGATGTACTGGACAGACCCACCATGAGAATGCAACATGGATAGTTATATGATCGTCATATGCAATTCTCATAGTGATAATAATGTATGTAATCCTTACGACTTGTGATCATCAGAGATCCCAACATAAGGAGTTATGTATCTTGATATCGTCAAACGTTACCCGTAACAGGGTAATCTATAAAGGCGACTATTGGATACACTACGAATTATGTAGAGGGATGTTGACTGATCGAGATAGGATTTGTCCCTCCTATATAACATGAGATGTGTTTGGCCCTTGATCAAGTGAGAACTAAAATGCATGGCCATGCTCGAATGAGTCGATATGAGATATCGAGCTTATTCGTTTATTCTAGTTCTACTTGGGGATCAAGAAATAAAGATTGGATATACGAGTATGACTATTCCATGACTCGTGTTCAATCTAAACACAAAGGACAAAGGGATTAAGTTACATGATTAATATTATCACAAGTTCTAAAGGTTATGTCGAGTCATTGACATTCTTGTAATTTGGGTAGCATCGATGTGTTGCTAGATACCGCTCAATGCTTGCGACATAAATGAGATTTTATGTCACTGCCAACATTACGAGATCCTATCGGGTCGCACAAAAGATTAAATCGATAAGGGAAATTAAATTCATTGGATGAATTAATTAATTAAGAAGAGTCTTAATTAAGTGATTAAAAGGTTTTAATTAAATCATGGGTTTGGGCCCATAAGACTTGAAGAAAGTCTTGAACCTTAATTAAAAGCCTTATAATATAAATAAGAGGTTTTGATTAATTGTTAATCATACTTTCATATCATTGTTTGATATCAAAACCCTAGCCTCCACTTCAAGCTCCTCTTAGCCGCCTCTTCCTTCACTCCTCACGGCCACCATTGGTTGTGCTAGGGTTTTGGTTGGCCGTCGTTAATCGGTTTTGAACCGAGAGCTCGATTTTGGTTTAAGAACTTGTCTAGTAACTTGTTCTTAAATCCCCTTTCGATTTGATCGTGTGGATACCATAGAGACGAAGGTGAAAACTTTCGTTTGTGACTCGGAGTTCGTTGGATGTGCTGCTCCGTGGAATCTGCTTCAAACACGCTACAAGGGTGAGACACTTGTTATTACTTAATCCGATATGATAACCTATGTATAGATCCGGTGTTAGTAATCCATTAATTTTTATTCCGCTGCGTTGTATGACATAAGGATTACTTACAGTGGTATCAGAGCCGTGTACAAGGCTCATATCGGATTTATGTGATTAAATTGTGTTAATCATATTAGAATTAATATTGCATGCTAATTGAAACTGTTTAAATTCATATATGATATGAAATTAATTTTAGTTTATGAAAATCATCGTAGTAATTGTATTTGATATAATTGGCGAATAAAATTATTTATTGAGCATCAAATTTTCGGCCACCACCATCACAAATGTCACCATGGCTAGCCACATGAGGGCTAGGGTTTTCGAACCCTTGGCTCGAGATGGCTTAGTCGTTGTGGCTAATAATTGTGCATGGAAGTGTCGAAAATTAATTAGGGTTTAGAACCCATTGGACGTGACGGCTAGCTCATGACGGCTAGGGTTTCGAACCCTAATAGCCGTGCATGGCTCGACCATCATCGCCTTATTTTCTAAAGTTTTGATGCTTGGATGAGTTTTGAACTCCTTGACTCGATAATGGTTCACGCATGCATGGATTAGTAACTTTACCACATGAGAGCAAGGTTTTTCGAACCCTTAGCTCGAGATGGTTGAGCGAACCCCGTGCATGGCATGACCGTGACTCGTGGCTAACAAATTCCGGCGTTTAAAACAAGATGGCTCGATAAAATGTCAAAAGGGTGCGAGGCGGCTAGGGTTGGAACCCTAGTGCCGCCGCCGCATGAGCCATGGCTCGGCCATGGGCTAGGGTTTCGAACCCTAGGCCCACTATTGGTCCAGCCGTGGGCTTTTTAGTTCGAACCATGGTGGTTCGTGTTTTAGTCGCTTTAGTTCGTGGCATGTGATGTCCCGAGCGTACGATAATTTTTCAAAAATTATTTTACAGTTTTAATTAAAATTAAATTTAAAATGTTTAGAATTTAATTAATTAAATGTTAATGCATGCTTTATGTGTTGTTTGAGCATGGTGCGTGGTTATAGCCCTTTGACCTATTAGATAGGATTTGTGGATGTTTGTAATTTATAATACGACCTGCGTGTCGTGCCTTTCTCTATTTCATTCTATATGTAATCCCTCCCCTATGTTCCCCTCGAATGTGAATCGAGGAATTCTATATCTTGTAAATAGTGTAGTTTATTTTATTGATGGTGATCAATGAAGATGGAGCATCGTGCCGGGATGAGGAGGCCATTCACAAATTGGAGCCAAGGAAGGTGCTTGTGAAGTTACCTTAGGTTGACTCATAGGATTTTCTCATTGGCTTGAGAAAATCATTAGTAGGGGCTATAACCATGTCACGTTTAATTATGTATGTTGATGCATGATTTATCTTATGTTTTAGTTTGATAATAGTATTACACATATATGTAGATATGTATACAACTATATGTAGTGGACATATTTTAAATTATCAAATTAATCATGAGATCAATAAATCCCTCTAAAATATTAAGTTTTAGATGCCTTCCAAAATAAAAGTACTCGTCAATAACTTCGATTGTACATGTGTGGGTTTGCCAAAGCAAAGCACCGTGGCAATCTTAGTAAGGCGCGAAAGGATAAAAGTGATATCCGTTATACTTTAATTGGGTACGACTTAACAAGGTTATCTCAATAGGATTGGGAACCTAGAGGCATGGGTTGGATTATAATTCATTTGATGAATTGAACAAAGTGTTGTTCGTCCAACTATCCAAGAATTACATGTGATGTAATTGACAAAGTGTTGTCTACCTAAATAACCGAGTCTTGGGCGATTAGCCAAAGCTAACTCAAGATTAAGTGAAATATGGATCTTGGCCCACTAAAGGTTTCGAGGGTTGATATTTTTTTCAAACAAAATAGTGGGAGTATCATTTAATATAAGACCATGTTAAATGATTTAAATCATAAACTTATTTTGCATATTTATATTGTAGATATCCATGGCAACTAACAACGTTACTAGCACTTTATCACTGCGATCGGTCCTTGAGAAGGACAAACTAAATGGGACGAATTTCCTAGACTGGCATAGGAACTTGAGGATAGTCCTCAAACAAGAAAAGAAACAATATGTCCTAGAGGAACCCTTGCCCGCTGAGGAACCTCCCCTAACGGCTACAAGAACCGAAAAAGATGCTTACAAGAAGCATCAGAGTGACGCACTTGATGTTGGGTGCCTCATGCTTGCCACCATGAACTCTGAGCTTCAGAAGCAACATGAGGAAATGGAGGCGTTCGATATGATCGAACACTTAAAGCAGTTGTACCAACAGCAAGCTAGACAAGAGAGGTATGACGTCTCTAAAGCGTTATTCCAGTGCAGGATGGTAGAAGGAAGCTTAGTTGGAACTCATGTGCTCAAGATGATTGGGTACATTGAGAATCTGGACAAGCTAGGTTTTCCATTGGACCAAGAGTTGGCCACCGATGTGATCTTGCAATCGTTGCCTGAAAGCTTCAGTCAATTTGTAGTAAATTACAATATGACTGACATGGAAAAGACTCTACCACAGTTGCTTGGTATGTTGAGAACATATGAAGCAAATACTAAGAAGACTAAGGCCACAAATGTCCTTATTGTGAATAAGGGCAAAGGAAGGGCCAAAACTAAAGGCAACAAGAAAGCAAAGAAGGTCTTTGCTAAATCTAAGCCAAAGTCTTATGCACTGAAGCCAAAGGGAGGGATAGCAAAGGAAGGGAACTGTTTCCATTGCGGTGAGACCGGCCATTGGAAAAGAAACTGCAAAGTATATCTGGAGGATCTAAAGAAAGGAAGTGTGACTTCCGCTTCAGGTATTTTTGTTATAGAAATCAATTTATCTACTTCTTCATCATGGGTATTAGATACTGGATGTGGATCTCACATTTGTGTAAATGTGCAGGATCTCAAAAGGAGTAGAACATTGGCGAAAGGTGAAGTTGATCTCCGAGTTGGAAATGGAGCAAGAGTTGCTGCATTAGCTATAGGAGATTATCATTTAGCTTTACCTTCTGGTTTATCACTGATTTTGAAAGATTGTTATTTTGTGCCTTCTATTACTAAAAACATAATATCTATTTCTTGTTTGGACAAGTATGGTTTTTCATTTATAATAAAGGACAATTGTTGTTCTATTTATTTAAATGATATGTTTTATGCTAGTGCACAAATGGTGAATGGTCTTTATGTATTAAATCTTGATATGCCTATCTATAACATAAATACTAAAAGGATTAAAAATAATGATTGTAATCCGACTTATCTCTGGCACTGTCGCTTGGGCCACATAAACGAGAACCGCATATCTAAACTTCATAAGGATGGAGTATTAGATTCATTTGATTTTGAATCATATGAAACATGCGAATCTTGTTTAATGGGCAAGATGACTAAAGCCCCTTTCAAGGGACATGTTGAAAGGGCAAATGTTTTATTGGGACTACTACATAGTGATGTATGTGGACCAATAAGTACACAAGCTAGAGGTGGTTTTCAATACTTCGTTACATTTACTGATGACCTCAGTAGATATGGGTATGTGTACCTAATGAAACATAAGCATGAAACCTTTGAAAAGTTCAAAGATTTCAAGAATGAAGTACAAAACCAACTTGGCAAGAGTATCAAAATCCTTCGATCAGATCGAGGAGGAGAATACTTAAGCCAAGAGTTTCATGACTATCTAAAGGAGTGTGGGATAGTCCCACAACTCACTCCTCCGTATACTCCGCAATGGAATGGTGTATCCGAGAGGAGAAATCGAACCTTGTTAGACATGGTTAGATCAATGATGAGTCATGCAGATCTTCCGATATCGTTTTGGGGACACGCTCTAGAAACAGCGATTTTCTTACTGAACCGTGTTCCATCTAAATCAGTGGAAAAGACACCATATGAGATATGGACTGGGAAGCGTCCTAGTATGTCTTTTATGAAGATTTGGGGTTGTGAGGCTTTCGTTAGACGTCACACCACTAACAAACTTGGACCCAAATCTGATAAGTGTTTATTTGTGGGGTATCCTAAGGAAACGAAAGGGTACTATTTCTATTATCCCACCGAGAACAAAGTAGTTGTTGCTCGGACTGGTGTATTTCTTGAAAGAGAATTTATTTCTAGAAAAACCAGTGGGAGAAAAATAGAACTTAGTGAAGTTCAACCACAAGAAAACACTGAACCTGTGATTGAGATGGAAACAGAGCAGGCACCACAAGCTGTTGTGGAAGAAGCACCTGCTCAAGAGACACAAGCCCAACGTAGGTCTATAAGAGTACACCGGGAGCACAGAGATATGGATTTCTTGTGACTCAACAAGGTGACTTACTACTTATTGATGAGGATGAGCCGTCATCTTATCAACAAGCTATTATGGGCAATGATTCTGAGAAATGGCAAGAGGCCATGAAATCTGAGATGGAATCCATGTATGCAAACCAAGTATGGACTTTGGTTGATCCACCTGAAGGGGTACGACCCATAGGGTGCAAATGGATTTTCAAGAAAAAGACCGATATGGATGGTAACGTACAAACCTATAAAGGTCGGCTGGTTGCAAAAGGATTCAAACAAATTCATGGTATTGACTATGATGAAACCTTTTCACCAGTGGCCATGGTTAAATCCATAAGGATCTTACTTGCAATAGCTGCATTTCATGATTATGAAATCTGGCAGATGGATGTCAAAACAGCTTTCCTTAATGGAAATCTGCTCGAGGATGTGTACATGACACAGCCCGAGGGTTTTGTCGATCCAAAGGATGCTGGAAAGATATGCAAACTACAACGATCCATTTATGGATTGAAGCAAGCTTCTCGGAGTTGGAATCTTCGTTTTGATGATGCAATCAAAGAGTTTGGTTTTGTCAAAAATGAAGATGAACCTTGTGTCTACAAGAAGGTCAGTGGGAGCGTAATCATTTTCCTAGTGTTGTATGTAGATGACATACTTCTTATTGGAAATGATATCCCTGCCTTGCAATCTGTAAAGATTTGGCTAGGGAACTGCTTTTCGATGAAAGACTTAGGAGAAGCCACCTATGTATTAGGAATCAAGATCTATAGAGATAGATCGAGAAAGCTTCTTGGTCTAAGTCAAAGTACATACATAGACAAGGTGCTTAAAAGGTTTAGCATGCAAGAATCCAAGAAAGGATTCGTGCCTATGACACATGGTATTTATCTCTCGAAGGAACAGTGTCCTTCAACACCAGATGAGAGACAACGCATGAGTAAGATTCCATACGCGTCAGCTATTGGATCTATCATGTATGCCATGATATGTACTCGTCCCGATGTATCGTATGCTTTGAGCATGACGAGCAGATATCAAGTTGATCCAGGTGAAGGTCACTGGATTGCTATCAAGAATATCCTAAAGTACTTGAGAAGGACTAAGGATACATTCTTGATTTATGGAGGTGAGGAAGAGCTCAATGTAATGGGTTACACTGATGCAAGCTTCCAAACCGACAAAGATGATTTTCAATCGCAATCTGGATATGTGTATTGCCTAAATGGAGGTGCTGTGAGCTGGAAGAGTTCAAAGCAAGAAACAGTAGCCGATTCTACAACGGAAGCTGAGTATATTGCTGCCTCGGATGCAGCAAAGGAAGCTGTTTGGATGAGGAAGTTCATTTCTGAACTTGGAGTGGTGCCTAGCATTAAAGATCCGATAGAACTCTATTGTGACAACAATGGAGCGATCGCATTGGCTAAGGAACCAAGATCTCACCAAAGATCCAAGCACATACTAAGGCGTTTCCATTTCATTCGAGAAATCGTTGAAAGGGGAGATGTTAAAATATGCAAAGTACCAACAGATGATAATGTATCTGACCCATTGACGAAGCCGCTGTCACAGCAGAAGCATGATCGTCATACTAGATCTCTAGGCATTAGGTATATGTCTGAGTGGTCTTAGTGCAAGTGGGAGATTTGTTGGGATATGCCCTAAGACAAGTCATTAGATGATTGTTTAAGACATACAATGTTTATGGATTTAATGGCAATTCATTATTATATATTATTCTTTTAACTGTGCATTGTGAATTAATATATATGTTAATGTCCTTAGAATAATATTGTCTTATTCTTAAAGATGTCCCTAGTCAAGTATTATCATGAATAGGGATAATGATAATACGTAGAGACTAGTATATGTTGATCGATGAATTGTTCATTGATATGAGATATCAAATCAACATATGGGTACATGCTAGAGAACGATGTACTGGACAGACCCACCATGAGAATGCAACATGGATAGTTATATGATCGTCATATGCAATTCTCATAGTGATAATAATGTATGTAATCCTTACGACTTGTGATCATCAGAGATCCCAACATAAGGAGTTATGTATCTTGATATCGTCAAACGTTACCCGTAACAGGGTAATCTATAAAGGCGACTATTGGATACACTACGAATTATGTAGAGGGATGTTGACTGATCGAGATAGGATTTGTCCCTCCTATATAACATGAGATGTGTTTGGCCCTTGATCAAGTGAGAACTAAAATGCATGGCCATGCTCGAATGAGTCGATATGAGATATCGAGCTTATTCGTTTATTCTAGTTCTACTTGGGGATCAAGAAATAAAGATTGGATATACGAGTATGACTATTCCATGACTCGTGTTCAATCTAAACACAAAGGACAAAGGGATTAAGTTACATGATTAATATTATCACAAGTTCTAAAGGTTATGTCGAGTCATTGACATTCTTGTAATTTGGGTAGCATCGATGTGTTGCTAGATACCGCTCAATGCTTGCGACATAAAATGAGATTTTATGTCACTGCCAACATTACGAGATCCTATCGGGTCGCACAAAAGATTAAATCGATAAGGGAAATTAAATTCATTGGATGAATTAATTAATTAAGAAGAGTCTTAATTAAGTGATTAAAAGGTTTTAATTAAATCATGGGTTTGGGCCCATAAGACTTGAAGAAAGTCTTGAACCTTAATTAAAAGCCTTATAATATAAATAAGAGGTTTTGATTAATTGTTAATCATACTTTCATATCATTGTTTGATATCAAAACCCTAGCCTCCACTTCAAGCTCCTCTTGGCCGCCTCTTCCTTCACTCCTCACGGCCACCGTCGGTTGTGCTAGGGTTTTGGTTGGCCGTCGTTAATCGGTTTTGAACCGAGAGCTCGATTTTGGTTTAAGAACTTGTCTAGTAACTTGTTCTTAAATCCCCTTTCGATTTGATCGTGTGGATACCATAGAGACGAAGGTGAAAACTTTCGTTTGTGACTCGGAGTTCGTTGGACGTGATGCTCCGTGGAATCTGCTTCAAACACGCTACAAGGGTGAGACACTTGTTATTACTTAATACGATATGATAACCTATGTATAGATCCGGTGTTAGTAATCCATTAATTTTTATTCCGCTGCGTTGTATGACATAAGGATTACTTACAGGTATTGTGTACTCTACGGATGCATCAGTTGCGTGGAGTGATTTGAAGGAGAGTTCGATAAAATTAATGAATCCAGGATTCTCCTTGCATCGTGAAATTGGATAGCTTACACAGGGTAATAAGGATATTTCTACCTATTGTTCGAAGCTACGTCAGTTGTGGGATGAATATGCATCTTTGGTGACATTGCCTTCCCGCGAATGTGCATCTGCTCGAAAATACCTTGAACACGACCAGCATCAGAAACTCTTGCAGTTTCTTATGGGATTACATGAATGTTATTCCAACATCAGAAGCCACATGTTGATGATGAATCCTCTGCCTTCTGTGGCTCAAGCATTTGCGATGATTTAGCATGAAGAGTCTCATAGGTCTTTGTTGACTACTGCTGCACCTATGATGGAAGGAACTAACTCAACATTTTATTCAATGTGAAGAAAATCTGATGACAACAAAAAGGAGTTGATCAACTGTGATTATTGGAATTGGACGGGCCATAGCAAATCCAATTGCTTTAGATTGATAGGCTATCCACGGGGACATCGACTATACAAAGGACAGAATACATGAGGAGGCTCGTAAGTCAGGAAAGATGGACAGAGGCATGTCCAATTCGAAGCCAACGCCACTTTTTCCAGTCACTGATGTGAAAGGACTCGAAGGAGAATGTTGATGAGGTGCAGAGTGCTTTATTTACTCCTGCATAGAATGAAGAAATCTTAAAGCTCCTTAACAGCAACCAATTACATGCCAGAGATAACACACATGCAGTGAACATGGCAGGTAACTCGCTTGCTCATTCTACTGCTTTGTATTCGAAATGAATAGTGGACACTGGTGCAAATAATCACATCCTTGGTAATGTTATTCCAGTGCCTGATTCCTTTTTGTATAATGCTTCCGCTGGTTCAGTGCAATTGCCTAATGGAACTAAAGTTGAGGTTCCAAAAGTAGGTTCGATAGCCATGTCCCCTACCATCAGTCTGCAACACATTCTTTCATTAAATTTCAAACTGTTATATATCTCCAAGTTCTCTGAAGATCATCATTGCTTCGTAATTTTTTACCCACAATTTTGTATATTTCAGGACCAATGGAATGGGAAGTAATGGGTATTGGTAGAGAGAGCAATGGCTTGTACTTTGTCTATTCAACGAGTTTCCATCATAGCACTGTACATTCGGTTAGTTCTACACTTCTACTTCTTTATTTTCAAAACATTGTAGCGTTCCTTCTTTGAATAATACTACTTGTGTTGTTAATGAGATCATTTGGCACGAACGGTTGGGCCACATCTCTGTATCCCGTATGAAAAATTTGCCTTTTATGTCATCTAAATTTTTGTTGCCTCATTGTAAAATTTGTCCAGTGTCTAAACATACAAGAGCTCCTTTTCCTACATCTCGAAGTACCTTTTCAACAGCTCCATTTGAATTGGTACATATGGATGTATGTGGTTCATTTAACACCTCAACTTATTGATCAAACATTTCATAGCTCTTATCCAAATCAGTTCTCAACAACCATTAGAACAAACAACGCTTAGGAATTCTTCCAAGCAGAGTTGAATGATGTGCTGCTTACTTTGGGCATTATTCATCAAAGTTCTTGTCCTTATACCCCTTAACAAAATGGTATTGTTAAGAGAAAGCATCGACATATTCTTGAAATTGCTCGGTCTTTGAAATTCCAAGCGCAACTTCCACATAAATATTGGGGTGACTGTGTCTTGACAGTTGGGTATCTTATTAATCGAATCCCCACGCCTTTACTCTTTCATAAATCACCATTTGAGATGTTATTTAGCAAAGTTCCGTCCTACAATCATCTTGGGTGTTTGGATGTTTATGTTATCCATCCCCTTACTAGTTACCTACAAGATATTGATGCTTTGGAAGCTCACCATACTTGGGATGTGGTTGATTCGCTTCATGGAAAGGAAGCTATTGGGAACAAGTCGGTTTAATAAGGTGAAGTATCATGCCGATGGTAGCATTGATCGTTTTAAAGCGAGATTGGTGGCTAAATGTTACACACAAGTTCCAGGATAGATTTTCAGGACACTTTTTCTCTCGTGGCTAAAATAGTAACAATGCGATGTTTGTTGAGTGTTGCTGTTGTTTTAAAAGGCCACTTCATCAAATGAATGTCACTAATGCATTCATTCAGGGGGAGTTGACGGAGGAGCTATACATGCAAATGTCGCAAGGACTAGGGGGAGTTCAAAGTGTGTAGATTGCTCAAATCCTTGTATGGCCTTAGACAAGCCTCAAGACAATGGAATCATAAATTTGGCTGGATTATGATCGAGGCTAGTTTTAAGCTGTCAAAACTTGATCACTCATTATTTGTCAAGAATGAAGGAACTAGTTCTATAATATTGCTAGTTTATGTGGACGACATTGCGATCACCTGAAATGATGATGTTTCCATATCAAAGTTAAAGAAATATTTGCATTCAGCAATTCAAATCAAGGACCTAGGGCCCTTAAAAGTATTTCCTTGGGATTGAGATTGCTAGATAGAAGAAAGACATTGTTCAAATGAAGTATGTGCTTGAATTAATAGCTGTGGCTGGATTGAGTTGCTCGAAGCCTCAAGAGACTCTAGTGGAGCAGAAATTTGAAGCGTACAATACAATAATTTGACTTGATTATATCAAGGGAGAATGAGAGAGATGAATTGCTGAAGGATCCAGCTCAATATCAAAGGTTGATTGAGCGTTTGATATATCTAACAGTCACAAGGCCCGACATATGTTTTGCAGTACAAACATTGAGCCAATTCATTAACAATCCAAAAACTTCTCATATGGATGTAGTGTTGGGAAAATAACGACATATTTTCTCTTGTCAGATATGTGGAGCAAAATATAAATGCGGAATAAAAAACACACGAGATTTATGTGGTTCGGCAAAAATAAGCCTACATCCACTGGACTGCTGCAGAAGAAAAATATACGTTTTTTTACAAACAATGACAACACTCAATCTGAAAAACACTCAGAAAATTATACAACAATTTTCTCTCACTAGTATTTTTACTTTGATTGCACTGTGTTGTATTTTTTCTCTCTAATTTTTGATGTGTTTTCATAATGAAATAACACATCTATTTATAGGAAATTTTCCACGAAAAATTCTGTCCAATTTTTCTTCACCCGGTGCAAAAGTCTTCAACACACATTAATTGATATTTTGACAATCTGGCCAATTGCCTTCAATCACGCATTGTTGCTTTTCCAATTTTCAAACTTTGCTTTTGTCTTTTAACAAATTTTCTTTTGCATATTTTCTTCTGTGGGACCTGAATGTCTTTGACTAACAATCTCCCATTTGAAAACTGATCTCAATCTGTCTTCACACCTTGATCAATGCAGCAGCCTCTTCTGGTATCTAGCAAGCCAACTGAAGTTGAGCACAACTTCAGTTTATCAATAGTCACCACCTTTGTTAGCACATCATCCTCAAGCAGAGACATGATGAAATGATAACGGAGACCAATGTGTTTTGTTCTAGAGTGAAATGTTGAATTCTTTACCAGATGTATTGCACTCTGACTATCACTATACAAAACATTCTTCTTCTGGTTGAATCCCAGCTCTGTTAACAAACCTTGAAGCCATATCAACTCTACACTGGCTTCTGTCACTACAACATACTCAGTCTCTGTAGTGGATAAAGCTACAATCTTTTGTAGTTCTCCTTTTCCAAAGTACAAACACTTATTTGCAGTGCCTCGTAGATACCTCAAAATCCACTTAACTGCTTCCCAATGAGCCTCCTGGATTTGACATAAACCTGATGACAACTCCCACTGCATGGCCAACGTCTGGCCTTGTACAGACCATTGCGTACATCAAACTCCCAATGGCTGAAGCGTAAGGAACTTTAGCCATGGATTCTTTTTCTTCCCCCATCTGAGGGCACTGGTCCTTGGATAGACAAAATGACTAGCCAAAGGCGTGCTAACTGTCTTGGCATCGCCCATGTTGAATCTCTGCAAAACACGATTGATGTACTCCGCCTAAGATAACTGTAAAATTCCCTTTTGCTTATCTCTTGTGATTTGCACTCCAAGTATCTTTCTTGCTGGACCCGAGTCCTTCATGTCAAATTCTTTTAATAAACTGTTGTTTCAAGTTTCTGATCTCGTCCATATCAGAACCAGCTACTAACACATCATCGACATAAAGTAGCAAAATGATGTATCTGGACTTATATTTCTTGAAGTAGCAACAATGGTCGGCGTTGCACCTCTGGAAACCTTTCTTGTGCATAAAGCCGTCAAACTTCAAGTATGCCTTGGAGCTTGTTTCAGGCCATACAAACTCTTTTTCAATTTGCACACCTTATTCTCCATCCCTTTCTCTGTGAAACCTTCTGGTTGAAACATATAGATCTCCTTATCAATGTCTCCGTAAAGAAACACAGTCTTCACGTCCAATTTCTCAAGATGGAGGTTTTCACTGGCAACAATATTCAATACAGTCCTAATAGTATTGAGCTTCACATTTGGAGCAAAAATTTCCGAGTAGCCAACTCCTTGTTTTTGCTGAAACCCTTTGACGACCAGTCGGGCTTTGTATCTCCTGGAACCATCATACTCTTCATGCACCCGATACACCCATTTGTTGTGAAGTGCCTTGTTAGTTCCGGATCTTATCGATGAGATTTTAAAGATGACAAAACATATCAGACCGGATCGAGAAAAATCAGACTGGCCAGATCGATCGCTCAAAACAGATCAAGCTGATGAGGCATATTACATATCAGACCGGATCGATAGAAAACAGACTGACTAGATCGAAGCTTCAGATCGATCTCAACCTATATCAGATCATAGCAGTCAATGATGAATAAAGATTGGTTCTTCATTCCGAATCATTAACCGCTATTTATTGAAGCATTTAATGTCACAATTAATGCTGAAAAAGACCTTAGACTGAAGATTACCATAAAAGGTAAGAAGACAAAGAAGAGCTTACCTGACAGTCGCCGAAAGCATGAACCAGAATGGCAAGTACCTTAAAGAAGAAGACTGTAGCTTACTCAGAGTATAAGCAGAGTCAAAAGTTGCACATTAAGGGACTAATGTCGTTGGTACATGCAACTATAAAAGGATGCATCAGAAGATCTCAAGTAGTCTCTCGCTGGTCAATCGAAAAACGCACAAGAAAGCAAAACAACACAAGCTTACAAGCTCAGAAGCTCTCGAGCTGAAATTCTTCTTAAGCATGAATACATTGTAATATTTGATCATTTAGGATCACTGTGTGCATAGACAGAAGTCTATCTTGTGTATTCTGTATTGAAAGATAGAAGTGAGAAATTATTGTAACTGTCAGACAGAGTGTGTCTGAACAGATCGAGTGACTAGGAGTTTCAGTCTGGTAGTGAGGTAAATCCAGCTGAATCGGGTTTGTACAACAGGATTGTATAAATCAAAGTCTTCTAGTGGAAACCTTCCTTAAATTGGAAGAAGGGGAGACGTAGAAGGATTACACCACCTTCGAACTTCCAGAAACATATTCTGTGTCTTATCATTCTGTACTCGTTCTGTTATTCAAAGCCATCGAGCCGTTCTTACTAATTTGCGAACAGACCGTTCCGCACTAAAACATTCAGTGGTCTGTTCTGCAAAAGAGTTGATTAAGAAACAGATTTCGTCTCACTAATCCGAACGAAATCACAAGGGATTTATTTTTAATAGGAGTGTTCATTCACCCCCCCCCCCCCCCCCCTCTAAACACTCCGGACCGATCCTACAAGTGGTATCAGAGCAGGTCATCTTAATCAGCACAAAGACACTCGAGCTGATGGCATCATTGAACAAAATTCCTATGTTCTCAAAAGAAGACTATGATGATTGGAGAATCAGAATGCAAGCTCATCTGGCAGCACAGGATGACGATATGTGGTTCGTCATCACTGATGGACCAATGAAGATTCTGAAAGTCAATACAGCAGCCTCCATTACTGGTGGTGAACCCCAAATGGTCGAGAAGGATAGATCCCTCTGGACTAATGAAGAAAGAAAGAAAGCAAACCTCGACAACGTTGCCAAAGACATCTTGTTCAAAACATTGGACAAGAACATGTTCAGTAAAATCAAAATGTGCTCTACTGCCAAAGAAATTTGGGAGAACATAGCACAGCTATGTGAAGAGAACGACCAGACTAAGGAAAATAAGCTTACTGTTGCTCTTCAAAGATTTGAGAGCATAAAAATGAAGATTGGAGAAACTCTAAATGAGTTTGATGAAAGAGTCACTGGTATAATCAATGAACTAAATGGTCTGGGCAAGGAATACTCAAACAGAGAGATCGCTCTGAAAGTTATGAGAGCCCTGCCAAAAGAATGGGATGTTAAAACCATTGCAATGAGGGAGTCCAAAGATCTGAACAAGGTTGAACTTCATGATCTGTTTGCAGATCTTAAAGCATATGAGTTCGAACTGATCAGCAGAGGTGAAGCAGAGCCATTCATCTCTCAACCAAACAAAGCACTGGCAGCCATTCCAGATCAGACCGCCCCCACAACAGATCGATCTATCGAACAGATAAGTAATGACGCTATGTCATTATTTATCAAGAAATTTGGTAAACTCATGTCTAAAAATAAGAGGAACTTTAAACCCTCATCATTATAAATCAAGAAAGGACGATGCTGTTAATGATCAGGCTTGCTACAATTGTGGTAAGACCGGACATTTTATTGCAGATTGCACCATACCGAAGAAAGAAGAACGTAAAGAGAAGCATCGCGATGACAGGAAAAAGAAGCACTACAAAGACCGCAAAAATCATGAAAAGTCCCAAAAGGTCCTAGTAGCAGACGAAGGAAACAGCAAATGGGCTCAGACTGATTCTGACTCAGAAAGCTCTGAATATTCTTCCAGCGAAAGCGAAGAAGATATTCAATGTCTAATGGCAGACGAAGAGATGAGTCAAACAGACGAGGTATTCGATCTTGACTCAAATGAATTTACACGAGAAGAGCTCATGTCCGCACTGCAAGACATGGCTAATGATTATAGACTCTTAGCTGAATCATTTGAGAAAAGTAAAGCTAAAGCCAATGATCAAATGGATGAGCACAACAAACCAAGCTACTCTGAGCTGGGTGAGTGCAAAAATCTACAGTTCGAGCTGAATAAGCTAAAAATCTCTTATGATCAGCTCCATGAAGAAAATAAGAGAATTAGCACACAAAATGCTAAGCTTTCTCATATCTTCAAATCATGGATGTCACGCCCCGAGATCAGGGTCACTAACACCGGCATTGATTTCCATAAACAACTTGAAATCAATAAGCCTCATAATATCATAACAACTGAAAAGCCAGTCTTTTTCCATAAAAATCAAAACCATTGTCTTTACAATGAATAAAGAAATGCGGAATTAAAACTTAAATATCTTAAACGAAATAAAATCGTACTTATATAAAATCTAAATCTTCATATACGCAGCGGACTCAATCACCAGCCCCAAAATTGGTGCTCTTCTTCTTGCTCTAATTCTTCTTCAGCTTTATCTGAGCATGTAGAGTAAGGGGTTGAGTGCTTTGGAAAACACTCAGCAAGTGGGGGACAATCGATATCATACATATACATAATTTTCATAAACTTGGATCATAAAACTTGCATAAACCGATATGAATGTATCTTAACATACTTGATTTGCCCCTACGAGCCATGACATAACATATCGTTTCATAATTTTCATATACTTAAGCACAGTAAAGCATTCTACTCTCTTCTTGGTACTGATATCAGTCTCTAGACTTAACCCTCCTAGAGATGAGGTCATAACATCGGCTAACCCACGAATAAAGGGTCTGGATAATCCAGAAACAACGGATTACCACCGTATAAGGTTCTTTTAGCGGTTACATCCCACCGCATCAGGGTCATGGGGATCCAAATCCAATTAGATTTCGAGTTTAGCGTGCTTACAAAATAATACTTTCATAATTTCAACATAATACATATCGATTGGGATTTCAAAACATACTATATGATTTTAGAAAACGAAACGAATATTTATAACAAAAGCCCACTTACAGTGCTTTGGAATCGTGCTTGATTGATAGAGGAAATAAGTGAATGGATTCCAATCTTCCTTGGCTCGCTAACAGCACAAACAGAATGCCAAAAACTCGATTAACTTCTGGAAGCTTTCGAACGGATGGCTACGGTTTCTGGTTGGTTTAAGTTGCTGGAAACTTGGCCAAAACCTCTCGGTTTTAGTTCATGAAACTTGCTGGAAACAGGAGAGAATTTGGACAGATTGTATCCAAGCTTGGTGGTACAAACGGAGGCAGTACAAAGCTCGATCTTTCGGTGATGATTGTGGCTGGAAATCTCGATGGAATAGGTGCTGTCAAGTTTCTGGAAAACCGACGGTGATTGGGGCTTAAAACTCGAAGGCTTTCTTGCTGGAATTCTCGAAGGATTAAGGACTGATTTGTATCTGAACTTTGGTAACAAAAATCTGGATAGATTGATGACAGAAAGGGACTGAAACAGATGCTGGAAACTTTCGAATTGCTGCTGCAATTTCTGGAAAAAAAAACGAGGCAGCAGCTCTTCGGTTTTGGATTCAGATTTTCGAAGTTTTGGGCTGCTGCAACTGATTCGAATGTTTGGACAGAAGCTAAGGGTTATTCTTCTTGATTTTAAGGCTGAGAAGGGGCTGGCTTTTGATGTGAAAGTGCTGCCAAGGGTTGCACTATTTATAGATGAAAGTAGAGGCTAAGATGAGGTGTTTGAGTAGGACTCTAACTTAAAAACATAGGAGGAGACTTGTGCAGATTGTTGCTGATTCTGTTTGATCATAAAGAGATAGAAACGTGCAGATTTGTGGAGGTGCTGGAATAGATTTTGGTTCGATCTTGACAGCTGCAAATCGATTTAATTGGAAGGAGTTTGATTTGGTTAGGGACTCCTTGATGCATTGAAACTCTATGCTAGAGTTTAGAAATATTTAAACTCTTTTAAATCGTATTTTAGTTAACTAAAATCCGGGTTTTTACATCCCTCCCTCCTTATTGGAAGTTTCGTCCTCGAAACTCGAGTCAACTTGATTTAGGAAAAGATAGGGATATTTCTCCCGCATTGATTCTTCCATTTCCCAAGTAGCTTCTCTTTCCGTATGGTTTGACCATTGGATCTTGACGTAAGGAATAGTCCTTCTTCTCAGGACTTGATCCTTGGTATCCAGAATACGGATTGGGATTTCTTCGTATTTCAACGTTTCGTCCAAGTTCCCTTGAGTTACTAGGGGTTCTGTTTCCAGTACATGGCTTGGATCAGCAATGTATTTCCTTAGTTGTGATACGTGGAAGACATTGTGAATCCTCGACAGATTTGGCGGTAGTGCTATTTTGTATGCTAGCGTTCCCACCTTTTCTAGAACTTCAAATGGTCCCACGTATCTTGGATTCAATTTTCCCCTTTTGTCAAATCTGATTACTCCTTTCATTGGTGAAATCTTTACATAGACTTTCTCACCAATCTCTATATCCACGGGTCTCCTTTTCAGATCAGCCCAACTTTTCTGTCGGTCCTGGGCTGTCTTAAGTCTATCTCTGATGATGGCTATCTTGTCAGTAGTAGCTTGTACTAATTCAGGTCCTGTGATAGCTCTTTCTCCTACTTCATCCCAGTATAAGGGTGATCGGCATTTGCGCCCATAGAGTGCTTCGTATGGCGCCATCCCAATGCTACTATGATAGCTGTTATTGTAAGCGAACTGGACTAGAGGTAATAGTTCGCTCCAATTTGCAGTAAAATCCAATACACAAGCTCTTAGCATATCTTCGAGGGTTTGGATAGTCCTCTCTGTCTGGCCATCGGTTTGCGGGTGATAGGCCGTGCTAAGAGTCAAACTTTACTTCCCATAGCTTGCTGAAAGCTTTTCCAGAAACGCGACACGAATCTGGGATCTCGGTCCGATAGTATGCTCACTGGGACTCCATGCAATCTCACTATATTGTCCATATATAGAGTTGCCAATTTGTCCAAGTTGTAGTTCATACGGACAGGTAGAAAGTGTGCTGATTTGGTTAGTCTATCAACAATTACCCATATTCCGTCATGGCTCTGCTTTGACTTTGGTAGTCCCACGACAAAATCCATGGAGATGTGATCCCATTTCCATTCAGGGATTTCCAGAGGTTGAAGAAGTCCTCCGGGTCTCTGATGCTCAGCTTTCACTTGTTGACATACCAAGCATCGGGCAACAAATTCAGCTACATCCTTTTTCATTGCGTTCCACCAAAAACTTTCCTTCAGATCCTTGTACATCTTTGTACTCCCAGGGTGGACTGAAAACTTTGACTTGTGCGCTTCAGACATTACTTCTTGTCTTATGTTGTTCACATTTGGCACGCACAATCGTCCTTTCATCCACAGGATTCCCTTGTTATCGATCTCAAAGTCAGTAATTTCCTTCTCTTTGACTTGTTCTTTTAACTTTGTTAGGCTCAGATCTTGATCTTGGCTTAGCTTGATGGTCTCTCGAAGACAAGGTTGAGCTGAGACCGTAGCTAAGATTATTTTTCCTTTGCCTTTCCGGTTCAAAGCATCTGCTACTTTATTTGCTTTGCCGGGGTGGTAGCTAATAGTGAGATCGTAGTCTTTTAGAAGTTCGATCCATCGTCTCTGCCTCATGTTGAGTTCCTTTTGAGTGAACAAGTACTTGAGGCTTTGATGGTCTGTGAACACTTCACACTTGGCGCCATACAGATAGTGTCTCCAAATCTTCAAGGCGAACACTACTGCGGCTAATTCGAGGTCATGCGTAGGGTAGTTTTGCTCATGAGGCTTGAGCTGTCTTGAAGCATAAGCAATCACTCTTCCTTCCTGCATGAGTACACATCATAGTCCTTCTTTAGATGCATCACTATAAATAGTGAAACTCATGTCTTCCGTTGGTAATACCAGTACAGGTGCGGATGAGAGCTTTTCCTTTAAAGTCTCAAAGCTCTTCTCACATTCTTCACTCCATATGAACTTTGCGTTTTTTTTGTGTGAGCCTGGTAAGAGGTACTGCTATTGACGAAAATCCTTCGACAAACTTCCGGTAGTAACCAGCTAATCCCAAGAAGCTTCGGATTTCAGTCACTGTCGTCGGTCTAGGCCAATCCAAAACTTCCTCTACCTTTTTAGGGTCCACTGATACGCCTTCTTTTGATATGATGTGTGATGACCAGGGATTATAGGTGTTAATCCCGGAGTATTAATAATCCCTAAAGTGGTTTTACGTGGCGATTTGGGATTTAATCGAGGTGTTGGGCCTTCTGGGCTCGTTTATTTGGGTAGTTGGGATCGTTGGATCCAGAGGTTGAGATTGTATTCACATTACGGTGTAAAACCTAAGAGTTGGGTTTTTAATGTGTCTCGGGATCTCGGGTGCTGGGTGAGCACCGGTAGGGGATTTTGGAGTTAGAGAGAGAGTTTTTGAAAACAGATGATTTTTAAGGAATCATGATGTATTTGTGGGGCTATTAATTTTTCGGGGTATTTTTGCTATAAATACCATTTGAACCCAAAATTTTACATTTAATTCCTTTTTCAGCCCTCTCCTTCCTCTCTCTTTCCCGTCCGCGCCATTCCCGATCTTCCCCTGCCTCCGCGCGTAAAAACGCCTCGCCCGCCGCCGTCCGGCCGCCGTTCGGGGCGTGCGACCTATCACCGTCTTCGTCTCGACGAGGCGCTCCTTTCCCCTCTGTCAATTGAAGGTTTCGTCGCGTCCTGGAGTCGGATTTTACAGAAAGGCGTCGATCCCCAAAAGTTAGGGTTCTTCGATTTTGGTCCGATTTCTTCCGATTTTCGTTTGGGTAATCTTCCTAACCCCTTTTTCGTTATTTTCGTGCAATTCCCTGCCATTTTTGTGTTCGATTTGTTCGGATTATTGTTGTTGGTGGGATTGGTTCGAAATTTTGGTTGTATGCATGAAGTGGGTTCGAATTTTGGGGGTTTTGGAAGGGTTGTGGTGATTCTTGTTATGGATTGATTAATTCATGTTGTAGATGCATTATGATGCTTCTTGGATTTCGAATTTTAGGGATTTGGATTTCAAATTTGGGGGTTTGGCATGTAGGATGATTATTCATGCTATGGATTGATTAATTCACATTTTAGATGAATTATGGTATTTAATTGGGTTCGAAATTGTGAGATTAAGGTTCGATTTTTGTAGGGCATTCTTGAACAAATTTCGATTGTCTCATTTATTTCCTTCCCTGCATGTACCCTGCCCCGGGTCTTTTAAGAGGATAATTGTCGTGTATTGACAATGTTGTGAGGGATATGGGTGTGCTTGAGCATAGGTTACATGTTCGTAAATAATTGTGAATTATTTATCGTGTTAGCACATCATTCCTCGGGGCATGGAACTCGAGCAAGGCTTGGCTCGGACTTCGGAGATTTAAGGTACGTGCGACGTACGAGCATTACTATATATATGTGAAATGCATAAGGTGTTTTTGATTGCATTGAATGTTTTGCGTATGGTTATACATACATGTTGATATAGCCAAGGAATGACCCAAATCTTGATATCGCCGCTTGTAGCGTGCGTGACACTAGAGTAGGATGACTCTTGCATGATATATGGGGTACTGGATTTATATGACTATATTATGAGACATTTGAGATGTCTAGGTTTGTAGAATCATGCATTCTTCGTAAGACATTTGAGATGTCTAGGTTCGTAGAATCATGTATTCATTATGAGACATTTGAGATGTCTAGGTTTGTAGACTCATGTATTCATTATAAGACACTTGAGATGTCTAAGTATAATGAAGGAATGGTAAAATAAATGCTAAGGCATTTGAGCTATCTGTGATTGATAGCAAGGTTGTGAAATCAGTATTAGATATTGTGATATCTGTAATTGCATGTTTAATGAATTTGTAATCACTATATGTTGATATTCGAGGATCAGGCATGCGATGTGTAAATCAATGTGTTGATTTACTGATTTATGAGATTTGATGAGTTTGATGTTGTGAGAACAGGGACAGTACACGGAATCCCGGATGAGGATGTTGCCATCCAGGGAGTATCATTTAAATTCATTAGCATTTACCTTTGTTGTAAATTATGAATTTCATTATTATGATTATGGGATTTTGTGTATTGGTATGCTCACCCCGTTGGGGGCTGTCTCTGTTGGGACAGGTGGACAGGTACATCGATGGCTATGGAGCTGAGCTCGAGCTGTTGATTTGAGGTACTCCCAGGATCGTGGTACCAGGGCTTGATGGAGCACGGTATCGTATAGAGTACCTATATATACACCTGAGGATTTATACATATTCATATTCATGATGCTCGCATGTGAGCACGATTATACTTGTATATGGATTGTATATAAAGGCATGAGCCTTTCTCTCTTTCATTTAAGGTTGCATGCAATTAGGTTGAATTGCTAGAATGATATGAGAGTCATTGGTGTATTATGTGGGTGTTGGAACCCACTTTTGTTGACGTATGTGTGGTGTCTTCCCTGGCTGGGAATCTACTTGTATTACTGCTTTCTGTTGAGTATTATGTGTTCCCTGGCCGGGAATTTTGTTATGTGTTGTACTCTGTTTTGGGATAGCTCTATTTATGGGGAGACTCTGCCCAAATTTTTGTAAAAGTTTACAATGTGAAAAGTGGTACCAAGGGGTTGGTAAAGGGCAAACATATGAGTCTTTTATTGACAGGCAATGATTAAGTATCATCAGAGCTTCCCGATTGACATTTTATAGAAAGCATGTACCACACATAGTGGTTAATACACTAATCAAGGTTTTAAGGGCTTGGGGTCCTTACATTAGTGGTATCAGAGCAGTGGTTGCTCATTGGGGCTGTTAAGGGCCTAGGAAGTTATTGATAGCACATATTTATGCATGATGGCATTAATGTTGTATGACATAACACATTGTTTATGTGCTCTTATGATATGAAAAGTGGTATTGCTAACCATTGTGGTTGCAGGAATCGTGTGGAACACGATAGGATGACATTTATGGGGATGTCTGGCACTCCGTGTGTTATGTGCCAAGGAAGCTGGTTTTAAGAAAATCAGATAAAGGGATATTTCCGAGGTAACATGTATTTTACGTTGTCTTGTTGACACATGATGAATGCAAAGTGGTGCATTGAGGTTATGATATATGTTATTGTGCATTGTTTTTGCATATGCATGTCTTGAGTCAAAGTTATCTTAGTAAGGATTTTAATGGCTTATGCTAAAGTCCATATGAAGCGATGAAGAGTCCCGCTTATATGGAGTAGCAACGCTAAAGTCCATTGGAAGCGATGAAGAGTTCCGCTTACATGGAGTAGCAACGCTAAAGTCCAGTGGAAGCGAGGAAGAATTCCGCTTTCCTGGAGTAGCAAGAAGCATTAAAATGTACTAATGATAAGGGCTCAGGATGAAATAAGGATTTAAAGAAGGATATCATGACATTTATTTGTGAAACCATACATTCTCATAATGTGTTTTTATTATGAATTGAATGTGGATGCATAGCGTATATGGCTATTGTTGTTAACCCTGATGGTTGCAGGTTACAGGAAATATGGAGTATAAAAAGGAATGATGATTACACATTCCAGGAGTCCTGCTTATGACAGTGAGAATTTTTATACTTACGCTTGACCGCTAAAAATGTGGAGCGGGCGGGGATGCTCGCTTGCACATGGAGGCGGGGTATTCCATACGAAGCGAGGATGATATACCGCTTGTATGAAGAAGCTTATGCTTGTACCGCTAAAAATGTGGAGCGGGCGGGGATGCTCGCTTGCACATGGAGGCGGGGTATGCCATACGAAGCGAGGATGAGATACCGCTTGTATGAAGAAGCGAGGATGAGATGCCGCTTGTTAGGATGATGATTCATTCCTTTGTGATGACACGGATGATAGCGGTGATGTGTCCCGCTGTGTCGATTTATATTCATTTCTCTATGAGGACACGGTTTATAGCGACGGTTCATTCCGCTATATCTATTGGCGATGGTTCATTCCGCCAGGTGTATTGATAGCGATGGTTCATTCCGCTATATCTATTGGCGATGGTTCATTCCGCCAGGTGTATTGATAGCGACGGAGACAGGTATGACGCTATATCACTAGCGATGAGGTATGAGATATTGCTATTTTATTAGCTTTATTGTAGCTGGCATGCATTGATATACATGTTTATTATGCCTATTTTACTAGCATGTTAGTGGATGACATACGCTGATGTACATGTATCGTCACTAGTGGGCAATGTTTTAGATGCCATGAGTTGGCATGTGTCGTCACGGGATGACGATGACGATGGTGTAGGAGATGTCTTATTAGACATGCATCATCGTTACGATGATCGATGCGTTGAGTATACGTATTCAGTGGTATGCCTTGGGTGCCAGTACCGAGCACAAGGTGGTGTGTGCGACACCGATGGACGTGACCCTTATACCGAGCGGGTTGCTCGAGGAATGGTTGGATGCGCTGTACATGTGATTGTACCGCAGCTTACGATTGGGGGTAATCATTTTACGAGTGGTGATACCCTTGAGGTATGCTCGTTGGAATGGCTTTTGGCCATGTGATTTGACGACAGGAGTAATCATGGAGGAAAGTACTCGCTTTCTGTCGATGTGACATGTGGTGGACATGATCACACCACCCTTGAGGGTGTAGGATGGGTCCTAAGGGAGTAGGATCAGGTTATGTTAAGTACATAGGGACATTGGGTTGTCCAGGGTGTATCGGCATTGAGGAATGTTGGATAAAGACCCATTACTCTATTGAGTTTTCCTCCCATAGTATGTTATACCATGTGGAAACGTCCGTCTTATTGGTAGGTTTGAGGTAAACCTAAAGAGGCAGAGACTAGGTTGTCTGCCGCGTGTGTGTAGCACCATGATGGGCTTGCTAGAGCCGTTACACTGCTCGTTGGAACCAAGTTTGGCAAATCGTAAGGTGATGCGATGTGGATCGTGGTGGACTCTAGTAGTCACCACATCATTTGAGGTTGTTCGTGCCTCGCTGAAACGTGTATACGTTTATGTTTAATCTTGGAGACTTGTCTGGGACAGCTCAGGATGTTGGAGTACCAACAAGAGAGTCATCAGGTTGTTATTGACTCAATCTAAAGGAACCCGTGTATTGGGATACAATGGGTGTTATTGTATCCAGTTTTTCCGAACGATGGTTCGAGACTTGTGGATCTCGAGTTCGATGGCACTTCCCTTGCGAGGAAGAAGGTAGTATTATACCTATTTGGGAATCTTTGAAAGATTCGGTAAGTTGGTACAAGTGGTGTTGATTTTGGGAATCACACCGTGTATTGTTAATCGTCGATTTTCATCCTCCACTGAGTAAGGAATGACTCAGAATTGACGGTTGTGTTTGGGGCTTAGGGATATATGGTAGATACCCGAGCCGAGTGCATTGAGTATGCATGCGATATCAGTGCTTAGGCAGGTATACCGGTGAGTATACGGATGCCAGTTATTGATTTCCTCTCTGTTAAGCATAGAGTTATGCTATTTTTGGGATGGTTAAATCTCTAATGAGAGATATGGAACACCTTGAGATTGGGAATCTCCATGGCACGATGTTTATGAGGAATAATCGTGAAGTTAGTTGACTCCCTTGAGGAGGGATTTTCTTGTGAGGGTTAAGGTATTTCCCTTATTGGTGTTTTCCTTCGAGTTATGCGACAGCCTTCCCAAGTTTGGATTGTTAAATCCGAGGATTTTCAAGGGATGGCAGGATTTCGGATTGGTTGAGTGTCGCTGACGACACAAGCGTTGAGGATGCAATGGGTTTATTGCATGCCCCTTAAGAAATTTAAACTCTGCGGAGTCTCGGTTGTTATTTATGATCAGAACGTGATTCTTGGAACATCCGGAGGTGGACATCTTGTGAGATGTCTTTTGTTTGAATTTGTGGCCGTGAGTTGCCCAAATTAAGTTGCAATGAGGCGACTACTCCTTCGATGGAGGAAGTTTGAAAGTGGAAACCAGGTTTGGTATGTGTACACCGTGGTTGTACTAGTGTTTCCCCTCGTAACGATGTATGTTAGACATCGTAAGTCATAGTAAAATATCATTGGATGATATCTTCGATAGAATCAAGAGCGATTCGAATCCTTGCAGTTTCAGTTGACTAACTGCTTTTGGACTGTTAGCGTTGAGTTGTGCTGACGCTCTTTGACGTTATGATGGATTTGGAAGTCTATTCCACTCCAGAGTTTGACACGAGGTCAACGTTCTTACGGTTGAGGTGTCATCGGGACGTGTTCGTACTGTTGTATTAGAACGAAGGATGACTGTCTGATCTACAGTCGTAAGTATCAGTTGTTTCGCAGTCATGAGGGACTGACTTTTGGGATGACCCGCATCGAGGTACGTTTTACCTCTTGGGTGATATGTTGGTTTTGGTATGTCGCTCTGTTTCAGAGTTAGATGAGAGGTAAGTATCCTCGCGTTTTTTTTTAATACGATTCTGATATGGTCAAGAATCGAGGTTCTGGCTTCATGTTGTTGTGTAGCCTGGGTGTTACGTGATACACCAGTGCTAATTTCGAGGACGAAATTCTTTTAGTGGGGGATATTGTGATGACCAGGGATTATAGGTGTTAATCCCGGAGTATTAATAATCCCTAAAGTGGTTTTACGTGGCGATTTGGGATTTAATCGAGGTGTTGGGCCTTCTGGGCTCGTTTATTTGGGTAGTTGGGATCGTTGGATCCAGAGGTTGAGATTGTATTCACATTACGGTGTAAAACCTAAGAGTTGGGTTTTTAATGTGTCTCGGGATCTCGGGTGCTGGGTGAGCACCGGTAGGGGATTTTGGAGTTAGAGAGAGAGTTTTTGAAAACAGATGATTTTTAAGGAATCATGATGTATTTGTGGGGCTATTAATTTTTCGGGGTATTTTTGCTATAAATACCATTTGAACCCAAAATTTTACATTTAATTCCTTTTTCAGCCCTCTCCTTCCTCTCTCTTTCCCGTCCGCGCCATTCCCGATCTTCCCCTGCCTCCGCGCGTAAAAACGCCTCGCCCGCCGCCGTCCGGCCGCCGTTCGGGGCGTGCGACCTATCACCGTCTTCGTCTCGACGAGGCGCTCCTTTCCCCTCTGTCAATTGAAGGTTTCGTCGCGTCCTGGAGTCGGATTTTACAGAAAGGCGTCGATCCCCAAAAGTTAGGGTTCTTCGATTTTGGTCCGATTTCTTCCGATTTTCGTTTGGGTAATCTTCCTAACCCCTTTTTCGTTATTTTCGTGCAATTCCCTGCCATTTTTGTGTTCGATTTGTTCGGATTATTGTTGTTGGTGGGATTGGTTCGAAATTTTGGTTGTATGCATGAAGTGGGTTCGAATTTTGGGGGTTTTGGAAGGGTTGTGGTGATTCTTGTTATGGATTGATTAATTCATGTTGTAGATGCATTATGATGCTTCTTGGATTTCGAATTTTAGGGATTTGGATTTCAAATTTGGGGGTTTGGCATGTAGGATGATTATTCATGCTATGGATTGATTAATTCACATTTTAGATGAATTATGGTATTTAATTGGGTTCGAAATTGTGAGATTAAGGTTCGATTTTTGTAGGGCATTCTTGAACAAATTTCGATTGTCTCATTTATTTCCTTCCCTGCATGTACCCTGCCCCGGGTCTTTTAAGAGGATAATTGTCGTGTATTGACAATGTTGTGAGGGATATGGGTGTGCTTGAGCATAGGTTACATGTTCGTAAATAATTGTGAATTATTTATCGTGTTAGCACATCATTCCTCGGGGCATGGAACTCGAGCAAGGCTTGGCTCGGACTTCGGAGATTTAAGGTACGTGCGACGTACGAGCATTACTATATATATGTGAAATGCATAAGGTGTTTTTGATTGCATTGAATGTTTTGCGTATGGTTATACATACATGTTGATATAGCCAAGGAATGACCCAAATCTTGATATCGCCGCTTGTAGCGTGCGTGACACTAGAGTAGGATGACTCTTGCATGATATATGGGGTACTGGATTTATATGACTATATTATGAGACATTTGAGATGTCTAGGTTTGTAGAATCATGCATTCTTCGTAAGACATTTGAGATGTCTAGGTTCGTAGAATCATGTATTCATTATGAGACATTTGAGATGTCTAGGTTTGTAGACTCATGTATTCATTATAAGACACTTGAGATGTCTAAGTATAATGAAGGAATGGTAAAATAAATGCTAAGGCATTTGAGCTATCTGTGATTGATAGCAAGGTTGTGAAATCAGTATTAGATATTGTGATATCTGTAATTGCATGTTTAATGAATTTGTAATCACTATATGTTGATATTCGAGGATCAGGCATGCGATGTGTAAATCAATGTGTTGATTTACTGATTTATGAGATTTGATGAGTTTGATGTTGTGAGAACAGGGACAGTACACGGAATCCCGGATGAGGATGTTGCCATCCAGGGAGTATCATTTAAATTCATTAGCATTTACCTTTGTTGTAAATTATGAATTTCATTATTATGATTATGGGATTTTGTGTATTGGTATGCTCACCCCGTTGGGGGCTGTCTCTGTTGGGACAGGTGGACAGGTACATCGATGGCTATGGAGCTGAGCTCGAGCTGTTGATTTGAGGTACTCCCAGGATCGTGGTACCAGGGCTTGATGGAGCACGGTATCGTATAGAGTACCTATATATACACCTGAGGATTTATACATATTCATATTCATGATGCTCGCATGTGAGCACGATTATACTTGTATATGGATTGTATATAAAGGCATGAGCCTTTCTCTCTTTCATTTAAGGTTGCATGCAATTAGGTTGAATTGCTAGAATGATATGAGAGTCATTGGTGTATTATGTGGGTGTTGGAACCCACTTTTGTTGACGTATGTGTGGTGTCTTCCCTGGCTGGGAATCTACTTGTATTACTGCTTTCTGTTGAGTATTATGTGTTCCCTGGCCGGGAATTTTGTTATGTGTTGTACTCTGTTTTGGGATAGCTCTATTTATGGGGAGACTCTGCCCAAATTTTTGTAAAAGTTTACAATGTGAAAAGTGGTACCAAGGGGTTGGTAAAGGGCAAACATATGAGTCTTTTATTGACAGGCAATGATTAAGTATCATCAGAGCTTCCCGATTGACATTTTATAGAAAGCATGTACCACACATAGTGGTTAATACACTAATCAAGGTTTTAAGGGCTTGGGGTCCTTACATGATGTGTCCTAAGAAAGATACACTTTCTAGCCAAAATTCACATTTGTTAAACTTGGCGTAAAGTTCTTTCTCTCTTAGTGTCTGGAGCGTAAGACGAAGGTGTCGTTCGTGTACTTCATTGCTCGACGAGTAAATGAGTATGTCGTCGATGAACACTACTACAAAGTCGTCCAGGAATGGCTTGAATACACGATTCATTAAATCCATGAATACAGCTGGCGCGTTTGTTAAGCCAAATGGCATCACCGTGAACTCGTAATGCCCATACCGTGTTCTAAATGCGGTTTTCGGCACGTCTTCTGCTTTAATCTTTAGTTGGATAGCCTGTCCTTAAATCGAGCTTGGAAAAGACTTTAGCTCCTTTGAGTTGATCGAACAGGTCATCTATCCTTGGAAGAGGGTACTTGTTCTTGATTGTGATCTTATTCAGCTCTCTGTAGTCGATGCACAATCTCATGCTCCCGTCTTTCTTCTTTACAAACAACACTGGAGCTCCCCATGGGGATACACTTGGTCTGATTTGTCTTTTGTCCAATAACTCCTGCAGTTGTTCCTTAAGTTCCTTCAGTTCGGCTGGAGCCATTCGGTATGGTGCCTTTGAGACGGGTGCAGCGCCTGGTACCAAATTAATCTCAAATTCCAATTCTCGGTTTGGAACTGTACCGGGCAGCTCTTCAGGAAAGACATCCGGAAATTCTTGTACAACGGGTATGTCTTCTATCCTGGGTTCATCTTCCTCTTTGACCTCGCTTATTGTAGCTAGGTAAACTTCTTCACCGTTCTTCACAGCTTTCCACGTTTGTGCTGCTGACAGAAGGAATTTTCGTTCCTTAGTTTTGCCGTGGTATACGATCTCTTTCTCGTCTGGAGTCCGTAGTTTAACATTCTTGTTACGGCAGTCTACTACTCCATGATGTTTGGATAGCCAATCCATTCCCAGTATAACATCAAAATCCACCATTTTGAGTTGAATTAGCTCAGCATTAAACTTGACTTCATTAATACTAAGATTACAATCTCGGTGTATGCTATGTGCTATAAGGGTCTTATTGGCTGGTGTTGCTACGTTATATGGTTCACTAAGCAGTTCAGGCTTAAGGGCTAGTTTCTTAGTAAACCTCTTAGATATAAACGAGTGCGTGGCACCACAATCAAACAATGTATACGCAGGTAATTCGTTTAAATAAATGGTACCTGCCACAACGTCGTTTGCGTCTTCGGCCTCATCTCGCGTTATAGCAAACACTCTGGCGTTCGGCTTAGTCTCATTTGGTTTACTAGGAGGGCCGTTATTCCTTACAGTCGTCCCCCTCATATCAGGTTCGGGACACTCAGCAATTCGGTGGCCTGTCTTCCCACATCGGAAACATGCACCTTTTCCTCTGAGACATTCTCCTAGATGGTTGAATCCACAGTTCGAACATTTAGGGTACCTCTGTTGAGTTGGGCCTACTGTGGGTCCCCTTTGCTGGTTGCTGGACGGACTAGGCCTCTTGAAGTTTTGATTACTAGAGGTATGCTGACTGGTGGGGGGTCGCTTGCGCTTAAACTCTTCCTCGCGACGCTTAATGTCTGCTTCAGCCCTGATGGCTGCTCCCATCAGATCTCCAAAATTTGCGGTTTCGAAAATCGCAAGGGCGGATTGGATACGACTGTTCAGTCCAATCCTGAAGCGATGCAGTTTAAGAGACTCGTCTGCCATTATGCTCGGCGCGTATGTTCCCAGCGAGTTGAACTTCGCGGTATAATCTACCACTGTCATGTCTGGAGTCTGTGTCAGGTTTTCAAACTCTCGCAGCTTCTGGTTCTGGACCGCAGTTGGAAAGTACTGCTTTAGAAAGGTACTTCGGAACCTTTGCCATGTAACTGGTCCTGTTTCTTGCATTAATGGTGACACGTTTTCCCACCACTTTCCAGCTTGGTCGATGAGAAAAGACGTGGTAACTTCCACCTTGATATCATCCGGTACTTCCAACAGTCTATGGTGGTTCTCTATTTGCTTCAGCCAGTTCTGGGCCATCTCCGAGTCTGAGTTACCATCAAAGGTTGGAACTCTGTTCTTCCGCAACGATTCATAGTGGTACTTTACACCTTGCGGACGTGCTGGCTGTGCTTGAGGTTGATTAACAGCAGGGTTATTCAAACCTTGAAGTGTTGTGGCCACAATGGTGGCTATTGCTGCCAAGTCTTCACGACTTAGTCCCACCCTCGGAGGTTGTGGCGGTGCAGGTGGAGGATTCTGATTTCCATTAGTTCTCTCCTCATTAGAGTTGGGAGGAACAGCATAGTTTGGATTACGGTTGTTGCGGGTTGGACGTCCGGCCATTTCCTACAATAACACGAATCTAAAATCTTTGCGCGGAAATAAAACGATAGCGGAAAGATAAAGAAGACATGATAAACAAAAATGATACTTTTATTAATCACTGGAAAAATGTTTATCACAACTATTGAAAAGGAAAAATGCTGAATATTGAAATAAATTGAAAACAAAACTCCTAAACAAAGCTTCTAAGAACTATGGATCTATCACTTCTCCACTTCCTAATTCTTCTACGACATCTTCCTGCATGGGTTCTTCCTCAGGGTCTTCGTCTGAATCTTCATCTGAATCGACAACATCCAGAAGATTTCTCATGTGATCATTGGCTTCCCTTAGATCACTGTTGACATTCAGGAGATGAGTGACTATACCCCAGTACCCATTGCTTCTTACAGACAGGCGATGGTTCGTATTTTGAAGTATGAGAATATGATCAGCCATTTGATCCAACTGCTGTCTTTGGACTACGCATTTTTCCTCTGCAGTCCTATGGAGTTCGTCTTTTCTAGCTACTTCTTCCTTAGATTCCTCAAGCTGCTCATTAGCTTGATGATGATAGTAGCTAATTCTATGGACATCGCCTCTCAGATGTTCCGCAACTTCTATCAGTTCAGCTTTAGCTTCCTTGAGCTTCTCAATTTCTTGCTCCATACTGAGAATCTGGACAGATTGCGCTCGGGTTGTCATCACCTAAACCCAAACACGGAATTAAATACTTGACAAATCATAAAATCAAGTATCAAAAGCAAGAAATCGAATTCTGGAATTTTTTTTTTTTTTTTTTAAATCGAAAATTAGGGTTTATAATCGAAAATTAGGGTTTCGAAATTAATCCCTAATCGGAGCTTGAAATCTGAAATTGGCAGAGGGTTAATGATCGAATTGCTTGGAAGATCTCACGAAAATTTTTAATTTCAAAAACGATCAAGGTACGATCTGTAAATCGGGAAAACGAACTAATTTGGGGGTTAGGGTTCTTGAGCTTCGAATGAGGAATTGATCGGGCAAACAAAGTCCGATCGACATGAAACTTGGACAGTAGGGTCGACTGAACGAGGCGGTTCCAATGATACACTGGTCGAAGGTTATCGCGGCGGCAATCGGCGGCGGCGGCGAGGAGCCTAGGGTTTACTGTACGAAAATCGAAAAATTTTCGAAAATAATTCTTAAAAATCAATTTTTCGAAAATAAAATTTTAAAAACAGAAACTGAAGATTTTTAAAATTTCGAAAATTTTCGTATTCATGTGATTAATCAGATTGGACTTCTGATTATCGTAATTATCATGAAACGACAATTTTCACCCAACTGTATTTATTTCTCCAGTTGGTCTATTTCAACCGGAATTTTCTTCTAGTTATTTCCTTAACTAGAATACTTTTCCCAGCGGGATTATGAAACCTGGCTAGCTCTGATACCACTAAAATGTCACGCCCCGAGATCAGGGTCACTAACACCGGCATTGATTTCCATAAACAACTTGAAATCAATAAGCCTCATAATATCATAACAACTGAAAAGCCAGTCTTTTTCCATAAAAATCAAAACCATTGTCTTTACAATGAATAAAGAAATGCGGAATTAAAACTTAAATATCTTAAACGAAATAAAATCGTACTTATATAAAATCTAAATCTTCAGATACGCAGCGGACTCAATCACCAGCCCCAAAATTGGTGCTCTTCTTCTTGCTCTAATTCTTCTTCAGCTTTATCTGAGCATGTAGAGTAAGGGGTTGAGTGCTTTGGAAACCACTCAGCGAGTGGGGGACAATCGATATCATACATATACATAATTTTCATAAACTTGGATCATAAAACTTGCATAAACCGATATGAATGTATCTTAACATACTTGATTTGCCCCTACGAGCCATGACATAACATATCGTTTCATAATTTTCATATACTTAAGCACAGTAAAGCATTCTACTCTCTTCTTGGTACTGATATCAGTCTCTAGACTTAACCCTCCTAGAGATGAGGTCATAACATCGGCTAACCCACGAATAAAGGGTCTGGATAATCCAGAAACAACGGATTACCACCGTATAAGGTTCTTTTAGCGGTTATATCCCACCGCATCAGGGTCATGGGGATCCAAATCCAATTAGATTTCGAGTTTAGCGTGCTTACAAAATAATACTTTCATAATTTCAACATAATACATATCGATTGGGACATACTATATGATTTTAGAAAACGAAACGAATATTTATAACAAAAGCCCACTTACAGTGCTTTGGAATCGTGCTTGATTGATCGAGGAAATAAGTGAATGGATTCCAATCTTCCTTGGCTCGCTAACAGCACAAACAGAATGCCAAAAACTCGATTAACTTCTGGAAGCTTTCGAACGGATGGCTACGGTTTCTGGTTGGTTTAAGTTGCTGGAAACTTGGCCAAAACCTCTCGGTTTTAGTTCATGAAACTTGCTGGAAACAGGAGAGAATTTGGACAGATTGTATCCAAGCTTGGTGGTACAAACGGAGGCAGTACAAAGCTCGATCTTTCGGTGATGATTGTGGCTGGAAATCTCGATGGAATAGGTGCTGTCAAGTTTCTGGAAAACCGACGGTGATTGGGGCTGAAAACTCGAAGGCTTTCTTGCTGGAATTCTCGAAGGATTAAGGACTGATTTGTATCTGAACTTTGGTAACAAAAATCTGGATAGATTGATGACAGAAAGGGACTGAAACAGATGCTGGAAACTTTCGAATTGTTGCTGCAATTTCTGGAAAAAAAAACGAGGCAGCAGCTCTTCGGTTTTGGATTCAGATTTTCGAAGTTTTGGGCTGCTGCAACTGATTCGAATGTTTGGACAGAAGCTAAGGGTTATTCTTCTCGATTTTAAGGCTGAGAAGGGGCTGGCTTTTGATGTGAAAGTGCTGCCAAGGGTTGCACTATTTATAGATGAAAGTAGAGGCTAAGATGAGGTGTTTGAGTAGGACTCTAACCTAAAAACATAGGAGGAGACTTGTGCAGATTGTTGCTGATTCTGTTTGATCATAAAGAGATAGAAACGTGCAGATTTGTGGAGGTGCTGGAATAGATTTTGGTTCGATCTTGACAGCTGCAAATCGATTTAATTGGAAGGAGTTTGATTTGGTTAGGGACTCCTTGATGCATTGAAACTCTATGCTAGAGTTTAGAAATATTTAAACTCTTTTAAATCGGATTTTAGTTAACAAAAATCCGGGTTTTTACAATGGACAAAATCCAAAACATCATTGGAAGAATTGCAAGAGGTACAAAGAAATGTCGGTGATGTTACAGGCATAGGCTTTGATATCAAAGACTGCACCAAAGATGAATCTGAATTGTTGCTGGTAAAGAACAAAATCAAACAAATGACATTTGTTAAATCCAGCACAGTATATGAAAATGAAGCACCTACAATTCAAACGGGAGTCTCTTTCATGAATCAAGGTTTAAGAAAAGGGATTGGATATGTTAACCAAGCCAAAGAAAAGGCACCAGCAAGCTTTGCGTCTTTCAGACCAAATCCAAAGGTGCAAAATCTAAGGCAAGGGAGACCATCCAATTACTATAATTCAAAACCAGTTCAACGAAGATATAGACTACCCTATGAGAATCAAAGCTTTCCATATCGCACACATTATCACACACAACATCGAAACAGATCAGCTCAAAGCACACCAGACACACACAAGCCATTAAAGCTGATACAGGTGTGGGTTCCCAAAGGGCTAATCCGTTCTGGACCCAAGTAGGATTGGGTACCAACAATAATCTTGTTTGATGACAGGTACCAAAGAAACTTGCATCAGACTGGTACTTGGACAGTGGGTGTTCTCGTCACATGACTGGAAACATCGAGCTGCTATCTGAAGTCAAAGAATGTACTGGACCCAAAATCATATTCGGGGATAACTCAAAGGGTAAGACCGTGGGCAAGGGTAAGATTGTTCATGGTAACATTATTATTAATGATGTGCTGTTAGTTGAAAATCTTTGCTATAATCTGATTAGTATAAGTCAACTATGTGATAATGGTTATGCTGTAGAATTTCACAAACACACTTGCACTGTTAAATCGTCAGACGGTATGACCATGCTTGTAGGAATCAGGAATAGAAATACATATAAGATTAACTGGAATTTTGCTCAACCTGATAACCCTACTTGCTTCATCGCTAATAATGATAATAAACACTGGCTATGGCATAAACGCTTGAATCATATCAATTTTAAGACTATTTCTAGCCTGTGTAAACATGATTTAGTTGTCGGTCTGCCCAAGATCGACTTTGCTAAGGATAAGATCTGCGAAGCTTGCCAAATGGGCAAACAGATCAGATCATCCTTCAAAAACAAGAATGTCAAATCCTCCTCCCGTTGTTTAGAACTATTGCATATGGACTTGTTTGGTCCTATACCAATAACAAGTTTAGGGGGAATGCGGTATACTCTTGTTGTTATTGATGATTACTCACGATTTACTTGGACTATATTTTTGAGCAATAAAGATCAGACCGGTCCGAAACTGATCAAGCTGCTGAAACACACTCAGAATGAGAAATCTTCCAGCATAGACAGGATTCGAAGTGACAAAGGCACTGAGTTTTCAAATCAGAATCTTGAATCCTTTCTAGAAGATCATGGAATTAAGCATGAATTTTCAGCCGCCCGAACTCCCCAACAAAATGGAGTTGCAGAACGAAGAAACAGAACGCTTAAAGAGGCAGCAAGGACAATGCTTGCTGATTCTGGAATTTTGCAAAAGTTCTGGGAAGAAGCTGTAAATAATGCATGCTACACTCAAAATCGGTCTATGATTAACAAGAAGTTGAATCTCACTCCATATGAGATATGGACTGGTAACAGACCGTCTATCTCTCACCTTCACGTATTTGGCTGTAAATGCTTCGTTCACAACAATGGTAAGAATCATCTTACAGCATTTGAAGCTAAGTCAGATAATGGAATATTCTTAGGATACTCATCAACTAGTAAAGCTTATCGAGTTTTCAATAATCGCACCTTAACTGTAGAAGAATCAGTTCATGTAGTTTTTGATGAATCTTTATGTGTTGAGGGTAACAAGGAATCAATTCAAAATCAGATGGAAAATATCCATCTCGAAGCTAACAGTGATGATGAGATTGTAGCTAACAGGTCAAGAGACAATCCACCGGAACCTGAAGTACCGGACAGATCGGATCAGGGCAATGAAGCTTTTTCAGATCGAGCCGATCCGGATAATTCAAACTCTCATATCAAAGAAGATGCTGGTCATGTCGCTACTATTCATCCGTCTGGACCCAGAATCGAGTTATCGATGGACTAAGAGGCATCCACCTAATCTAGTGATTGGAAGTCCTCTGCACCGATTTGAACCAGAGGACAGATGATGGATGAATTTACTCATGCTGCCTTCATCTCAACTATGGAACCTAAGAAGATCGATGAAGCTTTGACTGACTTCAACTGGATTAAGGCCATGCAAGAAGAACTTAATCAATTCGAACAAAATCAAGTTTGGAGTCTAACCCCCAGGCCAAGCGATCTGCCTGTTATTGGAACCATATGGGTTTTCAGAAACAAGTTGGACGCAGATGGAACTGTGGTTAGAAACAAGGCCAGACTGGTGGCACAAGGATTCCGACAAGAAGAAGGAATTGACTTCGATGAATCCTTTGCACCAGTCGCCAGACTTGAAGCCATCCGAATCTTTCTTGCATATGCTTCCTTTAAAGACTTCAAGGTATATCAAATGGACGTCAAGAGTGCATTTCTTAATGGTAAGCTTCAGGAGGAAGTCTACATTGAGCAACCTCCTGGATTTCAGAACCACTCATTTCCTAATCATGTATATCTACTGAATAAAGCAGTATATGGTCTGAAACAAGCTCCAAGATCCTGGTATGACACTCTATCTCAATTTCTGCTGAACCATGATTTTCAGATCGGCTCAGTAGATAAAACTTTCTTTAAATTTATTAAGGGGGAACATACCCTGTTGGTTCAGATTTATGTTGATGATATAATTTTTGGGTCAACTAACCCCAAATTATGCGAGAAATTCTCTAAGTTAATACAGAGACAGTTTGAGATGAGCATGATGGGAGAACTTTCATTCTTTTTGGGTCTTCAAGTCAAACAGCTCAGCAATGGTATTTTCATCAACCAAACCAAGTATACCAAAGAGCTTCTTAAGAGATTCGGAATGGAAACATGCTCAACTGCATCAACTCCAATGAGTCCTACAATCAAGTTAGACAAAGACGAAGGGGGAACGGCAGTCGAAGTATCTATGTATCGCGACTGATCGGATCGCTCTTGTATATTACAGCGAGCCGGCCTGATATTATGTTCTCAGTCTGTATGTGCGCCAGATTTCAGTCAGAACCAAATCAATCACATTTTATTGTTGCTAAGCGTATTCTGAAATACTTAAAAGGATCTCAGAACGTTGGTCTTTGGTACTCCAAAGATTCAAACTTCAGCTTGATCGGATATTCAGACGCAGACTACGCTGGTTGTAAGATTGATCGTAAAAGCACCAGTGGAACATGTCAATTTCTAGGTGAAAGATTGATCTCTTGGTTCAGTAAGAAGCAAACATCTATTGCCACATCTGCAGCTGAAGCAGAATATCTTGCCGCTGGAAGCTGTTGCGCTCAAATGCTCTGGATTCAACACCAGCTCAAAGACTATGGCATTCAAGCTGTTGAATCTCTAATATTTTGTGACAACACAAGTGCAATCGCCATAACGCATAATCCAGTTTTGCACTCTCGAACCAAGCATATTGATATACGGCATCATTTTATTCGAGACCATGTTGGCAAAAAGGAGATTCGAATCGAGCATATTTCAACAGATCAGCAGGCAGCAGATATCTTCACCAAACCACTTCCCGAGGCTAAGTTTAATTATTTCCGTCAAATTCTTGGTTTAATAGACTTAACTTGATGATTTAATAGTTTTATTTTTTATTTTTTTTAAAGATTGTATGCTGGCACAAATCGATAATACAATGTTCAGAAAGACACAGACCGGTCCGAACTTTCAGACCAATCTATGTCAAATCTGATGTTATCCCATGATCTGTCTGGTCAACAAATCTTTAAATAAAATAATTGTTTAAAACAGCCCGGACTGATCGCAAATTTTAACCACTTTGTCTCTCTTTTATCCTGACCGTTTATTTTGAATTATTTTACTAACAGTTATCGAGATAAAGACACGTGTTCTCTCTCTCATATTTACCGGGTTGTACATCTCACCTTCATTCACTCTTTACCAATTACCGTCGTCTGCTCTCTAACTCTTTATTTCCTTTAATCTCTTCATATTTCCATTACACTCAAATGGCCACTAATACTCACAACTCTCTCTCCGTTGAGTTTGATGATATATACAGGGCTGAAGATTCAGAGATGGTCTCTATTTTTCGAGCTTTGGAATCGTCTGGATTAAGAAACTTTCTGGAGTGTGGCACGGTGGTTTACGAGTCAGAGATTCGCGAACTATTCGCCAATGCTGTATCTCAGAAGTCTCTCATCTCCACCACCGTAAAGGGAAACTCATTTGAAATCTCTCCGTCGACGCTGGCAAAGACTTTTGGTCTTCCCAACTCCGGACTGACTGAGTTTGACCAGATTCCTCAAACTTCTCTCACAGCTCTTCAGGGGAAAGTATCTATCTTTGGCCACCGCCTGCAGCCTTCATTCAAGAAGAAGGAAATGCTATTTCATTTCCAGGTGTTATGCGAGATCGTTGGTAAACCTTTATTGGGAAAAGCCGGAAGTTTTGACGTCGTCACTGCCGAGAAGTTTAGGGCCATGGCTGCTATTGTTTGTGGACAGAAGATGAACTGGTCCGTAATTCTATTTGGAGTCTTGTTGGAAACACTGATTGCCTCCAAACAGGCCGTCTGCTTTGATGTTCCTCTCAGCAAGCTACTGGAGACTTTGGACATCGAGCTGGGGAAGCAGTCTGCTCTAAGTCCCTTCAAAATTCTCAACTCCAAAGGGCTAGCAATACTGAAGTCCAAGAGTGCTCCACCCACCCCTACCGATCTGGTGGCTGTCAAGATTGAGAAGGGAGAAGAACAGGCTGTTGCTCGAAAACCTCGGGTCAAGCGCAAATTGACCATTCAGACTGACTCCGAGGAAACTCAGTCTGCTCCTAGACCTCCAGCCAAGCCCCTTCCCAAAAAGCCAAGAACCCAGATTACCAAGCCCATCAAAACCTTACCTCTCAAAACCCTACCCATATTGCCTCCAACAAAAGCCACCCCTGCACCTCAGCCTACAACCCAAATTCCAACCGCTTCAACCATTGCACCAAAAGTAACCATCCGAGTCCCCTCTGCCATCCCCGTGGTCAAAGGGATTGTTATCACTGAGTTGGGAGACTATACCCAATCAGGGATCAAATCTCCCTCTTCCACAGGCAAGGGCAAAGCCATTCTCACTGAACCCCTCTCTTCCAAACCCAAATCTGCAGCGCAAACAGCCATCGACATCGCTATGGAGAATGTTGATGAGAAGGTGAAGGCGCTTGTTGTAGTTTTTGATGAGTATATCGAATACAGAACAATCAACCACATTGGGATGTTCTTCGGCAAACTGAAACGCCTACAGAAAATGGAAGAAGAAGTCCTCAAGGGAACAGAGACTGATGATGTTCGCATTGTTGTGCAGCACAAAGATCTTTTTAAGGCAAATCAGAGATTCACACTGGCGAATATGTTCCAACTGCCAAAGATGATGGTGCTGTCATCGCTCAATTGGAAATGGATATCCATGCTCTTCAATTAGCTGTCCGATTTCAACTGCAGAAGCTCAGCATATCCACTCCAGTACCCAGCCCGGATCATCCATCTGCAAGCAAGAGTCTGACAGACCCTTTCATAGAGGTTGTTCCCTCTGGCGCAGCAGACCAGACAGCAGATCAGACAGCAGAACGCATCGCGGATCAGACAGCAGAGCAGCCAATGATTAATGCTCCGTCTGCTACAGAAGATGAACCCTTGAATGTTTTGTTGGACTCTCCAACAAAGTCTATTCCTCTAGGATCATCAGTCTCCCATGTTCAAATCAGTCCAACCGCAGCACTTACAACAGTTGGCGCACCAGAGTTCGTCGATCCGGATCTGGTGGTGTCCACCGTTGTTGCAGCTCTCCAGATTGAGGAGCCTTCCAGACCCAGCACTCCTCCAATTCAAATAGATGAAGATATAGCTTTCATAGAAGAATTCTCTTCGGATTTGGTCACCTTGATCCGGTCCGAAAGTCGCCAAGCTGCTATGTCTTCACTCATACCCATTGCTGCAGACGCTGATCAAGCCTTGTCGTCATCAGATCACTCTCCAAGCCAACTATCTGATGCACCTCCATCCCTGCCAAGGACCCTTCAGCACCTCTCCGACAACTGTCTGTCTCTCTCTCAACGTGTTATAGAGGTTCATCAAGGCCAGAGGGTTACATCCTTGGACTTTGATTCTTTTAAAGAGAAGATGACAGCCAGTATCAGCAGCCTTCAGCGAGGAATGAATGATCTGTTCTCTCAGCAAGCTACTTATAAGAACAGCCTGAGAAAAGAGCAGATCAAGCTGGCCACTGAAGTCAGAGCATCCGTCGCCAATTCCCTTCGCGCTCAAGACACTCGTCTTGACGCTATCAGCGCTCAGCTAGCACAAATTGTTGATTTTCTCCAAGAGATTGCTGCTGACAAAAAGGGGGAAAAGAGAAAAGACTTCAAGCCGCATCCGCCTCAGTCTTCTAAAAAATAGAATTATCAGAACTGTCTGTATATAGGATTTTTGGTGATCAATAAAACAATCCTTTTTCGTTAAGTCCTTGTTCATTTATTTTGAACTAAAATATATAAAAGGCTTAATCGATCCGAAATTCAACTTAATCATGTTCATTTATTTTGAACAAGAAGAAGTAATTGATCCGAAAATATACGCTTCAGAGTTCTTAAAAGTCTGGATAAAAGGATTTAGAAGCTAGGTTTTGTCATCATCAAAAAGGGGGAATTTGTTAGTTCCGGACCTTATCGATGAGATTTTAAAGATGACAAAACATATCAGACCGGATCGAGAAAAATCAGACTGACCAGATCGATCGCTCAAAACAGATCAAGCTGATGAGGCATATTACATATCAGACCGGATCGATAGAAAACAGACTGACTAGATCGAAGCTTCAGATCGATCTCAACCTATATCAGATCAGAGCAGTCAAGGATGAATAAAGATTGGTTCTTCAGTCCGAATCATTAACGGCTATTTATTGAAGCATTTAATGTCACAATTAATGCTGAAAAAAACCTTAGACTGAAGATTATCATAAAAGGTAAGAAGACAAAGAAGAGCTTACCTGACAATCGCCGAAAGCATGAACCAGAATGGCAAGTACCTTAAAGAAGAAGACTGTAGCTTACTCAGAGTATAAGCAGAGTCAAAAGTTGCACATTAAGGGAATAATGTCGTTGGTACATGCAACTATAAAAGGATGCATCAGAAGATCTCAAGTAGTCTCTCGCTGGTCAATCGAAAAACGCACAAGAAAGCAAAACAGCACAAGCTTACAAGCTCAGAAGCTCTCGAGCTGAAATTCTTCTTAAGCACGAATACATTGTGTTAGTTCCGGACCTTATCGATGAGATTTTAAAGATGACAAAACATTTCAGACCGGATCGAGTGAAATCAGACTGACCAGATCGATCGCCCATAACAGATCAAGCTGATAAGATAACAAAGCATATCAGACCGGATCGATGAATTTCAGACTGACTTTATCAAAGCTTCAGATCGATCTCAATCTTTATCAGATCAGAGCAGTCAAGGATACATAAAGAATGGCTCCTCAGTCCGAATCATTAACGGCTATTTATTGTAGCATTTAATGTCGTAATTAATGCTACAAAGGACCAAAGACTGAAGATTGACATATAAGGTAAGAAGACAAAGAAGAGCCTATCTGACAATCGCCGAAAGTATGAACCAGAACGGCAAGTATCCTGAAGAAGAAGACTGTAGCTTACTCAGAGCTCAAGCAGAGTCAAAGTTGCACATTAAGGGAAATAATGTCGTTGGTACTTACAACTATAAAAGGATGCAACAAAAGGAATATAGGCGCTCGCTGATAAATTAAAAAAACGCACAAGAAAGCAAAACAGCACAAGCTTACAAGCTCAGAAGCTCTCGAGCTGAAATCATTCTTAAGCACGTTTACTTTGTAACATTTGATCATTTAGGATCACTGTGCGCATCTTGTGTATTCTGTGTTGAAAAATAGAAGTGAGAAACATATTGTAACTGTCAGACAGAGTGTGTCTGAGCAGATCGAGTGACTAGGAGTTTCAGACTGGTAGTGAGGTAAATCCAGTCTGAATCGGGTTTGTACAACAGGATTGTATAAATCAAAGTCTTCTAGTAAAAACCTTCCTTAATTGGAAGAAGGGGAGACGTAGAAGGATTACACCACCTTCGAACTTCCAGAAACATATCCTGTGTATTATCTTTCTGCACTTATTCTTTCATACTAGCCATCGAGTCGTTCTTACATATACAAGAACAGACCGTTCCGCACTTATACTTTCAGTGGTCTGTTCTGTACAAGAGTTGATTAAGAAACAGATTTCTTTCGCTAATCCGAAAGAAATCACAAGGGATTAATTTTTAGAAGGAGTGTTCATTCACCCCCCTCTAAACACTCCGGACCGATCCTAACAAGTGGTATCAGAGCAGGTCATCTTAATCAGCAAAATCACTCGAGCTGATGGCATTATTTAACAAAATTCCTATGTTCTCAAAAGAAGACTATGATGACTGGAGAATCAGAATGCAAGCTCATCTGGCAGCTCAGGATGACGATATGTGGTTCGTCATCACTGATGGACCAATGAAGATTCTAAAAATAAATACAGCAGTCGCCATTACTGGTGGTGAACCACAAATGGTAGAGAAAGACAGATCCCTCTGGACGAATGAGGAAAGAAAGAAGGCAAATCTCGACAACGTTGCCAAAGACATCTTGTTCAAGACATTGGACAAGAACATGTTCAGCAAAATCAAAATGTGCTCTACTGCCAAAGAAATTTGGGAGAAGATAGCACAGCTATGCGAAGGCAACGACCAGACCAAAGAAAACAAGCTGACTGTTGCTCTTCAAAGATTTGAGGGCATAAAAATGAAGAGTGGAGAAACTCTAAATGAGTTTGATGAAAGAGTCACTGGCATCATAAATGAACTGAATGGTCTGGGGAAGGAATATTCTAACAGAGAGATCGCTCTGAAAGTTATGAGAGCTCTGCCAAAGGAATGGGATGTTAAGACCATTGCCATGAGGGAATCAAAAGATCTTAACAAGGTTGAACTTCATGATCTGTTTGCAGATCATAAGGCCTATGAGTTTGAACTGATAAGCAGAGGTGAAGCAGAGCCATTCATCTCTCAACCAAACAAGGCCCTGGCAGCCATTCCAGACCAGATCGCCTCAACATCAGACCGATCCGCTGAACAGATAAGTAATGATGCTATGTGATTATTTATCAAGAAATTCGGTAAATTTATGTCTAAGAATAAGAGGAACTTCAAACCCTCTCATCATTATAAATCAAGAAAAGATGATGCTGTTAACGATCAGGCTTGCTACAATTGTGGTAAGACCGGACATTTTATTGCAGATTGCACCAGACCGAAGAAAGAAGAACGGAAAGAGAAGCATCGTGATGATAGGAAGAAGAAGCACTACAAAGACCGCAAGAATCATGGAAAATCCCAAAAAGTCCTAGTAGCTGAAGAAGGAAACAGCAAATGGGCTCAGACAGACTCAGACTCGGAAAGCTCTGAATATTCTTCCAGCGAAAGCGAAGAAGATATTCAATGTCTCATGGCAGACGAAGAGATGAGTCAGACAGACGAGGTATATGATCTTGACTCAAATGAATTTACACGAGAAGAGCTCATGTCCGCACTGCAAGACATGGCTAATGATTATAGGATCTTAGCTGAATCATTTGAGAAAAATAAAGCTAAAGCCAGTAATCAAATAGATGAGCACAATAAACCAAGCTGCTCTGAGCAGGGTGAGTGCAATAATCTAAAGATCGAGCTGAATAAGCTGAAAATCTCCTATGATCAGCTCCATGAAGAAAATAAGAGAATTAGCACACAAAATGCTAAGCTTTCTCATATATTCAAAACATGGACAAAATCCAGAACATCTTTGGAAGAATTACAAGAGGTTCAAAGAAACGTCGGTGACTTCACCGGCATAGGCTTTGACACCAAAGAATGCACCAAAGATGAGTCTGAGCTGTTGCTGGTAAAGAACCAAGTCAAACAAATGACATTTGTTAAATCCAGCACAGTATATGAGACTGAAGCACCTAAGATTCAAACAGGAGTCTCTTACGTGAATCAAAATCTGAGAAAAGGGATTGGTTATGTTGACCAAGCCAAAGAAAAGGCACCAGCAAGATTTGCGTCTATCAGACCAAATCCAAAGGTGCAAGATCGAAGGCAAGGAAGACAATACAATTACTATAATTCAAAACCGATTCAACGAAGATATAGACTACCTTATGAGAATCAAAGGTTTTCACAGCGCACACATTATCACACACAACATCAAAACAGACCAGCACACAGCACACCTTACACACACAAGCCATTGAAGCTGATACAGGTGTGGGTTCCCAAAGGGCTAATCCGTTCTGGACCCAAATAGGATTGGGTACCAACAATAATTATATTTGATGACAGGTACCGAAGAAGCTCGCATCAGACTGGTATTTGGACAGTGGGTGTTCCCGTCACATGACTGGAAACATCGAGCTGCTGTCTGAAGTCACAGAATGTACTGGACCCAAGATCATCTTCGGAGATAACTCAAAGGGTAAGACCGTGGGCAAGGGTAAGATTGTCCATGGTAACATTATTATCAATGATGTGCTGTTAGTTGAAAATATGTGCTATAATCTGATTAGTATAAGTCAACTCTGTGATAATGGTTATGCTGTAGAATTTCACAAACACACTTGCACTGTTAAATCATCAGACGGTATAACCGTGCTTGTAGGAATCAGGAATGGAAATACATATAAGATTAACTGGAATCATGCTCAACCTGATAATCCTACTTGCTTCATCGCTAACAATGATAATAAACATTGGCTGTGGCATAAGCGCTTGAATCATATAAACTTTAAGACTATTTTCAGCCTGTGTAAACATGATTTAGTTATCGGTCTGCCAAAGATCGATTTTGCTAAGGATAAGATCTGCGAAGCTTGCCAAATGGGCAAACAGATCAGATCATCCTTCAAAAACAAGAATGCCAAATCCTCCTCCCGCTGTTTAGAATTATTGCATATGGACTTGTTTGGTCCTATACCAATAACAAGTTTAGGGGGAATGCGGTATACTCTTGTTGTTATTGATGATTACTCACGCTTTACATGGACTATATTTTTGAGCAGTAAAGATAAATAGAAGTGAGAAACATATTGTAACTGTCATTTACTTAAGCACGTTTACTTTGTAACATTTGATCATTTAGGATCACTGTGCGCATCTTGTGTATTCTGTGTTGAAAAATAGAAGTGAGAAACATATTGTAACTGTCAGACAGAGTGTGTCTGAGCAGATCGAGTGACTAGGAGTTTCAGACTGGTAGTGAGGTAAATCCAGTCTGAATCGGGTTTGTACAACATGATTGTATAAATCAAAGTCTTCTAGTATAGACCTTCCTTAATTGGAAGAAGGGGGAGACGTAGAAGGATTACACCACCTTCGAACTTCCAGAAACATATCATGTGTATTATCTTTCTGCACTTATTCTTTCATACTAGCCATCGAGCCGTTCTTACATATACAAGAACAGACCGTTTCGCACTTATACTTTCAGTGGTCTGTTCTGTACAAGAGTTTATTAAGAAACAGATTTCTTTCACTAATCCGAAAGAAATCACAAGGGATTAATTTTTAGAATTCATTCACCCCCCCCCCCCCCCCCCTCTAAACACTCCGGACCGATCCTAACACATTGTAATATTTGATCATTTAGGATCACTGTGTGCATAGACAGAAGTCTATCTTGTGTATTCTGTATTGAAAGATAGAAGTGAGAAATTATTGTAATTGTCAGACAGAGTGTGTCTGAACAGATCGAGTGACTAGGAGTTTCAGTCTGGTAGTGAGGTAAATCCAGCTGAATCGGGTTTGTACAACAGGATTGTATAAATCAAAGTCTTCTAGTGGAAACCTTCCTTAAATTGGAAGAAGGGGAGACGTAGAAGGATTACACCACCTTCGAACTTCCAGAAACATATTCTGTGTCTTATCATTCTGTACTCGTTCTGTTATTCAAAGTCATCGAGTCGTTCTTACTAATTTGAGAACAGACCGTTCCGCACTAAAACATTCAATGGTCTGTTCTGCAAAAGAGTTGATTAAGAAACTGATTTTGTCTCACTAATCCGAACGAAATCACAAGGGATTTATTTTTAATAGGAGTGTTCATTCACCCCCCTCTAAACACTCCGGACCGATCCTACATGCCTTTTTATCCATAGGCAACTCAACAAGTTCCCATGTCTGATTGGACCTCAAAGACTTCATCGCGTCTTTCATGGCAAGCTCCCACTTGTCGGCATCTTTGGTCTGACATGCTTCCTCGTAGCATTCAGGCTCGCCTGTATCAGTTAGTAATAGATAATTCATATATCTTCTGTTAGGTACATGAGGCCGACAACTCCTTCTCAATTCAAGAACTGGAGCAGGAGACTGTGATGAATCATACTGCTGTCGCTGTCTTGATCAATTGATTCCCCCAACTGAGGAATCTCAACTATCTGCTCCACATGACTTTCTGGGACATCGTCCACCTCTGCATACACTGGCTCACTCTGTTCTGAGTCGCTGACAACTGTGTTATGTCTATCCTTATACATCACTCGTTCGTTGAAGATTACATCTCTACTGCGGATAATCTTCTTGTTTTCATTATCCCAAGAGCGGTAGTCAAACTCATCTTCACCATAACCAATGAAAGTGCATTTCTTTGATTTGGGATCACTATTTTTGTGCGCATCACTGATATGCACATATGCTACACAGCCGAAAACTTTAAGATACGAGAGATTTACCTCTTTTCCGCTCCATACCTCTTGTGATATTCTGTGCTCCAATGGTACCGATGTACCTCGGTTAATCAAGTAAGCTGCTGTGTTGACTGCTTCTGCCCAAAATTGTTTTGGCAGGCCTAGATTGCACCCGCATACTTCTGGCTCGTTCTGTCAACGTTCGGTTCATACACTCAGCTACACCATTGTGTTGAGGCGTACTAGGCACGGTTCTCTCCATTCTGATCCCGTGCTCATAGTAAAACTTCTTGAATCAAGTGTCTTCATATTCCCCACCATTGTCGGTTCTGAGCTTCTTTATCTTCAACCCTGTCTCATTTTCAATCATCGCTTTCCAAATCTTGCAAGCCTCAAATACTTCAGACTATATTTCAGAAAGTAAACCCACACTTTTCTGGAGTGATCATCAATGAAAGTCACAAAGTAATGTTTCCCACTAATGGATGAGACAGCTGTTGGTCCCCAAACATCAGAGTGAACTAGTTCAACTTTCTCTTTCTTTAGGGTTCTGCTACTTGTCTGAAAGCTAACTCTTTTCTGCTTTCCAAAAATACATCATTCACACGTGTCCATATCAATTGACTGGAGACTCGGAAGTTTCCCCTTTTGAGTTCATAACCTTCATTCCTTTTTCACTCATGTGACCAAGTCTCTGGTGACACAGAGTAAGACTTTCTGTGTCTCCTGCAACTGCAACTGAACAGCGTGCTCATGCTGTCATGTAAAGAGTACCACTCTTATTGCCTCGAGCAATTATCATTGCACCTTTTGAGAGCTTCCAAGTATCACCTTGAAAGAATGTTGTATAACCTTCACTGACCAACTGGCCAACTGAGATTAAGTTCTTTCTCAGATCGGGAAGATGCCTGACATCCTTCGGTTCCCATACAGACCCGTTCAACTTAATCTTTATGATACATTTGCCAACAATCTCGCAAGATTGTTCATTACTAAGGTAGAATTTACCAAGGTTTCCGGGACATATTTCTCGAAGAGTTCTCTTTGCGAAGTAGCATGGAATGATGCTCTGGAGTCTAATATCCAAGACTCTTCCTTGCACTCTAAAGAGCATATTAATGCATCATCTCTAGAAGCAACATTTGCTTCTGCTTTCGCCTCCTGATTCTTCAGTGCATTTTTGCACTAGTTTGTATAATGTCCGGGCTGCCCGCATTTCCATCACTCGATAGTCTTTGTGTTCTGAAATTGGGGGGATTCATAGATTTGGACCTCCTGTCCTTTTGTTTGCCACGTCCACCTCCTTTGTTTGATTTTCTCTCTTGACTCTGTATTTAATACTGAAGAGGTTGATAATTCATTTGAATCTTTTCGTCTGATCTCTTCACTGAGAACCAGATCACGAACATCGTCAAATTTCAACTTAGTACTTCCAGATGAGCTACTCACAGCGTGATAGTAGCATTCCAGCTTTCCGGTAGGGAAGTCAAAAGTATTAATGCTCGTACTTCATCATCAAAATCAATTTTAACTGAACTCAACTGGGTTGTCACTGTGTTAAGTTTATTGAGGTGTTAAGCGATCCGCCTTCTACCATCCGCAAATTGAACAACCGCCTCATCAAATGAACTTTGTTTGAAGCTGGTGGCTTCTAGTACATGCTTGAAAGAGCCGCCATAAGACCCGTCGTGGTCTTTTCTTTTGCTATGTTGAAAGCAACTTTGCTTGACAACGTCAGTCGGATAACTCCAAGGGCTTTTCTCTCTAGAAGAGCTCATTCTTCATCTTTCATGCCTTCTGACTTCACACCCGAGAGAGGTTGATATAAAGGCCTTTCTGATACATATAGTCATCTCTTTGCATTTTCCAAAAGTCAAAATCCGAACATTTGAATTTTTCAATATTCATTTTTCATTCATCTGCCGCCATTACTCCCACTTGAACCTGACTCTCACATGATTGCTGTTTTGACAAGTTTTTAAAATCCGTGTTACTGAGAACACCACTGTGGACAAATTTGGTGACGCTGACCAAATTCACTATTCACGAAATTCACTATTCACATGAATAGTAATTCGCCAAAAAAATTTGACAAAATTAACAATCTGGCTCTGATACCATTTTTTGGGAAAATAACGTCATATTTTCTCTTGTCAGATATGTGGGAGCAAAATATAAATGCGGAATAAAAAACACACGAGATTTACGTGGTTCGGCAAAAATAAGCCTACGTCCACAGGGCTGCTGCAGATCTTTTACTGAAGAAAAATATACGAGTGTTTACAAACAATGACAACACTCAATCTGAAAAATTCTCAGAAAAGTATAGAACAATTTTCTCTCACTAGTATTTTTACTCTGATTGCACTGTGTTGTATTTTATCTCTCTAATTTTTGGTGTGATTTTTGAATGAAATAACACATCTATTTATATGAAATTTTCCACGAAAAATTCTGTCCAATTTTTCTTCACCCCACCCGATGCAAAAGTCTTCAACACGCATTAATTGATATTTTCACAATCTGGCCAATTGTCTTCAATCACACATCATTGATTTTCCAATTTTCAAACTTTGCTTTTGTCTTTTAACAAAATTTTTTTTGCATATTTTCTTATGTGGTACCTGAGTGTCTTTGACTAACATGTAGCATGTAAGATATTGAAATATTTGAAGGCTACTCCGGGCTAAGAAGTTTTGTCATCATCATAGTCTTTTCAACCTTAAAGCCTACTGCAACTTGGTTTGGGCAGCTTTGCTTAATGAGTAGAAGATCAGTTACTGGATATTGCATCAACATGGGTGATTCTTGCTATCATGGAAAACTAAAAAGCAAAGCACGATTTCTAGATCGTCTGCAGAAACTGGATACCGTTCTATGGCATTACTTTAAACCCCGATGGACAGTCTTTGAACCAATTCACCCCTCCCTGTCTTATTCAAATTCAAAAAGAGTATTCAAATTATCAAATTTGAGCCGATATTAAACAACCGAACGAGTCCCCAATCTCATATCAGGATCCTATTATGCCGTTAACAACAGCCTAAAAAATACTACGTTCCGAGTTTAAAATTCCTATTTTATCATTAGATCGATCACCGATGTTATAACAAGTGCTAGTTATGTGTATTTAAAAGCGAAACAGATTACGCAACCAAACACACAAGCCTTTATACAATGCAGAGCATGACAACATACAGATACAGAGCCATTTTTAACTCAGCATATCCACTCGAAAACAAGCTACATGGATCACATATACACATCTACATACAAAACACGACTCTTTCACACTTTTCGACTTTCTACTGAGCACAAAACTCCGATCCATAAACTAGGCAAATGCGAAGCCTCCTCAAAGGTCACAGGTCGTAAGGAGGAGGAGGGCTCCTAGGTCCGATTCCGCTAGCCCTTTCATAAGCAAAGGATGCCGATTTCCGCCGAAACCGAAAGGCTTCTCTCCCTCCGCCTAACCAAAAGTATCATCCATTAATAATTGTTCACATGAAAATATGCCTTCAAAGATATAAAGCCGGACATATTGCATGAATTAATGCGTCTTTTTGGGGATGATTTTTCAGTCATTTTAAGCAATGTCCACAAACAGAACACTAAAATTCACCATTTCAATTACAGACTAATTATTTTCTTGGCGAAACATGAGACTTTAAACTCGTGATGGTATTGTTCCAAGCTATTAATATATTGATTCCGGAGTACTGTGGAAAATTATTTGCGTATCACGCTGTTTATGTTTATTTACTTGGGCCTTAAAATATATTACTCAATCCTTGAGCTAGCTTCCAAAATATAACTATTAGCATAAAGTTAAACATTTAATCTGATTTAGTTAGAAAAATTCTGGAGTAAGCTGTGTACTTCATTTACTTTCATTTACTATGATGCATGGATACTCCAAAAAAATTTCTAATACTCCTAGGATACGGATACGGCCACAATACGTATCGGATACGCCACATGACATATCTGGAATTAAAAATTAATTTTTAATCTCGTAAACATGCTAGATAGGACCAAGATACATCTGACTCAGGAGTATAAGATATGTCATATGGAGTATCCAGAGTCTAGATACGGTCAAGATACGTCTAAGACCATATCCGGCACGGCCAAGATACGTCTGAGACCATATCCGACACGGTCAAGATACGTCAACTTTGTAATTTTGATTTTTAATATGTTTAATGCTGATTATATGCTGGAAACATGATTTCTTATAAACTTTAAGGAAATTACCTATAGTTTGGTCTAAATTTCAATTTGCAACTATTATTTGAAAAATTACAGTTTATATCATCAACTTTCAAGAATTGCACGGGATTTTCAAATTGCTAGGATGCGACCTCAAACTTAAAAGTCAATAAACTAGCTATTGCAATTTTTTTTTTAAAAAAACAAAATAAATATTTTGAGTGTTAAAATTTCATTTTCCAAAATCAAACAACTAAAGAATTTCGGTAGCCAAAATATTTTTTATTTTTTAAAAATTTACAAGAGCTAACTTAAAAGACTCTAAGTTTGAGGATGCATGACTAGGGATGGTAATGAGAAATGTCCAGACCCGGACCGGCATTGAACCCGCCCGCTGGGGCGGGTCTGGACCCGCTTCAAACTGGTTTGGAAGCGTGGCTGGGCGGGGCGGGTCGTGGGATTGGTCGGATCCGCCCCGCTGTGCATTTTTTATTTTTTTAAAAAAAAAAATTTAAAATATTGAATATACAATTCACTTCTTTGATTGAACAATAAAGTGTCATTATTTTATATCAAAACTCATGTGTTCATGTTAAAGAAGTTGAACATTTTGAATGGAATGAAAGCAAATTAATAAATATTTAGTTGCTTAAAGATAGTTTTACAATGCCTAAAATATTTACTAGAGAAAACATGAAATTCAATCACAAAACTCATTTTTTGTGTTTCAAAAATGATTTCTAGTTATTTTTAAAAAAAAACTGGAATCGTGGAGGGGCAGGGTAAACCCACCGTGTTCGCGGGTCTAAACGGGACGGGGCGGGTTCCGTTTTTATGTGCAGCGGAGCGGGTCCTGAGATTGGCCAAACCCGCCCCCTTACCATCCCTATGCATGCCGATAATGAAATGTGACGATGAATTTTAAATAAAAGAAAATACAAAATCGAGTCAAAAGATTGCAAAGTGTTACATTTCATGAAAGTTGAAGTTTAACAAAACTATATGATATTTTGCGTAATTTTCCCTAAATATTATTGATGTATATATTAAAAACTTTTGCCGTTTTCATAATCGTATCCTAGAACTTTCAAAATCTCGTGCAACTATATCCGTGCAAGTATATCTATATTTGTATATCCACGTATCCGTGCATAACAGTTCATTTAAAATAATCGCTTTGAGATACTATAATATTTCTAAAGTAAATAAATCGTTTTGCCCATTCTTCGCCACACCCCAACAAATGTGAATTTTAAGGCCCTACTAGTGTGCAACAAAACAAAACTTACATTCTTACACTTCCCAACACACTTAACACATATGCTCATAGCTCATCACTACGGTCAATTACCAAACTGCCCCTCCGATACCCGTATCATACGCAAATAATGAATCATTCTACTCGAGTGGGGAAAGAAAGGTAAATAATTAATTGAGCTTAGAATTCAAACCTTACCGGAGAAAGGAGACACCGGCGGAGTAGATCCGGCCGGAGAAACTGGCGGCGAGTCTTTCATACTAAGTTGCTGCGGCTTTACTATCATAATGCTTCTTGTAACCCTCGTCGCGTCCGCCGCCTCTTCACCCAATGATCTTCGATTCGAACCTTCAGATTCTTCATCGAAGAACATGGAAAAAGATTAAAAAAAAAAAAATCAAATCGGCGTTCAATTATAATCAAAACCTACTCTACACGGTTGTTAGGATAATTATGAGGCCAAAATTATCAAAAGCAAAAGAGATTAATCGTCAACACCTTCCAATTCATACTCATATAACATAAAATTACTGTATATGACAGAATAAAATATACATATCACTTCGCCTGAATTCAAATGATCGAAAAAACTTATTATCTATATAAAATTTCATTGTAATTGAGTATTCCAACAAATTGGTAAATTAATAAATTCCGGATTACGATGATTTTTAACACTTTCAGCTGAAGATATGAACTACGGCGTACCCTTGCCGGAGTTAGATCCGAAGCTGAAAGTGGAGTATTTTCTGAGTTTCCCGAGGCCGTTATCCGGCAGTGGGCCGGCGACGGTGTCGTCCCAGAGCTGGTCAAGTAAGCCCATGTGCGCAGTTTAAGAGATTCAGGCGCAAACTAGCAGGAGTTATTTTATCCTTCTCTACTTTGAAGTGGGTGCAGGTATTTATTGAGTGAAATGTCGTTAAACGTCGAGCGGATGGATAACATGAGATATGGACCGTCGGATAGAATCTGGAGGATCAGAAATCACGTGGACGGTCTATCGTAAAGCACGTGAAAGTAGATAAATCTACGCGACGGGGCGGACTTATGCGATTGTAACACGTGGCGGCTTCCCATTGGGAGAGAGTGCATGCCACGCTGTGTTAGTGTGTGTAAAGTCACTAGTGTCCCTCTTCTTCTCCTAAATATAACCGCTATTAATTTTATGTAAAATATTAATATTTTCTGTAGATGTTGGAAAAAATATAATATATATATATATATTATGTTTTAAATAGTCAGATTACTACCATCAATGAATAATTTATCTGATTTGCCACCATCCACGTGGTTAACCAAATGTAAAGGAGTTGAGCTCGAACCTAGTTAAATTTTAAAAATATTATTAAGTATTAAAATTTTCTGACTAATGAAATATAATCCTACAAAAATTATTTATAATAAAAAATAGTCTCATATAAATATTTTAACAAATTTAATCTCACAAAATTATTTTTTAATAAAAATAGTCTCATAATTGAATATGAGGCTTTAAGACAAATTTTGAATTAAATTAAAAATAAAAATTTGGATGAGGACGTGGTGCCACTAGGCCAAGGGCCCATGGTTGCTCGAATCTAGGTTTTAATATTTCAAAAATTTAAGTCCTAGCTCATGAATTTTCTAGTTGAGATCGGGATATCCTACGTTTATTTTGAAATTTGAAGAGATGATTGGAGAGATATTTTAATACTTACTTTCCATGGCAATTGAATATAGTGCATGAATCTGGTCTTGAAAAGGATGTTGTTTTTTTCCCATTAATGAGATGCGAACTTTCCATGGCAATTGAATCTAGTGCATGGATCTGGTCTTGAATAGGATGTTGTGTTATGTTTGATCCGGTGGGGTACCTATACACACGATGATGCAACCAACACCATGAATATAAGAATCAGTTGACTATTCAACTCAACTGTAATAGAAAAAAAAACAGCTGAGTCAACCCGCTGAACAGATCAGACCAATTGAGAGGTCAACTCAACTGAACAGAAGTGGATCAGATAGATTGGAGCTGTGGTATATCGGTCATAACTCTCAGTTCGCTTATCGAAACAGAATGATTCAGTATGGGTTGAAAAGCTAAGACAAATATCTACAAATCATATTTGGAAGTCAAAGACTGAATCGGACGTTAAGATGGTCAAACAGCTTCTGCAAATCACGCATTGTGCTGCTACATCCAGCAAACTTACAGCAGGAGCATCACCTCGTATTTTGAGCATAACTATCTTATACGAACTCGAAATCGAGTGATTCTTGATTTCGTGGAAAGCTAAGAAAAGGGCTACAACTTTCATATAGATCACTGTGCCCAGAAATCAACTAATCAAGAGCTGTAATCAAGACAGTCGATGGTGGACAGCAAGGTTGGCAGCAGACATTGGGCCAGCGGACTTCGAAGTATTAAAGGCCAGCGGACTTCACACCAATAGAGTCCAGCAGACTTCGAAGTCGTAGAGGCTAGCGGACTTCGCACCAGTAGAGTCCAGCGGACTTCGAAGTAGTAGAGGCCAGCGGACTTCTAACTAGTAGAGGCCAACGGACTTCTAACTAGTAAAGGCCAACAGACTTTAGAGGCCAGCAGACTTCGAACAATTAGAGGCCAGCGGACCCGGGCAGCGGACCCGACCAGCGGACTCCGGTAGTGGACCCGACCAGCGGTGTAATGGCCCAAAAACCAATTTAAGGCCCACAATTTTACTGTTTTTAAAAAAAAATTAATTTATTAAATTTAGCTAAAGTCGTGGCTCCTCTTCCATAAATTGTTAGAATGGTTGATAAATTGTAAGTTACAACAAGCTACGTCTAATGCATCGAACTAGAAAACCCTTAGCTATGTCTGTAGCTTATAAACTTTGCAAAAGGACAGTAAGATCACGATGAATTTCATGAAGATAGTTGGAGCCGACATATGAAAGCTCATTTATATGTGAGATATGACTACTGTAACTAGAAATGCTAGTGTGGCCATCTAAGTTTGAGAATTTCAAAAGTAGACATTCATTGGTCTAAAATGGATTAAATAAAATTAGTAGGGGATTAAAACAATTGAGAAGTTAAATCAAATAAATCAAATATTGTTTTAATGACGTTGAAACATGTGATAGGAAATCTTTGATACAATTGGAGATTATTGGAAAGTGTATATCTTGAAAAGTCTTTCGCATGTTTAGCCCTTGACTCGCTTTGTAACCCGGCTTGACGAGTCACTTTCAGCGTTTTAGGAAGGTTTGAGGTACGTAAAGAGAGTTGCATTTTCCGCAAATTATTTTAAGTACTTTATGTTATTTATTTTTGAAATGTTTTGGGATAGTAAGCATGCAAGATTATTTTGAAAGAAATGATTTTTGATAGAAATGTGATGTTGAAACATGGAATTTTAAATAGCATTTTATTGTGTTTGTGAAAAACTATTTTTAAATGCCATGATTGTCTTGATTCAGTGAATACGATTTGAGGTTGTGAACTGTGGATGTTCTTTGTTTCGATTGTCTCGCTTGCGACGAGGGTAAAAACACGCACTCTTTCGGCTCGTTGACGACGAGAATAAATAAACGTATTTTGTTTTGCCCGAAGGCGGAGGGGGTATAATATCTGCCAATACCCTTCCAGCGGGTATAGTCTGAAATGATATCATTGTGTCACCTCCTTATTTGAGTATGCATTTGTTTCATTACAGCATGGTTATCGTATGGTTATTATGTGACGGTTATACGATACTGTTTGTATTTGTTGGTTATCTGTACAGTTATTTCTGTTATGAATCTGCTTTGTGAAAGTTAGCTCTGTTAACTGTCCAGATTAACCATATATGTGTGAAAGTTATTTTGATATGAAAATGTATTATTTTTCGTCACATTATGAAAAATGATATTTTGAATACTTTTGACAAATGTTTCTTATGCTTACTATAAAATACTACAACTTACATTTACCTGTAATGTGACATATTACAGATGGAGTCGAAGACATAGATGATGCGGATATAGAGCATATTTAGATATATAATGAAGTTTGATTATGTTGAGGATGTTATGTTATTTTGAGGACATAGATTTAGTTTTATTATGTTTTTAGCACGATTTTGATGTTGAGACTTATTTATATTATTATTGAGGTATTGGTATTGTTGGATTGAGTGATCTGGATGATCACATGGTACAAATTTTAAGATGAGACTCTGCCCATTTTTTTTTTAGAAGTCAAAGTCAAATTTATTAAGTCAACACATTTTAGTTTGTTATGAAAATAGGAATGTTTCCGCTAAACAGAATTTCAAAGTGATAACTAATTTTTGAATTGAGTGAAGCCTTGTGTTCAAGCAATTGAACACGACTGGCGGCCCGTTGGGGCGGGCTGTCACAGTTGGTATCAGAGCGGTAGTTTATAAGTTAAGTTTAGTCATTTCTCTTAGGAATAGTTTATTTATGATTTGTCTATTTATGCTTATTGGTTATGAATCTTACGATAAAACTCCACTCTTGTTTTAAGATTCCAAATGGCTAGAGGAAGAACCAGTAGTAATCGGAGTGGTAGTCAGGAGCAGGGCTCAAATCATGACTCAGAAGAAGGACAAAATTAGGATTTGCACCAAAATGAAGGTGGAAACCCAAATATGAATTTGGGAACAATGAATGAGGTGGACATCACAAACATATGCCGCATTATAGCTGGAGTTTTGCAACAAAATGTTGTTGCAGCACCACCTCAGCCAGAACAACAGAGAAGGACCAAATTTGAGAGATTTAGAGCACTCCGACCACCGTACTTTGGAAATGAGACTGATCCTATGAAAGCTGAAGAATGGCTGACTAAGATTGAGGAATTACTTAAAGCTATAAACATTGCTGATGGAGAAAAAGTTACAGTGGTGACTCCATTCCTAGAAGGAAATGCAAAGCACTGGTGGACCTCAGTGGAAGCAAATATGGGACGAAATTCCATCACCTGGACGAGTTTTAAAGAGAAATTTCTGTAACAGTATTCCCCTGACGCGGTCCGAATGGCCAAAGAAGACGAATTTTTGAGGCTGAGACAAACCGATAATATGACTGTGCTGGAATACCTTAGGAAGTTCCAAGAGCTAGGAAGATTCTGTCCTCTATATTTGCAATCTGAGAACAACAAAATTACAAGGTTCAGACAGGGTCTTTGCACTGGCATCAGGCTAAAAGTGGCACCTCTCATGGATACTAAATTTGATGAACTCATGGAGAGGGCATTGTTCCTGGAGTCTGAATTGAGGAATCTAGAAATCCCTCATAATCGGAAGCGAAAGCCTGAATTCAGAAACAGATATCAAAGGCCGCCACCTCGCAAACAGATGAACATTGAGACTAAGAAAAATGAATTCTGCCCAAAGTGCAATCGGAGTCATACAGCGGAATGCTACTGGAACACTGGAGGTTGCTTCAAATGTGGATCTAAAGATCATCGGATTAGAGACTGTCCCCTTATGAAGCAAACCTCAGGAACAAATCAACAACGTGGACAACAACAGCACAATCAAACTAGATTGTATGATGTCCGTGCTGAAGAGGATCATGAGCTGATCGGAGGTAAATTTAAATTCTCGAATCAAGATGTTTATGTGTTATTTGATTCTGGCGCCTCAAATTCCTTTATATCTGAGTCTTGTGTGGAGAAACTTGGTTTGCACTTCAGTCCACTGTTATATATAATGCAAGTATTGAGTCCACTAGGAAAGACAGTCTCAAATAAATATGTATGCAATGACGTAACACTTGTTGTGGAAAACGAAGAATTCAAGGCCAGCCTGCTCATTATCAACATGAAAGAATTCAACATAATTCTGGGAAAGGATTGGCTGAGTAATGCAAGGGCTCACATTGACTGTTACCGAAAGATTATAACCTTACAAGCAAACTCGGGTAAAGAGATCTGTTATGAAGGTGTGAGCTTGCACGAACGATTTTGTGGCCATGTGTCTGAAGTGGAAGCAAAAATAAGTAAGATTTGCACGGTGAATGAATTCATTGATGTTTTTCCCGAAGATTTGCCAGGATTGCCACCAATTCGAAGTACAGAATTTTCCATTGATATTATTCCGGGAGCAGAACCGATCTCCAAAGCACCCTATAGGATGGCACCAGCAGAGCTGAAAGAGTTGAAAGAACAATTGAGGGAACTACAAGATAAAGGTTTCATAAGGCCTAGTGTGTCTCCTTGGGGAGCACCTGTATTGTTTGTGAAGAAAAAGGATGGCAGCATGAGAATGTGTATTCACCGTGAAGAATAAATATCCACTACCGAGAATCAACGATTTGTTCGATCAGTTACAAGGTGCTCAAATATTCTCAAAGATTGACTTAAGACCTAGGTATCATCAACTCAGAATTAAAGAGCAGGATATTCACAAAACTGCATTTCGAACCAGATACGGACACTATGAATTCTTAGTGATGCCGTTTGGACTTACTAATGCACCAGCAGCATTCATGGCGTTAATGAATCACGTATTCCGAGAATGGCTCGACAAATTCATCATAGTGTTCATTGATGATATTGATCTATTCCAGATCAAAGGAAGAACACGAGGAACATCTGAGGATGACATTGGGAAGGTTACGACAACAACAGTTATTTGGAAAATTTGAGAAATGTGACTTCTGGCTGGATTCAGTATCTTTTCTAGGGCACATCATTGATGCTCAAGGAATCCGAGTAGACTCAACAAAAGTTCAAGCTATCACCGAGTGGAAAGTTCCAACAACAGTGACTGAAATTCGAAGTTTTCTGGGATTGGCCGGATATTACCGAAAATTTGTGGAAGGATTTTCTCGAGTCGCATTACCACTCACAAAGTTAACAAGAAAGGGAGTAAAGTTCGAATGGATTCCAAGTGTCAGAAGAGTTTTGAGAAACTGAAAGATCTACTTGTGTCAGCACCCATCCTTACATTGCCTGATGGTCACGAAGGATTCTGTATCTACAGCGACGCATCAAAAGCAGGGTTAGGGTGTGTACTCATGCAAAATGGAAAGGTGATTGCATATGCTTCAAGACAGCTGAAAGAACACGAAACGGGTACCCCACTCATGACCTGGAACTGGCAGCGGTGGTTTTCGCATTGAAATTATGGCGACACTACCTTTATGGAACCACATGTGATATCTACACAGACCACAAGAGTTTAAAGTATATTTTCACTCAAAAGGAGTTGAATATGAGACAGAGAAGATGGTTAGAACTGATCAAGGATTACTATGTGAAATTGCATTATCATCCGGGAAAGAGTAATGCAGTAGCCGACGCTCTGAGTAGGAAGAGTTGCGGATCAATGCTATTGACTACGCAACAAAAACTCATTGATGAGATGTCTAAGTTAAATCTGAATGTCGAATTAAGAGACAACCAGAATGGGACGATGATGTTGTGTAACCTCATGGCACAACCTGATCTTATTGTCAGGAATAAGGGTGCACAATCAAAGGATCCTAAGTGGCAGAATTACACGCAAATGGACGAATCAAACCAAGGAAGTTTTAAAATGCATGAAGATGGAACATTGAGATTCAATGATAGACTATTTGTTCCAGCGGTATCAACTCTCAGGGGCGAAGTCTTACAAGATTCACATCAAACAGTATTGGCCATGCATCCAGGACATAATGAAATGTATCAAGATAAGAAGCAATTATTCTGGTGGCCAGGAATGAAGCAAGATGTTGTGAAATTTGTGTCAAAGTGCTTAGTGTGTCAACAAGTGAAAGCTGAAAGACAAAAGCCAGCAGGGACATTGAGAAACTTGGATATACCAAGTTGGAAATGGGAACAAAACCACGACACAGAAGGATTCAGTTTGGGTTATTGTTGATCGACTTACTAAGTGTGCTCATTTTATACCGATGAAGAAAACTGCATCAATGAACGATTTAGCACAGCTTTACATTAATCAAGTGGTATGTTTGCATGGGATACCGGTCAGTATCATATCAGATATAGATACCCGATTCACCTCTCAATTCTAGAAGAGTTTACAGTCTGTGTTGGGAACGAATTTGAAATACAGCACAGCTTTCCATCCACAGACAGACGGACAATCTGAGAGGACGATTCAAATTCTCAAGGATTTACTTAGAACATGTGTCTTGGACTTTCAAGGACAATGGGATCGTCATCTGAAACTGGCGGAGTTTGGGTACAATAACAGTTATCAATCCAATATCCAAATGGCACCATTCGAAGCTTTGTATGTGAGGAAATGTCGAACACCTCAGTGTTGGTTTGATGTAGGAGAGAAGGTATTGGAAGGACTAGAATTGATCAAACTCACGAATGAAAATGTTTCCATCATCAAACAGATTACTTACAGCTCAGAGTCGACAGAAAAGTTGGGCTGATGTTCGCAGACGAGATTTAGAATTCCAGCAAGGGGATAAAGTATATTTGAAAGTGTCACCATTCAGAGGAGTAATGAGGTTTGGCAAGCATGGGAAGTTAAGTCCGAGATACATAGGACCATATGAAATTTTGGGAAGAATAGGAACCTTGGCATATCGGCTTGCTCTACCTACGGAACTAGACCGAGTACATAATGTATATCACGTCTCGATGCTCAGGAAATATGTTCCAGATGAAAGTCACGTGCTTAAGGCAACAGAGATTGGATTATCCAAGGAGTGCACATATTCAGAATATCCAGTCATGATACTAGACCGTCACGAGAGAATTCTATGAACTAAGACGATTCCGTATGTTAAGGTTCAATGGAGCAATCACTCACCTGATGAGGCAACTTGGGAAAAAGAAGATGAACTATATGCTAAGTATCCGGATATAAAGCCTGGAGCAAGTTTCGAGGACGAAATTTTTTAAAAGGTGGGGAGATTGTAATGGCCCAAAAACAAATTAAGGCCCACAATTTTATTTTTAAAAAAATTAATTAATTTATTAAATTTAGCTAAAGTCGTGCCTCTTCTATAAACCCATTTCAGAATTTCAGCGCACGTCTTCCCCTCTCTTCCTTTCCCCAAATTTTCAGTTTCTACTCCATTAATTTTGTCGCCTCAAATTCGTAACTGCAAGAGCCGTTTAGCAATCTCTCTTATTTATAACCCAATTCCTTCCTTTGTCACAAAAGCCATGAAATTTTATCAGAACTTCGTACACGTCGGAGGAGGCAGCGAACTTCGATATAAATTCTGGAAATTTTGGTATAAATCCCTCTTCCTCTTATGCTTATAGTTTCGATTATGATTTGTGTTAATTGGAGTAGGTTATACCTGTAAAACATTAGTTGATGCGTATAGGAAACAATTTCTTTCGCTTTGTTTTGAAAAAAAAAAATGGTCGTGAGGCCATAGTCTCTTCTTTTCCTTTTATGATTATGAATTTTTTTTCTACAAGTGTTAGTGGTTGTGAGAATCATGGGAATTTGTTTTTCTTTGAGCAAACAAAGTGCAGAATATTTTTTATGCACATTATTAAATTAAAAGTATTTTATCAAAATTTATTCTGCTGATAGTCAATAGACTTATATCGTTTGATTCGTTTCATTGTTAGAATGGTTGATAAATTGTAAGTTACAACAAGCTACATCTAATGCATCGAACTAGAAAACCCTTAGCTATGTCTGTAGCTTATAAACTTCGCAAAAGGACAGTAAGGTCACGATGAATTTCATGAAAATAGTTGGAACCGACATATGAAAGCTCATTTATATGTGAGATATGACTACTGTAACTAGAAATGCTAGTGTGGCCATCTAAGTTTGAGAATTTCAAAAGTAGACATTCATTGGTCTAAAATGGATTAAATAAAATTAGTAGGGGATTATGACAATTGAGAAGTTAAATCGAATAAATCAAATATTTTTTAATGACGTTGAAACATGTGATAGGAAATCTTTGATACAATTGGAGATTATTGGAAAGTGTATATCTTGAGCGTTTTAGGAAGCTTTGAGGTACGTAAAGGGAGTTGCATTTTCCGCAAATTATTTTAAGTACTTTATGTTATTTATTTTTGAAATGTTTTGGGATAGTAAGCATGCAAGATTATTTTGAAAGAAATGATTTTTGATAGAAATGTGTCAAAAACATGGAGCATTTTATTGTGTGTCAAAAACTATATTTAAATGCCATGATTGTCTTGATTCAGTGAATACGATTTGAGGTTGTGAACTGTGGATGTTCTTTGTTTCGTTTGTCTCGCTTGCGACGAGGGTAAAAACACACACACTTTCGGCTCGTTGACGAGAATAAATAAACGTATTTTGTTTTGCCCGAAGGCGGAGGGGTATATATACCAATACCCTTCCAGCGGGTATAGTCTTAAATGATATCATTGTGTCACCTCATTATTTGAGTATGCATTTGTTTCATTACAGCATGGTTATCGTATGGTTATTATGTGACTGTTATATGATACTGTTTGTATTCTTTGGTTATCTGTACAGTTGTTTCTGTTATGAATCTGCTTTGTGAAAGTTAGCTCTGTTAACTGTCCAGATTACCCATATATGTGTGAAAGTTATTTTGATATGAAAATGTATTATTTTTCGTCACATTATGAAAAATGATATTTTGAATACTTTTGACAAATGTTTGTTATGCTTACTATAAAATACTGCAACTTACCTTTACCTGTAATGTGACATATTACAGATGGAGTCGGAGACATAGATGATGCGGATATAGAGAATATTTAGATATATAATGAAGTTTGATTATGTTGATGATGCTATGTTATTTTGAGGACATGGATTTAGTTTTATTATGTTTTTAGCACGATTTTGATGTTGAGACTTATTTATATTATTATTGAGATATTTGTATTGTTGGATTGAGTGATCTGGATGATCACATGGTATAAATTTTAAGATGAGACTCTGCCAATTTTTTTTTAGAAGTCAAAGTCAAATTTTATTATGTCAACACATTTTAGTCTGTTTTGAAAATAGGAATGTTTCCGCTAAACAGAATTTCAAAGTGATAACTAATTTTTGAATTGAGTGAAGCCTTGTGTTCAAGCAATTGAACACGGCGGGCGACCCGTTGAGGTGGGCTGTCACAAGCGGACTTCCAAAAATAGCTCAGAAAGCAGAATATGATCGTTGCAATGTTTGAAAGCTTACCAAAATTGTCCCAACGGCTATAATCTTGTATCTAACGTATATATCATTACTTAGGGCTATATATACATGATTTGGAAGCTCAATATCAGCTGATTGAAGACCAGTCCAAGCTTTCCAAAGCAAACTCACTTGGGATTCAATTTGGGAATTTCAAAGAACAAATCTGCTAAATGAAAGCAATTCCCCAAACCTTTTGGCACATCCTTCAAGATTATATCAGATTTATTATGGAATCATTTGTGCCTTTGTATTCACTCTATTCATTGTATTTGTGAGCTAAAATAGAAGAGTGAATACCATTGTAACATTTGGTGATTCATCACAAGTGGGTGAGGTCTTTCCATGTGAGACGTTAAATAACATGAACTTTGTGATTCTGTGTGGGCTAAAAGTTTATGTTATTTGTGTGGTATAAGCATAAGTAGGTTGTATACTGAAAAGTGTAAACCAAATCTTCTAGTGTATCCTTCCATGAGATAGAAGAAGGGGAGACGCAGAAGTATTTGTGCTTCGAACTTCCAGAAACAAATGATTGTGTTATTTACTTTATTGCATTTATTTATCTTACTGTTTTCACATATTTTCTTGCACACCTTTAAAATATCTTTCAAATGGTTAATCGGTTATAGAGCGGGTTATGTCGACTGTTGGTTCCGGATTTTAAAGATGACAAACAACCAGATCAATGTCAACCAGATCGATGAAGACCAGATCGATGTCAACCAGATCGGTACAGCCCAGATCGATGCAGATCAGATCAGAGCTTATTTCAGAAAGATCAATTCAGACTAAGTAAGCAAACTTTGTTCATCAGTCCGAATAATCAACGGCTATTTTTTGAAGCATTCAATGTAGCATTTAATGCTGAAATAGACCAAAGACTGAAGTTACCTTAAATGGTAAATAGACAAATCAGATCTTATATGACAAGTGCCGAACAGACCAGAAGGGAAAGAGTATAAAATAGAAGACTGCAGTTTGTTTAGAGGTTGACTAAAGTAATGAGTTGCACGCAAAAAGAAATATTGTCGTTGCAGAAATGTATATATAAAGGTGCAACTTAAATGCTCAAGACACGAGAGATACAACATGCATACGAGATCAACAATCAATCATTTATTGAGCTTTCATTCGAGCTGAACACTATCATCGAAAGACTTCATCTTGTCGATCTGTTCAAAGTTGATAGCACATCTTATTGTTTCATTTGATCGTTTAAGGATCATTTGTGGTCAGAGAACTATTCTCAAACGTGTTTCTCACAAGACTTCCATCTCTTCTTCGGTTAATGGCCAGAATATTGAAATTTCTCAGGAAATGTTTACAGAGACGTTTGGGCTTCCTATCTCTGGCATGTCCGATTTTGCTCATTTGTCCAAAGACACTCTGTAGGAATTTCAGCGCAAAGTGTCAATCTTCGGACTCACCCTTAAGCCTGCATTCAAGAAGAAAGAGACATCTTTCCATTTTCAAGTGCTATGTGACATCGTTGGAAAGCCGTTGTTGAGCAAGGCTGTAAGTTATGATGCTGTGATGTCTGAAAAGTTTGGGGCCATGGCAGCTATCAACTTTGGACAGAAAGTGACTGGTCCTCCATCCTATTTGGTGTTTTATTGGAGATCGTCACTTCCGCAAAGCAGGTTGTCTGTTTTGCTGTTCCACTGAGCAAGTTGTTGGAGTCGGTAAATATTGAGCTGGGGAAATCTTCGGCACTCAGTCCGTTCAAAGTCATTAATCTCAAATGACTGGCCCTGTTAAAGTCCAAAAGTACGCCCCAACTCTCACTGAATTATTGACCATCAAGATGGAGGTTGGTGCAGAACAGGCTGCAGCAAAGAAGACCAGGGCTAAGCGAAAATTGGTAGTGGTCCAGACAGACTCTGATGAAACCTAGTCTGCCTCTACTACCTTACCCCTAACCAAACCCCTACCAAAGAAGCCTCAAACCCAACTCACCAAACCCCTGACAACCTTAAACCCCAAACCCATATCTACCTCTCCTCCAACCCAAGCAACCCCAGTACTCCAAGCTCCACCCCCAAAATCCCACGCTCCACCTCAAACAACCAAAGCTCCACCCAAACTAGCCAAAGTTGTGCCCCGAATCACATCCAATATCCTAGTTGTCAATGGTATTGTGATTAAAGAATTGGGTGATTATACCCAATTAGGAATCAAGCCCTCATCCGTTGCTGGGAAGGGAAAAGCCATCATGACAGAGATTGCACCCTCAAGGCCCAAATCATCTGCTCAAACAGCTATTGACCTTGCCATGGAAGACATTGAAGAAAAAGTGCATGCCCTCGCTGCCATATTCGATGAATGGGTCTTGTACAGAACGGTGGACGATGTTCACATCGATGTGCATCCAAAATAGCTGTTCTGTGCAAAACATAGGCTGAGGCTCGCAACTCTCCTTGTCCAATCTAAGAAAGCAAATTTTGATATAACCAACCCGACTATCCAGGACGACAGTGAGGTTATATCTCAGCTAGATATGGACGTCCTCACTCTACATATGGCTGTCAGAATGTGTAGGGTCTTCCTACCTTAACATCATCTTAATACACAAATTACGTCTTAGGGTTCCGGTTGTAGCTTAAAGCTAATAAAATTACAGACCAAAATAAAATTTCACAAGCTAATTAATTTCATTCTCAATAATGAATGTTAAAGTTATAGATTTACACTACTCCTAGAGTAGAGACTATCAAAATCCTGTATCTTATAAGCGTCTTGCTCCTTTTAGCTCACTGTCTCAACCCGACCCTAGGCCCTTCGGTCCAAAAGTGTACCTACAGGAACAACCCATCATGAGCATGTACATCGTTACTTAACATCATAAGGCAATGTCATATAAATAAATGCATGAAAATAATTGGTAACATATACTTCCTGGTTAATCGCATTAACCCTCTTTGGTTGTCCCTGTTTCATAGCCATGCATATAATCATTAATTCTTGACATGAATGATTAAAATCATCATCTTATAAATATCATCATCTTATAACATCATCATCATATAAGTATCATCATCTTATAGCATCATAATCTTATAACATCATCATCTTATAAATATCATCATCTTATAACATCATCATCATATAAGTATCATCATCTTATATCATCATCATCTTATAACATCATCATCTTATAAATATCATCATCTTATATCATCATCATCATCATATAAGCATCATCATCTTATAAATATCATCATCTTATAACATCATCATCATATAAGCATCATCATCTTATAGCATCATCTTATAGTATCATCATCTCATAGCATCATCATCTTATAGTATCATCATCTTATAAACATCGTAACAAAATATAACAGTAAATGTACGAAATCTTAGTTAAGTAAACTTGCTGGTTATTCGTCAGCTTCTTTTTGTTGACCCTGATTCACATTCGTGTATATGGTCATCTTACCCCATCGTATGGCATCTTACCATATCATAACATCGTGTGGCATCTTACCACGTGGGCGTCTTACCCAATCGTATGGCATCTTACCATATCATAACATCGTGTGGCATTTTACCACGTGGCGTCTTACCCTTATCGTGTGGCATCTTACCACATCATAAACATCGTATGGCATCTTACCATATGGGCATCTTACCCTTATCGTGTGGCATCTTACCACATCGTAAACATCGTATCATTATCTAAACGTCGTATAAACATCATCATCTCGTGAACATCATCATCTTATAGTAATCGTCATCGTAAGCGTCATGTCATCTTCATTTAACATAACATCATCATCATAACTTACTTAACATAATCATCATCATAAGCATCATAAATACTTGTGCAATCATTGCATAATCATAGTATAGAAGTATGGTTTACCGTCCGATGCCCGTACGTTTCTTACGTACCTTAATTCCAAAAGTGGAGAAATTGAAAAACTCTATCTTCTTGATGTTGTTGGCACCTGGGATGGTTCCACACAACCATACAAATCAATATTAGAATCCAAATAATAGCCAAATACCAAAAATTCATCAAAAATCATCATTTGCCATGTTTTAAACAGCGGCGATCGATCGCTGCACGAGCCGATCGATCGCCTCACTTTTTGCCTTGCGGCGATCGATCGCTTCATTTGAGGCGATCGATTGCCTGCTACGCGAAATGGCTACTGGCCTTCGGCGATCGATCGCCTCATTTCAGGCGATCGATCGCCACCTGCTGGTGCGCGATTTTTCGCCATGTTGGAGCATTTTCCAAGCTCAATCCCATACCATACAAACCCAAACTTTCCAACAACACTAACATCATCATAACTCACTAAAACCCACATAAAACACTTCAAAAATCATACCCCAACAACATACAACACATACACAAATAAACCCAAATAAATCACTTCAAAATCATCCCATTTCAAATCCAAACTTCATAACAACTTTAGGAAGGGTTCCATACCTCTTGAAGACTCCAAATCTTGACAAGAATCACACAAACACAAGTTTTGTGGAACTTTCCTTCTCCTTCCTTGGAGGATTTCGAAAATGGGGAATGGGAAGGGTCTTGGGAATGAATTGGGGATTTTTGAGGGGAAAGGGTAAAGTGAGGGGAAGGAGGGTATAGTGGGGTGTATGGGTTAATTAAATTATACCCAAAAATTAACATGATGTATAAAATACCCCAACATGGTATTTTAAAAGCATTTTACAAAAATGCAACCAACTTCATTAAATCCATACTTTCCTCATAATTAACAATCAACACAATTAAATCATGTTAACATCCCATTTTCTATCATGCATAACATGCACCTTGAAACGTAACCCCCGGGTCATGCCTATCATGTGACTAAGCATTTCATCGTGATAATTAATTTCAACACGTAAATCAATTATCCACATAATTAATCACATAAACATAATTAATGCCTTAATTACAATTAATCATTTCGGGGACATCGCATTACTCCCCTATTTATAAGATTTCGTTCTCGAAATCGCATGCACTTACCCCAAAAGTGTAAGTAACCCCATGAGCATACAGCGCAGCGGAATAAAATTTTGGGATTACTAACACCGGACCTATACATAGGGATTCATATCGGATTAGAGAATACATAAGAATCTCACCCTTGTAGCGTGTTTGAAGCAGAATCCACGGAGCAGCACCACGTCCAACGCCTTCTCCGAGTCAATAGCAAAACTCGATTGGTTTTGCCAGTCCACACGATCAAATCGAGTGAAGGGATGGTTTAATAACAAGTTGCTAGACAAGTTACTAAACCGGAACCAAAAACCACACTTTGATTCACAATCAAATTGGCACAAAATCACCAAGAACCACTCGGCTATGAAGTGGCCGAAAGTTCTTGATGGTGCGGCCGTGGGTTATCACTTGAGTGTAGGTTTTGTGTTATGAAGTTGTCTTACCATTAAACACCTTGCAATCATATTATATATGATTAATTAAAGGCTTTCTTAAAGCTTCATGGGCTTAAGCCCATGATTTAATTAATCCTTATGATTATTAATTAAGACTCCTCTTAATTATTTAATTCATCCCATGAATTTAATTTCCCTTCTCGATTTAATCTTTTGTGCGACCCGATAGGATCTCGTAATGTTGGCAGTGACATAAAATCTCATTTTATGTCGCAAGCATTGAGCGGTATCTAGCAACACATCGATGCTACCCAAATTACGAGAATGTCAATGACTCGACAATAACCTTTAGAACTTGTGATAATATTAATCATGTAACTTAATCCCTTTGTCCTTTGTGTTTAGATTGAACACGAGTCATGGAATAGTCATACTCGTATATTCAATCTTTATTTCTTGATCCCCAAGTAGAACTAGAATATACGAATAAGCTCGATATCTCATATCGACTCATTCGAGCATGGCCATGCATTTTAGTTCTCACTTGATCAAGGGCCAAACACATCTCCTGTTATATAGGAGGGACAAATCCTATCTCGATCAGTCAACATCCCTCTACATAATTCGTAGTGTATCCAATAGTCGCCTTTATAGATTACCCTGTTACGGGTAACGTTTGACGATATCAAGATACATAACTCCTATGTTGGGATCTCTGATGATCACAAGTCGTAAGGATTGTATACATTATTATCACTATGAGAATTGCATATGACGATCATATAACTATCCATGTTGCATTCTCATGGTGGGTCTGTCCAGTACATCGTTCTCTAACATGTACCCATATGTTGATTTGATATCTCATATCAATGAACAATTCATCGATCAACATATACTAGTCTCTACGTATTATCATTATCCCTTTTCATGGTAATACTTGACTAGGGACATCTTTAAGAATAATACAATATTATTCTAAGGACATTAACATATATATTAATTCACAATGCACAGTTAAAAGAATATAATAATGAATTGCCATTCATAAATCCATAAACATTGTATGTCTTAAACAATCATCTAATGACTTGTCTTAGGGCATATCCCAACAAAAAGAAACTAAACATAAATTACATACCAGAGAATAGTTTCGGGTAGTGCTGTACCATATGCCGCTCCGTCTCCCACGTAGCCTCCTCGACACCCTGACGATCCCACTGAACTTTGACCATCGGTATAACTTTGCTTCGTAATCTGCGATCCTCTCGATCCAGAATCTTGATTGGTCGTTCCACGTAGGACATATCTGAGTCTAACTGCACTTCAGTAGGCTGTAATACATGAGACGGATCTGGCTCATACTTCCGCAACATAGAGACGTGAAAGACATCATGAATGCTAGAGAGAGACGGCGGTAGAGCCAAACGGTAAGCCAAAGTACCGATACGCTGCAATACTTCATATGGACCAACATACCTCGGGGATAACTTCCCCCGCATACCAAAACGAACTACACCTCTGAAGGGTGAGATTTTCAAGAAGACCATGTCTCATACTTGGAATTCTAGCGGTCGCCGTCGCTTATTGGCATAAGCTGCTTGCCTATCCTGGGCCGCTTTCATCTTTTGGCGTATCATCTTAATCTTTTCTTCCATATCCTTAATCATATCCGGTCCTCCGACCGTTTTACTAGTCAAGTCCTCCCAATACAGCGGTGACCTACATCGTCGTCTATAAAGAGCTTCAAAAGGGGCCATTTGAATGCTCGCCTGATAGCTGTTATTATAGGAGAACTCTACCAGTGGTATAGAATCTTGCCACGGAGTATCAAACTCCAATACACATGCCCTCAATGTCTTCAAGCGTCTGAATGGTACGCTCTGTTTGGCCGTCAGTCTGAGGGTGATACGATGTACTCAGTCTCACCTCTGTTCCAAAGCTGTCTGGAGACCCTCCCAGAAATCTGAAGTAAACCTTGGATCTCTATCAGACACAATCGAGACTGGAATTCCATGCAACCTCACCACATCCCGTACATATAATTGGGCCATCTTTAGATATGTGAAAGTCATACAGTAGAGGATGAAATGAGCTACCTTCGTCAGCCTATCCACGATCACCCAGATCGCATCAAATCCTGAGGCCGTCCTTGGCAAGTGGGTCACAAAGTCCATAGAGATATGCTCCCACTTCCATTTAGGTACTTCCAAGCTCTTCAGCTCGCCACCAGGCCTCTGCCTTTCTGCCTTTACCTGCTGGCAGATCAAACATCTTTTAACAAAAGCGATCATATCACGCTTCATACGTCTCCACCAGAATTGACCGCATAGGTCCTTGTACATCTTCCTTCCTCCTGGGTGGATACTGAACTGACTACTGTGAGCTCGCTCCAATATTCCTCTACGCAATTCTGGTGTATCTGGGATTACCCATCGGTTGCCCAGCCTCAAGGAATCATCTTCTGCCACTCTGAACTTTGATGGCTGTCCTTGAAGTACTATCGATGACCATCTTTGAACCTCATCATCCGACCTCTGGGCTTTCCTGATAGCTTCAAATATGTCTGGCTCAGCCAACAAGGTTGACACTCGCACCGGCGACGTATCCACAACAAAATCATAGCCCAGATGGCAGTAAAAAGTCATCAAAGCCGACAAACAAATAGCATCCTCAGCAGTACTCTTCACTTTCCGACTTAAGGCGTCTGCTAACAAATTCGCTTCACCTGGATGGTACTCAATTTCACAATCAAAATCTGTGAGTAAGTCCATCCATCTTCTTTGTCGCATATTCATCTCAGCCTGTGTGAACAAAAACTCCAGGCTCTTATGGTCCGTGTAGATGGTAAACGACGTACCATGCAAGTAATGCCTCCAAATCTTCAAGGCAAAAATAATGACTGCCAGCTCCAAATCATGGACTGGGTACCTAGCCTCATGTGGTTTCAACCGCCTCGATGCATAAGTCACCACATGCTTATCTTGCATCAACAAACAGCCCAAACCCTGCAGTGATGCATTCGTGTACAAGGCAAACCTCTTATTCTCAGAAGGAATCACCAATATAGGTGCCGTAGTCAACGACGCTTCAATTCTTGGAGCTTTCCTCACAAGCTTCGGACCAATAGAACGGCACTCCTTTCTGAGTCAGCTGTGTCAGGGGTCTGGCAATCCCTAAGGATCTGGAGTACTGTTCTCAAGTGCTTCACGTGTTCCTCTTCAGTTCGAGAGTAAATAAGCACATCGTCAATGAAAACTATGACGAACTGATCCAAATATGGTTGGAGCACCCTGTTCATCAGGCTCATAAAACAGTTGGGGCATTCGTCACCTCAAAAGGCATGACTAAGAATCCGTAGTGCTCATATCTAGTCCTGAAAGCTGTCTTCTATACATCATCCTCTCGAACTCGAATCTGATGATACCCCAATCTCAGATCGATCTTACTGTAGAGCCTCGTACTCTGCAGCTGATCAAACAAATCATTAATCCTCAGAAACATATACTTATTCTTCACTATGGCTTTGTTCAGTTGTCTGCAATCGATGCACAGCCGCATCGAACCATCTTTCCCCTTTTTTTTTGACAAATAGGACTGGTGCACCCAGGGCGATATGCTAGGGCGTATATAGCCCTTGTCAAGGGGCTCCTGCAACTGAACCTTTAACTCCCTTAGCTCCGATGGTGCCATCCTATACGGGGCATGAGAAATGGTAGACGTCTCTGGTAGTAACTTAATCCCAAACTCGACCTCTCTCGTCGATGGGAATCCGGGAATCTCTTCCGAAAATACATCAGGAAACACCGCCACTACGGGCACATCTTCAACCTTTAACTCTTCCCTCTTTTCAGTAATATCAACAGCATAGATGAGATATCTTTTATGGTCTCGTTCCAATAACTGTGCCATCTTGACAGTAGATAGTAACGGAATCCTTGAACAGGAACCATCCCCATAGGATGTCCATTGGACCCTCATATCAGACCTGAATCGGACAGTCTTTGTCTGTAGTCCACAACTGTCTGATACTTGTTCAGCACCTCGATGCCCACAATGCATTCGAAGTCTGACATTCCCAGAACAATCAAGTCTGTCCTCAGCTCGTTACCCTCAAAATAAATGAGGCCGTCATAGACAATATGATCAGTCATCAAACTTCTTCTAGCGGGTGTCGAGACTACAAGAGGCATGGGCGACGGAGAAGTGCATATGAAATCGCATCACCTACTTCAGCATTTGCTGCTATGCTGCAACACAAGGGTTAACAACAATACCCAAAAGCAGTTCATATAATACATCGTTAGAGAAACAAAACATGTTAGTACAACATCATATACTTCATATGCAACATATGCGTAAAACATGTTTAAAAGTAAGCACCTAGCCAACTTATTGCTAAGGCTACCATTCACTCATTCCCGGGTTCTCTAACCACAGCTCTGATACCACTAATGTAAGCTCTGATACCACTAATGTAGGGTCTTCCTACCTTAACATCATCTTAATATACAAATTATGGACTAAACATGCATTAATAACGTCTTAGGGTTCCGGTTGTAGCTTTGAGCTAATAAAATTACAGACCAAAATAAAATTTCACAAGCTAATTAATTTCATTCTCAATAATGAATGTTAAAGCTATAGATTTATACTACTCATAGAGTAGAGACTATCAAAATCATGTATCCTATAAGCGTCTTGCTCCTTTTAGCTCACTGCCTCAACCCAACCCTAGGCCCTTCGGTCCAAAAGTGTACCTACAGGAACAACCCATCATGAGCATGTACATCGTTACTTAACATCATAAGGCAATGGCATATAAATAAATGCATGAAAATAATTGGTAACATATACTTCCTGGTTAATCGCATTAACCCTCTTTGGTTGTCCCTGTTTCATAGCCATGCATATAATCATTAATTCTTGACATGAATGATTAAAATCATCATCTTATAAATATCATCATCTTATAACATCATCATCATATAAGTATCATCATCTTATAGCATCATCATCTTATAACATCATCATCTTATAACATCATCATCTTATAACATCATCATCATATAAGTATCATCATCTTATAGCATCATCATCTTATAACATCATCATCTTATAACATCATCATCTTATAAATATCATCATCTTATATCATCATCATCATATAAGCATCATCATCTTATAAATATCATCATCTTATAACATCATCATCATATAAGCATCATCATCTTATAGCATCATCATCTTATAGTATCATCATCTCATAGCATCATCATCTTATAGTATCATCATCTTATAAACATCGTAACAAAATATAACAGTAAATGTACGAAATCTTAGTTAAGTAAACTTGCTGGTTATTCGTCAGCTTCTTTTTGTTGACCCTGATTCACATTCGTGCATATGGGCATCTTACCCCATCGTATGGCATCTTACCATATCATAACATCGTGTGGCATCTTTGTAAGGACCCTAATCCTTAAATGCGGAATCAAGGCATAATAGAGCTAATATAATGATCAGAGTGAGAAATAACGTGTTGAGTGTATGAGCTTGAGCATTACATGCCAAAAATAAGGACTACAAAAGAATGGATTAATTACATTCCCCATCTAATGAATGTTATCCACTAGTTTTACACTACTCCTAGAGTAGACACTAGGCAAAATAATCATGTCCTTCTTTTTCCAAAAGCATCCTCAAGCTCACTGTCTCAACCCGTCTAGCCCTCCTATCATGCCAAACGTGTACCTACAAGGACAACCCCCAAGCATGAGCAATAATAATCATTCATATTCAACACAATATGAAGATAAAGCGTAATGCATAATCAATATAAAACACTTCCTGTTTTCCCCATGCATTTCAAACGCTTCCCGTTTGGTTGTCCCTGTACCATAACTCATGAGTATAATCAATAGATTATTTTCCAATGGTCTAAACATGTCATGACATCATACCATCTCAACAAAACCAAATATTGGTCACCATTCCCTAGTCTGTCCATCACAGTGTATTTTAATGCCCCTCGCTTATTTTCATATGGGCGGCATAGGATAACCTCGCTTCAATGGACATGCGGTACTCCCACCCCTCGCCTCACAGAGAGCGGCAAATACCCTTTCCTCGCCCCATATGACAACCACGCTCAAATGTGACATGCGGCGCTCCCACCCCTCGCTTCACATTTAGCGGAACCAAAACAAATAGCGGCAAGCATTAAAATCATCAAAGGATGACCACGACTCATGGGATGTGCATCCAATAATCATCATATGCATCTATCATCAATATGCATAAATCAACATGTATATGCATCCACAATGCAATACCACATATATACTCGCATCCACAATGCATAAACAATGAGTATATAAAATACATGTTACCGTTGGGTGCCCGTACGTCCACTACGTACCTTTCCAAAAGTGGAATATGGTAGGACTTCAATTCCTTGGCTGTGTTGCCACCTGGGTTGGTTCTACATATTCACAAATACCAATATTAGAATCCAATAATAGTCCAATACCAAAAATCCCACAAAAATAACCAAAAACACCATTTTTTGGTGTCTCGCGATCGATCGCCATAAAGCCCCGATCGATCGCGAGACCTCACTGTCTCGGGCAACAAAATTGAACAATCCGCGATCGATCGCGGAGCTAGCGCCGATCGATCGCGGCCTCGCCGATCGATCGCGCCCATCTCGCGATCGATCGCTGAAGCTCTCTGCCTCAGCTCTATGGCTCGCGATCGATCGCGAGAAAAACGCCGATCGATCGCCGAGCTCTGGGCATGCGGGGTTTGGGCACTATTCACCCATCTTCAACCCCAACTCATACATACCCACATATTCCAACATCAACCAAACCCAACAACTCAAAACCAACAATAAACATCAACATAAACTCAAATATACAACATCCAACCAAAATAATACCAAAATCACAACAACCCAACACTAACCCATTTTGAAACCCTTCAAAATCAACCCAAACTTATACAAAACTTTACAAAATTTACAATGAGGTATCCATACCTCTTGGGGACCTCAAATCACCCAATAATCTCCACAAAACAAGATTTTGCAAGAACTTCTTTTCACCCTTGAGCTCAAGCTCGAAAATGGGAAGGGAAGGAAGGGTTTGGGTGTTGTTTTGGTAAAGTTAAAAAGTGATGGATGAGGTGAAGTGTGGGGTTATAAAATGAGTTTATTTAATTAAAATGCATACCAAAGTAATTCCATGGTGTATAAAACACCCCAATATGATATTTTTCAAAGCATTTACTCATAATGCACCAAATATCAATTAAACACATGATTTCTAATCAATTGCTACCAATGGCAAATAAATCATGCTTCCAATAATATTTACCCAACATGCACTACATGCACCCTGAAATGCAACCCCGGGTCACCCTATCCACATGACCATGCATTTCCATAAGGTAAATAAATTCCAACACATAATTAATTACCACATAATTAATCATAATAATCGCAATTAATGCCCAAATGCAATTAACCATTTCGGGGATGTCACAATCTTACCACGTGGGCATCTTACCCAATCGTATGGCATCTTACCATATCATAACATCGTGTGGCATCTTACCACGTGGGCGTCTTACCCTTATCGTGTGGCATCTTACCACATCATACATATCGTATGGCATCTTACCATATGGGCATCTTACCCTTATCGTGTGGCATCTTACCACATCGTAAACATCGTATCATTATCTAAACGTCGTATAAACATCATCATCTCGTGAACATCATCATCTTATAGTAATCGTCATCGTAAGCGTCATGCATCTTCATTTAACATAACATCATCATCATAACTTACTTAACATAATCATCATCATAACTTACTTAACATAATCATCATCATAAGCATCATAAATACTTGTGCAATCATTGCATAATCATAGTATAGAAGTATGGTTTACCCTCCGATGCCCGTACGTTTCTTACGTACCTTAATTCCAAAAGTGGAGAAATTGAAGAACTCTATCTTCTTGATGTTGTTGGCACCTGGGATGGTTCCACACAACCATACAAATCAATATTAGAATCCAAATAATAGCCAAATACCAAAAATTCATCAAAAATCATCATTTGCCATGTTTTAAACAGCGGCGATCGATCGCTGCACGAGGCGATCTATCGCCTCACTTTTTACCTTGAGGCGATCGATCGCTTCATTTGAGGCTATCGATCGCCTGCTACGCGAAATGGCTACTGGCCTTCGGCGATCGATTGCCTCATTTCAGGCGATCGATCGCCACCTGCTGGTGCGCAATTTTTTGCCATGTTTGAGCATTTTCCAAGCTCAATCCCATACCATACAAACCCAAACTTTCCAACAACACTAACATCATCATAACTCACTAAAACCCACATAAAACACTTCAAAAATCATACCCCAACAACATACAACACATACACAAATAAACCCATATAAATCACTTCAAAATCATCCCATTCAAATCCAAACTTCATAAAAACTTTAGGAAGGGTTCCATACCTCTTGAAGACTCCAAATCTTGACAAGAATCACACAAACACAAGTTTTGTGGAACTTTCCTTCCCCTTCCTTGGAGGATTTCGAAAATGGGGAATGGGAAGGGTTTTGGGAATGAATTGGGGATTTTTGAGGGGAAAGGGTAAAGTGAGGGGAAGGAGGGTATAGTGGGGTGTATGGGTTAATTAAATTGTACCCAAAAATTAACATGATGTATAAAATATCCCAACATGGTATTTTAAAAGCATTTTATAAAAATGCAACCAACTTCATTAAATCCATAATTTCCTCATAATTAACAATCAACACAATTAAATCATGTTAACACCCCATTTTCTATCATGCATAACATGCACCTTGAAACGTAACCCCCGGGTCATGCCTATCATGTGACTAAGCATTTCATCGTGATAATTAATTTCAACACGTAAATCAATTATCCACATAATTAATCACATAAACATAATTAATGCCTTAATTACAATTAATCATTTCAGGGACATCACAGAATGCATCGTCAGAGGTTGAATATTTCAACCCCTCCTCCCAGTCCGGATCACCCAACCCCAAGCCAGACTGTGGCAGGGCAAATTTCCGCAGAATATGAGGAATCCTTTACTAAGCCAGTGAAGCAGCCACCTCCTAATGCTCCGACTGCTGCAGAGGTTGAGGCCATGGACGTATTATTGGAATCCACTACTAAGTCTCTTCCTTTTGCGTCCACAGTCTCCTAATCTCAGACCAGCACGCTAAAGACCTTCCAGCTCCGTCAAAAATAGTCCAAGCAGATCAGTCTGCTGCAGACTTGGCATTTTTGAATCAATTTTCTACGGATCTTGTTGAATTAGTCCGGTCCGAACGTCGCCAATCTGCTGCCCCATTTGTTGTGCCGGCTGACTCATCTTCTCCGCAAGCGTTTGCAGAAGAACTAGATCTCGAGCAACCCTTCATTTTGACTGAAAAAGGGAAAGAGCTGGCTATGAAACCTGCTGAAGACAGACCAGACTACTTTAATACTCCATCAGTGGCCAAGTCCCTCCGAGAACTATCTGAGAATTTCCTCTTTCTCTCCCAAAGAGTAAGAGAAGTACACCAAAGCCAGCGGACTACCACTATGGACTTTGATTATTTCAAGGGAAAGATGCTGAAGAGCATCAATAGTATACAACATGGTCTGAACGATCTGATCTCTCAACAAGCTTCTTATAAAACCAGCCTGAGAAAAGAACAGATCGAGCTGGCTTCAGAAGTAAAAAACCGCAGTTGCCAAATCCCTTCTTACCCAAGATCATCGCCTTGATGCTATATGTGCTCAGCTACGCAGATCATAGATTTTCTTCAGGAGATTGCTGATGCCAAAAATGGGGGAAAGAAGAAATAAATGAAGCCAGAACAGCCGCCCGAAAAGAAGAAATAAATGATTGCCTGTAATGAATAACATCTGTAAATGTATTCATCAGACGAGTTTATAAAAAGTCTTTCGGAATTCACAGTCTTGATCATTTATTTTTGAAAAGTTCATTTATTTTGAACTAAAAGACTTAATCGATCCGAACTCCTAAATAATAAAGAAGACAATTAGTTCATTTATTTTGAACATAACTTCTTCATGAGAAAGGACTTAAAAAGATAAAGAAGCTAGGCTTTGTCATCATCAAAAAGGGGGAATTTGTTGGTTCTGGATTTTAAAGATGACAAAACAGACCAGATCAATGTCAACCAGATCGATGAAGACCAGATCGATGTCAACCAGATCGGTACAGTCCAGATCGATGCATATCAGATCAGAGCTTATTTCAGAAAGATCAATTCAGACTAAGTTAGCAAATTTTGTTCATCATTCGAAGAATCAACAACTATTTATTGAAGCATTTAATGTAGCATTTAATGCTGAAATAGACCAAAGACTGAAGTTAACTTAAATGGTAAATAGACAAAGCAGATCTTATCTGACAAGTGCCGAAAGAACAGACCAGAAGGGAAATAGTCTAAAATAGAAAACTGCAGTTTGTTCAGAGGTTGACTAAAGTAAAGAATTGCACGCAAAATGAAATATTATCGTTGGCAGAAATGCCTATATAAAGGTGCAACTTAAATGCTCAAGACACGATGCTCACGACACGAGAGGTACAACACTCATACGAGATCAACAATCAATCATTTATTGAGCATTCATTCGAGCAGAACACTATCATCGAAAGACTTCATCTTGTCGATCTGCTCAAAATTGATAGCGCGTCTTATTGTTTTATTTGATCGTTTAAGGATCATTTGTGCTCAGAGTAATTCACTCTATCAACTGTATTTGTTCTAAGATAGAAGATTGAGTTCATTGTAACTGTCAGACGAATTGTGTCTAACAGATTGAGAGACTAGGAGTTTCAGTCTGGTAGTGGGGTAAATCCAGCTGAATCGGGGTTGTACAACGGGATTGTATTACTCAAAGTCTTCTAGTGAATCTTCCTTAATTGGAAGAATGGGAGAGGTAGAATGAATTGCCTTCGAACTTCCAGAAACACATCATGTCCATTTACATTTCGTACTACTTCGTGTTTCAAAGCTATCAGACCGATCTTGCTAACTAAGAACAGACCGATTTCGCACTTACACTATCAGTGGTCTGTTCAGATTAGCATTGATTAAGAAATAGGTTTCATTTGCTAACCCAAGTGAAATCAATCCAGGAAAATCGAAAAAGATAAATTTTAGTATAGTGTTTATTCACACACCTCTAAACACTCCTATTTTATCCTAACATCGACTGTCTTCCTCTCGGTATTGTAACAAAACTCGATATAATCTCTTGGTGCAATTATTTCAAGAACACGGGCTATTGAAGCTAAAGTTAGTTGAACTCTGGAGTTGATTGACCACCCACCCCCGAAATCTATCCTAACAAGTGGCATCAGAGACATGTTGTTCTTGGAAAGCATTTTAACCGATTTTAGACGGAAATCTTTTAAAGAAAACTTTCCCATGAGCATGAAATTATTTTCATAGCATAATTTTCAAAAACTTGGTGTATGAAATTTTTTTAGCATAAAATCAATTTCATTTTGCACGAAAATAATTCTAAAATCTATTTTAAATGTTTAAATTTCTTTCAGTCTGTTCTAAACCCATTTTAAGTTTAAAATTGTTATTTTTAGAATTTTTCTAACAATTTTCGAAGCATTTTAGTTTTCTGGCAGCTTGCAGCGATTTTGGGAAAATTGACATAACGTCTTGCTCGGATGTCCAAATGACAAACCATTTTATATGTTGCAAACTAGACTCATAGATGATTATAGGTCTTGTAGCATAATTCTTCATGAGGAAAAGCAGTTTATTCTGCAAAGTATACTCAAGTGTGCTGTCACAGAAAAGATGAAATGGACTTTGTTGAGTTTTGTCAAAAAATTCAAATTTGTTGTCACATACTTCATCCATCATCAAAAGAGGTTATGTTTGTTCAAAAATTAATGTGCATTGTATTTTTTTTTTCAGCCTACCCCATTTGCCCCTCACTTGCTCTAATTTTCAAACTTATTTTTAAAATTAAGGGAGGGAGTTTAATCTCAATCCTTGAGGGGGAGTAAATTTTATTTGTCTTCCTTTTTATTCACACAAAAGAGGGAGAAATATGTTCTTTTTAAAAATATGGTTTCTTGTTATGCAACATTGTGCTTTTAATGTTCATATTTTATTCAAGTTTTGTGATCATCAAAAATGGGGAGATTGTTGGGTTTTCGAAACACGAATAAGCTTTGTTTTGAGGTTAGCAAACTTGTTATTGTGTTGCTAACATATTTCATCAAGTATGCTGTGAATAGATCATGATTAGGAGCTTGATGATTAGAAAAGAAATGGGTTGAAGTAAACTGGACCAGTTGACAAAAGCAAAGGTCTACTGGACCAGTAGATACAACAAGTAGACCCCGAGCGCTGTTGACTAAATCAATCATATATCATAGTCGGACATCAAAACGACATGCTTCTAATTGGGTTAGATAGCCAACTCAATTCTCTACAAGTTGTCTTTCAGGCTAGCACACTAGATTCGAAGGTTTACTTGACGAAAACATGTCTGCAAGTGTCTGCTGGTACAAGAAACAAAGCTGAAATAGCAGCGGACAGATTGGAGAAGCTATGGTATATTGGCCATAACTCTCAGATCGGTTATCAAAACGGGACGATTAAGTATGGGTTGGAAAGATAAGACAAAGATCTACAAATCATATGTGGAAGTCAAAGACAGAATCGGACGTTAAGATGGTCAAACATCTTCTGCAAGTCACGCAAAGTGCTGCTACATCCAACAAACTTATAGCAGGATCATCACCTAGTATTTCAAGCATAACTCTCTCATACAAACTCGAAATCAAGCGATTGTTAATTCCTTGGAAAGCTAAGAGAAATGGCTACAACTTTCATGTAGATCACTTTGCCCATAAATCAACGAATCAAGAGCTATAAACAATAAAATAGAACATCAGATGTTGGACAACAAGGTTGGCAGCAGACCTTTGGCCAGCGGATTCAAAGTAGTAAAGGCCAATGGACTTCGCACCAATAGAGTCCATCAGACTTCGAAGTATTAGAGGCCAGCGAACTTCGCACAGTAGAGTCCAGCGGACTTCGAAGTAGAAGAGGCCAGCGGACTTCTAACTAGTAAAGGCCAGCGGACTTCGAACTAGTAGATGCCAGCGGACTTCGAACCAATATAGTCCAGCGGACTCGGGCAGCTGACACGACCAGTAGACCCGACCAGCGGACTTGCAACTTGAAAGCAGAATATGACCGTTGCAAAGTATGAAAGCTTACCAAAACTGTCCCAACGGCTATATTCTTGTATCTAACGTATTTATCATTACTTAGGGCTATATATACATGATTTGGAAGCTCAATAACAGCTGATTGGAGATCAATCCACGCCTTCCAAAGCAAACCCACTTGGGATTCAATTGGGGAACTTCAAAGAACAAATCTGCTAAATGAAGAGCAACTCCCCAAACCTTTTGGTACCCCTTCAAGATTATATCAGATTCATTATGGAATCATTTATGCCTTTGTATTCACTCTTTGTGAGCTAAAATAGAAGAGTGAATTTTATTGTAACAGTTGGTGATTCATCGCAACTGGGTGGGGTCTTTCCATGTGAGACGTTAAAGAACATGAACTTTGTGATTCTGTGTGGGCTGCGAGTTTAAGCTATTTGTGTGGTATTAACATAAGTAGGTTGTATACTGAAAAGTGTAAACCAAATCTTCTAGTGTATCCTTCCATGAGATGGAAGAATGGGAGACGTAGAAGTGTTTGTGCTTCGAACTTCCAGAAAGAAATGATTGTGTTATTTACTTTACTGCATTTATTTACCTTACTGTTTACATATTTTCTTGCATACGTTTAAAATATCTTTCAAATTGTTAATCAGTTATAGAGTGGGTTATGTCGAGTGTCTTCGTTCGTTTTTGTAACCGAACTCGATATAATCTCTCGGTGCAATTATTTCAAGAACACGAGCTATTGAAGCTCAAGTTAGTTGAACTCGGGAGTGGATTGGCCACCCACCACCGGAATCGATCCTAACGGTACCAAATATAGTATATGTTTCACACCAATTTCATGTGTAACTATACCAAAATTGTATAGGATTAATATTAAATTTATGTGTAACTAGTACCAAAATTGTATATATTTCGTACTAACTTCAAGTGTAATAAGTACCAAAACTATATTGTTCTCATACCAATTTCATGTGTAATAAGTACTAAAATTGTATAGGATTCATACCAATTTTATGTATACTTAGTACGAAAATTGCATAGATTTCATTCCAATTTTATTTGTAACTAATACCAAAATTGTATAGGCTTCATACCAATGTCACGTGTAACTAGTACCTACATTGCAAAGATTTCATATCAATTTCATTGGTAATTAATACCAAAATTGTATGGTTTCATACCAATTTTATTTGTAATAAGTACCAAACTTTTATAGGTTTCATACCAATTTTATGTATATATAGTACCGATGTTATATATGTTTCTTACCAATTTTAAGTATAATTAATACCAAAATTTATATAGGTTTCATACCAAGTTCACGTGTAATAAGTACCAAATAGGTTTCATACCAATTTTATGTATACTTAATACATAAGTTGTATAAGTTTCATACCAATTTTATGTATACTTAGTACCAAAATTATATAGGTTTCATACAAACTTCACCTGTAATAAGTGTCAAAACAATATATGTTTCATACTAATTTAACGTGTAACTAGTACCAAAATTGTATAGGTTTTACCAACTTCATATATAACTAGTACCAAAATTGTATAGGTTTCATACCAACTTCACGTGTCAGAAAGCAAAGGTATTTTAGTATTTTTAGGTGAATAGAGAGTTATATCTAATGCAATTTATGGCTTGGGGATTGATACCAAAATTTCTCTTACACCTGGACTGATGTTTAAATTTAGTTTGGCTTTGAGGATTTATTCTAAATTTTCCCATTAAACTTTCTATCCATTAAATAAAAACGAAAACTAAAAAGTAGAAGAACTAAACCTAATCGATTTATTCAAAAAGCATAAATAAAATTTAAATAAATTGGATTGTTTTAATTTGATATAGCAGGTAAATTTTATGAAAATAAAATTTATCGAAATTTATGTTTTGAATTTTACCAAAATAATTTTTAACCATAAAGTTGGCAAAAAAGTTACATTTTAAAATGATTCAAAAAATTTCAATGTGTTTTTTTTCCTAAATTTTAGAACATTTTTTTTTTACCAATTAAGTTTCTCGCATGTTGACAATCATTTAACATATGTATTGTATCATTGAAATTTGTATACGTATCTATTTTGATATTTTCAAATAAATAGAAGATAACGAATAAAAAATTAAATGAGTAAATATTTGATATGGTCAGAAAATGTGAAGCAAATGATGATGCAGAAAGGAGCAGAGGATTCGAAACCATCGACAAGTCTATTTCTTGAATATCAACGAACCGAGCATTGTAATAATACTATTACAATTAAATTCCGTGATTGTATTATTTTTGAAATCAAGCAAGTATATTTCTTGAAATAACATTGTAATTATTTACATAATGATTTTTACCCAAGTCTTACAAGTTGGATGCTTATAATTAACTTTTGGTTTAATTTTTTTAATTAATTTTGCCCCCGATAAAAATCCTGGATTTGCCCCTGCTTCGGCTAGGTTTTGTCAACCAAACTCGATCTAATCTCTTGGTGTATCCATATCAAGAACCAGAGCTATTACAACTCACTTGGTTGGAGTCACACAAGTACATTGATCAATCACTTGAACAATTTCAGCGAGTTGATTGAGAGTAGTACATTCGAACCCCTTAGTTTGATCATCGTCAATTAGTATCAGAGTGGTAAGCTCTACCCCAATTGATCCACTCAGAAAATAAGATCATTTTATAATTAGTTATATTTGTATAATAAATCAAGAATGAAGTATGTATTCGGGGAAATTAATTCTGAATAGTTTTTAAGTCGAATGGAATCTTTTAAATTCGGTACTGTCCTTTTCTTTACTTAAAAAAAAAATTTGAAGGATTTGAATAAATAATTTCTGATAGATTTGAACTTTTTCTTATTTACTCGTCAATCTTCAATCTTAATTTATCATATGTTACTGTCAAGTTCACTTTAGACTTGTATAGTTTTAACTCAGAAATTTGAATTTGTAAGAACTCGAAAAATCAGCAACTTATTTTGATGCTATCCTCTACGGATAGTGTTTTTTTTTTTTTGGATATATCCATCGTTACTGTGGAATGGTGACATCAGCATCAAACTAACTTTAGTTAGGAAAGTGTAGTAAACAAGAAGTTGTTACTTGACCCAACAAGGAGACAGACAATCATCAGCAGTTAGCCAAAAAACTCACAGTAACACTGAACATAAGTAAGATCTATTGAGGTCAGTTAGGAAATTATGAATTCCCGATCTAAAATTTAACCGATGTTTCATGCTAAAAGTAAGGATCATATTTCATCTATAAATACACAATTAAAATATGGAAATTTTTGCAAGGACCGGATGTGAGCCTCGTTCCATGTACCAACTCACATAAATTCTTGTCAATCATGTTTGATAAACCATGCTTGAATATTTTTGTATGTGTTGGTGAATGGACTAGGGTACGCATCGGGTTTATACAAGAATTTTCCAGTATATCAAAGGTATCTAGGTAAGCTTAAGCAGGGGCGGAGCCACCATTGGGTTTAGTGGACTCCAGTCCCATGCAAATTTTCAAACAAAAAGTTTTTTTAGTGTTAATTTTCGAAAATTTTGGTTTTTTGTCCAACCCTATAAATCATTATAGTCATTTAGTCCTACATAACCCAGCCAACCTCATGTATTTTTGAATCCTTAATCCGCCCCATAACTTAAGTTATCACTAGCCTTTTGCTTTATTCTTAGTTTGATTCTCTTCTTTACAGTTCCTGATTTGATCGTTGAAGGAGCTTCGCCTGAAGAAATTATCATATACTTTCACCTATTTATTTGTGTTTTTCAAGCCATTATCGCTTAGAAAACTACTGGAGCATATTTTGCATAACCCGGACATCCTACCATAAAACTCTAGATATTATCAACGCCACATAAAAAAGTAAAAAAACAAAACTGTTATTATATTTAATAATTATATTAATATTAAATTGAATTACTATATATTGTGATAAAAATAGAGAAATAATTCGAAAATGAAAATATCTATTCAGGGATATTTTGAGTACTTTCTAGGCCAAATGAAATCTTTAAATGCTATATTATCCCATTATTCTTTAAATAAGTTGACGTTGAAAGATTTAAATTAATTATTACTTTTGTTCTTATCAATCTTCAAGCATTTTATCATCTTGATGAGGTCAACCTTGAGAATGCATTGGGGAGAAATTCTTTTGCTATTGTATTGAGATGAATATTGTTCGAGATTGAGCGACCCTTAACAAAATACCCTGAACAAGATCAATATAAGCACTATTTGATACAATGGATATGATGTGATAAGTGATGAATGAATAGTTAAAAATCATGGATTATTCTATACTTAAAAATGTACCAGACGGTGCCATAGAGTCCAAGACAGTAACAACAAGGGATGATAAAATCTTGGAGATTACCTTGTAAAGAACATTGCAGCAAGAGATCGGCCTCTAATCATTAACTTGAGAAGCATGGGACGATTTGGGCACCATAACAATGACAACATGATTAAATTATTGGTTTTTAGGGGTTATAAGCTTTGGTAAAACCTACAAGAGCTTCATACTTAATAAATAGTTAATAAAAATAAAATACGGTTTGAATAATATTTTTCTGATTGAAAATTTTGTCAGTAATGATTTTCGTAATTATTTTTATTCGGATTTGAGGCTAAGAGAGAATGTTCTGAAGTAGCCATTCTTATCATCTCATTTTAAATAAGGCTAAATATATTGATGTTATAAAATTTATAGGGAGAAATTCTTACATAAATTAATACAGAAAAAAATACCGTTGAATATTAATTATTTTGATAAAAAAAAATTATAATAATATAATTAGTCAAACTAATATATTTTTAGTCCTTAATTGTTTTCAAGCATGCTGATACAATGTATGACAATTTAGTGAAATGTATTCTTTGTACACTACTTTTATTTGATGGGTTTTTTTGGATATAAAATTTTGTAAAGTTGATTACTTTTTTTATTTTAATTCTAATAATTTTAAATTATCTCATTTGGTGTTTTAACTTATGTCCACATACACAACCGGCTTTCCAAATTACCCAATTTTTTTAGTGGGAGAATCAATTTTTTCCCTCAAGCGCGACTCAAAATCGTGTCTGTCCAAAATGGCCAAGAACTCTTATCCATTCCGACAAATGACTCAATATAATGTCTTCTAGTTCATACTTTTGGCACGTTCTAAGGAAAAGGATAAGAAGTGGGGCAAAAGCTTTACAAATACTTCAAAAAATTAATAGATATTGAAGTAAATAAGACTTTTCTTTTGATGAAAAGACATATGATGGTCCATTTTTGTTTTGGTTGAGAACCATGTCACCACTTTCTGGAGATAAGAATAATACATGGACTTGTATATATTTGGAAATTTGTCCAAATATATCCACAATTATTATTTTTTATAGATGAAATTATTGTGAGTAGGTGAGGTGCGCTCTAAAGTTTAATCTTTTTTTGATATTTTAATTGCATTTGAATTTCTTCAAGTTCCCTAAATGTTATGCAACATTTAGGATCATATGTTTATTTGACATTCACAAATTTTAAATATCATCCGACACTTAGTTATGTGCATTTATTATGAATCACATATTAAAACGAAAAAGAAATCATAACAAAATATTTGGCCAATATTATATATTAAAACTATCCCAGATATCTTTTATTTTGTCATATTCAGCTTCTTCTAGCTTGTGTTTGATCTGAAAGATTAATTTCAAATCATATTCTTAGGTAAATTTCAAATCCACCTGTACTAATAATTGCAACAAATTTTACATTAGCCTAATATCGACCCATTATACTTGGACACCTTTACCTTTCATAGGGCAAGAAGAATTCCTCGTTTTTATCTTTGATTTGGATTGAATAGTCTTGTCTATGCAGTCTTGCTTCTATGAATTTTTTACCAAATTTAGTTTTAGAATTTTCACGACAGTTCGTATTATCATTACGAAATCATACTCAATCATGTGTTTGATCCATAGCTAGTTTTCAGTTCCACCAGACAAGAAATTTCGTGGCGAAGGAAGGGCAACTCAAGGCAATCGAAAAGAGATAGCAACGCCGAATGGACTAATCACCAGTGATTGCTTAGAACCGTCGCATCGCATAGTTCGTACTAAATCCATGTGAATTCACACAAAACTCGCATAAGTTCACGCAGCAAATCTACGATTGGTAGCAAATGGGAGACATAATTTAATCAGTGGAGAGTGAATAAGTGAGTGCTCCAACCAGATAAGAAATCTTTACCTTTCTATTCAGGCTCCACAACCCACACCAGAAATGCTGCCCCACACATTGTACCACTGTCTTGTTGTCCAGCCCCAGCACCAGATTCAGTACAAATTTTACCCAACAAAAGAAACTAAAAGAGAGAATGACATTGAGGACCACTCAACCAAGGAAAAGGCACCAATTGCCACCTATACTGTGGGGTACTGGAGTTTGTGTGGCTGCTAATATGGTCAAAATGGAACACTTCATAATTATATGAGAAACAAATTATCAACACTCAGGATATATGATCCATAGCTATCAAAAATGTAAGGCGCACTAAAGGGAATGAGTATCGCCATAACTTGGATGTAAGTAGTGGCACAAAAATCAAAATGAAGCATCTCAACAAATAAGATATAGTAGAATCTAAATATTTTAAATAAAAATTGATCACAAATATCACATATAACTGATAAGAACTTTACAAACTATAGTCTATAAGAAAAAACAAAAAGATTATTTTTGAGTTAGCATCCAGAATTATGACAACTTCTTTATCCACACATACTCTGAAAAGCTATGTAACCATCCGAAAAAAAAAAGATTATTTTTGAGTTATCAAGAATTATGATTTTTTTTGAGATAAAAAACACAAACAAAAAGCAAAATACATAAACAGGCTTATTAACACAGAGTACAAAATTCAGGGTTATCCAGCACATTATCGCTTCATGCTGATCCACTCTCATTTCGTTGTCTAAAATAAACAACTCCAAAGCATGAACTTCGCTTTCTTTGTTTTTTTCTTTCGAAAGTAACATCAGATGCAAGATTACTGAAGGTATCAAATATTCATAGCAATTTTACTCATGCATCCCTTAACGAGTCGCTTTAACTTTACCGTGATATTTCTGATCCCTCTTAAAAAAAACTGACACAGCAGGTATCTTCTGAAGTAGAACTCGCTCCCCGAGTATCTTTCCAATTTTTGCAGCTGCAGCTACATCTCTTGTGTTCTCTTTTGCCTTTTCCATGCTCATCCTCAGGACCTTCTCTTGAGTGCTGGCAGCAGAGGCTACCGTTGCAGACGGGTGTTAATAACTTGAGCATTAACATATTTGTTTGTAAAGTGTATCCTTACCATACGGTTTCAGAAATTTTGTTGGTCTTTCTGGCCTTGAAGGTGGAGGAATGACCATTTCTGTTATGCATAACTTTAGGTCAACTCCATGAGACAAAAGAACGGCAACAGCAAATCTAAGTTTCTCATGCATCATTAACTTTAATAATATTCAACATACAGGAAACAATGTTTTATCATATATATCAAAATAAAGACTTCGAGCCTTTCTCCCTTGTATTGACAGGAGTGAAATTCAGCTCAGAACCAGGCTTATTTTTCCTTTGGATTTTTCATACAATCAACGATAGAGTTTACTGTCGGTCTACCAAATTTCACGCCAAAACTTTTTATGTACATAACAACCACGCCGCCCAAAAGAAAAAGGAAAAGAGAACAGAAATATGTCACATTTAGTCTCGATTGCTCGAATAGCTATATTATGCTGCTTCTAAGTTCTAACCTTTGAAAACTCTCATAAACTCATGGATAAACTCCATTCACCATAAACATCACTGCTTTCAAAGAATATCACAAGACCGATTCCACCAAAACAATGACAAACTAGAAAAAATACCAGATGAATTACTCCACTTTTTCCAATCTCCATCAATAATGAGAAACATAGAATTAAACACAGATCAAATCCGTAAATGGACGCTTACCTCTCAAAGGTAGCTGTTGAAACCCTAATATAATTAGTTCTTTGCTATTCCTAAAATACCATTGTTCTAAAAACCAATTTATAACAGTTGAATTATCTCTTCCTCGTCGTGAGAGTTGGTGATGGTAACGTGTTCTGGGAAATCAGTAATGGTGGTTAGGCGAAAAGTATGGAGCGGTGGCGGTGTTGTGGTAGAGGCGGCGACGACTACTTTTCGTTTTGTAAAAGATCATTCTTCTCCAACCACAGAAAATCGAAGTTTTGTTTCAATTTTATTTGCTGTTTTTATGGTATTTTTGGATTTTAATTAACATTGAATTTTTATTTCAATTTTGGTGCACATTATGTGTTTGTTAAGGTAAACAAATTTTTTTTGTAGCAAATTTGGAAAAGATAAACAACATATCACCTTATTCCAAAAGTTTGATTTATTTTTTTTTCCACTTTCATTTGTTTATGTACAACATACCAAGTAAAAAATAGACTCTAAAATTTCATTTTCATTTGTTTACATACTGTTTTCATTTCTAAACTTTCAGACATCATTCCACTACATTAGTGGAAGGATCTATATTAACATAGAAGATGCATATATCAAATTCCTGATAATATATCAGTAAGGTAGCACTATCTTATCTTCCCAAATCAAAGTTGAAGAACGAACAATCTTAAACAAACAAGCAATACATAGCGGTGCATGTAAATTACATGCACTGGTAGACTCAATATTTGAATGGGTTCTCACATTATATAATAAACGAGTATCATACAGTAAGTGTTAACGATCACAAATAACACTTGAAAGTTAAGACAAGTATGTGTAATATATTATCATTTGAAAAATAATATACTTTTGTTATGAGATTATTAATAATTTATCATATATTATTATATACTCATCCATAATAAAAATTTAATTTCTAAAATAATATATCGTATCTTTAATTTGTTTTAGATCAATTGTAAAATTATAGAATGAAAAATTAATTCACATTTTTATGATTTGATCATTGTATTGGTGCATATAAATTATATGCACCGATAGACTTATACTATATTTAACCAGAAACATAGTCTTTTTATATATAATTCTGAATATGGAACAATTTTTCCCATTAATTTTTTTTAATTAATAGCAAACTGAAATAGAAGGCTCATGATGTGAACTAGCAAACTGAATAAGAAAGCAACACCTAAGTCTAAAGGTGCATGTAAGTTACATGCACCACTGAGTCTATCGGTGTATGTAAATTACATGCATCGATAGACTCGTGAGGTGTTAGTGCATGTAAATTACGTGCACCACTGAGTCTATCGGTGCATGTAAACTACATGCACCGATAGACTCATGAGCTATTACATGTAAATTACATGCACCAATGGTTTCAATATCATTACATTCTCAAAATTTTCATTCAAACAATTGATCGAACATCTCAAATACATTATAGTTTTCAATTTTACATTAAAAATCTACAAACAATCATTACGATAAAATTGAAATTCATAATAAATATAAAACTTTCATTCAATCAATTGATCGAACATCTCAAATACATTATAGTTTTACGTTTCACATTAAAAATCTACAAACAGTCTCATTAATTTTTTTTTTAAATTAATAGCAAACTGAAATAGAAGGCTCATGATGTGAAATAGCAAAGTGAATAAGAAAACAACACCTAAGTCTAAAGGTGCATGTAAGTTACATACGCCACTGAGTCTATCGGTGCATATAAATTACATGCACCGATAGACTCATGAGTTGTTGGTGCATGTAAATTACATGCACTAGTGAGTCTATCGGTGCATGTAAATTACATGCACCGATAGACTCATGAGCTGTCGGTGCATGTAAATTACATGCACAAATTGTTTCAATATCATTACATTCTCAAAATTTTCATTCAAACAATTGATCGAACATCTCAAATACATTATAGTTTGAGTTTTACATTAAAAATCTACACACAAATTACAATAAAATTGAAATTCATAATAAATATAAAATTTTCATTCAAACAATTGATCGAACATCTCAAATACATTATAGTTTTACGTTTCACATTACAAAACTACAAACAGTCATTACAAAAAAAATTGAAATTCATAAGAAATATTAAACAAAATCAACAAATCGGTAAATAGATGATAAATAGATGATAAACAGAAGAATGAGATGATTTTGTCTTCTTGCACAACCTTTTTGTTTTCGTTTCTTCGCGACCAGTGCGCGTAGCTCCGACGCCATGGAAGGAGCGACAACTTCCGACGATTGACGTTGGTGGTTGGGACAGGTGGCTGGTGTAAGGGTTGGAGACTAGAGTTTTGAGGTTGAAGGAGGTAATACAAGGAAGACAGAAGACTATTTTGGTCATTTTGACCAAAATTGGACCTAGTTGAAAGAATTTTTTTTGAGGATGACTGGGCCGAAAAATCTTTTATCAAATGGTACCGGCCCAAAATATTTTCCCAAAAAATTATTGGAGTTGGGATCTGGAAGCACTGGGCTGAAAAATGGATCGGGCTGAAAAAACTAGATCGAATGAAGATGGATCCATGGATTAATAAATAGAGGAAATTACATAATGGTATCAAGTATAAAACAAAAATTCAAATAAGTCAAGGAAAAATTTAACATTGCATAAAAATACTCAATACAAGAAACACAATTCACATATGCCCATATTTTAAGTTTTATTAAGTATCTTTTTCAGACGAAAATACCCCTTATATGAAATCATACCCAGATCCGTTTTTTGAATTCAAATTCAATCCCCACAAAATGTCGTCGTGCATTGGACATCAAGGCTAGGGGTAAACGTCGGGTCTGGTTCTCGGGTTCGGGTACCCGAAATTTTTGGGTAATGAAAACACTAGCCGAACCCGATTTTTTCCCTTCAATACCCTACTGTCATGTACCCGACAGTCGGATACCCAAAATTTTATGCAAAAAATCCAGCCTTATGTCACGGGCTCATACTTTTTTTGCGCAGAGGACAACCATGCGGCGACCCCAGATCCCCATAACTCCGAGGTTAAGCCATATTCCATCTCCGATGCATACTGGTTTCGGCCTCCCATAGGCTCATCAGGGAACCGGGAACAGCCCCTGACCAGTCTAGTTTCTAGATTGCTCGCCCTTCCGTCCTAGTCAGGTCCAAGAACAGCGACAAGCTCCCCAAACTCAATTGGGTCGGCATGCCTAACTCAGGCAGACGAACATCTAAGACACGTACTCGACTATGAGCCATCCCGTAATCCCACATTATAACTAACCAGCAAGCATCTCGCGCATGTCTGCATGTCACGATATTTGGTGCATGACATTCTCCCCCACTCAATCCATGCACGCCCCCGTGCATGGGGGAGAACTCTTCCCCCTTCTTCAATTTCGCCAGGATCCATGTGCGACCTTCCTGCCTACTCATCCTCAATTTTGAGCGCTTGGAAAAGTATCACTGTTGCTTCCTGCCTACTCGTCAGACCCACTTGCGAACATCGTCCCTTTGGGTGCGTGCAACCCACTTGCTCGTCCATTTCTCTTGGACCCGCCAGTGCAGTGAGAGAGCGCTTGGCAGCCAATGCAGTGTGCACACGACCGGCTCTGATACCATTTGTCACGAGCTCAGAGTTTTAGCGCAGACGACAACCCGTGCGGCGACCCCGGATCCCCATAACTCCGAGGTTAAGCCATTTTCCATCTCCGATGCATACTGGTTTCACCCTCCCATAGGCTCATCAGGGAAGCGGGAACAGCTCCCAACCAGTCCAATGTCTAGAATGCTTGCCCTTCCGTCCTAGTCAGGTCCAAGACCTGCGACAAGCTCCCCAAACTCAATTGGGTCGGCATGCCTAACTCTGGGCAGACGAACATCTAAGACACGTACTCGACTCTATGAGCTGTCCTGCAATCCCACATTATAACTAACCAGCAAGCATCTCGCGCATGTATGCGTGTCACGATATTTGGTTCGTGACATTCTCCCCCACTCAATCCATGCACGCCCTTGTGCATGGGGGAGAACTCTTCCCTCTTTTTTAATTTGGCCAGGATCCATGTGCGACCTTCCTGCCTACTCATTCTCAATTTTGAGCCCTTGGAAAAGTATCAATGTTGCTTCATGCCTACTCGTCGGACCCACTTGCGAACACCCTCCCTTTGGGTGCGAGTAACACACTTGCTCGTCCATTCCTCTTTGACCCGCCAGTGCAGTGAGAGAGCGCTTGGCAACCAATGCAATGTGCACACGACCGGCTCTGATACCATTTGTCACGGGCTCAGAGTTTTAGCGCAGACGACAACCCGTGCGGCGACCCCGGATCCCCATAACTCCGAGGTTAAGCCATATTCCATCTCTGATGCATACTAGTTTCGCCCTCCCATAGGCTCACCAGGGAAGCGGGAACAGCTCCCAACCAATCTAGTGTCTAGAATGCTCGCCCTTCCGTCCTAGTCAGGTCTAAGACCAGCGACAAGCTCCCCAAACTCAATTCGGTCGACATGCCTAACTCATGGCAGACGAACATCTAAGACACATACTCGACTCTATGAGCCATCCCGCAATCCCACATTATAACTAACCAGCAAGCATCTCGCGCATGTCTGCGTGTCATGATATTTGGTGCGTGACATTCTCCCCACTTAATCCATGCACGCCCTCGTGCATGGGGGGGGGGGGGGGGGGAAACTCTTCCCTCTTCTTTAATTTGGCCAGGATGTGCGACCTTCCTGCCTACTCATCGTCAATTTTGAGCGCTTGGAAAAGTAACACTGTTGCTTCCTGCCTACTCGTCGGACCCACTTGCGAACACCCTCCCTTTGGGTGCGAGCAACCCACTTCTCGTCCATTCCTCTTGGACCCGCCAGTGCTGTGGGGTCCTCGTTACTTAATCCGTTATGTATCAGTTCATTATACATATGTGAGTAGGAATTAAGTAAATCATACACTGATTAAGAGTTATACTATATAAGTTGTTACAATGTTGACAAAATCCTGTCATAATATACATCATATGTAAAGCAAAACAACCTAGATCACTACAACTCCTAAGCTGTGGTTCAGCTCGCAGCGGAATAAGACTCACAATCCTGTTCTCCCACGTCTATGAGTCCCTACAGAAACAATCACACAACATGAGTATAGATAACAACCATCTCAGTGCTATATCAATAAGAAACATAAAACGATAAAGCACTATAAACAGCAACTATGATTGTTCTGAATCATGCATCATAAAATGCAAATATGTCATGACATGTCTCATCCATCATAATGTTATAACGAGACCGATATGATATGCCTATCTCAGCTCAATATGTTAGTGGAACCTCCTCACATATTCATATTAGCAGCACATATCATAGCACCGTCCTCATACATTATAACAGCAAGAGCATATACTCGACCGGAGTATACCTCTCATGCCAAAGCATATGCAGCATACCTATCGTGGCAACAATCCCAGCCAAAGCATATGCCCAACTGGCATACCTATCGTGGCAATGATCTCAGCCAAAGCATATACGATATACCTATCGTCGCATCCATCTCAACAATATGACTCTCATAAATGTACATGCATATGATACCACTAATCATATGATGCAATTCCATCATCATCACAATAATATCATATACTCGTACGTTAACACGTACCTGTCGTGCGACACAAAGATAGAAATCAGGCGTCAATGTCTAACCGTTGTCATGTCCCATAGGGTGATGCTACAACAATATCAACAATATATTATGTTATAATAGGCGTTAAACATCAAAGTCCACAAAATATAACATTTTTCAAAACTTTAACCCTGGCGATCGATCGCCACATTTCACCGATCGATCGCCAAAAAGTTCTGGCCATCGCGATCGATCACCACTTCTTCTCGATCGATCGCCCAAATGTTCTGTTCACTCGCGATCGATCACCATATTTCCACCGATCTATCGCCAAGTTATTTCACCGCATTATTTTTACTCAGTTTTCGGCGATGGATCACCATAGGGCTCGCGATCGATCGTCGATGTTCGAAAATTTCAGAACATGGCGATTTTGAGCTTATCCTCAATGTGTATCTCCTACAACTTGAAAATCCACATTCAAACATGATATTTGTATGATATACCTTCATTTAAATATGTTTCCATATCATTACAACTCAATTCTTTCTTTCTACCATGCATAAATGGAAGAAGTATTAAATGATACTCCTCAACCCCAACTCATCTTTCACCAACATCACCAACATAAAAAAACAACTACACAAAGCACATAATCCACACAAAGCCAACTTCTAAGTTGCAACAAATTTCCTTGATTCCAAGTTCAAATCCAAGAAAAAGAAACAAGAGCAAGCAAGGAGTTTTGAGAGGAGCTTGTGTAGAGGATTTTAGGTGTTTATGGTGTAAGTATGTGTTATCAATCTGATTTCTCATGCTATATATACTCTCCAAATTCAACACATTTGCAGGTGTAATTTCCTCCCCAAATTCATGTCAAATGTTAGGACACAATAGTATCTAACTATGTGATGCATTTCAATATCCAACTCTATGATGCATGTCAAGTCTATTGTCCACTATAACACATGTCTATGTTATTAACTCACTCACATATGCACATCAGTTCATTATTTCCAACTAGTTTTCATGCATGTCATTAGTCATACTCTGTTCAACCCGAACCCGAGTTCACATCATACTGTAATTAGTCATAATTACACCATAATCATATCACACATGTATATGTCATATCGAGGCATTACAAGTGCGGTGAGAGAGCGCTTGGCAACCAATGCAGTGTGCACACGACCGGCTCTGATACCATTTGTCACGGGCTCAGATTTTTAGCGCAGACGACAACCCGTGCGGCGATCCCAGATCCCTATAACTCCGAGGTTAAGCCATATTCCATCTCCGATGCATACTGGTTTCGCCCTCCCATAGGCTCATCAGGGAAGCGAGAACAACTCTAAACCAGTCTAGTGTCTAGAATGTTCGCCCTTCCGCCCTAGTCAGGTCCAAGACTAGCGACAAGCTCCCCAAACTCAATTGGGTCGGCATGCCTAACTCAGGGCAGACGAACATCTAAGACATGTACTCGACTCTATGAGCCGTCCCGCAATCCCGCAATCCCACGTTAGCAAGCATCTCGCGTCGGTCTGCGTGTCACGATATTTGGTGCGTGACACTTAGCTCAATAAAGCTATACAGTGTAAAACTTTTACAGCAGCTAAAATAAACCATATAGACGAGCAAAGAGACTCGTCAAGAACAAAAGTTTCATCAATAACGTTTCACAATACTTAAGAAATCTTAGTCCTTACCTTACGACTCTGGCCTTTGTGGTCTCGTGGATCTCCACCTCTGGCTCTGCTACAGACGGATGACGAAGTGAGGTTCTGCGGACGTGAATGAGAAGCTGCGTGGTGAGATGTGTGAGGGCGGAGACGGACATGAGTGATAAGCGTGAGGGTGAGAGGTGGAGTGAGAAGCGTGAGAGTGAGTCTGGAGAAGACGGGAGATTTGAGAACAAAATTAATTTGATAGGGGTTTTTGAAGTGGCTTTTGGGTGTTGGGCTGGATGGGTGTTGGGTAGACATGGCCGCGGTTATTTTATAACAGCGGCCCGCCCGGATCGTAATCGGGTCAACAGGTAAACCACGGTTATAAAATAACCGCGGCTCGGCCCGTACCGTAATCGGGTCAACGAGCCGGTTACGATTCATGGCTCCCAGGAACCGTGTACAATCGACGGTTCTAACCGCCGGCTCCACCCTTTCATTTTTTTTAATTATTTATTATTTAAAATTAAATTGTGTTGTTGAAGATTCGAACTCTTGATCTCTGTCATGTATATACAGTTTCTTACCACTAAGCTATTGTCCTGATTGTTTTATTTTAGATAATATAATTATATATACTAAAAGATAATATATATTATATGTGTAATACAATAATAACTATTATATTGACAATAAAAATTATCTAAAAAAATATGTTATGCTCTTAAATAAATAGTGTATAATAAAAGCATATCTATAACAAAGTAAATATAACAAAAAATGTTGGATAAATTAATAAGAACTATAAATAGTGGTTGCAAAATAAAATATTTTAATAATGAAGCAAATTATTACAAAACAAATATATTATATACCTTTTATAATTATTCTACAAGTACTTTGTGTTCATTATTTGATTTACATTATATATATAATAATTAAATAAGTATATCTTAGTTTATCACAATATGACTTACAATAGAAATTCAATAATGCAATATTTGATTAATTAATAACATATTTTCATAATTTACTTATACTGATTTGGGAACAACGTATTGAATTGATAGTTCACTAACTTTATATTTTATAAATTAATAACTCCTAACTTAATATATTTATGATTAATCAATTAAATCATCATAAAAATAACTTTAATGGCATTTGTTTATTATGTAAATTGATAGTGACAAAGCTCATTACTGACTTTTTTTAACATACCAAGAACTTTTGTGTTGTTATTTTTATAGATAAATAACAAATAATTCAATGTTATGCTTGTCAATTTCATACGTAATTAGTATCATAATTGTAAATGTTTCATGCCAATATCATTTGCAATTAGTACCAAAGTTGTATAAGTTTCATACCTATTTATAAGTAATTAGTACCAAAATTGTAAATATTTCATACCCATCTCCTTTGCAACTAGTACCAAAATTGTATAGGTTTCATACCAATTTCATATGTAATTAGTATCATAATTGTAAATGTTTCATACCAATATCATTTGTAATTAGTACCAAAGTTGTATATTTTTCATATCAATTTCATATGTAATTAGTATCATAATTGTAAATGTTTATACCAAGTACTTTTGTAAGTAGTACCAAAGTTGTATAGGTTTCATACGAATTTCATATGTAATTAGTATCATAATTGTAAATGTTACATACCAATATCATTTGTAATTAGTATCAAAATTATTATGTTTCGTACCAATTTCATATGTCATTAGTATCGTTAGATAAGCAGATTCAATCAATTAAAATGACATTATCTTATTTTTGGTCCCATTGAGTTTGATGAAACAATGTGGTAAGTTTTGTAAGATTAATGTCATGCGACCTAGAAAATTTCCACTAGAAATACCAAGACGTTGAACTCAACATATAAATTGCTAAATGATTCATATGAATATAGAGAGTTAATGACCACTTAAAAAGTTCAAACTCTCCCCTCCCCATTACATTTCCTTTGTTCTTTTTTATGATTCTTTTATAGTAAGTTTTAAATTGTTTAAATAAAAGTTTAATTTAATTTTTTTAATTTAGAAAATATAAGGGTCGAACCGTAACCGTAACCGGTGGTTAACCGTAACCGTAACCGTCTACGAAGGTTAATGTTAAGGGTCGAGCTCTTTTGAACGATCGAACCGCGATTCCTAACCGTCAACCGACGGTTCACGAACCGCGGCCATGTCTAGTGTTGGGCCATCGTAGGGGTGCTTAACGGGCCGGGTCAATCCAGACCCGGCCCGAAATCGGTCCGGTTAGCCCGGTTCGGAACTGGAACCGGGTTAACCGATTCCAAACCGATTCAGATCTGTTCCATCATTCGAAATCGTTATCTTATCGGTTTCGGACTAAACGGATCCGTTATTTTAAAAAAACTTATTGTTTTTTAAATCTAGATAAATATATTTGAGGTTAGTTTACAAACACAAATGCCATTAGCTCAATTGGTTAGAGTTATAGAGTAGAAGACGATGGGCGTGTGTTTGAATCCTCCAAGCAACAATTTCCTTGATTTTTGAAAAAAAAATTCAAAAAAACCGGTTTTGGTTTGGAACCGGTCCAACCCGGAACCGATAGAACTGGAATCGGATCTGATCCGATTCCTTACCGGCTCGAATCGGTTCAGGAATCAGGAACCAGCCGGTTTTGGATCTGATCGGTTCGGGTTGCCCATTAAGCACCCCTATGCCATCGTGATAAAATTTAATAAAATAATGAAAGGGAAAGTTCAGGCCGGGTACCTAACGTTAAAACTTTATTCATCCTAGTTCACGAAAAAACTTGCAATCATTTAAGTCAACTTTAGGTTAAAATGACAAAAGTGCCCTTAATAAGAAAATGTGGCAATGTCAAAAAATTTCAATCTCCTACTTTCTGCACTTGGTTCGATCTCTTTCTTTCACCACTGCGATTCAAATCTCCTTGTAAATCTCTCTCTCGCCAGTTACGGTTTCTTATAGTAGGTTTTTCTCTTCATCTCTTCGATTTTCCGTTTCATCACTTCGTTCTTCCGTTTCATCACTTCGTTCTAGGTTATTTTTTCAATTCTGGTATGTGTGTGTGTTTGTGTGTGTATGTGTGTAAGAGTATATGTATAAATATATATATATATATATATGTATATATATATATATATATATATGTAGTTTGTCGCCTTTTGAGGTTTTTTAGTTATTATACATTGGTGTCCATGCTTCTCATTTTCAGAATTTACAGTCTGAAACTTGCAATGAAGAAGATGACCCAGAGAAAAATTAATTGGTGCACGAAAATTACAAAAAATAACTGGTGCACGAAATTATAAAAAATAAATGGTGCACAAAAATTATTAACAGTAAACTGGTGCACGAAAGATTGAAAATCAGTAACTGATGCACGAAAAATGAAAATTAGTAATTGATGCACAAAAATTAAAATCAGCTACTGATGCACGATTGAAAATCAGTAATAAATGCACGAAAATTAAAATCAGTCACTGATGCACGAAACATAGAAAAAGTATGTGATGCACGAACCATAATCGCAAGTGGGTGATGCACGAACCATACAATTAAGTAAGTGATGCACGAACCATCTAATTTCGTGCACCAGTTATTATATTTCGTGCATCAGTTTGTTTTTTGCAAATTTTATGCATCCGTTAATTAACACAGTTCGTGCACCAGTGTTGTATTTTTATGCATCAGTGTTATATTTTCGTGCACCAGTTATTTTTATTCGTGCACCCATTATTTTTATCATTTTCGTGCACCAAGGTTATATTTTGTGCACTAGTTATTTTTTTATAATTTTCGTGCACCAGTTACTTTTTATGATTTTTGTGCACCAAGGTTATATTTTCGTGCACCCGTTACTTTTTATAATTTCCGTGCACTAGTTATTTTTATGATTTTCGTGCACCAAGATTATATTTCGTGCACCAGTTTCTTTTTATAATTTTTGTGCACCAATCACTTTTTCTCTGGGTCATCTTCTTCGTTGCAATATCTTGCTGCCAGACTGTAAATTTTGGAGATAGCAAACAAGCTCGGACACCAATGCATACCTTACTTCTTCATCCATATGCATCAGTCAAAGCCATGAGAGATTTTTTTTTTAAAAAAAACATACAAACAGACTTCGCTATCTAAAATTTACCATCGGTAATCAAATTTATAATCACATACACACACAGTATACACACACACGATGTAATGTGCAGAGCAGGTCCAGAAATTATATGTGCAGAGTAGTCCGATGTCTTCTTCGATTCAAAAAGATTCTAAATGCTACGAACAATTTAAATGCTTCGATTCAAACATATTTCATGTGCATAATGTGATATCCCTGAAATAATTAGGTGCATTTGGGGCCATTAGTTATGTTTATGTGATAATTATGGTGTTAATTAATGACGGTGTCAAATGTATAATTATGCGGTGGGCATAAACTGGTAGTACATTTCAGGGTGCATGTAATGTATATTGTGGAAATTGGGTTTGGCATGGTTTATTTGAGGTGGGTGTTAATTATTTTGGAAAGCATGTTTAATTGGGGTTATGGTGCATTTTTGGAAAAAAATGCTTTTAAAATATCATGTAGGGATATTTATACATCATACTAATTGCTAGGACATGGTTTTCAATTACAAACCACATCATTATCCCCCACTCATTCTCACTCCCCACCTCACTATTTATCAAACAACAAACCACCCCCCCACCCCCGCCAAAAAAAAAAAAACCCACAAGATCGATTAGGCAAGGGAAGAAGAGGGAGGGATTTTCAAGAACTTGCACTCTTGATTCGTGGTAGGAATTTGTAGCTCAAGTGGTAAGGAACTCTTCTTGTTAAACTTTGAACAACATTGTATTGGTTGAGTTATGAATTTTTGGGGGAAATGGCATGTATTGGTGCTTTTTGTTGGGTTGATGGTTTGTGTTGCTATATTATGGTTTTATGGAGTTTATTATGTGTTGAGTTGATGAGGATTGATGGTTTGTGGTATATGTTGGTTTAGCATGTGCACAGAAATGGTGATTTCTCGCGATTGCAGAGCTCGGCGATCGATCGCGCGCTGCAGGGATTTTGACTGGGAGGAAAACAGTTCCTCGATCGATCGAGCGGAACTCCCGATCGATCGAGGAGACTTCTCGATCGATCGGTGAGTCTTCTCGATCGATCGAGGAGGGCAGCGATTTGGTGCCAAGATTGATCGCCTCGTTATCGATCGAGCGCTGGGGCCGATCGATCGCCAGCGCTCGATCGCGAGGCATAAAATAGTGTAATTATTGGATTTTGGTTAAATTAAAGAGATTTTTGGTATTGGATTATAATTTGGCCTCTAATATTGGATTGTGTGATTGCGTAGAGCCTTCCTAGGTGGCAACACAACACAGGAGATAAATTTCTACAACATTTCCACATTTTGGAACATAGGTACGTAGTGAGACGTACGGGCAACAAATGGTAATATGTATTTTGTATACATATTGGATTATGCATTGTGGTTGCATATACATATTGGTTATGCATTGTGGTTGCATATATGTATTGATGCTTCATGCATAGCATGTATAATCGTTGTTATATTCGAGTGATGATTTTAATGCTTTGCCGCCGTCATTTGAAGCAATGAGAGAATACTTGCCACTGTCATATCGTAGCGAGTAAAGAATATTTGCCGCTAATATGTTGAAGCGATGGTACCTGCCGCTGTCACATTAAAGCGAGGTTATTCGATGACGCTGATATGTCGAAGCGAGGGGTATTAGTGCCGCGGTCATGACTAGCGATGTACATTAAAATACACTGTTAAAACAAGACTATGATTGGTGATAAGCATGTGCGGGTTAGATATATGTCATGACATTTGTAGAACCGTAATATAATCCATTGATTATGATTATGAGTTATGGTACAGGGACAACCAAAGGAAGCGTTTTAAATGCATGAGAATACATGAAGTGCTTTGTATTTATGGTTTATGCATTTACTCCTTATAATCATATTGTGGTGAATATGGATTATTATATGCTCATGGTTTGGGGTTGTTCCTGTAGGTGCATTTTGGCATGGAGGGTTAAGACCAGGGTTGATGCAGTGAGCTGTGTGATGAGTGCTACTGGTTTAGCAAGACATGAATTCTTTTGTATAGTTTCTACACAGGGTAGAGTAAATCTATAGACTTACATTCAATTTGATGGGAATGTAACTAATTCCTTTTTGGAAACTTTATTTTAGCACTGTAATCCTTAAGCCCAAGGCATCAACAAAAACCTTATACTCTGATGAATGCATGTTTAGCTCTCTTAATGCACTTAATCCACATTTAAGGTAGCGAGGCCTTACACTAACATTTTAGCAAATAATTTTTAGGTCGGGGCGACGAGATGAGGCGACAAGATGATGAAGAAAATAATGATCTGAGACTCGCCGGACAATTGGAGATTTTACGTGCAGAGGGGGAAAAGAGATGTGACATCCCATGATAGTCTGATAGTTAAATACCATATGACATGTTAAGGGGACTACATGTGTGTGAAAGTTAAGTTACAGTAGATAAGGAATGGTGAATGTGAAGGATTTATTGGTAATGATGTTGGGAAGACTTAATTGTAAATAAAACAATTGGAAGGAATCAATTGTATTTTGGGAAAAGGTCAACTTATGAACTAACTACAAATGAAAGACTCTTGAGCAATTGAACCATCCTTATCTGAAAATTGGGGGGGGACTAAGTGGCAATTAGACAACCTTTATCAGATTAGGATTCTCAAAGTGGTGGTGAAATCGATTAAAACACAATCCCCACAAAAGCAACCCTCTTCTTTCAACATTCTGAAATTTGAGACACAATTCATCCTCAAGCTCTAATTGAAGTGGAAGGAAATTGTAGGGTAAGTCATGTACATCTTATTTCTATCTTGTTATAGCATCTCTATGTGTTAGGTGTGTGATATCGTCTTGGTGTGGTTTTGGACCTTGTGATGAATTTGAGTTGGAGATGAATTAGGATGAAATAATGAGTAATTGGAGACAAGGAGTACAATTAGGATGTTTGGTTATGGTCTAGATTCACTGTGTAACATATGTGGTGAAATAATTGTGGAAAATGTACAAAAGTGTTGAAAAAGGCAAAAATTTGAGTTACAGGGGTCACCGATAAATCGGTGAATTGCACCGATCGATCGGTCAGGAAGAATGAGAATCTCTGCAGCTCTCGATCGATCGAACATGTCGGGCGATCGATCGAGGAAGACGTAGCGATCGATCGGTGATGTTTACCGATCGATAATTTTGTGTATTTCAAGTATTTTCGATTTATGGCATAAATGTATATGTTCTATGACACATTATTATCAGAAACGTGATTATGAATGGTGTGCATAAGAGATGAACATAGTTAAGGGCTAATATCTTAAATATATATACAGTCGTCACATGCTACAGGACATCGAACAGAATGAAGGTTCGTGCTGATTATCGCTTTACCTCTTTTGGATAATGCCAGGTACGTGGGACGTACGAATACTCACATTTATTATACATTATTGTGATTATGTATGAGGTTGATGTAGTGTTTACCAACGTATTGAGGCGGGATAATTGATGGGAGGCGTACAGTAAGATAATATCTGGGACTCTTATATGGCATTGAAATTTACAATAACATTGGCTACTCAATATGATGGGATCATATTGAGCGAATAGCAATGTTAGGCAATATAACATTGGCTACTAATATGATGGGATCATATTGAGCATAATAGCAATGTCATATGTACCACATATAAGCTTATGCAAATTTATGCATTCATAGTATTTATTGAAATGAGATTGTAATATGATTGAGAAAATGATCAGGTTATGATCAAGATAAGTTTGTGATATGTCATGACATATGCATCGAATATAATTGTGAAATTTTATTATGGTTTGAGTATTGCACAGGAACAACCCAAGGAGACAAGATATATGTATGAAATACATGGAGTATTTATTGATACATTAAAGAAAACTGTTATTTTTGTACAGCATGCTTTACATATATTCGTTGTGTTCATATTTTGGTGGGTTGTTCTGTAGGAACTCTTTTGGGCAAGGGAGATCAAGTTTGAGGGTCCATTTTGCTGCAATGATGACAAAGATGTTGATTAGGAAAGAATAGAAGGTTGATACAACTGTATATAAGTAATCGACTGATCAGGAGTATAAAGTGTGTTACGTGATCATTAGTATTGTTTAAGGCGGTGAGGGCCTTACAGAGATGACATAAAGAGTTAATCTGAAATTAGATTTATAGTTTTTTATAACTTAATGGTATTTTGGAAACTAAAAAAGACCGTTGCAAACCAAAAGTGATCTTATGTGAATATAATTCTCTCATACATGTATTTTTTTGTATACATTATTTTTTGCCAGACTTATTTGAATTAACTTTCCGGAAACAGCACCAATATGAAATTTCCCCAATAATGTAACTAAGCCTGTGTAAAATTCATATATTTGTTGGGTTTGGGTACCCGAAATTATTTCCGGGTTCATGTTTAAGAACCCGACACCAACCCAAAAAATGTTAGCCAGGTTCAGGTAAACCCGATACCCGATTTTTTTCGGGTCGGGTACCCGATACCCAAAGTTTTTTGCCCACCCTTAATCAAGGAGCTCAAGGAACCAGAACGCAATCGTAAGAGACGAAGAACATCAAGAACAATGGCATCTCGCTAGGTGATGTCATCGAGATTGCCAAAGTATTGAGGTCACGATCCATGGCTAAGGATTTAAGTGGCACAATGAAGGAGATTTTAGGGATGTGTGTGTTCCGTTGGATGTACGGTGAATGGAAAGGATCCTAAGGATCTTCAGCCGGAGATTTCCGATGGGGATGTCGATATTAAAGCTTTTGACACGGTTGTATGTGGGTCGATCTTTATTCATGATTCCATTTGTGCCCTAATTCTTTTTCTTCACCTTCAGATAGTTTGAGTTACTATGTCATCCGAGAAAACTGTTAGAAGATACCGCGTCACTACCCTCTTCCAGACTACTCTAAGCGGCATACAGAGAATCTATGGTTTGGATTTCTGTAAGCGGGCATAGTGTTTCCATCGATTGAGGAGAAATCTTTCAGTGACATCGACGTAAATCGAAAAAATTACCGAGGAAGCAGAAGATGATGAATAATTTGAAGCATAAGTTGAAGAAGAAGAGTTCGGGAGTGAATTGCGCGGATTGTATCGATTTTCTTTGTTTATTTATTTCATTTCTTTATGCTATTATTATTTACAATGTAATCTATCAAATGCTTTGGAGGTCCCTTCAGTCTTCATTCTTCTTAGCATGCTTCGTTTCTCTTCTGCTTCATGTTCTGTACATGCAGCCATATCCATGCACCCAAGAAGTCGGGCTAGGGGAGATGAGATATGGGTTGCGGGGTAACTAAATGGATGTTTTGAGGTTGAAATTCTTGAACCGTGCACGATAATTTTTGAATTTAAAAAATCATGCATCATAGCACTTTTTCAAATGTGATTCACGATTATGTAAAAAATTTCAAATGTATGATGCACGATCATGTAAAAGCATGATGCACGATTATGTAAACATTTCAAATTTCAAATGATGATGCACGATTATGTAAAATTTGGTTCACGATTTTTGCCCCAAAATTATGTAATTCTGAAAATTTGGACATGTGGTGCACAAATTTCACCCCAAAAATGCTGAAAATTTGGTCCTGTGGGGCAAACAAATCATGCATAATGGGAAGTTTGGTGCACGGTTCACGTTCAAAAAATTCAGACTCGTTGGGGGCAAAATCGTGCAGCACTTGACAAAATTTTAAGAAATTTTGGGGCAAAAAAATCATGCATCATGGGTAAAAATCGTGCATCATGTTGGTGCAGGGTTCACATTCAAAAAATTCAGATCTGTGTAGGGCAAAATCGTGCAGCACTTGACAAAATTTTAAGAAATTTTGAGGCAAAAAATCGTGCATCATGGGTAAAAAAGAGTGCATCATGTGGGAAGTTTGGTGCAAGATTCAAGATCAAAAAATTTAGACTTGTTGGGGGCAAAATCGTGCAGCACTTGACAAAATTTTAAGAAAATTTGGGGCAAAAAATTCGTGCATCATGGGTAAAAATTCTGAAACTGAACCGTGCACCATAATTTTTGAAATTTCAATGCATCACAGCAGTTTTTCAAATGTGATGCATGATTTTGTAAAAAATTTCAAAGGTATGATTGACGATTATGTAAACATTTCAAATGTATGATGCACAGTTACGTAAATTTGGCATGTGGTGAAATATTTTTTTGGCCTGTGGTGCACTATTTTTTTGGCCTGCGGTGCTCAATTTTTTTGGCCTGTAGGTGCACGATTTTTTTATCCTGCGGGTGTACTATTTTTTTGGCCTGGGGGTGCACGATTGTTTTTGGCCCTATGGGTGCATGATTGTTTTTTGGACTGGGGGTGCACACGCTATAGTAACCACGCGAAGGTTAGTAATGTCATTTCAACAGGAAATATACCTAACTGAATTGATGTTTTTTTGGTATATTATGTTGAATTATTGTTCACAAAATGGTATCGACTTGTAAGTGCCCCTAATAAATAATTAGAAGAATTAGTGGATATGAACTTATCTATTGGGCTTCCATTTTCAGGCCCAACTGTAAACTTATTAGGTCACCAAATAAATAAATAAACCAATAAATGAATAATTACTTATCTATTGGGCTTTCATTTTCAGGCTCAATTATAAACTTATTAGGTCACCAAATAAATAAATAAACCAATAAATGAATAATTAGCGGTATTAAATATTCAACTCTTAATTTAATATTGACTTTTATAAAATAATTACAAATTAATATTTATGTGCAAATACTTACACATATTTTTATTAACAAGGAAAAAGCAAATTAGACCTTTAAGTTTATTTATACAAGTATGGTACTTTAATTGATCAAAATTTGACCTTGTATCTTTTCTTCTTTTGCTCAAGCAAAAAACATGACTAAGGATGGTGTATTCATTCTTGATTTTTATTGACTTTCAATAACTCTTATATATATTTTAAAAGTCCAGGGATATTCAATATATACTTTTATATACTCTATAGAAGTCTAGTGGTATCCAAAATAGACTTTCATTATGTTTTAAAAAGTAAGGTGGTATTCAAACATGACTTTCTAAAACTCCATAAAAGTCCATAGATATCCAAAATTTCAAACAATGGGGCACTATGTACAACTGAAAAAACATAAAAAATCTCTTTCATCCATCCTAAAGATTTGGACTGACTTCTAATTTTGAAAAGCTCTCTCTCTCTCATGAGGTCCACGGGGATTCGGTTGGTTGGTCGGAGAAGAACACGCAAAGAAGATGGCATTACATTCAAAAAGTCATTTATGATGTTTCATTTTTTATAAGAAAAATTCCAAATTAAATGTATATTGTATGTACCATATTATATTATGAAACAAATAGTCTAGATCAACAAACAGAACACTAACTCTTTTTTTCCACAATTCGTACAAAAGAATGTTTTATAGTATGTAATTAAAAGTCCACGTGAGAAAAAAATTATCCACGGAATCAATTGGTTCAAATTTCATATTTACGAATGTCCAAAATTTTGTAATAAACCCCAAAGAATTCTATGAAAAAGTCTACAATAGTCTATATAGCACTTTTTATAACTCGATGTGATTCCATAAAAGTTAATAGAAATCTATCAACTCCATAAAAGTATCATTTAAAAAGTTATTAAATCTCTAGAATGAATATATCCATAAACTTGCAAAACAACTCAAGTTATTACATAAGATCAAATTTTGATAAATTAGAATAACATTATTCTATCTATGCGGAGATTTTATTTTCCCCCCTTTTATAACATTTCATAACTCTTAACATAAGGGTTTTTTAACTAATAATTCGAAAAACAAAATTATGTTAACAAAATAACCGATCTTTAAAAAAGATTTTAAACTAACCTATTTGAAGTCGCCATTTGAGATGACGTCTTCTTCTCTGAAAATTTTTTATTGAAGGCGCCATGTGAGATGACGCATTCAATAAAAAAAATATTTGTTTTGCTGAAGGCGCCATCTGATGTGGTGCCTTTAAGTAAAATATTATTTTTTTATAAGAAGACGTCATTACAAATGACGTCTTCTTAACTATAAAATTCGGCTGAAGCCCTCCATTTTCTACACCGAAATGAAATCATATAACATTTCTAATTTTTTTCTCTAGTTTTATCGTTGAAATTGTCGAATCTCCAATCTTAATTTGCCGCCCTTCAAGTATTTTTCAGGTAAAAATCTTGTTATATTATAGATTTTATCATCTTCCTATTTAGGTTATATAAATTTGTTAAATGAATTTATTAATTGCTTGTAATATTTAAATTTTTTTACAGATGTCGATTCAAATTTTAGTGTATTGGGGAGGTAATATATTGCAAGACTCAGATACCATTAGATATGATCATGGTCCACTAAGATGTACAACAATATCTCGCATAATTAATTTTATGCAGTTGTTGAACGAAATATATAATATCACTAGCATCGACCGTAACCAATTCCTTCTGAAAACATATGCAAGACACATGTTCATAGATTTTTCTGGGATACGACGGATAATTTTGCCAATAGATAATGATTATAATTTAGCATGGCTATTGAATTCAGAACAGAAATTTATATATAAACAGAACCACGAAACTATGATTATATTCCAGAAAATGTAGATTGTGTGCCTGTAGTTGCAGAAGGCTGACTACCTCTGGTAGAGATCCAGATGACGATACCATAGATGCCGATATTATTTCTCCTGAGCCACTAGCAGACAGTTTTGCTGAATTGAGAAATGATATTCAGTCTGAACCAGAGGAGATTCAGTCCGAGGATGATGCTGATGACGATGAGGTTGACATTTGTGTCATGTCTGAAACAATTGTAGATCAAGATGAGGAGATACCAATCACACAAAAAGTGTCAGTTACTGTACCGGAAGCTACCACGACAAGTACTCATGTCCTTTATCCAACAATTCCATTCTTTTCAATGACACATCCTGAAGTATTTGAAAACTCAGTAGATATTCCAACAGGTAGATGGGGGAGTTATTAGGACAACTCCGAATGGGATATCCATCTAGTTATGATTTTAAAAAATAAAGCTCATCTGTAGGCATCTGTAAAGGATTACTCTGTACGTGTTGCAAAACAGGAGTACCACGTCGACAAAAACATTGTGGAAAGTGGTGTGCAAACACAGTACATAAGATATACCTTGTAGATGGTACAAGGGCGCTTCGTTGAATAAACGTTGATTATTCAAAATAAACAAGTTGGAGGTTCTCACACTTGCCTTTTGAGTGAACTGTCGATAGATCATGCAAATTTGGACAAAAACATGATTGATAGCTTGTTAGTGGGAATTGTTAGGCGTGAATCAGCTTACTAAATAAAGTATATAATTCAAACAGTTAAAGATAAATATGGATTTGAGATCTTCTATGCAAGAGGATGGTTTAGTTTGCGACGTATTGTGGAAAATGTGTATAGAACATGGGAGAGCTCTGTGAAGAAGTTGCCTTACTATATGAGAGCTTTGCAAAAATGGAATCCCGTCACAGTCGTTGAGTGGGTTCACATTGACAATGACAGGCCAAGAAAAAAGATTTTGAATTACGTGTTCTGGGCCTTCCATCCATGTGTAGAAGGATTTCAACATTGCCATCGGATAATAAGTGTTGATGGAACACATCTGAATACAAAATATCAACATAAGATATTGATTGCCGTGTAAATGGAAGCTAATAATCAATCTTACCTTTGGCATTTGCAATTGTTGACGAAGAAAGCTTTGTTTCATGGAGATGGTTTTTGGAGATGATTAGCAAGCATATTGTGAGAGGATCTGAGGGTGCATGCTTGATTTCTGACTGTCATCCGAGCCTCAGTGCAGCAGCCGATTGTATTCCTGACTTCAAATCACCCCGTGGAGTACATCGATTTTGTTTGAGACATGTTTGTTTAAACTTTAATAGTCGCTTCAAATCCGTTCATTTGAAAGACTTATGTTCGAGAGTGATCAGAAAATCAGCTGAGAAAATTTCATAGCACAAAAGAATAGATAAAACTTATAGAACCAAGGGCTTTTGATTGCTTGAGTCGTATTGATAAGTCTCAATGGTCTCTTGCTCATGACGGAGGCTGGCGTTGTAGTATCATGACCACAAATATGTAAGAATGCATAAATTGAGTATTGAAAGGTGGTCGTCGACTTTCATTCACCGCCATTGTGCAATTAACTTTTGATCGTTGTGTACTATATTTTTGAACGACTTAAGAAGACGGAGCGAATGATTCAAAATAATCAAGAATGGCTAGATTATGTGTTCGAAATATATGGTCGTGCTGACTATCATTCCATCCATCATGATGTCCAGATGTTCGATCGTAGACATCTAACAGCTTCTTTTATCACAAGAGTACAACAAGGACGTGGGGGTAATACGCATGTTGTGCATCTAAAATCAGGGGACTGCTCTTGTGGAAAATGGAAAGAGTTCGAAAACCTTGCTCACATGTGATCCAAGTGTGTCGAAAGTATGGCTTAAACGCTAAAAATTTGTCAAACAATATTACAATATGAATAAATATTGGAGCACATATCAAGGACGATTCGAACCAATGTGGTGGGAGGAGTATTGAGACATCCCATGTTTTGAGTTGTACCACAACTCCACTCTGCAAAAAACCAGAAGAGTAGGTCGAGATCAAACAATGCGTATTCAGAATAAGATGGATTGGCCAAAAGCACGTGCAAGACGACAAATGACTTCAACTTCTCGAAATCAATAAAAAATTTTTTATGTGAATTGATTGTATGTTTATTGTGTAAATGATTGTATGTTATTGTGAAAAAAAATTATGTGTAAATGATTGTATGTTATTGTGAAAATTATTGTATATATTTAATTGCCCACAAAACAAACATTTCTCAAACTTTTTATAACAATCAAAATAATTACAAGAGGAATGCAACAAATGTTATCAACGACCTGGGGCTTCATCTGTAAATCTCCTTCGGTACCACAAGGACGAGGAATAATCTCTCTTCGCACTCTTTATCCCCTACCCACTTGTTCATTCATCTGTTGTACCACAGGTACATCATTATGTGGATGATATGGTGTGAACTGTGAGAACACAACAGGTGCTATCAAAATTTAGACCCGTAGATGTCGTATATGATGGTGCAAATTCAATCCTGACATCTGTATCCTGCTATGTGTATATAGGCGCATATTGAGTGAATGGCGAATGATCATATGTGGTGGCTCGGGGACATAATAGCCAGTATATACGTCGGTGCCAAAAGATGTAGATGTACCTGCCACATCTGTCGGGATAGGTGTATATATGGACCTACCGCATCTGTCGAGATATGTGTATAAATAGATGGACCTGCAATATCACTCTCGTTGCGTGCAAGGACCGGATGTATTGGTTCTTCATCATGCCCATGAACTTCTTCGTATGGTGAGAAGTTCCTATCTCATCGTTCACGAGCAACACATTTTGCGCTATTGCCCTATGATGCTCTCTAATCGACTCCATAAACATTATAACAGATTCTCCATCAGCATGATAGTTATCGAAACTAACACTTAACTACTCAATCTGATCAATCTGAAAAATAAATAATAGTAATTAAGTTTTTAATTTATAAATCCACATTACAGATTCTAAAAGCAATGTTTAAATCTATTAACTTACCACATGATGCCACGCTGGGCAGTCACCATGTTGGTATCCAGTCTCTACAAATTGTCTTTGATGACCAATATACCTACCACTCATTATAGCCAACCACTACAACACAATATCGTGGTCTGCCCACACATATATCATGTGTCATCTCCCATTTATGTATATACACAACATGGTGCGCACTCCAATCCTTATTGATATTACCCCTTCGGTCAACTGAATGCAATTTATCATCCCGCAATTGTGGATCTGTGGGGATGTCTTGTAGAATTCCAAATTGACGAAGAATTCTATCAGGATGCTGCATTTCAACAATATCATAAACAATTAATGGGTTGGCATATGTCCATAATTGGTGGCTCAGATGTTCAGTGCACTCATCAGGGTATGGCTACCAATTAAACTACAAATACAAAATTACATTAAAATAATATAAACAACATTATTTATTTTTTCATAACAACCACAACTAATATATTGCTTACTTTAGTTGATGGCTGCTCATCAAGAATATCATTAATGATGCGTATAGAATGCCTCCCAGTTTCCTTAAACCTTAAATGACATGCCCACCTGTAGAATCACAATTACAAAAGCTATAAATATTTTAAAATATAAAAAATAACACAAAACATAATTACATTATTACCTTACACCATATGAAATAACAGGTAACATATTCTTCTCATCGATAATGATTGGGCCAACGTCGAATCTAGGCCCACCCATTTGAGGAGTTAAACCTGGTATTCATGACCATGCTCAAATCTAATATTTTGTCATGAATAACATTCGTTAAGTATGTCAAGAAAAATATTTCAGACATTTGAAAAGTACAAAAGTAAAGTTTACATGTACGACCTGTAATGTACTACCTATCACTTTTTTTCCTTCTCATTGAGGAAGTGCACAACTCACGGTAAAAATAAGCTAACACGGCACTATCCCAACTATAATTACCAACATAATCAATCTCCTCTAACTTCTATAAAAAATAATAACTTTACACTATTGCCAGATGAACCAGGGCACAAAATTCCACCTAACATCAATAATACACAAGCCCGAGTATATCTGACTACACCTTCTGCCGTACATCTTCCGCCGTACTGTGCTCATTAAGAGCATTATTCACCAAATGATGCTTTATTGCTGATATGTACAACTTTACACCTTTAAAGTGTGAATTACCTGGCGTAAATCCCAAAAAGCATATGTCAATATTCTTGCCCCTCAGGTATACTTCTTTCGTAATCAACACCAGATAATACGATGCCATTTAATGGCAATGCCCATATCACTGCAATATCTTGCAGTGTGATAGTTGCATCTTCGGATCTGAAGTGGAAAGTATGTGTTTCACGGCGCCATCTCTCAACTAAAGCCGTGATGATGTGAAATTCAAGTGCAATTTTACCACACCTATAAACACCATAAAAACCAATATTGTCCAACACACCCACAACACGTGTATCAATGGGACAAAGATCCCAAAAATATTTATCAGGGTATCTCCCTCGAAGTGTTGTATTAATATAACCTGCCCAAATATTTTCAGATCGATGAGATGACGGTAATGATAGAATATGACTGTCAATCGGGCCTGGTGCTCTCTGTAAATCCATCCTGAAATATTACACAGCAAAATCAACATAACAAAACTATAAAAATTGCCACCGCCAGCCACCAGCCACCGTCGGCTAGCCGTCCAGCCGCCGACAGTCACTGGAAAACGCCGGCCACCGCCCGACACCCCCAACGGTCACCGAACGTCGGCCTTAACACATATTGTCCATAAATCATCTGGCGGTCTCCGCCACTCATATCCAACTATAATAACAACTACCAAACAACAAAAATCAAACACAAACAACAAAATAATGTAAATTCTACCACTTTCAAAATTTTATATTACGGAAACAAAAAGTACCCCAGTTTGCAAGAATGATAAACAGTTAGGCTTCACATATTGCAAACCACAAAAACTTTGCAAATTATGGAAATAAGGTTGGAAGGATTTTGTAAAATTTTGTGTGAAATTTCGTCTGAGAAGAACAGAAATGAAGGAAAGAAAGAAAGGAGAAGAAAGAAGAAAGGGAGCGGGCGAATTAATGCATTATTGAAGGCTCCATCTCAATAAAAAATAATTTTTTTATTGAAGGCGCCATCTCAGATGACGCATTCAATAATATTTTTAAAAAATATCTGAGGACACCATTTGAGATGGCGTCTTCAATAATATTTTTTTTCAGACTAGAAGACGCCATCTCAAATGGCTACTTCAAATGAAGTCGCCAACTGAGATGACGTCGTAGGTTAGTGATAAGGGTGATTTTTATACTTAATTTGATATAAGATTATGGGCGTTTTTGTAGTGATTCCTTGAAAATATTACGCTTTTTGGTATATATTTTTTATATTTCAGGAATCATGGTCAAAATGCATAAAAGTGGAGGAAATAAGCTATAATGATGAAAATGGACCAAACCGAGCAAACACGGAAAATGAGGGATGAAATCGCAAATCGTGAAATTTTAGAATTCACGATCGATCGAAAGTTGTTACCGATCGATCGCCGCTGACCAGAAGATTCTCGCGATCGATCGCCAGTTCTTACCGATCGATCGCCGCTTTGAGAAATTTGAAAAATAAAATCAGAATAGTCTGGCGATCATTCTGCAGACCTGAAATTTTCGAGATTTTGTTTCCTTCTTTGTTATTTTGTGTCCAAACTTTGCAAACTCTCCACAACTACATATTGATTATGTTGGACGAAAATAGGGACTTTTGGCTCATAATTCAACCCTACAACAAAGCCTCCACACCATCTCCATTTCCCACCATCATCCATACCATCAACCCATTGAAGAAGAAGACATCGGAAGAGACGGGACGACGAAGCAACGCAGGAGTCAACGCCTCTCGTTATTTCCATATTTCTGAACTTAATTTGTTTCTATTTGATTTCCTTATGCTTTTGATGTTGGAAAACATGATTTGGCATTTGATTTTGAATATGTTTCTAGGCTAAGTTTTGTTGTCAAGACTTGGGGGATCCCATATTTTGAACCCACAATTTTAATTAAGTTTTGATTGATTCTTACAATTCTTTGAGTTTAATTTATTGTTGTTCATGCTTTCAATGGATTAATCATCCTTCATTGATTATATATTGTGATTGAATTGACCATAGGAGATTGCGATACGATATAGTAAATTAAACTGTGGATTTCAGACTAAGATAAAAAGATAAAGTTAAATACACGTGTGATAGCAATAGATTTACAAAAATCGAAGGCTGGAAGTTTCATAAATCGACATGCAATATTGAGTGTTAAATAAGTTCATGATCATTGCCTTGTTGCATCTTAGTATTAGACTTGTTATAACTAGACCAATGTATAACAAGTGAATTAGGAAAACTCGTCATCTTAGAACGTTTGAATTTAATTCTTAACTATAGGCGAATTATGGGGGTTGCATGGGTGAACCGAAAGTCTTGATAATTGTCTCTATTGATTCTAATCTTATTCGTTCTTGTGTGTTGGGTTAATTATTGAGTTATTTCGTCACTTTAGTTAATTAATCACAACCATTTTCACAGGCTAAATATAATTAAACTAGTGGAGTTTGGTACTTATTTCGTAGTCCTCGTGGGTTCGACACTCGTACTTTTCATATCATTATACTAAAACTTGACACCGTGCACTTGTGATACGCAATCGCTACACTCGAAAATACTGTTTAAAATAATATCGATCAGTTAGTTTAAAAACTTTTTTAAAGATCGGTTACTTTGTTGACATAAATTTTTTTCTTCGAATTATTAGTTAAAAAACTCCTTAACATAACCTTATAGTTTTATGCAATTTTTCACGCCTCGAAACTAATTTCCCCATTATTTTAATCCAATATGGTGTATCTCATTTTTTAAAATATTTGCTATATTAAAAACCTAACTATAATTTATATAAACTCCCTAAAAAGAATAATTTTTCTTTTTGCATATCCATATCGTAAAGAAAAATAAATATATTGTATTCTCTTGTATAACATTCGCACGTTTTGTGAAAAAAAAAATTCCCATTAGAACCCAACACCATGAATGACTAAATTTGTGCAATACGTTCCAACGCAGATTCAGCTAAACAAATCAATCAACTTTAATAATTGTATACATACATCATATATTATTATGAAGAATGCTGCGTTTACTTCTAATGTTAGAATTATATTGATAAGTTATACTATAATAATAATTATTATTAGATATAATAAAGAACAATGATAGATAAATAAAAGTATTGTGTACTTCAGATTATTAAGATTGTGAATGTAATTATAAATATATGATGAATTACTTTTTTGCCCTTAGATTATAATATTAAAATCATGTATGGTTTGGTGTAACAACATTGTGATTGTAAGTATCATAGAAAAATACAACAATAACTAAGTCTTCAAAATCAATGGATTGAGATAGACTACATGAACAACAGAAGAAATCAAGTCAGGCCTAGCACATGCGTCATTCTTCTCCAAGTGCTTCTTTTGATCAGAAAATTCTCGATGATCCATTTGGACTCCAAATCTTTATTACATAACTTCGAGCCATGTCTTCTTTGGTCTTCCTCTTGCTCTCGTGAAAGCGCGGGAATCAGTGGACTATACTCGACGAACATTCATTAATGACTCGATCTATGAGTCTTTGATGACATGTATATGAGTTGTATAAATCTTTTAGAATTTCTCCTTTTGTTTGGTTAAATAGTGCGTTAATTAACGAAGAGAATGGGCTTTAGGAATTGGGTATCAGGGATTTGTTAATGTTATTGATTACAGATTGAGGGGAAAAAATAATTATTTTTAGAAAATGGTGATAAATATATAGTTTACTCGGTTGTCCAAATTATGGGGAATATCTATTGAAAATTTTATAGGAGTCACATCATAAATGTCAACAATGTATTGAGAATTCTAATCAAATAAAATCGTTTCACTATATGACATCATAAATACATTGTAATTGTCATGGGACGTTAGAGTCTAACATTAGTAGTATCAGAGCAGTGGTTAGTTGTCTGGACTGTTTAAGGACCGAGAGTGTATCGAAAGAATTAGATAACACATGAATTACACATGAGTGTGTCGAAAGAATTAGATAACACATGTATTACACATGACTACTATTTCGTGTATTTATGGAAAACATATGATTTTTAATGAATCATGATGTATTTATGGAGGTACTGGTATTTTGGAGCCTTGTTACTATATATACCAAGTGGACTCGATGTTTCGTCATTGCACGAAATATCCTCTCTCTCTCTCTCCTCTCTCCCTCTCTCCTCGCTTCCCATCCATTTCCCCCAAACCCCTCTTTCTTTTCTCTTGGAGAAAAATGGCTGGAAGCTCGGCTCGGGAGCCGGATCTCTCGAAGAAAAGTTGGTAATCTTCTTCCCCTCGCCTTTACCTTCGTTTTGATTATATTATTGTGGTTTTTGGTTAGATTTTGGGTTGGATTTGGATTTGCGGATTTTTGGTAAAAATCTTAAAGTTGAGTTTTTGGAGTTTTTATTGGTTTTAAATGGAGTATTTGAGGTGTTAAAGGCGTATGGGGTGTTGGTTTTGAGTTTGGGTGTGAAAAACATTATTAAAGCTCGAATTTTTTGGAAACTCGCAGGTCACAATCGATCGCTGCTTGGGGCCGATCGATCGTGACATGTTACTGATTTTGGGAAGGCGATGAGCAGTAGCGACAATTGATAATGAAGAGTGGGCGATCGATTGCGAGGGTCTTGGCGATCGATCGCGAGATTTGGCGATCGATCGCGGCTGGCAGTGTTTTGGGCAGTGGGCTTGCGCGACCGATCGCGCCTGAAGGGCAATCGATCGCGGCCCTGTTTTGGTTGTTTTTTTTGAAATTTTGGAAAATGTCGGGATTTTAGAATCGAGGTTTAATTAGCCTATTTCCGGGGCAATGTCTACATTCCAATGGGAATGCTATGCCTTTAAAATGGAATGGTTGGAGCCAAGTTTTAATAAAGATTGGATTGCTCGATTTAATATTTGGTTAACCTTTGAACTTGTAAAGTGGAATATTTTGGGTATTATGCATGCTGAGCCGGAGCCTTTTAAAATGGTTAATCGTCATGGATGACGATATAATTGAGGATTGTGAACGTGCTTGGGCACGTGGTTGCATGCTTGTAATTGATTATGAGTTATTTATGTGTTAGCACATAATTTATTGGATCACGGGACTAAGGCTAGGTTGGACTCGAACTACGGAATTATAAGGTACTAATAACGTACGAGCATAGCCTTTTATATTATTGTAACTGTGAAATGCATGGTTATTTGTATTTGCAATAAATGGATAGATATATTGGAAATTATATGGTGCTGCTTTTGAGCGAGCAATGATTGGAATAATGTCGCCGTTGAGCGAACGTCGGTTATGCCACCGCCGCTGTTGAGCGTGCGTGGGATTAAAATGCCTCTACTGTGGAGCGAGCAATGAAATAGAACTATGGAATTATTAGTGAGATATATGGAATATATGTAATCATTGTTTAATGATTCGATTTTGTTGATTATGGTATCAGTACATGGGGAACGGATTTGTTAATCAATGTAATGATTAACTGGCTTTGGAAATTTGATGGTTTCGGTTATTTTGAGAACAGGAGCAACACAGGATCCGGATGAGGATGATGCCATCCATGGAGTGTCTTTTAAATATTCATAGCCTTTACATTGTGTAAATTATGAATTGTAATATTGTGCTTATTGGATTTGGGATATTGGTATGCTCACCCCGTGTGGGGGCTGTCTCTGTTGGGGCAGGTGAATAGGTACGTCGATAGCTTTGGAGTTGAGCTCGAGCTATGGATCGAAGGTGCTTCCAGGATCGAAGTACCAGTAACGGTATTGAGCACATTGTTTTATACATTTGATACACATATACTTATTTGATGCTCGCATGTGAGCACTATCATGTGTATATGGTTTGTATAAAAGGCAAAGGCCTTTCTCTTTTCATTTATATGATGCATGCAATTATTTAGGAATTGCAAAATGAATTGAGGACGTGTTAGTGTATTACAAGGGTGCATGATATGTTAAATGGACTTGGTTGGGAAAGCTTGATATTAATAAAAGGATGCAAGAAATTTTATAGATGATATTTGTGATGCCCCGAAACTGATTATATGCAATTTTGGCTTTAATGATGGTTATATGATGAATTATGTTGGTAATTGATTTATGTGATGGGTAACGAAGTGTTAACATGATTTAATTGTATTGATTGTCAATTATGAGGAAAGCATGATTTAGTGGAAGTTTAATGCATTTTTGTAAATGCTTTTAAAATACCATGTTGGGGTGTTTTATACATCATGTTAATTGGTGGGGTACAATTTTAATTAACTTTATAACCTTTCCCCCTTTACCCAACTCACTTTACCTTTCCCTCTAAATCCCCAAATCACTCTCAAACCCTACACATTCTCCCATTTCGAAATTCACCAAGGAAGGAGAAGGAAAGCTTCACACAACTTTTGTTTGTGTGATCTTTGTTAAGATTTGGAGTCTTCAAGAGGTATGGAACCCTTCCTAAAGTTTTTATGATGTTTGGTTTTGAAATGGGATGATTTTGAAGTGATTTATGTGGGTTTGTTTTGGGTATATGTTTTATATGTTTGGGGTATGATTTTTTGAAGTGTTTTATGTGGGTTTTAGTGGGTTATGATGTTGTTGTTGTTGTAGGAAAGTTTGGGTTCGAATGGTTTAAGATGGAGCTTGAAAAATGCTCAAAAATGGCAAAAAATCGCGCACCAGCAGGTGGCGATCGATCGCCTGAAATGAGGCGATCGATCGCCGAAGGCCAGTAGCCATTTTGCGTAGCAGGCGATCGATCGCCTCAAATGAAGCGATCGATCGCCGCAAGGCAAAAAGTGAGGCGATCGATCGCCTCAAGTACCGATCGATCGCCACTGTTTAAAAAGTGGAAAATGATGTTTTTTGTTGGTATTTGGCTATTGTTTAGCTTCTAATATCGATTTGTATGGTTGTGTAGAACCATCCCAGGTGCCAACGACATCAAGGAGATAAAGTTCTCCAATTTCTCCACTTTTGGAATTAAGGTACGTAAGAAGCGTACGAGCATCGGACGGTAACACATTCCTAAACTATGACTATGCGTTGATCGCATAAGTATTTATGATGTTTATGATGATGATTATGATAAGTAAGTTTATGATGATGATGTTATGATAAATGAAGATGATATGACGTTTACGATGACGATTATGATAAGATGATGATGTCTATATGACGATGTTGCTTACAAGATGATGATGTGTATAAGATGACGATGTTTATGATATGATGATGATGATGTATGTTTAACTATGTTATTAAGAATGGTTGAATGTCCGGTGGTTATTATGGGCAAGCGAGGAAGGTACTTACCGCTCACATAACTAGCGAGGGGATACATCCGCTATCAAGGCGTAGCGAGGGGTATCATATTCCGCTAAGCGAGGAGATACATCCGCTATCAAGGCGTAGCGAGGGGGATCACAATTCCGCTTTATGTCAAGCGGCGGGGGGGGGGGGGGGGGGGGGGGGGGGGGGCAATTGTGCCGCTGTCATAATAGAACCAGGACAGTCCCATTTCTAATTAACATTGTCGATTATGAGCATATAAGTGAAGTACAATTTTAATCATTTATGTCAAGAACTAATGATTACATTCATGACTATGAAACATAGACAACCAAAGAAGGTTAATACGAATAACCAGGAAGTATATGTTACCAATTACTTTCATGCATTTATTTATATGCCATTACCTTATGATGCTAAGTAACGATGTATATGCTCATGAAGGGTTGTTCCTGTAGGTACACTTTTGGACTAAAGGACTAAGGGCCTGGTTGAGGCAGTGAGCTATGAGGAGCATGAAGGAAGTTAGGTTGCAGGATTTTAGGGTAGTCTCTACTCTAGGAGTAGTATAATTCTATCGTCTTAACATTCATTTTTGAGAATGTACTTAATCAAGTTTGAAATTTCATTTTTGGTCTGTAATCTTATTAGCTCAAAGCTACAACTGGTGCCCTAAGAAGTTATAAATGCATGTTTAGTCCCTACTATGTTATTAAGATGATGTTAAGGTAGGAAGACCCTACATTAGTGGTATCATAGCAGTGGTTAGATAACTCGGGAATGAGTGAAGGGTAGCCTTGGCAATAAGTTGGCTAGGTGCTTCTTTTTAAACATGTTTTGGAGCATGTATTGCATATGAAGTATACGATGTTACACTAACACGTTTTGTTTCTCTAACGATGTATCATATGAACTGCTTTTGGGTATTGTTGTTAACCCTTGTCTTGCAGCATGGCAACAAATGTAGAATTGGGCGTGCTGTGAGTGTTAATGCAAGTGCTGGACGTACGAATCCCGTACCTCCGCCAGCTTTCGGCGAAGAACTGCCTGAACAACAGTTGTTGCCTGGGGAACTGAGCTTGACTCAATTTCTTGCATACCGACCTCCGACATTTGAAGGAACTGAGACAGGGGAGCAGGCAGAGGAGTGGTTGGAAAGAATAGAGCAAATATTTGTGGCAGCTCCTTGTGCTAAGACAGCCTGGATCAGACTACCGAAGTTCCAATTGGCCAAGAAGGCGCAGATGTGGTGGAAGACCACAGTGGTAGAGCAAGAGGCTCAAGGTCATGAAATTAATTGGAAGCTATTCAGAACTCGGTTTCTGACCCGCTATTTCTCAGCTGCTGCACAACAGGCCAAGGAAGATGAATTCACTAACCTCAAGCAAGGTAACATGCATGTGTCAGATTATGCTCTTCAATACTGTTCTTTGCTCAGATATGTGCCTCATATCGCCACAAGTAAACAAGCAAAGATGAGGAACCTCATGAAGGGCTTGAGGACGGAACTATATGATAGGGTGATCACTTATGGCCCTGCTTGCTTTGACGACGCACTTTCAAGGGCTGAACTAGCCGAACTGGGAGTTGGTGCATACCCTGATGCTGTGCCACCTCCAGCACCCCCTCAGAAATCCACTCCTGATAATTTGAAGCCGAGGGGTGATCAGTTCAAGCCAAGGGGGAATACTTCGGCTTCGAGATTCAGTGGTAAGAGGCCCGAGAATCGTTGGAAAGGAAACCGTAAGAATGACACCCCATCAGGAAGAGGACAGTCTCAAGGAGGCAGGTTTGGGATGGTCCACTGCTCTGTTTGTGGGCAACCACATATGACAAAAGATTGCGTAGGATGTTATGTTTGTGGCGAAAAAGGTCACTTTGCTCGGCAGTGTCCCAACAGGGGAAGACAACAGAACTCTGCGGGGAGGCCCGCGGACAGAGCGGCACAGCATAGACCACCCTTTGCACCGAGGCAATATGGAGGTCAGCCCATGGGGCCACCTCAAGGGCAAGTCTATGCATTGACGAGGGAGCAGGCTACAGCAGCCCCGGAGGAGGTTATAGCGGGTACGTATCTTTTATTTACGCACCCTGCTTTTATATTGATTGACACAGGTGCATCACACTCTTTCGTGTCGACAAGTTTTGTGGAAAGGCACCACATATGCACTTCTCCGTCACCCACGCCTCTTATAGTCTCGACCCCCGCTGGAAGAAGTATGATTACTGATCAGATTGTCTATGATGGCCTCATTTATTTTGAGGATAATGAGCTAAGGTCAGATTTGATTGTTCTGAGGATGTCAGACTTTGACTGCATTGTAGGCATTGATGTTCTGAACAGGTATCAGGCAGTTGTGAACTGTAGGCAAAGGACTGTCCGATTCAGGTCTGATATGGGAGTCTAGTGGACATTCTTTGGGGATGGTTCTCGTTCTAAGATCCCGTTGATATCTGCTGTCAAGATGGCACAGTTGTTGGAACGGGGCCATACAGGATATCTCATCTATGTTGTTGATGTTACTGAGAAGAGGGAAGAATTAAAAGTTGAGGATGTGCCCGTAGTGGCGGAGTATCCTGATGTCTTTCCGGAAGAGATTCCCGGATTCCCACCGACGAGAGAGGTCGAGTTTGGGATTGAGTTACTACCGAGGACGTCTGCCATTTCTCGTGCCCCATATAGGATGGCACCAGCGGAGCTAAGGGAGTTAAAGATTCAGTTGCAAGAGCTCCTTGATAAGGGCTATATACGCCCTAGCGTATCGCTTTGGGGTGCGCCAGTTTTGTTTGTTAAGAAGAAAGATGGTTCGATGCGGCTGTGCATCGATTACAGACAACTGAACAAAGCTACAGTGAAGAATAAGTATCCACTTCCGAGGATCGACGATTTGTTTGATCAGCTACAAGGTACGAGGCTCTACAGTAAGATCGATCTGAGGTCGGGGTACCATCAGATTCGAGTAAGAGAAGATGATGTTCAGAAGACAGCCTTCAGGACTAGATATGGGCACTATGAATTCCTAGTCATGCCTTTTGGAGTGACGAATGCCCCAGCTGTTTTTATGAGCCTGATGAACAAGGTGTTCCAACCGTATTTGGATCAGCTCGTCATTGTTTCATTGACGATATACTCATTTACTCCCGGACCAAAGAAGATCATGTAAGGCACTTGAGGACAGTACTTCAGATCCTTAGGGATCATCAATTGTATGCAAAGCTCAGCAAGTGCGAGTTCTGGTTGAGCAGTGTAGTGTTCTTGGGTCATGTTATATCTAGCAGGGATATCTGTAGACCCCATGAATGTTGAAGCTGTGATGGAGTGGGCTGCACCCACTTCTGTACCCGAAATACGGAGCTTCCTTGGCTTAGCAGGTTATTACCGACGTTTTGTCGAGGGATTTTCTAAGATCGCTAAGCCGCTGACACAGCTGACTCAGAAAGGAGTCCCATTCTTTTGGTCCGAAGCTTGTGAGGAAAGCTTCCAAGAATTGAAGCGTCGTTTGACGACAGCGCCAATGTTGGTGATTCCTTCTGAGAATAAGAGGTTTGCCTTGTACACAGACGCATCATTGCAGGGTTTGGGCTGTGTATTGATGCAGGAGAAGCACGTGGTGGCTTATGCTTCGAGGCAGTTGAAGCCTCATGAGACTAGATACCCAGTTCATGATCTGGAACTGGCGGCCATCATTTTCGCCTTGAAGATTTGGCGACATTATCTATATGGTACTTCATTTACCATTTTTACGGACCATAAGAGCCTGAAGTTTCTATTCACTCAGCCTGAATTGAACATGCGTCAAAGGAGGTGGATGGATTTGCTCAAGGACTATGACTGTGAGATTGAGTACCATCCTGGTAAAGCGAACTTGATAGCAGACGCCTTAAGTCGGAGAAGTACTGCTGAGGATGCTATGTGTTTGTCGGCTTTGATGACTTCTTACTGCCATTTGGGCTATGATTTCGATGTGGACATGTCGCCTGTGCGAGTGTCGACCTTATTGGCAGAGCCAGACATATTTGAGGCGATCAGAAAGGCCCAGAGGTCGGATGATGAGGTTCAGAGGTGGACATCATTAGTACTTCAAGGACAGCCATCAAAGTTCAGAGTGGCAGAAGATGATTCCTTGAGACTGGGCAACCGATGGATAGTCCCAGATACACCAGAATTGCGTAGAGGAATATTGGAGCGAGCTCATAGTAGTCGGTTCAGTATCCACCCAGGAGGAAGGAAGATGTATAAGGACCTATGCGGTCAATTTTGGTGGAGACGCATGAAGCGTGATGTAATCACTTTTGTTAAAAGATGTTTGATCTGCCAGCAGGTAAAGGCAGAGAGACAGAGGCCTGGTGGCGAGCTGAAGAGCATAGAGGTACCCAAATGGAAGTGGGAGCATATCTCTATGGACTTTTGTGACCCACTTGCCAAGGACGGCCTCAGGATTTGATGCGATCTGGGTGATCGTGGATAGGCTGACGAAGGTAGCTCATTTCATCCCCTACTGTATGACTTTCACATATCTAAAGATGGCTCAATTATATGTACGGGATGTGGTGAGGTTACATGGAGTTCCAGTCTTGATTGTGTCTGACAGAGACCCAAGGTTTACTTCTCATTTCTGGGAGGGTCTCCAGACAGCTTTGGGCACAGAAGTAAGACTGAGTACAGCTTATCACCCTCAGCCAGATGGCCAGACAGAGCGTACCATTCAGACGCTCGAAGACATGTTGAGGGCATGTGTTTTGGAGTTTGATACTCCATGGCAGGATGCAGTGCCATTGGTGGAGTTCTCCTATAATAACAGCTATCAGGCGAGCATTCAAATGGCCCCTTTTGAAGCTCTTTACGGACGATGATGTAGGTCACCGTTGTATTGGGAGGACTTGACTAGTAAAGCGGTCGGAGGACCGGATATGATTAAGGATATGGAAGAAAATATTCAGTTGATACGCCAAAAGATGAGAGCGGCTCAGGATAGGCAAGCAGCCTATGCCAATAAGCGACGGCGACCGCTAGAATTCCAAGTAGGAGACAAGGTCTTCTTGAAAATCTCACCCTTCAGGGGTGTAGTTCGTCTTGGTATGCGGGGAAAGTTATCTCCGAGGTATGTTGGGCCGTATGAAGTATTGCAGCGTATCGGTACATTGGCCTACCGTTTGGCTCTACCGCCGTCTTTATCTGGGATTCATGATGTTTTCCATGTCTCTATGTTACGGAAGTATGAGCCAGACCCGTCTCATGTATTACAGCCTACCGAAGTACAGTTAGATTAAGATGTATCCTACATAGAACGACTGGTCAGAATTCTGGATCGTGAGGATCGCAGATTACGAAGCAAAGTTATACCGACGGTCAAGGTTCAGTGGGATCGTCGGGGTGTCAAGGAGGCTACGTGGGAGACGGAACAACATATGATGCAGCATTACCCGGAACTAATTTTCTGGTATGATTTATGTTTAGTTTCATTTTGGGTAAGTGCGTGCGATTTCGAGGATGAAATCTTATAAGTAGGGGAGTAATGTGATGCCCCGAAACTGATTATATGAAATTTTGGCTTTAATGATGGTTATATGATGAATTATGTTGGTAATTGATTTATGTGATGGGTAACAAAGTGTTAACATGATTTAATTGTATTGATTGTCAATTATGAGGAAAGCATGATTTAGTGGAAGTTTAATGCATTTTTGTAAATGCTTTTAAATACCATGTTGGGGTGTTTTATACATCATGTTAATTGGTGGGGTACAATTTTAATTAACTTTATAACCTTTCCCCCTTTACCCAACTCACTTTACCTTTCCCTCTAAATCCCCAAATCACTCTCAAACCCTACACTTTCTCCCATTTTCGAAATTCACCAAGGAAGGAGAAGGAAAGCTTCACAAAACTTTTGTTTGTGTGATCTTTGTTAAGATTTGGAGTCTTCAAGAGGTATGGAACCCTTCCTAAGTTTTTATGATGTTTGGTTTTGAAATGGGATGATTTTGAAGTGATTTATGTGGGTTTGTTTTGGGTATATGTTTTATATGTTTGGGGTATGATTTTTTGAAGTGTTTTATGTGGGTTTTAGTGGGTTATGATGATGTTGTTGTTGTTGTAGGAAATTTTGGGTTCGAATGGTTTAAGATGGAGCTTGAAAAATGCTAAAAAATGGGGAAAAATCGCGCACCAGCAGGTGGCGATCGATCGCCTGAAATGAGGCGATCGATCGTCGAAGGCCAGTAGCCATTTGCATAGCAGGCGATCGATCGCCTCAAATGAAGCGATCGATCGCCGCAAGGCAAAAAGTGAGGCGATCGATCGCCGCAAGTAGCGATCGATCGCCACTGTTTAAAAAGTGAAAAATGATGATTTTTGTTGAATTTTTGGTATTTTTCTATTGTTTAGCTTCTAATATCGATTTGTATGGTTGTGTAGAACCATCCCAGGTGCCAACGACATCAAGGAGATAAAGTTCTCCAATTTCTCCACTTTTGGAATTAAGGTACGTAAGAAGCGTACGGGCATCGGATGGTAACACATTCCTAAACTATGACTATGCGTTGATCGCATAAGTATTTATGATGTTTATGATGATGATTATGATAAGTAAGTTTATGATGATGATGTTATGATAAATGAAGATGATATGACGTTTACGATGACGATTATGATAAGATGATGATGTCTATATGACGATGATGCTTACAAGATGATGATGTGTATAAGATGACGATGTTTATGATATGATGATGACGATGTATGTTTAACTATGTTATTAAGAATGGTTGAATGTCCGGTGGTTATTATGGGTAAGCGAGGAAGGTACTTACCGCTCACATAACTAGCGAGGGGATACATCCGCTATCAAGGCGTAGCAAGGGGTATCATATTCCGCTAAGCGAGGAGATACATCCGCTATCAAGGCGTAGCGAGGGGTATCACAATTCCTCTTTATGTCGAGCGAGGGGGGGGGGGGGGGGGGGGGGGGGGGGGGGGGGGGGGGGGGGGGGGGGGCGGGGCAATGTGCCACTGTCATAATAGAACCAGGACATTCCCATTTCTAATTAACATTGTCGATTATGAGCATATAAGTGAAGTACAATTTTAATCATTTATGTCAAGAACTAATGATTACATTCATGACTATGAAACATGGACAACCAAAGAAGGTTAATACGAATAACCAGGAAGTATATGGTACCAATTACTTTCATGCATTTATTTATATGCCATTACCTTATGATGCTAAGCAGCGATGTATATGCTCATGAAGGGTTGTTCCTGTAGGTACACTTTGGACTAAAGGACTAAGGGCCGGGTTGAGACAGTGAGCTATGAGGAGCATGAAGGAAGTTAGGATGCAGGATTTTAGGGTAGTCTATACTCTAGGAGTAGTATAATTCTATCGTCTTAACATTCATTTTTGAGAATGTACTTAATCAAGTTTGAAATTTCATTTTGGCCTGTAATCTTATTAGCTCAAAGCTACAACCGGTGCCCTAAGAAGTTATAAATGCATGTTTAGTCCCTACTATGTTATTAAGATGATGTTAAGGTAGGAAGACCCTACAATATTTTTTGCCATGGTTGCATGTAGTCTTTTCCCCTGATAACATAATTGTATGCACTAATTGCATGCGTCAATACACTAATAATGGGTTAAGGGCATGGGGGTCCTTACATTAATGGGATCAGAGCAGTTGTTTGCTCTTTGGGGCTGTTGAGGGCCTAGGAACATGTTAATGGAAATGGGTAGCACATACTTATGCATGACAGTAGTTAGTGCTGTGTGACACAACTATGTTTCTTATGTGTGTTTATGATATGTGTTCAAAATTGGAATATGTTGTTGGTAACCATGGTGGTTGCAGGGTCATATGGGATATGGATTATGCATTGTGGTTGCATATATATTGAGTGATGATTTTAATGCTTTGCCGCTAAATGTTGAAGCTATGGTGAATTCCACATGTCACATTTGAAGCGAGGTGCATTAAAATACACTCATAGCGATGTATATTGGGATATGAATTATGCATTGTGGTTGCATACATGGCGTAGCGATATGAATACTTGCCGCCTTCATGTCGAAGCGATGATAGAATACTTGCGGCTGTCATATTATAGCGATGAAGAATATTTACCGCAAATATGTCGAAGCAAAGGATAATTCGGCTGTCATATTACTATTGCGAGGATATTATGCCGCTAATATGTCGAAGCGAGGGGTATTAATGCCGATGTCATGTTAACGCGAGGGGTATTTCCGCTGTCATGATAAAATGAGGAGTAGTGGCGCTGCTGTCATACCATCGCGATGAAGAATATTTGCCGCTTAAGCGAGGGATATTATACCGCTAATATGGCATAGCGATGAGCTTTCCGCTGTCATATGATAGCGATGAAGAATATTTGCCGCTTAAGCGAGGGATATTATGCCGCTGGTATGTCGAAGCGAAGTAGCGAAGAGGGATATTTGCCGCTTTATAGCGAGGAATATCATGACGCTATTCTTTGGCGATGGTTTATGCCACCGGGTATATTGATAGCGATGGTTCATTCCGCTACTCTATGGTGATGGTTCATGCCGCTGGGTGTATTGATAGCGATGGTTCATTCCGCTACTCTATGGCGATGGTTCATGCCGCCGGGTGTATTGATAGCGATGGTTCATTCCGCTACTCTATGGCGATGGTTCATGCCCCCGGGTGTATTGATAATGATGGTTCATTCCGCTACTCTATGGCGATGGTTCATGCCGCCGGGTGTATTGATAGCGATGGTTCAATCCGCTACTCTATGGCGATGGTTCATGCTGCCAGGGTGTATTGATAGCAATGTTTCATTCCGCTACTCTATGACGATGGTTCATGCCGCCGGGTATTTATATAGTGATGGTTTATTCCGCTAGTTCTATGGCGATGATTCTTGCCACCGATTTTATAGCGATGATTTATGCCGCTGATTATATAGCGATGTCTCATGCCGCTGATTATATGGCGAGGGTTTATGCTGCTGACCCTATAGCGATGAATTATACCGCTATGTACGCAGCACAGGATTGTGCTGCCCACGAGCCGGAAGTGTTGATTGCGTACCGCTATTGGACGATGGAGATAGGTATGCCGCTATCTTATTAGCGATGAGTTACGGTATATTGCTATTTTGTTAGCATTATTTTGGATTTCATGCGTTGATATATGTACCGTCGCGAGTTGACGATGAGATTATGGATGTCATGTATTGACATATACCGTGACGTGTTTGACGATGAGATTATGGATGTCGTGCATTGACATATACCGTCACGGGTTGACGATGATATTGTGGATGTCTTGTGTTGACATGCACCATCAAATGATGACGATGACATAGAGGATGACCTATGTGGACGGATGCCATCATTACAATGGATAATACATTATATGGTTTGAGTACCAATGGTGAGCACATGGTAGTGTCTGAGTCACTAGTTGACGAGACCATTATGCCGAGCAGGGTGCTCGATGAATTATTGGGTGCGTACAAGAAGTGTACCGCAACACATAATTGAGGTAAATATTTTACGAGTAGTGGTACCTTTGGTAATACTCGTTGGGATGGCTATGGCCAAGTGACTGGTAGTAGGAGTAGTTATTGAGGAGACTACTTGCTTATACCGAGGGTAACATGTGGTGGACATGATTACATCCACCCATGAGGGTGTGGAATAAATCCTAATGAATTAGGATTGCTTTGTGGTTGAGTAAGGACATCGAGATGTTCATTGTGCTTTGGCGTGTTCGAGAAATGTTGGGTGATGACCCACTACTCTAAATGGATGTTACGGTATGCTATACCGGGATGGAACATATGATATGTTGGTAGGTTTGGTATAAACCTAAGGAGGCAACGATTTGCTAGCCAGGTATTGTTGCAGTAATATAGTGTGCTTGTTGTAGCCATTATACTGCTCGTTGGAATCGAGTTTGGTGAATCATATGATGATACGATGAGGGCTATAGTGGACTCTTGTAATCGCTATGTAACATAAGGTTTGAGGAAGGAAATACCTCACGGGGACGCTTATACTTCAAATGTTTAAGGGACTTGTACCAGGACAGCTCAATTTTGTTGAGAGTACCAACATGAGTGCCAACAAGTCGTTGTTAGGGCTGATTGAGCATCCTTGCATATGGAATGCAATGGGGACACAATTGGAATTGTGGGATATAGTTAGTGGAGTGACACTTCTATGTTGATTGCACCTCTTGGATAGATTTAGATTTACTGTCATGAAGAAAGTTGGCATCGGCCGTGGGTTGATTGTGAATTAGCCATGTACGTCTCCGGGAAAATGCTCGAGATTTTGGAGTACTATGGTGTTAGTACGGAGCATTGTTAGAATGAGTATACGTTGTGTATACGGATTTCGGATCTGTAATTGGGGCAAGGATGCGCTATTCTGTAGCGGTTGTATATTTTATTGGTTCCGAGATATATTTTGGTGTGAATATATCCAGATTTTCCCAAACGGTGGTTCGAGGATTGGAGGGTCATGGTTCATGACACTTTCCTTACGAGGAAGATGGTATTGATATACCTATTGGGAATCCTTGAGAGATCCGATGAGTTGGTATATGTGGTGTGATGCTGGAATCACACCATTGGTCGTTGTTCCGTCAATCATTATTCTCCGCGGGGTGAGAATAGCTGGGGATTGACAGTTGTAATGGGGACTTCGGGGTATAATTGGTGATACCTGAGTCGATTGCATTGAGTATGCATGTGGTATTGGTGCTTAGGCATGTATACCGGCGTGTGTATACGAATGCCAGCATTTTCTTGGTACTCGTCGAGCATTGGATTAGTATGCTTGGATGAATGAATCTCCGGTGAGAGATTGTGGCACCTTGAGATTAGTAATCTCGATGACAAGGTATATTCTGAGAAATGATCGTGAGGTAGGGTTGACTCCCTCTGAGGAGGGATTGGCGTAATTGGGATCATGGTAGATCTTTACTAGGTAATTTGATAATATCCCTGTGTTAGGATTGTTGAATCCTAGGGTAAACGAGGGATGGCCATGATTCGGATTTGTTAGGAGTCGTGGTTGATGTAATTGATTTTCTTGCATGTCCTTTTGGGAACTTGAGACCTTGTGGAGTCTCGATGTTGTGTTTGGACCAAGAAGTGATTTCTTGGAACATACGGACATAGACATCTTTGGAGATGTGTTTTGTGTCGATCGGTGGCCGTGAGTTGCCCAATCCGTGTTGCAAGGTGGTGCAACTACTCCTTTGATAGAGATGGAATTGGAGAGCGGAAACCAGATTTAGTATAGTACACTGTGGTGTACTGGTGGTTTTCTTGGTAACGATGTATGTTTTGTAAGGAATCCAACATGCAAATACGCAGCGGAATAAAAATTTCGGATTCGTCACCGAGGACCTATACGGAGTGTTCATATCGGGTGTATCGAATTATACCTTTGAAGCGTGTTTGAGCAGAATCCACGAAGGAGCACGTCCTCAAGTCAGGAGCAAAACATTTCTAGTTTTGCCTCTACGGTATCCACATGATCAAATCGAAAGGGTGTTGATGTTATAGAGTTGCTAGACTCGATATAATACAACTGGAACAAAGAACATCCAATCTCAAACTAGGTGACAACCGCTCTTCTATGTTCAAAAATAGACTGCTAGGGTTTTAGTTAATCAATATTAACCTGTAACTCTGATGTGTCCTGAACCAATATATATACACAAAGAGAGGCGGCTTTAATTCTCAGGCTTTTAAAACCCTCAGCCCAAAATCTCTTTTGTCTATATCAAAACCTATTATATATATATATGTCTTTATATATATATAATTGGCTCGATAATATATATATATATATATATATATATATATATATTATGATTAAGACTCTTCCTAATCAAATTAATTCATCCAATGAATTTTATCTTCCCTTTATCGATTTAATCTTTTGTGCGACCCGTTAGGATCTTGCAATGTTGGCAGTGACATAAAATCTGATTTTATGTCACAAGCAATGAGCGGTATCTAGAACACATCAAGGCTACCCAAGTTACAAGAATGTCATTGACTCGACATAACCTATGGCCTGTGATAATATTCACCATGTAACTTAATCCATTTGTCCTATGTGTTTAGATTAAACATGAGTCATGGAATAGTCATACTCGTATAGTTCAATCTTTTTATTTCTTGATCCCCAAGTAGACTAGAATAAACGAATAAGCTCGATATCACATATCGACTCATTCGAGCATGTCCATGCATTTTAGTCTCACTTGATCAAGGGCCCAAACACTTCTCCTGTTATATAGGAGGGACAAATCCTATCTTGATCACTCAACATCCCTCTACATAATTCGTGGTGTATCCAATGCTTGTCTTTATAGTTTACCTTGTTAGATGTAACGTTTGACAATATCAAGATACAAGTCTCCTTATGTTGGGATCTCTGGTGATCTCAAGTCGTAAGGATTACACACATTATTATCACTATGAGAATTGCTTATGACATTCATATAACTATCTATGTAGCATTCTCATGGTGGGTCTGTCCAGTACATTGTTCTCTAACATGTACCCATGTGTTGATTTGATATCTCATATCCATGAACAATTCATCAATCAATACATACTAGTCTCAATGCATTATCATTACCCTAATTCATGATAATACTTGACTAGGGGATAATATTTAAGAATAATACAATATTTTTCTAAGGACATTAACATATATATATATATATATATATATATATATATATTCATATTACACAGACATTTGAATAATATATAATAATGATTTGCCTTTAATAAAATCATATTACATTGTATGCCAAAATCAATCATCTAATGAGTTGTCTTAGGGCATATCCCAACAAATCTCCCACTTGCACTAAGACCAGTCAAACATGTAGTTAATGCCTAAAGACCTAGTATGATGATCATGCTTCTGCTATGACAGAGGTTTCGTCAGTGGGTCAGATACATTATCATCAGTTGGTACTTTGCATATTTTCACATCTCATCTTTCAACGATTTCTCGAATGAAATGAAAGCGCCGAAGTATGTGTTTGGATCGCTGATGAGATCTGGGTTCCTTAGCCAATGTGATGGCTTCATTGTTGTCACAATAGAGTTCAATCGGATCTAGTATGCTAGGCATAACCCCAAGCTCAGAAATGAACTTCTTGATCCAAACGGCTTCCTTTGTTGCATCTGAGGTAGCAATATACTCAGCTTCAGTTGTAGAATCGGCTACTGTCTCTTGCTTTGAACTCTTCCAGCTGACAACACCTCCATTTAGGCAAAACACATATCCTGATTGCGATCGGAAATCATCCGTGTCAGTTTGGAAGCTTGCTTCAGTGTAACCTACTCACCTCCATAAATCAAGAATGTATCCTTAGTTCTTCTCAAGTACATCAGGATATTCTTGACAGCGATCCAGTGACATTAACATGGATCAACTTGATATCTGCTCGTCATGCTCAAAGCATATGAGACATCGGGACAAGTACATATCATGGCATACATGATAGATCCAATGGCTGACGCATATGGAATCTTACTCATGCGTTGTCTCTCGTCTTGTGTTGAAGGACACTGATCCTTCGAGAGATGTATCCCATGTGTCATAGGCACGAATCCTTTCTTTGATTCTTGCATGCTAAACCGTTTTAGCACTTTATCTATGTATGTACTTTGACTTGGGCCAAGTAATTTTCTTCATCTCTCTATACATCTTGATACCTAACACGTAGCTTCACCCAAGTCTTTCATAGAAAAGCAATTCCCTAGCCAAATCTTTACAGATTTCAAGGCAGGATATCATTCCTAATGAGAAGTATGTCATCTATATACAACACTAGGAAGATAATTATGCTCCCACTGACCTTCTTGTAGACACAAGGTTCATCTATGTTCTTGATGAAACCAAACTCTTTGATTGCATCATCAAAACGAAGATTCCAACTCTGAGAAGCTTGCTTCAATCCATAAATGGATCGTTGTAGCTTGCATATCTTTCCAGCATCCTTTGGATCGACAAAACCCTCGGGTTGTGTCATGTACCATCCTCAAGTAAATTTCCATTAAGGAAAGTTGTTTTGACATCCGTCTGCCAGATTTCATAATCATGAAATGCAGCTATTGCAAGTAAGATCCTTATGGATTTAACCATGGCAACTGGCGAAAAAGTTTCATCATAGTCAATACCATGAAGTTGTTTGAAACCTTTAGCAACCAGTCGTCCTTTAAAGATTTGTACATTACCATCCATGTCGGTATTTTCTTGAAAATCCATTTGCACCCTATGGGTCTTACCCCTTCAGGTGGGTCAACCAAAGTCCATACTTGGTTTACATACATGGATTCCATCTCAGATTTCATGGCCTCTTGCCATTTCTCAGAATCAGGGCCCATTATAACTTCTTTATAGGATGATGGCTCATCCTCACCAATGAGTAGTAAGTCACCTTGTTGAGTCACAAGTAATCCATATCTATGTGGCTCCCGGTGTACTCTTATAGACCTATTCTGGGCTTGTGTCTCTTGAGCAGGCATTTCATCCACAACAACTTGTGGTGTCTGCTCTGTTTCCATCTCAATATCATGTTCAGTGTTTTCTTGTGGTTGTACTTCACTAAGTTCTATTTGTCTCCCACTGGTTCTTCTAGAAATAAATTCTCTTTCAAGAAAGACACTTGTCCGAGCAACAATCACTTTGTTCTCGGTGGGATAATAGAAATAGTATCATTTCGTTTCCTTAGGATACCCCACAAATAAACACTTATCAGATTTGGGTGGCGTGACGTCTCACGTAAGCCTCACAACCCCCAAATCTTCATAAAAGACATATTAGGACGTTTCCTAGTCCATATCTCATACGGTGTCTTTTCAACTGATTTAGATGGAACATGGTTCAGTATAAATATTGTTGTTTCTAAAGCATGCCCCCAAAAGAAAATCGGAAGATCTGCATGACTCATCATAGATCGAACCATGTCCAACAAAGTTCGATTCCTCCTCTCAGATACGCCATTATATTGTGGAGTATACGGAGATGTGAGTTGTGGGACTATCCTACACTCCTTTAGATAATCATGAAACTCTTGGTTTAAGAATTCACCTCCTCGATCTGATAGAAAGATTTTGATACTTTTTCCAAGCTGGTTTTGTACTTCATTCTTTAAATCCTTGAACTTTTCAAAGGTTTCATGTTTATGTTTCATTAGGTACACATACCCATATCTACTGAAGTCATCAGTAAATGCAACGAAGTATTGAAAACCCCCTCTACCTTGTGTGCTTATTGGGCCGCATACATCACTATGTATGAGACTCAATAAATCACTTGCCCTTTGAACACGTCCCTTGAAAGGGGCTTTAGTCATCTTGCCCATTAAACAAGATTCACATGTTTCATATGATTCAAAATCAAATGAATCTAAAGCTCCATCCTTATGAAGGTTTGATATCCGATTTTCGTTTATATGGCCCAAGCGACAATGCCAGAGATAAGTTGGATTAGAATCATTATTCTTAATCCTTTTAGTATTTATGTTATAGACAGGCATATCAAGATTTAAAACATAAAGACCATTAATCAATTGTGCATTAGCGTAAAACATCTCATTCAAATAAATGGAGCAACATTTGTCATTTATAATAAATGAAAAACCAATCTTGTCCAAATAAGAAATTGAAATTATGTTTCTAGTAATTGACGGCACAAAGTAACAATCTTGTAAATCTAAAATCAAGCCAGAAGGCAAAGTTAATGAATAATCTCCTATAGCTAATGCAGCAACTCTTGCTCCATTTCCCACTCGGAGGTCAACTTCGCATTTAGCCAAAACTCTACTCCTTTTGAGATCCTGCACATTAACACAAATGTGAGAACCACATCCAGTATCTAATACCCATGATGATGAAGTAGATAAATTGACTTCTATAACAAAAATGCCTGAAGTAGAAGTCACACTTCCCTTCGTCTTCTTAAGATCTTCCAGGTATAACTTGCAGTTTCTCTTCCAATGTCCGGTCTCACCGCAATGGAAGCAATTCCTTCCTTAGCCACTCCTCCCTTAGGCTTTAGTGCAGTAGCATGAGGCTTATGTTTGACAAAGACTTTCTTGTTCCTTTTAATGCTTTTGCTTTAGCCTTTCCCTTATTCACAATAAGAACATTTATGGGCTTAGACTTCCTTGAGTTTGCTTCGTAAGTTCTCAACATACCAAGCAACTGTGGTAGAGTCTTCTCAATTTCAATCATATTGTAATTCAGAATAAATTGACTGTAGCTATCAGGCAACGATTGCAAGATCACGTCAGTGGCCAACTCTTGGTCCAACGGAAAACCTAGTTTCTCAAGATTCTATGTATCCAATCATTTTGAGTACATGAGTTCCAACAAGGGTTCCTTCTTCCATTCTGTACTGAAATAACACTTTAGAGAAGTCATAACTCTCTTGTCTATAGCTTGTTGTTGGTAAAGTTACTTCAGATGTTCAATCATATTGAACACATCAATTTCCTCATGTTGTTTCTGAAGCTCAGAGTTCATGGTTGCAAGCATTAAACAACCAACATCAAGTGCGTCATTTTGATGCTTCTTGTAAGCATCCTTATCGGCCCTCGCAGCCGTAACGGGAGGTTCCTCAGCAGGTAAGGTTCCTCAAGGACATATTGTTTTTTCTCTTGTTTGAGGACAATCCTCAGATTCCTATACCAGTCTAGAAAATTTGTCCTATTTAATTTGTCCTTCTCAAGGACCGATCACAAAGATAGTGTGCTAGTAACTTTGTTTGATGCCATGGATATCTACAATATAAATATGCAAAATAAGTTTATGATTTTAATCATTGAATAAGGTCTTATATTAAATGATACTCCCACTATTTAGTTAAAAACATCAACCCTCAAAAACTATTAGTGGGCCAAGATCCATATTTCGCCTAACCTTGAGTTAGCTTTGGCTAATCACCCAAGACTCTTATTTAGTTAGACAACGCTTTGTCAATTACATCACATGTAACTCTTGTATGGTTGGAGAACAACACTTTGTTCTAATTCGTCTTAATGAATTATTACCCAACCCCATGCCTCTAGGTTCCCAATCCTATTGAGATAACGCTAGTTAAGTCGAATCCAGTTTAAAATATCACGGATAACACTTTTATTCTATCGCGCCTTACTAAGATTGTCACGGTACTTTGCTTTGGCAAACCCACACATGTTCAATCGAAGTCTTGACTAGTACTTTTAATTGGAAGGCATCTTGATTGACTTAATATAATTAGAGGGATTTAAAGATCTCACGATTTTATTAATATTGAAAATATGTCTTGTACATATACATATATACATATATGTATATCAATCATCAATATTAAACAAAACGATAAACATGCATCACATACATCAACATAAAATAAAAGTGACATGGTTTTTCTCAAGCCAATGAGAAAATCTAAAAGGTCAACGTAAGGGTAACTTCTCCAAGCACCTCTTTGGTCCTTTTGTGAATGGCCTCCTTGTCCTGCACCATGGTCCATCTTCATTGATCTCCATCAATAAACCTCTAACTATACTAGATAACAATTAAATGATATAGAGAAGTCCTCGAGTTACATTCGAGGGGGAGCATAGGGGAGGGAATACATTTAGAAAAATAGAGAAGGCACGACTCGTAGGCCGTATTTAAAATTACAATCATTCACAAAATTCCTATCTAATAGGTTATAGGGCTATAACCATGCACAATGCTCAAACAACACATAATACATGCTTGGAGATAAATGAATTAAATTCTAAACATTTTAAAATTTAATTCTAAGTTAATAAAACTGTAAAATAACGGAAACTATCGCACGGACATCAAATGTCTCGGAACCCACGCACGGGAGGGGCGCGGACGCCCGCCCTTCCTTGTGGGCGGTCGCCCGCCCACATAGGGGCGGTCGCCCGCCCCTCCTTGTGGGCGGTCGCCCGCCCCTTGCTGGGTTGTCGCCCGCTTTGAGAACCCTGTTCACTCGATGTTCGAGATACGGTCGCCTGCCTTGCGTGCTACGTTTGCCAGACTATCGAGCTACGTTCGCCCGCCTTGCTAGATCAGTCGCGTGCATACATGTATCCAATACATAAAATTTAACAATATACCACATATATTTTTACGATGATTTCCACAATCTTATTATAACATATTATAATAGTTCTTACAGTTTATAATAAGCATGAAAGCAATAACTCAAAGAGATAAAACAATTTATCACATAACCCCGATATGAGCTTTGTACACGGCTCTGACTGTGATATCCCCGAAATAATTATATGCATTTGGGCAATAATTATGTTTATGTGGTAATTATGGTGTTAATTGATTTAGTTTTGAATTAATTAATATAGTGAAATGCTTAGTCATGCGGTGGGCGTGACCTCGTAATGCATTTCAGGGTGCATGTGATGCATGTTGAGAATTTTGGTGTTAGCATGGTTTATTTGTGGTGATTAAAGATTATTTTGGTTAAAGCATGTTTTAATCGAGGTTATGGTGCATTTTTGTAATATGCTTTTAAAATATCATGTTGGGATATTTATACATCATGCTAACTAATGAGGTGCCATTTTAATCTTTAACCACTTACCCATTACCACTCTTTAACCCTCATTCTTTATCAAACAACTCATAACCCTCATTTCCCCAAACCCAAAAATCGTTTATTGCTTGGAGAAGGAGGAGAAAATCTTACAAAAACTTGGATTGTTGGATTTCTTGGTAGAATTTGAAGCCTTGAAGGGTATGAACCTCTCCTTGTTTTGTTTATGATGTGTTGTGTTTGAAATGGGTTTATATTAGGGATTTGAAATGGGTTTATTTTTGGGTATATGTTGTATGTGGTTGGGTTATGAATTTTGAGGTGTTTTATGTTGGTTTTATGGGTTATTATGATGTTGTGTTGTTAGGAGATTTTGGTTTGAGGTGTGTGTGGTTGGAGCTATGGTTTCATGCTCAAAAATGGTGGCAATCGCGCACACAGGGTGTGGCGATCGATCGCTATAAATGGAGCGATCGATCGCCAACAAGCCGTAGCAAAAATGGGTACAAGCGATCGATCGTTATATGTGGAGCGATCGATCGCCTCGAGCCAGTGAGGTCTGGCGATCGATCGCTATGTCAAAGCGATCGATCGGTAAGGCTCGCGATCGATCGCCTTGACATAGTGATCGATCACCAGCAGACAGATTTTGGGGAATTGAGTTTTTAGTTGGATTTTTGGTATTGGGCTATTATTTAGCTTCAAATATTGGTTTGTGTGATTGTGTAGAACCATCCCAGGTGGCAACACAGCCAAGGAAGTAAAGTCCTACCAAATTCTACTTTTGGAAAGGTACGTAGAGAGACGTACGGGCACCCAACGGTACATGTATCTTATATACTCATTGGAATATGCATTTTGGATGCATGTATATATTGAATTGTGCATTGTGGATGCAAATACATATTGAATTATGTATTATGATTGCATATGTGTATGCTGAACAATTGGTGCACATACCATGAGTCATGGTTGTATTTGAGTGATGATTTTAATGCTTTGCCTGTCACTTGAAGCGATGATAGAATACTTGCCGCTGTCATATAGTAGCGAGGAAATATATTTGCCGCCAAATGTTGAAGCGAGGGTATTGCCGCATGTAAGGACCCTAGTTCCTTAAGTGCGGATTAAGGCGTAAATAAAAATTTCCATGCATAAACAGAGTATAAAGGTTGTATTGATGCCCTGAGCTATTAAATTACAGTGCCAAAATAAGGTTCAAAAGGGATTAGTTACATTCCCAATCGATGAATGCTAATCCTATAGCTTTACACTACTCCTAGAGTAGATACTATGCAAAAGAATAAGCCTGCTACCAAGAGCACTCCTTACTAGCTCATCGCATCAACCCGCCTTAGCCCCTTCCGCCCAAAAGTACCTACAGGAACAACCCCAAAACCATGAGCATGTATATAAATCATATCCACAATAATATGATCATAATTCAATGCATAAACCGTAAATGCAATTCACTTCCTGTATTTAACACATTTAAAAGCTCCCTTGGTTGTCCCTGTACCACAATAATAATCAAAGGATTATAATGCCAATATGCATGTCATGACATGTATCCATTCCGTGTATATCAATGGCCAATTTCCAGTCTTATTATATCAGTGGCATAATACCCCTCGCGTTTATATGACATCGGCATTAATACCCCTCGCTTCGACATATTAGCGACATAATATCCCTCGCATCAATATGACAGCGGCATTATCCTTCGCTTCGACATATTTGCGGTAAATATTCTTCATCGCTAAATATGACAACGGCAAGTATTCTATCATCGCTTCGACATGACAGCGGCAAGTATTCTATCATCACTGCAATATAATCTCGACCCACAATATATATGCAACCGTAATGCATATCCAACCATGTATGCAACCATAATGCATACCAACCATATATGCAACCATAATGCATATCCAATCATGTATGCAACCATAATGCATAATTAAGACCATGTATGCAACCATAATGCATAACCAATCAAAGCGTAATAAATACGTTTTACCGTCCGATGCTCGTACGTCTCACTACGTACCTTAGTTCCAAAAGTGGAGATGTCGTGGGACTTTATCTCCTTTGATGTGTGGCTACCTGGGATGGTTCTACACAATCACATGAATCCATATTAGAAGCCAATAAATGAACCATTACCAAAAACATCACCATTTAGAACAAAATCCCAAAACCCACATTTTTAGCCTTGCGATCGATCGGTCCCCTGCCTCGATCGATCGCTAATGTTCAACAAAAAAGTTTTGGTTCTGCCTCGGCCGATCGATCGAGACATTCTCTCGATCGATTGAAATTTCACACATCGATCCATCGGAACATTTTCCCGATCGATCGGTGAGCTCGATACAAGCCTTGGCCAGGCTCAGTCCCGCTCGATCGATCGGACCCAGATTTCGATCGATCGAGAAGCCCTGTTCTTGCGAGAAATTTCCAAGTATGAGCTTCCTACAACACCTAAACTCATACATCACCAAGATCAACCACCCAACACAACATTAAACCACAAAACAACCTTAAAATACATCCCCCAAACATAAACAACATGTTGGACCAAGATCCACCATTTTAACCCCAAAAAATAAGCCACAAACCCAACCAAAACTCAACAAAACTCTACCATAATGGAAGCTTACCACTTGAGCTCCAAGTTTTTTGGCAAGAAATCACAAAAGACTCCTTTTTCAAAGCTTTCCCTTCTCCTCTAGTTTCAGAAACGAAAATGGAGGTTCTAAGATGAAAGGAGAGGGATTTGGGGACATAAAGTTGATAGGGAGGGGGTGATGGGATGTAAAGATGCAAGTGGCTCCCTTGCCAACTCACATGAGATTTAAATGTGTAACCAAAACACAAGCATGGTATATAGAATACCCCAGCATGATATTTTTAAAGCATTTTACTACAATGCACCAAAATCACCATTAAAATCATGCTTTACCAAAATTACAAACCAACACATTTAAACCATTATAACACTCAATTTCCCAACATGTATAACATGCACCCTGAAACGCTCTACCGGGTCACGCCTACCATGTGACAAGCATTTTACCAAGATAATTAGTCCCAATACATAATCTAATTATCACCATAAGATTACATAAACATAATTAATGTCCAAATTGCAATTAATTATTTCGGGGATATCACAACCGCATGTCGCATTTGAGCGAGGTTATTCAATGCCGCTAATATGTCTAAGCGAGGGGTATTAGTGCCGCTGTCATGACAAGCGAGGTGCATTAAAATACACTGTTATAACAGACTAGGGATTGATGATTGGTGAAAGTGAAATGGTGATATGTCATGACATTTGTGGAACCATAAAATAATCCATTGATTATACTCATGAGTTATGGTACATGGACAACCAAAAGGGGAGCTTTTAAAATGCATTCGAATACAGGAAGTGTTTGTATTTACGGCTTATGCATTTACGCCTTATAATCATATTATGTTGAATATGGATTATTATTTGCTCATGATTTGGGGGTTGTCCTTGTAGGTACATTTTGGCATAAAGGTGAGACGGTGAGCTTGTGAAGAGCGTTTTTGATATGGAAGGACATGATTATTTTGTATAGTTTCTAATCTAGGAGTAGTGTAAAGCTATAGTTATTAACATTCATTTTGTAGGGAATGTAATTAATCCACTTGGAAGTCCTTAACTTGGCATGTAATTCTTAAAACTCAAGGCCTCAACATGAACTTTTATACTATGATTATACATGTTAGCTCTACTTATGCCTTTAATTCACACTTAAGGAACTAGGGTCCTTACATTAGTGGTATCAGAGTAGTGGTTAGAGAACCCGGGAATGAGTGAAGGGTAGCCTTAGCAACAAGTTGGCTAGGTGTTTATTATGAGCATGTTTATGCATGTGGTGCATATAGGTGTATAAAATTGTTATACTAACATGCTTATTGTTGCTTATATTATCTAACGGTGTAATACATGAATTGTTTTGGAATTGTTGTTAACCCTTGTATTACAGCATGGCGGCCATAAATATGGGGAACCTCAATGAGGAGGTGGGCGATGTAGGAGGTGTCAATACTAGTATTGCTCAGACGAACCCTCTACCGCCACCTGTTGTGGGCGTGGAACCGTTAGCACAGTTGTTATTGCCCGGGGAGCTGAGTCTGACACAGTTCTTGAACTTCCACCCACCCCGTTTTGAGGGAACAGAGACTGGAGAGGAAGCGGAAGAATGGTTAGAGAGGATAGAGCAGATCTTCATGTCGGCACCTGTGCCAAGACTGCTTGGTTAAGATTGGCAGAGTTTCAACTGGCCAAGAAGTCTTCAATGTGGTGGAAGACAACTGTGATGGAGCTGAGAGCTCAAGGGAATTGAAGGAGCAGTTACAGGAACTCCTTGACAAGGGATACATACGCCCTAGCGTATCACCTTGGGGCACGCCGGTTCTATTTGTTAAGAAGAAGGATGGTTCGATGCGTTTGTGCATCGATTATCGGCAACTGAATAAGGCAAAAGTGAAGAACAAATATCCTCTACCAAGGATTGACGACTTATTTGATCAGTTGCAAGGTAAAAAGTTGTATAACAAGATTGATTTGAGGTCAGGATACCACCAGATTCGGGTCAGGGAGGAGGATATTCAGAAGACAACATTCGGGACTCGGTATGGGCACTACGAGTTCCTAGTTATGCCGTTCGGTGTGACGAACGCCCCGACTGTCTTTATGAGTCTGATGAACCGAGTGTTCCAACCATATCTTGACCAGTTCGTAGTGCTTATTGATGATATACTTATTTACTCTCGGAGTGAGGAAGAGCATGTGAAACACTTGAGGATAGTACTCCAGATCAGTACTCCAGATCCTCAGAGATAATCAGTTGTTTCCCAAGCTCAGCAAATGTGAATTATGGCTGAGCAGTGTGGTGTTTTTGGGGCATATTATCTCAAGCCGTGGGATATCAGTAGATCCCAGGAAAGTGGAGGCAGTGATGGAGTGGTCTGCACCCATTTCTGTGCCCGAGATACGGAGCTTCTTGGTTTGGCCGGTTATTATTGATGTTTTGTCGAAGGATCTTCTATAAGCCATTGACTCAGTTGACTCAAAAGGGAGTACCATTTCATTGGTCTAAGGCGTGTGAGCAGAGCTTCCAAGAGTTGAAGCATCGGTTGACGACATCGCCTGTGTTAGTGATTCCCATGGAGAACGAGAGGTTTGTTCTATACACTGACGCATCACTACAGGGCTTCGAGTGTGTACTGATGCAAGATAAGCATGTGGTAGCTTATGCATAGAGGCAGTTGAAGTCGCATGAGACTAGATACCCAGTTCATGATTTGGAACTGGCGGCTATCATCTTTGCCTTGAAAATTTGGCGGCATTACTTATATTGTACGTCGTTTACCATTTATACAGACCACAAGAGCCTGAAGTTCTTGTTTACTCAGGCGGAACTGAATATGAGACAGAGGAGATTGATGGACTTACTCAAGGACTATGATTGTGAGATTGAGTACCATCCTGGAAAAGCTAATTTGACAGCAGACGCCTTGAGCCGGAAAGTGAGGTGTACTGCTGAGGATGTCAAGCAATTATCAGGCATGATGACTTCCTATGTCATCTGGGCTATGACTTTGATGTAGATACATCACCAGTACGTGTATCGACCTTATTAGCTGAGCCAGATATTTATGAGAATATCTGGTGAGCTCAGAAGGCGGATGATGAGATTCAGAGATGGTTATGATTAGTACATCTTGGACAGCCATCGAAGTTCAGAGTGGCTGAGGACGGTTCCTTGAGATTGGGTAACCGTTGGGTAGTTCCGAGTACGCCGGAGTTGCGTAGAGGGATCTTACAGCGGGCTCATAGCAGCAGGCTTAGTATCCACCCAGGTGGGAGGAAGATGTACATGGATCTATGTGATCAATTTTGGTGGAAAATGATGAAACGAGATGTTATAGCATTCGTTAAGAGATGCTTGATCTGTCAACAGGTGAAGGCGGAAATGCAGAGGCCTGGTGGCGAGCTGAGGAGCTTGGATACCGGAATGGAAGTGGGAACACATATCCATGGACTTTGTGACCCACTTGCCGAGGACTACTTCAGGTTTTGATGCCATTTGGGTGATAGTGGACATACTGACAAAGGTGGCTCATTTTATTCCGTACAGTATGTCATTCACATACTTGAGGATGGCTCAGTTGTATGTCCGGGATATAGTGAGACTACACGGGATTCCAGTGTCTATCGTATCTGACCGAGATCCACGATTCACATCTCACTTTTGGGAAGGTCTTCAGTCAGCTTTGGGTACTGAAGTAAGGTTGAGCATGGCATATCACCCCCAAACGGACGGTCAGACCAAGCGTACTATACAGACGCTCGAGGACATGTTACGGGCATGTGTGTTAGAGTTTGATGCCTCATGGCAAGATTCATTGGCCTTAGTAGAGTTCTCATATAATAACAGCTATCATGCGAGCATTCAGATGACTCCATTCGAGGCTCTATATGGTCGGCGTTGTAGGTCATCATTATTGTAAGGCCCCGATGCTAATTAATCCGGATTAACGATGATTAAGCAAAACCGGATAATTAAAAGGACAAACATGGATTAAGGTTTTCCGGGCTACGTTGATTCGACCAACTAGTGGAACACGTTTTAGTGCATGAGCATGTGCATGATCACATGACACTTGGAGAACACATACCACTAATTAATTTAACTCATGTTTAATACATGATTTTGGACCATTAATCTTGCAAGATAGTGATGTATTGACACATGGATTCCACAATACATCAAATAAATAAAAAAATCATGCTTTGAAGCCTTGAAACTCACGCACACATCATGCATTTCAGATTGTTATTATTTTATTATAAGGAAAACCCTTTCTCTCTCTTCTTTCACCTCATAAACTCTCCTCCTTCTCTCCTCCTTCTTTCCATCTTCAAGTTTCGAATTTTCCAGCCTATTTTAGCACAAATTTCTCTTGAAATTGTGAGTGCATGTCACATGCAAAGATGGATTTGAGTGCTACTCATCTTGAGGAACAAGATGCACCAAGAATTTTCAAGTTTGGAGAAAGTATATGCAAGATTTTCGAGTAGCAGCAGTTTTGGTGTAGGATTTTTGATCTTGGCTTGGTTTTGTGGATGATCAAGCTTCAAATCTTGAAGATAAATGAAGGTATATCATCATCCTTGAGTTTTATCAACTTGCATGTAGGATTGAGGGTCGAACCATTGTGTTCATTTACGAAGAAGTTGCTGTCAATTATAGTCTGCTAAGACCAGTGCATGAACAGTCTGGTTTTTCGCGTTTTTAGCATAGTTACGTTTCGAATTGGAAAATAATGCCCCTATGAAAAGTTGTAGTATTTTGTGTTAGCTTTAAATGGCCAGCGCAATCAGATAATATAGATTTAAGATGAAATAGTTATGGTCGATTTACCACATGTGTCAAATCTGGAAATTCACTGCATGCGAGTTTCATGCATTTTGTTCTTCGTAATTCTGGGAATAAATGGCTACGAATTTGAAGTTTTAGGCTCTAATAAGTGTTGTAATATTCGAGGTTATCTTGCCTTTGGAATTGTCCTAACTCAATTTGGAGCTCATATGAAAGAGTAATGCTAATTTTACCACATGGTGCTCAATCTGGAAAAGGATTTCATACGAGTTTTTAGGCCTGTACTTTTTTCACATAATGTACCTCAAGATGAACTCATTTGCTTGACACTCATAAGAGATGTATTGTAGAATTTGGAGTTGTATTGCATTATAAACTGTCCTTACATGATTTGAAGTTCACGTGTGTAAGATATGCACTTTTCCCTAGAACCGCTCATTCTGTCAAAACAGAATATGAGTAGTTTTTAAATCTGGCATACTTTGCCTTGCATGTGCATCATGAGTGAACTAGCTTCTGGACTTGAAGATGACTCTAGTACTTTAAGTTTTCGTGATTTTACCACTGGCCTCAAGTCTTTTGGACATCATATGAATTTATTATGATTTTTATACGAAAATGGGTCAAGCTGAAAATTAAGAAAATTTGCTAAGGGTCAATGTTTGGATTATAAATTTGATATTGTAAATAAGTGAACACTTTGATGATATAATTGAGGTGTAAATGACCAGGTTAACAGATCTCGAGGTTTATTCGAGGAGTACTCGGTAGATATAGCATTGGTCTGAGGTACGTTGAAAACGGGTTTTATCACAATGTCTGGCAAAGACGTGATGTTCCCGGGTATGATTTACTTGTCATTACTTGCTCCTTATGTGACTATGTGATAAGCTGATCTGCAGTATGTGAATTACATGGCACATTGACTGCATGATATATGATGGCATGAGATTTGAGATGCATCACATGAGATTATGATATTGCGTGATGCATTGACACGCATGGACATTGAGCATGTCATGTTGATCCTATCGATTCATTTCTTGGTACCTATATCTTTTCTTTGGTATTTGTGATGCGTGTCTGGGGATGATGGGCACATCGATGGCTCGGCGGAGAGAGTGAGCTGAGTGATGCCGTAGCGACGAGCGTGCCGACGTCGCCCAGACACGAGGATGATGGACCGCCGATGGCTCGACTGAGAGATAGATCGGAGGGTGGAGCGTGTCACATCCTGCTCGAGCACTGATGAGTGATTGATGATCTTCCTTTGGACTCCTGAGATATGGATATTCGAGATTTGATACCCTTCATATGCATTTGCATTCATGCACGGCATGCATTGCATGTTATTTGTCATACACTGTGATATTATCTGTTTCTCGTACTGGGTTCTGACCCCCTTCGCGGGGGGCTGTCATGTCTTTGTTGTATGGGCATGACAGGTGGTACAAGTGGACGTACTGTGGATGCTCGAGACGAAGCATCGATAAATACCAGAGCTCCTTGAGAGCGAGCTCAGGTATATGGTTTATGTTTTGAGTCCCAGTAATTGTTTAGTATTTCTACTTATGTTTTAAATTACCGGGGTATGCCCTGAGTATCTGTATTTTTAAGTATTACTTTACTGAGAAATTATATGTAATGCTTATGCGATAAATATAATGTTAGATGTAAAACTGGAAATACATATTTTCTCTATTCGGAAATGTTTTAGAAACAAACTGCGAAAAATTTTGAGGGTCACTTTTTGAAAGTTTTTAACAAAATCTTCCGCTGTTTACGTTAATATAACAATCGTGTGTTAATTAAACCTCTAATTAGGACCAGACCCTCACAGTTGGTATCAGAGCATAATCTGGGTTATGCTCGAACTAGAGTTATGACACTGAGTCTAGTCACAAATAAAATTGTTTGTGCATGTAATTGACTACGTGTTTTTATATGCTCTTACCTGCTATGTTTACATTTTCAATAATGAGATTTTATACATGTAATGGATTATTAAGCAGTGATAATTAGATGTCATATCTCTGACCATTTTAATATGCTGAGTTGCATAGAATCTAGCGAATTTGAATGCCGAGTTGCATGTAATCTAGAGAATTTGAGAATTTTATCTATTAGCACTGATAGTTGCTGATAGAATGTTGAGGTAGAATAAGTGATGAGAACATCTATGACTTGAGATGTATGAATTATGTTGGACAGTTAGTGTTTGGACATGTAGCTGTGATATAGACTTTAAGAGCTACTATCGAACCTGTAGACACTATAAACTGTTAATTGCACTATAATTTAGTGATAATGTGTCCATTATTGGAAATTGTATTTATCACTTTGGGATTTAATCCTTATGATTAGTGGATGCCACTAGAATTATTTAAAACACTTTTTGTCGATTGACATCAGGAATTTAAGTCTGAAAGACCAAGGTTATACGTATTACGTCAAAACCTATGTATTCCTAGATGAGAATTTAGAACTTGAGAATATTTTAGCGATTTTTTTCAATTGAAGGATCGAGTATAGTTGTTGTGGGAAACAACTAGAATTGGTTTGGATATGAGGACTTGGATTGGGGATTTTCATAATTTAGGTCCAATCTGTGTCCGAACTATGAATAAAAGAACTTCACTATGAACTCTTTTAGATGAGAATATCTAGAGTAATAGTAGTGACATATGACAATTTTTCCTCTTTCTGTTACGGGAAAATATGTTTACGAGAATGCCATGTTGATGACATAGTAAACATTAATTGATTATCGTGGACTTGAGAAATGGAAATATCTGCTTAATCTCAATAGCTATTCACTAGTGAAGAGATTAGCTATTGACTAAGGAATAAGACACCAATGTGGTGCGAAGTAATTAGAACTGGATTAAAGATTAATGAAGTGATTATCATTGGGATAATTCAAGTAATCCTGGAAAAGTTTCAGAAGTATCACTCAAATTTATCCAGCTCTAGTAGTTCTAGAGGTACTATGAGATTATAGAATACCAATCTTTTCGAGGTCACTGTGGATGTAAATATCTACAGATCCATTTGAAAGAATAATAGGAACTGATATTGATGGTGGTCAGTCGGAGCATGTTGTTACGTGCTCAGGAACAGATGCAGCCATAACAATAATCCATAACAACAAATACCCAGAGCTAGGGGTAGATATCATGGTGGTTATTCTTTACGACCACTCAGTTTCAGCAGTAGTTAATTACCTGTAGACCAGAGAGTATACATTGACAATGGGATTGAGATGTGTGATATCCCCGAAATAATTATATGTAATTTGTGCATTAATTATGTTTATGTGATTATTATTGGTGATAATTAATTTATGTGTTGGTATTAATTATCTTGGTGAAATGCTTAGTCACATGGTAGGCGTGACCTGGTAGAGCATTTCAGGGTGCATGTTTTACATGTTGAGTATTTGGGTGTTTTAATGATTTAATTATGATGGCGGGTAATTATTTGGTGATATATGTATTTAATTGAGATTTTGGTGCATTTTGGTAAAATGTTTTGAAATATCATGTTGGAATGTTTTATACACCAAGAAAATTGTGGGAGTACAATTTAATTTAATAACCCACTTATACCCCCAACCCCCACTATACCCATCACTTTTCTATTTTCCCCCAAACCACTCATCCAAACACTCCTCCTCTTCATGTTCGAAATTGGGCAAAAAGTGGAAGAGAAATCCTTCAAAAAACTTGATTTGTGGAATTTGTTGGGAGATTTGGAGTCCCCAAGAGGTATGGATACCTCCTTGTTGTTTTTGTTGTGTTTGGATTGGGTTTGTTATGTTTTTGAATGGTTTTGGAATGGGTTGTTTTGGGTTGGTATTATTTTGGTTGGATGTTGGATTTTTGGGATGTTTAAAGTGTATTTTGAAGGTTATTATGTGTTTGATGTTGTTGGTTTGAAGGTAGGAGAGTTGGTATGGATTCGAAAGGAATTTTGGAGCAAAAATGGTGAATTTTCGGGTTACAGACTCTGGCGATCGATCGCCCATTTCAGGCGATCAATCACGCTGGCAGCGCGCGTTTGGAGTGTCTAGCGATCGATCGCCACTCTTGGGCGATCGATCGGCGAGGCTGGTGATCGATCGCGCCAAATGTGGTGATCGATCGCCAAAGCCAGAATCGGGCGGGCGATCGATCGCGAAAGGCAAAATATGGTATTTTTGGATATTTTTGTGGAATATTTGATATTGGACTATTATTGGCTCCTAATATTGATTTGTGTGAATGTGTAGAACCATCCCAGGTGGCCACAGAGCTTAGGAGATAAAGTACACGATATCTCCACTTTTGGAACTAAGGTACGTAGTGAGACGTACGAGCATCGGACGGCAAAACGTATTTATTACGCTTTGAATTGGTTATGCATTATGGTTGCATAAATGGTCTTAGTTATGCATTATGGTTGCATACATAATTGGATATGCATTGTGGTTGCATGTGATTGCGAGTCGAGATTATATTCCAGTGATTAAGAATACTTGCCGCCTTCATGTCGAAGCGATGATGGAATACTTGCCGCTGTCATATTATAGCGATGAAGAATATTTGCCGCAAACATGTCGAAGCGAAGGATAATGCCGCTGTCATGTTGATGCGAGGGATATTATGCCGCTAATATGTCAAAGCGAGAGGTATTAATGCCGCTGTCATGCAAACGCGAGGGGTATTATGCCACTGATATAATAAGACTGGAACTGGCCATTGGTATAAATGGAATGAGTGCATGTCATGACATAAATTATTGTTTTATAATCCATTGATTATGATTGTGATACATGGACAACCAAAGGGAGCTTTAAATGTATTACATACAGGAAGTGAATCGCATTTACGATTTATGCATTTGAATTGCTATCATATTATTGTGAATATGATTTATGTACATGCTCATGGTTTTGGGGTTGTTCCTGTAGGTACTTTTGGGCGGACGGGCTAAGGCGAGTTGATGCGGTGAGCTAGTGAGGAGTGCTCTCGGTAGCAGGCACATTCTTTTGTGTAGTATCTACTCTAGGAGTAGTGTAAAGCTATAGGATTAACATTCATTGGTTGAGAATGTAACTAATCCCTTTTGGAACTTTATTTTGGCACTGTAATCTAATAGCTCAAGGCATCAACAAAACTTTTATACTCCTTTTATGCATGAAAATTTTATTTGCGCCTTTAATCCGCATTTAAGGAACTAGGGTCCTTACATTAGTGGTATCAGAGCAGTGGTTAGAGAACCCGGGAATGAGTGAAAGGTAGCCTTAGCATGGTTGGCTAGGTGTTTATATTTGGGCATGTTTATGCATGTGGTGCATATTGGTGTATAAATTATTATACTAACATGCTTATTATCGTTCATGTTGTCTAACTACATAACATATATATTGTTTGGAATTGTTGTTAATCTTTGTATTACAGCATGGCGGCTATGAATGTGGGGAACCTCAATGAAGAGGTGGGTGATGTTGGGAGCGTGAATGCTAGCATTGGTCAGGCAAATCCTTTACCTCCACCTGTTGTGGGCATGGAACCGGTTGCTCAGTTGCTACTACCAGGGGAGCTTAGTCTGACTCAGTTTCTGACCTTCCACCCGCCTATGTTTGAGGGAACGGGGACAGGGGAAGAGGCCGAAGAGTGGCTAGAGAGATTGGAACAGATATTCGTGTCTGCGCCGTGTGCTAGGACGGCTTGGTTAAGACTAGCAGAATTCCAACTGGCAAAGAAGTCTTCTATGTGGTGGAAGACGACTGTGATGGAATTGTGGGCCCAAGGCATGGTAATTGACTGGACCTTATTCAGAACCAAGTTTCTAAACCGGTACTTCTCTGCTGCGGCTAGGCAAACTAAGGAGGATGAATTTACAAATCTGAAGCAAGGGAGCCTGACAGTTTCGGACTATGCCATGCACTACTCATCACTATTGAGGTATGTGCCACACATCGCTACAAACGGGCATGCCAAGATGAGGCACTTTCTGAAGGGGCTACGACCGGAATTATTTGATCGGGTTATTTCTAACAACCCGACATCTTTTGATGATGCACTTGTTAGAGCGGAGTTAGCAGAGATAGGGGTGAGCGCTTATCCTGAGGCCATACCCTCACCCGTTCCATCACAAAGATCTACATCTGAGAATCTGAGGCCCCGGGGAGGATCTGTCAAGTCAAGAGGGACTTCTTCTTCTTCCCGATTTAGCGGAAGGCGGCCGGATGGCCGTAAGCAGGGAGACCGGAGGAGTGGTACATCTACTTATGGGGGACCAACTCAAGCTGGTAGAGTTGGAGATATTAAGTGTCACTTTTGCGGAGGGCCGCATTTGATGCGTGACTGTTCTGCGTGCTACATATGTGGCAGGTCGGGCCACATTGCTCGGCGTTGTCCCAATCGGGAAGGACAGACGGACCTCAGGGAAGGTCGGGGGAGGTTTTCTAGTGGTACGGTACAGCAGAGGCAGCCGATGGTGCCTCGACAGATGGGAGGACGGGCGATGGGGCCACCTCAGGGACAGGTCTATGCATTGACCAGGGAGCAGGCCGACACAGCTCCAGAGGAGGTGATAGCTGGTACGTGCCTTCTATTTACATATTCAGCCTTTATTTTGATAGACACAGGTGCTTCGCACTCCTTTGTGTCTGCGGACTTTGTGGCGAGACTCATATGTGCACGTCTCCGTTACCCACGTCTCTATTGGTCTCGACACCCACTGGAAAGAAAGTTGTTGCTGATCATTTTTTGATGGACTGCCTCAATTATTTTGAGGGCAATGAGATAAGGGCAGACTTGATTGTTTTGGGTATGTCAGATTTCGACTGCATTGTGGGCATCGACATTCTGAACAGATATCAGGCAGTGGTAAATTGTCGGCAGAGGACAGTTCGGTTCAGATCTCATTTGGGAGTTCAGTGGACTTTCTATGACAACGGTCTCGTGCGAAGATTCCGTTGATTTCGGCAATCAAAATGTCCCAATTGTTGGAACGTGGATACACGGGCTACCTCATCTATGCCGTGGACACGTCGGGAAAGGGTAAAGAATTGAGGATTGAGGATGTACCAGTGGTGGCGGAGTTTGCTGATGTATTCCCGGAAGAGATTCCCGGATTCCCACCTGCAAGGGAAGTTGAGTTTGGGATTGAGTTATTACCGGGGACCTCCGCTATTTCTCGTGCCCCTTACCGGATGGCACCGACAGAGTTAAGAGAACTAAAAGAGCAGTTGCAGGAGCTCCTTGATAAAGGATATATACGCCCTAGAGTATCGCCTTGGGGCGCACCGGTTCTCTTTGTGAAGAAGAAAGACGGTTCGATATCGATTACCGGCAACTGAACAAGGCCACGGTAAAGAACAAGTATCATCTCCCAAGGATAGATGATTTATTTGATTAGTTGCAAGGCACGAAGCTGTATAGCAAGATTGATTTGAGATCCGGGTACCACCAGATACGGGTCAGGGAGGAGGATGTACAGAAGACAGCATTTCGGACTCGATATGGGCACTACGAGTTCTTAGTGATGCCGTTCGGTGTGACGAACGCCCCGGCTGTCTTTATGAGCTTGATGAACCGGGTGTTCCAACCCTATCTGGATCAGTTCGTCATTGTGTTTATTGACGATATAGTCATCTACTCCCGGAGCGAGGAAGAGCACGTGAGACACTTGAGGACAGTGCTCCAGATCCTCAGAGATCACCACTTATATGCCAAGCTCAGTAAGTGTGAGTTTTGGTTGAGCAGTGTAGTATTTCTGGGGCATGTCATATCTAGCAGTGGGATTTCAGTGGACCCCAGGAAGATTGAGGCTGTGATGGAGTGGGCTGCACCCACTTCTGTGCCCAAGATACGGAGTTTTCTTGGTTTGGCTGGTTATTACCGACGCTTCGCCGAGGGATTTTCTAAGATTGCTAAGCCACTGACGCAGTTGACCCAAAAGGGAGTACCCTTCTTTTGGTCAGAGGCTTGCGAGGAGAGCTTCCAAGAGTTGAAGCACCGAGTGAGGACGGCGCCGGTATTGGTGATTCCCTCAGAGAACAAGAGGTTTATCCTTTATACGCATCACTGCAGGGCTTGGGTTGTGTATTGATGCAAGATAAGCATGTGGTAGCTTATGCATCGAGGCAGTTGAAACCGCATGAGGCTAGATACCCAGTCCATGATTTGGAGTTGGCAGCTATTATCTTTGCCCTTAAGATATGGAGGCATTATCTGTATGGTACATCCTTTACCATACATACGGATCATAAGAGCCTGAAGTTCTTGTTCACTCAGGCGGAATTGAATATGCGTCAGAGGAGATGGATGGATCTACTTAAAGACTGTGAGTGTGAGATAGAGTACCATCCGGGGAAAGCCAATTTAACAGCAGACACCTTGAGTCGGAAGGTGAAGAATATTGCTGAGGATGTCATGAATTTATCAGTTATGATGACTTCTTGTTGCCATCTGGGCTATGACTTCGATGTGGACGCATCGCCGGTTTGGGTATCGACCTTATTGGCTGAGCCAGATATCTATGAGAATATCAGGAGAGCTCAGAGGACAGATGATGAGGTTCAGAGATGGTCATCATTGGCACTTCAGGGACAACCATCAAATTTCAGAGTGGCTGAGGATGGTTCTTTGAGCCTTGGTAACCGATGGGTAGTTCCATGTACGCCGAAGTTGCGTAGAGGAATCTTGGAGCGAGCTCATAGTAGCCGATTCAGTATCCAACCAGGAGGGAGGAAAATGTATAAGGACTTATGTGACCAGTTCTGGTGGAAGCGGATGAAGCGTGATGTGATCGCTTTTGTTAAGAGATGTTTGATCTGTCAGCAGGTTAAGGCAGAGAGGCAGAGACCCGGTGGCGAACTAAGGAGTTTAGAGATACCGGAGTGGAAGTGGGAACGCGTATATATGGATTTTGTGACCCACCTGCCGAGGACTACTTCGAATTGTGATGCCATTTGGGTGATCATTGACAGGCTGACGAAGGTAGCTCACTTCATTCCCTACAGCATGATGTACACATACTTGAGGATGGCTCAGCTGTATGTCCGGGACATAGTAAGACTACATGGGATTCCGGTGTCCATTATATATGACAGAGATCCGCGGTTCACATCTCATTTCTGGGGAGGTCTTCAGTCAGCGTTGGGTACTGAGGTGAGATTGAGAATGGCATATCATCCCCAAACGGACGGTCAGACTGAGCGTACTATACAGACGCTTGAGGACATGCTACGAGCTTGTGTGTTGGAGTTTGATGCCTCATGGCAAGATTCTTTGGCCTTGGTAGAGTTTTCATACAACAACAGCTATCAGGCGAGTATTCAGATGGCACCGTTTGAGGCTTTGTATGGCAGGCATTGCAGGTCGCCATTATACTGGGATGACTTGACCAGTAAAGCAGTGGGAGGACCCGAACTGATTTGGGAGATGGAGGATAAGGTAAAAGTTATTCGTCAGAAAATGAATGCAGCCCAGGACAAGCAGGCAGCCTATGCGAATAAATGGCGGAGACCGTTGGAGTTTCAGTTGGGAGACAGAGTCTTTTTGAAGATCTCACCTTTTGGGGGTGTGATTCGGTTTGGTATGCGTGGTAAATTGTCTCCGAGGTATGTGGGACCGTACGAGATTTTACAGCGCATCGGTACCTTGGCTTACCGTTTGGCACTGCCACCGTCGTTGTCTGGTATTCACGACGTGTTCCATGTATCTATGCTGCAGAAGTATGAGCCGGATCCGTCACATGTATTGCAGCCTTCTGAGGTTCAGTTGGATTCTGATGTATCCTATGAGGAACGGCCAGTCAGGATTTTGGATAGGGCTGATTGCAGGCTTCGGAACAAAGTGATACCGATGGTCAAGGTTCAGTGGGATCGCAGGGGTGTTGAGGAGGCCACGTGGGAGACGGAGCGGCATATGATGCAGCACTACCCGGAGCTATTTTCTGGTATGTGATTTATGTTGGTTTCATCCTGGGTAAGTGCATGCGATTTCGAGGGCGAAATCTTATAAGTAGGGGAGTATTGTGATATCCCCAAAATAATTATATGCAATTTGTGCATTAATTATGTTTATGTGATTATTATTGGTGATAATTAATTTATGTGTTGGTATTAATTATCTTGGTGAAATGCTTAGTCACATGGTAGGCGTGACCTGGTAGAGCATTTCAGGGTGCATATTTTACATGTTGAGTATTTGGGTGTTTTAATGATTTAATTATGATGGCGGGTCATTATTTGGTGATATATGTATTTAATTGAGATTTTGGTGCATTTTGGTAAAATGCTTTTGAAATATCATGTTGGAATGTTTTATACACCAAGGAAATTGTGGGAGTACAATTTAATTTAATAACCCACTTATACCCCCAACCTCCACTATACCCATCACTTTTCTATTTTCCCCCAAACCACTCATCCAAACCCTCCTCCTCTTCATTTTCGAAATTGGGCAAAAAGTGGAAGAGAAATCCTTCCAAAAACTTGATTTGTGGAATTTGTTGGGAGATTTGGAGTCCCCAAGAGGTATGGATACCTCCTTGTTTTTTTTGTTGTGTTTGGATTGGGTTTGTTATGGTTTTGAATGGTTTTGGAATGGGTTGTTTTGGGTTGGTATTATTTTGGTTGGATGTTGGATATTTGGGATGTTTAAAGTGTATTTTGAAGGTTATTAAGTGTTTGATGTTGTTGGTTTGAAGGTAGGAGAGTTGGTATGGATTGGAAAGGAATTTTGGAGCAAAAATGGTGAATTTTTGGGTTACAGACAATGGCGATCGATCGCCCATTTCAGGCGATTGATCACGCGCTGGCAGTGCGCGTTTGGAGTGTCTGGCGATCGATCGCTACTCTTGGGTGATCGATCGGCGAGGCTGGCGATTGATCGCGCCAATTGTGGCGATCGATCGCCAAAGCCAGAAATTTTGAGAATCCGGCAGTAAGGTCTCACGATCGATCGTGAAAGGCAAAATATGGTATTTTTGGATATTTTTGTGGAATTTTTGATATTGGACTATTATTGGCTCCTAATATTGATTTGCGTGAATGTGTAGAACCATCCCAGGTGGCCACACAGCTTAGGAGATAAAGGCCACGATATCTCCACTTTTGGAACTAAGGTACGTAGTGAGACGTACGAGCATCGGATGGTACAACGTATTTATTACGCTTTGAATTGGTTATGCATTATGGTTGCATACATGGTCTTAGTTATGCATTATGGTTGCATACATAATTGGATATGCATTGTGGTTGCATGTGATTGCGAGTCGAGATTATATTCCAGTGATGAAGAATACTTGCCGCCTTCATGTCGAAGCGATGATGGAATACTTGCCGCTGTCATATTATAGCGATGAAGAATATTTGCCGCAAACATGTCGAAGCGAAGGATAATGCCGCTGTCATGTTGATGCGAGGGATATTATGCCGCTAATATGTCGAAGCGAGGGGTATTAATGTCGCTGTCATGCAAACGCGAGGGGTATTATGCCACTGATATAATAAGACTGGAACTGGCCATTGGTATACATGGAATGAGTGCATGTCATGACATAAATTATTGGTTTATAATCCATTGATTATGATTGTGATACATGGACAACCAAAGGGAGCTTTTAAATGTATTACATACAGGAAGTGAATCGCATTTACGATTTATGCATTTGAATTGCTATCATATTATTGTGAATATGATTTATGTACATGCTCATGGTTTTGGGGTTGTTCCTGTAGGTACTTTTGGGCGGACGGGCTAAGGCGAGTTGATGCAGTGAGCTAGTGAGGAGTGCTCTCGGTAGCAGGCACATTCTTTTGTGTAGTATCTACTCTAGGAGTAGTGTAAAGCTATAGGATTAACATTCATTGGTTGGGAATGTAACTAATCCCTTTTGGAACTTTATTTTGGCACTGTAATCTAATAGCTCAAGGCATCAACACAACTTTTATACTCCGTTTATGCATGAAAATTTTATTTGCGCCTTTAATCCGCATTTATAGGGTCCTTACAAGATGTCTCCAGGATATATAACCATTTCGATTTTGGCAATGATAGAGATGCTAGTGATCACAGATACATGTTGTGTATTGGTCACACGGTACGAGTTTGATTTGAGATAAAATCATTGGTTTCATATATTGCATCAAATGTGCATTGATAATGATGATTGGGAAAATACACCAGCAGTGATAATTATACTATCCACACTTGCAACAATGAACTGCAGATTACAGTTTGTTGATAGTGTTGTGGATTTGAATTAAATGATGTTGTCGAAATATGATTTTGATTGTATCAAGGGCATGGATACTCTGATAATATTTGAAGATATCGTAAGTTGATTTTAGGGTATAATGAATTTTTTAACCGTCTTCTGGATACAAATGAAATGTTTATCGCCACGAATAGCAAGCTAAGATACTGATAGTATCAGCTATGAAAATATTGTGGTTGCAATACTTGAAAAAGGAGGGATATTTGATAATAAGCAGTTGATGCTTATCAAAAAGAGTCGAGATTGACTAATATTATAGAGGTAAGAAAACCTACCAAGATTTTCCTGAAGAAATGAAAGAATTTTCACTAAAGAAGGAAATTGATTTTAACTATACATTGATGACAAGGAATAGATTTGATATCGAAAGCACTGTACAGAATGTCATCAACAGAGTTGACAGATACAGAAGAATAGTTGCAGAATCTCCTCGATACGGGTACTTATGTCACTTGAGGAAACATCAGTATTGTTCAGGAAGAAGAAAAATGATATGATGTAGATGTGTATCGATTAAAGGTAGTTGAATCGGGCTATTGTCAAGAATAAATACCCACTACCTAAGATCGAAAAGTAACTGATCAAGTTGTAAGGAACTTGAAGTATAAGAAAAACGATTTTTACTCTGGTTACCATCAGTTTGAGTCAGAAGAGAAAATGTTCTCTAGGCAATTGGTCAAACCAGATATAGATATTTTGAATTTTCGGAAATGTCGTGTGGTCTGACAACTATACCGGTAGAGTAATTGTGATATCCCCGAAATGATTATGTGATTTTAATCATTTAATTTAATTATGATGATTTGGGTGTTAATTCATGGGATTGAATTAATATTATTGGGGAGATTCATTTCAGGGTGCATGTGATATATGTTGGGTTTTTGGGGTCGTGGCATGTTTATTTGGGGTGTGTGTTGTTTGTTTTGGTAAAGCATATTAATGGGAATTGAAGTGTTTTATTGAGAAAATACTATAAATATCATGTGAGGATATTTTAATACATCGTGCTAAATACCGGGACCAAAACATAACACATCAAACCACCCAACACCCAACCACCCCCCAACCCATGCCAATCAAACTGTTCACAGGCTGACTTTACACCCCACTTGGCTCAATCATTTCACCACTCTCAGCCCTCCCAAATCTCGGCCCTTCTCTCCCATTTCTTCACCAACACTTGCTAAGCAAAATTCTGAGGAGCTTTCCCTTTTTCATCGCCTGGAAGCCTTTGAAAAATCGGAGCAAAATAGGGTGAGAAACCATGCTCTGTTTTTGCTTTTAACTTGTTTAAGTACATGTTTTTAGGTGGCGTGAAAATGGCATGTTAGCTTAGGTTTCTTGAAACCTTCGATTTAAATGCTTACATGGTGTTATTATGTAACTCTCCGTGTTTTTCCTTATGTATATTACATGTTTTATGTTGAGGAAATAAGCATGTAAAGTAGGGTGTTCGGAAATCTGGGTAGGAGTATGCCCTGTTTTTCTGGAAAATGTGGACTGGGAGTGATTTTGAGGAGGTGATATTATGCATGTTAGATGGGTTTTAAAGTGAACCTTCGATTTGAGTACATGCATGGTAGTTTGTAAAGCCCAGGACGTTTTATGGTTGAGCATGTTTTACGAAATATGTGGTAGTTTTTATAGCATGAAATGAAGTACTCAAGAAATCTGGGAATGAAAATGTTGCCTTGTTTCCAGAAAAGTTGATCGAGTACTTGTGTAAATGGTTGACGTTTATGCATGTGGGCTTATGTTTGAGGTGTAAATTTGATATGAATACACTCAGGGTAGTGTGTTATAACTGTTAGCATGTTGAGCTTGGCATGTTGTATCTTACATGTTAGATTTAAGGGTATGTTTATCGGTGTTAGGGAATTCTGGAAAATCTGGGTTGAATATGATCGACCGATCGATCGGTGAAGAACACCGATCGATCGGCAAAAGCCGTAGCTTTTTTCCTTAATTCAAACAGTGCACCGATAGATCGGTGATGAGGGCCGATCGATCGGTAGTGCCTTTTTTTAAAAAAATGTAGAATTTGTTTTAAATTTGATATTGGATTGTAATGAGACATCTAATATTGTGTTGTACACTGGTGTAGAGCCTTCACAGACAGCTACACAGCGCAGGGGATAGAGTCCCACAACACACTACATTTTGGAAAGGTACGTAAGCGACGTACGGGCATCCCAACGGTAACATGTATTATGTGTTTATTTATTTAACACAAGGCAAAGTAAGATATGCATAAGATAGTGCATGATGATATGATACATGTTGATATGCTTCGTTTGTGCATATGTATGTTGTGAAATATAAGAGGTGTATTTCACGTGTGAAATATAAGAGGTGTATTTCACGAGTCAAGGTTATCCTAGTGAGGATTTTAATGCTTACGCTAACTTCCATAAGAAGCGAGGAAGAATTCCGCTTACGTGGATTTCCATAAGAAGCGAGGAAGAATTCCGCTTACGTGGAAAAGTAAGAAGCATTGAAATGCGCTATTGATAAGTGACTCAGGATTGAAATAAGGATTTGAGAAGGAAGGATGTGTCATGACATTTATTTATGAAACCATATGTTCATATAATGTGTTATTATGAATTATGGTACAGGGACAACAATGGGCGTTGTAAATGCTTGGAAATACAGGAAGTGCTTTGTATTTATGATTTGTGCATTTACGCTTTAAATTCATATTATGTTGAATATGAATTATGATATGCTCATGTGTTGGGGGTTGTCTTTGTAGGTGCTTTTGTTGACGAGAACCAGGGTCGGGGTTGATATGCTGAGCTGTAAGGAGTGCTACAGGATTAGCATGTTAGAGAAAAATTTTGTATAGCTTCTACTGAGTAGAGTAAGAATATAATGTAGTACCTTTGTAGGAATTTGTGTTATTCCTTTTGAAACATTTTGGGTACTGTAATCTCTTAAGCTCAGGTTAATCAACACGACTTACTACTCTGATTTATACAATTGAATGTTTAGTTCTCTAAATTGCACCTAAGATTGTGTTTGAGATCACGGGGTCTCACATTTAGTGGTATCAGAGCAGTGGTTAGATAACCAGGGAAGAGTGAAGGGTAGCCTTTAGAAACAAGTTGGCTAGGCATTCATTTGGGCATGCTTATGCATGTGATGCATATGGTTGTATAAGTGTTATACTAACATGCTTTGAATATGATACTCTTGTTATCTAACGGCTTATATTATGAACTGCTTTTGGTATTGTTGTTAACTCTTGTGTTACAGCATGACTGAGATTAACCCGGAGAACCCCAATGAGGAGGTAGGGGATATGGACAGTAGGAATGCCAGTATCGCTCAGCTGAATCCTTTACCACCACCTGCTGTGGGCATGGAGCCCAGTGTACAGATGTTACTGCCAGGGGAGCTCAGTTTGAAGCAGTTTCTGAGTTTCCATCCGCCCATGTTTGAGGGGATTGAGTCTGGTGAAGTAGCCGAGGAGTGGTTGGAGCGTATAGAGCAAATACTTGTGACTGCACCCTGTGCACGCACGGCATGGCTGAGGTTAGCCGAGTTTCAGATTGCTAAGAAGCATGCTATGTGGTGGAAGACCACCGTGATGGAGCTGAGAGCTCTAGGTATGGCAGTTGACTGGACTGTATTCCGGACCGGTTCCTTAACCGGTATTTCTCTGCAGCTGCCAGACAATTAAAGGAAGACGAGTTCAATGCTTTAAAGCAGGGTAGCATGTCAGTGTCAGACTACGCTATGCAGTATTCCTCACTGCTGAGATATGTACCTCATATCGCTGTGAGCAGCCATGCAAAGATGAGGAACTTTCTGAAGGGTCTGAGGCCAGAGCTGTTTGATCGGGTTGTCTCCAATAACCCCAGCTCATTTGATGACGCCCTGACACGGGCAGAGTTGGCGGAGATTGCGGTGGGCGCGTATAAGGATGATGTACCCCCTTCAGTACCACCACCGAGGCCTGTTGCTGATAGTTTGAGGGCACGAGGGGATCAGTTCAAGGCTCGTGGGGCCTCATCATCTTCCAGATTTGGTGGGAAGAAGTCTCAGGTTCAGAAGCATTTTGCACCACGACCACAGGGAGGGCAGACGGCAGGACCGCCGCAGGGTCAGGTGTATGCACTGACTAGGGAGCAGGCTGAGGCAGCCCCAGAGGAGGTCATTGCTGGTACGTGCCATTTATTTACGTACCCTGCACTTATATTGATAGATACAGGTGCTTCCCATTCCTTTGTATATACCGCTTTTGTGGAGAGGCACCGCTTGTGCTCGTCTCTGTTACCCACGCCTCTCATGGTCTCGACACCCACGGGGAAGCATGTGATTGCGGATCGGCTGTTGTCTGATTGCCTCATTTATTTTGAGGGCAATGATCTGAGGACTGATCTGATTCAGTTAGAGATGGCAGACTTTGACTGTATTATCGGCATTGATGTATTGAGCAGATACCGAGCTGTGGTAGACTGCCGGCAGAGGATAGTACATTTTCTGTCTGATCAAGGGTTCCAGTGGACTTTCTATGGGGACGACTCTCGTCCAAAGATTCCGGTAATATCAGCGGTTAAGATGGCGCGATTATTGGAGCGCGGCCACACAGGTTACATCATTTATGCCGTGGATGTATCTGAGGAAAAGGAAGTGAGAGCCGAAGACATACCGGTTGTGGCAGAGTTCATTGATGTGTTCCCAGATGAGATTCCGGGATTTCCGCCTGTCAGGGATGTGGAGTTTGCCATTGAGCTACTGCCGGGGACTCTGCTATTTCTCGTGCCCCATATAGGATGGCACCGGCAGAGCTGAGAGAGCTGAAGGTACAGTTACAGGAGCTCCTCGATAAGGGATACATCCGTCCTAGTGTATCGCCTTGGGGTGTACCAGTCTTGTTCGTGAAAAAGAAGGATGGATCAATGTGTCTGTGCATTGACTACGGGCAATTGAACAAGGCCACAGTGAAGAACAGATATCCACTTCCAAGGATTGATGATCTGTTCGACTAGCTTCAGGGTACAGAGGTGTACTCCAAGATAGACTTGAGGTCGGGCTATCACCAGGTGCGGGTTAGAGCTGATGATGTCCAAAAGACGGCTTTTAGAACTCGGTATGGACACTACGAGTTCTTAGTGATGCCATTCGGGGTGACGAATGCCCCTGCTACATTTTGAGCCTGATGAACAGAGTATTTCAGGAGTACCTCGATCAGTTTGTGATTGTGTTCATTGATGACATCCTGGACTATTCAAGGAGTGAGGAGGATCATGCCGATCATCTGAGGATAGTGCTCCAGATCCTCAGAGATCATCAGTTGTACGCCAAACTCAGCAAGTGTGAGTTTTGGCTGAGCAGTGTTGCATTCTTGGGCCATATCATATCACGAGAGGGGATATCAGTAGACCCGAGGAAGATAGAGGCAGTTATGGATTGGTCTGCCCCTACTTCAGTCAGTGAGATTCGAAGTTTTCTTGGTCTGGCTGGCTATTATCGACGTTTCGTCGAGGGTTTCTCAAAGATCGCCAAGCCACTTACACAGCTGACTCAGAAGGGAGTCTCATTTTGTTGGTCAGAGGCTTGTGAGAAGAGTTTCAGGGAATTGAAGCACAGACTGACTACTGCACCAGTTCTAGTGATTCCCAAGGAGAACAAAGGATTTGTTCTTTATACCGACGCATCGCTACAGGGCTTAGGGTGCGTACTGATGAAGGACATACATGTAGTGGCTTACGCTTCGAGACAGTTGAAGCCACACGAGACGAGGTATGCAGTCCATGATCTGGAGTTGGCAGCTATAGTGTTCGCCTTGAAGATATGGCGACACTACTTATACGGTACCTCATTTACCATCTTCACTGATCACAAGAGCCTGAAGTTCTTGTTTACACAGGCTGAGCTGAACATGAGGCAGAGGAGATGGATGGACCTACTGACGGATTATGATTGTGAAATCCTATACCATCCCGGGAAAGCAAATCTAACAGCCGACGCTTTGAGTCGGAAGGTGAGGAGCACAGCAGAGGATGCCATGTGTCTATCAGCTATGTTGGGCTCCTACTGCCATTTGGGATTTGATTATGATGTGTCTGCTTCACCGGTACAGGTTTTGACCTTGTTAGCTGAACCTGTTATTTATGATCACATCAGGAAGGCTCAGGGGACCGATGCAGAGGTTCAGAGATGGATGTCAGTGGTTCATTCAGATCAGCCATCGAGATTCAGAGTGGCTGAGGACGGTTCTCTGAGACTTGGCGACAGATGGGTGGTTCCAGATGCACCCGAGTTGCGTCAGGGTTTATTACAGCGAGCTCATTGCAGCAGGATGAGTATCCACCCAGGCGGGAAGAAGATGTATAAGGATTTATACAGCCAGTTCTGGTGGAGACGAATGAAACGGGATGTTACTTCGTTCGTCAAGCGCTGTTTGATTTGTCAACAGGTAAAGGCCGAGAGGCAGAGGCCTGGAGGTGAGCTAAGGAGTTTGGAGATACCCGAGTGGAAGTGGCAGCACGTGTCTATGGATTTCGTGACCCACTTACCGAGGACTATTTCGGGTTTTGATGCCATCTGGGTAGTCGTGGACAAATTGACTAAAGTGGCTCACTTCATTCCCTACTGTATGACATATACGCACTTGAGGATGGCACAGTTATATGTCAGAGATGTGGTGAGACTACACGGGATCCCTGTTTCGATAGTGTCCGATCGAGATCCTCGGTTCACATCTCACTTCTGGGAGGGTCTGCAAACAGCTCTAGGTACAGAGTTGAGGCTGAGCACAGCCTATCACCCTCAGACGGACGGACAAACTGAGCGTACGATACAGACGCTCGAAGATATGTTGAGAGCTTGTGTGCTAGAGTTTGACACTTCATGGCAGGACTCGATAGCCTTGGTGGAGTTCTCTTACAACAACAGCTACCAGGCAAGTATACAGATGGCTCCTTTCGAGGCCCTCTATGGTAGGCGTTGTAGGTCACCCTTGTGTTGGGATGACATGGACCGTAAGTCGGTTGGAGGACCAGAGTTGGTTCAGGAAATGGAAGAGAAAGTTAAGGTTATCAGAAGAAAGATGAAGGCAGCTCAGGACAGACAGGCAGCATATGCCAATCAGCGGCGTAGACCGTTGGAGTTTCAGTTAGGCGACAGGGTTTTTCTGAAGATCTCGCCTTTCAGAGGCGTAGTACGGTTTGGTATGCGGGGGAAGTTGTCCCCGAGATATGTGGGGCCGTATGAGATCTTACAGCGTGTGGGTACTCTGGCGTACCGTTTGGCCTTACCGCCTTCTTTGTCTGGTATACACGATGTATTCCATGTGTCTATGCTGAGGAAGTATGAGCCGGATCCTTCACATGTGTTGCAGCCTTCAGAGGTGCAGATTGAGTCCGATGTTAATTATGTGGAGCGGCCTATCAGGATTCTAGATAGAGCAGACCGCAGGCTTCGGAACAAAGTTATTCCTGTGATCAAGGTTCAGTGGGATCGTAGGGGTGTCGAGGAGGCTACGTGGCAGACAGAGCGACACATGGTGCAGCACTACCCAGAGCTGTTTTCTGGTATGCGTTTATGTATTGTTTTACTTCATGTTGGTAAGCATGTTTGATTTCGGGGACGAAATCTTATAAGTAGGGGAGTATTGCGATATCCCCGAAATGATTATGTGATTTTAATCATTTAATTTAATTATGATGATTTGGGTGTTAATTCATGGGATTGAATTAATATTATTGGGGAGATTCATTTCAGGGTGCATGTGATATATGTTGGGTTTTTGGGGTCGTGTCATGTTTATTTGGGGTGTGTGTTGTTTGTTTTGTAAAGCATATTAATGGGAATTGAAGTGTTTTATTGAGAAAATACTATAAATATCATGTGAGGATATTTTAATACATCGTGCTAAATACCGGGACCAAAACATAACACATCAAACCACCCAACACCCAACCACCCCCCAACCCATGCCAATCAAACTGTTCACAGGCTGACTTTACACCCCACTTGGCTCAATCATTTCACCACTCTCAGCCATCCCAAATCTCGGCCATTCTCTCCAATTTCTTCACCAGCACTTGCTAAGCAAAATTCTGAGGAGCTTTCCCTTTTTCATCGCCTGGAAGCCTTTGAAAAATCGGAGCAAAATACGGTGAGAAACCATGCTCAGTTTTTGCTTTTAACTTGTTTAAGTACATGTTTTTAGGTGGCGTGAAAATGGCATGTTAGCTTAGGTTTCTTGAAACCTTCGATTTAAATGCTTACATGGTGTTATTATGTAACTCTCAGTGTTTTTCCTTATGTATATTACATGTTTTATGTTGAGGAAATAAGCATGTAAAGTAGGGTGTTCGGAAATCTGGGTAGGAGTATGTCCTGTTTTTCTGGAAAATGTGGACTGGGAGTGATTTTGAGGAGGTGATATTATGCATGTTAGATGGGTTTTAGGGTGAACCTTCGATTTGAGTACATGCATGGTAGTTTGTAAAGCCCATGACGTTTTATGTTTGAGCATGTTTTATGAAATATGTGGTAGTTTTTATAGCATGAAATGAAGTACTCAAGAAATCTGGGAATGAAAATGTTGCCCTGTTTCCAGAAAAGTTGATCGAGTACTTGTGTAAATGGTCGACATTTATGCATGTGGGCTTATGTTTGAGGTGTAAATTTGATATGAATACACTCATGGTAGTGTGTTATAACTGTTAGCATGTTGAGCTTGGCATGTTGTATGTCTTACATGTTAGATTTAAGGGTATGTTTATCGGTGTTAGGGAATTCTGGAAAATCTGGGTTGAATATGATCGACCGATCGATCGGTGAAGAACACCGATCGATCGGCAAAAGCCGTAGCTTTTTTCCTTAATTCAAACAGTGCACCGATAGATCGGTGATGAGGGCCGATCGATCGGTAGTGCCTTTTTTAAAAAAAATGTAGAATTTGTTTTAAATTTGATATTGGATTGTAATGAGACATCTAATATTGTGTTGTACACTGGTGTAGAGCCTTCACAGACAGCTACACAGCGCAGGGGATAGAGTCCCACAACACACTACATTTTGGAAAGGTAAGTAAGCGACGTACGGGCATCCCAACGGTAACATGTATTATGTGTTTATTTATTTAACACAAGGCAAAGTAAGATATGCATAAGATAGTGCATGATGATATGATACATGTTGATATACTTCGTTTGTGCATATGTATGTTGTGAAATATAAGAGGTGTATTTCACGTGTGAAATATAAGAGGTGTATTTCACGAGTCAAGGTTATCCTAGTGAGGATTTTAATGCTTACGCTAACGTCCATAAGAAGCGAGGAAGAATTCCGCTTACGTGGATTTCCATAAGAAGCGAGGAAGAATTCCGCTTACGTGGGAAAGTAAGAAGCATTGAAATGCGCTATTGATAAGTGACTCAGGATTGAAATAAGGATTTGAGAAGGAAGGATGTGTCATGACATTTATTTATGAAACCATATGTTCATATAATGTGTTATTATGAATTATGGTACAGGGACAACAATGGGCGTTGTAAATGCTTGGAAATACAGGAAGTGCTTTGTATTTATGATTTGTGCATTTACGCTTTAAATTCATATTATGTTGAATATGAATTATGATATGCTCATGTGTTGGGGGTTGTCTTTGTAGGTGCTTTTGTTGACGAGAACCAGGGTCGGGGTTGATATGCTGAGCTGTAAGGAGTGCTACAGGATTAGCATGTTAGACAAAAATTTTGTATAGCTTCTACTGAGTAGAGTAAGACTATAATGTAGTACCTTTGTAGGAATTTGTGTTATTCCTTTTGAAACATTTTGGGTACTGTAATCTCTTAAGCTCAGGTTAATCAACACGACTTACTACTCTGATTTATACAATTGAATGTTTAGTTCTCTAAATTGCACCTAAGATTATGTTTGAGATCACGGGGTCTCACAGTAATGAATTTGATGAAGAAAATATTTTGTAACTTTTGGGCGGAATTGTAATCATATTCATCAGTGTACTAGTGTATACGAGATTCGGAAGAAACCACACAGAACATTTGATTATTCAGACGCTTCATGAAGCTCAAAGTGTATACCACGTTATCGAAGTGTAAATCTTGGGTGAATGGAGTGTTATTTCGGGATCGGTGATACCAGTTCACCGGATACCTGTTGATTCCAGTAAAACAAAGATAGTACTAATTTGGCCAAGGCCAATCATTGTACTCAAGATACATAGTTTTATGAATTTTGGCAGATACTACAGGCTTTTATGGAAGGATATTCTAGGATAGCCTGACTTATGAACCAATTGACCAAGAAGAAATTTGATATTCGTTTGGTCAGATGAATGAGAAAGGAGTTTTCATAACTGAAACTGAAATGGACTACAGCCCCAATGTTGATGTTGTTTAACTGATTCAGGGAGATATGTAGTTGTGCAAGTACGTATGTCAAAGATTTGAAGATATGTTCTAATGTATCATGAAAAGATGATTGCATATTCTTGATATATAAGCGATGACTTGATTTATTAAAGAATTTGACTTTGATAGTCAATATAAATCAAGGAAAATGAAACTAGTAGCAGATGCACCGATGTTTGCTTTGCAGTTTGATAACCTCTGATTTCAACGATCGGAAAGACTCGAAGGACAGACCCATACAGATATTGAGTTAAGAAATTGGTTCTGTCTTATCAACCAAGTAAATTTAGTATGCCATTTAGTGGTTGTTGCGAATGAAAAATCAGTATATAGCATCGAATTTTACTGATTTGAAAGACGTATTACAACAGAAAGCACACTATAGAGAACATAGTGTTATTCTGGGAATGATGAGATGTATCGTTCTCGAGATCCTATTTATGATGAGATGGTATAAAGAAAGAAATTTTTGAATTTTGTGGCAAATTGTTTGACATGCCAGCAGGTCAAGATAAAAATACGAGACCTAATGGGATAGTACATAATTTGTAAGTACCACAATGAATTTGGGAAATTTCTAGTTTTGAGTTTTATAGCTCAAATATTTACAAACAGAGATTGTGAAACAAGTTGAATCGGAATTGATTGACTATTCAATACAAGATATTGATTCCATATGATAGTCTATATGTCTATGAGAAGAGGACATGTTTAAGATATGGATAATGTGGTTTAGTTACAGTGAGTTTCTGTAACAGATGTATCTGTTTGAGATCCGAGGATAGTATCAGAATTCGAAAACTATTTTCAGTATGTCATGAGTACTAAGTTAGCAATGAGTATTGCTTAGCATACCCATACAGATGGATCCACAGAGAAAATATCCAGACCTTGGAAGTTATGTCTCGATTAATAGTGGTGAATTTAGTGAGAATTGACGGAAATCACTATTCACCAGTAGAATTTTTCTATAATTTAAGTTTCAGACAACTTTTGGGATGGTATCGGTTCAAGTTTTGTAGAGCCAGAATTACCGATCGTTGATATGATGATAGAAAATTGATAAGGAATTTTTGGCATAACTTGAGATTTTTGAGAAAAATGCCAGGAACGATAAAATTTCTGTAGAAACGATTGAAATTGGCTTAAGGTGAGCATATTTGCTACGCCAAAGAGAAATATATCGTTAGACTTCGAGTTGAGAATCAGGTAAACATGAAGATATTACCTTTGCGATGATCAATATGATTCGTTAAGTGAGTTATGATCTTGCCTCGATATTTTGAACTTTATGGAATCATAGAGAAGTTTGGTTCAGTGGTATATCGTTGACACGATCACAACAGTTGTCATTGATACATGATGATTCTTATGTATCTATGAATGAGATTGAGACATCTCATATGATTTATGGGGAGACATCACAAAATTGAGTTGTCATTAGAAATTGGGCAAGACATTTCGTTCCAGTAGTAACAGGATCATCTTTTGAAGTCCAATTTGCTTCTTCGATTATCCTCTTACAAAATATCCAACGTGACCTTCTTTTAACCGTCACCCTTAATTCTAGGTTCTAACATCTAGAACTAAAAGTCACTGTTGGGTAACTACACCATCTCCTTGAATTATCTTACATTCCAAGCATTTAGCTCTATCTATCATTCTAGTCAAAAAGAAATTATTTAGGTTGCACTCGACCCACTTCTAAAGGTATCTAGATGAGAGGACCTCCTCTTAAACCAGGTATTCGCTATGATTAAGTCATATGACTTGACAAAATCCAAAAGTGAGTTACTCTCCCCAAATCCAAAGTCTAGATGGACATTCTTATACCCATCCTGATCAGAACCTAAATGCCCATTGAAATCCCCCATCCCCCGATGAAGATTTTCTCGTTAAGAGGTATTCATTGCACCACATCGTCTAGATTTTCCCAAAAATCACATTTAGTAGCCTCACATAGAACAATTAATGATGCATAGACACTAATGATATTGAAAATATCATTGTTTAAGACTAACGTAAGTAATATTATCGAATCTCTCTTCCTCCTAACTTAAACTACACATTCATTTAGTTTATTGTATACGATTACACCTACCAATTACGGTTCTTATCCTTACTTATATACCAAAGTTTGTATCCCTAATGGGCTTTGATTCTAGCTTTCTCACTTACCCATTTGGTCTGCACACACATAATACTAATCTTTCTCATACTCATAGTCTCTACTATCTATGCTAATCTAATGTTGTTTAGTAGATATGTTAGTGTCTCTATTGTACTGTGGGGTCTATATATGGATATCTTGTTTTTCGGCTATGGCTAGGAAGCTTTCTTGGCATTTCGTACATATGTTATCTAGGCTACTTTCCTTTTGTGGTGGCACTCTTTTGCCTATTTGGTGGTGATTTCTTGGTTCTGCTTCACTGCCGAGACATTGCTTTACATTGATTACTTGGCCTTTAACTTTTTTGTGCGCCATCCAGTGATGTTCTTTGGTCGATGGTTCGCAGTTAGGGATTTGGATACAAATGTCTGCTCGTTTGTTGGTCTTATATCAGTTTTGACGTCCATCCGTTCTTGTTCCTTCAAATATCTTGGACTACAGTTCCATTTTCCGACCTCAAGTTCTTGCACTTATTCCGTGACTCCCATTAGTAGACCTTTTGTTTGTTGGTTTCTCCGTGCCCTTGAATCTTTGCCTATTACTGGCAATTGTAATTACTATACTTGTGCTTTGTTTTAATATAATTCCTATTTTTATGCTTAAAAAAAATAAAGAAAATGGGTATAATTGTACTTTTCAATCATTAGATTAGTTATCCTCACATTAAATAATGATAAAACATCAAGGCTCAAAAGTTAAAAAGGGGCCCATGGATGATGGGAAATGAAAATCTTGGTAAGTAATACATGAATGGCCTTACAAATTATATAATTCCTCAGTTATCAAAGCAAGTAGACGCTCTGTTTACTTATCATGCGGGAACGAGGGTATTGCCCCACTTTAGATCCAATGTCCATCATGACCTCTAATATATAGGGTACATTGTTAGGATCAATTATGAGTGTTTAGAAGGGGTGATCGCGATTTATTTAAACAATAAATTTTCAGTGTAGCACGATTATACAGCAAGTGCTCGGTGTCAAGATTTATTATAGAGAAGAAGAATACGGATTGTCGAACCCACAGGGACTAACAAGAAAGTACCAAACAAGACACTTTAAAATGTATTTAACCTACGATAATGAATTGAATAAAATGCTAAATAATTAAATTAACTAATAATCCAACTAAGTCAATCAAAGTTAACGAGAAAATTCCGCTAGAGAAGATTATCAAGACGTCGGCTCACCAATGCAATTCCCTACAATTCTCGATTGAAAATCTAAATATTTCTAAGGTGACGAGTTCTCCGAATTTATCTAATATACTATCTCGAGATATATTAAACATAATAGCAAATTGCAGTAAGTCACTCTCGTGTACTTAATTAAAAATTAAATATTGAATGAAACTTTGTGAAAACTTCTAGCTTTTGATTACTAAATATCTATAGTTATCACACACGTATTTGACTTCATCTCTCGATCTCGGTCTGAAATCCACGGTATAAGTTATTAATTCCGTATCATAAAATCATCTCTCGATCTCAATTACGATACTAACATCATTCAAAGGTGATCAATCCTCTAAAGCATGAAGAACATAAAACATACGCAAAGAATTATTATGGTTCAATCATTAAATCATCAAATCGTAGGTTCAGGACAAAGGTTCGCCTAGCCTCAATAAATAAACTTAGTTCAACATAGTAACATGAAAAGCAAAACAAAACTAAGAATTAAAGACAAAGAAAAAAACTCCCGATGTCGACTTCATTCGTAGATCCTTGCATCCTTTCTCGCTTCCTTATCAATCGCCTCTTGAATCTCCTTGTTGAATGTTCCAAAATCCTAGGATGGTTGATGGATGGAGGTGGATGATGGTGAAGGTGGATGGGTGAATGGAGGCTATTCCTAGGGTGTAAGGTGTAAAAGTCTGAATTATGGTGTATTTTTCGTCCAAGATATTTATAGAAGAGGGAAAATATAAAGCTTCCGTGTTGGACACAAATTCTAAAAGGAATTTATTTTTCAGAAAACTCTGTCGAGCGATCGATCTCAATTTCTTTATGCCGTGTGGCGATCGATCTCCAAAGATGGGCGATCGATCGATGCATTGTAACTTTTGTTTCTTCAACTTTCTGCTGGCATGCGATCAATCGCCTCCTTCTTTGCGATCGATTGCTGCCTGAAGTTCTTCAAAAGTGTGATTTTTGTCCTTCCTTCGACGTGTTCGCTTGGTTTGGTCATTTTTCATCGTTTTTAGCACATTTCCTCCAATTTTATGCATTTCAACCCTTATTCCTGAACCATATAAATATATACCAAAAAGCATAAAATCATCCAGGAATCAATACAAAAACCATTAGAAATTTATAGCTAGATAAGTGTAAAAATGACATTTCAGGGGGTGAATAAACACTCTACAATTTTCTTATTTTAAACAACTATGAGCCTGATTTCATCTAGATTAACAGTTGAAATCAAATTATCAATGTGATGAACTTTTACATACTACTTTTGAAAGTATTTAGTAAAGTGCGAAATCAGTTTGCTCTGCTCACAAGAATAAATCTGATGGGTTAGTAATGAATAAGTGTGATAAGTAAATAGACACAATTTATTCTAGAAGTTCGAAGGCAATTGCTTTTAAGTCTCCCTTCTTCCTTAAACATGAAGGATTTCACTAGAAGACTTTGAATTATACAATCTTGTTATACAATCCCGATTCAGCTGGATTTCACTACCAGACTGAAATACCTAGCAACACCTTAAGTTTTCAATCCATCCAGATATAAACTATGTGACAGTTACAAATAGAATCACTCTTCTATCTATGCTCAGTTACAAAAGATAGAGTGATTGAGCAAGCGCTTTTGATCCTAAAGATAAGATAAACAGTTCTTCAGTGCTTTGAATTATGAGTAGCTTGATATCGTTCTTGCTTAAAACTAGTCTGCTTAGTTCACAATTGCTTTCAATGTCTCTCATACATTAGTTTGAGTCTGAACTTGCATCCTTAAATAGACATCTTCCCAATGTTATTATTTCCGAAAGTGTGCAACTTCATACTCTGTCAACTTCAATGTCCGAGAGTGTGCAACCCTCATTCTTCAGTCTTCTGTTTGTACTTTATATGAAGCAAAGCTCTTGGCAGTCAACGGCTAATAACTTCAGGTCATTTTCACCATTTAATGCATTATTAAATAGCCATTAAATCCTTAGTCTGGTTACATCAACTACTCGGTCTGATAAGCTTATTCAGCACGATTTATATCGGTTCGTTATTGCTAATAGGTATGTTCTTTGTTTTCAAGGTATTGGTCGGATTTTTTATGTTTTGTCATCTTCGGAATACTATGATGCACGTACACTAACATAACGATATTGACACGACATGGCACGACACGAACACAGGCAAGGCGACACAAATTTTAAAATAAAAGATAAAACCAAAAATATTCTTAACAAATTCAAAAGGCATCTAAATAAATACACGTCATTTAAATCATCATAGTATCACATATACTAACACCAAATGTATATTACTTCAATTCACATAAAGTTTAATTAACACACGCAATTTCATTTTAGCCAAAAACCTTTTAAATTATACAATTAATCCCCAAAAATGTCTTTTCCATACAAGGCAGGCATATCGATCGTGTCCGACACAGGTGTCCAATTTTGAGGGGAGTTTCCGACACGAGTGTCCAATTTTATATTTTTATAAAAATTAAAGACACTCCACGTGTCGTACAACCACGTGGCGTGTACGACACGTGTCCGATGAGTGTTTGTGTCCTAGAAGTGTCACACACTATACCGAATGATATTTATGAGTGTTTATGCATCATAGTAGGGATATGGTATTGACATACATTGAGTTAATGCATTCATTGTAGCAAAAACTCAACTTAGTTTCAATGTATTAAAACCATAAGACAAGTTTATGGTTTCTTTTTTTGATAGGGGTGGGGCTAAATATTTTTCAAGCGGGCTAGGCCCGAAATTCGATAAGTTTATGGTTTTGATAACAATTCTCCACATTTTTTCTCCATGCTAATATTAAAAAACATTTTCTTCAATTAAATCGTGATTAATAAAATGGCATTGTTTTTTTCCCTTGACTTTACAATTTTTTTTATAAATGTTCTCGAACAATTTCAATCTTTAAATGACAAATTTAGTTAGAAATTCAAGGCAATGTTTCGTTATGTTTCCGGGATATGTTTTCATATCCCTAAAACACAAACAAATACATCTGTTATTTTATAATTGCTTATGATTTTTTGGAAATATGCATATATTTTACATGTATAATTATAGTTATCAAGATATCCAAAACTTGAAAAATATTGAATTTGAATTGGTCAATAAACGTACATATATTGAAAAAAAAATTCATAATATTATTCAAAATCTATTTTAAAATTACAACTTAAAAATTGTTCACTTTAAAATCCAGATTAGTGTTGGTTTTAAAATTAAAAGAAGAAATCATTACAAAAAAAGAAGAAAATATTGTAGATGCAGAAAATTAGAAGGCATATTAGACTATCAATGGGGTTTTGTGCAAAATTTAAGAAAACAGGTTTTTTTGCCTATTTTGTTTAACACGGGGGGTTTCGCGCAAGGTTTCAAAAAATAAGATGGGGTTTTTTTTTTTTGTTGCCTTTTTTTATAACACAGGTGGGTTCATGCAGAGTTTAAGAATACATAGGGTTTTTTGCCTAGCTTGTTAAAATAGAGGAGTTTCGTATATATTTACTATAACACATTGGTGTTTTATGCAATTTACCCAAATTAAAATATTTAAATATATTCAAATATTTCATTGTCAAGTTAAGCCTCGCACAAAACCAAGTTCTGATCTGGAATGAGTTCTTGACATTAACACCTGGTCCCAAGTGTACTAGTGTTCATGTAAAGGCCAACATATATTATCATTATCTACCTCCATGGCCGGATTGTTTTTATGTTGGCCCACGGATACTCCATATAGAATCCATGAGAAATATTCAATTTAGAGACCTGGATTGCCCCGGGGACAATATCAGTATAATCTTTATAGCCATAGCATATTTAATATTTTCGATTTAGAGGGTAGAGTTATAATATAAAATTTAAAGGATGTAAATTTTCTAATTAATTGTAGACTATAGTAATCCCAATGTCGTGTTGTAACCTAAGTCACATAAAGCAGACGTTGCGCATGTGCTAGTGGGTCGATTTTAAAAAAAAATTGATTGCGGGTTGATAAATGTCCTTTTTGCACTTATATTTATATGTTTTTTCGTTATATTTTACTGAGATTCTTGAACGATGTTACTCATTTCGGTATGATTCTTGCATGTTTCAGGAATTTTCGTAGAAGTGCGGGGAATTTAGAAAAGATGACGAATAATGACAAAAATATGGAAAAAAAATACACAAACGAGCTAACACGTTGAAGAAATGACAAAACTATCAATTTGGAAGAATATCAGCCGCGATCGATCCTAGAAGAAGCCCAGATCGATCGCGCCTTTACGTACATTGAAGCCACAACATTTGAGGCCACACGATCGATCGGGAGACACTGGCGATCGGTCGCGAAGCAGGGAAGTCCGAAAAAATTAAAAAACGGCCAGTCTGGGATCGATCGTAAATGATAGCCGATCGATCGCCTGAAGAAAAGTTCATAAAATATTGCCATCTAGTGTTTGATTCCAACAAGAACACTTCGCTTTCCCTCTCCTACTATTTAAGGACCAATTTTAAAGACTTGAACCATAATTCACAATACCACACGCCTCCTTCCAACTCCATATAATACACACCCTTCACCATCATACTTCCATTTCCCTTTCCTACTATTTAAGGACCAACTTGGAAGACTTGAACCATAATTCACAATACCACACGCCTCCTTCCACCTCCATATCATACACACCCTTCACCATCTACCATCAATCTTTCATCCTATAATTGGAACAATCCAACATGGAGATCAAGAATGCGATTGAGAAAGAAGCAATAAAAGAAGCATGGATATACGAACGGAGTCGACGCGGGAAGTTTATTTTTTGTCTTTAAATATTTGTTTTGTTTTGTTTTGCATTATAGTTATGAACTAAGTTTGTTTATCAAGATTACGGAAACCTTTGTTTTGAACATATGACTTGATTATTAACAATTGATTAAATCCCTATATTCTATCTGCATAATTTATGTTATTAATGTTTTCAAGGGAGTAGCTACCTTTGAAGTGATATTAGTTATCACGGTCGAGGTTGACAGTATGATATGATGATGTGATCTAGTAAATTGTGCTGCGGATTTTTTATGAGATCGAGAGAAGAGATCAAATACACGTGTGATAGCAATAGATTACCCGATTGAATGCTAGTAATTTTAAAAAATCTTAATGCAATATTGATTGTTAAATAAGGACTGGGGAGTCGCTTATTACACGTTAATATTAGGTTTGGTATAGCTTGACCATAGTATATTGAATAAATTATGAAAACTTGTCACCTTTGAGATACATGTATATTCAATCGAGGTGTATATTAGGGTCATTACATTGGTAAACCAACGTCTTGATAATCTTCTCAAGTAGATTTTTCTCATTAACTTTTATTTACTTGGTTGATCATTAGTAGTAGTTTAATTTAGTTAATTATTTCAACTGATTATCGTAGGTTAAATAAAGTTAAAAGCATCTTATTTGGTACTTATAGTTAGTCCTTGTGGGGTCGACAATCTGTTCTTCATAATCTATACTAAAACTTGACAACTGTGCACTTGCGGTATAAAATCGTGCTATTTGAGTCAAAGCGTGCATCGATAGAATTTATTGTTAAATAAAATGCGATCAAGTTTTTGGCGCTGTTCCGGGGACTAATTTTAGTAATATCATACGAGATTCTTTGAGAACGTTTACTTTTATTTATAATTTGTTTATAAATTTATTTTCTAAAAAACCAAAAAAAAATTATTTTTTTATTTTGTTTTTTTCTTGTGAGGTATTTTGGATGTTTCATCAAGTCTTTACAAGTTATGCCCAACAACTTTCCGAGTCATTCTATGCAGCGTGTGAGATATTCAATAAATTGACAGACACATTCCGGTTTCATGACTTTTTGAACTACTCCTTTCTTCAGTTTTTCTACAATGGATTGGATGGGAAAACACGAAAATGGATATTTAATGGAGCTTTGGCAACTTGTAGTCCCTTGTTTGATAGAGACGATGACAGTGTGTTTCACCTGTTCAACGATATGACGGATTTCGATAACCAATGGTATTATGATCCTTCACTGCAGGATTAGAGTCATCAATACCCACCATAGCCTCACTACCCTCTCATTTTACTCATCAACCATTGGAGCATCAAGGAGAGGAAAGAGATAGTTCTGATGAGAACCAAACCAACTCCATACATCATCTGGAGCAGCAATTAATGAGCCTTATGGAAATATTTTCAACGAGCTGCCAAGAGGAGGTGATAGGATCTACGAATCAAAGGGCGACAAAGCAAGTTTGGTTACATGATGATGAGTACTCCACAAACCAAGTTTGTGTGAGTGATCCAACTCATGTAGAAAATTCAAGGGAGTGTGAGCCTTTTCAAGTGATTGAGCCTACATTGAACAAGCTATAAGAGGAGTTCCCATTGATAGATGAGCCAAGAGTGATGATGAAGGATGAACATATTTTCAAAAAGATTGATGAGCACCCATCGATGGTGACATGTTCTATGCCATACGTGTATCCATTCTTCCCACTGATGCAAACTTCACCATACTGTGGGGTCCTCGTTAATTAATCTGTTATGTATCAGATCTTATACATATGTGAGTAGGAATTAAGTAAAATATACACTGATTAAGAGTTTTACTATGTATGTTGTTACAACAGTGACAAAATCCATACATAATTTACACCACATGCACATCAAAACAACATAAAGAAGTACAACTCCTATATAGTGGTTCGGCTCGCAGCGGAATTCGACTCAAAATCCCGTCCTCCCACATTTATGAGTCCCTACAGAAACAATTACACAACATGAGTAACTATCTCAGTGCTATATCAATAAGAAACATAAAACGATAAAGCACTATCGTAAAATATCAACTGTGATTATTCTGTATCATGCATCATCAAATGCAAATATGTCATGACATGACTCAACTATCATCCTGTTATAACGGGACCGATATGATATGCCTCTCAGCGTAATATGTTAGTGGATCAACCTTCACATCCCATATTTGCAGCACATATCATATAACCGTCCTCACACGTCATAACAGCCAAAACATAGGTCCAATAATATGATATGCCTCTCGGCTTAATATGTCTGTGGCTCAGCCTTCACGTCCCATATTAGCAGCACCTATCATAACCATAGCCAAAGCATATGCTCAACAGTAGCATACCTCTCGTGGCATCAGTCTCAACAACACGCACATATAATACCATGAATGTATATTCATATGATATCATCAATCATATGATATAATCTCAACATATAGAAGCAACATCATCAATCAGTTAATCAATGCTCGTAAGTCAACACGTACCTGTTGTGTGACACAAAATAAATAAGTCAGATGTCAATGTTTAACCGCCTCGTTGTCCCGTCCCCAGTGATGAAGCTACATGAATATCAATAGTGTATCATGTTATAATAAGCTTTAAAAACAAGATCCCCAAAAATATTACATTTTTCAAAATATGGACCCTAGCAATCGATCCATACTTTGATGATATCGATCGCCCAAATTTTCTGACCATCAGCGATCGATCCATATTTTCATGCAATCGATCGCCTCATCCCTTATAAAACATTCTGCCTCGATGCGCTCGATCTCTATTTTGACGTGATCGATTGCTACCTAGCGATCGATCGGCATAAGCTAAGCGATTGATCCTTAAACACACCGCATCTCTAGTGTTTAGCCTCAAGCGATCGATCGCCTCATAGGTATCGATCGGTCGCCTTACTCTGTTCTTTTTCAGGAACATGGCGATTTCATGTATAATTTCTTGGTGTTTCTCCCACACCTCACTTCCTTCAATTAAAACTTGTTCCATGCAAACTCTATCATCATATAAACATGTTTCCTTCAAAACACAACTCAATTCTTTCCTTTATATCATGTATAAATTGAAGAATTACCAACCTCATGTGTTCATATTTCAACTCAAACTAAATCAATACATCACAAGTAGATAAAACACACATACATATAACTCTTACCCACTAGAATCCACTTCTAGTTCACAAGCCTTGTGATTCCAATTTAATTTCAAGACAATAGTGCAAGAACAAGTAAGGATTTGAGAGGAGCTTATATAGAGATTTTTAGGTGAGATATGGTGTAGTATGTGTTTTATGCTAGCTAAAACCACTTCATATATAGTGACACCCCAAATTGTCATGCAAATGTATTCCAAACTCAAATTCAAATGCATCTCTACTTGTTCTTAGATGTAATTCATGTGCTCTTGTTATAATTACAACAACTATGTATCTTTATATTAAATCAACACATGAGTTTATGGAATTCAACATCTAAGCATACACTTATGTGTATTCATCATACTCACTTCAACCCGACCTCTCAATCATATCCGATTGTAATTCTCACATAATTACGCCATAATCATATTAAACAGGTATAAATCATATCGAGGCATTACAATTCTCCCCTACTAATTGAATTTCGTCCTCGAAATTGCATATACATAACATTACTGCAATCATACAAACATTACTCACTTTTTTTAAATTGGCCTTTCCTGGATGATACTCAATCTCACAATCATAATCCTTCAAGAGATCCATCTATCTCATTTGTCTCATGTTCAACTCTGTCTCATGTATATATGGTATAAGACGTACCATATAAATAATGTCGTCATATCTTCAGTGCAAATACTATGGCTGTCAATTCTAGATCGTGCACTGAATATTTCATTTCATATGGCTTTAATTATCTTGATGCATAGGCCACAACTTGTTTATCCTGCATCAGTACACAACCTAAACCATGCAATGATGCATCAGTATAAAGAGCAAACATTTCATGTTCTGAGGGAATAATCAACACCGGAGCAGTGGTTAACCGATGTTTCAATTCCTGAAAGCTATGCTCACACGCATCAGACCATATGAAAGGTACTCCCTTCTGTGTCAGTTGTGTTAAAGGTTTAGTAATCTTTGAAAACCCTTCAACAAACCGTCTATAATATCCCGCCAAACCTAAGAAACTACGAATCTCTGGCACAGAAGTAGGTGCTGACCAATTTATCACTGCTTCTATCTTTTTCGGGTCTACTGAGATACCATCTTTTGAAATCACATGTCCCAAAAATCCTATGTTGTTCAACCAAAACTCACATTTACTGAGTTTAGCATATAATTGATGTGTTCTCAATAGTTGCAACACTATATGCAAAAGTTGAACATGTTCTGCTTCACTCCTAGAATATATCAGTATGTCATCGATAAACACAATGACAAATTGATCAAGGTATTTCTGAAAAACTCGATTCATCAAACTCATAAAATAGCTGGAGCTTTAGTCACTCCAAATGGCATAACTAGAAACTCATAATGTCCATCACGAGTTCTAAATGGTGTCTTTTGCACATCTTCTTCCCTCACACGTATTTGATGATATCCAGATCTCAAATCAATCTTAGAATAGATCATTGATCCTCCAACTGATCAAATAAATCAGCAATACCGGGAAGAGGATATTTATTATTTATTGTTACCTTGTTCAATTGTCTATAGCCAATGCACAATCGCATTGAACCATCATTCTTCTTGACAAACAATACCAGAGCACCCCAAGGCGATACATTAGAACGTATGTATCCCTTGTTCAATAGATCTTGTAACTGAGTTTTCAAATCTCTCATTTCAGTTGGTGCCATTCGATATGGTGCTCGGGAAATGGCATAGGTACTAGGTATTAATTCAATTCCAAATTCCACCTCATGACTTGGCGTAAATCCAGGAATTTCTTCTGGAAATACATCTACATACTCTGCAACCACTGGGATATCCTCTATTCCTCTTTCACCTTTCTTTTCAGCTACATCAATAGCATATAGCAAATATCTCGTATGTCCACGTTCTAACAAACGTGACATTCGCATAACAGATATCAACGGAATCTTTGCAAGCGATCCCTGTCCATTGAAGATCCATTGGTTTCCACTATCAGACTGAAATCCCACTATCTTCTGACAACAATCGACAACAGTTTGATATTTATTCAACACATCAATACCCAGAATACAGTCAAACTCAGTCATTTTCAACACAATCAAATATGCCTGTATTCCATACTCGGTATCAAACTGAATAGAACAAGCATCTACAATCTGACAAGTCCTAACAGTAGTTCCCATGGGTGTCGAGACATACAGAGGCATCAACAATGGAGATGAGCATATATGATACAGTGTAACAAAAGCTTGTGCAATAAACGAATGTGATGCACCAGTATCAATCAAAAGAAAAGCTGGATAAGTAAATAAACTACACTTACCCGCTATCACATCATCAGGAGATGCCTTTGCTTGCTCCTTGGTCAGTGAAAAAACTTGAACTTGAGGTGGTCCTGTTCTCTGTCCTCCATCAGTCCGTTGAACATGTGGTCTCTGCTGCACTGTATTTTCTGACACATTCCCTCTCATCTGTTGTCCTCCAGCTTGAGGAGAATCTCATATCATGTGTCCTGTTCTCCCACATCTAAAACATACTGGACCATCAATGTGTGGACAATCTCTTCTATAATGTGAGCCTCCACAATTAAAACATTTCAGGCCTCTACTACTACTTCCTTGTGATTGTCATTTGGCATTACTTCCTTTCCGATTACCAAATCTCGAGGATGATGCACCTCCTCGTGATGGTTTGAAGTGATCCCCTCTAGGTCTGATACTATCGGATGTAGGTTTCTGCGCTTTATCCCACATCCTTGTATACTCCAATCACTATCTCAGCCATCTCTGCCCTAGTCAACGTCTGCTCAAACGAAGTAGAGTTATTAGAAATCACCCTATCAAACAACTCAGGCCGCAAATCCCTTTACAAAATGTCTGATTTTGGCCTTGGTAGTGGCAGTTATATGAGGCACATACCTCAACAAAGAGGAATACTGTAGAGCATAGTTAGCTACCTTCATGGTTCCTTGTTTCAGATTGGTAAACTCATCTTCTTTCAACTGCCTTGCAGCCACAGAGAAATAATGCTCCAGTAATCGAGTCCTAAACACATCCCAGTCTACAGTCTATCCCTGAGCTCTTAATTCAATCAATGTTGCTTTCCACCACATCATTGCTTTCTTGGCTAATTGAAACTCCAGCCAATCTCAACCATGCAGACTTTGCATACATAGTAGACACAAAAATTTCTTCAACACGTTCCAACCATTCTTCAGCTTGTTCACCAAATTCAGTCCCCTCAAATCGAGGTGATTGGTAACTAAGAAACTGAGGTAACAAAACATGTTCTACTTGCCCTTGGCTTACTGGTGCTGGTGGTACAACACTTATACCTGCACTTGCATTTACATCGCATCCCCAACTTCTTCTTGAGGATGCCCTGGTACTCTAGCTGTCATGCTGTATCACAAGGGTTAACAATAACATTCGAATATAGAAAGCATGTCAGTATAACATCATATACTCCACGACTACATAAACATGCTTTTCAAGTGACTAGGCAACTCCCTAATGCACTTCATACCCTTGTCACCAGTTCTCGAACCACTGCTCTGATACCACTAATGTGGGGTCCTTGTTACTTAAACCATTATGTATCAGATCTTATACATATGTGAGTATGAATTAAGTAAAATACACACTGATTAAGAGTTTTACTATGTAGGTTGTTACAACATTGACCAAATCCGTACATAATTTACACCACATGTACATCAAAACAACCTAACTCACAATCTCGTCCTCCCACATCTATGAGTCCCTACAGAAACAATCACACAACATGAGTATAGATAAACAACTATCTCAGTGCTATATCAGTAAGAAACATAAAACGATAAAGCACTATCGTAAAATATCAACTGTGATTGTTCTGTATCATGCATCATCAAATGCAAATATGTCATGACAAGACTCAACTCTCATCCTGTTATAACGGGACCGATATGATATGTCTCTCAGCATAATATGTCAGTGGATCAACCTTCACTCCCATATTAGCAGCACATATCATATAACCGTCCTCACACGTCATAACAGACAAAACATAGGTCCAACAATATGATATGCCTCTCGGCTTAATATGTCTGTGGCTCAGCCTTCACATCCCATATTAGCAGCACATATCATATAACCATAGCCAAAGCATATGCTCAACAGTAGCATACCTCTCGTGGCATCAGTCTCAACAACACGCACATATAATACCATGAATGTATATGCATACGATATCATCAATCATATGATACAATCTCAACATATAGAAGCAACATCACATCAATCAGTTAATCAATATTCGTACGTCAACACGTACCTGTTGTGCGACATAAAATATTAAGTCAGTCGTCAATGTTTAACCGCCTCGTTCTCCCGTCCCCTATGATGATGCTACATGAATATCAATAATGTATCATGTTATAATAGGCTTTAAAAACAAGATCCACAAAAATATTACACTTTTCAAAATATGGACCCTAGCGATCGATCCCTAATTTGATACGATCAATTGCCAAAATTTAAAATCTGACCATCAGCGATCGATCCCTATTTTTCATGCGATCGATCGCCTCATCCCTTATAAAACATTTTGCCTCGATGCGACCGATCTCTATTTTGACGCGATCGATTGCTACCTAGCGATCGATCGGCATAAGCTAAGCGATCAATCGCTAAACACACCGACTCTCTTGTGTTTAGCCTCAAGCGATCGATTGCCTCATAGGTAGCGATCGATCGCCTTACTCTGTTCTTTTCAGAACATGGCGATTTCATGTATAATTCTTTGGTGTTTCTCCCACACCTCACTTTCTACAATTAAAACTTGTTCCATGCAAACTCTATTTTCATATAAACATGTTTCCTTCACTACACAACTCAATTCTTTCCTTTATATCATGTATAAATTGAAGAATTACCAACCTCATGTGTTCATATTTCAACTCAAACTAAATCAATACATCACAAGTAGATAAAAACACACATACATATAACTCTCACTAGAATCCACTTCTAGTTCACAAGCCTTGTGATTCCAACTTGTTTTCAAGACAGGAGTGCAAGAACAAGTAAGGATTTGAGAGGAGCTTATGTAGAGATTTTTAGGTGAGATATGGTGTAGTATCTGTTTTATGCTAGCTGAAACCACTTGATATATAGTGACACCCAAATTTCATGCAAATGTATTCCAAACTTAAATTCAAATGCATCTCTACTTGTTCTTAGATGTAATTCATGTGCTCTTGTTACAATTACAACAACTATGTAGCTTTATATTAAATCAACACATGAGTTTATGGAATTCAACATCTAAGCATACACATGTGTATTCATCATACTCACTTCAACCGAACCTCACAATCATATCCGAACGTAATTCTCACGTAATTACGCCATAATCATATTAAACATGTATAAATCATATCGAGGCATTACACATACTATGTCATCCAAGAGATGAGCCAAACCAAGAACCTTTTTTCCCATGCTTATCAATTTAAGAAGAATGTTGTTGGTGTGATGAGCTTACACAGTTCATATCTTGCCAAGCTTGAGGGCATACTGAATCAAGACACATTTGTGGTATCATATGCTACTTACTATGGGCGGAGCAGCTCTTTGATGGTTGCTTATAATGGTCAAGCCGAAGACTAGAAATCAAGTGTTTCTTGCGAGGCAACCCAATCAATATCCTTTATAATTTAGTTTATTTAATTATTCAATTTGTTTTAAATTTTTATTATCTCTCGAGTCGATTATTTTACTATTTAAATTTTCACTTGCGAGGTAGTCAGTTAGAGCGAAAATCCCTACAGCAACGGAGCTTTCAAAAGCCAATCACTCCTCATGATACGACCCTCGATATTCAATGACACACGAGGATAGTATTTCAAACTCTTGTTTTGCCAAGGACTTAAAAATCAAGCAAAAGACGCGGAATTGACAAATAAAAACGATTTATTGACCCAACACAAAGAACAAAACGACCCAACTAACAAAATGAACCCCTACCCGTTGCTTATCCAAGCAAGAACCTCGGTATATGATTCGAACCTCGACCCGTTGTCTACAATTGAGACAAGAACCTTGGTATGTAAAATCGCACCTCGACCCATCGCTTAACACGAAGCAAGAAACAAAGGTTTCAACATGCACCTTGACCCACTACTTAGAAAAGTATGAACCTCGGTATCAACATGATGCACCTCGACCCACTACTTAGAAAAGTAGGAACCTCGGTATCAAATGACGAACGCCACAAGGAATACTCCTTGATAAGTTCCAAGAATGGGATCACTTGGATCCATGAGAGAAAACTCTCCACAAGGTAAAGAGCCACGTTTTTTTTTATGAATGTTGTTGTATATCTCCCATTAAAATGATTGAATACAAGTATTTATAGGACTCGTTGACTTTCCATGACCTAATGGGCTCATAACAAGCCTAATACGACATTTTTCTTAGTCCATCTAGCAATAATTCGAAAATAACATGATAATAACATAAATAAAAGCCTAATAATATCTAATTCAATCCAAACTAGCACAATCACTAAATATGATTACAATGATGATCCAAAACATTATGTAGAAATTTTTGACTTGTATGTCTATTTGAAGCTCTTCATGAATCTCACATCACCTCATGTAAGTATATTGATCAGGGGTGATCGTTTTTATTTTAAACAATTAATTTCAATCTAGCGATTTTAGACCGCGGGTGCACGGTGTCAAGTTTTAGTATAGATAGGAAGAATACGGATTGTCGAACCCACGGGGACTAACAAGCAATTACCAAAAAAGATTTCTTTTAACTATGTTTAACCTACGCTAATTAATTAATAATTAAACTACTCTAATCCAACCAAAACAATCGACGATCACGAGAAAAATCCACAAGAAAGAATTATCAAGACAATTATTCACATAACCCAACTCTTACAATTCTTTTCTCCATACATCTCTAAGGTGGCGGGTTTTCAATACACTCTCTCGAGCTATATTAAATCTAACATCAAATTGCAACTAGTAACTCGTCACTTAATTAAAAATTTAATATTGAATGCGCTTTATGAAAACCACTAACTTTATATTAAACAACCCAAAGCCATCACTCGTATGTGATTTTATCTCTCGATCTTAATCTTTAACACACGGCATGAATTATTATATCGTATTATAATTTTATCTCTCGATCTCAATTATAATAAAATATCATTCAAAGGGGATCAATCCTTCAAAAGCATTAAGAACAATAACACATGCTCATAGAAGATATATGAATTCAATCTCAAAATTAATAGGAAAAACTATGTTATTGATATTTCTCAATCATCAAAAACACAACAAATCCAATTATAATTCAAAACAATAATAGAAAAGTAAAAGAAAACTCCCAAGTCAACTCCTTCGTTGACTCTCGATCCTTCCTCACTTCTTTCTCGATCGTGCTCTTCGATTCTCTTGTTGGTTTGTTCCAATTCCTAGGACGAAGAGGTGATGGTGGATGAAGGTGATATGGATTATGGAGGAGTGGAGGCTATTCCTAGGTTAAAAGTCTGATATTTCTTGTGATTTTCGTGTTTAATATATAGAGGGATAGGAATCATGGACTTCCTTGTTGGACCCAAACTCTATAAGGAATTTATTTTTCAGCAAACTCTTCCGGCCGATCGATCGAGATTGAGGCTCGATCGATCGCTAATTTTCTGTGACCACCGATCGATCGAGATTGATGGCTCGATCGATCGGTTTGCTTTTTATTTTTCATTTTTATTTTCTTTTGATTTTTTCTTCCTTTCCCGGCTTTGACGCGTTCGCTCGGTTTGGTCCTTTTTCATCATTATTGGCTCATTTCCTCTACTTTTATGCATTTCAACATTGATTCCTGAATATAGAAATATATACCAAACACTGTAAAATAATCCAAGAATCAACACGAAAACCATTAGAAAATCGCATCTAAATAAGTGTAAAAACGACACTTATCAACTCCCCCAAACTTATCACTTAATCGTCCTCGATTAAGCATTAAAATCACAAGGTAGAGTTCATTCTTGATACTTGAAACAATTATTTCATGACTTGCTTATTCTCAGAAATCTCATGCACATATACAAAAGTTGACAAGACATGTTTTCTCCTAAGTCAAGCAACACATCTCAAAATCGGAACGTGTGTGTGTGCTATAGTCAATCTCAAGTTTCATGCACATATTCAAGATCAAATCATGTTAATCAACACAAAGTCAAGATTATCATCAAGCATCACATAGGCCTATTTGCAAACAACTTCTTCACTAATGATAGTTACTCCCTAGACTTGGATCAAAAGGACTTTTTAAGCTTGTAATGTAAGGCCTTTGGTGTTGGCTTCAAAGAAAAGATAGGATATCACAAAGAAGAGAGTATAAGCATGTAATGTTCATATTTGTAGCACAAAATTGAGCTTCTCTTCTTTTTCTTTTATAGCATTGGCCACTGTGGGTCTTATTTAGTCATTTTTTCCTCAATGCTTTATATCTATCTTTTTCTTTTCTCATTCATCATTTTTTTTCAACTATAGCTCATCATAGCAAATTATGTGCATCTAATGAGAATCATTATATTCCCTTTAGGTAAAGATAATTCTTTCAATTTAGGCTCATAAAGGTGGGTATAATGAGTTTGCCAAAGAATGTTGAATGGGGGTTAATAGTATGTTAAACATACTCTATTCTTTCTCAATTAGGCTCAAATTGAGATACTACAGATTGATATATACATGGTAAGTTTGAAAGGCTCAAACGGTCCAAAGATCGCCTAGATCATTTCCAAGTCAAGTTTGTAACTATAAAATTTCGCCTCAAAAGTGTCATCATCAAATAGGTTCTAGGATAGCTCTAAGATGCTCAAGACAAATCATTAAGTTCACAACAATTATCACTATTCAACATGCAATCCACAAGATCATGACTCATTGAGCTCAATATATTCCTCATTCTTGACATGCTAACTCAAATTAGGATATTCATGTACAAGTACAATAATCATCAACAATCAAGTTCATATGCATAGTGAGATCAAAATCCTCATTGAATAGTCACTACTATAATTCATTCTTTTCTCAAGTTTGAACTCATAAAAAAAAAATTAGCTCATAATAATCGGACAATTCAAGTGTTATGTAAGCACACAACAAGTGGTTAAAACATGTAAAACATGCAAGCCACTCCCCCAAACTTAAATCAAACATTGCCCTCAATGTTCAAATGAATCAAAAGGGGAAAAGTAAACTCCCCTGATCAAGACGCTTGCATGAGGGTTGAGGAAGATTGACTTTTAAAAGTTCCACTGTTGTAGGGGTTCATTGCTCCAACTGAGTACCTAGCAAGAGAAGAATGCAAATGGTAAAATATTCGACTCGAGAGATAAACAAACTAAAATGCAAAAACTGAAAAATAAAACTAAACTAAATAACAAAAGGATACGCTTGGGTTGCCTCCCAAGAAGCGCTGATTTCTAGTCGTCGGCATGACCATCAGAAGCAACCATCAAAGAGGCTGCCGCCCATAATAAGTATCGTATGATACCACTAATGGGTCTTCATTCAATATGCCCTCAAGATTGGCATGAATATAACAGTGTATGCTCATCGCTCCAACAACTTTCTTGAATTGGTAGGCATGGGAGAATGATTCTTGACTTGGCTTCATATCTTGGAGGATGTAGTGCGGTGAAGTTGGCATCGTTGGAAAATACGGATCCATATATGGCATAGAACATGTCTCCATCGATGGGCTCAAATCGAAATCTTCGAAAGTTTCTTCCTTCTCCAACATCACACTCGACTCATCTTCACATGGGAACTTCTCGGATAACATCTCTGAAGTAGGCTCAATCTCTTGAAGAGGCTCAAGTTCCCTTTACTTTTCCACATGAGTAGGATCACTCCCCCAAACTTGGTTGGTTGAGTGTTCATCATCATATAACCAAACTCGATTCGTCGCCTCTGGATTTGTAGCCCTCATCTCTTCCTCTTGGCAGCTAGTTGAAATTGTTCCATGAGGACCGCCATTTGCTGCTCCAGGTGAAGCATAGAGTTGGTTTGGCACTCCAAACTGTTCTCAGTTGATGCCATGAATCTTATTAAGGTATCCTCTAACTGAGTCGTGACATCTGCAGAACTATCTCTCTTCTCTTCGAGATGTTCAAATGGTTGTGGCGTATCAATAGGGTAGTGAGGCTCCGGTGGGTATTGGTGACTCCAACCTTGTAGTGAAGGATCACAATGCCAGTGATGATCGAAGTCCGCCATATCATTGAACAGGTGCACCACACTATCCTCATCTCTATCAACCAGGGGACTCCCAGTCACCAGTGCTCCGCTCAATACCCATTCTCGTGTTTGTGCATCCATCCCTTTGAAGAAATATTGCATGAGAGTATAGTTCGAAAAGTTTTGATACCGGAATGTGTTGGCCAATTCATTGAATCTCTCCCAAACAGCGTAGAATGGCTCGGAACGTTGTTGGGCAAAGCTTGTGAAGGCTTGTTGATGTAGCATCTCCAAGTACCTCACAAGACAAACAAAACAGAAACAAAATAAATATATATATTTTTTCGAAATAAATAAACAAAAATGGTTAAATTACAGTCAAAGAACCTAGTATGATATTACTAAAGTTAGTCCCCGGCAACGGCGCCAAAAACTTGATCGCTTTTATTTTAAACAATTAATTCTAATCTAGTGATTTTAGACCGCAAGTGCATGGTATCAAGTTTTAGTATAGATAGGAAGAATACGGAATGTCGAACCCACAGGGACTAACAAGCAATTACCAAATAAGATTTCTTTTAACTATGTTTAACCTACGCTAATTAATTAATAATTAAACTACTCTAATCCAACCAAAACAATCGACGATCACGAGAAAAATCCACAAGAAAGAATTATCAAGACAATTATTCACCTAACCCAACTCTTACAATTCTTTTCTCCATACATCTAAGGTGGCGGGTTTTCAATACACTCTCTCGAGCTATATTAAATCTAACATCAAATTGCAACTAGTAACTCTCGTCACTTAATTAAAAATTTAATATTGAATGCGCTTTATGAAAACCACTAACTTTATATTAAACAACCCAAAGCCATCACTCGTATGTGATTTTATCTCTCGATCTTAATCTTTAACACACGGCATGAATTATTATATCGTATTATAATTTTATCTCTCGATCTCAATTATAATAAAATATCATTCAAAGGGGATCAATCCTTCAAAAGCATTAAGAACAATAACACATGCTCATAGAAGATATATGAATTCAATCTCAAAATTAATAGGAAAAAACTATGTTATTGATATTTCTCAATCATCAAAAACACAACAAATCCAATTATAATTCAAAACAATAATAGAAAAGTAAAAGAAAACTCCCAAGTCAACTCATTCGTTGACTCTCGATCCTTCCTCGCTTCTTTCTCGATCGTGCTCTTCGATTCTCTTGTTGGTTTGTTCCAATTCCTGGGACGAAGAGGTGATGGTGGATGAAGGTGATATGGATTATGGAGGAGTGGAGGCTATTCCTAGGTTAAAAGTCTGATATTTCTTGTGATTTTCGTGTTTAATATATAGAGGGATAGGAATCATGGACTTCCTTGTTGGACCCAAACTCTATAAGGAATTTATTTTTCAGCAAACTCTTCCGGCCGATCGGTCGAGATTGAGGCTAGATCGATCGCCAATTTTCTGTGACCACCGATCAATCAAGATTGATGGCTTGCTTTTTATTTTTATTTTTATTTTCTTTTGATTTTTTTCTTCATTTCCCGGCTTTGACGCGTTCGCTCGGTTTTGTCATTTTTCATCATTTTTGGCCCATTTTCTCTACTTTTATGCATTTCAACATTGATTCCTGAAATATAGAAATATATACCAAAAACTGTAAAATAATCCAAGAATCAACACGAAAACCATTAGAAAATCGCATCTAAGTAAGTGTAAAAACGACACTTATCAAGGGGAGTTTACTGTTTTCCTTTTGATTTTTTTTAAACATTGAGGATAATGTTTCATTTAAGTTTGGGGAGTGACTTGCATGTTTAGTTATTTAATCTGCATGTTGTGTGCGGAAATTGAAACTTGAATAGTCCGATTATGAGCTAAATCTTATGAGTTCAAACTTAAGAAAGAATGAATTATAGTAGTGACTGTATTACATGATGATATTGATCTCACTATGCATAAGGACTTGAGTTTTGATGATTGTTGGACATTTATGTGAATATCCTTTGTTGAGTTATCATGTCAATAATGACAAATATATTGAGCACATTGAGTTGTGACCTTGTAGATTGCTTGTTGGTAGCGCTTATCGTGTACTCCCAAATTAACCATCTTAGTTAATAACATTAATAAAAATGTATTAGCATGAGTAGGGATCGATCCCACGAGGAATGATGCATTCTTGTGTTAACTTATGCAAAACAAAGTAAAAAGGGGGTTTGTGAATGTTGAATTAAACTAATTAAACTAGAAGCTAGATTATCATGATTAAAAAGCAATTCTTGGTTTATAGTCAAATCTACCTTCATATATCATTTACTCAATCATCGATTCTAAAAAAAGATTCATTTTTGTTCAATCATTCATCAACGCCCAAATTCGACTCTTATCAAATTATTAATAAAACAACAGCAGTTAAAATTAATTTAGTGATAGCCTTCAAAACTAGTGAGGATGATGAATCTAAACAATAAAACACCAGCGGTTTATGTCGTATTAACCAGTCGTTTTCCCTAAGAATTTAATAACACCAACATCATGTAATTATCAATCTTAGTTGCTTCTTAATTAGCATTAGATTGCATCTAAAATTACTAGATGATCAATCTAACAATCATATCAACAAAATCTGGAAAAACAAATTGAAATTGAATAAAATCATCAATCAACCATAAATATCACAAATAAACAAAATCCAAAGGTATTGTATCCCTCAACCAAGAATGAAAAGTGTTTAGCCACTCACGTCTAATCAAAAACAATAAAAATTAGTCTAGAAAGCATAAAACAAAAGCTAGATCAAGAATTACTAAAGAGTAGCATGATTTTGGAACGTCACATCCATCTTCGTGCCTTTGAATCATCAAGTTCTTCTCTGATAACTGAGAGAAAATAATATATGTAGGCTTAGACTCCGATCAAAACTCTGTTATGAGGCCTATTTTTTGTGTATAAGGTAGGGAGGTGATAGGATATGTTAGAATCTCCAAAAGATGGTAAAAACCGTGTTTCCTTGTTGTTCCAGGACTCTCCTGGCGATCGATCGATGATGGCTGCCGATCGATCACTGGCTCTTGTTATTATTATTTTTCAACTTTCGTCTCTAGCTGATCGATCGGGAGATAGCTGCCGATTGATTGCGAGTTTTTCAAAATTTCAGGCTTGCTACGTACTTCACCGATCGATCACGAGTTGGCTTCGATCGCGAGTTCTTCATTTCAACTATTCTTTGATTTTCTTGTCCTTCTTCGATTCTTCTCTATCTTTAGTCCATTCTTTGGTCTTAATTCATCATTATTAGCTCATTTTCTTTAATTTCACCTACATTCAAGTAAATATACGATTATGCAATAAATGTGTCAAATTAGCCATAGATACACACCCAATCGTAGAGAATTAAACTCAATAGATGTGTCTATTTATAGGAACATAAAACTCCCCGATACTTTGTCTTTACTCGTCCTCGAGTAAATCATACCAAAACTAAAATATTTTTGTGGTTCATAGCTTTACAATGAATAAACTTATCTCACTTTAGTGCCTCAACAATAACAAACATGCATAATCAAGAAAGGCATTGAAAAGTAACATGAACTAGTTCGTTTCACGTATCAAGAATGAACTCTACCTTTTGATTCTAATACTTTCTCGAGGATGATCAAGTGATAAGTTTGATGGAGTTGATAAGTGCCATTTTTCCAATTATATTTATATGTTTTCTCGTTATATTTATTGAGCTTCTTGAACGATATTAAGTTTTTTGTATGATTTTTGCATGTTTCACGAATTTACGTAGAAGTGAGAGGAATTGTAGAAAAGATGCAGAATAATGACAAAAAAGATGGTAAAATACACAAACGAGCTAACACATATAAGGAAGGACCAAAATCTCAATTTGGAAGAATATCAACCGCGATCAATCCTATAAGAAGCCCAGATCGACCGCGCCTTCACGTACATTGAAACAACAAATATATGAGGCCACACTATCGATCGGGAGACATTGGCAATCGATCGCGAGCCAGTTAAGTCTGAAAAATAAAAGGCCAGTCTGTGATAGATCAGGATGATAGCCGATCGATCGCCCCAAGTAAAGTTCATAAAAAAAAATATTGTCATCTAGAGTTTGATTTCAACACACTTCCATTTCCTTCTCCTACTATTTAAGAACCAGCTTCGAAGACATGAATCATAATTCACAATACCACACACCTCATTCCACCTCCATATCATACACACCTTCACCATCTACCATCTACCATACACTACCATCAATCTTTCATCCTAGAATTGGGAAACCCAACAAGGAGATCAAGAAGTGGATTGGGAAAGAAACAAGAAAAGAAGCAAGGATCTACGAACGGAGTCGACGTCGGGAGTTTATTCTTTGTCTTTAAATACTTGTTTTGTTTAGTTTTACATTATAATTATGAACTAAGGTTGCTTATCAAGATTATGGGAACCTCTGTTTTGAACCTATGACTTGATTATTAATTATTGTTAGAATTCCTATATCTTATGTGCGTAATTCATGTTTTTAATGCTTTCAAGAGAGTAACTACCTTTGAATAGAATTAGTTATCATAATTGAAGTTAACTATATGATATTGTGATACGATCTAGTAAATTGTGCCATAGATTTCAGATTGAGATCGAGAGATGAGATCAAATACACACGTGACAACAATAGATTACCCAATCGAAGGCTAGTAGTTTACACAAATCTTAATGCAATGTTTATTGTTCAATAAGGACATGGGAGTGACATATTGCACGTTAATATTATGTTTGGTATAGCTTGACCATAGTATATTGAATAAATTAGGAAAACTCGTCATCTTAGAAATATATAGATATTCAATCGAGGGTCATATAGATGATTATATTGGTGAACCGACATCTTGATAATCTTCTCAAGTGGATTTTTTCGTTAAGTTTTATTTGCTTGGTTGATCATTAATAGTAGTTTAATTTATTTAATTAGCATCTTATTTAATTGATTATCGTAGGATAAATATATTTAAAAGCGTGTTATTTGGTACTTACAGTTAGTTCATGTGGATGTCGACAACCTATTCTTCATAATCTATACTAAAACTTGACAACCGTTCACTTGCGATATAAATCGTATTATTTGAATCAAAACGTGCATCGATAGAATTTATTGTTAAATAAAGCACGATCATGGTTACAACTTTATGCTCCTATTAAAAAGTAATATATATATATAGACACGCACTTAATACACATCATCTTCATATTATTTATAAATTTATAATATGAAATTCTTAACCAAAATTTAATGACAATGAGTGATATTATTTCCGGAGAATTATATATTACATTATGTGATGACTAGTATAAATTATTAAATTAATTAAATAAAATTAAAATTTCTATATGTAAAGTTCATTCTACTAATTTTTATATCAAAGAACTTATGATATCAAAATTATACCTATTTTACGAATTTTGTTATACTGTCTTTCATCAAATATTTTAAAATTTTATATATTATTATGTATTTTCACGAAGTCACTATAAAATAATATGTACTGTGTATTTAGTTACCATCTAATTGAATTTCATACCAACCCGAAGCGATGGTGAATCATGAAATTCTTCTGAGCCCGAAAAGTCAGAGAATAAGAATGTCTAACAAAAGTACGCGATCTAGTGAAGCTTAGTACGCGGCTTATTGAAATATGGTGCGACTTAGCTAAATAGTGCACGACTTAGTAAACTTTAGTGCGTCTTAAAGCGCCGCTCGCACACTCAATGCTGAAGATCCTGGCTGGAGCAACAGTGCGCGATGGGGATATACAGATTTAACATATGCAGACTTAACATATCCAAATTATTTTTTTCATTATTTTTAACAAAACACACTCAAATTTCCCGTGTGAGTTCTTCACCAAGACTTGAATTAATATTTAATTTACAAATTAGAAATAATAATGTTTCATCATTTAATAATAATTTTTTTAGATAAAGAGTGTCTAGAGATTTTTCCGCATACTACGAAACTTGAATATGAGTCTATCTAAAAATGAATGAACTCTTACCAAATACGCTAGATCCGATGGTCGTCATTTAATAAATTTTGAGTGGACAGTGGGTATTAATAAATGAATGGTCTCAACTCGCGCGCACAACACGCAACCCCAACGTGCATGTCTATCATAATAATTTCTCACTGTCTAATCTTTCACTTTGGGGTCAAAAGTTTTGATTATTAATTATCACCAATATTACTTCTTTGGGCGAGTTATGGGCAATACTTACTCCTTCGCTACTTTGCCCTACAAATTACAACCCACGCCCATTTAATAATAATAATAAAAAAAATACACACACATACATACATATAATCATTATTACTTGGTTATTTTGATGACATCCTCAAAAACAGCTCAATGCTCATATATAATCATTGTCATCTGATTTTTTTGATGTTGCCTTTGAGGACAGTCCGCTCATTGATTTAACACAAACAACAATTGATTATCAAATTAATTGTTGTGATGCCCTCAAGATCACGGCCACAACATAAGCGTCTTACCTTTATTTATTTTCTTGCTCGAAAATAAGATGTTTTTTGCTCAAATTAAGATTTCCATCACATATATATGTCCCTATTGCGTCATCTTAGACTTCGAAGGATATTGGATTTTAAAATTTAAGTTCTTTTTTTATCGAGTATGTTGTATTTCCCCAAAATAAAAAAATTTATTAAACTATTTCTTTTAAGAATTTTTATTACTCTAAAATGAAGCTTTTGCATCTAAATTTGTGGAGCAAATATAATGTCTTATTATAGCTACAAACTTTGTTGAAGATAAGGTGTCTTTAATTGATAAATTTGGAATAACAATAATTTTCGAAGTTACAAAATTGTAATATTAGTCTCTATTTGGAGTTTATATATATATATATATATATATATATATATATATATATATATATATTCTAAACTCTATTTACCCAAAAGAAGAGGTTTACTGGGAAGAAATTTATTATTTGTTGATTCCCGCAGACAATATCCAACTAAAGTCAATGATATAAAATGGAGAAAGAAAAAAAAAACTCGAAATCTAAATTTTTGGAAGGTATCAAATGTTTTTAAACCTGAAAAACATTTGTGGAAATTAAAGGGGTCATTTCTTTCTTTCATCGATTGCTTTTGAACCTCAACTCTGTTTCCCATCATGCAAGAAAACTTAAGCGTGCATGTACAAATATATATATGCCCATTCCGACTTCAGTGCCTTAATTAACTTAGCTCTACTTTTCTTCTCTCTCTGTATTAATCATGATCATGGATCCTTCACACCTATAAAATACAGACGGGTTTCATCGCATTTTCTTCACACCCATACTGAGACGACTGTAACGAGTATAGAACAGCAGCATGGGAGAGCGACTCTAGTTGGAGAAGCAGGGCACGTGCAAGATTCACCGGTCTTGTGATTCAAATTTGCACGTGCTCGGTTTTTCCAACCGGAGTTCCCTCACACCCCAATTTACTGCACATTTTCTTGGTGTCTTCAGATAATACAAGGAAATCCATCTGTCAAAAGTTCTTTGCCCGAATCCTGTCCGATCGGAATTGAAGATAGGTGAGTCATTCAGCAAATTCTGAAATCATGTCATTTTTAAAAGAAAATTGTAGATTTATGCACATTTTTTAGATATTTTTGTTGCTTTGTGCATGGGGGGACTATTTGTATTACTATATATATATATATATATATATATATATATATATATTCATGTGGAGATGAATAGTGTTGCGCCACTAATTTACTAGAGCTCCGGCAAGTGTGTGCTATGGGGTCCACCAACTTAGTAAATGTGTATGTAAATTGTAAATAGGTACTATTCATGGGATTCTTCTTACAGCCGCTTACTGGTCCGAATACGAGAAACTTGCAGTTCGGAAGAGCACTGCCCTTATAAGTATCATCTATCATCTATCATCTATCATCCACTATGTGAAATCTTTTTTTTCTTTTTAAAAAAAAGATTCTAAATGAATGGTGATGATATCCCTAAGGGCACTACATGATGCCCATAAAGACATTATCATTAAGAGTATCATTAAACAAACCCCGAATATGATGGAAGGGCCACTGAAATTCAAATTAAATAATTCTTTTATTTTCAAATTTAGAATTAAGTCTTTACATAATATATAAAATTCTAACGATGAATTGTACCGACATGAATAAAATTTTATATTTTGTTTCAAGGTAAAAAACGAATGCCTTTGAATATTTTGGCAGAAACAATGTCAGTATGTAACTAATTAAGTACTTTCTGGGGAGAACTTGTTAATTTATACCATTAAATACATGCAGGAACTGAAACAATTTGATGCTCTTGTAAGGGTTTTTTTTAGTGTAAACATATGATTTACAAACATTCTTATAAATCACTCAGTGTAGTATCGGATATTTTTCAGACAACGACATTTCTCGGACCTCCCTCGGAGACATGTCGGACAAACCATATGATGTGTCCTTAATTTTATTAAAAAACTAAAATCGGACAAACGTGTCGGACATGACCGATGGACGTGTCCAACACAAAAATGACACTTTTGGGTGCTAATTTTACATTTAAAATGTTTTTGTCTAAAATGAAATTTAGATGTGTTAGTTATATTTTATTTTATTTGAAGTAATATACATTTGTTGTTAGTATAAGTGATACTATGATGATTTCCGTGACATACATTTATATATATTATTTTTGAATTTGGTAAGAATATTTTTGGTGTATCTTTTATTTGGACGTGCTTGTTAAACTTTATATTAATTAAAGTAGTATATATTTGGTGTTGATATGAGTTATACTATGATGATCCAGTGACATGCATTTATTTATATGCTTCTTGAATTTGGTAAGAATATTTTTGATGATTATATATATATATAAGCGTGTCCCAGTCGTGCCGTCATCTGAAAATTTTAAAAATCCTTGTCGTCGTGTTTGTGTCGTGTCGTGTCAGTGTCGCCGTGTCAGTGTCCATGCATCATATGTAAAACCCATAAGTTTTTGAAATCATACGGTTTGCATCTTATAAATAAACCCACGGTCAGTTGGATCCTACATTTAGGACTTTGTCCTAAGTGCCCCTCCAGAGCGGTTTGCATGCTGTTGAAATGGGAACATATATCGGAAATAGAGTTCTATTTTGAAGCTGATACAAGTAAGCCTTACGTGGTATCCCAACAAAATGGATCCCCCGCACTCGCATCTCTCTCTTGTGAAGTGTGAACCTGCTCTATAGATGAGTTAAAATAGAAATAGATCCGTAAATGTGACTTTTTATTTAGTGGGCATTCAACGTGTTCAACGGACCAGACTAATCAGATTCGGACCGAAACCAAAATCGATGGGTTCGATTCCGAATCGGAACCATAACCGGTTAAACCGGTTATGGGGCGGTTCCACGTGAAGTGGAAACCACCGGTCCGATTCCAACTTTGGAACCGGAAGATTGCCTCATAATTTAAAAAAAAAAAAAATTGGTTGCCCAACGACTAAATAGCCGTTGGGCAACAAAAATCCATGCCCAACGGCTTATAGCCGTTGGGCATGGAAAGAAAAAAAAAATTAAATGTTTTTTTCTATAAATACTTTTTAACCCCCCAAAATATTACAACTCTCAGTCTCATACAATCTCTTAATCATAAAACTCTCATATCATATTTTTAACATTTTTTTGGTATTGTAAAATTCTTAATATTTTCCCAAAAATATTATGGCATCTTCTTCTACTGGTCGCAGTGGTTGTGTTGATCCCTATAATCCACCACATATATTCGATGTAGGTGATGAATTTTTTGCCGACATCGACGATATTCTTGAAGAAGCGCAAGCTACGAAAGATGATGAAATAATTCCTGAACCCGTCACTAGAGAAAATCCCGGCTTCATTCGCAACTACTACCGATGCCTCTAGTCATCCAAGTAACCGTCCCAAACGTAGTAAATTTTGGGATCATTTTGATATTGTCACCAAACCAGGTACAAACGACTCTTCAATTGTTTGTAAAATTTGTAAAACAACTTATAATTATAAAACTGGCGGTAGTTCCGTGGGCACCGGAACTTTTAAAAAATATTTAGTAAAAAAACATAGTTTTGATGAGATTACTCTACTACCTATAGGTAGGGAAGCAACACAACTTCAAATATACTCAAACTGGATCTATTTTTTTAACACCGGCTATAAACCGGAATGCACTTGTTCGTTTAGATGTTGTTAGTTCCGGACCCTATCGATGAGATTTTAAAGATGACAAAACATTTCAGACCGGATCGATAGATATCAGTTTGACCAGATCGATCGGACAAAACAGAGCAAGATGACAAATTATTTCAGACCGGATCGATGGAAATCAGGCATACCAGATCGATCGCGCAAAACAGAGCAAGCTGATAAAGCATATCACATATCAGACCGGATCGATGGATTCCAGACTGACTAGATCGATACTTCAGATCGATCGCAACCTTTATCAGATCAGAGCAGTCAAAGATACATAAAGGATGGCTTCTCAGTCCGAACCATCAACGGTTATTTATTGTAGCATTTAATGCTGTAATTAATGCTACAAAGGATCAAAAGTCGAAGATTGCCATTAAAGGTAAGAAGACAAATGAGAGCTTACCTGACAGTCGCCAATAGCATACACCAGAACGGCAAGTGTCCTGAAGAAGAAGAATGTAGCTTTCTCAGAGTTTAAAAAGAGTCAAAGTTGCACATTAAGGGAAACAATGCCGTTGCTACCCTCAACTATAAAAGGATGCAACAAAAGGAAGACAGGGACTCTTGATTCGAACTCACGCTTATCAATTGAAAAACATACAAGAAAGCAACTGCACACGCTTACAAATTTTAGAAGCTTTCGAGCTGAAGTTATTTACTTAAGCGCGATTACTTTGTAACATTTGATCATTGTAGGATCACTGTGCGCATTGTGTATTGAAAAATAGAAGTGAGGAACTTATTGTAACTGTCAGACAGAGTGTGTCTGAGCAGGTTGAGTGACTAGGAGTTTCAGACTGGTAGTGAGGTAAATCCAGTCTGAATCGGGTTTGTACAACAGGATTGTATAAATCAAAGTCTTCTAGTATAAACCTTCCTTAATTGGAAGAAGGGGAGACGTAGAAGGATTACACCACCTTCGAACTTCCAGAAACATATCCTGTGTCTTATCCTTCTGCACTTAGCCATCGTGCCGTTCTTACTTTTACAAGAGCAGACCGTTTCCGCACTCACCTTTTTAGTGGTCTGTTCTGTTCAAAGAGTTGATTAAGTAACAGATTTCTTTCACTAATCCGAAAGAATTCACAAGGGATAAATTTTATAAGGAGTGTTCATTCACCCCCCCCCCCTCTAAACACTCCGGACCGATCCTAACAAGTGGTATCAGAGCAGGTTATCTTAATCAGCACAAAGACTAAGCTGATGGCATCATTCAACAAAATCCCCATGTTCTCAAAAGAAGACTATGATGACTGGAGAATCAGAATGCAAGCTCATCTGGCAGCTCAGGATGACGATATGTGGTTCGTCATCACTGATGGACCAATGAAGATTTTAAAAATCAATACAGCAGTAGCCATCTCTGATGGAGAACCACAAATGGTGGAAAAAGACAGATCCCTCTGGACGAATGAGGAAAGAAAGAAAGCAAATCTCGATAATGTGGCCAAAGACATATTGTTCAAGACTTTGGACAAGAATATGTTCAGCAAAATCAAATGTGCTCTACTGCCAAAGAAATTTGGGAGAAGATAGCACAGCTATGTGAAGGCAACGACCAGACCAAAGAAAACAAGTTAATTGTTGCTCTTCAAAGATTTGAGAGCATAAAGATGAAAAGTGGAGAAACTCTAAATGAGTTTGATGAAAGAGTCACCAGCATCATAAATGAACTGAATGGTCTGGGGAAGGAATATTCTAACAGAGAGATCGCTCTGAAAGTAATGAGAGCTCTGCCAAAGGAATGGGATGTAAAGACCATCGCCATGAGGGAATCAAAAGACCTTAACAAGGTTGAACTTCATGATCTGTTTGCAGATCTTAAGGCCTATGAGTTTGAACTGATAAGCAGAGGTGAAGCAGAGTCATTCATCTCTCAACCAAACAAGGCCCTGGCAGCCACTCAAGACCAGATCGCTTCAACATCAGACCGATCTGCTGAACAGATGAGTAACGATGCTATGTCATTATTTATCAAGAAATTCGGTAAATTTATGTCTAAAAATAAGAGGAACTTCAAACCCTCTCATCATTATAAATCAAGAAAAGATGATACTGTTAACGATCAGGCTTGCTACAATTGTGGTAAGACCGGACACTTCATTGCAGATTGCACCAGACCGAAGAAAGAAGAACGGAAAGAGAAGCATCATGATGATAGAAAGAAGAAGCACTACAAAGACCGCAAGAATCATGGAAAATCCCAAAAAGTCCTAGTAGCTGAAGAAGGAAACAGCAAATGGGCTCAGACAGACTCAGACTCGGAAAGCTCTGAATATTCTTCCAGCGAAAGCGAAGAAGATATTCAATGTCTTATGGCAGACGAAGAAATGAGTCAGACAGACGAGGTATATGATCTTGACTCAAATGAATTTACACGAAAAGAGCTCATGTCCGCACTGCCAGACATGGCTAATGATTATAGGATCTTAGCTGAATCATTTGAGAAGAATAAAGCCAAAATCAGTACTCAAATGGATGAGCACAACAAACCAAGCTGCTCTGAGCAGGGTGAGTGCAAAAATCTCCAGATCGAGCTGAATAAGCTGAAAATCTCTTATGATCAGCTCCATGAAGAAAATAAGAGAATTAGCACACAAAATGCTAAGTTCTCACATATATTCAAAACATGGACAAAATCCAGAACATCCTTGGAAGAATTACAAGAGGTTCAAAGAAACGTCGGTGATTTCACCGGCATAGGCTTTGACACCAAAGAATGCACCAAAGATGAATCTGAGCTGTTGCTGGTAAAGAATCAAGTCAAACAAATGACATTTGTTAAATCCAACACAGTATATGAAACTGAAGCACCTAAGATTCAAACAGGAGTCTCTTACGAGAATCAAAATCTGAGAAAAGGAATTGGTTATGTTGACCAAGCCAAAGAAAAGGCACCAGCAAGATTTGCGTCTATCAGACCAAATCCAAAGGTGCAAGATCGAAGGCAAGGAAGACAATACAATTACTATAACTCAAAACCGATTCAACGAAGATATAGACTACCTTATGAGAATCAAAGGTTTTCACAGCGCACACATTATCACACACAGCATCGAAACAGACCAGTACACAGCACACCCTACACACACAAGCCATTGAAGCTGATACAGGTGTGGGTTCCCAAAGGGCTAATCCGTTCTGGACCCAAATAGGATTGGGTACCAACAATAATTATATTTGATGACAGGTACCGAAGAAACTCGCATCAGACTGGTATTTGGACAGTGGGTGTTCCCGTCACATGACTGGAAACATCGAGCTGCTGTCTGAAGTGACAGAATGTATTGGACCCAAAATCATTTTCGGAGATAACTCAAAGGGTAAGACCGTGGGCAAGGGTAAGATTGTCCATGGTAACATTATTATCAATGATGTGCTGTTAGTTGAAAATCTGTGCTATAATCTGATTAGTATAAGTCAACTCTGTGATAATGGTTATGCTGTAGAATTTCATAAACACACTTGCACTGTTAAATCATCAGACGGTATAACCATGCTCGTAGGAATCAGGAATGGAAACACATATAAGATTAACTGGAATCATGCTCAACCTGATAATCCTACTTGCTTCATCGCTAACAATGATAATAAACATTGGCTGTGGCATAAGCGCTTGAATCATATCAACTTTAAGACCATTGCTAGCCTGTGTAAACATGATTTAGTTATCGGTCTGCCCAAGATCGATTTTGCTAAGGATAAGATCTGCGAAGCTTGCCAAATGGGCAAACAGATCAGATCATCCTTCAAAAACAAGAATGCCAAATCCTCCTCCCGCTGTTTAGAATTACTGCATATGGACTTGTTTGGTCCTATACCAATAACAAGTTTAGGGGGAATGCGGTATACTCTTGTTGTTATTGATGATTACTCACGCTTTACATGGACTATATTCTTAAGCAGTAAAGATCAGACCGGTCCGAAGTTGATCAAGCTGCTGAAACGCACTCAGAACGAGAAATCATCCAGCATAGACAGGATTCGAAGTGACAAAGGGACTGAGTTTTCAAATCAGAATCTTGAATCCTTTCTAGAAGATCATGGAATCAAGCATGAGTTTTCAGCTGCTCGAACTCCTCAACAGAATGGAGTTGCAGAACGAAGAAAGAGAACGCTCAAGGAAGCAGCAAGAACAATGCTTGCTGATTCTGGAATCTCTCAAAAGTTCTGGGCAGAAGCTGTAAATACTGCTTGCTACACTCAAAATCGATCTATGATTAACAAGAAGCTGAATCTCACTCCATATGAAATATGGACTGGTAACAGACCATCTGTTTCTTACAGCATTTGAAGCTAAGTCAGATAATGGTATATTCTTAGGATATTCATCAATTAGCAAAGCTTATCGAGTTTTTAATAATCGAACTTTAACTGTAGAAGAATCTGTTCATGTAGTCTTTGATGAAACTTTATGTGTTAAGGGCAACAAAGAATCAATTCAAAATCAGATGGAAAATATCCATCTCGAAGCTAACAGTGATGATGAGATTGTAGCTAACAGGTCAAGAGACAATCCACCAGAACCAGAAGTACCAAACAGACCGGATCAAGGCGTTGAAGAAACTTCAGATCGAGCTGATCCGGATGCTCCTGACTCAAATATTAAAGCAGATACTGATCATGCTGTTACTGTTCATCCGACCGGACCAGACAATCCAGAGTCAAGCTATCGATGGACTAAGAAGCATCCACCTAATCTAGTGATTGGTAGTCCTTCTGCACCGATCAGAACCAGAGGACAGATGATGGATGAGTTCACTCATGCTGCCTTCATCTCTACTCTGGAACCCAAGAAGATCGATGAAGCTCTGACTGACTTCAACTGGATTAAAGCAATGCAAGAAGAGCTTAATCAATTCGAACAAAATCAAGTTTGGAGTCTAACCCCCAGACCAAGCGATCTGCCTGTTATTGGAACCAGATGGGTCTTCAGAAATAAGCTAGACGCAGATGGAACTGTGGTTAGAAACAAAGCCAGACTGGTGGCACATGGATTCAGACAAGAAGAAGGAATCGACTTCGATGAATCATTTGCACCAGTCGCCAGACTTGAAGCTATCCGAATCTTTCTTGCTTATGCTGCCTTTAAAGACTTCAAAGTATATCAGATGGACGTTAAAAGCGCCTTTCTTAATGGAAAGCTTCAGGAAGAAGTCTACATTGAGCAACCACCTGGATTTCAGAACCATCTGTATCCCAATCATGTATATCTACTGAATAAAGCAGTATATGGTCTGAAACAAGCTCCAAGAGCCTGGTATGACACTCTATCTCAATTTCTGTTGAACCATGATTTCCAGATCGGATCAGTAGATAAAACTCTATTTAAATTCATTAAGGGGGAACATACCCTATTAGTTCAGATTTATGTTGATGACATAATCTTTGGGTCAACTAACCCCAAATTGTGCGAGAAATTTTCTAAGTTAATGCAGGGACAGTTCGAGATGAGCATGATGGGAGAATTGTCATTCTTTCTGGGTCTGCAAGTAAAACAGCTCAACAATGGCATTTTCATCAATCAGACCAAGTATACCAAAGAGCTCCTCAAGAGATTTGGAATGGAAACATGCTCAACTGCATCAACTCCAATGAGTCCAACAATCAAGTTAGACAAAGATGAAGGGGGAACGGCAGTTGAAGTAACCATGTATAGAGGACTAATCGGATCGCTATTGTATCTTACAGCGAGCCGGCCCGATATTATGTTTTCAGTCTGTATGTGCGCCAGATTTCAGTCAGAACCAAAGCAATCACATTTTATTGCTGCCAAGCGTATTCTGAAATATTTAAAAGGATCTCAGAACGTTGGTCTTTGGTACTCCAAAGATTCAAACTTCAGCTTGATCGGGTATTCAGACGCAGACTACGCTGGGTGTAAGATCGATCGTAAAAGCACCAGTGGAACATGTCAATTTCTAGGTGAAAGATTGATCTCTTGGTTCAGTAAGAAGCAGACATCGATTGCCACATCCACAGCTGAAGCAGAATACCTAGCCGCTGGAAGCTGTTGTGCTCAAATGCTCTGGATTCAACACCAGCTCAAAGACTATGGCATCCAAGCTGTTGACTCTCCGATATTTTGCGACAACACAAGTGCAATTGCTATAACGTATAATCCAGTTCTGCACTCTCGAACAAAGCATATTGATATACGACATCATTTTATTCGAGATCATGTTGGCAAAAAGGAAATTCGGATCGAGCACATTTCAACAGAGCAGCAAGCAGCAGACATCTTCACTAAACCGCTTCCTGAGGCTAAGTTTAATTATTTCCGTCAAATTCTTGGTTTAATTGACTTATCTTAATTAGTTTAGATGTTCTTATTCTTTTCGCACTGAAAGATTTTTTGTCACCACAGATCGATAATACAATGTTCAGAAAGACACAGACCGGTCCGAACTTTCAGACCGATCCTTGTCAGTCTGATTTTATCCTATGATCTGTCTGGACAATAACAACAGCTCGGACTGATTGACCATTTTAACTAGTTGTACTTTAACCGCCTTATCTTTCTTTATCCTGACCGTTTATTTTGAATTATTTAATTCTCAGTCTTGGAGATAAAGACACGTGTCTTCTCTCTCCTATTTAGCGGACTGAACATTTCATACTTGTTCACTTTTTACAGTTTACCGCTTTTTACCTTCTCACTCTCTTACTCTTCGCACTTTCTTTAAACTCTTTTCAAATGGCTACCATCACTCATAACTCACTCTCCGTTGAGCTTGATGACATTTACAGGGCAGAAGATGCTGCGATGGTGTCCATTTTTAGAGCCCTGGAATCATCTGGCTTAAGGAACTTCTTGGAATCCGGAACAGTTGTTTATGAATCAGAAATCCGCGAGCTGTTCGCCAACGCCGTCTCCCGGAAGACATCCATTTCTACTACTGTCCAGGGCAAATCTTTCGAGATCTCGCCATTGACGATGGCCAAGACCTTTGGCCTCCCCACCGGACTGACAGAGTTCGGACAGACTCCTCAAGCGTCACTCTTAGATCTTCAGGGGAAGATTTCTATTTCTGGCCACCGATTGCAACCCTCCTTTAAGAAGAAGGAAATGCTCTTCCATTTCCAGGTGCTGTGCGAAGTGGTAGGCAAGCCACTATTGGGTAAAGCAGGAAGCTTCGATGCTGTAACCGCCGAAAAGTTCAGGGCCATGGCGGCTATTGTATCCGGCCAGAAGATAAACTAGTCCATGATTTTGTTTGGAGTACTGCTGGAAACGGTGATTGCATCCAAGCACGCCGTATGTTTTGCTGTTCCTCTCAGCAAGCTCTTGGAGTCCTTAGGCCTCGAGCTGAGCAAGCCGTCTGCTCTCCGTCCCTTTAAGATCCTTAACTCCAAAGGGCTTGCACTGCTGAAATCCAAGAGTGCTCCGCCTACTCCTGCTACTCTGGCTGCAGTCAAGGTTGAGCAGGACGAGGAACCAGTTGCTGTGCGCAAACCTCGGGTCAAGCGGAAGCTGACCATTCAGACTGACTCAGAAGCCACCCAGTCTGCTCACTCATCACCAACCAAGCCACTTCCCAAAAAGCCCCGAACCCAGATTACCAAACCAGCCAAATCTCTACCTCCACCCATACTACCACCCTCTAAAGCAATCCCTGCCCCTCAACCTTCCACCCAGCTTTCACAAGCTTCAACCCCTGCACCCAAAGTCACCCTTAGTATTCCCTCTGCCAATCCCGTGGTCAAAGGGATAGTCATCACTGAGTTGGGAGACTATACCCAATCAGGGATTAAGTCCCCTTCCTCCACCGGCAAGGGAAAAACCATTCTCACCGAACCCCTCTCTACTAAACCCAAATCTGCAGCGCAGACTGCTATCGACATCGCCATGGAGGATGTTGATGAGAGGCTAAAAGAACTCATTGTGGTTTTTGATGAATATGTCCAGTACCGGACTATCAACCACATTGAGCTGTTCTACGGTAAGCTGCACAGATTGAAGAAAATGGAAGATGAAGTTCTGAAAAGAACAGAGACTGATGATGTTCGACTTGCCGTGCAGCGCAGAGATTTATTTACGGCAAAACACAGATTCAGACTGGCTAATCTGCTTCTTGTTGCCAAAAAGAAGAACTTCGATCCGCTTGCTCCAACTGCCAGAGATAATGGGGCTGTGATTGCTCAACTCGAGATGGATATTCATGCTCTATCCTTAGCTGTCCGTTTTCAACGACAGAAGCTAAGTATCTCCACTCCAGCCACAAGCCCGGATCATCCTTCTGCAAGCAAGACTCTGGCAGAACCATTTATCGAGGTTATTCCTTCTGATGCAGCACAACAGACAGAGGATCAGCCTGCAGAGCACGTACCAGACCAGACAGCGGAGCAGCCATTGTCTAATGCTCCGTCTGCAACAGATGATGAACCAATGAATGTTCTGTTGGACTCTCCGACAACATCTATTCCATTGAAGTCATCAGCCTCCCGTGCACAACCCAGTCCAGCTGAAGCATGTGCAACAACTGAAGTACCAGACCTCATCGATCCGGATTTCGTGGTATCTACAGTGGTTGCAGCTCTCCAAGTTGAGGAACTTCCCAGTCCCCACTCTCCTCCGGGACCATCAGATGAAGATTTGGCCTTCATTCAAGGTTTCTCTTCGGATCTGATCACTCTGATCCGATCCGAAAGTCATCAAGCTGCCATTTCTTCCATTGTGCCGATTGCTGAAGAAGATGACCATGCCATGTCATCATCAGATCACTCTCCCAGCAAGCTATCTGATGCACCTCCATCCCTGGCACGGACTATCCAGCACTTCTCTGATACCTGTCTGTCCTTGACTCAACGCATTCTAGAAGTTCATCAAGGTCAGAGGGTCACAGCCTTGGACTTTGCTTCCTTCAAAGAGAAGATGAATGCCAGTATCGGAAGCCTTCAGCGCGGCATAAACGATCTGTTTTCTCAACAGGCCTCTTACAAGAACAGCCTGAGAAAGAGCAGATCGAGCTAGCCACTGAAGTCAGAGCATCCGTTGCCAATTCCCTCCGCGCTCAAGACGTTCGTCTTGACGCTATCAGCGCGCAGCTAGCACAAGTTGTCGACTTTCTTCAAGAGATTGCTGCTGACAAAAAGGGGGAAAAGAAGACAGACTTCAGGCCGCCTTCTCTAAAATAATATTTTCAGACTATGTATTTTTAGGATTTTCTTGGTGATCAATAAAATCCTCATTTGATTAAGTCTGTGTTCATTTATTTTGAACCTCATCATAAGGCTTAATAATAAAGATTTAATCGATTCAACTTAATGAAGTTCATTTATTTTGAACAAAGAAGTAATCGATCCGAAAGCATTCACTTCAGAGCTCTTATCAAGACTGGTTAAAAAGACTTAGAAGCTAGGTTTTGTCATCATCAAAAAGGGGGAATTTGTTAGTTCCGGACCCTATCGATGAGATTTTAAAGATGACAAAACATTTCAGACCGGATCGATAGATATCAGTTTGACCAGATCGATCGGACAAAACAGAGCAAGATGACAAATTATTTCAGACCGGATCGATGGAAATCAGGCATACCAGATCGATCGCGCAAAACAGAGCAAGCTGATAAAGCATATCATATATCAGACCGGATCGATGGATTCCAGACTGACTAGATCGATACTTCAGATCGATCGCAACCTTTATCAGATCAGAGCAGTCAAAGATACATAAAGGATGGCTTCTCAGTCCGAACCATCAACGATTATTTATTGTAGCATTTAATGCTGTAATTAATGCTACAAAGGATCAAAAGTCGAAGATTGCCATTAAAGGTAAGAAGACAAATGAGAGCTTACCTGACAGTCGCCAATAGCATACACCAGAACGGCAAGTGTCCTGAAGAAGAAGAATGTAGCTTTCTCAGAGTTTAAAAAGAGTCAAAGTTGCACATTAAGGGAAACAATGCCGTTGCTACCCTCAACTATAAAAGGATGCAACAAAAGGAAGACATGGACTCTTGATTCGAACTCACGCTTATCAATTGAAAAACATACAAGAAAGCAACTGCACACGCTTACAAAGTTTAGAAGCTTTCGAGCTGAAGTTATTTACTTAAGCGCGATTACTTTGTAACATTTGATCATTGTAGGATCACTGTGCGCATTGTGTATTGAAAAATAGAAGTGATGAACTTATTGTAACTGTCAGACAGAGTGTGTCTGAGCAGGTTGAGTGACTAGGAGTTTCAGACTGGTAGTGAGGTAAATCCAGTCTGAATCGGGTTTGTACAACAGGATTGTATAAATTAAAGTCTTCTAGTATAAACCTTCCTTAATTGGAAGAAGGGGAGACGTAGAAGGATTACACCACCTTCGAACTTCCAGAAACATATCCTGTGTCTTATCCTTCTGCACTTAGCCATCGCGCCGTTCTTACTTTTACAAGAGCAGACCGTTTCCGCACTCACCTTTTTAGTGGTCTGTTCTGTTCAAAGAGTTGATTAAGTAACAGATTTCTTTCACTAATCCGAAAGAATTCACAAGGGATAAATTTTATAAGGAGTGTTCATTCACCCCCCCTCTAAACACTCCGGACCGATCCTAACAGATGTGAACTTGCTTTTTTGTTCGCCGAGCGTGATGGTTTTGTTGAATATAATTTTTTAGTCCAACCTCTTATTAAAAATATTTCAAGACATACTTTAAAAAGAAATTGTATGAATGTTTATGTTGAATATCGACAATCTTTAAACAATTATCATTTCTTATTGTTACATGTTATTGGATAGATGATAATTGGTGCATGCAAAAACGAATATTGTCACTTGATGCATTATATGTATCACATACGGGAGCTACAATTGCTAAATTTAGTCATAATACTTGTAAATTTTATGGAATTCTTGATAAAATATTTTCTATTACACTTGATAATGCATCTAATAATATAACGGCAATACGTGATCTAAAAATACTATTAAAACCAATGCTTGAAGAAGTTTTTTTCCATGTTAGATGTGCATGTCATATAATTAACTTAGCTGTAAAAGTTGGCTATGAAGATACAGATTGTCAAAGTATTGCCAAACTAAAAAATGTATGTCAATGGTTAAGACAATCTAGAATTAAACGTGATTGGAAACATGCGTGTGCTAGTCAAAGTCTTAGGTATACTATTTTCCCTCCACCCTTTGAAACTCGGTGGAATTCTTTGCATCGCATGTTAGCTGCTATGGTACCTTATCAGGAAACTTTAACTTTCTTTTTATAGTAGCTATCAAATGCCTGACAACGATGATAGTATTTTGTTGACTACTAATGACTGAGAATTTGTTACTAGATGTACTACTTTGTTATCCACCTTTAAAGATGCAACTGGACGTTTTTCAGGTGTTTTTTTTATCCTACTTCACATTATTTTCTTTCACTTGTATTTAACATGTTTTATAAATTTGTTGAATGTAGAGAAGATGAGGATTTGGCGGAAGTTGTTAATCTAATGGAGATCAAATTTAAAAAATATTGGGAAAATATACCACGTGTGCATTGCGTGTACTTTTTACCAAAACTTTTTGGATGAGGATGTCGACGATCAAAAGACGTCAATCAGACATTCTCTCCAAAACATGTTTGCTTTGTATCATTCTGAACAGGTACAATGATCATCATCACATAGAATAGCGGAGCAAGAAGACACTACTAAATCAAAAAGTTCAGGGATTAATTTGCTGAGAAGTATAGGGAGAAAAAAGTTGAGAGGAAGCGGATCGGCAACCACGTCGAATGAGTTACAGTTCTTTTTGGGTCAAAATTTCATAATATATGCGAATTTTGACGTCATGGAGCGGTGGAAGGCAAATGCTCGACAATATCATATCTTAGCCAAAATGGCTATAGATGTTTTTGCTGTTCAAACATCTAGTATCGCATCTGAGTCGGCGTTCTCAACTTGTAGCCAAATAATTGGAGACCAGAGACTTCTCTTTAAAGCAGATTCATTATGCATGCTAACATTGCTCAAAGATTGGTTCGATGCTGAGCGAAGAAATAAAAATGAAGGAGGAGTTGACGAGTTCGGCAACCAAAGTTCCGAAGAAGAAGAAGAATTTGCGAAGATAATATTAATATTAATAAATTATGATGAATAATGTATTTCCTTTTTAAGTAAATTTCAAATGATTATTATTTTATCTTATTAACTTTTCGAATTCAATAAACTATTTATTTTTCATTACAATTCATCTATTATTTCATCAATAAATTTGTTATTTTCGAAGTATTGGCAAAATATAAAATAAAAAAAGGACGGATCGTTTCCAACCGGTTGGAAACGGGCCAAACCGGAACCGGTCCAGTCCATAACAACGGACCAATGGACCGGAGCGGTTCCATGGCTTTGCCATGGAACCGGAACCGGTTCAATCCGGTTGGCTACCGGATTGTACCGGTTCCGATTATTATGGAACCGGGATCGATGTAATCCGGTCCGAATCCAATACGATCCGGTCCATGAACAGCTTGAGTGTGCATGTATAAAGCCCCAGTGATAGGTCGTTCTGCCATAAGTACCCTTCCTTCCAGCTTCTAGAGTTTGAAGATAGAAAGGTACTCTTATTAAAAGTTCGTCACCTATTATTCTATTCACGCTCTGCGTTCGGCTCCATCAATATTGAACTATTAAGGATCCCATCCCGCGTATATTCTACATTATAGCCTGCAACTGATTCAACTTCCGCTTTCTTCAATTCAGCTTCATGCGCTTTGCCATAATTTTGTGGTGGACCTCACACCCTTGAGACGCCGAATTTTCCGATGAGTGGGATATACGGATCAATAATCATCATCATATATTAAATTTAAACACTGGTTAAGTTATCAGAGTCGGAAAGATGGCTGAAGCAGGTGAACTAAACAACACAGAAAGCCGTAATTAAAACCACATTTCGCATGAACATTCCAAATATAACAACCACTACTGTCTTTTTCCGGAGATCTTAAAACCTAAAACTATGCACGTTATCCTCGATTTTGATATTTGAATTGTTGGGTTTTTAAGCTTCTCAAGCTCATGAACTAAACATATCCTTCCGGCTACTCATTTACGGCACTCAAAACTTTTTAAAGGCAAGATTTTCAATTGTCAATTCATAAACACATGTATCAATTAAAATCAAGTGATAAATATCAATTATTATGATACTGATGGGAAACCATATACACATGACCTTACAAAGATAATAAACATAGTACATACTACTTACTTCATGGTACAACAACTGAATTATGAGTATTCATTTCAAGCAAATTTAGACCCAACTTTCATGTGTAAATGATTCTATGCACCAGGTCTGACATATACCGACACACATAGAAATATATACATATGTATGTCAGACAGGTGTACAAAAGAAATGAAGCTTATGTGCTTAACCATACCTTGTAGACAAGGAAAATCCCAGCTCCATAATATTATAGAAATATCCCTTCTCACGCCTATAAACACCTCATTGAAAGATATTCTCTTTTAGAAAAAATCCCAACTCCATAATATTATAGAAAGAGATTTTTGGCTGACTACCCTATGATTTTCTAAATAGGCGGATTACTCATGTGTTTTGAAAATAGGCATTTTACCCTTGTAGTTTACAAAATAGGCAGTTTACCATCCGGTGGTTTGAAAATATGCATTTTACCCCCTGATTTGTGAAAATAGGCATTTTATCCCCTCCCCCGTGGTTTACAAAATAGGCAGTTTACCCCCTATGTGTCACACATATTCACAAGCCACATGGTTAAAATGCTTATTTTCAAACCACATGTTAAAATGCTTATTTTGTAAACCAGATGGGTAAAATATCTATTTTCAAACCATATGGGGCTAATTTACCTATTTGGCAAACCACAATAGGTTATTTGCCACTAGCTTATTATAGAAATATCAATTTTCACGCCTATAAATACCTCGTTGAAAGATATTTTCTGTCATTTATTAACATTCTAGCCCTTCTACCCATGCTTTCTAAGTTCCTAGCTAAGCATTAAAAGGGTTTCGCCCGAAAAAAAACACCTGACGTCCTCTTACTCATTGGTTTTAGTCTTTCAAGCCGATATCCGCCGAATAGTGTAGAGAACAAAGTTTCACGTGGTTGAAGAGCGTATTACGTAGCATTATTATTTAGGTTTGACAGGAGAAATAATCTATTTGCTATGGATATATCGTTAGACATATAACAAATTATTTAAGAGAAATCAAGTAAGTTAAAATATTTCTAACGTTAATAAAATATGAGGAGTGTTTATCATCATAATATATAAGATAGAAAAAAACAGGTTTTTTTTAAAAATAATTCAAAAAAAAAATTATTTTCAAAAATACTTCGAAAGTAAAAATGTTGCAAATAACCCCAAACCGCCGTTTGAAGTGGCGGCTGAAGGTGGAATGAGGGCCCCCCCTATAACATTGAGGAGCCGCCCTTACAAAGGGCGGCTCCTCTTTTTTTTTTTTAATTTTATATATATATATATATATAATATTAATATAATATATTATTATTATATATATTATATACGTGTATATATATATATATATTACGTTTATTATTATTATATATATTATATACGTGTATATATATATATATTATGTTTATTATTATTATATATATATGTGTATATATGTATATTATTATATATATGTATATATATATTATGATTATTATTATTAGGGCAAATTCTTAAATCTTCAAATGCAATCTAAAATTGATCATCAGTCTCTGTGTAAGAGAATTTTTGATGTCAGTCCACATGTCATAAATTACATTAGTTCTAACTCCCTATTCACCTAAAAATACTAAAACACCCTCGCTTTCTCACACGTAAAGTTGGTATGAAACCTATACAATTTTGGTATTCAGTATACATAAAATTAGTATGAAACCTATACAACTTCGGTACTAAATATACATAAAATTGGTATGAAACCTATAATAATTTTGGTACTAAATATACATAAAATTGGTAAGAAACATGCATGGTAAGAAAAAATTGGTAGCAACCGCCCAATCCCAACGAGTGGACGGCTGCTAAATGATTTAAGGGCTATGAAACTCATTTTTATACCAAATAATAACATAATATTAATTATGTAAAATTATTATAATAAATTAATATTATTAGTTATAATATATTATAATTAAAAATTGAGTGGCCGCCTCTTAATTATATTATATTATTATAAATTTAATAAATAATATTTATTATATTACTTATAATATATATAAATAACATAATAATATTAATTTATTACAATAATTTTAAATAATTAATATTATATTATTATTTGGTATAAAAATAAGTTTAAAAAATTATTGTATAGCGGCCCTTAAATCATTTAGCAGCCGCCCACTCGTTCGGCGGCCGCTACCAATTTTTTCTTACCATATAAGTTTCTTATCAATTTTATATATACTTAGTACCAAAATTATTATAGGTTTCATACCAATTTTATGTATACTTAGTACCGAAGTTGTATTGGTTTCATACCAATTTTATGTATACTGAATACCAAAATTGTATAGGTTTCATACCAACTTTACGTGTGAGAAAGCAAGGATATTTTAGTATTTTTAGGTGAATAGGGAGTTATAACTAATGCAATTTATGATGATCAATTTTAGATTGCATTTGAAGATTTAAGAATTTGCCCTAATAATAATAATCATAATATATATATATATATAATAATATATATATATAATATATATAATAATAATATATTAAATTAATAATATATATATATATATATATAATTTATTTTTAAAAAAGAGGAGCCGCCCTTACAAAGGGCGGCTCCTCAATGTTATAGGGGCCGCTTCAGGCTCATTGCACTTCAGCCGCCCCTGGTATATTTGTAACATTTATATTTACGAAGTATTTTTGAAAATAATTTTTTTTTTGAATTATTTTTAAAAAAAACCCAAAAAAACATACAAATCTCTTTCTTTTATTGAAGATATAGAGATCACGTAATACACCAAAGCATCTGAAATGATTTGCCACAGGGCCTCAGTGTGCTTAACTCGCGTGCAGTACGGAAGATCGCTGGAGGCTCCCAGTGGTGTCCACCTGTACATTTTGACAAACAGTTGAAAGGCATTAAGATTGTTGTTAGACAAATGGACAGGGATGGCGTAAGACCTCTACCACTCCATCTGCCACTCTACAACCAAAGCCTCACAAGTAAACTGTAGTGGGGAAAAGAGGGCCGGGGTCCATACATGAATTTACACATTTTACCTTGATGTTGGAAATTGAAATGAAAGCTATCAAAAGAGCAGTCAGAAAATGGATAAAAGGGTCCTTACAAGGATTGCTGGAGATGGCGTAATGATAAAAACTGCAACTTGACGGCAAATTGAGAGACAAGAAATCGGAATATGCATTACTCTGTCAGTGACATCGATCTCTCCACACGCAATGCTCGCAGATCGAGGGGGCCGGGTTTCCTTTAATTAGCTATCTCTATCTGCACTCCATATGCTTTTTCGTTTCTGGGGGTTTAGCAGGGTCGACCCAATCGAATTAAATAAGGAAGACTTTCCTTAAAAATTTCCAAAGCATTTATCAATATAAGGTTCAGGAATCAGTATCCAGGGTTTTTTAATTAATTAATCGAAAAAAATAAATAATTTAACAAAATATCCGAATTTTAAAATCGTTTTTAAAATAACCCAAAACGCCATCTCGGATGGCGCCTTCAGGTAAAGGCGCCATCTGAGATGAAGGCGCCATCCGAGATGGCGGCTTCTTTTATCTAAAAAAAATAATTGAAGGCGCCGCCTTCAGTATAAAAATATATCGCCGGCCATCTTCTTCTTCCTCACTTCTCATCGCCTTTTCTGAATTTCTTCCTCCTTCTCATCGCAGATCTTTGAATATTCTTGTGCAAAAATTAAAAAATCATCGTGATTTATCATTTCTGGAGCTTGCTTGTTCAACATTTTTGAATTTGAGGTAACATTACAAGTTTGAATCGAAATTTTTGAAAGTTGTAAAATTTGAAATATGTTGTTGGTTGTTTTTAAATTTGTTGTTTGGTAGTTTTTATTGAAAAATTAGTTATAATTTCGAGACAATGGCAAACCGCCGGATGATTTACAAATTTTTTGTTTTTGCCGGAATTTTTTACTCCGGCACGGCTGGGCGGGTTCGTCGGCGTCGGCGGCGGCGGGTTCGGCGGCGTCGTCGGCGCTCCGACAGAGGCGGCCGTGTTGTCACCGGCAGGGACTGGTGGTGTTTGCCATGTTGATATTTTGTTATATTGATATTTATTGTGTAATATTTCAGGATGGATTTACGAAGAGGACCACGACCGATTGACAGTCATCTGCTATCATTGCAGTCAGGTCATCGATCTGAAGCTGTTTGGGCAGGTGATATTGATTCTACACTTCGAGGCAGAAACCCTGATAAGTATTTTTGGGATCTTTGCCCCCTCGATACCCGTGTTGCGAGTTTGTTGGACAATTTTGGTTTTTATGGTGTTTATAGGTCTGGTAGAATTACACTTGACTTTCACATCATCACGGCTTTAGCTGAGAGATGGCGCCGTGAAACACATACTTTCCATCTTAGATCCGGAGAGGCGACCATCACACTGCAAGACATTGCAGTTATATGGGCATTGCCAGTAGATGGTAACGTAGTATCCGGTATTGATTATGATAGGAGTATACCTGACTGGCAAGCATATTGCCATATGCTTTTGGGATTTATACCGGATACTGCACACTTTAAAGGTGCAAAGTTATTTTTATCTGCAATAAATAATCATTTGGTGAATAATGCTCTTACTGAGCACAGTACGGAAGAAGATGTAGTCTGTTATACTCGGGGCTGTGTGTTATTGATGTTAGGTGGAATTTTGTTTCCTGATTCGTCCGGCAATACTGTAAAGTTATTATATTTACATATGTTAGAGAATATTAATTTAGTTGGTAATTATAGTTGGGGGAGTGCCGTATTGGCATATTTGTACCGTGAGTTATGCACTTCCTCGATGAGAGGGAAAAAAGTGATCGGTGGTGCATTACAGGTCGTACAGGTAAACTTTACATTAACACTTTTCAAATGTTTGAAATATTATTGTCGTCATAATAACTGATATTATTCCTGATAATATTTTAGATTTGGGCATGGTCAAGATTACCTGGTTTAACTCCTCAACTGGGTGATGCTAGATTCGACACTGGCCCAATAATTATCAATGAGGAGAATATCTTACCTGCTGCTCCATATGGTGCAAGGTAATAATGTAATTATGTTTTGTGCTATTTTATCTGTTTAAATATATTTATAGATTTTGTAATTGTGTTTTTTTCAGGTGGACATGCCATTTAAGGTTCACGAAAACAGGGAGGCATTCTGTACGTATCATTAGGGACATTCTTGATGAGCAGCCATCAACTCAAGTAAGCAGTATATTAGTTGTGTTTGTTATGAAAGTTAATAATGTTGTTTATATTATTTTAATTCAATTTTGTATTTGTAGTTTAATTGGCAGCCATACCCTGATGAGTGTACTGAGCATCTGAGCCACCAGTTATGGACATATGCCGGCCCATTAATTTGTTATGAAATTGTTGAGATGCACCGTCTTGATAGGGTTCTTCGTCAATTTGGAATGCTCCAAGACATCCCCACAGATCCACAATCAAGGGATGATAAATTGCATTCTGTTGACCGAAGAGGAAGTATGAACAAGGATTGGAGTGCACATCATATTGCATACATACAGAAATGGGAGATGGCAGGTGATTTATGTGTGGACATACCACTATATTGTGCAGTAGTTGTTGGATATAGTGAGTGGTATGACCGAGTCACCCGCAGATATATTGGCCATCAAAGGCAATTTGTATAGACCGGATACCAACATGGTGACGGCCCAGCGTGGCATCATGTGGTAAGTAAATATATTCAAACTTTGTTTTGTAGAATATGTCATATGGATTTATAGATTGAAAATGTAATTATTGTTATTCACTTTTCAGCTTGATCAGATGCAACAGTTAAGTGTTAGTTGCGACTGCTATCCTGCTGAGGGAGAATCTGTTATCACGTATATGGAGTCGATGAGAGATCATCATAGGGCAATAGCGCAGGATGTGATGCAAGTGGCTCGTGAACGACGAGACAGAAACTTCCCACCAGACGAAGAAGTTCACGAGCCTGATGAAGAACCAGTACAGTCGGTCCATGCACTCAGCGAGACTGATATCGCAGGGCCTTCTATGTATACACCTTTCTCGACAGATGCGGCAGGTCCATCTACGTATACACCTATACCGGCAGATGGGGCAGATCCATCTACATCTTTTACTGGTTATTATGTCCCGCAGCCACATATGTATGATCCTTCACCATTCACTCCGTATGCTCCGATGTACACACAGCAGGGTACAGATGTGGGATATGAATTTGCACAATCATATACCACATCTGCGGGCCTCGATTTTGATGTATCACCTGTTGCATTTCCACAGTTCACACCATATCAACCACCTACTAATGTACCTGTGGCACAACAGAGGAATGACCAAGCGGATAGGAGGCAGAGAGCTCGAAGAGAGATCATTCCTCCTCCTTGTGGTACCGGAGGTCATTTACAAACGAGGCCTCGTGGTCGTGGTCGTGGATGATATTTGTTGTCTTTCTCTTGTAAATATTTGATATTTGATATTTTTTTGAAATATTGAACAATGTTGTTTTGTGAACAATTAAACATATACTAAAATAGTGTTATTGACAAACAACCAATTTTCACAATAACGTAAAATCATTTACAAAATAAACTTACAATAAATTACACATAAAATTATTTATTGATTTCCAGAAGATGAAGCCATTTGTCGTCTTGCACGGGCTTCTGGCCAGTCCATCTCATTCTGAATGCGCGTTGTTCGATCTCGACCCACTCTTCTGGTTTTTCGCAGAGTGGAGTTATGGTACAACTCAAAAGATGGGGTTTCCCAATACTCCTCCCCTCATATTGGTTCGAACCGCCCTTGATATGTGCTCCAATATTCATTCATATTTTAATATGCCTTGACAAATGTTTTAGCATTTAGGCCATACTTTCGACAAACTTGGATCACATGTGAGCAAGGTATTCCGAACTCTTTCCATTTTCCACAAGAACATTCTCCTGATTTTAGATGCACAACATGGGTGTTACCCCCACGTCCTGGTCGTACTCTTGTGATAACAGAAGCTGTAAGCTGTCTACGATCGAACATCTGGACATCATGATGGATGGAATGATAGTCGGCAGGACCATATCTTTCCAACACCGAATCTGGCCATTCTTGATTATTTTCAATCATTCGCTCCATCTTCTTAATCCGTTCGACAAAATATAGTACACAACGATCAAAAGTTAATTGCACAATGGCGGTGATTGGAAGCCGACGAGCACCTTTCAAAACTCCATTTATGCATTCTGACATATTTGTGGTCATGATACCACAACGCCAGCCTCCGTCATGAGCAAGAGACCATTGACACTTATCGATACGACTCAAGTAATCAAAAGCCCTTGGCTCTATAAGTTTTATCTCTTCCATTGTGCGATCAAATTTTCTGAGTTGATTTTCTGATCCCGCTCTCCAACATAAGTCTTTCATATGAACGGATTTGAAGCGACTATTAAAGTTTGAGCAAACATGTCTCAAACAAAATCGATGTACTCCACGCGGTGATTTGAAGTCAGGAATACAATCGGCTGCTGCAATGAGGCCCGGATGACGGTCAGAAATCAAACATGCACCACCCTCAGATCTTCTCACAATATGCTGGCTTATCATCTCCAAAAACCATCTCCATGACAGAAACTTTTCTTCGTCAACAATTGCAAATGCCAAAGGTAACACTTGATTATTAGCGTCCATTGCCACGGCAATCAACATCTTATGTTGATATTTCGTATACAGATGTGTTCCATCCACGCTTACTACCCAGCGGCAATGTTGAAATCCTTCTACACATGGTCGGAAGGCCCAGAACACGTAATTCAATGTCTTCTCTCTTGGTCTGGCATTGTCAAGGTGAACCCACTCAATGACGGTGCCGGGATTCCATTTTTGCAAAGCTCCCGTATAGTAAGGCAGTTTCTGAACGGAGCTCTCCCATGTTCCATACACATTCTCAACAGCACGTCGCAAACTAAACCATCCTTTTGCATAAGAGATCTCAAATCCATATTGTGATATCCCCGAAATGATTATGTGATTTAAATCATTTATTTTAATTATGATGATTTGGGTGTTAATTCATGGGATTCAATTAATATTATTGGGGAGATTCATTTCAGGGTGCATGTGGTATATGTTGGGTTTTTGGGGTCGTGGCATGTTTATTTGGGGTGTGTGTTGTTTGTTTTGGGTAAAGCATGTTAATGGGAATTGAAGTATTTTATTGAGAAAAATACAATAAATATCATGTGAGGATATTTTAATACATCGTGTTAAATACCGGGACCAAAACATAACACATCAAACCACCCAACACCCAACCACCCCCCCCCCCCCCCCCCAACCCATGCCAATCACACTGTGCACAGGCTGACTTCCCACCCCACTTGGCTCAATCATTTGACCACTCTCAGCCATCCCAAATCTCGGTCCTTCTCTCCCATTTCTACACCAGCACTTGCTAAGCAAAATTCTGAGGAGCTTTCCCTTTTTCATCGCCTGGAAGTCCTTCAAAAACCGGAGCAAAGTAGGGTGAGAAACCATGCTCTGTTTTTGTTTTAAACTTGTTTAAGTACATGTTTTTAGGTGGCGTGAAAATGGCATGTTAGCTTAGGTTTCTTAAAACCTTCGATTTAAATGCTTACATGGTGTTATTATGTAACTCTCAGTGTTTTTCCTTATGTGTATTACATGTTTTATGTTGAGGAAATAAGCATGTAAAGTAGGGTGTTCGGAAATCTGGGTAGGGGTATGCCCCGTTTTTCTGGAAAATGTGGACTGGGAGTGATTTTGAGGAGGTGATATTATGCATGTTAGATGGGTTTTAGGGTGAACCTTCGATTTGAGTACATGCATGGTAGTTTGTAAAGCCCAGGACATTTCATGTTTGAGCATGTTTTATGAAATATGTGGTAGTTTTTATAGCATGAAATGAAGTACTCAAAAATCTGGAAATAAAATATGTTGCCCTGTTTCCGGAAATGTTGATCGAGTACTTGTATAAATGGTCGACGTTTATGCATGTGGACTTATGTTTGAGGAGTAAATTTGATATGAATACACTCAGGGTAGTGTTTTATAACTGCTAGCATGTTGAGCTTGGCATGTTGTATGACTTACATGTTAGATTTTAGGGTATGATTATCGGTGTTAGGGAATTCTGGAAAATCCGGGTTGAATATGATCGACCGATCGATCGGTGAAGAACACCGATCGATCGTCAAAAGCCGTAGCTTTTTTCCTTAATTCAAACAGTTCACCGATCGATCGGTGATGAGGGCCGATCGATCGGTAGTGCCTTTTTTTTAAAATGTAGAATTTGTTTTTAAATTTGATATTGGATTGTAATGAGACATCTAATATTGTGTTGTACACTGGTGTAGAGCCTTCACAGACAGCTACACAGCGCAGGGGATAGAGTCCCACAACACACTACATTTTGGAAAGGTACGTAAGCGACGTACGGGCACCCCAACGGTAACATGTATTGTGTGTTTATTTATTTAACACAAGGCAAAGTAAGATATGCATAAGATAGTGCATGATGATATGATACATGTTGATATGCTTCGTTTTTGCATATATATGTTGTGAAATATAAGAGGTGTATTTCACGTGTGAAATATAAGAGGTGTATTTCACGAGTCAAGGTTATCCTAGTGAGGATGTAATGCTTACGCTAACGTCCATAAGAAGCGAGGAAGAATTCCGCTTATGTGGATTTCCATAGGAAGCGAGGAGGAATTCCGCTTACGTGGAAAAGTAAGAAGCATTGAATGCACTATTGATAAGTGACTCAGGATTGAAATAAGGATTTGAGAAGGAAGGATATGTCATGACATTTATTTATGAAACCATATGTTCATATAATGTTTTATTATGAGTTATGGTACATGGACAACCAATGGGCGTTGTAAATGCTTGGAAATACAGGAAGTGCTTTGTATTTATGATTTGTGCATTTACGCTTTACATTCATATTATGTTGAATATGAATTAGGATATGCTCATGTGTTTGGGGGTTGTCTTTGTAGGTGCTTTTGATGAGGAGAACCAAGGTCAGGGTTGATATGCTGAGCTGTAAGGAGTGCTACAGGATAGCATGTTAGGGAATTTTTGTATAGCTTCTACATGTAGTAGAGTAAGACTATAGTGTAGTACCCTTTTGTAGGAATACGTGAAATTCCTTTTAAATTAAGGTACTGTAATCTCTTAAGCTCAGGTTAATCAACACGACTTACTACTCTGATTTATACACATGAATGTTTAGTTCTCTTAATTGCACCTAAGATTATGATTGAGATAACGGGGTCTCACACATATTTGTCTTAAACTGTTTGAATTACATACTTTATCTCGAAAGCTGGATCACGCCGAACAATTCCCACTAACAAGCTAGCAATCATGTTTTTGTCCAAATTTGCATGATCGATAGACAGCTCACTCAAAAGGCATGTGTGAGAACCTCCATATTTGTTTATTTTGAATAATCCAACTTTCTTCTTCAACGAGGCGCGCATGTACCATCTACAAGGTGCATCTTCTGTACTGTGTTTGCACACAACTTTCCACAATGTTTTTGTACTTTTCACAACGCGGTACTCTCGTTTTGCAACACGTACAGAGTAATCCTTTACAGCTGCCTGCAGATGTGCTTTATTTTTGAAGACCATATCTACATGCATATCCCTTTTGGAGTAATCGTAATAACTCCCCCATTTACCTGTTGGAATGTCTACTGGGTCTGCAAATACTTCAGGATGTGTCATTGTGAAGAATGGAATTGTTGGATAAAGGACATGACTAGTTGTCGTGGTTGTCTCCGGTACATTAACTGACACTTCCTGGGTGATTGGGATCCCTTCATCTTCATCTGCAATTGTTTCTGACATGACACAAATGTCAACCTCATCGTCATCAGCATCATCCTCGGACGGAATATCATCTGGTTCTGACTGAATATCATTTCCCAATTCAGCGAAACTGTCTGCTAGTGGCTCAGGAGCAATAACATCAGCATCTATTGGATCGTCATCGTGGTGTCTACCGGAGACAGTCGGTCCTTCTGCAACTACAGGCAAACAATCTATATTTTCTGGAATATAATCATAGTTTCTTTGTTCCGTTTCTATGTAAAGTTCCAAGCAACTAAGACCTTGTTCTGAATCCAATAGCCATGCTAAATTATAATCATTATCGATTGGCAAAATTGTCTGTCGTACCCCGGCAAAATCTCTAAGCATATGTCTTACATGTATTTTCAGAAGAAACTGGTTGCCATCGATGCCCGTGATATTATATATTTCGGTCAACAAATGCATAAAATTAATTGTGCGAGATATTGGGGTAACTCTTATTGGACCACGATCATATCTAATGGTATCCAAATCCTGTAATATATTACCTCCACAATATAATAATATTTGAGTCGACATCTCTGAAAAATTTATAAAATATTACAAATAATTAATAAATTTATAAAATCAATATGATAAAATCAATAATATAACAAGATTTTTACCTAAAAAATACTTCGAGAGTGGTTAATTGAGATTGGAGATTGAACAATTTTAACGATAAAAATAAGATAACAAACTATGATGATATGTGATTTTTGCTTCGGTATGAAAAATGAAGGGCTCGGCCGGGGTATTTATACCCGAGAAGGCGCCATCGGAAATGACGCCTTCATAAAAAAAATTAATTTTTTATCTGAAGGCGCCATCCAAAGATGGCGCCTTCAATTATTTTTTTTATCGAATAAGGAAGCCGCCATCTCAGATGGCGCCTTTACCGGAAGGCGCCATCTGAGATGACGTTTTGGGTCATTTTAAAATCGATTTTAAAATTCGGATATTTTGTTAAATTATTTATTTTTTTCGATTAATTAGTTAAAAAACCCTCAGTATCCAGCATTAATTTTTCAATTTTGCACTCTTTTGTTAGACAAATTTTTTATTTCGAGCTCCCTAATTACAAAAATTATCAAATATATCCTTGTTTTTATTCAAACCTGATATAATTCATTCATCATTTTTCAAAACCTTGACTCATCTTTCATCAATATTTTTTTTCCAAAATATAATTCATCATTTTTTTTCTTCTTCAGTTATTTTCTTTGTTCTTCCCTGATTCTTCTTTCGTTCTTTCCCTCTTCCTTTGTTCATCCCTCAACAGGCTTTTTTTCAAAAAATTGATTTGGTCGATGGATTCATGGTTCTTGTGGTTAATTCGGTCGAGCAATTTTTGGAAAAATGTGTGTTCCTCTCTTGTAGTCCACGTGAAGAGTCATTGTAGGGCTCAAATATGGTTACAACACCTTCTGTGGACAGATGGCTGCAACAATCCGATGGCCAAAAGCAATGCTTGTCATAACACTTGGCATCCTGAAAAACCCACCAATCTTGCTGCTAGATGAGGCTATGAGCGAGTTGGACACGCCGTCGTAAAGAAATTCAATGACAGAATAAATATTTTGTAAGTGAACACAAAAAGTTTTTTTTATTGATTTTGAATGATAGGCTAGATTCTTTTTTTATTGAGTTTTCTTGATTATACAAATTACTATTTAAGCACTGATATTCTCATTTGAATCCTTGTCATTCAACGGCTCCATCTTTGTATCTAAATAACTTTCAAAACTAATGAGTGATGTATCTAATAACATAAACGCATGTTGTTTATATTAATCTTGTCAATCCCTAAGAACTTAATAAATTCCCACGTGTAAAATTATCAGTCTTAGTCACTTCTTCTATTAGATTATTCAAATAATCTCTTATTCGATATCTAATTCAATAGATTATATGCATGTTATTAGGTTGTCAATCCAATAATAAAAAACAAATCACATCAATAAAACCAAGAAAACTTTGATACTAAGAACTAAAAATCTAGCTACTCATAATCCAATGAAAACAATAGAAATTATTCTAGAAAGCATTAAACAAAAGGAAAAAGAAAACTATTCGGATCTCCACTCATCGATGTCATCAATCCCGCATTCGTGTTGATCTTTGTATCCGTCTTCAATAAAATTGAAAGCAAAAATATAAACTAAGTTTAAACTACACTACCCTAATGAATGATAAGGTCTAATTTTCGAGTATATATGTAGGGGCTGATAGGTAGTTCACAATCCTTGTAGGATGGAAATAAATCAACTTTCAATAACTTTAGGATTCTTCGGCGCTAGGGAGCGCTGGATGGGCGTTGGGGCGCCTATATTTCTTCCTTATGACATTTTTCAGCCTGACAGATGCCTAGGCTCCTCATCTTATGCCTGGTGTGCTACAGTTTAGTATTTGGCCATAACTTTCTCATACGATCTTCAAATTAAATGAATTAGATGTCCATGCAAAGATAACACAAGGTTATACAACTTTGTTGACCATATTCCCAAAACATGGCATGAACATGGAGAAATTTGAGGAGAAATGAGTGACATGTGTCTTGAGTTCCAGTTTTTTCTACTTTTCTCACCTTTCTTCCTTCTTCCATCGTTTAGCCCGATTTCTTATTTTCTTTACAGTTCCTACATCTTACCAAATGTATGATTAAGAACTATAAACATCAAGTTATCCAATAAATCATGTATAATCATCTACAGTTAAGCACATAAAACGTGTCTATTTCTACAATTGCCACTATGAAAATTTATTTTGTAGATTTCAACCACATTCCTCTTGATAATTCATATATTTGATCTCTATTTAATGCTTTTGTAAGCGGTTCAGCCAAGTTATCCTTTACATAATCAATTACGATAACTCAATAAATTGTCATACAGTTTACAATGAATATGTCGAAATTTTCCATTATACATATTATTTTGTGCCCTAGCAATTGCCAATCGACTATTACAATGAATCATTATTGATTTCACTAGTTTTGAGCATCATGGAATATCTTCCAAGAAATTATGAAGCCATTCCGCCTTGTCCGCAGCTTTGTCTAGCTCTATAAACTCTAACTCCATCGTGGATCTTGCAATGAAAGTTTGTTTAGTGGATTTCCACGAAACGGCCCCACCATCAATGCTAATATATACCCACTCGTTGATTTGGAGTCATTTGTGTCGGATATCCAGTTTGCATCATTATATCCCTCTAATACTTCCAGATATTTGGTATAATGTAACCATCTCTATGGTGTATCTTAAATATTTAAGTACCATTGTTAATTCTGTCCAATGAACATTACTTGGATTACTCGTAAATCGACTTAGGTTATTCACAGCACAAGCGATGTCCGGACAAGTACAGTTCATAAATACATGAGGCTTCCAATAATTCTTGAATATTCCAATAGAAACACCGGTTCACCATGATTTTTACTTAAGTGCACGCTTATGTCCGTCAGTGTCTTTACAGGAGAAGTATCATAGGCATTGAACTTTCTCAATACAGTCTCAATGTAATGTGATTGATATAAGACAATTGCCTCTTGTGCCCTAGAGATTTTAATCCATAATATGACATTAGCAACATCCATATCTTTCATATCAAAATGTATTGTCAACATTTCCTTCATTTCAACAATCACTGCATGACTACTTCTCATTATTAGCATGTCATCAACATATAGACATACTATAACAAAAGTTTCTCGTGTGCCTTTGATGTACACACATTTGTCACACTCGTTAATTTTAAAACCATTTGACAACATAACTTTGTCAAACTTTCCATGCCATTGTGTCGGCGCTTGTTTAAATCCATATAATGACTTAACGAGTTTACATATTTTATTTTCTTGTCCAGGAACTATAAAGTCCTCAGGTTGTTCCATATAAATTTTTTTCTTCCAATTCACCATTCGAAAGGCTGTTTTAACATCCATTTGATGTATCTCAAGGTTATGCAACACGACAATAGCAATGAGTACACGTATGGATGTTATCCTTGTTGGAATATGCCATAAAAACTATTCATTAAGTGTTTGATTTTGACATACATTGAATTATAATATTCAATTTATGGAAATTCATTATTATATCTCATTTCATTCTGTGAATTATGAACAAGGATAATAATAATACATGGAAATTATTATATGTTGATTGATGACTTTAGTCATGGAAATGAGATATCAAATCAACATATGGGTACATGTTACAGAGCTATGTACTAGACCGACCCACCATGAGAATGCTACATGGATTGTTATATGAAAGTCATAAGTGATTCTCATAGTGATAATTATGTATGTAATCCTTACGACTTGAGATCACCAGAGATCCAACATAAGGAGTTATATATCTTGATCTTGTCAAACGTTACTTGTAATAAGGTGAGCTATAAAGACAATCGTTAGATATACTACGAATTATGTAGAAGGATATTGAGTGATCAATACAGGATTTGTCCCTTCCATATAACGCGTGTGGTGTTTTGGGCCCTTGATCGAGTGAGATTAAATATGCATGGCCATGCTTGAATAAGTCAATATGTGATATTGAGCTCATTTGTTAAATCTAGTCTACTCAGGAATCAAGAAATAAAAGATTAAACTTTACGAGTATGACACATTCCATGACCCGTGTTCAATCTAAACATCTAGGACAAATGGATTAAATTAAATGATGAATATTACCACAAACAATAGGTAATGTCGAGTCTGAGACATTCTTGTAACTTGGGTAGCCTTGATGTATTGTAAGATACCGCTCATTGCTTGTGACATAAAATAAGTTTTATGTTACTGCAAACGTTACAAGATCCTAACGGGTCGCACAAAAGATTAAATCGATAAAAGGAGATTAAATTCATTTGATAAATTAAATAAATAAATAAATATATATATATATACACACACATTAATGTTATATATATAGAGGAGTGACCTCGGGTTTAAAGTGGGAGATCAGCCTCACTCTAGCTTTTGGCAGTCACATATATATCTGTATATGTATGGCATAGGATTTGAGGGGTACTCACAAGCCGTCAGAAAACCGTAGGGTCAAAATTGCTTCATCATCAAAATTTCGAGGCTAGCACCTTGAAATTTTCGATACCCTTTAGACGATTTGATCGTGTGGATACCGTAGAGGCAAAGCTGCGAAGTTTTGTTCGTGACTCATGGACGTTCTTCATTGAAAGAGTGCATCAAACATGCTGCAAATGTACAAATTCTAGAACACCGATATGGTTTCCCTTGTAAAGATCCCTAGTGTAATTCGATATTTTAATTTTTCCGATGCGTGTCTGGTTATCGGATTACTTTCAGTGGTATCAGAGCCATGTACGAAGCCCCTTATCGGGTTATGTGATAAATTATATTATCATATTTGAGTTTGATATTCATGCTTAATCAGACAAACTGTATGGATATATGTATAAGACTCGCGAGTGAACTATCAACATCTCACTCTAATGTCCTAGGATGTACCAGAGATGGTGCATTCTCCTTGTCATTTTATCAAGGGAATGAGGATCTTTCTAATGTATTTGGGCGTAAATTACTTTATCTTATCACATGTAATATAGAATACACATTCAAATGAAGCAAGGAAACTGGATTCATGGGCTGTGGGCGACCGAGCACACATGGGCTGGCGACCGAGACCCTGTGTGGGTGGGAAACCGACCACCATGGGAGGGTGACCGACCACCATGGGTAGGCGACCGAGTTCCTATGTGAGTGAAATCGAGGCAACAGACCCCGCTGTCGTAGCGCACAATAATCGTTTTCCCATTTAAGCCTATTGTTTTAGTCACAGCTTATCAACCAAGAAAATTTTTAAAGGGTTTAGAATTTAATTCATTAATTGTTATGTCCTAGCATGTTTTATGCGCCGTTTGAGCATGGTGCATGATTATAGCCCAACGACCAAGTAGATTAGTATTTTGTGAATGGTTGTAATTTTATTTACGGCATGCGTGTTGTGCCTTCTCAATTTTCTAATTGTATTCCCTCTCCATTGTGCCCCCCTCGAATGTAACTCGAGGACTCTTCTATATCATGTAATTGTTATATAGTATAGTTTTAGCACTTGTTGATGGAGATCTAAGGAGATGTACCAAGAGGACAAGGCGATGTGACCTTTCGTGGGAGACCAACATGGTGCTTGGAGAAGTTATCCTTAGGTTGACCATTTGATTTTCTCATTGGCTTGAAAAAATCTGTAGTTCAGGCTATAACAATGTAACATTTTTTTATGCTGATGTATGAGATGCATGATTATATTTATATGCTGCTTAATATTGATGGATGATATAATCATATTGGTATTAATTTGTTATATAATAAATATTGTTTCATATTCAACATTAAAAAATCATGAGATCTTTTAAATAAAATACCTCTAAAAATATTAAATCAAGATTGATGTCTTCAAATGAATAATACTCGTCAAGACTTCGATTGAACATGAGTATGTTTGCCAAAACAAAGTACCGTGTCAATCCTAGTAAGACGCGATAGGATAAAAGTGATATCCACGTGACTATAAATGGGGTTCGACTTAACTAGTGTTATCTCAATATGATTAGGAACCTAAAATGAATTAGAACAAAGTGTTGTTCACCAAACCATACTAAAGTTACATTTGATGTTGTGATGTCCGGGGATTATGGTGTTAATCCCGGTGTGGTATTAATCCTTGATGGATTTTTAATTGTGGCAATTAGGAATTAATTGTGGTTTGGCATCTCCCGAGGTTGTTAAATCGGGCATTTGGGATCGTTGGATCCAAAGGATGAGATTGTATTCTCATTTTGGTGAAAAACCTATGAGTTGGGTTTTTAGTGGGACTTGGTGTCCGGGGTGCCTTATGTTGGGGCCAGTCTGGGGATTTGATGTTGGAGAGAGAGTTTTTGAAAACAGATGATTTTTAATGACTCATGATGTATTTGTGGAGGTATTGGTATTCTGGGGCATTTTTGCTATATATACCAGTTGGACTCGGGATTCCGTCATTTGGAATCCATTCCATTCCTCTCCTCTCCCTCTCTCTCGCCTCTCTCACCCCAAACCCTTCCCCCTTTTCCTTTGACGAGTAATCGACGGAGGCTCATCCTAGGAGCCGGATTTCTCGAAGATAATAAGGTATTATTCATCCCCTCGCATTTAGCTTCGTTTTGATTGTGGTATGGTAGTTTTGAGTTGAGGTTTTGGTTGGTTATGGGTTTTGGGGATTTTTGCTTAAAGTCCAATGTTGGGTTTTTGGGAGTTTATATTGAGTTTATTTGGTGTATTTGAGATGTGGAGGATGTATGGGTGTTGGATTTGAGTTTGGGTGTCAAAAACACCATAGAAACTCGAGTTTTCCAGAAAATTGCAGGTGGCGATCGATCTCCAAGGAGAGGCGATCGATCGCGACGAGCTGCTCAGATTTTCGAAGACGATGAACAGTGCAGGCGATCGATCGCATGGTCTAGGCGATCGATCGCGAGCATGTTGGCGACCGATCGCGAGGGGTGGCGATCGATCGCGTGTAGGCGTTTTTGCCCACTGGACAGGGGCGATCGATCGCGTTAAATGAGGCGATCGATCGCCGCCCGTAAGGTTTTATATTTTTGTAATTTTGGAAAATTGTCGGGATTTTGAAATCGAGGTTTTAAGGGGCCGTTTCCGGGGCAATGTCTACATTCCAATGGGAATGCTATGCTTTTAAAACGGATTGGTTGAGGACAAAGTTTAATAAAACGGAATTCCCGGTTGAATTCTTGGTTATCTTTTAAACTTCTTAAATGGTATATTTTGGGTATTATGCATGCTTAGCAGGGGGGCTTTTATTTTGGTAATCGTCATGGATTGACGATATGATTGGGAATCTTGAACGTGCTTGGACACGTGGTTGCATGCTTATACTTGATTGTGAGTTGTTTATGTGTTTTAGCACATACCTCTCGAGGTAAGGAACTCAAGCAAAGTTTGGACTCGAGCTACGGAATTATAAGGTACGTATGACGTACGAGCATAGCCCTTTAATATAATTGCAATTGTTGAGTGCTTGGTACACTGTATTGCAATGAATGTGTGTGGAAATGCATGACACATGGTATTAGCAATAAACGGAGATTGAAATGCATGGTTTATGGTACTTGCCTTAAATGTCTATATATGCATTGAGAATTGCATGGTGCCGCTTTTGAGCGAGCGATGATTGGGATATTGTCGCCTGTGAGCGGACATCGATTATGACACCGCTGCCATCGAGCATGCGTGGAACTGGAATGCTGCTATTGTAGAGCGAGCAATGAAATAGAGCTATGAAACCATAAGTGAGAAACATGGATTGTCTATAATCATTGTTTAATGATTTGATGTTATTGATTATGATATTGGTATATGGCTCATGTAAGTGTTAATCAATGTAATGATTAACTGGCATTTGGGAATTTGATGGTTTCAGTGTTTTGAGAACAGAGACAGTACAGGAAACCCCGGATGAGGATGATACCATCCGGGGAGTATATTTTGTATTTCATAGCATTTACATTGTTGTAAATTATGAATTGTATTGTTATGGTTATTGGATTTGGAATATTGGTATGCTCACCCCGTGTGGGGGCTGTCTCTGTTGGGCCAGGTGGTACAGGTGTAGCAACAACTTTGGAGTTGAGCTCAGGCTGTTGATTGAAGTACTTCTAGGATTGAGGTACCAGAGCTGGATGAACAGGCGCTCAGATCCAGAGTCGAGATCGAGTTGCGCTCGAGAGGTGCTTCCAGGATCGAAGCACCAGTAACGGTATCCAGCAGAGTGTTTTATACATTAGATACACGCTCATTCATTGGATGCTCTTATGTGAGTACATATTACATGTATATGGAATGTATAAACCGGCTATGGCTCTTCTCTGTTCATTTATGGTTTGCACGCAATTAGATATAGAATTGCTAAATGAACTAAGAGTATGTTAGTGTATTATGAGGGTGCATGTTATATGGATAATCATGGTTGGGAAATTTGAATATTATGTGGTTTAAATGCAAGAAATTTTCTGGATAGCATATGGTGTTGCACTTGCATATGGTTTTTCCCCTGATAGTATGATTATATGCACTAATGATATGGCTTAATACACTAATGACGGGTTAAGGGCACGGGGGTCCTTACATTAGTGGTATCAGAGCAGTGGTTAGCTCTTTGGGGCTGTTGAAGGCCTGGAACATGCTGATAGGGATGAGTAGCACATATTTATGCATGAATGTAGTTAGTGTTGTGTGACACAACTATTTTGCTTATGTGCATTTGTGATATGTGATCATAGTGAAACGATTGTGTGTCATGACATCTATAGAATCATAATATAACCCGTTGATTATGATTGTGAGTTGTGACACAGGGACAACCAAATGGAGCATTTTGAAATGCATTGGGATACGGGAAGTACTTTGTACTCATAGTTTATGCATTTACTCATTATAATCATATTGTGGGGAATATGGATTATCGTATGCTCATGGTTTGAGATTGTTCCTGTAGGGACACTATGACGCGAAAGGCTAAGGCCATGGTTGAAAGACACGAAACGGTAACCTGCATTTTATATACATCATGGAATTATGCATTGTGGTTGCATGTGTACATGTAGTGATGATTTTAATGCTTTGCCGCCAAATGTTGAAGCGAGGGGTGGGAGTGCCGCATGTCGCATTTGAGCGAGGTGCATTAAAATACACTCATGATGATGTATGTTGGAATATGGATTATGCTTTGTGATGCAGGTATGGAAGAAATACTTGGTGAATATCCCATGAGTCATTGTTATGGATGAGTGATGATTTTAAATGCTTGCCACTATTTATTGTTTTGTGCCGCTAAAATGTGAAGCGAGGGGTGGGAGCGCCGCATGTCACATTGAAGCGTGGTTATCATATGAGGCGAGGAAAGAATATTTGCCGCTAAAATGTGAAGCGAGGGGTGGGAGCGCCGCATGCCCATTTAAGCGAGGTTATTCTATGCCGCCTATATGTGAAGCGAGGGGTGGGAGTACCGCATGTTTTATTTGAGCGAGGGGCATTAAAATACACTACCGTGACAATGACTAGGGATCGGCTATATTGATTGGCGATGGTTCATGCTGCCAGGTATATTGATAGCGATGGTTCATTCCCCTATATTGATTGGCGATGGTTCATGCCGCCAGGTATATTGATAGCGATGGTTCATTCCGCTATATTGATTGGCGATGGTTCATGCCGCCAGGTATATTGATAGCGATGGTTCATTCCGCTATATTGATTGGCGATGGTTCATGCCGCCAGGTATATTGATAGCGATGGTTCATTCCGCTATATGATTGGCGATGATTCTTGCCACCAGGTATATGGATAGCGACGGTTCATTCCGCTATATTGATTGGCGATGGTTCTTGCCGCCAGATATATTGATAGCGATGTCTCATTCCGCTATTCTATTGGCGATGGTTCATACCGCCGGGTATTCTATTGACGATGATTCGTGCCACCAGATATTACATAGCCACGGGTCATTCCGCTACACCTATGGCGATGGTTCATACCGCCGGATATCTATAGCGATGTTTTATGCCGCTGACTCTATGACGAGAGATCATGCCGCTGATTCTATGACGATGGATTATACCGCTATGCGCGTAGCGCTGGATTATGTCGCCTACGAGCGATGGATGCTACTTGTGTACCGCTGGTGGACGATGGATACATGTATTCCGCTATCTTGATAGCGATGAGGTATGGCGTATTACTTTTGTTAGCATCATTGTGGATACTACATGTTGTTATATACGTCATGTGTTTGACGATGAGATTATGGATGTCGTGTATTGACATGTACCGTCATATGTTTGACGATGTTAATTGGATGTCATATGTTGACATATGCCGTCACGGGATGACGATGACATAGTTGATGTTTAGCGTCGTTTTGATGATTAATACATTTATGTTATGTATTGAGTTGTATGGTTTGAGTGCCTTTGGTGGGCACATGGTAGTGTCTGGGTCACTAGTTGACGAGACCATTATGCCGAGCAAGTTGCTCGAAGAATTATTGGGTGCACCGTACAGGGATTGTACCGCATCACATATTTGGAGTATATATTGTTCGAGTAATGATACCCTTGGGTATACTCGCTGGTTTGGCTTAGGCCAAGTAATTGGTGGTGATAGTAGTCATTGAGGAAACTATTCGCTTGTTGTTGTGATCTGCGGTAGGCATGGTCACACCCACCCTGAGGGTGTGGGATAAGTCCTAAGGGATTAGGATTGCTTCGTGGTTGAGCAAAGACACCGGGATGTCCATTATGCTTTGTTTTTTAGAGAAATTTTGGGTGATGGCCCACTACTCTAAATGGATGTTACGGTATGGTATACCGGGTGGAACGTATGAGACGTTGGTAGGCTTGATATGAGCCTTTGGAGGCAGCGCTTGTTAGCCAGATATCGTAGCAATGTTATAACGTGCTTTTGATAGCCGTTATACTGCTCGTTGGATTCGAGTTCAGTGAATCGTATGATGATACGATGAGGACTTTTGGTAGACTCTAGTAGTCTCTTTGTAGCATGATGATTGAGGCAGGGCATACCTCGCGGAGACGTTTATACGTCAATGTTTTAAGAGGCTTGTTTTGGGACGACTCAATTTTGTTAGAAATACCAACGTGAGCGTCGACAAGTCGTTGTTAGCTCTGGTTGAGCATCTTTGCATATGGTATGCGACGGAAGTCACAATTGAAATTGTGTGGTATAGTTAGTGGAGTGACACTACTATATTGACTTTATCTCTTGGAGAGATTTGGGTTGTACTGTCTTAGAGGCAGCTAGTTTTGGTTGAGGGTTGATCGTGAATCAACCAGGGTAAGCCCTACTAGTGTTGGACTAGGTAATGGCTTCGTACTTCCAGTGAGACGTCTCTGGGGTAATGCTCGAGTGTGGAGTACTATGGCAATAGTACATGGCATCGTTGTTTGAGTATACATGGCGTATACGAGTTCGATTTGATGATAGTGGCTTCGATGCACTATTCTGAACCAATTGCATATTTTGGTTCCGAGATATATGTTGGTATGTATATCCAGTTTTCCGGACGGTAGTTCGAGGTTGGAAGGTCATGGATTCATGACACTATCCTTGTGGGAAAGGCGATATTGTTATACCTGCCGGTTGAATCTTTTGGGAGATTCATTGCTTTGGTTGTGTGGTGTTGATGTTGAAATCACACCCTTTGGCTTTGGTCTGTTGACCACTATTCTCGTGGAGTGAGAATAATCGAGGCTTGGCAGTAGGTTTTGGGACTTTGGGTATGTTTGGAGATACCCGAGCCTATTACTTTGAGTGTGCCTGTTGTGTTGGTGCTTAGGCATGTATACCCGTGTGTGTATACGAATGCCAACTCTATTTTGTTCCTTGTCGAACGTCGGATTAGTGTGCTTAGTTTGATGAATCTCCGGTGGGAGATTGTGGCAATTTGAGATTGGTAATCTCGATGGCACGATGTATTCTGAGGAATAATCGTGAGGTCCGTTTGACTTCCCCCGAGGAGGGATTGTCGTGTTTTAGAACCATGGTAGTTCTTGTTGGATAATTCGACAGCCTTCCTGTTTTAGGATTGTTGAATCCCAGGATAAATGAGGGATGGCCAGGATTCGGATTTGTTTAGTGTCACGGTCGACTTGTGTTTGGGAATGCAATTGTTCGTCTTGCATGTCCCCTGTGGAACTGGAGACCTTGTAGAGTCTCGATAGTGTGTTTTGGACCAAGATGGGATTTCTTGGAACACATGGTTGTAGACATCTGTAGCGATGTGTTTTGTGTGGTTTAGTGACCGTTGTATACCCGATCCGGATTGCAAGTGGTGCAACTACTCCTTTGGAGGAGATGGACTGGGAAGCGAAACCGGATTTTCCGAGAGTATACTGATTGTATACTAGTGGTTCCCATCATAACGATGTGCGTTAAGCATCGTGGGCGAGTGGTGGATATCACGGAGAGATATCTATATTAAAACCAATGGGGTTTTGATTGATTGCAGTCATGGTGGACTGACTTCCGGGACGATTCACATCGAGGTATGTTATTAACTTTCAGGTTTATATTGGTTTTGGCGTTGCTCTATTGTAGAGCTTGGTGCGAGATTGTTATTCTCGCAGTTGATGATTCGATTCTAATGTGGTCCAGAATCGGGGTTGTGGCGTTACTTTGTTTGTGTTACCCTGGTGTTACGTAGGGTATGCCGGTGCAAATTTCGAGGACGAAATTTTATTAGTGGGGGATAATTGTGATGTCTGGGGATTATGGTGTTAATCCCGGTGTGGTATTAATCCTTGATGGATTTTTAATTGTGGCAATTAGGAATTAATTGCGGTTTGGCATCTCCCGAGGTTGTTAAATCGGGCATTTGGGATCGTTGGATCCAAAGGATGAGATTGTATTATCATTTTGGTGAAAAATCTATGAGTTGGGTTTTTAGTGGGACTTTGTAGGGTCCTCCTACCTTAACATCATAAGCAAGGAATAATTAGGGCTAAACATGCATTACATACAGCTTAGGGCTCCGGTTATTACGTGAGTTATTAGGATTACAAGCCAAAATAAAACTTCAAACAAATTAATTACATTCTCAAATGGATGGCGCTATAGAATTATACTACTCCTGGAGTAGAGACTATACCAAATCCTGAACCCTAATTCATAAGGCATCTCGAAGCTCACTTCTTCAACCCTGCCCATAGCCCTTCAAATCCAAATGTGTACCTACAGGAACAACCCATCGTGAGCATATTCGTCATTACTCAACATCATAGGATAATGGCATATAATTAAATGCATGAAGTAAATGGGTAACATATACTTCCTGGTTAATCACATTAACCCTCTTTGGTTGTCCCTGTTTCATGGTCATGCATATAATCGTTAGTTGTCAACATAAATGATTAAAATCATACTTCACATATATGCTCATAACAAACTATGTTAATTAGAAATGGGACTGTCCGGGTTCCATTATGACAGCGGTATAATTGGGCCCCCTCGCTCGACATAACACATCATATGATACCCATCGCTACGCCTTGCTAGCGGATGTATCTCTTTGTTCAGCGGATGATACCCCTCGCTACGTCTTGATAGCGGATGTACCCTCTTGCTTAGCGGATGATACCCATCGCTACACCTTGATAGCGGATGTACCCCATCGCTCAGCGGATGATACCCATCGCTACACCTTGATAGCGGATGTACCCCATCGCTCATTTATGTGAGCGGCAAGACCTTCCTCGCTTGCCCATAATAACCACCGGACATTCAACCATTCTTAAGAACATAGGTTCATATGCATCATAAACATCATAACATCTTATAAACAACATCTTGTAAACATCATTATCATGTAAGCATTATCATCTTATAGACATCATCGTCTCATCATAATCGTTATAGTAACGTCATATCATCATCATTTATCGTAACATCATCGTAAGCATCTCTTCATCTTAATTCATCATAAACATTATCATCATTTATCATAACATTATGGTAAGCGTCATCGTAACTTATCATAAGCATCATCATCATTTATCATAACATCATCGTAAGCGTCATCGTAACTTATCATAAGCATCATCATCATTTATCATAACATCATCGTAAGCGTCATCATAACTTATTATAAGCATCATCATCATTTATCATAACATCATCGTAAGCGTCTCTTCATCTTAATTCATCATAAACATTATCATCATTTATCATAACATCATTGTAAGCGTCATCGTAACTTATCATAAGCATCATCATCATTTATCATAACATCATCGTAAGCGTCATCGTAACTTATCATAAGCATCATCATCATAAAATCATCTTTACTTATCAAGTATCTTATCATCTTTATTCATCATAAAATCATCTTTACTTATCAAGTATCTTATCATCTTTATTCATCATAAAATCATCTTTACTTATCAAGTATCTTATCATCTTTATTCATCATACACATCATCATAGCATCGTAAATTCTTATACAATCATAGTATGATCATAATATAGGAGTATGGTTTACCGTCCGATGCCCGTACGTCTCTTACGTACCTTAATTCCAAAAATGGAGAAGTTGTAGAACTTTATCGCCTTGAAGTTGTGGGTACCTGGGATGGTTCTACATAACCATACAAATTGATATTAGAAGCTAAATATAGTCCAATATCCAAAAATCCCAAATCCACATTTTTACATCTCGCGATCGATCGCTGGCCAGGCGCGATCGATCGCGAGACCACACTGGACGAGGGGCAAAAATTTCCTTCTTGGCGATCGATCGCCACTTTTGGCGCGATCGATCGCCAGCCTCGCCGATCGATCGCCCAAAAGTGGCGATCGATCGCCAAACGTTACTGGCGTGCACTGAAGGCTCGCGATCGATCGCCAAGAACGGGCGATCGATCGCCGAGTGCTGAGTCCCGAAAATTCGCCATTAATGTACATTTTTCAAGCTTCTCTTCATGCCTTACAAATCCATACTTCCTTACAACATCAATAACCTCATAACCCACTAAAACCAACATAAAACACTTCAAATATCATTCCCCAACCATAAACAACACATACCCATAAAGACCCATTTCAAACCCTCCAAAATCAATACAAACTCAAATAAAACTTTACAAAAGCATCAAGGAGTGACATACACACATCATAGGGCTTAAATCTTACCAAGAATCACAAGAGTGAAGCTTTTGCAAGGATTTCCTTCCCACCTTTGTGCCAAACTCGAAAATGAGGGGAAAGGGTTTGGGAAAGAGATTTTGGGGATTTTAGTGTAAAAGGGGAAAGTGTGTTAAAAAGGTGGGGTAGTGGGAGGTTATGTGGGTTTAATTAAATTGTACCCCAACACTTACCATGATGTATAAGATACGCTAACATGATATTTCAAAAGCATTTACAAAAATGCAACCGACTTCATTAAATCTATTCCTTCCTCATAATTAAAATCAACATCCTTAAATCATGTTAATACATCATTTCCACGCATAACTTGATCATCGTAATAATTCATCATGTAAACATAATTAATGTCCAGGTTACCATTAATTAATTTCGGGGCATCACATTACTCCCCTACTTATAAGATTTCGTCCTCGAAATCGCATGCACTTACCCAAAAGAAACTAAACATAAATCATACCAGAAAATAGTTCCGGGTAATGCAGCATCGTATGCCGTTCCGTCTCCCACGTAGCCTCCTCGACACCCCGACGATCCCACTGAACTTTGACCATCGGTATAACTTTACTTCGTAGTCTGCGATCCTCACGATCCAGAATTCTGACCGGCCGTTCAACGTAGGATACATCTGAGTCTAACTGCACTTCAGTAGGCTGTAAAACATGAGACGGGTCTGGCTCATACTTTCTCAACATAGAAACATGGAAAACATCATGAATTCCAGATAAAGACGGCGGTAGAGCCAAACGGTAAGCCAATGTACCAATACGCTGCAATACCTCATACGGTCCGACATATCTCGGAGATAACTTTCCCCGCATACCAAAATGGAACACACCCCTGAAGGGTGAGATTTTCAAGAAAACCTTGTCTCCTTCTTGGAATTCTAGCGGCCGTCGCCGCTTATTGGCATAGGCTGCTTGCCTATCCTGGGCCGCTTTCATCTTTTGGCGTATCAACTTTATCTTGTCTTACATATTCTTAATCATATCCGGTCCTCCGATCGCTTTACTAGTCAAGTCCTCCCAATACAGCGGTGACTTACATCGTTGTCCATAAAGAGCTTCAAAGGGCCATTTGAATGCTCGCCTGATAGCTGTTATTAAAGGAGAACTCTACCAGTGGTATAGAATCTTGTCACGGAGTATCAAACTCCAATACACATGTCCTCATCATATCCTCGAGTGCGAAGTAAACCTTGGGTCTCTGTCAGACACCATCGTGACTGGAACACCATGTAATCTCACCACATCCCGCACATATAGTTGGGTCATCTTTAGGTATGCAAAAGTCATACAGTAGGGGATGAAGTGAGCTACCTTCGTCAGTCTATCTACGATCACCTAGATCGCATCAAATCCTGAGGCCGTCCTTGGCAAGTGGGTCACAAAGTCTATAATGATATGTGTGATGACCAGGGATTATAGATGTTAATCCCGTAGTGTTAATAATCCCTAAAGTGGTTTTACGTAGCGATTTGGAGTTTAATCGCGATGTTGGGCCTTCTGGGCTCGTTTATTTGGGTAGTTGGGATCGTTGGATCCAGAGGTTGAGATTGTATTCTCATTTGGGTGAAAAACCTAAGAGTTGGGTTTTTGATGTGTCTCGGGATCTCGGGTGCTTGTGTGAGCACCGTAGGGGGTTTTGGAGTTAGAGAGAGAGTTTTTGAAAACAGATGATTTTTAATGAATCACGATGTATTTGTGGGGCTATTAGTTTTTCGGGGTATTTTGCTATAAATACCAATTGAACCCGAGATTTTTATTAAAATTTCATTTCAACCCACTTTTTCCTCTCTCTCTCCCGCGCGCCCCTCCCGTCTGCCCAGCCCCCTCCGCGCGCTAAAGCGCTTCGGCCGCCGCCGTCCCGCCGCCGTTCGGCGCGTCCGACCTACCCACGGCTTCGTCTCGTCCAGGCGCTCCTTTCCCCTCCGTCAATTGAAAGTTTCATCGCGTTTTGAAGTCGGATTTTGCAGCACATCATTCCTCGGGGCATGGAACTCGAGCAAGGTTTGGCTCGGACTTCGAGGATTTACGGTACGTTTAGCGTACGAGCATAGTTTAAATGATGTTTTACAAGTATGATGCATGATCTAAAATACATGAAATGCTTTGCTATGATGATATCGGGACTTGGTTATGTTGTGTTGATTCACATGGTGGAATGCTTAGTGCCGCTATGAAGCGAGCAAATGATGAGGTGTGGTTGCTACGGAGCAAACACCGATAGTATGACGTTACCTTGAAGTAAGAAATGAAAATGTGGTATTTGATTAGATATCTAGGATATCTGTATTTTATTCCCTATTGGTAATAAATAGGAACAGAGACGTAGTTAATCAGAGAAGTGATTAACTAGGATCGGAAGTTAAGGAAATCTCAATATGATATCTAGAATTATGATAATTGCTAGATAAAGTAAGATGTTATGAAATGTTGCTAATCATTACTAGATAAAGTAAGATGTTATGAAATGTTGCTAATAATTACTAGATAAAGTAAGATGTTATGAAATGTTGCTAATCATTGCTAGTTAAAGTAAGATGTTATGAAATGTTGTTAATTTGAACTGGCTAGGGTTAACCAATGTGATGATTAACTGCATATTCAGGATTTGATGATTTATCTGTTTTGAGAACAGGATTATTACAGGGGTACGCTATGATGAGGGTGATACCATCCAGGAAGTATCACATATGTTCCACAATATTTACATTTTCGTAAATTATGTATTATGTCATTATGATTATGAAATTGTGGAATTGGTATGCTCACCCCGTTGGGGGCTGTCTCTGTTGGGGCAGGTGAACAGGTACATCGATGGCTTTGGAGATGAGCTCGAGCTGTTGATTGGGTGTACTTCCAGGATCGTGGTACCAGGGCTTGATGGAGCACGATATCGTATAAAGTACCTATATACCCATGATGGTTATATACATATTCGTGATGCTCGCATGTGAGCACGATTATACTTGTATATGGGTTGTATATGAAGGCATGAGCCTTTCTCTCTTTCATTCTATGTTGCATGCAATTAGAGGTAGAATTGCTAAATGATATGAGAGTCATTGGTGTATTGTGGGTGTTGAAACCCACTTTTGTTGTCATATGTGTGGTGTCTTCCCTGGCTGGGAATTTACTTGATATTGCTGTATTATGATGAGTATTATGTTTCCCTGGCCGGGAATTATGTTATATGTTGTGCTTTTATTTCGGGATAGCTCTATTTATGGGGAGACTCTGCCCAAATTTTTATGAAAGTCCACAATGTAAAAAGTGGTGTAATGGGCGAACTCTATGACTCTATTGTTGTTAGGATGATGAGCTTATAACACTGCATGTTAAAGAAAATTTTGTATTTGCCATTCAATGGTAAAGTATCATCTGAGTTTCCCGAATAATTTTATAGAAAGCATGTGCCACACATAATGATTAATACACTAATCAAGGATTAAGTATATGGGGTCCTTACATTAGTGGTATCAGAGCAGTGGTTGCTCATTAGGGCTGTTGAGGGCCTAGGAAGTTATTGATAGCACATATTTATGCATGATGGCATTAATGTTATACGACATGACTAATTGTTTATGTGCTTATATGATATGAAAAGTGGTATTGCTAACCATTGTGGTTGCAGGAATCGTGTGGAACACGATAGGATGGCATTAATAGCGATGTCTAACGCTCTATATGCTACGTGCCAAGGAATCTGATTTTGGAAGAAAATCAGGGAAAAGAAAGATATGATGTATTGTCTGAGGACAGAGTGGTTAGACAACCGACAGTGGAATACTTCGGTATGTTCTCAATTATTATTGAATATACTAATGCGTTTGTTCATGTGATGTTCAAGCAAGGAAGGTACGTAAGAGACGTACGGGCATCAAACGGTAACGTATTCTTAAACTATGACTTTGCATTGATTGCATAAGTAAGTTTATGATGATGTTTATGATAAGTAAAGATGATATGATGTATATGATGAAGATAATGATAAGTAAGTTTATGATGATGTTTATGATAAGTAAAGATGATATGATGATTATGATGATGTTTATGATAAGTAAAGATGATATGATGATTATGATGATGATTATGGGGAATAAGTTTATAATGATGATGTTTACACGATGAAATGATGATGTTTATATGATGTTTATATGATGATGTTCATACGATGTTATTGTGGTAAGGTGCCACGGGGTAAGGTGCCCCACATGGTAAGTAGCCATGCGATATTATTGTGGTAAGGTGCCACGGGGTAAGGTGCCCCACATGGTAAGTAGCCATGCGATATTATTGTGGTAAGGTGCCACGGGGTAAGGTGCCCCACATGGTAAGTAGCCATGCAATGTTATTGTGGTAAGATGCCACGGGGTAAGATGCCCATATGGTAAGAGGCCATACGATATTATTATGTGGATTTACGATGACTCATTCTTTTATGAGGATTGGCGATGGTTTATTCCGCCAGATATGTTGATAGCGATGTCTCATTCCGCTATATTGATTGGCGATGGTTCTTTCCGCCAGATGTATTGATAGCGATGTCTCATTCCGCTATATTGATTGGCGATGGTTCTTTCCGCCAGATGTATTGATAGCGATGGTTCATTCCGCTATATTGATTGGCGATGATTCTTTCCGCCAGATGTATTGATAGCGATGGTTTATTCCGCTATATTGATTGGCGATGGTTCTTCCGCCAGATGTATTGATAGCGATGTCTCATTCCGCTATATTGATTGGCGATGGGTTATACCGCCGGGTATTGATAGCGATGCCTCTTTCCGCTATTATGTGGACGATGACTCATGCTCAGGTGTATAGCGAGGTTTCATGCCACTTATTATATGACGATGTATCATGCCGTCGATTCTATAGCGATGGACTCTGCCGCTATATAATCAGCACAGGATTTTGCCGCCTTCGAGCGATGGGTGCTGATTACGTATTATTATTGAGCGACGGAGATAGGTATGCCGCTATCTTGTTAGCGATGAGGTATGAGATATTGCTATTCTATTTAGCATTATTATAGCTGGCATGCGTTGTTATACATGTTTTATTATGACTATTTTACTAGCATGATGATGGATGACATATGTTGATGTACATGGACCGTCACGAGTTGACTGGGTTGTTTAGATGTCATTGTTGACATGTATCGTCACTAATTGACGATACCTTAGATGCCATGAGTGGGCATGTGTCATCACGGGATGGCGATGACGATGGTATAGGAGATGTCAGATGTCTTATTAGACATGCATCATCGTTACGATGAACAATGCGTTGAGTATACGTTTTCAGTTGTATGCCTTGGGTGCCAGTGTCGGGCACAAGGAGGTGTGTGCGTCATCAATTGACGTGACCCTTATACCGAGCGGGTTGCTCGAAGAATGGATGGACGCGCTGTACATGTGATTGTACCGCAGAAATTGTTTGAGGTAATCATATTTCGAGTGGTGATACCCTTGAGGTATGCTCGTTGGAATGGCTTTTTGGCCATGTTTTTGACGACAGGAGTAATCGTGGAGGAATTACTCGCTTTCTATTGATATGACATGTAGTAGACATGGTCACACCACCCATGAGGGTGTAAGATGGGTCCTAAGGGAGTAGGATCAGGTTATGTTAAGTACATGGGGACATTGGAGTGTCCAGGGTATGTCAGCATTGGAGGAATGTTGGGTAAAGACCCACTACTCTATTGATTTTTCTTCCCATGGTATGGTATGCCGTGCGGAAACGTCCATCTGATTGGTAGGTTTGAGGTGAACCTAGTGAGGCAGCGACTAGTTTGTCTGCCGCGTGTGTGCAGCACCATGATGGGCTTGCTAGAGCCGTTATACTGCTCGTTGGAACCAAGTTTGGCAAATCGTAAGGTGATACGAGGTGGATTGTGGTGGACTCTGGTAGTCACCACGTCATTTGAAGTTGGGGTTGAGTATGCCTCACTGAAACGTATATATGTTTATGTTTAAATCTTGGTGAGACTGGTCTGGGACAGCTCATGATGTTGAAGTACCAACAAGAGAGTCATCAAGTCGTCGTTGATTCGATCTGGGAATCCATGTATTTTGGGATGCAATGGGTTTATTGCATGTCCTTTCAAATTTGGAACTCTGAGGAGTCTCGATTGTTTATTTATGACCAAGATGTGGTTCTTGGGATATCCGGAGGTGGACATCTTATGAGATATCTTTTGTGTGAATTTGTGGCCGTGAGTTGCCCAATTTGAGTTGCGATGATACGACTGCCCCTTCGATAGAGGAGGTTTGAAAGTGGAAACCAGGTTTGGTATGTGTACACCGTGGAATACTAGTGTTTCCCTCGTAACGATGTATGTTAGACATCGTGAGTCATGATAGAGATGTCTTTGAATGATGTCTACGATGGAATCGGGAGCGATTCGGATCCTTACCGTTTCAGTTGACTAACTGCTTTTGGATTATTAGCGTTGAGCTGTGCTGACGCTCTTTGACGTTATAATAGATTTGGAAGTCTATTCCACTCCAGAGATTGACACGAGGTCAACGTTCTCACGGTTGAGGTGTCTTTCAGGATGCGTTCTTACTAGTTGTATTAGAACTAAGGATGACTGTCCGATCTACAGTCGTAAGTATAGGTTGTTTTGCAGTCATGAGTGACTGACTTTTGGGATGACCCGCGTCGAGGTACGTTTTGCCTCTTGAGTGATATGTTGGTTTTGGTAAGTCGCTCTGTTTCAGAGTTTGATGAGAGGTAAGTATCCTCGCGTTTATTAATACGATTCTGATATGGTCAAGAATCGAAGTTATGGCTTCATGTTGTTGTGTAGCCTGGGTGTTACGTGATACACCAGTGCTAATTTCGAGGACGAAATTCTTTTAGTGGGGGATATTGTGATGACCAGGGATTATAGATGTTAATCCCGTAGTGTTAATAATCCCTAAAGTGGTTTTACGTAGCGATTTGGAGTTTAATCGCGATGTTGGGCCTTCTAGGCTCGTTTATTTGGGTAGTTGGGATCGTTGGATCCAGAGGTTGAGATTATATTCTCATTTGGGTGAAAAACCTAAGAGTTGGGTTTTTGATGTGTCTCGGGATCTCGGGTGCTTGTGTGAGCACCGGTAGGGGGTTTTGGAGTTAGAGAGAGAGTTTTTGAAAATAGATGATTTTTAATGAATCACGATGTATTTGTGGGGCTATTAGTTTTTCGGGGTATTTTGCTATAAATACCAATTGAACCCGAGATTTTTATTAAAATTTCATTTCAACCCACTTTTTCCTCTCTCTCTCCCGCGCGCCCCTCCCGTCTGCCCAGCCCCCTCCGCGCGCTAAAGCGCTTCGGCCGCCGCCGTCCCGCCGCCGTTCGGCGCGTCCGACCTACCCACGACTTCGTCTCGTCCAGGCGCTCCTTTCCCCTCCGTCAATTGAAAGTTTCATCGCGTTTTGAAGTCGGATTTTGCAGCACATCATTCCTCGGGGCATGGAACTCGAGCAAGGTTTGGCTCGGACTTCGAGGATTTAAGGTACGTTTAGCGTACGAGCATAGTTTAAATGATGTTTTACAAGTATGATGCATGATCTAAAATACATGAAATGCTTTGCTATGATGATATCGGGACTTGGTTATGTTGTGTTGATTCACATGGTGGAATGCTTAGTGCCGCTATGAAGCGAGCAAATGATGAGGTGTGGTTGCTACGGAGCAAACACCGATAGTATGACGTTACCTTGAAGTAAGAAATGAAAATGTGGTATTTGATTAGATATCTAGGATATCTGTATTTTATTCCCTATTGGTAATAAATAGGAACAGAGACGTAGTTAATCAGAGAAGTGATTAACTAGGATCGGAAGTTAAGGAAATCTCAATATGATATCTAGAATTATGATAATTGCTAGATAAAGTAAGATGTTATGAAATGTTGCTAATCATTACTAGATAAAGTAAGATGTTATGAAATGTTGCTAATCATTACTAGATAAAGTAAGATGTTATGAAATGTTGCTAATCATTGCTAGTTAAAGTAAGATGTTATGAAATGTTGTTAATTTGAACTGGCTAGGGTTAACCAATGTGATGATTAACTGCATATTCAGGATTTGATGATTTATCTGTTTTGAGAACAGGATTATTACAGGGGTACGCTATGATGAGGGTGATACCATCCAGGAAGTATCACATATGTTCCACAATATTTACATTTTCGTAAATTATGTATTATGTCATTATGATTATGAAATTGTGGAATTGGTATGCTCACCCCGTTGGGGGCTGTCTCTGTTGGGGCAGGTGAACAGGTACATCGATGGCTTTGGAGATGAGCTCGAGCTGTTGATTGGGTGTACTTCCAGGATCGTGGTACCAGGGCTTGATGGAGCACGGTATCGTATAAAGTACCTATATACCCATGATGGTTATATACATATTCGTGATGCTCGCATGTGAGCACGATTATACTTGTATATGGGTTGTATATGAAGGCATGAGCCTTTCTCTCTTTCATTCTATGTTGCATGCAATTAGAGGTAGAATTGCTAAATGATATGAGAGTCATTGGTGTATTGTGGGTGTTGAAACCCACTTTTGTTGTCATATGTGTGGTGTCTTCCCTGGCTGGGAATTTACTTGATATTGCTGTATTATGATGAGTATTATGTTTCCCTGGCCGGGAATTATGTTATGTGTTGTGCTTTTATTTCGGGATAGCTCTATTTATGGGGAGACTCTGCCCAAATTTTTATGAAAGTCCACAATGTAAAAAGTGGTGTAATGGGCGAACTCTATGACTCTATTGTTGTTAGGATGATGAGCTTATAACACTGCATGTTAAAGAAAATTTTGTATTTGCCATTCAATGGTAAAGTATCATCTGAGTTTCCCGAATAATTTTATAGAAAGCATGTGCCACACATAATGATTAATACACTAATCAAGGGTTAAGTATATGGGGTCCTTACAATATGCCTCCACTTCCACTTAGGTGCCTCCAAGCTCTTCAGCTCGCCACCAGGCCTCTGCCTTTCTGCCTTTACCTGTTGGCAGATCAAACATCTTTTAACGGAAGTGATCACATCGTGCTTCATGCGTCTCCACCAGAACTGACCACTTAGGTCCTTATACATTTTCCTTACTCCCAGGTGGATACTGAATCGACTACTATGAGCCCGTTATGACATTCTTTTAAGCAACTCCGGCGTATCTGGGACTACCCATAGGTTCTCCAATCTCAAGAAATCGTCCTCAGCCACTCTAACTTTGATGGCTGACCCCGAAGTACCAATAATGACCACCTCGGAACCTCATTCTCTGACCTCTGGGCTTTCCTGGTAATCTTGAATATGTCTGGCTCAATCAACAAGGTTGACACTCGCACTGGCGACGCATCCACATCAAAATCATAGCCCAGATGGCAACAAGAGATCATCATCGCTGATAACACATCGCGTCCTCAGCAGTACACTTCACTTCCAACTTAAGGCGTTTGCTGTCAAATTTGCTTTACATGAATAGTCCATCTATCTTCTTTGTTGCCTATTCAACTCAGCCTGTGTGAACAAAACTTCAGGCTCTTATAGTCCGTGTAGATGGCAAACGACGTACCATGCAAGTAATGCCTCCAGATCTTCAAGGCAAATATAATGGCTGCCAGCTCCAAATCATGGACTGGGTACCTAGCCTCACGTGGTTCAACTGCCTCGATGCATAAGCCACCACATGCTTATCTTGCATCAACACACGGTCCAAACCCTGCAGTGATGCAGTCGTGTACATAGCAAACTTCTTATCCTCAGAAGGAATTACCAATATAGGCGTCGTAGTCAAACGACGCTTCAATTCTTGGAAGCTTTCCTCACAAGCTTCGGACCAATAGAACGGCACTCTTTTCTGAGTCAGCGGTGTCAGGGGCCTGTCAATCCCTAAGGATCTGGAGTACTGTTCTCAAGTGCTTCACGTGTTCCTCTTCAGTTCGAGAGTAAATGATCATATCGTCAATGAAAACTATGACGAACTGATCCAAATATGGTTGGGGTACCCTGTTCATCAGGCTCATAAAATAGCTGGGGCATTCGTCACCCCAAAGGGCATGACTAAGAATCCGTAGCGCCCATATCTAGTCCGGAAAGCTGTCTTCTGTACATCATCCTCTCGAACTCGAATCTGGTGATACCCCAATCTCAGATCGATCTTACTGTAGAGCCCCGTACTCTGCAGTTGATCAAACAAATCATTAATCCTTAGAAACGGATACTTATTCTTCACTATGGCTTTGTTCAGTTGTCTGTAATCGACGCGCAGCCGCATCGAACCATCTTTCCTCTTATCAACAAAACTGGTGCACCCCAGGGCGATACGCTAGGGCGTATATAGCCCTTATCAAGGAGCTCTTGCAACTGAACCTTTAACTCCCTTAGCTCCGCTGGTGCCATCCTATACGGGTACGAGAAATGGTAGACGTCCCTGGTAGTAACTTAATCCCAAACTCGACCTCTCTCGTCGGTGGAAATCCGGGAATCTCCTCCGGGAAGACATCAGGGAACTCCGTCACTACGGGCACATCCTCAACTTTTACTTCTTCTTTCTTTTTCGTAACATCAACGGCATATATGAGGTAGCCTGTATGGCCCCGTTCCAACAACTGTGCCATCTTGACAGCAGATATCAACGGGATCTTAGAGCGAGAACATCCCCATAGAACGTCCATGGAACTCCCTTATCAGATTTGAATCGTACAGTTCTCTGCCTGCAGTTCACAACTGCCTGATACCTGTTCAGAACATCAATGCCCAGAATGCAGTCAAAATCTGACATCCCCAGAACAATCAAATCTGACCTTAGTTCTTTATCCTCAAAATAAATGAGGCCATCGCAGACGATCCGATCAGTAATCATACTCCTTCCGGCGGGGGTCGAGACTACAAGAGGCATGGGCGACGGAGAAGTGCATATAACATCGTATCACTTACTTCTGCATTTGCTGCTATGCTGCAACACAAGGGTTAACAACGATACCCAAAAGCAGTTCATATATTACATCGTTAGAGAAACAAAACATGTTAGTACAACATCATATCCTTCATATGCAACATATGCATAAAACATGTTAAAAGTAAGCACCTAGCCAACTTATTGCTAAGGCTACCCTTCACTCGTTCCCGGGTTATCTAACCTGGCTCTGATACCACTAATGTAGGGTCCTCCTACCTTAACATCATAAGCAAGGAATAATTAGGGCTAAACATGCATTACATACAGCTTAGGGCTCCGGTTATTACGTGAGTTATTAGGATTACAAGCCAAAATAAAACTTCAAACAAATTAATTACATTCTCAAATGGATGGCGCTATAGAATTATACTACTCCTGGAGTAGAGACTATACCAAATCCTGAATCCTAATTCATAAGGCATCTCGAAGCTCACTTCTTCAACCCTGCCCATAGCCCTTCAAATCCAAATGTGTACCTACAGGACCAACCCATCGTGAGCATATTCGTCATTACTCAACATCATAGGATAATGGCATATAATTAAATGCATGAAGTAAATGGGTAACGTATACTTCCTGGTTAATCACATTAACCCTCTTTGGTTGTCCCTGTTTCATGGTCATGCATATAATCGTTAGTTGTCGACATAAATGTTTAAAATCATACTTCACATATATGCTCATAAACAAACTATGTTAATTAGAAATGGGACTGTCCGGGTTCCATTATGACAGCGGTATAATTTGGCCCCCTCGCTCGACATAACACATCATATGATACCCATCGCTACGCCTTGCTAGCGGATGTATCTCTTTGTTCAGCGGATGATACCCCTCGCTGCGTCTTGATAGCGGATGTACCCCCTCGCTTAGCGGATGACACCCATCGCTACACCTTGATAGCGGATGTACCCCATCGCTCAGCGGATGATACCCATCGCTACACCTTGATAGCGGATGTACCCCATCGCTCATTTATGTGAGCGGCAAGACCTTCCTCGCTTGCCCATAATAACCACCGGACATTCAACCATTCTTAAGAACATAGGTTCATATGCATCATAAACATCATAACATCTTATAAACATCATCTTGTAAACATCATTATCATGTAAGCATTATCATCTTATAGACATCATCGTCTCATCATAATCGTTATAGTAACGTCATATCATCATCATTTATCGTAACATCATCGTAAGCATCTCTTCATCTTAATTCATCATAAACATTATCATCATTTATCATAACATTATTGTAAGCGTCATCGTAACTTATCATAAGCATCATCATCATTTATCATAACATCATCGTAAGCGTCATCGTAACTTATCATAAGCATCATCATCATTTATCATAACATCATCGTAAGCGTCATCATAACTTATTATAAGCATCATCATCATTTATCATAACATCATCGTAAGCGTCTCTTCATCTTAATTCATCATAAACATTATCATCATTTATCATAACATCATTGTAAGCGTCATCGTAACTTATCATAAGCATCATCATCATTTATCATAACATCATCGTAAGCGTCATCGTAACTTATCATAAGCATCATCATCATAAAATCATCTTTACTTATCAAGTATCTTATCATCTTTATTCATCATAAAATCATCTTTACTTATCAAGTATCTTATCATCTTTATTCATCATAAAATCATCTTTACGTATCAAGTATCTTATCATCTTTATTCATCATACACATCATCATAGCATCGTAAATTCTTATACAATCATAGTATGATCAATATAGGAGTATGGTTTACCGTCCGATGCCCGTACGTCTCTTACGTACCTTAATTCCAAAAATGGAGAAGTTGTAGAACTTTATCGCCTTGAAGTTGTGGGTACCTGGGATGGTTCTACATAACCATACAAATTGATATTAGAAGCTAAATATAGTCCAATATCCAAAAATCCCACAAAAATATCAAAAATCCACATTTTTACATCTCGCGATCGATCGCTGGCCAGGCGCGATCGATCGCGAGACCACACTGGACGAGGGGCAAAAATTTCCTTCTTGGCGATTGATCGCCACTTTTGGCGCGATCGATCGCCAGCCTCGCCGATCGATCGCCCAAAAGTGGCGATCGATCGCCAAACGTTACTGGCGTGCACAGAAGGCTCGCGATCGATCGCCAAGAACGGGCGATCGATCGCCGAGTGCTGAGTCCCGAAAATTCGCCATTAATGTACATTTTTCAAGCTTCTCTTCATGCCTTACAAATCCATACTTCCTTACAACATCAATAACCTCATAACCCACTAAAACCAACATAAAACACTTCAAATATCATTCCCCAACCATAAACAACACATACCCATAAAGACCCATTTCAAACCCTCCAAAATCAATACAAACTCAAATAAAACTTTACAAAAGCTTCAAGGAGTGACATACACACATCATAGGGCTTAAATCTTACCAAGAATCACAAGAGTGAAGCTTTTGAAAGGATTTCCTTCCCACCTTTGTGCCAAACTCGAAAATGAGGGGAAAAGGTTTGGGAAAGAGATTTTGGGGATTTTAGTGTAAAAGGGGAAAGTGTGTTAAAAAGGTGGGGTAGTGGGAGGTTATGTGGGTCTAATTAAATTGTACCCCAACACTTACCATGATGTATAAGATACGCTAACATGATATTTCAAAAGCATTTACAAAAATGCAACCGACTTCATTAAATCTATTCCTTCCTCATAATTAAAATCAACATCCTTAAATCATGTTAATACATCATTTCCACGCATAACTTGATCATCGTAATAATTCATCATGTAAACATAATTAATGTCCAGGTTACCATTAATTAATTTCGGGGCATCACAGACTTGGTGTCCGGGTGCCTTATGTTGGGGCCAGTATGGGGATTTGATGTAGGAGAGAGAGTTTTTGAAAACAGATGATTTTTAATGACTCATGATGTATTTGTGGAGGTATTGGTATTCTGGGGCATTGCTATATATACCAGTTGGACTCGGGATTCCGTCATTTGGAATCCATTCCATTCCTCTCCTCTCCCTCTCTCTCGCCTCTCTCACCCCAAACCCTTCCCCCTTTTCCTTTGATGAGCAATCGACGGAGGCTCATCCTAGGAGCCGGATTTCTCGAAGATAATAAGGTATTATTCATCCCCTCGCATTTAGCTTCGTTTTGATTGTGGTATGGTAGTTTTGAGTTGAGGTTTTGGTTGGTTATGGGTTTTGGGGATTTTTGCTTAAAGTCCAATGTTGGGTTTTTGGGAGTTTATATTGAGTTTATTTGGTGTATTTGAGATGTGGAGGATGTATGGGTGTTGGATTTGAGTTTGGGTGTCAAAAACACCATAGAAACTCGAGTTTTCCGGAAAATTGCAGGTGGCGATCGATCTCCAAGGAGAGGCGATCGATCGCGACGAGCTGCTCAGATTTTCGAAGACGATGAGTGCAGGCGATCGATTGCATGGTCTAGCCGATCGATCGTGAGCATGTTGGCGACCGATCGGGAGGGGTGGCAATCGATCGCGTGTAGGCGTTTTTGCCCACTGGAAGGGGCGATCGATCGCGTTAAATGAGGCGATCGATTGCCGCCCGTAAGGTTTTATATTTTTGTAATTTTGGAAAATTGTCGGGATTTTGAAATCGAGGTTTTAAGGGGCAATGTCTACATTCCAATGGGAATGCTATGCTTTTAAAACGGATTGGTTGAGGCCAAAGTTTAATAAAACGGAATTCCCGGTTGAATTCTTGGTTATCTTTTAAACTTCTTAAATGGTATATTTTGGGTATTATGCATGCTTAGCCGTGGGGCTTTTATTTTGGTAATCGTCATGGATTGACGATATGATTGGGAATCTTGAACGTGCTTGGACACGTGGTTGCATGCTTATACGTGATTATGAGTTGTTTATGTGTTTTAGCACATACCTCTCGAGGTAAGGAACTCAAGCAAAGTTTGGACTCGAGCTACGGAATTATAAGGTACGTATGACGTATGAGCATAGCCCTTTAATATAATTGCAATTGTTGAGTGCTTGGTACACTGTATTGCAATGAATGTGTGTGGAAATGCATGACACATGGTATTAGCAATAAACGGAGATTGAAATGCATGGTTTATGGTACTTGCCTTAAATGTCTATATATGCATTGAGAATTGCATGGTGCCGCTTTTGAGCGAGCGATGATTGGATGTTGTCGCCTGTGAGCGGACATCGATTATGACACCGCTGCCATCGAGCATGCGTGGAACTGGAATGCCGCTATTGTAGAGCGAGCAATGAAATAGAGCTATGAAACCATAAGTGAGAAACATGGATTGTCTATAATCATTGTTTAATGATTTGATGTTATTGATTATGATATTGGTATATGGCTCATGGAATTGTTAATCAATGTAATGATTAACTGGCATTTGGGAATTTGATGGTTTCAGTGTTTTGAGAACAGGGACAGTACAGGAAACCCCGGATGAGGATGATACCATCCAGGGAGTATATTTTGTATTTCATAGCATTTACATTGTTGTAAATTATGAATTGTATTGTTATGGTTATTGGATTTGGAATATTGGTATGCTCACCCCGTGTGGGGGCTGTCTCTGTTGGGGCAGGTGGTACAGGTGTAGCAGCAGCTTTGGAGTTGAGCTCGGGCTGTTGATTGAAGTACTTCCAGGATTGAGGTACCAGAGCTGGATGGACAGGCGCTCAGATCCAGAGTCGAGATCGAGTTGCGCTCGAGAGGTGCTTCCAGGATCGAAGCACCAGTAACGGTATCCAGCAGATTGTTTTATACATTAGATACACGCTCATTCATTGGATGCTCTTATGTGAGTACAATTACGTGTATATGGAATGTATAAACGGGCTACGTCTCTTCTCTGTTCATTTATGGTTTGCACGCAATTAGATATAGAATTGCTAAATGAACTAAGAGTATGTTAGTGTATTATGAGGGTTCATCTTATATGGATAATCATGGTTGGGAAATTTGAATATTATGAGGTTTAAATGCAAGAAATTTTCTGGATAGCATATGGTGTTGCACTTGCATATGGTTTTTCCCCTGATAGTATGATTATATGCACTAATGATATGGCTTAATACACTAATGACGGGTTAAGGGCACGGGGGTCCTTACAGATGTAATTGACAATTGTTGTGTACCTAAATAACTGAGTCTTGGGTGATTAGCCAAAGCTAACTCATGGTTAGGTGAAATATGGATCTTGGCTCACTAATAGCTTATGAGGGTTGTTAATATTCGCAAAAATAGTGAGAGTTTCATTTAATAAAAGACCTTATTAAATTACTAAAATCATAATACTTATTTTGCATATTTATATTGTAGATATCTATGGCATCCAATAATGTTACTAGTACACTTTCACTGCGATCAGTCTTTGAGAATGACAAATTGAATGGGATGAATTTTCTGGACTGTCACAGGAATCTGAGGATAGTTGTGAGGACCCGTTCCTAACTGCCTGTCATCGCCATGCCCATAATCCCCGACACTCAGAGTAAATCAACTCAGTCATCATCAAGGATATCAACGAAGTGGATAGATCAATATGATTTGACCATGAATCATCTATGCATCATATGACAATGCAACTCAATATGTCATGCAATCTCATGTGAAAGTCAATACATATCATGTAATTCACATAAGAAAATCAATTATCGCATATAAATCAAGCAAGGTCATATAAGGTCATACAGGTCATACATTAGCATCATTACACGTCTTTGCTAGACGTCATGATAAAACTCATTTCAACGTACCTCAGACCAAAGCTAATCTACAGAGTACTCCTCGAATCAACCCCGAAATCTATTAACCTGATCATATAAATTCCAAAATGACACTAAGTGTTCAAATAGTGCATTGAATCAAATTTAACTTATCAAATTGACCCTTAGTGATTTTCTTACATTTTCAGCTTGACCCATTTTCATAGAAAAACCACTATAAATTCATACGACATAAAAACAACTCGATTCTAGTGCTCGAAGTTCAAAAACTCAAAATACTACATTTCATCTATTATGATGTCTAGCTGGTTCAACCATCTAAATGGGGTTTGAACACTATAAACGGAGCATTTAAAAACATGTTTTCCAACTTGAGCGGTGTTAGTAAAAATACTATAACTTTTTTCTTTTCAAAACCAAATTGAGTGATTCTAGTGGCAACTTACAGACAACTTGAATCACTACAATTCCTATTTCTAGACATTTTCAGGAATTCCTAGCCAAAAATGCTCAGGAATTTGAAGAACACGCAACATGGGTGTTTTCGCCCACATGCAGGGTTCGGAATGAGCACTAATAGTATAAAATTCACAACTTCTTCAAAATAAGTCTAAATCAAGTCCTTTTTTTATTTTTATTTTTTAAAAAAATCGAATAGAATTCAAAGATATACAAATTTCATTTGAAGACCGACAGCATTGAAACACAAGTTACCCAGAAACTCGAAAAACAGTTTGCATGTGACATGCAAGAACATGGAGAATAAAAAAGGAGCACTTAAAGTAAAATCGACATAACTTTATCATCTAGGCTCGAAATTGTATGATTCTTTTTTTTTTAAATGCATAAAATTCAAAGATCTACAACTTCTGTGTTTTGCTTAAAGTCAAATCGGAAGGTTAAAAATGTCGAAAATACGAAATACAGACTGTCCAAAATCACTTTTCTGCATGTTCATTTTGACAGCAAGTTTTCTTCACTTAACCCATAAGTTTCGACCCAAATGTATAAACCATGATAGAAAGATTACCATCTGTGCAATCCACATTCAGACTGGACAGATTGATCAGAAATATTTCACGTAAGGAATCTGAGATATCTGTTTCGGATATTCAACACATCTTATTTATTAAAAGTCCATAAAACAGTTTGAATGTCTCATATAATATGCATACTCTTCATATATTCAATCTAATGCAGTATTGGATCAATAATGACAGTTTTTTACATGTAGACATATTTTGGATGCTCGTGTGGAAGCATCTTAGAATACCAGAGCTCAGCAAGATCGAGCTCAGGTTTGGTATATTGAGTCTGAGTCCCATAAATTGTTAAGAGTACTTTTTAACTACATTTAAATTACCGGGGTATGCCCCCGAGTATCTGTACTTTAAGTATTCTTTTATTGCTTGGTTATATATTTGATGCTTATGTAATGAGCAACATGATGAATTAGGAAACTTGAATTACATATTTTCAGTACCATTATATATGTATCATAGAAAAAGAAATTTTTTTTGGGCCATTTGACAAGATATATAAAATAAATCTTCCGCTAGTTACTCAAATTAATCATTGTGTGATAACTAAACACCACATTAGGATCAAGCCCTCACAATAGTCCTCAAACAAGAGAAAAACCAGTATGTCCTAGAAGAACCCTTACCTACTGAAGAACCTCCTGTTACAGCTCAAGGGCCGATAAGGATGCTTACAAGAAGCATCAAAATGATGCTTTAGATGTTGGCTGTCTGATGCTTGCAACCATGACCTCTGAGATTCAGAAGCAGCATGAGGAAATGGATGCGTTCAATATGATTGAGCATCTGAAACAACTTTACCAACAACAAGCAAGACAAGAGAGGTATGATGTCTCTAAAGCGTTATTTCAGTGCATAATGGTAGACGGAAACCCTGTTGGAACTCATGTGCAAAAAATGATTGGCTAAGAAACCTGAAAAGTTGGGTTTTCCACTGGACCAAGAGATGGCCACTGACGTGATCTTGCAATCTTTGTCGGATAGCTATTGTCAATTTGTTCTTAGTTACACTATGATTGAAATTGAGAAAACTCTACCACAATTGCTTGGTATGGAGAACTTTCGAAGCAAACACAAAGAAGTCCAAGCCCATGAATGTCCTTATGGTTAACAAGGGCAAGGGAAAGGCTAAGGCAAAGAGCTTTAAAAAGACAAAAAAGTCTTGTCAAATCTAAGTCTCATGCTACTGCACTTAAGCCAAAGGGAGGAGTGGCTAAGGAATGAAAATGCTTCCATTGTGGTGAGACCGGACATTGAAGAGAAACTATAAGGTTTACCTGAAAGAACTCAAAAAGGCAAAGGGAATTGTGACTTCTACTTCAGGTATTTTTGTTATCTAATAAATTTATCTACTTCTACATCATGTGTATTAGATATTGGATGTGGTTCTCACATTTTTGTTAATGTGCAGGAACTCAAAAGGAGTAGAACACTGGCTAAAGGCGAAGTTGACCTACGAATGGAAAATAGAGCAAGAGTTGCTGCATTAGCTTTATGAACTTATTTTTTAACTTTGCCTTATGGACTTATTTTAGAATTACAAGACTGTTATTTTGCGCCTTCGATTACTAAAAATATAATTTCTATTTCTTGTTTGGACAAGATGGGTTTTTCATTTTTGATAAAGTACAAATGTTGCTCAATTTATTTGAATGGTTTGCTTTATGGTAGTGTACAACTGATTAATGGCCTTTATCTAAATCTTGATATACCTATCTATAACATAAATACTAAGAGGATTAAAACCAATGATTCTAATCCAAATTATATATGGCATTATTGCTCATATTACTGATAATCACATATCCAAACTTCATAAAGATGGAATTTTGGACTCATTTGATTTTGAATCATATGAGACATGTGAATCTTGTTTATTAGGCAAGATGACCAAAGCCCATTTCAAGGGACATGGTGAAAGGGCAAAAGACTTGTTAAGTCTAATATATAGTGATGTATGTGGCCCAATAAGCACACATGCTAGAGGAGGGTTGCAATACTTCGTTACGTTTACTGATGACTTCAGTAGATATGGGTATTTGTACCTAATGAACATAAATCTGAAATCTTTGACAAGTTCAAAGAATTCAAGAATGAAGTACAAAACCGGCTAGGAAAAGTATCAAAGTTCTTCGATCAAATCGAGGAGGTGAATACTTTAGCTACGAGTTTCATGCCTATCTAAAGGGGTGCGGGATAGTCTCACAACTCGCTCCTCCATATACACCGCAATACAATGGTGTATCTGAAAAGAGAAATCAAACTTTATTGGACATGGTTCGATCAATGATGAGTCATGCAGATCTTCCGATTTCCTTTTGGGGATATACTTTAGAAATAGCAATATTTTAACTCAACCGTGTTCCATCTAAATCAGTTGAAAAGACGCCATATGAGATATGGACTGGGAAACGCCCTATTATGTCTTTTATGAAGATTTGGGGTTGTGAATCCTATGCGAGACGTCACTCTTCCAACAAACTTGGACCCAAATCCGATAAGTGCTTATTTGTGGGGTGTCCTAAGAAACAAAAGGACACTACTTCGATTATCTCATCGAGAACAAAGTTGTTGTTGCTCGGACATGTGTCCTTCTAGAAAGAAAATTTATTTCTAAAAGAACTAGTGGGAGACCAATAGAACTCGATGAAGTACAACAACTACATCAAAACACTGAGCATGATATTGAGATGAAAATAGAGCAGTCACCACAAGTTGTTGTGAAACGTGAATGATTACTATTATTTTAAACAATATTTTCCAGTGTACCGATTGCGTACCGCAAGTGCACGATGTAGCTTTAGTATAATGATATTATAAGTATGAGTGCCGAACCTACGATGACTAGGAAATAATTACCAAACTCTACTAGTTTAACTATATTTAGCCTACGATAACTGATTATGATTAATTAACTAAAGTGAGGAATTAACTCGATAATCAACCCAACAAGCAAGAACGAATAAGATTAGAATCAATAAAAACAATTATCAAGACTTTCGGTTCACCCATGCAATCCCCCACAATTCGCCTATAGTTAAGAATTAAATTCAAACGTTCTAAGGTGACGAGTTTTCCTAATGCACTTGTTATACCTTGGTCCGGTTATAACAAGTTTAATACTAAGATGCAACAAGACAATGATCATGCACTTATTTAACACTCAATATTGTAAGTCAATTTATGAAAACTTCTAACCTTCGATTTTGGTAAATCTATTGCTATCACACATGTATTTGACTTTATCTTTCGCTCTTGGTCTAAAATCCATGGTTTAATTCACTATATTGTATCACAATCTCCTATGGTCAATTCAATTGCAATAAATAATGAATCAAGGATGATTAATCCCCTGAAAGCATGAACACAACAAATTAAACTCAAAGAATTTGTAAGAATCAATCAAAACTTAATTAAAATTGTGGGTTCAAAACATGGGATTCCCTAAGTCTTGACAACAAACTTAGCCGACAATATCCATCAAATAACAATGCATAAACTTGTTTTGCAACAATCTAAACATTAAAATCAAATGGAAATATAGAACTAGAGTTAGAAATACGGAAATAGCGAGATGCGTTGACTCCTTGTGTTGCTCCGTCATCCCGTCTCTTTCGATGCGTCTCCTCTTCAATGGAATTGTGGTGTATGGATGGTTGGGAAAGGATGAAGGTGATGGTGGCTTAGTGTTGTAGGGTTATTTATGAGCCAAGAGCCCCTATTTTCATCCATAACATGCTATACATATTAGTGGAGGAGTTTGGTAGAGTTTGGACACAAAATAACCAAGAAGGAAACAAAATCTCAAAAATTTCGTGTTCGGCAATCGATCGGCAATAAGCGGCAATCAATCGCCATAACATTCTGCCTCTTATTTTTCAAAATATGAACATCCGCGATCGATCGACAATATATGGAGATCGATCGCCAATTGTTTCTGGATGGCCGCGATCGATCGGCGAGATATGGCGATCGATCGCCAATACTTAAATTTTGTTGCTTATTTGTTCTCATCCGCGATCGATCGGCGTGAACTCCAAGATCGATCGGCGATGCTTAATTTTCTTCAAACTCGAGATTTTGGTCCTTTCTTCCACGTGTTAGCTCGGTTTGGTCCTTTTTCATCAATTATCGTTTATTTCCTCAACTTTTATGCATTTGGACCTAGATTTCTGAAATATACAAATATATACCAAAACGCGTAATATTTTTCAGGAATCATTACAAAAGCCACTATAAAATCATAGTAAAATAAGTGTAAAAATCACACTTATCAACTCCCCCAAACTTAAACTTGATCGTCTCGAGCAAGAAATAAGACCACAAAGTATAGTTCAATATTGAAGATTCAAATAAACCAATTTGTAGTCAATCATATAGCTCAGACATCCCACTTACAGACAAACAAGAGTCATTCCAAAATGTTTAACAAATCATGTTTCACTTAGATCAAGCAACATGTCTCCAAATCAGAACGTGTGTGTGTGTTATTTTCACTTTCAAGTTCCATGCAAATTTCATAGATCAAATCATGATAGTCAATGAAAAGTAAGATTATCATTGAGCATTCTATAGACCTATTTTCAAACAACTTCTCCACTAATGTAGTTACTCCCTAGACTTGGATCAAAAAGACTTTTTAAGCTTGTAATGTTAGGCCTAGGTGTTGGCTTCAAAGGAAAGATAGGATATCACAATGAAGATAGTATAATCATGTAATGTTCAAATTTTTAGCACAACTTGAGCTTCTCTTCTTTTTTCTTTTATAGCCTTGGCGCTTTGGTCTTAGTTGGATATTTTTTCTCAAGGCTTTTTCTGTTCTTTTCTTTTCTCATTCATCATCTTTTTTACAATAATAGCTCATCAAAATATAGCAATTAATGTGCATCTAATACGAATCATTATACTCCCTTTAGGTAAGGATAAAAATTTTCAGTTTAAGCTCAAATAGGTAGGTATAATGAGTTGCCAAAGAGATTTGTTGAATGGGGGCTAATAATATGTTAAACATACTCCATTTTTTTTCAATTAGGCTCAAAATGGGACACTAGAGATTGATATATATATCATGGTAAGCTTGAAAGACTCAAACGGTCCAAAGATCGCCTAGATCATCTCCTGATCAAGTTCATGACTATAAAATTTCGTCTTGAATTGTCATCATCAAATAGTTTCTAAGGTGCTCTAAGATGCTCAAAAACAATTCATCAAGTTCACAAAGATTTTCACTACTACAAATGCAATTCCCAAGATTATGACTCAAATGTGCTCAATATATTCCTCATATTTGACATGCTAACTCAAAACAAGATATTCACAACAAGTTTTACAATCATCAAAACTCAAGTTGACATGCATAGTGAGATTAATATCATCATGGAATAGAGACCACTACTATGATTCATTCTTATCTTTCTAATTGAAATCATTTTCAAGAAAAAAATTTTGTTGGTGCTCGAAGAACGATAAATTTTCAAATAAGAAGCATGACACAGTAATGCACTCCCCCAAACTTAATTCATGCATTGTCCTCAATGTAATGGTCATGGAAAATGAGACAAAGCATTTACCTTTTACAACGACCGTCAGTGATCGTTGTCCAATTCCTCATCAGCTTATGGGGTATAGTGTTGGACAGATCACAACACACATGGATTCTGGCCAAAATAAAAAATAAAAGCAAAAACAAACCAAAAACAAAGCTAAGGGATAAGAAAGAGTTCTTGATTTATAGTCCCAAGCTGGACTTTTTTACCATGTAAGCTCAAGTGCCGCCAGGGGCAGCGGGGGATGATTTCACATCATCCTTGTGGTAGTGTCGTAACAACTTTTCTTTGACCGTGAACAACGCCCCTTTGTCATCTCTCAGATTAATAGTGTCACATGGTAGAACATCGACAACTTTGAAAGGGCCAACCCATGGTGAGTCCGACTTCCATGGGAATAGTCGCATCTTAGCTCGATTCATTAACACCAAGTCCTTCTTATAGAATTTACCTCCTCTTTGATGGCCATTCGATGGGACCTCTACCTTCTTCTCGCTCTTAACCTGCATCGCATCAACAGATAATGTATCAATTATATTGATATTAAAGCATCGGTGCTCAGTGCGTGTAGTGTTCAAAGCTTTGAACATATCAAAAACCACTTGATCCCCCCTACTCGGAGGATCAACTTCCCTTCTTGGACATCAATCAATGCCCTTCAAGTAGCTAGGAACGGTCTTCCTAGAATCAGAGGCATGTCTGCATCTTCAGTTATGTCCAACACGATAAAAGCCACCGGAATGGTGAATTTATCAACCTTGACCGGTACATCCTCCACTATCCCAAGAGGGTACTTGATGGACTTGTCCGCCATCTGCAGTGACATATTTATCGGTTTTAGCTCTCATAAACCCGACTTCATGTACACATACAAAGGCATTAGATTGACACTTGACCCAAATCACATAAAGATTTCTTAAAAGAAATAGAGTTAATTTTGCAAGGTATAGTGAAATTCCCTGAATTCTTTAACTTTGGAGGTTGAATGATAGCGGAACACTCCTCAGTTAAGTTTATCATCTCATGCTCTCCCAATTTACGTTTTTTTGATAGAATCTCCTTAAAAAACTTAGCATAATTCGGCATGTGCCGTATAGCATCACTGAAAGGCATATCAATGTGGAGATTCTTAATCAAATCTAAAAATTTAGCAAATTTAGCATCTATCTTTGCTTTCTTATATGCAGTGGGGAATGGGAGTGGGATATCTATCTACCTTAGCAGGTGGTGTGATGGGTGTAGAGGTCTTAGTAGACTTACCTTTGTCGCGTGTTTGTACCTCCTCTTGGTTGATGTCTGCCTCGCCTTTTAACTCAATGTGTGCATCATTCTTCTCAACGACCTCCTTTCCGCTCCTCAACGTGATGGCATGGACTTGCTCCCTATGATTTGTCTCAGTGTCACTAGGCAGTGCTCCTTGTGCTCGCCCGGCTATGATTTTTGCTAGCTGTCCCACTTGGACTTCCAAGTTCTTTATCGACGCCTCATGATTGTTCATCCTCGTTTCAGCTGATGATATGAACTTGGTTAGTAGCTCTTCCATGCTTGGCTTTGGTGAATACCCCAGTGGTGGTTGGGGATAGTTCCTCGGCCCCGTATTGTACGTATTTGGGTAGGGGTAGGTCTGTGATGGTCGGTTCCCTACAAAATTAACAGCTTCATTAGTTGTAATGAAAGGGTTACCTACTTGGCATTCAGTGCTCGGATGTCCTCCTTGGCAAAGCTCGCATGTAACAGTTTGAACTTGCATTGCATGCATGTTCAAACTATCGATCTTCTTGTTCAGCGCTTCCAACTGGGCAGCTAGGGCAGTGACTTCACTCACTTGATGTACTCCGGCTTGCTTCTTTGGCACGTTCCTGTTGTACTACCATTGACAGCTATTAGCAGCCATCTCCTCCAACAGCGTATAAGCTTCCTCGGGCGTCTTCCTCATCACAGTTCCTTCTGACGCTGCATCAATCATAGAACGATTATCAGAAAATAAACCGTTATAAAACGTTTGTACCTGCAGCCAAATAGGGAGGCCATGATGTGGGCATCTCGCAATAGATCTTTGAAGCGCTCTCAAGCCTCATACAGTGTCTCTGGATCATATTGGGCAAAAGTAGTGTTGTCATTGTGCATCTTGGGCGTCTTGGATGGTGGGAAGAATTTTGACAAGAACAACTGCTACATCCCATCCCACGTAGTAATAGAACCTGCAGGCAACGATTGTAACCAAGATTTAGCTTTATCTCGTAAAGAAAAGGGAAACAAACGTAACCTGATGGCGTCGTCAGTAATGCCATTATGCTTAAATGTATCACAAATCTCCAAGAAGTTGGAGATGTGGGCATTTGAATCGTCAGTAGCTGCACCCCCAAATTGGACCGAATGTTGGATCATCTGTATGATAGCAGGCTTGATCTCAAAATTGTTAGCCTGTATGGTTGGTCTCGTGATACTCGACAATGATCCATGGAATGCAGGGTGAGCGTAGTCCATGAGTGATCTTGCAACTGGTGGTACCAGAATCTCCTCGGTATTAGCCATGTGTGCTCTTGCTTGCCTTAGCCTCATTTGACATGTGCGTTCGATCTCAGGGTCAAAAGGTTCAAGTGTAGGTTTGCTACTCCTTAACATGCACCAAGAGATAACAACCCGTAACAATCAACCAAAAAGAACACAAACAGTAGAAGAGTAGAGAGAATGGAAAAAAAAATCGAAAAATAAGAAATATGAATGACTGAACTACAGTCAACTAATTTTGTTTGATATTATTAAAACTAGTCCCCGACAACGGCGCCAAAAACATGATCGCTATTATTTTAAACAGTATTTTCCAGTGTAGCGATTGCGTTCCGCAAGTGCACGGTGTCAAGCTTTAGTATAAAGATATTATAAGTATGAGTGTCGAACCCACGAGGACTAGGAAACAATTGCCAAACTCCACTAGTTTAACTATATTTAGCCTACGATAACTGATTATGATTAATTAACTAAAGTGATGAATTAACTCGATAATCACCCATGAAATCCCCCACAATTCTCCTATAGTTAAGAATTAAATTCAAACGTTCTAAGGTGACGAGTTTTCCTAATGCACTTGTTATACCTTGGTCCGGTTATAACAAGTTTAATACTAAGATGCAACAAGACAATGATCATGCACTTATTTAACACTCAATATTGTAAGTCGATTTATGAAAACTTCTAGCCTTCGATTTTGGTAAATCTATTGCTATCACACATGTATATGACTTTATCTTTCGATCTTAGTCTAAAATCCATGGTTTAATTTACTATATCGTATCACAATCTCCTATGGTCAATTCAATTGCAATAAATAATCAATAAAGGATGATTAATCCCTTGAAAGCATGAACACAACAAATTAAACTCAAAGAATTTGTAAGAATCAATCAAAACTTAATTAAAATAGTGGGTTCAAAACATGGGATTACCTAAGCCTTGACAACAAACTTAGCCAACAATCTCCATCAAATAACAATGCATAAACTTGTTTTGCAACAATCTAAACATTAAAATCAAATGGAAATATAGAACTAGAGTTAGAAATACGGAAATAACGAGAGGCGTTGACTCCTTGCGTTGCTCCGTCGTCCCGTCTCTTCCGATGCGTCTCCTCTTCAATGGAATTGTGGTGTATGGATGGTTGGGAGATGATGAAGGTGATGGTGGCTGAGGGTTGTAGGGTTTTTTATGTGCTAGAGTCCCTATTTTTGTCCATAACATGCTATATATATTAGTGGAGGAGTTTGGTAGAGTTTGGACACAAAATAACCAAGAAGGAAACAAAATCTCAAAAATTTCGGGTTCGGCGATCGATCGGCGATGCTTAATTTTCTTCAAACTCAAGATTTCGGTCCTTTCTTCCACGTGTTAGCTCGATTTGGTCCTTTTTCATTCATTATCGTTTATTTCCTCCACGTTTATGCATTTGGACCTAGATTCGTGAAATATGCAAATATATACCAAAACGCGTAATATTTTCCAAGAATCACTACAAAAGCCACTATAAAATCATAGTAAAATAAGTGTAAAAATCTCACTTATCAGTGAACCACAGGTTGTTGTGGACGTAATGCCTGCTCAAGAGACACAAGCCCAGTGTAGGTCTGTAAGAGTGCACCAGGAGCCATAGAGATATGGATTCTTGTGAATCAACAAGGTGACTTACTACTCATTGATTATGATGAGCCTTCGACCTATCAAGAAGCTATAATGGGCCCTGATTCTGAGAAATGGCCAGAGTCCATGAAATCTGAGATGTAATCCATGTATGTAAACCAAGTATGAACTTTGGTTGACCCACTTGAAGGGGGTGAAACCCATATGGTGCAAATGGATTTTCAAGAAGAAAACTGACATGGATGGTAATGTGCATACCTTTAAAGGGCGATCGGTTGCTAAAGGTTTCAGACAAGTTCATGGTATTGACTATGGTGAAACTCTCACCAGTCGCCATGGTTAAACCATTAGGATCTTACTTGCAATAGCTGCATTTCATGATTATTAAATCTGACATATGGATGTCAAAACTGCTTTGCTTAATGGAAACTTACTAGAGGATGTGTACATGACACAACCTGAGGTTTTGTTGATCCAAAGGATGGTGGAAATATATATAAGCTACAACGATCCATTTATGGATTGAACCAGGCTTCTCGGAGTTCGAATCTTCGTTTTGATGATGCAATCAAAGAGTTTGGTTTCATCAAGAACGTAGATGGACCTTGTGTGTACAAAAAGGTTAGTGGGAGCATAATTATCTTCCTAGTGTTGTATGTAGATGACATACTTTTTATTGAGAATGATATCCCTGTCTTGCAATCTGTAAAGACTTGGCTAGGGAATTGTTTTTCTATGAACGATTTGGATGAAGCCACCTTTGTGTTAGGTATCAAGATTTATAGAGATAGATCAAGGATATTACTTGGCCTAAGTCAAATTACATGCATAGATAAAGTGCTAAAATGCTTTAGCCTGCAATAATCAAAGAAAGGGTTTGTGCCAATGACAAGTGGGATATATCTCTCGAATGATCAGTGTCCTTCAATACAAGATGAGAGACAATGCATGAGTAAGATTCCATATGCGTCAGCTATTAGATATATCATGTATGCCATGGTATGTACTCGTCCCGATGTTTCGTATGCTTTAAGCATGACAAGCAGATACCAGGTTGATCCAGGTGAATGTCACTGGATTGCTGTCAAGAATATCCTGAAATACTTAAGAAGAACTAAGGATACATTCTTAATTTATGGAGGTGGAGAAGAACTCAATGTAATGGGATACACTGATGCAAACTTCTAAACTGACAAGGATGACTTTTGATCGCAGTCAGGATATGTGTTTTGTCCTAAATGGCAGTGTTGTAATCTGGAAGTTCAAATCAAGAGACCATAGCCAACTCTACAACTGAAGCTGCATCTATTGCTGCCTCAGATGCAACTAAGGAGGCTGTTTGGATAAGGAAGTTCATTTTTGAGCTTGGGGTAGTGCCTAGCATTCTAGATCCGATTGAACTCTATTTTGACAACAATGGAGCTATTGCATTGGCTAAGGAACCCAGATCTCACCAACGATCCAAACAAATACTTCAGCGTTTTCATTTCATCCGAGAAATCGTTGAAAGATGAGATGTAAAAATATGCAAAGTACCAATTGATGATAATATCTCTGACCCGCCGACGAAACCACTGACACATCATGTGATGCCCGGAATAATTTAGCATTAATTGATTTTAATTGCGATAATTGTAAGCCCCCATTGCTAATTAATAGGGATTCATCACGATTAAACAAACCGGAATAATTAAAAGTATAGACTATGAATTAAGGTGTTCCAGATCACAACTAACTAAGATGTGTATATATATATACACACACACACACACACACACACACACACACATATATATATATATATATAATTTACCTAGATGGCTTGACAACATGGCTTGGACATCACATGAGAGACACTTGGAATCCGCAAACCATAAAATATACAAAAAATCCCCCAGGCCCACCTAGTATCCATCGCCCCTACCTTTTTAAAAATGCACTTTCATTCATCTTTTCATTAAGCAAGTATCCACCTTTTCTTTCATCAATTTTTTGAAAACTCCTCTCAAAATTCCTAAGAGAACATTTGAAGAGGCATTGAGGACAGGAGCTAGAACCCTCAAGAAATTTTGTAGTTGGAAGCTTGGAGTGAGTTTTGGGGTTGCTTTGTGTAAGGAATCCAACATGCAAGTGCGCAGCGGAAAATAAAATTTGGGATTCCTAACCGAGGGCCTATACAAAGTATTCATATCGGAATGTAAAGGAGTCTTACCCTTGTAGCGTGTTTGATGCAGAAGCGATGCCAAACCACGAGTCACGAGCAAAACCTCCAAGATCTTGCCTCTACGGTATCCACACGATCAAATCGAAGAGGTTGTTCAAAAACAAGTTGCTAGACTTGTTCTTCAACCAAAACTGAACTCACGGTTCAAAACCGATCAACGACGGCCGTCAAAACCACCACGTCATGGCGGCGCGACGGCGTGAGGTGTGAGGATGAGGCGGCGGCCGAGAGCTCTTATAGAGTGGCTATTAGGTTTTGTGAATTAACTTCTCTAAACCTTGTTAGCATGATATATGTTGGATTTAATTAAAGGCTTTCTCAAAGCCTCATGGGCCCAAACCCATGATTTAATTAAATCCTTATAATCATGTAATTAAGACTCTTCTTAATTAATTAATTCATCCAATGAATTTAATTCCCCTTATCGATTTAATCTTTTGCGACCCGATAGGATCTTGCAATGTTGGCAGCGACATAAAATCTAATTTTATGTCACAAGCAATGAGCGGTATCTAGCAACACATCAAGCTACCCAAATTACAAGAAGGTCATTGACTCGACATAACCTACGAACTGCGATAATATTAACCATGTAACTTAATCCCTTTGTCCAATGTGTTTAGATTGAACACGAGTCATGGAATAGTCATACTCATATATTCAATCTTTATTTCTTGATCCCCAAGTAGAACTAGAATAAACGAATAAGCTCGATATCACATATCGACTCATTCGAGCACGGCCATGCATTTTAGTCTTACTTGATCAAGGGCCCAAACACTTCTCCTGTTAAATGGGAGGGACAAATCCTTTCTTGATCACTCAACATCCCTCTACATAATTCGTGATGTATCCAATGATTGTCTTTATAGTTTACCCTGTTACAGGTAACGTTTAACAATATCAAGATACATGACTCCTTATGTTGGGATCTCTGGTGATCTCAAGTAGTAAGGATTACATATATCATTATCACTATGAGAATTGCTTATGACGTTCATATAACTATCCATGTAGCATTCTCATGGTGGGTCTGTCCAGTACATCGTTCTCTAACATGTACCCATGTGTTGATTTGATATCATATATCTATGAACAATTCATCAATCAAAACATACTAGTCTCAATGCATTATCATTATCCTGATTCATGATAATACTTGACTAGGGACAATCTCTAAGAACAATACAATATTATTCTAAGGACATTAACTTATATATTAATTCATATTACACAGATACACGAGCCTTGGTTAGCAATTAATTGGAAATCATGAGTTTAATTGATAGTTGGTGCATTTGGGATTAATGCTTTTAAAAATATCATGTTGGGGTGTTTTATACACCATGAGTTGTGGGATGCATTTTAATTATTTAACCCACTCTATACCCCAACCCCACCTCACCACTCTCACTTTTCACTTTACCAAATAACACCTCCCAAACCCTCATTTCCCTTATTTTCGAGTTGGTGCTCAAGGGTGGAGAGCAACCCTTCCAAAAATCTTGTTGTGTGGAGTTTATTGGGAGATTCGAGATCCCCAAGAGGTATGGATACCTCATTGTTGATTTTGTAAGGTTTTGTTTAAGTTTGGTATGTTTTTGAAGGGTTTTAAAATGGGTTTGTGTGAGTTGGTGTTATTTTTGGGTGAGTGTTAGATTTATGGTTATATGATGTTGTTTATTGAAGATTTGTAGGGATTTGGTATGGTTGGTGTTGGATTATTTGAGTTTATTTGAGTTGGGGTTGAAGATGGGTGAATAGTGCCCGAAAATCGGGTATGCAGGACTCGGCGATCGATCGGCGCCTTTCCGCGATCGATCGCGAGCTGCAGTGCTGAAGGCAGTGGACTTCAGCGATCGATCGCGAGTTTTGCGCGATCGATCGGCGAGGCCGCGATCGATCGGCGCAAACTCAGCGATCGATCGCGGATTGAATTTTTTGTTGGGCGAGGCAGAGAGGTCTCGCGATCGATCGGGGCTTTATGGCGATCGATCGCGAGACACCAAAAATGATGTTTTTGGTTATTTTTGTGGGATTTTTGGTATTGGACTATTATTGGGTTCTAATATTGATATTTGTGAATGTGTAGAACCAACCCAGGTGGCAACACAGCCAAGGAATTGAAGTCCTACCACATTCCACTTTTGGAAAGGTACGTAGTGGACGTACGGGCACCCAACGGTACATGTATCTTATATACTCATTGTTTATGCATTGTGGATGCGAGTATATATATGTGGTATTGCATTGTGGATGCAAATACATGTTATGCATGATGTTTATAAATGCATATGATGATTATTGGTGCACATCCCATGAGTCGTGGTCATCCCTTGATGATTTTAATGCTTGCCGCTATTTGTTTGGTTCCGCTAAATGTGAAGCGAGGGGTGGGAGCGCCGCATGTCACATTTGAGCGTGGTTATCATATAGGGCGAGGAAAGGGTATTTGCCGCTCAATGTGAGGCGAGGGGTGGGAGTCCCGCATGTCCATTGAAGCGAGGTTATCCTATGCCGCCTATATGTAAATAAGCGAGGGGCATTAAAATACATTGTGATGGACAGACTAGGGATTGGTGATCAGTATTTGGTATTGATGAGATGGTATATGTCATGACATGTTTAGACCATTAAAAATAATCTATTGATTATACTCATGAGTTATGGTACAGGGACAACCAAACGGAAAGCGTTTGAAATGCATGGGGAAAACAGGAAGTGTTTTATTATGATTATGCATTTACGCTTTATCTTCATATTGTGTTGAATATGAATGATTATTATTGCTCATGTTTGTGGGTTGTCCTTGTAGGTACTTTTGGCATGATAGAAGGGCTAGACGGGTTGAGACGGTGAGCTTGTTGATGATGCTTTTGGGATTTGAAGGACGGGATTGCTTCCTATAGTGTCTACTCTAGGAGTAGCTTGAACTATAGTTAACCACATTCTTTTGATTGGAATGTAATTAATCCATTTGGAAGTCCTTATTTTTTTGCATGTAATGCTTAAGCTCATAAACTCAACACGTTCTTTTACACTCTGATTATTATGATAGCTCTATTATGCCTTGATTCCGCACTTAAGGATTAGGGTCCTTACATTCGTGGTATCAGAGCAGTGGTTAGAGAACCCGGGAACGAGTGAAGGGTAGCCTTAGCATGATTGGCTAGGTGCTTACATTTGAAGCATGTTTATGCATGTGGTGCATATTGATGTATATTCTGTTATACAAACATGCTTATTATCATTCCTGTTATCTAACGGCATAACATGTATATTTGTTTTGGAATTGTTGTTAACCTTTGTGTTACAGCATGGCTGCTATGAATGCGGGGAACCTTAACGAAGAAGTTGGCGATGTGGGCAGTGTTAACGCTAGTGTTGTACAAGTGAACCCTCTACCTCCACCAGCAGTAGGCTTGGAACCAGTAGCTCAGTTATTGCTACCCGGTGAGATTAACTTGACTCAGTTTCTGTCTTACCACCCGCCCCGGTTTGAGGGCACAGAATCAGGGGAGGAAGCTGAGGAGTGGCTGGAGAGACTTGAGCAGATTTTTGTATCGGCTCCTTGTGCTGTTACAGCGTGGCTGAGGCTAGCGGAGTTCCAGTTAGCTAAGAAACCTCTAATGTGGTGGAGGGGCACTGTATTGGAGCTAAGAGCACTAGGTACTGTGATTGATTGGACACTCTTCAGGACCCGGTTTCTGAACCGGTACTTCTCCGCAGCGGCGAGACAGACAAAGGAGGACGAGTTTACAAGTTTGAAACATGGGAACATGACAGTGTCAGACTATGCCACGCGGTACTCTTCGTTGCTGAGGTATGTTCCCCCACATTGCCACCAATGGGCACACAAAGATGAGGAGTTTTATGAAGGGGTTGCGACCGGAGCTCTATGACCGGGTTATCACCAACAACCCAACTTCTTTTGATGATGCTCTCACAAGAGCGGAGCTTGCTGAGCTTGGCGTGGGAGCTTATCCTAGTGCTATGCCACCACAAGTACCACAACAGAGGCAGACCAATGACAGCTTGAGGCCCCGGGGAGAACCATTTAAACCTCGTGGTGCCTCTTCATCTTCACGGTTTGGTGGAAAGAAGTACTTTGGTCAGAAACAGGATAACAAGAAGAATTGGTCGGCCAATCGAGGGTCTTCACAAGGAAATAGGCCGGGAGAGCCGAGGTGCGACAACTGTGGAGGGCCACATTCTTCAAGTAAATGCCCTGCCTGTTATAGTTGTGGCAAGATGGGCCACATCGCTCGGTATTGCCCCACCCGGGGAGGACAGTCAGAGTTCCAGGGCAACAAGCCGAGGTTTGATGACAGGACAGTACACCAGAGGCAGCAGTTTGGGCCTCGACCATCGGGAGGTCAGACAGTGGGACCGCCCCAGGGACAGGTGTATGCGCTGACTAGAGAGCAGGCCCAGGCAGCCCCAGAGGAGGTGATCGCCGGTACGTGTCATTTATTTACGTACCCTGCTTTTATTTTGGTAGATACAGGTGCCTCCCACTCTTTTGTATCTGTTGGCTTTGTGGAGAGACACCATATGCGCACGTCTTCTCTACCCACGCCTCTCCTTGTCTCGACACCCACTGGAAGAAATGTCGTTGCTGATCAGTTCATGGCAGATTGCCTCATTTATTTTGAGGGCAACGAGTTGAAGGCAGACTTGATCGTGTTGGGTATGTCAGACTTCGACTGCATCTTGGGCATTGATATTCTGAACAGATATCAGGCAGTGGTAGATTGCCGGCAGAGGACAGTGAAGTTCAGACCTGAGTTGGGCAGTCAGTGGACCTTCTATGGCAACGGTTCTCGTGCGAAGATTTCGTTGATTTCAGCGATCAAGATGACTCAGTTGTTGGAACGTGGCCACACGGGCTATCTCATTTATGCCGTGGACACGTCTGGGAAGAGTAAAGAATTGAGAGTTGAGGATGTGCCAGTAGTGGCCGAGTTTGCTGATGTATTCCCAGAAGAAATCCCAGGATTTCCACCGGCTAGGGAAGTTGAGTTTGGGATCGAGTTGTTGCCAGGGACATCCGCTATCTCTCGTGCACCTTACAGGATGGCACCGGCGGAGTTGAGGGAATTGAAGGAGCAGTTGCAGGACCTCCTTGACAAGGGATATATACGCCCGAGCGTATCGCCATGGGGCGCACCGGTTCTCTTTGTGAAGAAGAAGGACGGTTCGATGCGGTTGTGCATCGATTACCGGCAACTGAATAAGGCTACAGTAAAGAACAAATATCCTCTCCCAAGGATTGATGATTTGTTTGATCAGTTGCAAGGTACCAGAGTATATAGCAAGATTGATTTGAGGTCCGGGTACCATCAGATTCGAGTTAGAGAGGAAGATGTACAGAAGACAGCGTTCCGGACTCGATATGGACATTATGAGTTCTTAGTGATGCCGTTCGGTGTGACGAATGCTCCGGCGGTCTTCATGAGTCTGATGAACAGAGTGTTTCAGCAGTACCTTGATCAGTTCGTCATCGTGTTCATCGACGACATTCTCATCTATTCCCGAAGCGAGGAAGAGCACGTGAAACACTTGAGGACGGTGCTCCAGATTCTCCGAGATCACCAGTTGTATGCCAAGCTCAGTAAGTGTGAGTTTTGGTTGAGCAGTGTAGTATTTCTGGGCCATGTCATATCGAGCAGCGGAATATCTGTGGATCCCAGAAAGATCGAAGCTGTGATGGAGTGGGCTGCCCCCACTTCTGTGCCCGGAGCTTCCTTGGTTTGGCCGGATATTATAGAAGCTTCGTCGAGGGCTTTTCGAAGATTGCCAAGCCGTTGACACAGTTGACCCAGAAAGGAGTACCTTTCTTTTGGTCAGAAGCTTGTGAGGAGAGCTTCCAGGAGTTGAAGCACCGTTTGACGACGGCGCCAGTGTTAGTGATCCCTACGGAGAACTCCAGATTTGTTTTGTATACCGATGCATCACTTCAGGGACTTGGGTGTGTACTGATGCAAGATAAGCATGTGGTAGCTTATGCATCGAGGCAGTTGAAGCCGCATGAGACGAGATACCCAGTCCATGACTTGGAACTGGCGGCTATTATCTTCGCCCTGAAGATTTGGAGGCATTATTTGTATGGTACGTCGTTTACCATTTACACGGATCACAAGAGCCTCAAGTTTTTATTCACTCAGGCGGAGCTGAACATGAGGCAGAGGAGGTGGATGGACTTACTCAAAGACTATGATTGTGAGATTGAGTACCATCCCGGGAAAGCTAATTTGACAGCAGACGCTTTGAGCCGGAAAGTGAAAAGTTCTGCTGAGGACGTCATCCATCTGTCAGCCATGATGACCTCCTATTGCCATCTGGGCTATGATTTTGACATTGATGCATCACCTGTGTATGTATCGACCTTGCTAGCTGAGCCAGATATCTATGAGAACATCAGAAGAGCTCAGAAGTCAGATGGTGAGGTTCAGAGATGGTTGTCTTTAGTGCATCTTGGTCAGCCAACGAAGTTCAGAGTGGCCGATGACGGATCTTTGAGATTGGGTAACCGCTGGGTAGTTCCGAGTACGCCGGAGTTGCGTAAAGGAATCTTAGAACGAGCTCATAGTAGCAGACTTAGCATCCACCCAGGCGGGAAAAAGATGTATAAAGATCTGCGTGGCCAGTTTTGGTGGAAGAGAATGAAATCTGATGTCGTCGCTTTTGTTAAGAGGTGTTTGATCTGCCAGCAGGTTAAGGCAGAGAGACAGAGACCTGGCGGCGAGTTGAAAAGCTTGGAGATACCGAAGTGGAAGTGGGAACACATTTCCATGGACTTCGTGACTCACCTGCCGAGGAGTGCTTCAGGCTTTGATGCTATTTGGGTGATTGTGGATCGATTGACTAAGATAGCTCATTTCATCCCCTATAGCATGACTTTCACCTTTTTGAGGATGGCGCAGTTGTACATTCGAGATGTGGTGAGATTGCATGGGATCCCCGTTTAGTGTCGGATCGAGATCCGCGATTCACATCTCATTTTTGGGAAGGTCTTCAGTCAGCCTTGGGAACTGAAGTCAGATTGAGCACTGCTTATCATCCTCAGACGGATGGCCAGACCGAGCGTACTATTCAGACGCTCGAGGACATGCTGAGAGCTTGTGTTTTGGAGTTCGATGTTTCTTGGCAAGATTCAGTGCCCTTGGTAGAGTTTTCTTATAACAATAGCTACCAGGCGAGTATTCAGATGGCTCCGTTTGAAGCTCTTTATGGCAGACAGTGTAGATCACCCTTGTGTTGGGATGATTTGGACCGTAAATCGGTCGGAGGACCGGAGTTGATTCGGGAGATGGAAGAGAAGATAAAGATGATAAGGCAGAAAATGAAAGCATCCCAGGACAGACAGGCAGCTTATGCGAATAAACGGCGGAGACCGTTGGAATTTCAGTTGGGAGATAAGGTCTTTTTGAAGATCTCGCCTTTCAGATGCGTTGTGCGATTTGGGATGCGTGGGAAACTGTCTCCGAGGTATGTTGGACCGTACGAGATTTTGCAGCGCATTGGCACCTTAGCTTACCGACTAGCTCTGCCGCCTTCTTTATCTGGTATACATGACGTGTTTCATGTGTCTATGCTGCGGAAGTATGAGCCGGATCCGTCGCATGTGTTACAGCCTTCCGAAGTTCAGTTAGAGTCCGATGTGTCTTATGTGGAACGGCCTGTCAGAATTCTGGATCGAGCAGACCGTAGACTTCGGAACAAAGTGATACCTATGATCAAGGTTCAGTGGGATCGCAGGGGTGTCGAGGAGGCTACGTGGGAGACGGAGAGGCATATGGTGCAGCACTACCCGGAACTATTCTCTGGTATGTGATTATGTTTAGTTTCTATTTGGGGTAAGTGCATGTGATTTCGAGGACGAAATCTTATAAGTAGGGGAGTATTGTGATATCCCCGAAATGATTAATTGCAATTTGAGCATTAATTGTGTTTATATGATTAATTATGGTGGTAATTAATCTTGTGTTGGATTTTATTAATCTTATGGAAATGCTTAGTCACATGATAGAGTGACCCGGGGAGGGCATTTCAGGGTGTATGTTATGCATGTTGGGAAATATTGTTGGGAGCATGATTTATTTGCTTTGGTTAGCAATTAATTGGAAATCATGAGTTTAATTGATAGTTGGTGCATTTGGGATTAATGCTTTTAAAAATATCATGTTGGGGTGTTTTATACACCATGAGTTGTGGGATGCATTTTAATTATTTAACCCACTCTATACCCCAACCCCACCTCACCACTCTCACTTTTCACTTTACCAAATAACACCTCCCAAACCCTCATTTCCCTTATTTTCGAGTTGGTGCTCAAGGGTGGAGAGAAACCCTTCCAAAAATCTTGTTGTGTGGAGTTTATTGGGAGATTTGAGATCCCCAAAGGTATGGATACCTCATTGTTGATTTTGTAAGGTTTTGTTTAAGTTTGGTATGTTTTTGAAGGGTTTTAAAATGGGTTTGTGTGAGTTGGTGTTATTTTTGGGTGAGTGTTAGATTTATGGTTATATGATGTTGTTTATTGAAGATTTGTAGGGATTTGGTATGGTTGGTGTTGGATTATTTGAGTTTATTTGAGTTGGGGTTGAAGATGGGTGAATAGTGCCCGAAAATCGGGTATGCAGGACTCGGCGATCGATCGCGAGCTGCAGTGCTGAAGGCAGTGGACTTCAGCGATCGATCGCGAGTTTTGCGCGATCGATCGGCGAGGCCGCGATCGATCGGCGCAAACTCAGCGATCGATCGCGGATTGAATTTTTTGTTGGGCGAGGCAGAGAGGTCTCGCGATCGATCGCCATAAAGCCCCGATCGATCGCGAGACACCAAAAATGATGTTTTTGGTTATTTTGTGGGATTTTTGGTATTGGACTATTATTGGGTTCTAATATTGATATTTGTGAATGTGTAGAACCAACCCAGGTGGCAACACAGCCAAGGAATTGAAGTCCTACCACATTCCACTTTTGGAAAGGTACGTAGTGGACGTACGGGCACCCAACGGTACATGTATCTTATATACTCATTGTTTATGCATTGTGGATGCGAGTATATATATGTGGTATTGCATTGTGGATGCAAATACATGTTATGCATGATGTTTATAAATGCATATGATGATTATTGGTGCACATCCCATGAGTCGTGGTCATCCCTTGATGATTTTAATGCTTGCCGCTATTTGTTTGGTTCCGCTAAATGTGAAGCGAGGGGTGGGAGCGCCGCATGTCACATTTGAGCGTGGTTATCATATAGGGCGAGGAAAGGGTATTTGCCGCTCAATGTGAGGCGAGGGGTGGGAGTCCCGCATGTCCATTGAAGCGAGGTTATCCTATGCCGCCTATATGTAAATAAGCGAGGGGCATTAAAATACATTGTGATGGACAGACTAGGGATTGGTGATCAGTATTTGGTATTGATGAGATGGTATATGTCATGACATGTTTAGACCATTAAAAATAATCTATTGATTATACTCATGAGTTATGGTACAGGGACAACCAAACGGGAAGCGTTTGAAATGCATGGGGAAAACAGGAAGTGTTTTATTATGATTATGCATTTACGCTTTATCTTCATATTGTGTTGAATATGAATGATTATTATTGCTCATGTTTGGGAGTTGTCCTTGTAGGTACTTTTGGCATGATAGAAGGGCTAGACGGGTTGAGACGGTGAGCTTGTTGAGGATGCTTTTGGGATTTGAAGGACGGGATTGCTTCCTATAGTGTCTACTCTAGGAGTAGCTTGAACTATAGTTAACCACATTCTTTTGATTGGAATGTAATTAATCCATTTGGAAGTCCTTATTTTTTTACATGTAATGCTTAAGCTCATAAACTCAACACGTTCTTTTACACTCTGATTATTATGATAGCTCTATTATGCCTTGATTCCGCACTTAAGGATTATGGTCCTTACAAATAATATATAATAATGAATTGCCATTAACAAAATCATAATACAGTGTATGTCATAAACAATCATCTAATGAGTTGTCTTAGGGCATATCCCAACACTTTGTGAGCAACCTTCAAGCTATACAAGGGTATAAATTTCTTCTCTAGATTATTTCAGTTGGTTTAAGGTGCTTAAGGTCGAAAATTGATGTTTTAGCATGAGAAATTTGGTTACAAGTTGATGTCAAATAATAATCTGCAGATTTCAGCATGCATGTGTCTTGTATCTCGAAATTATAATATATCTAAGTTTCGAATTTTAAGTTGAGGTCTGAATGAAAATTGTAGATCTTTGAATTCTGTTCTATTTAAGAAAAAAGATAACTTAATTTGGAGTTAAAATGAGTGAGTTATGCTATTTTTACTAAATGTGCACATTTTGAGTCATGCATGTGTTTGTAATACATATACAAGTGGACATTTCGGGCTCTTGACAAAATTGTGTTAGGAATTTGATGTCAGTCTATTCAGTTGTCGACAATTAAATTTTATCCCAATTAAAAAAAATAACCAGACTCAATTTGGACATAAAATGAAGGAGTTATGATTTTTCTTCCAATAGTACACATTTTGAGACTGCATGTGGGCAAAAATACCTATGCAGTGTGCTCTTCGGGTTCTTGAGCATTTTTTTCTTTGAATTCCAGAAAATATCCTGAAATAAGAGTTGTAGTACTTTGAGCTGGCTGTCATGTGCCACTGAAATCACTCAATTTGAATTTAAAACAAAAATGTTATGGCATTTTTACTAGAACTGCTCAAGATGAAAAATAGATTTTTAAATGTTAAATGTTTGGTGTTCAAACTCCATTTAGATGGATTAATCAGCTTGACTTCATTAAAATAAAATGTAGTTCTTTGAGTTTTTGAACTTTGAAAATTAAAATCGAGTCGTTTTGACGTTGTATGAATTTATATTGATATTTCTACAATAATGGGTCAGGCTGGAAATTTAAGGAAATTGCTAAGGGTCAATGCTTAGAACTTAAAATTGATTTAATGCACTACTTGAACACTTAGTGTCATACTTGGATTTTAAATGACCAGGTTAATAGATTCCTTGATTCGAGGAGTACTCGATAGATTTATCATTGGTCTGAGGTACGTAGAAATGAGTTTTATCATGACGTCTGGCAAAGACGTGTAATGATACTAATGTATCTTATATGTCATTACTTGATTTATATGTTATATTTGATTCCTTATGTGATATTGAATTCCTTATGTGACTTGCATAAAATATAATGACTTTCACATGAGATTACATGACATATTGAATGGTATATGTCACAAGAGGTATAGATGTTTCATTGGGCATATCATATTGATCTTTCTACTCTTTTGATACCCTTTGATTATGATAAGATCTATAGTGTCTTGGGACGCTGGACACGACGATAACATGCAGTCTAGGTGGTAACTGTAGTCAAGCGTGTTGTCGCCGGACCTAGAGACGTGGGATGCTGGGCACGACGATGGAGGAGATATGTCACACTATGCCGTCACCCTCTGGTCGAGCTTGTTATTAATTGATTATACCTTTCTTTGGACTCAGATATTTGGTATCTTGAGATCCGATTCATTGAACCCATTCATGCATCGCATTCACATATGGTATGCATTGGATGATACTTTATCATTCTTGACGTGATTTTATTTATTTCTCGTATTGGGGTACTGACCCCCGTTGTGGGGTTGTCATGTCTTTTTTGTTTTTTGGGCATGATAGGATTTGCAGGAAGACGGGGTTCAGATTCTTACGGTGATGCATTCGTGATAACCGAGCTCAGAGATGAGCGATCTTAGGTTTATGCATGATGTTTTTGTACCAGTAGCACTATTTGACTTTTTAATAAAATAAATATACCGGGGTATGCCCCGCGTATTTTGTAGTTGAGGTATGACATTTCCAAAGACTTTACTTGTCATGTTGAATGATGAATGTTGTATTATCTATGAACTGAATACACAGCTATATAGATTTCAGTATCATTATATATGTATCATCAAAAAGTGAAACTTTTTAGGGCCACTTGACAATAACTTTTAAACTAATCTTCCGTTGTTTACTTAAAATAATCATTGTGTGATAATTAAACCCCTGATTAGGATCGGGCCCTCACATTATGGTATCAGAGCGTAGTATGGAATACCCTCGAGATAGAGTTAGGACACTGAGTTTAGACACAAAGAAATTGTTTGTGTATGTACTTGACTACGTGCCATTATATATTTTGCCTACTGTGTACATGCTAGAATATTTGAGTTTTGGCATGTCATTAATAGGTATGTATCGATTTGTAGGTGAAATTCCTGTAGACACTGTATGTTGTTATTAGGAATTAATTCTTACATCTTGTAGAATGGCACCTGGAGCAAGAGGTTGGAAAGGCAAGGGTATTATTCATGAATATGCATCTAGTACTCGCCAAAATGATGATGTTGAGAATTTAGCTCAACAGGTCCAGGATTTGGATATGGAGTCTGTAGTAGCGTGTTTTCAGAATATGCGTCCATCGAGATTAATGGGATTGACTCTGGGGAGAAAGCGGAATCGTGGATTACATACCGTCATATGATTAAATTAGCAGTGTACCAGCTAAAGAATACAGCTCAACTTTGGTGGGAAGCAGCTAGAAAGGGATTAATTGAGGCTGGCATAACCTTAACTTGGGAAGTTTTCCAAATGCAATTTTTGGAACGATATTTCCCTCCATCCTATTATATTGTTAAGGAGGCCGAATTCAATAACTTGGTTCAAGGAAATTTGTCTGTGGCTGAGTATGCATCGCAGTTTTCTGCACTTCTAAGCTATGTTCCCTATGTTGCTACAAACTCCAGGGTGAAGTACACCAGATTCATAGACGGACTGCATCCTTCCATTTATACTTTTGTGACCTCTGGAGATATCACTACTTATCCTGAGGCTGTCAAGAGAGCCAAAAGGGCTGAGGTTGGATTAATGAGGGGAGGTGCTCTGTTTATTCCATAATTACCTCAGGGAACTATATCTTCTCCCCTAGGTCCATTCCAGCAGCATCCTCTGCAGCGGAAACAACAGTCGAGACCACAATAGTTCCATAAGCAACAAAAGTTCAAACCCAAGGGTAAGAAATTTAAGAAATTTCAATAAAGCTCATCTAGCTCCAGTGGTTCTTTGGGTTCTGGAGGAGTACCGACTTCCGGCTTTCCTCGTGGATTGTGTGGAGGTAGACATCCCACTGATCAGTGTTTAGGTGTGAGAGGAACTTGTCACAGCTGTGGGCAGACATGACATTTTGCACGAGCATGTCCTGTCCGTAATCAGGATCAATGCAGCCACAACAGCCGATGCCCCATGCTAGGGGTGATTTTCAGGGTGGTTCTCAGATTTGACCTACTCAATCTTATCAGCAATCCAGTTACCCGCATGCTAGGGGTAATGCTCCACCAATTTTTTCGGGTCCCCAGCAAGCCATCGTATATACTTTGACCAAGGATCAAGCCATATAGGCGCCATGTGGTGTAATTGCAGGTAATTGTATTATTTTTTGTCATACTTGATGTGACTAGAAATAGACACATCTTTTGTGCTTAATTGTATACGATTTGGTACATTTTGATGGATAAATTGATACATATGCTACCTAATCGTGTATTCGTGTGAATGTAGGTGGAATCATAGAAACCAAGTTAACAAGGGAGTATAAGAATCAAGGAAGGCATTGGAGTTGATAAAGTTCAAAATAGACCAAGAAAAGTGCATAAAAGAGTCAAAAAGATGAAGACTCGGTGATCGATCAGCATTTATCACCAATCAATCGCTGAAACACGCTGGAAAAAGATCCTGAAAACAGAATACATTCGTGATCGATCGGCATAATTCGTGATCAATCGCCGCAATACGTTGAAAGTCAGCGACCGATCGGTAAAATCTCACGATCGATCACGAGAAGGTTTTGGCTGAAAAAAATAAGCTGGCGATCGATCACCAACTTGTCCAGATCGATCGCCAGGGAGTCAGAGAAAAAAAGGAAACTTGATTTTGTTTTACCATCTTTGGAAGATTTTTACTTACCTAGCATATTTCATAGCCATATAACTCGAAATTGAGCCTCCCTAATTCATTATTCAGACTTTTATCATAGTTTTAGACTTAGAACAAAATTCACTTTTGAAGTTTTGAAGACGGATTGAAGATTCGACACAAAGGCGGGATTACAACCTAAACGCGTGGCGATTCTTGTAGTTTGTCTTAGTTTTTTGTTTATGTTTTTCATACGTTATTTTGTTATTTTTGCATTGATTATGAGTAGCTAAACTCATCTTCTTGGTTGAGGAAGACAAAACCATTGGAGTTTAATTTATTCAAGAGATTGTTGTTTTGAATTGGTGATTTTTATTGAATATCATAAGTTTTTCTATTATTCTTGCCATGATTGTGTTGTTGGTTGTTAGATTAGCTACCTAATGATTTTTCATACAATCTAATGCTAAGTTTGATATCAATTCCATAATTGATTGGTTAATTGAATTTGTGAAGCAACTAGGATTGATAATTCTCTGCTGTTAATGTTATTAAATTTCTAGGGGAAACTTTTGACTACACCAATCTTACTTGTTCATATGCTATCATTGATCTAAATATTAACTGTTGTTGTTAGGGTTGATTAATTGATTAGGGTTAAGTTTGCATGCTATTTTCGATTTAACTAAAATTAAGGTGAGATAGGAGTTAAATCTTCAATGGTGAATATTCCTGCATAAAAATTACATATGCGAGAAATCGATGAATGAATAAACGAATTCCAATGGTAGAGTCGACTGAAACCAAGATATCTCTTTACTTGAATAATTCCTTATTATTTAATTCTTGCATCCTAATTAATTTAGATAATTGACAATCTCAAATCCCCCTATTTCGATACTTGTTAGCATAAAAATACTCACTTCCCTGTGGCATCGATCCCTACTTACACTGCTACATTAATTTGTTGTTAACTGAGAAGGGTTAATTTGGGCATACATGATAAGCGCTACCAAATTTTGGCGTCATTGCCAGGGAAGGCATTATTTTGTGCTATTTTTTTGTTTACTAAATATTGATATTTGTCTTCCCATACTGCTCTTGTTTGTTCATGCACGCAGGATATCATTCGGAGGGAGACGAATACCAATACGATTCCGAGATAGAAAGAACTCTACATCAACGTAAGAGAGAAATTCGTAGGAGGCGAGAAGAAGAAGAAATGATTAATATGGCGGAGAACCAGAGTCCGAGACAGCTAGCGAATCCTACCTTGGATCAGCCCCTCTGCATTCATTTTCCTACTCTGGCTACAAATATCAATTTTGAATTAAATCTGGTTTAATACATCTCTTACCCTCGTTTCATGTCTTGCGGGTGAAGATCCTCACAAACACTTAATGAAATTTCATGTGGTTTGCACCACCATGAAACCAACTGGGATCACTGAGGAGCAAATCAAGCTGAGAGCCTTTCCTTTCTAATTAAAGGATGATGCGAAGGATTGACTATTCTATCTACCATCCGGCTCGATCACTATATGGAATGATTTGAAGAGGATCTTTCTTGAAAAGTACTTTCCAGCATCAAGAGCCGCCAACATAAGGAAAGAGATCTACAACATTAGGCAATTCACTAGAGAAACTCTTCACGAGTACTTGGAACTCTTCAAAAAGTTGTGTGCAAGCTACCCACAACATCAGATAAGTGAACATGAAGGTTTGTTGTCTAGTGATAGGAATTAGTAGATGCTGCGAGCGGTGGAGCTTTTGTAGATAAAACATCGGAAGAGGTGATAAATTTTATAGCAAACATGGCAGCCAATTCAAAGCAATTTGGCAACTTTAGAGCCGAACCACCTCAAAGGAAACAAACTGAGGTAAACATATCTAACATTGAACAACAACTAATTAGTTTAACCTCTCTTGTTCGACATATGTCAGGTGATGGCCAAAATGTTAAGCCATGTGAGATTTGCTTAGAGATGAGCCATACAACACATGCATGTCCCTCACTTCAAGAACCACCCAACAGGCAAGCGAATGCCGCGGGCGGATTTCCGGGACAACCACAAGGCAGATATGACCCTTTCTCTAGCACCTACAACCCAGGATGGCAGGATCATCCAAACTTGAGATATGTGAATCAAACGGAACCACAGATGTAGTCTAATCAGCCACCCTACCGACCACCATTCCAGAGGCCACCACAAAATTCTCAATTCTCCACTACTACTGATAGACTTGAGAATATTGTTCAAGATCTTGCTCACAATGTTATTAAATTTCATCAGGAAACCCGGGCGAGCATTCAAAGTTTAAACACTCAAGTGGGACAAGTTGCAACTAAACTTAATTGTTTGGAAGCTCAAGGATCCCATAAGTTACCCTCACAGCCAGTGATGAATCCAAGAGAGAATGCAAGTGCCATTAAGCTAAGGAATGGAAAGGAATTGGAAGAACTGGAGAAGATGGAAACCCCGTACACCACACAAGAGGAGGAACATGAACTTGTTAAAAAGGGAAAGGAACTCACACAAGAGGAGGAACATCGAGGTCAGTCTCCTCCACCATTTGAATATAAAAATGAACACCCTTTCCCTCTTGCTTTGAAGGATAATAGGAAAGATGAGAGCATCAAGGAACTCTATAACACCTTTCGAAGATGCGAAGTGAATATCCCACTATTGGACGCTATCAAGCAGGTACCCCGCTACACCAAATTCTTGAAGGAGTTATGCACTGCAAAGCAGAAGAAGAAGTTGAAGGGGTGCCAAAAAGTTGAGTTAGGGGAGAACATCTCCGCTGTTATTCAATGGAAGATCCCCACCAAGTGCAAGGACCCAGGTATGTTCACTATCCCATGCACAATTGGTGACATACACCTAGAAAAAGCCATGCTAGATTTAGGAGCATCGATAAATGTAATGCCATATTCTCTTTATGCTTCATTAAATCTAGGACCTTTAAGTGAGACTTGGGTGGTTGTCCAATTAGCGGATAGGTCTAATGCATACCCTAAAGGAATTCTAGAGGATGTATTGGTGCAAGTAAATGATTTGATCTTCCCCACGGATTTTTATGTACTTGATATGACAAATGGCGACAATAGTAGTCCAATATTGTTGGGAAGACCATTTTTGAAAACTTCTAAGACTGAGATAGATGTTCATAGTGGCACACTCACTATGGAATTTGATGGTGAGGTCGTTAAGTTTAATATACATGACGCCATGAAATATCCTTGTGACGATGATGATACTGTTTATTCAATCGACATTATTGATTACTTGTCCCAAGGTATTTTTGAGCTCGCAGATAAAGATAAATTAGAGATAACCCTAACCACATCAATCACCCATCTTGAGGAAGAGTTGCCACTTGGATACCACGCCTGAGATACAAGGTAAGTTTCATTTGTTTCATTACCCCTTTCTAACACTAGGCCACTACCTTCTGTATCGCAGGCACCCACTGTTGAGTTGAAGCAATTACCAAGCCATCTAAAGTATGTATTCCTTGGAGAAGGAGATACACTACCGGTGATTATCTCTAGCAAGTTGGGAGATGACCAAGAGGAGGAACTCGTTCAAGTGCTCAAGGAGCACAAAACCGCCATCGGATGGACCGTTGCGGATATTAAAGGAATAAGCCCCTCTACATGCATGCATAGGATACTACTTGAAGATGGAAGTAAGCCCACACGCCAACCACAAAGAAAACTCAACCCACCGATGATGGAAGTTGTGAAAAAAGAGATCCTCAAACTCCTTGTCGTTGGAGTGATATACCCAATTTCTGACAGTCAATGGGTGAGCCCGATCCAAGTAGTACCAAATAAGACTGGCATCACAGTGGTGAAAAACAAAGATAATGAATTGGTCACCACCCGCATTCAAAATGGATGGAGAGTTTGAGTATCGTAAACTGAATGCCGTGACCCGTAAGGATCATTTCCCCTTACCCTTTATTGATCAAATGCTTGAAAGGTTAGCATGTCACTCTTATTATTGCTTTATTGATGGATATTCTCGTTATTTTCAGATTGCTATCACACCGGAGGATCAAGAAAAGACAACATTTACATTCCCCTTTGGAACTTTCGCTTATAGGTGCATGCCCTTTGGACTTTGCAACGCACCGGCCACTTTTCAACGGTGTATGGTTAGTATATTTTCCAAGTACACCAAGCACATATTACAGTTTTTCATGGATGAATTTATTGTATATGATGACTCATTCAATGCTTGTTTAACTAACCTTACACTTGTCCTCAAGCGTTGTATTGAAACTAACCTGTGCTCAATTCTGAAAAATGTCATTTTATGGTGGAACAAGGTATATTGTTGGGCCATGTTGTTTCTTCTAAAGGTTTCTATAGGAGACACATCAAGGACTTCGCCAAGATTGCAGCACCATTGTTCAAATTGTTGCAAAAGGAAGTGTCATTCGAGTTTGATGAGGCATGCAAGACTGCCTTTGACACATTAAAGACATCTTTGACATCCGCACCCATCATACAACCACCTGACTGGAACAAGCCATTTGAGATAATATGCAATGCTAACGACTATGCTGTGGGCACTATTTTGGGTCAAAGAATTGGGAAAGTTTCTCATGTCATCTACTACGCGTCCAAGACCTTGAACAAAGCCCAACTCAACTACACGACTACTAAAAAGGAGTTTTTAGCTGTTGTCTTTGCTCTTGAAAAATTTAGATCATACTTGCTTGGTACTAAAGTTGTTGTGTTTTCTGATCATGCAGCACTTAGGTACTTGATGAAGAAGAAAGAAGCAAAGCCAATGCTAATAAGGTGGATCTTACTATTGAGCGAGTTTGATTTGGAGATCCAGGACAAAATGAAAACACCGTAGCGGACCACTTGAGTCGTCTACCACACATCGATGATGAACTTTGCCTACAAGAAGAATTTCCTGACAAGCATCTTTTCTCCCTTCATGAAAAATTCCCATGGTACGCTGATATTGTTAATTATTTGGCCAATATATTTCCTGCTGATATATATATGGTCTAGGAAGCAAAGATCAAAAGCGATGCAAAGTAATATGTACCGGATGATCCATATCTTTGGAAGCACTGTGCCGACCAAATCATTAGACGATGCGTCCCTGACCATGAGGTAATTTCCATGCTTAAATTTTGCCATGCTTATGCATGTGGAGGACTTTGGAGTTAAGAGGACTTCACGAAAAGTACTTGAATGTGGCTTCTTCTGGTCATCCCTATTTCGAGACACGCATACCTTTTGCAAGTCATGCACCGAGTGCCAAAAGACATGTAACATTTCTCAACGCAAGGAGATACCCCAACAACCCATACTCATTTGTGAAATTTTCGATGTATGGGGCATCGACTTTATGGGACCTTTTCCTATCTCTTATGGTAATATATATTTTGCTTGCAGTTGACTATGTTTCAAAATGGGTGGAAGCTATAGCCACCCAAACTAATGACTCTAACGTAGTTGCAGGATTCTTAAAACACAACATTTTCTCTATGTTTGGAATCCCAAGAGCCATCATCAGTGACAGAGGCACCCATTTTTACAATAGAACGGTGGTAAGTTTGTTGAAGAAATATCTCGTAATACATAAGGTTTCCACCGCCTACCATCATCAAACAAATGGGCAAGCTGAAGTTTCCAATCGGGAAGTCAAATCCATCTTAGAGAAGACTGTAAATCCTACGAGGAAAGATTGGAGCTTACGTTTGGAAGATGCACTATGGGCATATCGCACAGCATATAAGACACCCATATGTATGTCTCCTTTTCGATTAATCTTTGGAAACCATGCCATCTTCCTGTAGAATTGGAGCATAGGCATACTGGGCCATCAAGAACTTGAACATGAAGTTGGATGTAAGTGGTGAGCAAGAAAGTTGCAGCTGCAAGAATTGGAGGATGTCCGCAATGATGTGTATACAAGTTCACGAATTAATAAGGAGAAGACAAAGGCCTTTCATGATACGATGATCTCGAGAAGGACGTTCGAAGTTGGTCAAAAAGTCTTACTCTATCACTCACGCCTTCGACTATTCCCGGGTAAGTTACGTTCAAAATGGAATGGGTCTTATCTAGTTACCAATGTTTTGTTTTCTGGTGCAGTGAAAATTCAAAGCTTGACCACAACGAAGAAATTCACGGTGAATGGCATCGACTGAAACACTATTACGAGGGAGTCCAAGATGAGGGAGTGGTTAAATTGGCACTCGAAAACCCACCTGGGGTCGAATGATGAAGGACTGGCGTCGGGCCACCGACGTTAAACAGAGGCGCTGCTTGGGAGGCAACCCAGTGGGAGTTAGTTTCTTTTCTTTCCTATTTATTTTTTATTGCTTTCGTAGTCTAATTTCTCTTTCCTTACAATTTTGACTTACATTGGGGACAATGTTAGATTTAAGTGTAGGGGGGGGGGGGGGGGATTAGTGGTGTGTTTATTGCTTTCTTATTATGAAAATACAAAAAAAAAATAGAAAAATTTGAAAAACAATTGAGCTCATAGTTAGTAATGAAAGCATGCTTAGAGTCACTAGCTCATGATGAAATCTAATTGAGGGCATGCATGTTTTTGAACATAGGTGAATTGTTAATCTTGGAACACTTTAAACTCTAATGCAAATTATACTTTGACTTAGTAGTTGAATATATTGAGCACTATATTGTCATGACTTGTGAAGTGTGTATAGCTTAGTGAAGATTGTGTGAATTTGTGATACTCTTAAGAAGTCTCTAATAGATGCTAGAACTTAACCACATGCTCTTTGAGGCGTATGTCTAGACTACTTGCGAACATGAAAGTGATATAGGCGATCTTTGACGTGTTTGAGCCTTTCAAGCCTACTATGTAAAGAAAATCAATCACTAGTACCCTTTTTGAGCTTTAATGAAAAAGAATGGTTGTGTGTTAAGCATATTAAAGACCACCATTCAACATTCTTTGACTAGCTTATCATCCTTCCCTAATAAGCCTAAATGTTTTTAATCCACACCTTTGAAGGGAGGATGGTGTCTTTCTGGTCGCGCTTATCGTGTACGCCCAAATTAACAATACTCAATCCTCAAGATTGATAACAATAATGTACTAGTGTGAGTATGGGTCGATCCCACGAGGAGGTGTGAATTCTTGTGTTAATGAAACCAAAGAACAAAACAATTAAAAGATGGGGTTGTGAATGTTGAATTACACTAATTAAATTAAAACTAAAGATTAAACTAATGAAAGCGATTACTGATATCGGTCGAGTCTCACTTGGATATTATCATCTATTTCATCGATTCACAAAAGACTCAATTTTTCATATGCATATTCATCGTTTGACGTTTAATCCAATAATCAAATTCCTATCTCATCTTACATTTAGTTAAGTAGCCCAATCATTCTAGTTTAACCCTTATCAAACAATCAATCAAAATACAAGCTATTAAGATTTAAATCGATGATATCATATAAACTAATGAGATCGATGAAGCTAAACAACATAATCCAAGAGTCTATGTTTAATCTAGTCAATTATTTTTCCTAAGAATTTAACAAACTTACAAGCGGAATTTTATTAATCTTAGTTGCTTCGTAAATCAGAGGAACTCTTGATACACAATAAAATTAATAATTAAAACATAAGAATCTCCCCAAGATAAATAAAATCCAAGGATTTGTCTTCCTCAACCAAGAATTAAAAACTAGCTAGACATAATCTAAGAAAACGATAAATAAAAACAAAGGAAAGAAAACTAATCCGATCTCCGCTCGTCAAGGTGTCAATCCCGCCTCCGCTTCGATCTTTGTAGAGTTCTTCAACAAAATTGAAAAGAATATATAAAACTAGTCTAAAATTATTCTACCTACTCTACCTAATTGTCCAAAAGGTCTGATTTTCATTCATATATGTATAGGGAGGCTGATAGGGTAGGTTAGAATCCATGTAGGAAGGAAAGAAATCAAGAATCCAAAGTTTCCAAAACTCTGATCGCGATCGATCGCTATAAGCTAGCGATCTCTTTTTTTCGGCAGATTCTTCGGGCGATCGATCGCCTCTTTTGTAGCCATCGATCGCTTAGCTCTAGTAGACTTTGGCGATCGATCGCCCCTTTTGTAGCCATCGACCGCTTGCTCGCAAATTTTGTTGCTCAACTTTCTGTCCATGGGCGATCGGTCTCCTCTTCCATGCGATAGATCTCTTCTCCAAAATTACATTTTAAGCCTTTTTCTTTATCTACCTTGCGTCGTTATCATCTCCAAAGCTTTTCTTGATCTTTATTCGCCATTGTTAGCTCGATTTCTTCGATTTCACCTACATTTACACAAATATACGATTAGGTAGCATATGTATCCAATTAACCATCAAACACACTAAATCGTAGATAATTAAACGCAATAGATGTGTCTATTTCTAGTCACATCAAACTTCCCAATACTTAATCTTTACTCGACCTCGAGTAAATCAGACAAAACTAAAATATTTTTGTTGGCTCATAGCATCATAACAAACTAACTTGTCCTCACTTTAATGCCTCGACAATTATAAACATGCATATTAATGAAAGACGGTGAAAAGTTAATAGTGGAACAAGTTCAATCGCTAAACATTGCATACCCAACAAAAGTAGTGAACATGCATGTGTGGTCATAAACAAATGTCATGTATAAATTATAGATCAAATAGATGTAAACTCACAATAGTTCAAGTTATACATTAACACAAGTATAAGCTCACTTGCACACTCTTCTCCACTATCTTAGCCACTTTGCAAACACAAATCAAGTAGGTCTTTATTAGCTTATAGCTTGGCCTATGTATTGGCTTATGAAAGAAAGGGTAAAGATGCATCAAACAAGAGAGTATGGTGATATGCACAATTTAAACTTCTCTTCTTGCATGATTTTTCAAACATTGTTCATTTCCACACCTCGTATGTTTTTACAAGGTATATTTCAATCCTTTTTTTTTTCTTTTGTACCTTGGCTCCCCTTGGAATCATGTTTTTATCTATTTTCTCAAGGCATTTTCCTTTTCTTTCATGCATTTCATTCTTTTGCTAATAAAGCTCACAAACATTTGAATCATTGAATACATAAGTGCATGTGAATGAAACACATCATACTCCCTTCAAATGTGTGGATTAAAATCACATTTAGGCTTATTAGGGAAGGATGATAAGATAGTCAAATAATGTCGAATGGGGGTCGTTTTTATGCTTAGCATACAACCATTCTTTTTTACATTAAAGCTCAAAAAGGGTACTAATGATTGATTTTCTTTACATGGTAGGTTTGAAAGGCTCAAACACATTAAAGATTGCCTATATCACTTCATGTTCGCAAGTAGTCTAGGCATACGTCTCAAAGAGCATGTAGTTAAGTTCTAGCATGTATTAGAAACTTCTTAAGACTATCATAAAATTCACACAATCTTCACTAAGCTATGCACACTTCACAAGTCATGACATATTCGTGCTCAGTGAGTCAAAGCAAAATTTGTGTTAGAGTTCAAAGTGTTTCAAGGTTAACAATTCACCTATGTTCAAAAACACACATGCTATCAATTAGGTTCCATCATGAGCTAATGATTCTAAGCAAGCGTTCATTACTAATTATGAGCTCTAAATTTTTAAATTTTTTGATTTTTTTGTATTTTTGTAATAGGAAAACAATAACAAACCACTAATCTCTCCCCATACTTAAATCTTACATTGTCCCCAATGTAAGTCAAAATTGTAAGGAAAGAGAAAAGTCTAACTAAGAAAGCAATAAAAAAAATAAAAAGGAAAAATGAAACTAACTCCCCTTGGGTTGCTTCCCAAGCAGCGCCACTGTTTAACGTCGGTGGCCCGACGCCAGTCCTCTTGCTTAAGGCAATGCCTAATCGCCTTGCACCTCTTGGAGGGTTTTTGTATTTTCACTATGTCGCATTCCTCCAAAGAATCTTTTAACTTGTTGTCCCTTATTCTTAGTGCACGATTCATCGAAAAAGTGAGCATATCGAGGTATTTATTTAATAGTGTCAAGGAAAGAAATGTTTACATTGCCTTTTTGAAAAGTGTCACAAAGCCCTTTGATTACCCCATTTTTCCTATTATTTTCAATGCAAGGGGGAAGAAGGGTATAAATTCAGTTTCGAAAAGGGGCGGGACGTACCTTTGGGAATCTCAGTCTGGTGAGATGCCTTGTCATCCACCTCTACGTCTATTTGTTCTTCAAGTATTGATGGCCTCAGTACCATCATTTCCGGAGTTTCTACCTCTTTCCCACTGTCCAAGGTGATGTTTTCTTTGAAAAAATCGTCCCAAAGATCCATCTCATCACAGTATTCTGTCGCAGACTCTTCTTCCACAGCACATGATTCATCTAAGTATTCAACATAGCTCTCAGCTGGAAACATACCTTTCGGAGTTGTAGGAAGTACAAGCTCATTTTCTTCTCTGTGCACATGTGTCTCCTCTTCTAGCTCGGGTAGCATGAGTACCAGCTTCTCCATAGTATCCACTTCTTCATCACTCCATGATTCGAATGCAATCATGGTCTCCCTTTGTGCTGCTATCCGATCAGTTGATCTTATTAGTTGCTCCATTTGGTTACCCAAATTCTGAGTACTAGCCCTGAATTCCTGTTGAAAATGCAAAGTACTATCGTTAAGTTTTGAAACAAGATCCTCTAAAGACTCACCAGAGGTATGATGTTGAGGTTTTTGTGGCCATGGAGGATATTGTGCTATGTTTGCGGTAGGTTGGATTGCATGTAGGGTGGAGGTGGGTTCATCAATTGATTGTCATATTGATCACTCCATCTTGAGTTGTAAGAACTTTGTCCATTCCCTACGCCAAGTTGTCGCACAAGATGGGCCAACTCATCTAGTCGCCTATAGTCCTCCATGATAAGATCCGTCTTTTTCAGAAATCAACATGTAAGCACAAACGAACAAGAGTAGCGGTGGGGGGAAAGAAAGAAAGAAAAAGAAAGAGAGAAAAAAATAGAAAATATTAACACAAAAATATACAATGCCTCCCCGGCGACGGCGCCAAAATTTGGTCGCGTTTATCGTGTACGCCCAAACTAACCACACTCAATCCTCAAGATTGATAACAATAATGTAGCGGTGTGAGTAGGGATCGATCCCACGAGGATGTGTGAATTCTTGTTGTGATATCCGGAAATTAATTGTGTTGATCCCGGAGTGGTTATAATCCTTAATGGATTTAATTTGGAGTAATTATGAAATAATTACGGTATTGAGACTCCCGGGGATTTTAACCCGGTATCGGGATTGTCGGATCCAAGGGTTGAGATTTTATTCTCATTAAGGTGTAAACCTTGGAATTGTGTTGGTTGTGGGATCTGGAGTCTGGGGTGCTTTGGATTGAGGTTTTTGACGTAATTGAGTGAGTGAGATATTTATTGAACACAGATGATTTATAACGGGTTATGGTGCGAGTAAGTGAGACTCGGTTTTTGGAGCCTTGGTAGTATATATACCAAGTGGACTCAGTGTTCAGTCATTTCCCCTTCTCTCCCTCTCCTCTCTCCACGCCTTCTCTCCTCCACGTTCTCTTCTCCCCTTTCCTTTTTCCTCTTGGAAGGAAAATCCTTGGAGGCTCGCTTTCGGAGCAAGATTTCTCGAAGATAATTGGAAGATCCTTCCCCTTGCCTGTGGTTTTGTAAGGTTTGGTTGGGTATAGTAATGGATATGGGTTTTGGGGGTTTTTTGGTAAAAATGTTGAAGTGTTGGGCGTTTTCATTGACTTTAAATGGAGTATTTGGGGTTGTGAAGGTGTTGGGGTGTTGGTTTTGATTTTGGGTGTGAAAAACGCCATTAAAGCAAAGTTTTTTTTTCTTTTTCAGAAAATCGCAGGTCGCGACCGATCGCGGCTTGGCACCGATCGATCGCGACATTACGCTGGATTTTGGAGACGATGTACAATACCCATGATCGATCATGAGAATCTACCAATCGATCGCGGCGAGGCAGGCGATGTTGGTGATCGATCGGCGTTAAGAGACGTTCGATCACAGAGGTTGAATTTTTGGGCAGTAAGATCTCACGATCGATTGCGGGAAATGACGATCGATCGCGGCCCCTGTTCCTTTGTTTTTTTCAAAATTTTGGAAAATGTCAGGATTTTGGAATTGGGGTTTGTTTGGTAGATTTACGGGCCGATGTCTACGCTTTAAAATAAAATGGTTTGGGTTGAACTTTCATAAGACGTACTACTCGTTCGAGTTAATGTTTAACTCATTGGACATTACGTTGGGATGGCTTGAGTAGTACGCATAATTCATTATGGTAATTAATCATCGTGGTAGGATGATGTATTTGGGAGTTGTGTACATGCATATGCATGTGGTTGTGAGTTTATTATTGATTGTGAGTTATTATTTGTAAATCGCATTTAATTCACCAAATCTCGGGGCCAAATGCAAGGATTGGTTCTGGCTATTGGACTATAAGGTACGTATGACGTATGAGCATAGCTAGATATATTATTGTCATGCGCATGAATAATATATGGTTGTTGCAATCATTTCGATATGCATTGGGAATTATGTGGTGTCGTTATTTAGCGAGCAATGGTTATGATTTTGTCGCTGTTGAGCGAACATCGGTTATGATGCCACCGCTGTTGAGAGTACGAGAGGATGGAATGCCGCCGCTGTTGAGCGAGCGATGGGATATGATGTGACAGAACTGTGGAATCATTGTTAAGATATGTGTGATGTCTGTAAATCATTTGTGTAATGATTTAACTGTAATTGATTATGGAATTAATGGTTTGAGCATGGGCATAGTTAATCAAAGTGATGATTAACTGATTTTGGGGATTTGATGGTTTGGCTATTGTGAGAACAGGAACAGCACGGGGGATCCCATATGGTAATGCTACTATACAGGGAGTATCTTTTACATTTACAGTTTTATATTCTGTAAATTATGAATTGTGATATTGATGTTATTGAGACGGTGGATTGGTATGCTCACACCGTGTGGGGGCTGTTTCTGTTGGGACAGGTGAACAGGTACAACATTGGCCTAGAGTTGAGTTCGGGCTGTAGATTGGGAATGCTCCCAGAGCTGAGGTACGAATGCTGGTATTGAGTAGTATGCTTTATATATTAGATACACATTCATTTATTCAATGCTCGCCTGTGAGCATTTTATGTGTATATGGGTTGTATAAAGGTTGTTAGAGTTCTCTTTTCATTTATGGTTGCATGCAATTAATTATGGAGTATTGCATGATGAATTGAGAACATGTTAGTGTATTATGAGGTGTATGTTCATGCTAGTGGAGTGGTATTTGGGAATTGAACATTAAGTGGATTAATGTCCAAATTTTATAGATGGTATATACGGGGTTTCCCTAATGTTATGAAAGCATGCACCATTATTTGTGATAATACACTAATAGTGGGTTAAGGGTGCGGGGTCCTTACATTAGTGGTCTCAGAGCAGTGGTTTACTCTTTGGGGCTATTGAGGACCAAGGGATATGTTGCTAGAAAAGGATATCACATAGTTTATGCATGATTGTAGTTAGTGTTGTGTGACAACTATTATGCTTATGTGCATATTATGATGTGAGATCATAAATGAAACGTGTTATTGTTAACCATTGTGGTTGCATGATCGTATGGAATACGATGGAAATGGTATTAATGGAATGATTTGCACTTTATGTAATAAGTGCTAAGGATTCTGATTTTATAGGAAAATCAGGGAATGAGAAACGTGATGCACTGTCTGAGGACAAGGAATGGCAAACAATGTGGTGTCGTCAATAGATGACGACGGATGATGACTAGGTGTGGTTGCCTTATGGTTATGAGGATACATGTATATGCATACATTGGGATTTATTGGTTATCATGATGTGATGATGCTTTATATTGCCATGGGCATATATATGAATGTATTGTAATTATTGTACTACTACGGCTATATCAATTAGTGATGGATCAGAATATTTGCCGATGTCTTCTCAAGTGATGAATCAGGGTATTTGTCGCTGTCATATCGTAGCGCGGGACGCTGATATGTCGAAGCGAGGGATATCATTGTGCCGCTGATAATTCGAAGCGAGGGATATTATTGAGCCGCTGATATAACGTAGTAGGACTTGCGAATTGTTGTATTAATTGTGCATATTGAGGTCATTGTATTGATGCATGTATGTTGAGCCCGCGGAGCAAAGTGTTGTATTGTGATATGGAATACTTGCCGCTGTTACACGAAGCGAGGGGTATTGTGATATGAAATACTTGCCATTGTTACACAAAGAGAGGGGTATTGTGATATGGAATAATTGCCGCTGTTACACGAAGCGACGGGTGTTGTGATATGGAATACTTGCCGCTGTTACACGAAGCGAGGGGTATTGTGAAATGGAATACTTGTCTCTGTTACAGGAAGTGAGGGGTAATGTGACATGGAATTTATGTCGCTGTCGTGTCGAAGCGATGATACATGCCACTGTCACGTCGAAGCGATTTGTTTGGGAATGAAGTGCTACAAGTTATGTGAGTCACCTCTTGAGTCCGAAAGGAACAAAGTGCTACATACATGTGAGTCACCTCTTGAGTCCATGCTTATGCCGCTGTATACGTAGAGATCGTATGACGCTGTATACGTAGCGATGGTTTATGCCGCTGTATATGTAGCGATGGTTTATGTCGCTGTATACGTAGCGATTTATGCCGTTGTATACGTAGCGATGGTTTATGCCTCTGTATACGTAGCGGTGGTTTATGCCGCTATATACGTAGCGATGGATTATGCCGTTGTATACGATGTATATGTAGCGATGGATTATGCAGCTATATACGTAGCGGTGTATTATGCCGTTGTATACGTAGCGATGGATTATGCCGCTATATACATAGCGATGGTTTATGCCACTGTATACGTAGCGATGGTTTATGCCGCTGTATACGTAGCAATGGTTTATGCCGCTGCATACGTAGCGATGGTTTATGTTTATGCCGCTGTATACATAGCAATGGTTTATGCCGTTGTATACGTAGCGATGGATTATACCACTATATACGTAGCGATGATGTGATGCCGTTGTGTATACCGCCGCTGGGCGATGAATATAGATGTGCCGCTATTATAGTAGCGATAAGTAATTTTATATTGCCATTGAGTTAGCAATAAATGTGAATGTCATGCGTTGACATGTACCATCACGAGTTGACGAGGAATTGTGAATGTCATATGTTGACATGTACCGTCACGAGTTGACGAGAAATTGTGAATGTCATGTGTTGACATGTACGAGTTGACGAGGAATTGTGAATGTAATGTGTTGACATGTACCGTCACAAGTTGAAGAGGATATTGTGGGTGTCATGTGTTGACATGTAGGTGTCACAGGTTGACACGGAACCATTATGCCGAGCGGGTTGCTCGATTAATAAATTGATGCACCGTACAGATAAGTGTAATGTAGCACGTATTGTGGTAAACGTGTTACGAGTAGTGGTACCTTTGGGTATACTCGTTGAGTTGACTACGGCCAATCGACTTGTGGTGTATGTAGTTATCAAGGGAACTATATACATATGTCGATGTGGTGTATGGTGGACATGGTCGCACATACACATGAGAATGGGAGATAAATCCTAACGCGTTAGGATTGAATCGTGATCGAGTGAGGATATTGAGATGTCCCTGGTATATCGGTATTAGAGAATGTTGGATGATGATCCACTACTCTAATTGGTGGTGTTATATTGTATACCAGGACTGAATGTGTGATACGATGGCAGGTTTAATGTAAACCTTAGGAGGCTGCGAGTTGGTAGCCAGGCATGGTGATTTATTGTTGCAGTGATATAGTGAGCTTGTTGTAACCACTATACTGCTTATCGGAACCGAGTGTAGTGAATCGTATGATGATACGATGAGAGGTTATAGTGGACTCTTGTAGTCACTATAATGCCTTTGAGTTGAGGTGGGAGATACCTCAAGGGAGCTTTCAGCTCGGCTTGGTCGGGAGTACCAACGAAAGGGTTAACAGGTTATTGTTACCTCTAATGGAAATTCTTGCAATAAGGATGCAATGGTGAGACGTAACAGGAGTTGTGGGATATAGTTAGTGTGGTAATACTACTGTATCAATTGTATCTCTTGGAGAGATTCGAAACAATATTGTGGTGGAAACAGATCGCGATTTCTTTCTACCCGCTTGGCGATCGATCGCCAGTGGTGGGAGATCGATCACAAGATCATAATTTTTGTTGTCCATTTCTAGTCAATCCGCGATCGATATGTGGTTTAATGGAGATCGATCGCCAACTCAAAATCTTCCTAAGTGTGATTTTTTGTCCTTCCTTTGACGTGTTCGTTAGGTTTTGTCTTTTTAGTCATTTTTGGCTTATTTACCTCACTTTTATGCATATCAACCTTTCCTGAAACATATAAATATATACCAAAAAGTATAAAATGGTCCAGGATTCAATACAAAAACCATTAGAAATTTATAGCTAGATAACTGTAAAAATGACACTTATCACTTCTCCACTAATGATAGTCACTCCTTAGACTCGGATTAAAAGGACTTAATAAGTTTGTAATGTCAGGCATATGTGTCGGTACAAAGAAAAGGGTAAAGGAAGAGAGTATAATATGTAAACTCACATTCAAGCACAACTGACACTCTTCTTTTCCTTCTAATGTATGGTCTTGGCTTCTTTCTTGTGGGAGACATCTAGTCAATAGGGAACTAGATATCTAAATAACAATCATCACATGAAACACCAAGCTTAGTTCCATTCTTTTCCTTATTTTCACCGATTTCCTCGATGCTTTTATTCTCTATATATATATATATTCTTGGCACTTTTCACTTTTCATTGTAATCGCAATAATCTCATTCATCAAACATATTGCAATAAGCTTCTCACTAGTATATAATTTAAGTGCATTGAATGAGATTTTTATTATACTCCCTTAGGGTGAAAGTGGAAATTCATTTTAGACTCATAAGGTAGGTATAAAGAGTTTGTGAACGAATGTCGAATGGGTCTAACCATATGCATAGCATACGCCATTCTCTTACAACGAGGCTCAATGGGGACACTAGAGAATGTGAACTAGGTAGGCATGAAAGGCTCAAATGGTCCAAAGATTGGCTAGATCCTCTCCAAGTCAAGTTCGCAACTATAAAATTTTGCCTCAAAGTGTCTTCAAATAGGTTCTAGGATAACTCTAGGAGGATCATGACATGTCATCAAGTTCACACATATCATCATTACTCTAAATGCAATAAACAAGTTCAGGACTCAAATGCTCAAAATATTCCTCATTTTCAACATGTCAACTCAACTCAAGATATTCACAACACGTCTACAATCATCAAGACTCAAGTCATATGTAGAGTAAAACTAGTATCATCATGGCATAAAGTCACTACTTTAAGCCAATTACACCATAAAAAAAATTGTGCATGCTCTTCATAGGACAATTCAAAATCGGGACAAGTCTAATTATTCGCAGCAACTCAAGAAAAATAATCAATCAACGATTCACTACTCCCCCAAACTTAAACATTGCATTGCCCTCAATGGAATAAGATTGAAAATTATGGACAACGGAATACCTATGGTACGACCATCAATATTAGTCACTCTCATCCGCAGCTTCATCATCATTGGTCCGAGTGTGATCAAAATTGGAGTCAACACAAACAAATAAAATTAAAATGCAAACCAACTAAAAAAAATGGAATCAAAATGGAGATAAGAGAGAGAAAAAGTTCTTGATTTATAGTCTCATGCTGAACTTGTTACCACATTTCTTCAAAGGTTGGGATGGTTTGTGGAGCACATATCTCCAAAATCTACTGGGTAATGCACCAACCTCTCATCATTAACGACATAAGTCCTAGAATAGGATCACTTACCTTAATGGCTCCATACAAGTATACCTTGGTAACAGTGAATGGTCCAACCCATGAAGCCTTTCGCTTGCTTTGAAAAATGCGAGGTGGTGAAGATTTATGGAATTCAACAATGTCTCCCTCGTAGATCTTCCTGTTCTCCTTTTTCTTTTTCTTGGCCATCTTCTTCTTATCATGACCATCTTTCTTATTCTCTTGCTTGTTCTCCACCCCACCCTTTGCCTATCCTTGCACTATATCAACAGGAAAAATGTTAATTTCATCAATAATAAAGCATGTGTGTGAGTTGTGTGCGTGTGGTGGGGTTTTAAACATATCAAAGTAATTTGATCCTCTCATACACGGAGGATCAACTTTCCTTCCTGAATATCAATCAGTGCCCTCCTAGTAGCAAGAAAAGGCCTCCCAAGTATCAGATGCATATAAACATCCTCTGGCATGTCCAATACAAGGAAATCCACATGGAAAATGTAATCATTAACCTTCAATGGCACGTCCTTGATGATTCCTTGAGGATAAGTGATGGACTTGCCTGCCATCTGCAATGAAACTTGAGTGGGCTTCAGCTCTCCTACACTCAGTCTCCTGAAAACTGACAAAGACATTAAATTATCGCTTGCACCTAAATCACACATATATTTTGAAAATGAAAAGGACCCAATAGTGCAGGTATAGAGAAACTCCCTGGATCTTTCAACTTTGGAGGCGATTATTTTGAACTATTGCATAGCATTCCTCCGTTAAATTGATTGTCTCTTACTCTCCCAAACTCCACTGTTTTGATAAAATCTCCTTCATGAACTTAGCAAAACTAGGTATTTGAAATAGAGCATCAGCAAATGGTATATCAATATGTAACTTCTTGAAAACTTCAAGAAACTTTGCAAAGCTAGCATCTACCTTAGCGCTCTTTAATGCAGCGAGAAATAGAGGTGGGATGTGTACTGGTGTGGGTGGTGTGATAGGTGTGGTGGTAGAAGACTTACCTTTATCGCTCGTGTTTTCCTTTGGCTTGTCCTTGGCAGCCTCTTGCTTGATGGGTGCTCAACCTCAGCTGCAACTCGGTCACTTTCTTTCTCGTTCTCTGCATCATATTGTGGACCAGGCTCTGCATCATATTGTGGACCAGGTTCCTTGCCACTCCTCAGTGTAATTGCATTGTCTTACTCATGAGTATTAGTCGGCGGTGTGTCTTGAGTTTTCCCAGCTGACGAATTCATCATCTGTCCCAGTTGAACTTGCAAATTCTTTATGGCTGCATCTTGATTTTGCATCATTTTTTCTGTCGCACCTATGAATTTGGTCAGGAGTTCCTCCATGCTCGGCTTTCCATCTCCTTGAAATCCAGGGGGCGGTTGCAGTACATTCTGCTGATTAGCATAAGAAAGATTTGAATGATTTATCGCACCCGGATGATATGTGTTTGAGTATGGGTACTGCTGGGGTTGCATGTTCCCTACGTAATTAACAGCTTTGTTAGTTTTTTTACAAACGGGTTACCTTCTTGGCATTCGATGCTCAGATGTGTTCCTTGACACAGTTCACATGTAATGGCTTGCACTTGCATCACTGGTGCACTTAAGCTGTCAATATTCTTTGCCAGCGCTTCAATTTGGGCAGTGAGAGTATTGAAAGTGTCAGCTTGGAGTAAATCTGCAACCTTCTTTGGTACGTTCCTCTCGGAGTGCCATTGGCAGCTGTTTGTTGCCATTTCTGCCAGCAAGTCATCCTCCTATGACGTCTTTCTCATGATCATTCCTCCAGTTGTTGCATCAATCATGGCACGATGAGAAGCAAATAAACAATCATATAACGTTTGTACCTGAAGCCGTATTCGAAATCCATGATGACGACATCTCCTAAGCAACTCCTTGAGTTGTTCCCATGGCTCATATTACGTCTCTAGGTCATTCTGCGCAAAAGTAGTGATATCGTTGCGCATCTTCGCAGTCTTGGATAGGGGAAAGTATTTTGTCAGAAAATCTTGCGTCATCCCATCCCAAGTCGTGATTGACCCTGCAGGCAAAGAATTTAACCATGCTTTAGCTTTATCTTTTGTAGAAAAAGGGAACAATCTTTACATGATGGCGTCGTCAGTGTCATTATATTTGAAAGTATCGCAAATTTCCAAGAAGTTGAAGATGTGAGAGTTGGGATCATCAGTGGCCTATCCTCCAAACTGTAAGGAGTGCTGGATCATCTGAATAATATCAAGCTTGATCTCAAAAGTGGTAGCCTGGACTCGCGGTCTGGTCACACTCGAATGAGGGCTTGGAATAAAGGCTGAGCATAGTCCATGAGTTTGCGAGGTTGGGCATCATTGTTCTCGGTGTTTTTTGATCTTGTTATGCCATTTGAATTTGAAGTTGCTTTCGATTCCTACGACAAGTCTGAATCAAACGTTTCGAGTATAAGTCCTTCACTTCTTAGGATAAACTAAGAAGTAATAATATCTAGGAACAAAGCAAACACAACCGAAGTAACCAATAATAAAAATAAAAAGCAAGATAAAAGGAAAATAAAATAAAAAGCAATAAATGGCTAAATTACAGCTAACTAATCTTATCTAATATTACTAGACTAGTCCCGGCAATGACGCCAAAAACTTGATCACACTTTTCTTAAACACAAAACATTTACCTATTCAGTTTCAATGAGCGAATTCAACCGCAAGTGCACGGTGGCAAGTTTTAGTATAGTAAAAAGAAGTAAGGATGTCGTACTCATAAGGACTATCGGCAATTACCAGATTAATTAGCTTAATTATATTTAGCCTATGAATTTGTTATGAATAACTGAATAATTGAAAACTAGAACTCATGAAGTAACCAAACCACAAAAAGAGAATAAAGTAAACAGTAGAGAAAAATATCGAGACTTCGATTCACTTAAGTAATCCCCACAATTCATCTACTAGTTATGATCGAGATTAATGCATCTAAGGTGACGAGTTTTTTGGTAATATCTAATATACTATCTCGAGCTATATTAAACCTAATACCAATTTGCAGTAAGTAACTCTCATTCACTTATTTAACAAATCAATATCGCAAAAGCTATGTGAAAACTTTTAGCCTTTGATTATTAGATATCTATAGCTATCACACACATATTTGATGTCATCTCTATGAAATCCACGGTATGAGTTATTCGTTCCATATCACAATATTATATCTCGATATCAATCTCAATACTAATATCATTCAAAGGGTAGCTAATCCCCTAAAAGCATTAAAAATCCTAGCACAAATGCAAAGATAACAAAAACTCAATCAAAAACTAGAACTAAAATCGTGAGTTCATACAAAAGATTTCCTCGTCTCGATAAACTAACTTAGCCTAGAATTATAATAGAATAATAATGTTTTATTATATCAAACATCATAATAAACATAGAAAATTCAAATATAAAACCAAAACAAACGCTAGATGTTGACTCCTTGTGTTGATCCGGTGTTCTGTCTCTAATTGCATTGCTTGGATCCCTCATCTTGTGTATGGCGGATCCTCCAATAAAATCTGATAAAATTCCATTGTTTGTGCTGGATATTCCTTTTTATATTGGGGAGACGAGCCCATGGAAAAAATTCCATTGTTTGTGCTGGAGATAAGGCAAGAAGGATGGCCCAACTCTTAAAAAGGAAAGAAATTCGCGCATGATTCAGAAGGCGATCGATCTCAATCATTAAGCGATCGGTGCTTCTTGCCTTCTTTCTGAGGAGATAGATCTCCAATTGATAGGCGATCAATCGCTTGCTATTCCAGAAAATTCATCAGCTTACTACCCGAGAAGAGAGCGATTGCATGTCTTGTTGATATAGAACGCATGTCTTGTTTTCATCCGGACTCAAGACTTCTCAGCCTCTTTCGAATGACTTGGCTCGTTTTGTTCCTTTTCCACCTTTCATTCGATATTTGAGGTATTTTGAGCAATTCTCGCACTTTCACTGGATTCCTGGAATTGTACAAAAATATACCCCAAGAGCGTAAAATTGTCCAAGAATCATTATAAAAATGACGAGAGAATGTACGAATATTAGTTCCAATACAACACTTATCACTCATAGCCCAAGATCATCGACTTGATGCTATTTCTGCTCAGCTGTCCCTAATCGTGGATCTTCTCCAAACCAGAGATGTTGACAAAAAGATGGAAAGGATAGACATAAGTAAAAAGGCTTCTGTATCCTACAAGAGTCATGAATGAATATGTATCTGTATTAAATACAGTCTCTAATGCGAAATCTTCGTTCTTCAAATCATCTTGTTCATTTATTTTGAACTGTTCATTTATTTTGAACTGAAAGACGTAAACTGATCTATAATTGAATAGTTAGTTCATTTATTTTGAACATAACTGAATAAATTTCAAACTACAAAGTAACAAGGTTTGCCATAATCAGAAAGGGGGAAATTGTTAGTTCCTGATTTTGAAGATGACAAAATAAATCAGATCAATAAGAAATATCGGATCGATAAAAGAACTAAGAACCGAATCAAAAGAGTCTGATATCTAACCAGAAGAGTCATGATGGAATTTTTGATCTGGAAGCTTTTTGAACCAAGGTTATTCTAAGCTAACAAGACCGACAACGGTTGTGCAAATCATTCTGAAAGATCAACGGCTATTTATTGAATCAATTAATGTTGCATTTAATGTTGAAAACTTAGCTGATTCGTTGACATTAGTTTCCTTAAATAGTACCAGACAGAATAGATCCTGTCAGACAAAGTACTGAAGCAATAGACATAAGAAAGGAAAGTCTTCGCACATCTACCAAGACAAAATACTGCAGCTTAAAGCCATTCAAAAGTTGAAAATGACAAGATCTGAAGTTGCTCAAATAAGTGAATATTAATGTTGGCAAAGACGTTAAGGGAGAACTTAAATGCTCCAACAATGATTTATTATCAATCATCAAGCATCCATTGAAAGCAAGCAGACCCCTCTCAAAGCAAATGTCTATTTCGATCTGCTCTAAGTTCATAGCACGTTTCATTGTTGTATTCGATCATTAAGGATCAATAGTGCTAAGATTTCATTCACTCTATCATTTGTTAAAAATATAATAGTGAAGTGATATTGTAACTGTCAGATGGATTGTGTATGGACATATTGAGTGCTAGGAGTTTCAGAGCGGAAGTGGGTAAATTAAGCTGAAAAGGGATTGTACATTTTGTTGTCTTGCTCAAAGTATTCTAGTGAATCCTTCCTTAAGTGGAAAAAGGGGAGACGTAGAAGGAATTGCCTCCAAACTTCTAGAAACATATCATGTCCATTTTATTTCTGCACCTTACTTTCGTTTCTAGCCATCAGATCAATATTCCTAACCTTGCAGACCGATTCTGCACTTCATTTAAAGTAGTCTGCAAAGTTTATACTGATTGAGAAATCGATCTCTTCTATTAACACAGTTGAAATCACCCCTTCACGAGAAAAGAACGAAATTTTGATAAGCGTTTATTCACCCCCTCAAAACACTTACACTCGATCCTAATATAGTTCAAGTGCATTATACTCCCTTAGGGAAAGTTCATATTACGCTCATAAAAGGGTGGATATACTACGTTGATGAACAAATGTCGAATGAGGATCTAATTGCATGCAATGCACACACCGTTCTTCTTTCAATTATGCTCAAAGTTGGACACTAGAGATTAATATATCAAGGTAGGCTTTAAAGGCTCAAATATTCCAAAGATCGCCTAGATCATCTCCAAGTCAAGTTCATAATTGAAAATTGTGACGTAGAGTGCCCTCAAATAGGTTCTAGGATAACTCTAAGATGTCAAGATAAATCATCGCACAACAATTATCACTATTCAACATACAATCCACAAAGATCATGACTCAATGTGCTCAAAATTATTCATCATTCTTGACATGCTAACTCAATAAATGATATTCGCATACATGTTCAACAATTCTCAAGACTCAAATTGAGATGCAAAGTAAGATCAATTTCATCATGTAATAAACTCACCACTATAACTCAAAAAAGTTTCTCAAGTTTGAACTAATATTCATTAAAAAAAATTATAGGTGCTCAAGGATGACACGAGTTTTATTCAATTAAGCACACAAAGCAAGAAAACAAGAAGGCGTAGTATGCAGTGCAACTACTCCCCCAAACTTAAACAGTGCATTGACATCAATGTACTACATCATGAAAAACTAGGATAAAACACATATAGGTGACGACACTGTCAGTGATCGTCGTCGTCCTCCTCATCCGCTGGTGGTGGGTATGGTGGGAATACTGGAGGGTTTGACTGGAGAAATCTTCAACTTTGTGTTTGGGTGCTCAAATCCAACCTTTAGTTCACAGATTTGTGGGAAAATTGAGTTTGAACCAGTATATATTAGTGAATTCTAGAGTTGTTGGAGAGACTAGAAGGAATTGAGTTGATTTTTGGTGAAAGAATCAATTTTGTGGAGGGGCGCTTAGGAGTGCAATTGTGTATGTGCATGTGTTCTGTAGTAAAAAGCATTTTTAAAAACAAAATGTTTAGAAGGGCGATCGATCTCTAGGGTTGTCGATTGATCGTGCTTTGCTGGCTTAAATTTTTTTTTTTAAGCGGTATCGATCGTGGTATAGTGACCAGTCGATCACTCTCTGTATCACGTCCTAGGCACATGAAAATCGCAAACGGAGTCAACTCCAAGAATCAAAAACAAAAATTTGAAAATTAACAAGGAATTCAAAACGAAGTAGAGGGATAGAAAATAGGTCTTGATTTATTGTCCCAAGCTGGACTTGTTACCCATATCGCCTTAGTTATCAAAGTGGAAAGTGGTGCATGAATTTACCTCGTCCACTTGGTAGTGCTTAAACCTTTGCTCTTTTATCATGAATATGCCCCTGTTTTGATCACTTACCATGAGTACAGGAAGGTAATACCCTGACTACTATGAATGTCCAGTCCACTATGACTCATACTTTCTTAGAAACAATTGTTGTTTGAATTTATGCACTAAAACCACGTTTCCCTCACCAAATTTACCTCATTGTGGATGGGCTTTTGGCTTGGTAATCGTTTTTTTCTCCTTCTTCTTGCCATGGTTTTTATCCACTGAGTCCACAAGACTGATTCCCATGTCATCTTTGCTTTTATCCTACACCAAATCAACATACAATGGATCAAGAGTATCGACATTAAAACTGTAAGACCACGACATCCCAACACGTCAATAATGCTATTATGACGTCATTTGTGTATGTAAAAAATTTCTTTTCTTTTAAAGAATCATTACATGCTTCACATAATCCCCATGACTTTTATAAAAATTGGGCAGAGTCTCCCCATAATTTGGGCTATCCGAAAATATAACGCATCACTAAAAATAACTCCCAGCCAGGGAAAAACACAATACTAAACGAAATCATCACCATAAGTAAGTTCCCAGCCAGGGAAAACACAATAATAAGAAGATATAAAAAGTGGACTCCCAACACCATTATTACAGTCCATATACACGACTCCAAGTGCTCACATGCGAGCAACAAATAATGAATACCCATCTAGTGGCATAAATAATGTATACCGTTTACCCAATCTCATTCTACGCCTAAGGAAGCAATATTATCCAACCAAGCACGAGCTTGCTACGCCAAAATAACATTGTAACTGTAATACATGTTTCAACAGAAACAGCCCCCACACAGGGTGAGCATACCAACATCACACTACTCATATCATAACAATGCATAAAGATAATGATGTCGGGATTTAAGAGTATCAAAAATCTATAAAATGTACTCCCTGTGAAGTTCTGAATCTGTATAGCTTCCATACAATGTTCATGTTTCAAGCTTACACGCTTTCATAACATCAAGTTTAGTATCGTTATTCAAAACATGATACTCATCAATGCAATAAATTCAATAAAATCACAATTCATCAATTATGCTCAATCATAACGAATCTCATATAGAAGGCAACTCTGCCTATCAGTTAATCTCAGTCTCGATCATTTCTCATATCGATCATGCCAAAGGCATCCATACCCAACATCATATCCGGACCACATACATTTACGTGTCCACCATACCACATATATCAAACTCAATTCACATATTCATTTCCTTATATTCAGTCATCACAATTCAACAATACATGAATACCGGAATATGAAATAATTCATATTATACCTGCTCGTACGTCACTCTACGTACCTTATAGTCGACAACATGAACAAGCTACCCTCGACTTCCAGAAGTTCATGGAGTATCTATATTGAATATTAATTCAATATTAGCGCATTAATAATACAATTGTTATCAATAGGTATTTCCAACTCCCAATCTAATACCGTGAGTCGATAGCTCAATAAAATGGACATTGTCACGTAATCAAGACAATCTATATTACTCAACTATACAGTTAGCTCATAGATTTGCCCTTCAAATACTCAATAAGGTCTCCAATTCATGCTATTGCACCCATGCAAGTATATCCATTAATATACACTTTAATACATGTTTATAACACACATTAACATCTATCTAACTCACCCATTCACACAATGACACATGCTCAAAGTTATTAGAATATCAAACCATAGCCCAACACTCACCAAAACACTACCATGATGCTAGACATAAGAGTAGACTTTCTTACTACATAAATAGTAGAGCTTTTGACCAACACTAGAACACAACTTAAGCATATTATCAAACACCTTATAAGCAAGTTTTTCAAGTTGAAGTTGGCTTTTATAATCAACCAAGACAGCCCCAAAAATCGAGTCACAAACACCCACCACAAACTCAAATATATAGTATCAAGTTTATGCCTCATACAACAAGAATTTCAAACCATTGCTAGCATGATTTTCGAACCACCAAGCTGCTGCTTAAACACCCTTTCAGCAACAGAATCTCAGCCAAACAACCACCCAAAATTTGAGTACAAAAATAGCATATTTCTGAACCCCAAAACAGACTAAAAATCCAGCCAAAACAATCAGATTTTTGAAATACATATCAAGAATACATTTTTGAATTATTTGCAACCTATTTTCAACCCAAGACAGTACAAATTTTCGAACCACAGCAGCAGGTTTTTTTTCAACCTGAAATAGCAGCAGAAACTTGAACCCATACACAGATTGTTGAACCAAGAACAGCCTACAATTCGAACCAAAATAGCAGGCCAATTTCGAACCCAAATAGCAATAAATTTGATCAAAGCAGCAGGAAATCGAGCCAAAGAAAACAGCAAAAATTGCAATCCAAAGCTGTAAGATTTTCGATCCAATACAGGGGAGAAATCGAAATGTCAATGGCAGTTTAGGTAACCCATAATTCCATGATTTAACCAAGCTAAAACATTAACCAAATAATGAAAACTGATCAAACAAGAATCGAAGTTCCTTGGACAAAAAAAAACAAAGAACAACCGATGACAAAAGCTCCCAAAAACCGCAACAAAATCGACCCTAAACCAACATTTTCAAGGGAAATGAGCAACTACAAAAATAAGGCAGAATCCTACATTCAAACCTGCTGAAATCTCGAAAGATCGGCCTGGAATCCATCGTTCCTCTTGCTGTGCGATTTTGAGCGAGAGAAAGGAAGAAAAAAAAGAAGAGGGGTGATCGGTTGAGGGAAGGAGAGAACACATCGATTTTAATGTTTATTGGGGAGTTAATGTCTATTTTGTTGGGTCAAACCTAAATTAACCATACCACTCAAATCTATCTTCATCCCCTACTAATTTAATTTATACTCTAAATTTAATCCTTATTATTATTAATAGAATCCCAATGAAATTTAATTAGTATTATAAATTCAATCCCGGAATCATTTATCCCAATTTCGCTCGCAATAAAATTCCCAATAGTTGAATTCCGAAATTATCTTATAAATATCGCGATTATCAACAAATAAATATTTATAATTTATTCCGGGCATTACAATTCTCCCCAACTAATAAAATTTCGACCTCGAAATTTAAATACATGCTTACCATAAAATCCAACTGTAAAATTTATGTATCATTATACAGATCAAGATAGTGATTTGACCATCTGTAGGATGATAGTCATTCGAATTATCACGGCCCACACATGTGCCCCCCATTACACCAACAATGGTAAGACTGCAAATCACATCACTTTACTATCCCAACATTAGTATTTAATAATCTAACATATGAATTCCTCTTTTCATGTAAATCAATACGAGGTTAACATCATACTTGCCCTGTTCAATTTTGTTTACATTTCAAAAGCTCATTCCTATAATTAACTTATCAAGAGAATTTCTAACAGTTCATAAAAGCCAACACTTACAGTGTTTAGCAATCAAGCACTTCTTGTCATACTTCAGTACCTGTGTAGTCACATCGGTACAGTTTCCTTGCACAAGATAAATCCGTCACAGTTTACTTTCACCATAGTACACATCATAAAATCGCTAATTCATGCATATCATGTGTATATAAGAATGTATGACAATACACCAACCTTTATCGTATAAATAACGTCATACCTGTGTTGTTGCAAATGTATGCAACTTATACCAACATCACCACCATTGTCCTTATGAAATAGTGGAACTCTTGAGCCCTTATACATCAACCTCTCATATATCATTTCCTGGCTATTATCTGGTGCAAAGTAATTACTAGAAAACCCATTAGTAATTATCACATACATATATCCACATTATACGCACCAACAGCCACGTATCATCAATATCAAATCATGATGAACTAACATCAATATTCCTATGTCACGATTATACTCCCTCTAAAACAAGGCGTCAACATCAATATCGAATAATTCGTATCATACCTTTGTAGATGGAATCATCTACAATACACAATAGCATCACAGTATCATGCTCATCACAGTATTCACATGCTCTTAAGCATCAACTTCCGCATTTCATCACCCAACTATCATCTGTCACGGGACAAGTACAAAATAAACTCATTAGTATTTCTCAAAATACTCATAACATAACCACGTACCTTGTCCCTTACGTATTGATATTCATAATGTTCCCATCATCGAACATTAATTCCCTGCGTCAAAAGTTTCACGCAATCCTATACACAACATGCTACAGCACACTATCACATATCTGGATGATTGAAATTCAACATAAGAATCAATTGCATGCCTCAATGACGCAATTCATTTCAATCTTTAACTCATCCTCGAAACATAATAATTCATTAACCATGAATGTTCACAAAGATCATATGTCCACTTATCATCAACCTTAATTACCGTCAGCGATGTCATTCATCACGCACCTTAAAAGGCATTATCATTTTCACCATAGTCAAGCTAATTATATAGATAAAACGAGTTACCATACTCGAGGCTTTTCAGTCATACCACCCTCATTGTGTATGTTCATTGGTATTGCTGGTCGTTTATCAATATCATGTTCTTCGTATCTCATACGATCCTGCAATCACGATGGTTAGCAATAACACCAATTTTCATTGCTTCATATCATAAAATGTACATAGTAGGCGTCATGTCACAATGACAGAAAACTACAATCATGCATAAAAGTATGTGATATACATATCAATCAACACATCCCGAGGCCATTAAACATCCCAAAGAGCTAACCACTGCTCTGATACCACTAATGTAAGACCCCGACGTCCCAACACGTCAATAATGCTATTATGACGTCATTTGTGTATGTAAAAAATTTCTTTTCTTTTAAAGAATCATTACATGCTTCACATAATCCCCGTGACTTTTATAAAAATTTGGGCAGAGTCTCCCCATAATTTGGGCTATCCGAAAATATAACGCATCACTAAAAATAACTCCCAGCCAGGGAAAAACACAATACTAAACGAAATCATCACCATAAGTAAGTTCCCAGCCAGGGAAAACACAATAATAAGAAGATAGAAAAAGTGGACTCCCAACACCATTATTACAGTCCATATACACGACTCCAAGTGCTCACATGCGAGCAACAAATAATGAATACACATCTAGTGGCATAAATAATGTATACCATTTACCCAATCTCATTCTACGCCTCAGGAAGCAATATTATCCAACCAAGCTTGAGCTTGCTACGCCAAAATAACCTTGTAACTGTAATACCTGTTTCAATAGAAACAGCCCCCACACAGGGTGATCATACCAACATCACACTACTCATATCATAACAATGAATAAAGATAATGATGTCACGATGTAAGAGTATCAAAAATCTATAAAATGTACTCCCTGTGAAGTTCTGAATCTGTATAACTTCCATACAATGTTCCTGTTTCAAGCTTACACGCTTTCATAACATCAAGTTTAGTATCGTTATTCAAAACATGATACTCATCAATGCAATAAATTCAATAAAATCACAATTCATCAATTATGCTCAATCATAACGAATCTCATATAGAAGGCAACTCTGCCTAGCAGTTAATCCCATTCTCGATCATTTCTCATATCGATCATGCCAAAGGCATCCATACCCAACACCATATCCGGACCACGTACATTTACGTGTCCACCATACCACATATATCAAACTCAATTCACATATTCATTTCCTTATATTCAGTCATCACAATTCAACAATACATGAATATCGGAATATGAAATAATTCATATTATACCTGCTCGTACGTCACTACGTACCTTATAGTCGACAACATGAACAAACTACCATCGACTTCCAGAAGTTCATGGAGTATCTATATTGAATATTAATTCAATATTAGCGCATTAATAATACAATTGTTATCAATAGGTATTTCCAACTCCCAATCTAATACCGTGAATCGATAGCTCAATAAAATGGACATTGTCACATAATCAAGACAATCTAATTACTCAACTATACAGTTAGCTCATAGATTTGCCCTTCAAATACTCAATAAGGTCTCCAATTCATGCTATTGCACCCATGCAAGTATATCCAGTAATATACACTTTAATACATGTTTATAACACACATTAACATCTATCTAACTCACCCATTCACACAATGACACATGCTCAAAGTTATTAGAATATCAAACCATAGCCCAACACTCACCAAACACTACCATGATGCTAGGCATAAGAGTAGACTTTCTTACTACATAAATAGTAGAGCTTTTGACCAACACTAGAACACAACTTAAGCATATTATCAAACACCTTATAAGCAAGTTTTTCAAGTTGAAGTTGGCGTTTATAATCAACCAAGACAGCCCCAAAAATCGAGTCACAGATACCCCCCACAAACTCAAATATATAGTATCAAGTTTATGCCTCATACCACAAGAACTTCAAACCATTGCTAGCATGATTTTCGAACCACCAAGCTGCTGCTTAAACACCCTTTCAGCAGCAGAATCTCAGCAAAACAACCACCCAAAATTTGAGTACAAAAATAGCATATTTCTGAACCCCAAAACAGACTAAAAATCCAGCCAACACTATCAGATTTTTGAAATACATATCAACAGTACATTTTCGAATTATTTGCAACCTATTTTCAACCCAAGACAGTACAAATTTTCGAACCATAGCAGCATGTTTTTTTTTAAACCTGAAATAGCAGCAAAAACTTGAACCCATACACAGATTGTTGAACCAAGAACAGCCTACAATTCGAACCAAAATAGCAGGCCAATTTCGAACCCAAACAGCAATAAATTTGATCAAAGCAGCAGGAAATCGAGCCAAAGAAAACCGCAAAAATTTCAATCCAAAGCTGTAAGATTTTCGATCCAAGACAGGGGAGAAATCGAAATGTTAATGGCAGTTTAGGTAACCCATAATTCCATGATTTAACCAAGCTAAAACATTAACCAAACAATGAAAACTGATCAAACAAGAATCGAAGTTCCTTGGACAAAAAAAAACATAGAACAACCGACGACAAAAGCTCCCAAAAACCGCAACAAAATCGACCCTAAACCAAAATTTTCAAGGGAAATGAGCAACAACAAAAATAAGGCAGAATCCTACATTCAAACCTGCTGAAATCTCGAAAGATTGGCCTGGAATCCATCGTTCCTCTTGCTGTGCGATTTTGAGCGAGAGAAAGGAAGAAAAAAAAAGAAGAGGGGCGATCGGTTGAGGGAAGGAGAGAACACATCGATTTTAATGTGTATTGGGGAGTTAATGTCTATTTTGTTGTGTCAACCCTAAATTAATCCATACCACTCAAATCTATCTTCATCCCCTACTAATTTAATTTATACTCTAAATTTAATCCTTATTATTATTAATAGAATCCCCATGAAATTAATTAGTATTATAAATTCAATCCCGGAATCATTTATCCCAATTTCGCTCCCAATAAAATTCCCAATAGTTGAATTCCGAAATTATCTTATAAATATTGCAATTATCAACAAATAAATATTTATAATTTATTCCGGGCATTACAATTCTCCCCAACTAATAAAATTTTGACCTCAAAATTTAAATACATGCTTACCATAAAATCCAACTGTAAAATTTACGTACCATTATACAGATCAAGATAGTGATTTGACCATCTATAGGATGACAGTCATTCGAATTATCACGGCCCACACATGTGCCCCCATTACACCAACAACGGTAAGAATGCAAATCACATCACTTTACTCTATCACATCATTAGTATTTAATAATCTAACATATGGATTCCTCTTTTCATGTAAATCAATACGAGGTTAACATCATACTTTCCCTGTTCAATTTTGTTTACATTTCAAAAGCTCATTCCTATAATTAACTTATCATGAGAATTGCTAACAGTTCATAAAAGCCAACACTTACAGTGTTTAGCAATCAAGCACTTCTTGTCATACTTCAGTACCTGTGTAGTCTCATCGGTACAGTTTCCTTGCACAAGATAAATCCGTCACAGTTTACTTTCACCATAGTACACATCATAAAATCGCTAATTCATGCATATCATGTGTATATAAGAATGTATGACAATACACCAACCTTTATCGTATAAATAACGTCATACCTGTGTTGTTGCAAATGTATGCAACTTATACCAACATCACCACCATTGTCCTTATGAAATAGTGGAACTCTTGAGCCCTTATACATCAACCTCTCATATATCATTTCCTGGCTATTATCTGGTGCAAAGTAATTACTAGAAAACTCATTAGTAATACTCACATACATATATCCACATTATACGCACCAACAGCCACAGATCATCAATATCAAATCATGATGAATAGCCTAACATCAATATTCCTATGTCACGATTATACTCCCTCTAAAACAAGGCGTCAACATCAATATCGAATAATTCGTATCATACCTTTGTAGATGGAATCATCTACAATACACAATAGCATCACAGTATCATGCTCATCACAGTATTCACATGCTCTTAAGCATCAACTTCCGCATTTCATCACCCAACTATCATCTGTCACGGGACAAGTACAAAATAAACTCATTAGTATTTCTCAAATACTCATAACATAACCACGTACCTTGTCCCTTACGCATTGATATTCATAATGTTCCCATCATCGAACATTAATTCCCTGCGTCAAAAGTTTCACGCAATCCTATACACAACATGCTACAGCACACTATCACATATCTGGATGATTGAAATTCAACATAAGAATCAATTGCATGCCTCAATGACGCAATTCATTTCAATCTTTAACTCATCCTCGAAACATAATAATTCATTAACCATGAATGTTCACAAAGATCATATGTCCACTTATCATCAACCTTAATTACCGTCAGCGATGTCATTCATCACGCACCTTAAAAGGCATTATCATTTTCACCATAATCAAGCTAATGATATAGATAAACGAGTTACCATACTCGAGGCTTTTCAACCAAACCACCCTCATTGTGTATGTTCATTGGTATTGCTGGTCGTTTATCAATATCATGTTCTTCGTATCTCATACGATCCTGCAATCACGATGGTTAGCAATAACACCAATTTTCATTGCTTCATATCATAAAATGCACATAGTACGCGTCATGTCACAATGACAGAAAACTACAATCATGCATAAAAGTATGTGATATACATGTCTGTCAACACATCCCTAGGCCATTAAACATCCCAAAGAGCTAATCATTGCTTTGATACCACTAATAGACCCCGACGTCCCAACACGTCAATAAAGCTATTATGACGTCATTTGTGTATGTAAAAAAATTTCTTTTCTTTTAAAGAATCATTACATGCTTCACATAATCCCCATGACTTTTATAAAAATTTGGGCGGAGTCTCCCCATAATTTGGGCTATCCGAAAATATAACGCATCACTAAAAATAACTCCCAGCCAGGGAAAAACACAATACTGAACGAAATCATCACCATAAGTAAGTTCCCAGCCAGGGAAAACACAATAATAAGAAGATATAAAAAGTGGACTCACAACACCATTATTACAGTCCATATACACGACTCCAAGTGCTCACATGCGAGCAAAAAATAATGAATACCCATCTAGTGGCATAAATAATGTATACCGTTTACCCAATCTCATTCTACGCCTCAGGAAGCAATATTATCCAACCAAGCTCGAGCTTGCTACGCCAAAATAACCTTGTAACTGTAATACCTGTTTCAACAGAAACAGCCCCCACATAGGGTGAGCATACCAACATCACACTACTCATATCATAACAATGCATAAAGATAATGATGTCACGATTTAAGAGTATCAAAAATCTATAAAATGTACTCCCTGTGAAGTTCTGAATTTGTATAGCTTCCATACAATGTTCCTGTTTCAAGCTTACACGCTCTCATAACATCAAGTTTAGTATCGTTATTCAAAACATGATACTCATCAATGCAATAAATTAAATAAAATCACAATTCATCAATTATGCACAATCATAACGAATCTCATATAGAAGGCAACTCTGCCTATCAGTTAATCTCAGTCTCGATCATTTCTCATATCGATCATGCCAAAGGCATCCATACCCAACACCATATCCGGACCACGTACATTTACGTTTCCACCATACCACATATATCAAACTCAATTCACATATTCATTTCCTTATATTCAGTCATCACAATTCAACAATACATGAATATCGGAATATGAAATAATTCATATTATACCTGCTCGTACGTCACTCTACGTACCTTATAGTCGACAACATGAACAAGCTACCCTCGACTTCCAGAAGTTCATGGAGTATCTATATTGAATATTAATTCAATATTAGTGCATTAATAATACAATTGTTATCAATAGGTATTTCCAACTCCCAATCTAATACCGTGAATCGATAGCTCAATAAAATGGACATTGTCACGTAATCAAGACAATCTATATTATTCAACTATACAGTTAGCTCATAGATTTGCCCTTCAAATACTCAATAAGGTCTCCAATTCATGTTATTGCACCCATGCAATTATATCCATTAATATACACTTTAATACATGTTTATAACACACATTAACATCTATCTAACTCACCCATTCACACAATGACACATGCTCAAAGTTATTAGAATATCAAACCATAGCCCAACACTCACCAAAACACTACCATGATGCTAGACATAAGAGTAGACTTTCTTACTACATAAATAGTAGAGCTTTTGACCAACACTAGAACACAACTTAAGCATATTATCAAACACCTTATAAGCAAGTTTTTCAAGTTGAAGTTGGCGTTTATAATCAACCAAGACAGCCCCAAAAATCGAGTCACAGACACCCCCCCACAAACTCAAATATATAATATCAAGTTTATGCCTCATACCACAAGAATTTCAAACCATTGCTAGCATGATTTCGAACCACCAAGCTGCTGCTTAAACACCATTTCAGCAGCAGAATCTCAGCCAAACAACCACCCAAAATTTGAGTACAAAAATAGCATATTTCTGAACCCCAAAACAGACTAAAAATCCAGCCAACACAATCAGATTTTTGAAATACATATCAACAGTAAATTTTCGAATTATTTGCAACATATTTTCAACCCAAGACAGTACAAATTTTCGAACCACAGCAGCAGGTTTTTTTTAACCTGAAATAGCAGCAGAAACTTGAACCCATACACAGATTGTTGAACCAAGAACAGCCTACAATTCGAACCAAAATAGCAGGCCAATTTCGAACCCAAACAGCAATAAATTTGATCAAAGCAGCAGGAAATCGAGCCAAAGAAAACAGCAAAAATTTCAATCCAAAGCTGTAAAATTTTCGATCCAAGACAGGGGAGAAATCGAAATGTCAATGGCAGTTTAGGTAACCCATAATTCCATGATTTAATCAAGCTAAAACATTAACCAAACAATGAAAACTGATCAAACAAGAATCGAAGTTCCTTGGACAAAAAAAAACAAAGAATAATCGACGACAAAAGCTCCCAAAAACCGCAACAAAATCGACCCTAAACCAACATTTTCAAGGGAAATGAGCAACAACAAAAATAAGGCAGAATCCTACATTCAAACCTGCTGAAATCTCGAAAGATTGGCCTGGAATCCATCGTTCCTCTTGCTGTGCGATTTTGAGCGAGAGAAAGGAAGAAAAAAAAGAAGAGGGGCGATCGATTGAGGGAAGGAGAGAACACATCGATTTTAATGTGTATTGGGGAGTTAATGTCTATTTTGTTGGGTCAACCCTAAATTAATCCATACCACTCAAATCTATCTTCATCCCCTACTAATTTAATTTATACTCTAAATTTAATCCTTATTATTATTAATAGAATCCCCATGAAATTTAATTAGTATTATAAATTCAATCTCGGAATCATTTATCCCAATTCCGCTCCCAATAAAATTCCCAATAGTTGAATTCCAAAATTATCTTATAAATATCGCAATTATCAACAAATAAATATTTATAATTTATTCCGGGCATTACAAAAACATAGATGCTTGTTGTTTGTGTTTTTCATAGTTTTAAATATGTCAAAGATGACATGATCCTCTCCTACATGGAGGATCAACTTCCCTTTTTGGACATCAATAAGTGCTCATCCCGTTGCTAGGAAAGGTCGTCCTAAATCAATGGCCTGTCCATATCTTCTTTCATGTCTAACATAAGGAAATCTACCAAGACGATAAATTGATCAACCTTGACTGTTAAGTGATCGATGATCCCTTGTGGATATGTGATGGATTTATTGCCATTTGCACTGAAATCCTTGTAGGCTTAAGCTCGCTTAATCCTAACTTCATGCAGATAGATAAAGGCATTAGGTTCACGCTTGCACCCAAATCACACAATGATTTATTAAATGAAATAGAACCAATAGTGCAAGGTATCGTAAAGCTGGCCGAATCTTTTGCTTAGGAGGTGATGTTCTGAACGATTGCAAAACACTCATCAATTAAACTTATAGTCTCTTGCTCTCCTAATTTCTGTTTTTTGGACAATATCTCATTCAAAAACTTAGCATAGTTCGGCATTTGCCGTAGAGTATCAATAAATGGCATCTGAATATATTTGTTTTTGGCAATATCTAGAAACTTAGCAAAGCTTGCATCTACCTTTGCTCTCTTTAGTCCAGCAGGAAACGGGGGAGGGATATGTACCTTTGCAGGTGGTGTGATGGGTGTAGTAGTATTAGTATACTTACCCTTGTCACGTGTTTGCTCCTCCTTAGGCTCGTCCAGCTTGTCCTTGTGGACATCATTCTTGCTATCAAGATCCAGACTAATCTCTTTCCCATTCCTAAGTGTTATGGCATTGACTTGCTCCTTGGGGTTCTTCTCAGTGTCGCTAGGCAATATACCTTGAGCTTGTCCAGCCACTATAGTTGCTAATTGCCCCATTTGAGTTTCCAAATTCTTTATCAACGCATCTTGTTTTTGCTTCCTAGTCTCGATCGATGTAATGACTGTGGTCAGCTGTGAGGGCCCGATCCTAATGTGGTGTTTAATGAACACATAATGATTATTTGCGTAAATAGCGGAAGATTTATTTCAAATGTCTTGTCAAACGGCCCTAAACATTTTTCGCTTTTAGGTGATACATATATACTGATATTGAAAATATATAATTCCAGTTTCCAATTTAACATGTTGATCATAACATAATTACCAAGTATAACATCAACCGGTAGTAGCATAATTAAAATACAGATACTCTGGGCATACCCCGGTAAATTTAAAACAGAAGTCAAAATACTCTAACAACGACTAGGACTCAAAACATAAAACATAACCTGAGCTCGCTCTCAAGGTGCTCCGGTATTCATCGATGCTTCACCTTGAGCATCCGCAGTACGTCTACATGTATCACTTGTTATGCCCATACAACAAAGACATGACAGCCCCCACTACGGGGGTCAGAACCTAGTACGAGAAATAAATAGATCATGTCAAGTATGACAAAGTATCATACAATGCATACCATGTATGAATGCTATGTATGAATGGGTATAAAGAATCGAATCTCAAGATACCAAATATCGGAGTCCAAAGGAAGGTATCATCAAATAATATCAGCTCGAGCAGAGGGTGACAACACACGCACATTGCGCTAGGAGACTCGTCCTATGTACTGTGTTCGTCCATCCCTCGTGTCTAGGTCCGGTGACACGCGCGTGACTACAGTCGCTACCTATACTGCCTGTCATCGCCGTGCTCGTCGTCCCCAACACTCGGAGTAAATCAACTCAATCATAATCATGGATATCAAAGGAATGATAAATCAATATGATATGCCCATGAATCATTTATGCATCAAATGACATATGCAACTCAATATATCATGCAATCTCATGTGAAAGTATATACAAATCATGTAACTTCACATATCATGTAATCCAAGACATTCATCATGTCAGATAGTCACATAAGAATCATATAGTGACAATAAAATCATATCAATCAAGTAATGGCATAAAAGGTCATACAGTAGTATCATTACCCGCCTTTGACAGACGTCATGATACAACTCATTTCAACGTACCTCATAACCCAAGCTAATCTACCGAGTACTCCTCAGTTCAATTCCGGAATCTATTAACCTGGTCATGTAAATTCCAAATAACACTAAGTGTTCAAATAGTGCATTGAATCAATTGCAACTTCTAAATATTGACCCTTAGTGATTTTCTTAATTTTCAGCTGGACCCATTTTTGTATAAAAAATCATAATAACTTCATATGACGTCCAAATGACTTGAGGCCAGTGGAAAAATCACGAAAACTCAATGTACTATAGTTCATCTTCAAGTCCAGAAGCTAGTTCACTCATCTTGAGGCACATTCAAAGCAAACTATGACAGTTTTAAAAATACTCATTCTGTTTTGACAGAGTGAGCGATTCTAGGGAAAAGTGCATATCTTACACAAGTAAACTCCAAATCATGTGAGGTTAGTTTATAATGCAAGATAATGCAAAATTATACAATACATCTCTTATGAGTGTCAAGCAAAAGAGTTCATCTTGAGGTACATTATGTGAAAAACGTACAGCCTAAAAAACACGTATATCCCCTGCTTCCAGATTGTATAGTTGCTGGTAAAATTAGCATACCTTTTGCATATGAACTCCAAATTGAGTGAGGCCAATTCCTAATGCACGCTAACTTCGCATAATACAACTCTTATTAGAGCCTAAAACTTCAAATTCGTATCCATTGATTCCCAGAAATTCGAAGAACACAATGCATGAAACTCGAATGCACTGAATTTCCAGATTTTACACATTTTGGTAAAATGACCATAACGTTTTCATCCTAAATCCAAATTAGCTGATTTTGGTGGCCAATTAAAGCTAACACAAAATACTACAACTTGTCATAGGGGCATTATCTTCCAATTCGAAGCCTAACTGTGCTTAAAATTCGAAATAACAGCATGCATATGTACTGATTCCAAACAGAATACATTTGACAGCAACATTGTCATCTGTTACAGCAACATTTCCATCTAATTGCACAACAATTCGACCAATTCAAGTTCATAAACTTAAGTTATACCTATATACCTTCAAGTGGTCTAGATTTGAAGCTTAGAACCAACTAAAATCAAACCAAGTTAGAACATCCTTCCCCAATCTGCTGCTACTCAAATTTCTTGCTTCAATGTTGCTCCAAACTTGAATTTTCTTGGTGCATCTTGTTCCTCAAGCTTAGTAGCATTCAAATCCAGCTTTGCATGTTACATGCATTCAAAATTGGGGCTAAATGTGGCTAGAATTTCGAAATTCTGGATGTGGAGAGAAGGATGAGAGAAGGAGGAGAAGGTGGTGAAAAGAAACAAAAAATCTGAAATTGCATGATATAAGGGGCGTGAGCTTCAATGCCAAATTGTGTGATTTTTTTAATATATTTGATGTATTATGGAATTCATGTGTCAATACATCACCCTCATGCAAGATTAATGGTCCAAAATCATGTATTAAACATGAGTTAAATTAATTAGTGGCATGTGTTTTCCAAGTGCCATGTGATCATGCACATGCTCATGCACTAAAACATGTTCCACTAGTTGGTTGACTTATCGTGGTCCGGAACACCTTAATTCAAAGTCTATACTTTTAATTATCCGGGTTCGCTTAATCACCGTTAATCCGGATTAATTAGCATCAGGGCCTGATAGGGTTGAATATTACGCGTTTTTATGCTATGATATGTATATGTTTTTGTGTTGATTCTTGGATTATTTTATGGTTTATGGTATATATTTCTCTATTTCAGGAATCAATGTTGAAATGTAGGGAAAGGTGAAGAAATCAAGCTAAAATGATGAAAGAATGAATAAAGTTGAAGAAAAGAGGAAAAAACCGGAATCCAAGACACATGTTGCTCCTTTATCCTCAAATTACTATATGTTCGAGCCAAGTTTGGAAAGGTGGTCCATATAAAAGTTGTATAACTTTCTCTTATCTTCGCGTGGACAGCTGATTCATCAAATTCAGAGTTCGTATGAGAAAATTACGGCCAAAATACGAAACTCGCCAGAAGCTGAAAAAGGCGCAGAAAACATTCTGGTTGTCTCGATCGATTGAGCAGACTGCTCGATCGATCGAGCAAGGCTGAAAAATGAGCGAAAATCTTACTGGAATGCTCGATCGATCGGCCCTTCTGTCCCGATCGATAGGCCGAAGGAATTTTCTGAAAAATAAATTCATTGTAGAGTTTGTGTGCAAAAGGGAAGTCCATAATTCTTATCCCTCTATATATTGACACAAAAATAACAACAAAAATGATACTTTGTAACCTAGGAATAGCCTCCACACCTCCATACTCCATATCACCTTCATCCATCTTCACCTATCCATCCTAGGAATTGGACCAACCCAACAAGGCGATTAAAGAGACGATCGAGAAGGAAGCAAGAGAATGAGCGAGGATCTACAACCGGAGTCGACGCTGGGAGTTTATTCTTACTTTTAAACTTTAGTTTTGTTTTGATTTGATTTTATCATGCTTGGATTGTTGCAAGACATGTTTGAGTATTGGTATTTATTTATGAGTATGAACTAAGTTTATTTACCGAGGCTAGGCGAATCCTTTGTTATGAACCTTCGATTTGATGATTTAATGATTGAATTCTTATAGTTCTTTGCGTGTGTTTTATGTTCTTCATGCTTTTAGAGGATTGATCACCTTTGAATGATGTTAGTATCGTAATTGAGATCGAGAGATGATTTTATGATACTGAATTAATAACTCATACCATGGATTTCAGACCGAGATCGAGAGATGACGTCAAATACATGCGTGATAGCCATAGATATCTAGTAATTGAAAGCTAGGACTTTTCATGGATCTTATGCAACATTGAATTGTTAAATAAGTGAACGAGAGTGACTTACTGCAATTCGGTGTTAGGTTTAATATAGCTCGAGAGAGTGTATTAGATAAATTGGGAGAACTCGTCACCTTAGAAATATTTGAATATTCAATCGAGAATTGTAGGGAATTGCATTGGTGAGCCAAAGTCTCGATAATCTTCTGTAGTGGATTTTTCTCGTTTACTTTTATTGACTTGGTTGGATTAATTATTTATATTAATTAATTAGTCGCTAATTATAAATTAATTATCGTAGGCTAAATATAGTTAAAAGACATCTTATTTGGTACTTGCTTGTTAGTCCATGTGGGTTCGACAATCCGTATTCTTCCTATCTATACTAAAACTTGACACTGTGCACTTGCGGTCTAAAATTGCTACACTGAGAAATTTTCTGTTTAAAAAATAAGCGACCAGGGCCTTACACTTCTTCCCCTCTTAAAAAGATTTCGTCCTCGAAATCGAAAAACCGAGTATAACTCAATAAATTAAATCATATGAGATGTTCAATCTCATTCATAGATACATAAGATTCATCATGTATCAATAACAACTGATGTGGTAGTGTCAACAGTATACCACTGAATCAAACTTCTCTATGATTCCACAAGGTTCAAAATATCGAGGCAACACCATACCTCACTTAACGAATCATATTGATCATCGCAAAGGTAATATCTTCATATTTACCTGATTCTCAACTCGAAGTCTAACGATATATTTCTCTTTGGCGTAGCAAATTTGCTCACCTTAAGCCAATTTCAATTGTTTTCGCAGAAATTTTATTCTTCCTGGCAGTTTCTCAACAATCTCAAGTTATACCAAAAAACTTATGAAAAAAACTCTTTTAGATGAGAGTATCTAGAGAAATGGTAGTGATGGAAGACAAGTTTTCCCTCTTGTAGACACGGGAAATGATGTTTACGAGCCATGCTGAAAAATGATAATCGATTATCGTGGACTTGATAAATGGAAATATCTGCTTAATCTCAATAGCTATTCACTAGTGAAGAGATTAGATATCGACTGAAGAATAAGAAACCGATGTGGTGCGAAGTAGTTAGAACTGGATTAAAGATTAATGAAGTGACTATCATTGGGATAATCCAAGTAGTCCTAGAACAGTTTCAGAAGTATCATTCCAGTTCATCGAGCTCTAGTAATGCTGGAGGTACTAAGAGATTGTAGAATACCATATCTTTCGAGGTCGTTGAAGTCATTGTAGATATAAGTATCTACTGATAATGTGGTGTTTAATGAACACATAATGATTATTTACGTAAACAGCGGAAGATTTATTTCAAATGTCTTGTCAAACGGCCCTAAAAAAATTTCGTTTTTAGGTGATACATATATACTGATATTGAAAATATATAATTCCAGTTTCCAATTTAACATGTTGATCATAACATAATTACCAAGTATAACATCAACCGGTAGTAGCATAATTAAAATACAGATACTCGGGGCATACCCCGGTAAATTTAAAACAGAAGTCAAAATATTCTAACAACTACTGGGACTCAAAACATAAAACATAACCTGATCTCGCTCTCAAGGAGCTCCGGTATTCATCGATGCTTCACCTTGAGCATCCGCAGTACGTCTACCTATACCACCTGTCATGCCCATACAACAAAGACATGACAGCCCCCACTACGGGGGTCAGAACCCAGTACGAGAAATAAATAGATCATGTCAAGTATGACAAAGTATCATGCAATACATACCATGTATGAATGCTATGTATGAATGGGTATAAAGAATCGAATCTCAAGATACCAAATATCGGAGTCCAAAGGAAGGTATCATCAAATAATATCAGCTCGAGCAGAGGGTGACAACACAAGCACATTGCGCTAGGAGACTCATCCTATGTGCTGTGTTCGTCCATCCCTCGTGTCTAGGTCCGGTGACACGCGCGTGACTACAGTCGCTACCTATACTGCCTGTCATCGCCGTGCTCGTCGTCCCCGACACTCGGAGTAAATCAACTCAATCATAATCATGGATATCAAAGGAATGATAAATCAATATGATATGCCCATGAATCATTTATGCATCAAATGACATATGCAACTCAATATATCATGCAATCTCATGTGAAAGTATATACAAATCATGTAACTTCACATATCATGTAATCCAAGACATTCATCATGTCAGATAGTCACATAAGAATCATATAGTGACAATAAAATCATATCAATCAAGTAATGACATAAAGGTCATACAGGAGTATCATTACACGCTTTTGTCAGACGTCATGATACAACTCATTTCAACGTACCTCATAACCCAAGCTAATTTATCGAGTACTCCTCAGATCAATTCCGGAATCTATTAACCTGGTCATGTAAATTCCAAATAACACTAAGTGTTCAAATAGTGCATTGAATCAATTGCAACCTCTAAATATTGACCCTTAGGGCCCGTTTGGAGTCCATGATAGGGAAAGTAATCTTTGTATTACTTTTCATATCCAATGTTTTTTTTCGATTTTTAACATAAATTATCCCACCATATTTATCACACTCTAATCCCACTTTACCACAAAATGACATAAATGCCCCTTCCCGCCTTTTTCACTATCTCAAAATTTGAAATTCCCGCCAAAAAATGATTATATATTATTATTATTATTATTATTACTATTATATATATATACATGCACGCACGTGTGTATATATATATATATATATATATATATATATATATATATATATATATAACTAGTAAATGTCGATTGCGCAATGCGCGAAAAATAATGCCCAATAAAAATAAGTAACAAAAACGACAACATTAGGATAAGGAACAAAAGATGTAACAGTTATTCGAACAGATGATTTAGAATTAGTGGTTTTTATTGTCGTTGTATACATAAGCCTTTATTGAGAGATACATTAAAATAGAAAACAAAAATGACAATTGGCATTTTTACGGATTGTTTTTGTATAATCGATTTTAGTAAAAAAACTTAGCTAGCAATAAGGTCTTCTGCAAGTGTTTAATCCAAAATTCTCAATTTTGTTCAAGAAATCTGAAAATATATATCCACCACTGAAATAAATTTATATCTTTTTATGACCACAATTTTCATAAATAAATGTTATGAAAAACTATAAAAGATTAAAGTCAACTTTTTCCACACACAATTATTGAAGTTGGAAGCTACATAAAAATTTTCATATTTCAGACTTCATTGTCTCTATTGACATGTCATCAACTATATAATCAATCTTCACATCGAGGCATAAGCATTTTTCATTCTCAACTAATACATATCTAGATGAAGCATAGAAATAAGGCTTTGCATTGGAAGAATCTGATCAATTGACAATGGTACAAGTTTCAGACCTACATTCAAAGAACACAACCACAAAAAATGAGAACTTTAATAGCATAAACAAATCTCCCTAGAAAACAAAAAATAAGGGATTTTAATAGTTATAGCCAACCACAAAATCGATTACTCTAGATTATTTTTGAAGCTAGGTGATTTTGTAGCCAATTCACAATATGTTAATGAAAAGCAAACCAACTATGAATATAAAGTTGTTGGAGCCAAATATGGGCGATGAATGCTTCGAAGGACATTGAATATTAGAAAATCAGGTTTCATGTAGTAACTGATTACCATTTCTATTAGGCGGAGCCCTTTGGTACCTCAGCAAACTGAATGATACAACATGTTGCATCAATTTTCATCAACCCAAAATCTGAGCTTGGCTGCATTGGGAAAAAAATACTAATATCTGAATATACATAGATTTGGGACCGAGCAAAGTTTTTTTAATAAACTATCAAATCTTGGCGTTTCATTAAGTCATTGTCGAAGAGATGAATAAACATGTACCTATCATCCATGGGTACACAAGACACTCAGATGTCTGCATTTTTATCTATATCTTTCAGCAAAATGCAAGTATTGATATTTAAACAAGGAATGCATCTGTTTGCAAGTCATTACCTGAACGAATTCATGTAATCCATCAGGTAAAGGTGGTCACAAGACAAAATCAAGATGCGCCTACCTTTTTATTTTTTGCATCCTAAAATCAGCAAAGTTAGGCTAATTCGCAACATATTAGCGAGAATATTTTGAACGCGCACCTAAAAAACCCATAGAAATTTGTCGGACAGCTTGTTGTTCCTTCAAACCATCTTTTTCCCGTTTATCCCGGCATCTGAGTGGCAGCTAGAACCGGTTCCCAAAATATAATTTGTGTCACTAAGTTCCTATATGCTTTGGTCTTGAACAAACAATTTGATCCAGCTACCAAGAATTTTTATCGTATAGTTAATGAACAAAAACTAAGCCATGAAATGTCTCCCAATGGGATCATGATCGAATTAGGCAACTTAACTCCAGAAAGCCACCTCCAAAATTTAAACAATTTCCGAAATTATATAACCTAAGAAGGTGTTGATTGAGGGAGAAAAAATTGAACTGAATGAAAATCTTTCTTATCCCATTGTTAATGCAATTACTCATGGGAACATCAATTAACCCGTAACAGGCACCGATCGGGACCTGCACGAAACAAAGCATACACACACTATGTGATCCGGCTTACTTTACCAGTGCTAAATTTGATATTCGGTGACAAATGTCATTCCTGTGTCTAAATTTTTAAATTTTTAAACTTTCCACTAACATACAATTGATGGTCAAAGAGTAAGAGCACCTATATTATCTATTAAACTAACAGTAAAGTATATCATAAATCAGATTAAGTATTAATCTTTTCTTACAGTAGGTGTAGCTCTTCTGCTTGTAAGAGGAATGAGGCGGGCGCCAGCAACTCCACCAAGAATGCTTAAGGCAACACAAGTTGGATCTACCATTGGAAGCTCTTAGAAAAATGATGATGATTCAAATTGCTGAAAAAACCAAATTTGAATAGCAAAATATATATTGCAAATAAAATATCATTCATTTTGTGGTCGAAATTCACCACCATTTCTTTGTTAATATCACGCATCAGAACATAGAATGCAACTCCAAGATTGGAATTTCTTAGGCACTTTTAAAAATGCCTCCAATTCTTTGTCCCATTCCCAAAATATTTCTTCCTTAAACTTCGTCTAACTTTTCTTGGCAGGCAAATTAAAAGATAATGGTTAATATCAATGCACATATTAGAAAGAGGTCAGGATATGACACTAATCATCAGACTTTCTACAACTTGAAAACCCAATCAACACAGTCTGCATCTGAGCATATTAGCACCATATCATTTTCGTATCATAAATCCTAATCATAAGAGATCAAAAACATTTGCTAACCTACCCTAACCAGAACCCTCATCTTTGGAATTTCCACCTGCCACCAAATGAACGAAAACCTAAAGGAAGGGAAGCTAATACTAAAATTTGAATGTTATCCCGAATCTACTAATTGATACCCGTACTTACAAGGATTCTTGGTAGTCATCTCTTTCTGCTTCCCTTTTTTCCTCGTGTCAAATACAATAAACAAAGGGAGTGTGGAAGCAAAATGGACAATAAATTTTTCAGATTTGTTCAAAATTAAAAAAAAAAATATCATGGATTTTAAGTAATATTTTTAATTATTACTCTCCCACAAAGAGGAAAAAAAATAACATACAAAATCAACTTCAATCAAATTATTCCACGAATGTTACAGTCCTTAAACTCCATAGGATCAAAATGAAGGGCACAACGAGATGATTGAAATTTAAATTATGAGAATTAGAACATTCTACTGCCCATTAATTATTTATTAAACTCTTTTGGTTAATTAATAAGAACATTGGGGAACAAATTCCAACTTCAATGAATCACAATTATTACTTCATATATCAATCTCTCATCAGATTGGCCTTTGAACGCCATACCTCCTGTATATATAGAAAAAATCAAAAGACATCACTTTAAACACTAACCATTTGATTATTGCTGCGACATGATTCAATTTCAAAACCACAATTAAAAGCACAATGAATATAGATATTGATGAAGCAAACGTAAGTAAAAACGTTCACTGAAAGCTACCTCATATCGAAGCATACAACATTCGTTCAGCGAAGCCTTCAACATATGTCTATCGTTAAGCAACTCATTTCTTTATTTTTCCTACTCTCGTCCAGCTTTTTGCAAACACTTGTTGTTCAAGAAAACATAGCCCACCGCAAAATTCATCGTCATACACCCTTCCTTCCATAAAAGCCGGTCGTGTTAGTGGCCCATTGTCCCCTCACATCACGCATGGTTAGCTGTTTCGGCTATCGTTATATTACTTTTGCTTTCACTACGACACTACCCAACTCTCATGGAAGACTCCAGAGAGACTTTTTCAATTCACAAGATGGTAATAATCCGTTGTTCATCGGTGTGGGTATGCTATTGGGGTCTAACTTTGGGTCAAAGCGGATAGTGGAATTCGTCTGAGTGACAAAGAGGACCACAGAATCACTCTGGACAATTAAAAAACATAAATTCAAAATAAAAAATACAAATAGAGCAATAATCAAATCACTTTGCATAGAAGAATGGGTATCGAAACGAAAGCCAAACCTGGCAGGAAAGAGTCGCACCCCTAAATGGGATTTTAGAGGGCAAAGTGGAATACCTAATTGAAATTACCGAGAAAAAAAATGTTGATTCCAATGATGAAAAACTTAATTAAAACACAAGTAGTCAAGACCCATCAATCTTGCACATAGCTCAAATGCCTCAAGCACACATAAACGGAGTAACCTGTGATATCCCCGAAATGATTATGTGTTATTTAAACATTAATCATTGTTGTGAAAATTATGGTATTAATTCTTGTGATGAATTAATAATATTGGGAGGTGCATGTGAGGGTGCATGTGTTACATGTTGGGATTTTGGGGGTTGTGGCATGTTTAATTTGGGGTGTGTGTTAATCGTTTTGGTAAAGTATATTTTAAATGGGAATTGAAGTATTTTAATGAGAAAATACTATAAAATATCATGTGAGGATATTTTAATACATCGTGCGAAATACCGGGACCAAAACATAACACATCACATAAACCCACCACAAACCACCCCCCCTTGACCCATACCCTGCTGCCAGCTGCAGCTTGCCCATACCTTTTCCCTTACCTCTCACTCCACCTTGTCATAGCTGGAACACCACCAATTCTCTCCCACTTTTCGTCCAACACCTGATAAGAGAGGAAAGAAGGAGTTCAACCATTTTTGTTGCCTGGAAGCTTGCAAAAATCGGAGCCAAAAGGGTGAGAAACCATTTCTGGGTTTGAAATTTTGTTGATTTAGTTCATACTTTTATTGGGGTAAAAATGGCATGTTAGTTTAGGTTTTGTTAAACCTTCGATTCATGTTCATTTATGGTGTGTTTATGGAACTTCCAGTATTTTGCCTTGAGTATATTACATGTTTTATGTGGGAGATATAAGCATGTAAAGTAAGGTGTTCGAAAATCTGGGTAAATACTTTCCCCTGTTTTCTGGAAATATGTGATCTGGGAGTGTTTTTGAGGAGATGATATTATGCATGTTAGATGGGTTTTAGAGTAAACCTTCGATGTGAAAATATGCATGGTAGTTTTGTGAAGCCCTTGGCATGTTTGTTCGAACATGACTTATGAGATATGTTATAGTTTTTATAGCATGAAACCAAGTACTCGAAAATCTGGGAAGGAAATGTGTTGTCCTGTTTCAGGAAATGTTGATTGAGTACCTGTGTAAATGGTCGATTTCAATGCATGTGGGCTTATGTTAGAGTGTAAATTTGGAATAAATACACTCATGGTAGTGTGTGTTAACTACTAGCATGTTGGTCTTGGCATGTTGTATGTCTTACATGTTAGAATGAAAGGTGTGAATATCAGTGTTGAACATTCTGGAAATTTATCGCGCACAGACCATGTGGCGATCGATCGCCACAAATGGCGCGATCGATCGCCGAGGTCCAGTAGCCAAAATCAAAGCCACGCGATCGATCGCCATAAAAGGCGCGATCGATCGCCATGGGACAGTGGAGTTTGGCGATCGATCGCCAAGGGGTAGCGATCGATCGCCAGAAGCAAAATTTTGAAATATTGATTTTTGTTGGATTTTTGATTTTGGATCATATATTGGCATCTAATATTGTGTTGTACACTGGTGTAGAGCCTTCACAGACGGCTACACAACGCAGGGGATAGAGTCCCAACACACACTACTTTTTGGAAAGGTACGTAAGCGACGTATGGGCATCCCAACGGTAACATGTATTTATGTTTTGTCTGTATGACACATGATGAATGCAATGTGATGCATTATGAGTTGATACATGTTATTATGCATTGTTGTTGCATATTATGCATTGTTGTTGCATATTGTGATGTGGGATAAAGAGATGTATTCCACGAGTCAGGGCGATCACGGTTAAGGTGTTAATGCTTACGCTTTACCGCTAAAAATGTGGAGCGGGAGGGGGGAGGCTCGCTTGCACATGGAGGCGGGTTTATACTATACTGAGCGAGGATGAGATACCGCTAGTATAAAGAAGCGAGGATGAGATACCGCTTGTTTTGAGATTATGAAAGCGGAGAAGTATTAAAATAACTGATGATGACTGACTCAAGAAAAAGAAGAAATGTCATGACATTCATTTGTGAAACCATACATTCATATAATGTGTTATATTATGAATCATGGTACAGGGACAACCAGTGGGCATTGTAAATGCGATGGAAATACAGGAAGTGATTTGTATTTTATGATTGTGCATTTACGCCTCATTTTCATATTATGTTGAATATGAATTGTGATATGCTCATGTGTTGGGGGTTGTCTTTGTAGGTGCTTTTGATGTTGAGAACCAGGGTCGGGGTTGAGAAGCTGAGCTGTAAGGAGAGTTACGGGATTAGCTACAAGATTTGAGAAAATTTTATATAGATTCTACTTGTGGTAGAATAAGACTATAATGTAGCACCTTTTGTAGGAATTTGTGAAATCCCTTTTGAAACTTTTGCTACTGTATTCCTTAAGCTCAGGAAAATCAACATGACTCTTTACTCTGATTTATTCATATGAATGTTTAGTTCTCTTAATCGCACCTATTAGTATATTGAGATATCGGGGTCTCATATTTAGTGGTATCAGAGCCAGGTTAGATAACCAGGGAAGAGTGAAGGGTAGCCTTTAGAGACAAGTTGGCTAGGTATTCATTGTTGGGCATGTTATGCATGTGATGCATATTATTGTATAAGTGTTATACTAACATGCTTTTGAATATGATACTCTTGTTATCTAACGGCTTATACTATGAACTGCTTTTGGGTATTGTTGTTAACTCTTGTGTTGCAGCATGGCGGCTATTAACCCGGAGAACCTCAATGAAGAGGTAGGGGATATGGGCAGTATGAATGCTAGTGTTGCTCATGTGAATCCTTTACCGCCACCTGCTGTGGGAAGTAGAGCCTAGTGCACAGATATTATTACCCGGGGAGCTCAGTTTGACACAGTTTCTGAATTTCCGTCCACCCATGTTCGAGGGGACCGAATCTGGAGAAGGGGCCGAAGAGTGGCTAGAACGGATAGAGCAGATACTTGTGACTGCGCCCTGTGCACGTACCGCATGGCTGAGGTTAGCCGAGTTTCAGATGGCGAAGAAGCCTTCTATGTGGTGGAAGACCACTGTGATAGAGCTGAGAGCTCAGGGCATGGTAGTAGACTGGACTGTGTTCAGGACCCGATTTCTTAACCGGTATTTTTCTGCCGCTGCTAGACAAGTCAAGGAGGACGAGTTCACTAATTTGAAGCAGGGAAACATGTCAGTTTCAGACTTTGCCTTGCAGTATTCCTCACTGTTGAGGTATGTCCCCCATATTGCTGTGAGCAGCCATGCAAAGATGAGGCATTTCCTAAAAGGACTCAGGCCAGAATTATTTGACCGGGTTATCTCCAACAACCCTAACTCTTTTGATGACGCCCTGACACGGGCAGAGTTAGCAGAGATTGCAGTGGGAGCGTATAAGGACGCTGTACCCCCTTCAGTACCATCACAGAGGCCTGTTGCTGATAGTTTGAAACCACGAGGGGATCAGTTCAAGGCTCGTGGAGCCTCATCATCTTCCAGATTTAGCGGGAAGAAATCCCAGAGTCAGAAACAGAGCAATCGAGGACCTACACAGGGGAGTAAGGCAGGAGGGGACAGGTGTGACCGCTGTGGAGGATTTCACTTGTCACGTGACTGCCGAGGCTGTTATGTTTGTGGCAAGGTGGGCCACTTAGCTAGGAACTGCCCCAATCGGGCAAGTCAGACAGACTCAGGGCCGAATAAGCCAAGATTTGATGCTGGAAGGGCACCACCGAGACAGCAGTTTGCGCCTCGACCGCAGGGAGGTCAGGCGGTAGGACCACCGCAGGGTCAGGTGTATGCACTGACTAGGGAGCAGGCTGAGGCAGCCCCAGAGGAGGTCATTGCTGGTACGTGTCATTTATTTACGTACCCTGCATTTATTTTGGTAGATACAGGTGCTTCTCATTCTTTTGTATCTGTTGCTTTTGTGGAGAGACACCACTTGTGCTCGTCTCTGTTACCCACGCCTCTCATGGTCTCGACACCCACGGGGAAGCATGTGATTGCGGATCGGCTTTTGTCTGATTGCCTCAATTATTTTGAGGGCAATGATCTGAGGGCTAATCTGATTCAGTTAGAGATGGCAGACTTTGACTGTATTATCGGCATTGATGTGTTGAGCAGATACCGAGCTGTGGTAGACTGTCGGCAGAGGACTGTTCGTTTTCTATCTGACCAGGGGTTCCAGTGGACTTTTTATGGGGACGGCTCTCGTCCAAGGATTCCAGTGATCTCAGCGGTTAAGATGTCGCGATTATTGGAGCGCGGCCACACAGGTTACATCATTTATGCGGTGGATGTATCTGAGGAAAAGGAATTGAGAGCCGAGGACATTCCAGTTGTGGCGGAGTTCATTGATGTGTTCCCAGATGAGATTCCGGGATTTCCGCCTGTCAGGGATGTTGAGTTTGCTATTGAGCTGCTGCCGGGGACATCAGCCATTTCTCGTGCCCCATACAGGATGGCACCGGCAGAGCTGAGGGAACTAAAGGTACAGTTACAGGAGCTCCTTGACAAGGGATACATTCGTCCTAGTGTATCGCCTTGGGGTGCACCAGTCTTGTTCGTGAAAAAGAAGGATGGATCAATGCGTCTGTGCATTGACTACAGGCAATTGAACAAGGCTACAGTGAAGAACAGATATCCACTTCCGAGGATTGATGATCTGTTCGACCAGCTTCAGGGTACAGAGGTGTACTCGAAGATAGACTTGAGGTCAGGCTATCATCAGGTGCGGGTTAGAGCTGGTGATGTTCAAAAGACGGCTTTTAGAACTCGATATGGACACTATGAGTTCTTGGTGATGCCTTTCGGTGTGACAAATGCACCTGCAGTTTTTATGAGCCTGATGAACCGAGTATTTCAGGAGTACCTCGATCAGTTTGTGATCGTATTCATTGACGACATCCTTGTCTATTCAAGGAGTGAGGAGGATCATGCCAATCATCTGAGGATAGTACTCCAGATCCTCAGAGATCATCAGTTGTACGCCAAACTCAGCAAGTGTGAGTTCTGGCTGAGCAGTGTATCATTCTTGGGCCATATCATATCACGAGAGGGGATATCAGTAGACCCGAGAAAGATAGAGGCAGTTATGGATTGGTCTACCCCTACTTCAGTCAGTGAGATTCGGAGTTTTCTTGGGTTGGCTGGCTATTATCGACGTTTCGTCGAGGGTTTTTCAAAGATCGCCAAACCACTTACACAGCTGACTCAGAAGGGAGTCCCTTTTTGTTGGACAGAGGCTTGTGAGCAGAGTTTCAGGGAATTGAAGCACAGACTGACTACTGCACCAGTTCTAGTGATTCCCAAGGAGAACAAAGGATTTGTTCTTTACACCGACGCATCGCTACAGGGCTTAGGGTGTGTACTGATGCAGGACAGGCATGTTGTGGCTTATGCTTCGAGACAGTTGAAGCCACATGAGACGAGGTATCCAGTCCATGATTTGGAGTTGGCAGCTATAGTTTTCGCCTTGAAGATATGGCGACACTACTTATACGGTACCTCATTCACCATCTTCACTGATCACAAGAGCCTGAAGTTCTTGTTTACACAGGCTGAGCTGAACATGAGACAGAGGAGATGGATGGATCTGCTGAAGGATTATGAATGTGAAATCCTATACCATCCCGGGAAAGCAAACTTGACAGCCGACGCTTTGAGTCGGAAGGTGAGGAGCACAGCAGAGGATGCCATGTGCCTATCAGCTATGTTGGGCTCCTACTGCCATTTGGGATTCGATTACGATGTGTCTACTTCACCAGTACAGGTTTTGACCTTGCTAGCTGAGCCGGTTATTTATGATCACATCAGGAAGGCTCAGGGGACCGATGCAGAGATTCAGAGATGGATGTCAGTGGTCCATTCAGATCAGCCATCGAGATTCAGAGTGGCTGAGGACGGTTCTTTGAGACTTGGCGACAGATGGGTGGTTCCAGATACACCCGAGTTGCGCCAGGGTATATTACAGCGAGCTCATTGCAGCAGGATGAGTGTCCACCCGGGCGGGAAGAAGATGTATAAGGATCTACGCAACCAGTTCTGGTGGAGGCGTATGAAACAAGATGTCACCTCATTTGTCAAGCGCTGTTTGATTTGTCAGCAGGTGAAGGCTGAGAGGCAGAGGCCGGGAGGTGAACTAAGGAGTTTGGAGATACCCGAGTGGAAGTGGCAGCACGTGTCTATGGATTTCGTGACCCACTTACCGAGGACTGTTTCGGGTTTTGATGCCATCTGGGTAGTCGTGGACAGATTGACCAAAGTGGCTCATTTCATTCCTTACTGTATGACATATACGCACTTGAGGATGGCGCAGTTATATGTCAGAGATATAGTGAGACTACACGGGATTCCTGTTTCGATAGTGTCTGATCGAGATCCGCGGTTCACATCTCATTTTTGGGAGGGTCTGCAGACAGCTCTAGGTACGGAGTTGAGGCTGAGCACAGCATATCACCCTCAGACGGACGGACAGACCGAGCGTACGATACAGACGCTCGAGGATATGTTGAGAGCTTGTGTGTTAGAGTTCGACATATCATGGCAGGACTTGATAGCCTTGGTGGAGTTCTCTTACAACAACAGCTACCAGGCAAGTATACAGATGGCTCCTTTCGAGGCCCTCTATGGTAGGCGTTGTAGGTCACCCTTGTGTTGGGGTGACTTGGACCGTAAGTCGGTTGGAGGACCAGAGTTGGTTCAAGAAATGGAAGAGAAAGTTAAGGTTATCAGACGAAAGATGAAGGCAGCTCAGGATAGACAGGCAGCATATGCCAATCAACGGCGAAGACCGTTGGAGTTTCATTTGGGCGACAGAGTTTTCCTGAAGATATCACCCTTCAGGGGTGTGGTACGGTTTGGTATGCGGGGAAAGTTGTCTCCTAGATACGTGGGACCGTATGAGATCTTACAGCGTGTGGGTACTCTGGCGTACCGTTTGGCTTTACCGCCTTCTCTGTCTGGTATACACGATGTATTCCATGTGTCTATGCTGATTAAGTACGAGCCGGATCCTTCACATGTATTACAGCCTTCTGAGATTCAGATTGAGTCCGATGTTTCCTATGTGGAGCGGCCTATCAGGATTTTGGATAGGGCAGATCGCAGACTGAGAAACAAAGTTATACCTATGGTCAAAGTTCAGTGGGATCGTAGGGGTGTCGAGGAGGCCACGTGGGAGACGGAGCGACACATGGTGCAGCACTACCCATAACTGTTTTCTGGTATGTGATTTACGTTTCACTTTTTTTTGGGTAAGTGCATGCTGATTTCGAGGGCGAAATCCTATAAGTAGGGGAGTATTGTGATATCCCCGAAATGATTATGTGTTATTTAAACATTAATCATTGTTGTGAAAATTATGGTATTAATTCTTGTGATGAATTAATAATATTGGGAGGTGCATGTGAGGGTGCATGTGTTACATGTTGGGATTTTGGGGGTTGTGGCATGTTTAATTTGGGGTGTGTGTTAATCGTTTTGGTAAAGTATATTTTAAATGGGAATTGAAGTATTTTAATGAGAAAATACTATAAAATATCATGTGAGGATATTTTAATACATCGTGCGAAATACCGGGACCAAAACATAACACATCACATAAACCCACCACAAACCACCCCCCCTTGACCCATACCCTGCTGCCAGCTGCAGCTTGCCCATACCTTTTCCCTTACCTCTCACTCCACCTTGTCATAGCTGGAACACCACCAATTCTCTCCCACTTTTCGTCCAACACCTGATAAGAGAGGAAAGAAGGAGTTCAACCATTTTTGTTGCCTGGAAGCTTGCAAAAATCGGAGCCAAAAAGGGGTGAGAAACCATTTCTGGGTTTGAAATTTTGTTGATTTAGTTCATACTTTTATTGGGGTAAAAATGGCATGTTAGTTTAGGTTTTGTTAAACCTTCGATTCATGTTCATTTATGGTGTGTTTATGGAACTTCCAGTATTTTGCCTTGAGTATATTACATGTTTTATGTGGGAGATATAAGCATGTAAAGTAAGGTGTTCGAAAATCTGGGTAAATACTTTCCCCTGTTTTCTGGAAATATGTGATCTGGGAGTGTTTTTGAGGAGATGATATTATGCATGTTAGATGGGTTTTAGAGTAAACCTTCGATGTGAAAATATGCATGGTAGTTTTGTGAATCCCTTGGCATGTTTGTTCGAACATGACTTATGAGATATGTTATAGTTTTTATAGCATGAAACCAAGTACTCGAAAATCTGGGAAGGAAATGTGTTGTCCTGTTTCAGGAAATGTTGATTGAGTACCTGTGTAAATGGTCGATTTCAATGCATGTGGGCTTATGTTAGAGTGTAAATTTGGAATAAATACACTCATGGTAGTGTGTGTTAACTACTAGCATGTTGGTCTTGGCATGTTGTATGTCTTACATGTTAGAATGAAAGGTGTGAATATCAGTGTTGAACATTCTGGAAATTTATCGCGCACAGACCATGTGGCGATCGATCGCCACAAATGGCGCGATCGATCGCCGAGGTCCAGTAGCCAAAATCAAAGCCACGCGATCGATCGCCATAAAAGGCGTGATCGATCGCCATGGGACAGTGGAGTTTGGCGATCGATCGCCAAGGGGTAGCGATCGATCGCCAGAAGCAAAATTTTGAAATATTGATTTTTGTTGGATTTTTGATTTTGGATCATATATTGGCATCTAATATTGTGTTGTACACTGGTGTAGAGCCTTCACAGACGGCTACACAACGCAGGGGATAGAGTCCCAACACACACTACTTTTTGGAAAGGTACGTAAGCGACGTACGGGCATCCCAACGGTAACATGTATTTATGTTTTGTCTGTATGACACATGATGAATGCAATGTGATGCATTATGAGTTGATACATGTTATTATGCATTGTTGTTGCATATTATGCATTGTTGTTGCATATTGTGATGTGGGATAAAGAGATGTATTCCACGAGTCAGGGCGATCACGGTTAAGGTGTTAATGCTTACGCTTTACCGCTAAAAATGTGGAGCGGGAGGGGGGAGGCTCGCTTGCACATGGAGGCGGGTTTATACTATACTGAGCGAGGATGAGATACCGCTAGTATAAAGAAGCGAGGATGAGATACCGCTTGTTTTGAGATTATGAAAGCGGAGAAGTATTAAAATAACTGATGATGACTGACTCAAGAAAAAGAAGAAATGTCATGACATTCATTTGTGAAACCATACATTCATATAATGTGTTATATTATGAATCATGGTACAGGGACAACCAGTGGGCATTGTAAATGCGATGGAAATACAGGAAGTGATTTGTATTTTATGATTGTGCATTTACGCCTCATTTTCATATTATGTTGAATATGAATTGTGATATGCTCATGTGTTGGGGGTTGTCTTTGTAGGTGCTTTTGATGTTGAGAACCAGGGTCGGGGTTGAGAAGCTGAGCTGTAAGGAGAGTTACGGGATTAGCTACAAGATTTGAGAAAATTTTATATAGCTTCTACTTGTGGTAGAATAAGACTATAATGTAGCACCTTTTGTAGGAATTTGTGAAATCCCTTTTGAAACTTTTGCTACTGTATTCCTTAAGCTCAGGAAAATCAACATGACTCTTTACTCTGATTTATTCATATGAATGTTTAGTTCTCTTAATCGCACCTATTAGTATATTGAGATATCGGGGTCTCACATAACCAATGCTCGCCGGAATATTCCTCAGCCGCTCGCTTACTCTCAGCAGCTGTAAGCACCTCAGAATCCTATGAACATCCGCCACATCCCCGCCAAAGTCCGATGTCGCTGGCAGCTGCGGAGGCGAAAGGGATACGTGGAACTGAAAGAGGTGGGCTAAGCCTGTCAAGGCGCATGCGGTGATCTCCGATTACATTTAGAGAATTCAGCTTCTCCCTGAGTTTCTCTCTTAAGTTGAGGGTGAGGAAGGCCGGAAGCATGGTAGCGGAGGAATGGTTGTTAATGGCACGGAATTGGAGGAAGCGGTGGAAGAGCAAATTGGATTGAGAGATATTTGGTCGAATAGAATTTGATCGGTAGCAGCACGTCGTACATTTAGCGCTCTTTATATTATATGTTTAAATAATAATCAGATATATATACAAATTATATAGATTATTTGATTATTTATATATGCATAAATATATATATTGATTATGTGATAATAATTATAATATGTTATAAATAATAATTTATATATTATTATTTTAATTATTATTATTATTATTATATATATATAGAGATGATTATAGTCATATTATGATATTTGATGATGTATAGATTAAATTAAATTATTTTTATTATATTATATAGATACTAGCGATTATATATTATATATATATTATTTATATATATATATTATTAGGGTTCTTTATTATAGTATTTTTTTAAGAGGATAAATATATTTATTATAGGATTATAATGTAATAAATAGTATATTATTTATACTATTATTAGATATAATACATACACCCGAAAGATTATTTAAATTAATGTTCTTTATATATATATATTTATATTATGATGATTATTATTCTATATTATGATCACTGTATTATATTAATATTATATTATATATATATTTTTATGATTATATATATGTATTAATTTATATATATTATTATTATTATTATGGTTATTATTATTATTTATTTTATTAATATTATAATATATTTTTTATTATTATATTATAATGTAATAATAATATATATTATTACATATTATATATACTATTATTATTATATATATACATACATATGTATATATATATATATATATTATAATTAATGTTATATTTTATTATTATAATAATGATGGTATTTTTGTCATTGTATCAAATAATAATTCTTATCAACAATCTTATCCTCCAATCAAACAACATATAATTTATCACATACTATTTTTACAATCATTTCACAACTTTTTAATCATTACATTACTTATCATATCCATCACTTCAACGGTACCTTAGTGATTTTCTTAATTTTTAGCTGGACCCATTTTTGTATAAAAAATCATAATAAATTCATATGACGTCCAAATGACTTGAGGCCAGTGGGAAAATCACGAAAACTCAAAGTCCTATAGTTCATCTTCAAGTCCAGAAGCTAGTTCACTCATCTTGAGGCACATGCAAAGCAAACTATGCCAGTTTTAAAAATACTCATATTCTTTTTTGACAGAGTGAGCGGTTCTAGGGAAAAGTGCATATCTTACACGCATAACCTCCAAATCATGTGAGGCTAGTTTATAATGCAAGATAACTCAAACTTCTACAATACCTCTCTTATGAGTGTCAAGCAAAAGAGTTCATCTTAAGGTACGTTATGTGAAAAACGTACAGCCTAAAAAACTCGTATATCCCCTGCTTCCAGATTGTATAGTTGCTGGTAAAATTAGCATAACCTTTGCATATGAACTCCAAATTGAGTGAGGCCAATTCCTAATGTAAGCTAACTTTGCATAATACAACTCTTATTATATCCTAAAACTTCAAATTCGTATTCATTTATTCGCAGAAATTCGAAGAACACAATGCATGAAACTCGAATGCACTGAATTTCCAGATTTTACACATTTTGGTAAAATGACCATAACGTTTTCATACTAAATCCAAATTAGCTGATTTTGGTGGCCAATTAAAGCTAACACAAAATACTACAACTTGTCATAGGGGCATTATCTTCCAATTCGAAGCCTAACTGTGCTTAAAATTCGAAATAACAGCATGCATATGTACTGATTCCAAACAGAATACATTTGACAGCAACATTGTCATCTGTTACAGCAACATTTCCATCTAATTGCACAACAATTCGACCAATTCAAGTTCATAAACTTAAAGTATACCAATATACCTTCAAGTGGTCGAGATTTGAAGCTTAGAACCAACTAAAAACGAACCAAGTTAGAACATCCTTCCCCAATCTGCTGCTACTCAAATTTCTTGCTTCAATGTTGCTCCAAACTTGAATTTTCTTGGTGCATCTTGTTCCTCAAGCTTAGTAGCATTCAAATCCATCTTTGCATGTTACATGCATTCAAAATTGGGGCTAAATGTGGCTGGAATTTCGATATTCTGGATGTGGAGAGAAGGAGGAGAGAAGGTGGAGAAGGTGGTGAAAAGAAACAAAAAATCTGAAATTGCATGATATAAGGGGCGTGAGCTTCAATGCCAAATTGTGTGATTTTTTTAATATATTTGATGTATTATGGAATCCATGTGTCAATACATCACCCTCTTGCAAGATTAATGGTCCGAAATCATGTATTAAACATGAGTTAAATTAATTAGTGGCATGTGTTTTCCAAGTGCCATGTGATCATGCACATGCTCATGCACTAAAACATGTTTCACTAGTTGGTTGACTTATCGTGGTCCGGAACACCTTAAATCAAAGTCTATATTTTTAATTATCCGGGTCCGCTTAATCACCGTTAATCCGGAATAATTAGCATCGGGGCCTTACATCAGCAGTTCCTCCATACTCGGCTTTGGTGCATATCTGGGTGGTGGTGGTTTCGTGGTATTTTGTTAAGTAGAACAAGAGAAATTTGGATGATTCATCCACCTTGGATTGTATGATTTGAGTAGAGAGTGTTTTGTGGTGACCTATTCCCTACATAATTAGCATTCTCATTAAGTTGAGTAAACGGATTACTAGCCTGGAATTTAGTGCTAGGATGCCCTCCTTGACATAGATCGCAGGTGATAGCTTGGACTTGCATAGCAGGTGCACATAAGTCATCCAATTCTTTAGTGCTTCAATCTGGGTGGTCAAGGCATTGAAGTTATCAACTTGATGTTCCGCTCGATTGCAATTGATAGCTATTAGAAGTCATCTCCTTCAACAGTTCATAGGTCGCTTCAGGCGTCTTCCTCATAATGGTACCTCCTGTCGCTGCATCAACCATAGATCGAGTAGCAGAAAATAAACCATGGTAAAATGCTTGTACCTGAAGCCAGATAGGTAGTCCATGATGTGAGCATCTCCTAAGTAGGTCTTCGAGCATTCCCATGTCTCGTATAGCGTCTTAGGATCATGTTTCACAAACATAGTGATATCGTTGCACATCATTACAGTCTTGGATGGTGGGAAGTATTTTGATAAGAATGCTTGTTCCATCACATCCCAAGTAGTCATTGGCCTGCAGGCAAAGAATTCACCAACTCTTAGCCTTATTACGAAGAGAAAACATGAAGAGTCTTAACTTGATGGCGTCGTCAGTAATGCCATTATACTTGAACGTGTCACAAATCTCCAAAAAGTTGGAAATATGAGCATTGTGATCATCAGTAGGCGAGCCCCCAAACTGTACTGAGTGTTTGTTCGCCTGGATACTCGGTCTTGTAATACTAGACAACTAACCATGGAAGGATGGTTGTGCATAGTCAATCAGTGATCTAATATCAGGCACCTCCTCGTTTTCCGTATTTTCTAGCATGAGTGCTCGAGTTTGCCTTAGCCTTATATGACAAGATCACTCTATTTCAAGGTCAAAAGGCTTGAGTGTAAGTCGTTTACTCTATAGCATAAATTAGGAAAACTCGTCAAGAGCCAGATCAAACAAACAGTAGTCAAAATATATATTAAAAAAAACCAAAAAAAATAAAAGAAAATGGCTAGATGATAGTCAACTAAACTCGTACGATATTATTAAGACTAAGGCGCCAAAACCTTAATCACACTTTATTTAACAATAAAATTACAGTGATGTTCAATTAATCTCAAGTGCACTGTTGTCACGTTTTAGTATAAAAATGGAGAACATGTTGTCGATCCCACATGGACTATCGGTAATTACCATATTTAATTACTTTAACTATATTTAGCCTACCATTATTGAGTGAAAATTATTATGATTAACTAAGAAAGCAAACTCCAACCAAACAATCAATGAATTACGAAGAAAATCAGTTGAGATGATTTATCAAGACTTCGATTCACATATGTAATCTCTCTAATTCGCGTATCATTAATGATCGACTATCCATAAAAATATATAAGGTGACGAGTAATTTCAAATTTATTCAATATTAGTCGACTTATATTAAACCTAACATCAATTTGCAGTAAGTCACTATTGTGTACTTATAACAGACTAATGTTGCATGAATCACTATGAAAACTCTTTCGATTCTAGATATATATGGCTATCGCATATTATCTTTCGATCTCAAGCTGAAATCCATGACCTAATTTACTATGTTTTATCGTAATATCTTCTGTCGATCTCAATTACGATGTATAAATCATTCAATGGGTGATCAATCCTTGAAAACATAAAGAACAGTAAATTATGCACAAAGATTATATGGAATCAATCAAAAACTAATAATTAAATCAAAGGTTCAAACATAGGATCCCCTTGTCTTGATAAAACTTACTTAGCCTATAATCATAATAAAATAAAAATGCATAAATATGTTTTGCAACAAACAAACATCAAATATGAAAATAATTAAGAACAAGGTTCATAAATACAAAAAATACTCGGTGTTGACTCCTTAAGTCGCTGCGTTGTTTCGTCTCTTGCCTTGTTTCTTGTTCTTCAATGGCTTGAGTTGGTATGTGATAGGAGGCTATGTTCTAGATCAAAAAGCTGAGCAAATGTTCTTTTAGGTTGTCCATATTGCGCCTTATATAGTGGGGGAGGAAGAAGAGTGGATGAGAAACAAGTTTTATTGTAGGACTCAAACTCTTCAAAAGGAAATAAAAATCCCCAAAATTCCGGTACGCGCGATCGATCGGGCCATTCACACGATCGATTGCACCTTGTTAATCTCGTTTGTGAATTTGCCTACGCCGCACGATCGAACACACTCTGGTGTCCGATCAATGGCGCTCTGGCCACTTTCCCTTTTTTCCTTACAACGCCCGATCGACCAGGCTCTTATCCAGGATGATTGGGCTCTGGCCATTTTTCATCCTTTGCGATTTTTCTTCCTTCCTTTGAATATTTTGGGTCGGTTGAGTCCTTTTCACATGTATTTAGCTATTTTTCTTCAATTCCTCGCACTTACACTTAGATTCCTGAAATATGCAAAATAACACCCAAAGCATAATATTGTTCCAGAATCATTATAGAAATTACTAGAAATTCATAACAAAGTATAAAAATGACATTATCAATTGGGAGATGTTGATGGGTACGACAGCCATAGGTGACTGTTCTGTGGGTGAAATAGGAGTGGAGTTGTCGGACGAAAAAGTTGCAGTGATATCGGACATGGTGGTGGACGCATTATGCAGGAAAGGAATTATGATCGAAATTTGGTCTCGTGAGAGATGAGGCCAACTGATACCATGTAAAAACTTATATTTTGTGGAAAATGAATTGATTATATTTGCTTGTTGTTTGCCTCTTTTAATAGAGGTTACAATATCTTTAACAATATTTACAAGATACGAACGAATCACAATGAACGAATCACAATAATATATTTACAAAATATTGTATGGGATTGGATGTGAACTTCAACAAGTACGATCATTCCTTGGTAATATATACGTAGATCTGACTCTGATCTATTATTGTCTTCCTACTGGAATTTTTTTAATGATCGCATTTTTATTATATTCAACATAGTTGGTGCCCATCGAGACCCATTGCTTGACACGAACGTGACCCATTGTCATCGTCTATATTTCAGTTCATTGCTATTGCGTATGATCAATACTTGCCACTTTATCAAAATTTATACCTGATGGTAACGGTAAAACTTAAATAGTTTAAATCATATAAAAGCATAATCATACATAAATAATTATTGCTTCTAATGTACCGGGAGGTAGACCCGACCAAGGGTCATCATCGACCATGAACCGACACCAACCCGTGGTCAACGGGCCGGTTAATCGGGTCAACGGTTTGAATGATCGGGCCCGTAATCGGTCCGTCTATAGAAGGCCGGTTAAGGGTCATAATTTTGCTAACCCGTGAACCGGCGGATCAAGGGTATATTTACATTTTTAAATTTAAAATATATGTTAAGGTGTAGATTTTAAATCTATCAAGTTCGATTGATAAATATCCCATATTCTCGATTCAACATGATAAAAGAGCCCACTTTTTGCCAACTCCTCAAAATCCCAATATCTTGACTACATTGGTGGAACATATAGTTTGGAATACAAGAGGTTAAAAGAATTGAAGAAAGACTGGAGAATTCTTCCTTATATGATTCTGTAAAGATTAATGAATGATACATACAAAGTCTAGCTACACATATTCAGATGACTCCTAAGATTCCTCTTATTCCTTAAAATGCCTTGTGTCATGCACTCAATCATTATATACAGATTGCATGATCAAATACAAGAAAATTGTCTTTCCTTTAATACTCATTTTCAATTTGGAGCATTAATGTCAAGAATTCCCAACTTGCTGAAGTGTGCCCGCAAAGTTGCTTATCCAAGAGGTTTGGTGAATATGTCAGCTAACCGCATCCCTATTTGAACGTAGATAGTTTATATCTTCTTATTTTCAATTCGTTCATGTATTGTGTGACAATCCAACTCAATGTGCTTAATTCGTTCGTGGTACACTGGGTTTGCAGTGTTGAAACTGCTAAAAAGACCTATATTCGGCTTCTGCCGATTTCCCTGATACGGTAGTTTGCTTTTTACTTATCCAAGACACGAGAGCTTTCCAAAGGAACAGATAATGCACTATCGCTAATACCCTGAGGCCGAATATAGAGCTCGTACTACTACTACTAGTGAACTTGTGTTGCTCCAGCAACTCCTGCGAGACATATCATTTACACTTCATATGCCAATCATAATATTACGTGACAATGTTGCGGCTATTCATATTGCTACATGCCCAATCTTTCATTAACGAACTAAGCACATCAAGATTAATTGTCACTTCATCGGGGATAAGTTATCGACGGCAACATCAAACTCATGCCAGTTCGATCAAAGCTACAACTTGCTGACATATTCACAAAGGCCCCACCTTCTTCAGTCTTGTTCCCGCTCCAGTCCAAGATGGCTATTCATAATATTTATCATCCATCTTGAGGGGGTGTATTATCAGTTGCAACTCAATTAGCATTATCAGTTACATAGCAGCAGTTAGCTTAGTTGCTAGTTACGTTAATTACAGTTAGATAGCATAGAAGTTGTTTATGTTGAAGGAAGTTGTTTATGTTGAAGGAAGTTGAAGTTATTCTTCTGGAACATATAAACTCTTGTACAATGATTTGTTCAATTCAATTCATTCTTTAATATTTCAGAATATGAGTTCATCATAACATTTGACGTCAATATTTATGTATCCGGAGTGACGAGTTGCGAAGAACCATAAGCACTATATTGAGATAAATATCGTCTCAAGGGTATTTGGTGTTCAACTCTTGCATCGACTTTCTGAATTATACCATCGAAATGTTGAAACTTTCTGAACTTTTTTATTTCTCCAATATAAGCGATTGAATTTAGCCAAACAAACTTCAAATCGACTAGCTTTTTCTTCCCCCAACTGCGACGAATATCCAATATTCCACAGCACCATTAAAAGAAAATGCGACGGAAAAAACAGTGTTTCAAATGGAAAGTTCACAAAATGATCATCGTCCACTTGAAATTTGATATGGTGGAAGCCAATTAGGAGAGCCACTTTGTTGGGATTCCGTCCCCCGACGTCAGATCCAAACACTGCGAAAATAATCAGTAAACTGATCTCGACCCAGGGACGTACGACCGCGCCTGATTCATATGTACACATGCATAAATTGAATATAAATGCATGTAAAAGCTGTTCTCGTTCACCGACATAAATCTGATAGATATGATCCCTCAAGTCCAATCAACCTGAATAGTGTGTTTAACCCTATAGATGAACCATATAGAGAGTTTGAGTAACTTATTTGGGATAGGGTTCTTATGGCCCAATGGGCCAACTATTGGCTCATTCGCTTGTAGGGCATCTTATGCTAACAATCTCTCACTTGCCCAAAAACCAACTAGTAGCGCTTATCGTGTACGCCCAAATTAACACTTCTCAAGTTAATAACAATAAGTATGTAGTAGCGTGAGTAGATATCGATCCCACGAGAAATGACAAATTTTGTGTTAATTAGTGCAAACGAAATTAAAGGGGGTTTTGAAAATGAATTAATTAATACTATGATGCAAAATTCTAAGAAAGCTATGAATTAACTACTATGCAAGTTTAAACTAAGAGTGATTAGATTATGAGAGAAAAATGATTCTTGGCTTTTGGTCGACTTTACAATTGGGTTTATTATCTTATTCATCAATTCTCACAAATGTTCAAATTGCATTTGAATATCCGCCTTGGAAAATTAATTCATATCTCACCTTAATCGTCGTTAGGTAGCCCACGCGTTCTATTCTAACCGTATCAATCATTTAATCCAAATACACATGATTAAGATTAAAAGATGATAGATCCATAAACTAGTGAGAAAAACAAAGTTAGACAATATAATTCACGCGTCTATATTTAATCTAGTAAAATGTTTTCCATAAGGATTTAACAATCTTACACCCAAATTTTTTAATCTTAGTTGCTTCATCTAACAAGCATTAGATTGCATGCACAATTACTAGGTGATCAATCCAATAATTAGATACAACAATCCTATCAATCAAGTATAGAAAAACAATCGATACTCATTCCAAAATTGATTAAAAAGCACATGAATTTCATAAGAAAAACAAATCTCGAATTGTCTTCCTTAACCAAAAATCACAAAACTAGTTCAACCAGTCATGACTAATGTAAAACAATCAAAATTAAATAAAAACAACATAAAAGAAACACAAACTAGGCAAACTATGTAGATCTTCACTTGTCGAGGTTGTCACGCCCGCCTTTGCTTCGATCTTCCTAGCGTGCGTTTGAACTATGATGAACTAGATACTAGTTTTCTATGAAAGCATGTAAAAGTATGTAAAAAAAAGGTCCCAAAAGGTCTGATGGTCGAGGGGTATTTATAGGAGAAGGAGGAAGGGCTAGAGTCCTTGTATGATGGAAAGAAACCAAGTCTTTTACTTTTGCTCGAACTACTCTGGCGATCGATCGTGGCTGTCTGGCGATCGATCGTCAGACCCTACTATTTTTTATTTTCAGAATTTTTTCACTCGCGGTCGATTGGGAAAATGTGGCGATCGATCCCCAATTGTCTATGCCTCAAACCTTGTCTCTCGGCGATCGATCGCGGAAAAGTGCCGATCGATCGCTGAGACTTAACTTTTGTTGCTCGAATTTTCTCGTTTGGCGATCGATCGGGGCTCTTTTGGCGATCAATCGTGGCTCATTATTCACTTTATGCATTTTCTCTAGGTCTATTTTGATCAATTTCAACTCCAATGCATTTCTTGATCTTTATTTATCGTTATTAGTTTGATTTCTTCGATTTCACCTACATTTACACAGATGTACGATTAGGTAGCATGTGTATCATTTATCTATCAAAACATACCAAATCATAGACAATTAAGCACAATAGATGTGTCTATTTCTAGTCACATCAAACTCCCCCATACTTAATTTTTACTCGACCTCGAGTAAATCAGGCAAAACTAAATTCTTTTTGCTGGCTCATAGCATCATAACAGACTAACTTGTCCTCACTTTAATGCCTCAGCAATTTCAAACATGCGTAATAATGAAAGACGATGAAAAGTTAACAGTGGAACAAGTTCAATCCCTAAACATCTCACACTCAACAAACAGCGAACGTGTGTGTGGTCATAAACAAATGTTATGTACAAATCATAGATCCAATAAATGTAAACTCACAATAGTTTAAGTTGTACACTAACACAAGTATAAGCTCACTTGTACACTCATTTCCACTTTCTTAGCCACTTGCAAACATAAATCAAGTAGGTCTTTATTAGCTTGTAGCTTGGCCTAGGTATTGGCTTATGAAAGAAAGGGTAAGGTGCATCAAATAAGAGAGTATGGTGATATTCACAATAAAAAACTTCTCTTCTTGCATGATTTTTCTAACCTTGTTCTTTTTTTTTTAACGGTTTAACTCAATTATTTTCTTTTTGTGACTTGGCTCCCCTTGGAGTCATATTTTTCTATTCTTTTCAAGGCATCCATCTTTCTTTCATGCATTCCATTCTTTTAATAATAAAGCTTTCAATCATACGAGTCTTTGATAACAAGTGCATGTGAATGAAACCCTTCATACTCCCTTCAAAGTATGGATAAAAATTCATATTTAGGCTCCAACCAAAACCCATCAAGGAATTAATATACTAAACACAACATAAAACTCTCTTGGCATAATCACAGAAATCGGCAGCAACAATTTGACCAACAAGAGGTGATTAAATGAAACCATATAATAGAGAAATAGAGTCACACGCATCGACAAAGGTAATCAAGTGGAGCAAAATTCGTACACAAAACAATAGAATTTTGGCCACATATCAGCAGATTTTTTGAGCATAAGGGCAGCAAGTTTTCGAACCAAAATGATGTAGGTTTTCGAACTATATACAACAGAAGTACAGAACATTGAACCATATTGCAGCAAGATTGCCAAACTAAAATCAGCAGATTTTTGAACCATATGGCAGCAGAAAATCGAACCTTCGTACAGCAGCAAAGTCTAGTCTAACAAGAAGGAAATCGAGCAGAATTTTCGAACATCATAATGATGTTTTCAACTCAACGCAGCAGTATTTTTTGATTCAAAAACCGCACTTAAAATCATCCAAATAACAAGGAAAAGCAAGGGAATAACGACTACAATAATGAGATAAAAATCATTCACAAACCTTGAGGGAAAATCGCTAAAAGTGTTCGAAGTCGATCATCATTCTTGCTGCTTCAATCGGCCGAACGAAATGGGGAAGATAAGGGAGGCGGTCGAAGAGAGGGGGGAGTACATGGGATAATCTGTTTATGTTTGTGAGGAATGAGAGAGAGGAGGTGTATTAACCCTAGTGTTATATTTAATCCCTACCATTCAAATATAATCACATCTCAATACTAAGTTTAACCCCCAACCTTTATTTAAATTAGTTCCACTATTTAATTTAACCAAACCATTGTTTTCATTCTCAACTAATAATATCACCATTATTAATAAATTACCATGAATTTAATTTGCACAAAAATCACCTCGAACTTATTTATTCAAATTCCGGTCCCAGCATACGATGCCCAATAATTTTACACATTGTAAATTATTTCATAATTTACCCTACTAAAACAAATAATTAATTGCTACCTGGAATAATTTATCCCAACTCCGGTCACAATAAAATTCCCGATAGTTGAATTCCGTAATTATCTCATAATTATCGCAATTACCATCAAATAAATAATTTTAATTTATTCCGGGTATTACAATTCTCTCCAACTAATAAAATTTCGACCCCGAAATTTAAATACGTGCTTATGATAAAAGCCAACTGTAAAATTTGCGTACCGTTATACAGGTCAAGATAGTGACTTGACCATCTGTAGGATGACAGTCATTCGAATCATCACGGCTCACATGTGCCCCATTACACCAACGATCGCAAGACTGCAAATCACTTCACTTTACCATACCCAACATTAGCATCTAATGAGCTAGCATATGTAATTCATTATGAGATTAACATCATCATACTTTAGCCATTCATTAATTCTTACTCCGATATGACCCATTATCATTACTAACATACAAGTATCATTCATTATCTTAGATTAGTATTCACATGATAACAATTATACAGTGTCATGACCACATTTTATGAGCATATATGTATATACTTGATGTAATCTTAAATTATGCTCCACAATTAGGCAGCATCTTTAAGAATAATACATCATGTACGCACAATTATCTCAAACATTAAACAGTCTCAAGGTGATACTAACCTCGTCACATAAGATTTCGAACGAAATCATGTACCTCAACATTAATCACACTCGATTTATCATAGTTAATTTGGGCGCTTATCGTGTACGCCTAAATTCACCCTTCTCAAATTAATAACAATAAATATGTAGTAGCGTGAGTAGTGATCGATCCCATGAGGAATGACGAATTTTGTGTTAATTAGTGCAAACAGAACTAAAGGGGTTTTGAAAATGAATTAACTAATACTATGATGCAAAATTCGAAGAAAGCTATGAATTAACTACTATGCAAGTTTAAACTAAGAGTGATTAGATTATGAGAGAAAAGCGATTCTTGGCTTTTGATCGACTTCACAATTGGGTTTATTATCTTAATCATCAGTTCTCACAAATGTTCAATTTGCATATGAATATTCGCCTTGGAAAATTAATTCCTATCTCACTTTATTCGTAGTTAGGTAGCCCATGCGTTCTAGCCTAACCCTTTATCAATCACTTAATCTAAATACACGCGATTAAAATTAAAAGATGATAGATTCATCAACTAGTGAGAAAAACGAAGCTAGACAATATAATCCACACGTCTATATTTAATCTAATTCAATGTATTCCCTAAGGATTTAACAATCTCACACGCGCAAAATTTTTAATCTTAGTTGCTTCATACAAGCATTAGATTGCATGCATAATTACTAGGTGATCAATCCAATAATTAGGCACAGCAATCCTATCGATCAAGTATAGAAAAACAATCAATACTCATTCCAAAATTGATTAAAAAGCACATGAATTTCATAAGAAAAACAAATCCCAGTGTATTGTCTTCATTAACCAAGAATCACAAAACTAGTTTAGCCACTGATGACTAATGTAAAACAATCAAAATTAAATAAAACAACATAAAAGAAACACAAACTAGGCAAACTATGTAGATCTTCACTTGTCGAGGTTGTCACGCGCGCCTTTGCTTCGATCTTCGTAGCATGCCTTTGAACTATGATGAACTAGATGCTAGTTATCTATGAAAGCATGTAAAAGTATGTAAAAGGAGGTCCCAAAAGGTCTGATGGTCGAGGGGTATTTATAGGAGAAGGAGGAAGGGGCTAGAGTCCTTGTATGATGGAAAGATACCAAGTCTTTTACTTTTGCTCGAACTCCTCTGGCGATCGATCGGGAAAATGCGGCGATCAATCGCCCATTGTTTCTGCCTCAAACCTTGTCTCTCGGCGATCGATCGCGGAAAAGTGTCGATCGATCACCGAGACTTAACTTTTGTTGCTCGGATTTTTTCGTTTGGCGATCGATCGGGGCTCTTTTGATGATCAATCGCAGCTCGTTATTCACTTTTATGCATTTTTCTTGGTCTATTTGATCCCTTGTCATAGTTCGATTTCTTCGATGTAAGATTAGGTAGCATATGTATCACTTTATCTATCAAAACATACCAAATCGTAGACAATTAAGCGTAATAGATGTGTCTATTTCTAGTCACATCACCAACACAAAACTCCATACTCAAAATCCAAGTGAGTCAGTCCAATTGACCAACTTGATGTACTACCAACGTACATAATTATGAGACATAAATGTATCAAACATTTTAATTTTAGAACTTTCTATAGACGAAACATTTTCAAATATAGAAACTCCACTAAAATGAGGAGCTTTCAGAAATCAAATTCATCTCTTACAAAACACTTACTTTGAGCACTTAATATTTAAGTCTCAATTCTCATCAAAAGATCGGCGGCTTGTTGATTGTGACCCAGCGAGGCTCAAGTGTAACATAGCAGTAGGATCACAACCTTCGTGATTTTAGAAGTCAAATAACTTCTTTGGGCTTTCCCTGAATGCCTCATTGTCAATTAAACTCATTTAATAGACAATGACTGAAATATAATTTCAGCAACAACCTACCGATCGTTGGTAGAGCCTAGCATCTGCGCTTCACGAAGACTGATAAGTGTTACTTTTACACTTACTTTGATATAAGATTAGGGGTGTTTTTGTAGTGATTCCTGGAAAATAATACGCTTTTTGGTACACATTTGTATATATCAGGAATCTAGGTCCAAATGCATAAAAATGGAGGAAATAAGCTATAACTGATGAAAAAAGGACCAAACCGAGCTAACACATGGAAGATAGGACCAAATCTCAAGTTTGAAGAAAATTCAGCATTGGTGATCGATCTTGGAGTCACGCCGATCGATCGCGGATGAGAAAAATAAAGCAACAAAATTTAAGTATTGGCGATCGATCGCCATACCTTGCCGATCGATCGCGGCCATCCAGAAACTTTTGGCGATCGATCCCCATATCACACCGATCGATCGCAAATGTTCGGATTTTGAAAAATACGAGGCAGAATGTTATGGTGATTGATCACCGCTTCTTGCCGATCGATCGCCGAACCCGAAAATTTCGAGATCTTGTTCCTTCTTGGTTATTTTGTGTCCAAACTCCTCCACCACTATATTATGTTGGTCTTGGATGAAATTAGAGACTCTTGGCTCATAAAAAAACCCTACAACACTCAGCCACCATCACCTTCATCCTCAACCATCCATATACCATCAAACCATTGAAGATGAGACACATCGGAAGAGTCGGGACGATGGAGCAACGCAAGGAGTCAAAGCCTCTCGTTATTTCCGTATTTCTAAACTTTGTTTGTTTCTATTTGATTTCTTTATGCTTTTGATGTTGGAAAACACGATTCGCATTTGATTGAATGTTTCTAGGCTAAGTTTTGATTGATTCTTACAAATTCTTTGAGTTTAATTTGTTGTTGTTCATGCTTTCAATGGATTAATATCATTGATTGATTATTTATGCAATTGAATTGACCACAGGAGATTGCGATACGATATACTAAATTAAACCGTGGATTTCAGACTGATATCGAGAGATGAAGTCAAATACACGTGTGATAGCTATAGATATCTAGTAATCGAAAGCTAGAAGTTTTCATATACCAACTTAAAATATTGAGTGTTAAATAAGTGCATGATCATTGCCTTGTTGCATCGTAGTATTAAACTTGTTGTAACCGGAACAAGGTATGACAAGTGCATTAGAAGAACTCGTCATCTTAGAACATTTGAATTTAATTCTTAACTATAGGCGAATTGTGAGGGTTTGCATGGGTGAACCGAAAGTCTTGATAATTGTTTCTTTTGAGTTTTATTCTTATTCATCACTTTTTGCTTGGGTTGATTATCGAGTTAATTCGACACTTTAGTTAATTAGTCATCACTAATATTTGTAGGCTAAATATAGTTAAACTAGTTGAATTTGGTAATTATTTCCGTGGGATCGACAATCCGTACTTTTCATATCATTATACTAAAACTTGACACCGTGCACTTGCGGTACGCAATCGCTACACTGAAAAATATTGTTTAATATAATAGCGATCAAAGACCTAGATACAAATGACTAGCAACGTACGAGAACCTATCAGCCATAGTTAGCATGCAGTACATTCTTTACACTCATATGTCCCGATTGAATCTAGGGCATTGGTTGGTCAAGCCCACTTAAGGTTTCAATAACTATGTATTTGTTTCACGTTATATAATCCATTGTGTGAGTATATGAAAAACTCTTTTTTCACAAGCACTACCCACTCTTGCCAGAGATTCCTTGAATCATATACAGAAAAATACATAGGACATCCTGGTTCATCAAGACTAGTGGTGAATCCCCAACGACAATCATAGGCCTCTGACAGCATCACTGAATACCCAAAATAATAACTTTATGACCTATGTGATCAGCCATTAAATCAAAGTACACGGCTATCTGTCAAGACGTCAATGACGCCTCGGGTAATGAGGAGCAATGGTGCACAACTATGACTAGAAATTCTATACTCGGACATATGGTAACCACTTATAGAATTGTGAGTATGGTCGTTCAGTGAACTCATTCCTAACGAGCATCTATTTATGTGTGTTGACTTCTCCAAGCCAACGCCGATGAAACGCGGCGCACTACACTAGACATCTCATGAATACCAGTATCTAACGAGCATATATCGATATCCCATTCTCGAAGGCTCATCGAACATAAACATTTAGAATTCGCAATTGAGAATGTATTTCATGGTCACTATCGTATGCGTAACCACATTCTATGGACTATAGCAATCTCAAGGACTTCATCAAGGCATCAAGATGCATGGGCAAACAGATGAAGAAGTGACATATATATTAATATTCAAACATAAATTTGTCATAATAAGATTATAATTACAATCAATCAACTATTGTTTTACTTAATCATATATGAGAACAATATCTTTCACTTTCCCAAAACCAACTATTCATGTGTCTCAAGACCATCTTCCCAAGATGTCTGACAGACACCAATCATTGTAAAGGCTTGTCACTAGATTCACTATATTTTTCTGTTGAAGCAATTCTCTCGATAATAACGTCGCCTCTACCATCTCTCTCATTAGATGGTATTTTCTCAATATATATTTGGATACTGATGAGATATTGGCTATTCATAATAGCTCCACTGTTGTCACAGTACACAGGAATTGTGTCAACAGCACTAGAAATTACACCCAAATTTTGAATGAAATTTCATATCCGAACTGCATCTTTGCTGCAATGTATTCAGCTTCAGTGGTGGAATCCGATGTGGTGTCTTGCTAAGAGACAGCATCATCATTGAGCTTAAATACAAATTCGAACATCGATTTGAAATCATCTACATCCGACTTAAAACTAGCATCAACCTAGCTTTTAACTTTTATTCCTCCGCGTACAGATCCAAAAACCATTAACATATCATAAGTTCTTCATAAGTACTTGAGGATTATTTTCACAGTTTTCCAGTGACCTTACCGGGATCAGTCTGATGTTTGCTCATTACACTAAGAACATACATTAGGCCAAGACATAACATAGCATACAATATGCTATAAAAAATCAAAACATAAGGTACCAATGTCATCTTTTATCTGTCCTCATCAATCTTAAGACCCATTGACTCGAGAGATGAATACTATGACATATTGCTAAGTAACTCATTTTTCGACTATTCCATGCTAAACCCCTTTAGCACAGTGTTTATGTACGTATATTGAGAGACATCAAGCATCCTTTAGATCTATCCATATAGATCCTTATGCCAAGCACATATAACGCTTCTCCCAAATTTTTGATGGAGAAATTAGTAGATAACCATGATTTAATCGATATCCAATATTATTCACAATGTATAAAATCATCAACTTAAAGCACTACAAATATAACTGCACTCCCACTAACCCTTTTTGTACACACATGATACTTCAGAATTTTAACAAAACCAAACATTTTGATAATGCTATCAACCGGATATTCTAGCTTTGGGACGCCTTCTTAGGCCTATAAATGGACCTCTGGAGTTTGCAACATTTTGCTCACTCTCAGAAGTTGTGAACACCTTTGGCTGCTACATTTCTACCTGTTACTATTGAGAAATATTTTGTTCACATCCATCTGTCATATCTCATATTCATAATATAAAGATATAACTAATAAAATCCAAATAGACTATAGCATCACATACAACTCTTTGCCTATGAGAATAACCTCTTCCCATCAGGTAAGCTTTAAATGTCGCATCCTTCCCAAATACTCCAAGCTTTCGTTTGTAGATCCATTCGCAGCCAATGGGAACAATTTCCTCAATAGGATCTACTAAGGTACATACCTTATTAGAGTATATGAAGTCCATTTTGTTGGGATATGCCCTAAGACATGTCATTAGATGATTGTTATGACATACAATGTATTATGATTTTATAAATAGCAAATCATTATTATATATTATTCGAATATCTGTGTAATATGAATTGATAAAGTTAATGTCCTTAGAATAATATTGTATTATTCTTAAAGATTGTCCCTAGTCAAGTATTATCATAAATCAGGATAATGATAACACATTGAGACTAGTATGTTTTGATTGATGAATTAATTCATGGATATGAGATATCAAATCAACACATGGGTACATGTTAGAGAACAATGTACTGGACAGACCCACCATGAGAATGCTACATGGATAGTTATATGAGTGTCATAAGCAATTCTCATTGTGATAATAATGTATGTAATCCTTACGACTTGAGATAATCAGAGATCCCAACATAAGGAGTTATGTATCTTGATATTGTCAAATGTTACCTGTAACAGGGTAAACTATAAAGGCAGCTATTGGATACACTACGAATTATGTAGAGGGATGTTGATTGATCAAGATAGGATTTGTCCCTCCTATATAACAGGAGAAGTGTTTGGGCCCTTGATCAAGTAAGACTAAAATGCATGGCTATGCTCGAATGAGTCGATATGTGATATCGAGCTTATTCGTTTATTCTAGTTCTACTTGGGGATCAAGAAATAGAGATTGAATATACGAGTATGACTATTCCATGACTCGTGTTCAATCTAAACACATGGACAAAGGGATTAAGTTACATGGTTAATATTATCACAAGTTCTAAGGTTATGTCGAGTCAATGACATTCTTGTAATTTGGGTAGCCTTGATGTGTTGCTAGATACCGCTCATTGCTTGTGACATAAAATGAGATTTTATGTCATTGCCAACATTACAAGTTCCTATCGGGTCGCACAAAAGATTAAATCGATAAGGGAAATTAAATTCATTGGATGAATTAATTAATTAAGAAGAGTCTTAATTAAATGATTATAAGGATTTAATTAAATCATGGGTTTGGGCCCATGAGACTTTAAGAAAGTCTTGAACCTTAATTAAATCTTATAATATAAATACAATGTTATAATTAATTGTTTGATACAATTTTATATCACATAACCTAGCCACACAAAGCTTGAAGCTCTCGGCCACCACAAAGCCGTGACCTAACCTCCGCCGCCTTTGGTCATTTTGTGTTTTCGGCCATCTTCATTCGACTTAGAATTGTGTGTGGTTATTGTTCCAGTTTAAGAACGAGTCTAGCAACTTGTTCTTAAATCCCCTTTTCGATTTGATCGTGTGGATACCGTAGAGACAAATGTGCAAACTTTTGTTTGTGACTCGTGGTGCTACAACGAGGATTCTGCATCAAACACGCTACAAGGGTGAGACTCTTACTATCTCTATTCCGATATGAACCCTTTGTATAGATCCGCGGTTTTAGTAATCCAAATTTTATTATTCCGCTACGTTGTATGCTCGTTGGATTACTTACAGTGGTATCAGAGCCGTGTACAAAGCTCATATCGGAAATTATGTGGTTAATTGTTTAATCACATTGACCCACGACGGCCACATGAGGGCTAGGGTTTTCGAACCCTTGGCTCGAGATGGTCTAGCCGTTGCGGCTCATGTTCGTGCATGGAGGTGTCGAAACATGGCTAGAGTTTGGAACTCTTTTAGCACGTTAAGTTTTGAAACCATGCAAGATGGTTCGATCATGGTCCACGGAAATATGAGGGTTGACGGCTACTTCCACGTGAGAGCTAGGGTTTTTCGAACCCATTGGCTCGAGATGGTCGAGCCGCCACCGTCATGAATCGTGCATGGATGGACAGTGGCATGTGGCTAAGATTTTCAAACCATGTGGCTCGATAGACATCAAAACGGGGCAAGTCATGGCTAGGGTTTTGGAACCCTAGCGGCGCCGCATGGTCACACGGCTTTGGACCGTGACTTGGGCTAGGGTTTCGAACCCTAGGCCCATGCATGGTCCAGCTGTGTGGTTAGATGGTTCGGACCCATTTGGCTCATGTTTGAGTCGCATTTAGTTTCGTGGCATGTGATGTCCCGAGCGTACGATAATTTTCAAAAAAATTTATTTTACAGTTTTATTGAAATTAATTTTTTAAAATGTTTAGAATTTAATTCATTAATTGTTATAGCATGTTTTATGTGTTGTTTGAGCATGGTGCATGGTTATAGCCCTATGACCTATTAGATAGGATTTTATGAATGGTTGTAATTTAATACGACCTGCGAGTCGTGCCTTCTCTATTTTTCTGAATGTATTACCTCCCCTATGCTCCCCCTCGAATGTAACTCGGGGAATTCTCTAAATCATGTAATTGTTATATAGTTTAGTTAGAGTTTTATTGATGGAGATCAATGAAGATGGACCATGGTGCCGGGATGAGAAGGTCATTCACAAAAGGGAGCCAAAGAGGTGCTTGGAGAAGTTACCCTTAGGTTGACTTTTTAGATTTTCTCATTGGCTTGAGAAATCTTTAGTTGGGGCTATAACCATGTCACGTTTACTTTATGTTGATGTATGAGATGCGTGTTTACTGTTTTATTTAATATTGATGCCTATATATATATATGTATATATGTATATATTCATATGTACGAGACATAATTTCAATATTAATAAAATCATGAGATCAGTAAATCCCTCTATAATATTAAGTTTAAGATGCCTTCCAATTAAAAATACTCGTCAAGACTTCGATTGAACATGTGTGGGTTTACCAAAGCAAAGCACCGTGACAATCTTAGTAAGGCGCGAAATCATAATAGTGATATCCGTGTTATTTTAAATTGGGTTCGACTTAACTAGTGTTATCACAATAGGAATGGGAACCTAGAGGCATGGGGTTGGATAATAATTCATTAGATGAATTTGAACAAAGTGTTGTTCGTCCAACCATCCAAGAATTACATGTGATGTAATTGATAAAGTGTTGTCTACCTAAATAACCGAGTCTTTGGCGATTAGCCAAAGCTAACTCAAGATTAAGTGAAATATGGATCTTGGCCCACTAATAGTTTCGAGGGTTGATAATTTTAAACACAATGGTGAGAGTGTCATTTAATATAAGACCATATTAAATGATTAAAATCATAAACTTATTTTGCATATTTATATTGTAGATATCCATGGCAACTAACAACGTCACAAGCACATTATCATTGCGATCGGTCCTTGAGAAGGACAAACTGAATGGGACAAATTTCCTAGACTGGTATAGGAATTTGAGGATTGTCCTCAAGCAAGAAAAGAAGCAATATGTCCTAGAGGAACCCTTACCTGCTGAGGAACCTCCCTTGACGGCTGCTAAAGCCGATAAAGATGCTTACAAGAAGCATCAAAATGACGCACTTGATGTTGGGTGCCTTATGCTTGCCACCATGAACTCTCAGCTTCAGAAGCAACATGAGGAAATGGAGGCGTTCGATATGATCGAGCATCTAAAGCAATTGTACCAACAACAAGCAAGACAAGAGAGGTAAGACGTCTCTAAAGCGTTGTTCCAGTGTAGAATGGTAGAAGGAAGTCTGGTTGGAAATCATGTACTCAAGATGATTGAGTACATTGAGAATCTGGAGAAGCTGGGTTTTCCTTTGGACCAAGAGTTGGCCACTGACGTGATCTTGCAATCGTTGCCTGAAAGCTTCAGTCAATTTGTCTTGAATTACAATATGATTGAAATTGAAAAGACTCTACCACAGTTGCTAGGCATGCTGAGAACTTTTGAAGCTAACAGCAAGAAGTCTAAGCCTACTAATGTTCTTATTGTGAATAAGAGCAAATGACGGGCTAAAGCAAAAGGCTTAAAGAAGAACAAGAAAGTCTTTGTCAAAACTAAGCCTCATACTGCTGCACTTAAGCCAAAGGGAGGAGTGGCAAAAGAGGGGAACTGTTTCCATTGCGGTGAGACCGGACATTGGAAAAGAAATTGCAAAGTTTATCTGGAGGATCTTAAGAATACGAAGGGAAGTGTGACTTCCACTTCAGGTATTTTAGTTATAGAAGTCAATTTATCTACTTCTTCATCATGGTATTAGATACTGGATGTGGATCTCACATTTGTGTTAATGTGCAGGATCTTAAAAGGAGTAGGATATTGGCAAAAGGCGAAGTGGATCTCCGAGTAGGAAATGGAGCAAGAGTTGCTGCATTAGCTATAGGAGATTATTCATTATCTTTGCCTTCCGGATTATCTTTAGATTTAAAAGACTGTTATTTTGTGCCTTCAATTACTAGAAACATTATCTCTATCTCTTGTTTGGACAAGTTTGGATTTTCATTTATTATAAAGGACAATTGTTGCTCCATTTATTTAAATGATATGTTTTATGCTAATGCACAAATGATTAATGGTCTTTATGTATTAAATCTTGATATGCATGTCTATAACATAAATACTAAAAGGATTAAGAATAATGATTCTAATCCAACTTATCTCTGGCATTGTCGCTTGGGCCATATAAACGAGAATCGCATATCAAAACTTCATAAGGATGGAGTATTGGATTCATTTGATTTTGAATCATATGAAACATGTGAATCTTGTTTAATGGGCAAGATGACTAAAGTTCCTTTCAAGGGACATGTTGAAAGGACAAATGATTTATTGAGTCTCATACATAGTGATGAATGTGGACGAATAAGCACACATGCTAGAGGTGGTTTTCAGTACTTCGTTACATTTACTGATGACTTCAGTAGATATGGGTATGTGTACCTAATGAAACATAAACATGAAACCTTTGAAAAGTTCAAGGATTTCAAGAATGAAGTACAAAACCAACTTGGTAAAAGTATCAAAATCCTTCGATCAGATCGAGGAGGTGAATACCTTAGCCAAGAGTTTCATGAGTATCTAAAGGAGTGTGGTATAGTCCCACAACTCACTCCTCCGTATACACCACAATGGAATGGTGTATCCGAGAGGAGAAATCGAACCTTGTTGGACATGGTTAGATCAATGATGAGTCATGCAGATCTTACGATATCCTTTTGGGGACATGCTTTAGAAACAACAATATTCATACTGAATCGTGTTCCATCTAAATCAGTGGAAAAGACATCATATGAGATATGGACTGGGAAACGTCCTAGTATGTCTTTTATGAAGATTTGGGGTTGTGAGGCTTTCGTGAGACATCACGCCTCTAACAAACTTGGACCCAAATCTGATAAGTGTTTATTTGTGGGGTATCCTAAGGAAACGAAAGGATACTATTTCTATTATCCCACCAAGAACAAAGTGGTTGTTGCTCGGACTGGTGTCTTTCTTGAAAGAGAATTTATTTCTAGAAAAACCAGTGGGAGACATATAGAACTTAGTGAAGTTCAACCACAAGAAAACACTGAACATGATATTGAGATGGAAACAGAGCAGACACCACAAGCTGTTGTGGATAAAGTGCCTGCTCAAGAGACACAAGCCCAACATAGGTCTGTAAGAGAACACCGGGAGCCACAGAGATATGGATTTCTTGTGACTCAACAAGGTGACTTACTACTTATTGAAGAGGATGAGCCGTCATCTTATCAAGAAGCTATAATGGGCACTGATTCTGAGAAATGGCAAGAAGCCATGAAATCTGAAATGGAATCCATGTATACAAACCAAGTATGGACTTTGGTTGACCCACCTGAAAGGGTGAGACCCATAGAGTGCAAATGGATTTTCAAGAAAAAGACCGACAGGGATGGTAATGTACAAACCTTTAAAGGTCGACTGGTTGCAAAAGGTTTCAAACAAATTCATGGTATTGACTATGATGAAACTTTTTCACCAGTTGCCATGGTTAAATCCATAAGGATCTTACTTGCAATAGCTGCATTTCATGATTATGAAATCTGGCAGATGGATGTCAAAACAGCTTTCCTTAATGGAAATCTGCTTGAGGATGTGTACATGACACAGCCCGAGGGTTTTGTCGATCCAAAGTATGCTGGAAAGATATGCAAGCTACAACGATCCATTTATGGATTGAAGCAAGCTTCTCGGAGTTGGAATCTTCGTTTTGATGATGCAGTCAAAGAGTTTGGTATCATCAAAAACGTAGATGAACCTTGTGTCTACAAGAAGGTCAGTGGGAGCATAATTATATTCCTAATATTGTATGTAGATGACATACTTCTAATTGGGAATGATATCCCTGCCTTACAATCTGTAAAGATTTGGCTAGGGAATTGCTTTTCTATGAAAGACTTGGGTGAAGCCACCTATGTATTAGGAATCAAGATCTATAGAGATAGATCGAGAAGATTACTCGGCCTAAGTCAAAGTACATACATAGACAAAGTGCTAAAACGGTTTAGCATGCAAGAATCTAAGAAAGGATTCGTGCCTATGACACATGGAATACATCTCTCGAAGGATCAGTGTCCTTCAACACCAGATGAGAGACAACGCATGAGTAAGATTCCATATGCGTCAGCTATTGGATCTATCATGTATGCCATGATATGTACTCGTCCCGATGTCTCGTATGCTTTGAGGATGACGAGCAGATATCAAGTTGATCCAGGTGAAAGTCACTGGATTGCAGTCAAGAATATCCTGAAGTACTTGAGAAGAACTAAGGATACATTCTTGATTTATGGAGGTGAGGAAGAGCTCAATGTAATAGGTTACACTGATGCAAGCTTTCAAACTGACAAAGATGATTTCCGATCGCAATCAGGATATGTGTTTTGCCTAAATGGAGGTGTTGTGAGCTGGAAGAGTTCAAAGCAAGAGACAGTAGCCAATTCTACAACTGAAGCTGAGTACATTGCTGCCTCAGATGTAGCAAAGGAAGCTGTTTGGATCAAGAAGTTCATTTCTGAACTTGGGGTGATGCCTAGCATTCTAGATCCGATTGAACTCTATTGTGACAACAATGGAGCCATCGCATTGGCTAAGGAACCTAGATCTCACCAAAGATCCAAGCACATACTTCGGCGATTTCATTTCATTCAAGAAATCGTTGAAAGAGGAGATGTAAAGATATGCAAAGTATCAACAGATGATAATGTATCTGACCCATTGATGAAGCCACTGTCACAGCAGAAGCATGATCGTCATACTAGATCTCTAGGCATTAAGTATATGTCTGATTGGTCTTAGTGCAAGTGGGAGATTTGTTGGGATATGCCCTAAGACATGTCATTAGATGATTGTTTATGACATACAATGTATTATGATTTTATAAATGGTAAATCATTATTATATATTATTCGAATATCTGTGTAATATGAATTGATATATAAGTTAATGTCCTTAGAATAATATTGTATTATTCTTAAAGATTGTCCCTAGTCAAGTATTATCATAAATCAGGATAATGATAACACATTGAGACTAGTATGTTTTGATTGATGAATTAATTCATGGATATGAGATATCAAATCAACACATGGGTACATGTTAGAGAACAATGTACTGGACAGACCCACCATGAGAATGCTACATGGATAGTTATATGAGTGTCATAAGTAATTCTCATAGTGATAATAATGTATGTAATCCTTACGACTTGAGATCATCAGAGATCCCAACATAAGGAGTTATGTATCTTGATATTGTCAAACGTTACCTGTAACAGGGTAAACTATAAAGGCAGCTATTGGATACACTACGAATTATGTAGAGGGATGTTGATTGATCAAGATAGGATTTGTCCCTCCTATATAACAGGAGAAGTGTTTGGGCCCTTGATCAAGTAAGACTAAAATGCATGGCCGTGCTCGAATGAGTCGATATGTGATATCGAGCTTATTCGTTTATTCTAGTTCTACTTGGGGATCAAGAAATAAAGATTGAATATACGAGTATGACTATTCCATGACTCGTGTTCAATCTAAACACATGGACAAAGGGATTAAGTTACATGGTTAATATTATCACAAGTTCTAAGGTTATGTCGAGTCAATGACATTCTTGTAATTTGGGTAGCCTTGATGTGTTGCTAGATACCGCTCATTGCTTGTGACATAAAATGAGATTTTATGTCACTGCCAACATTACAAGATCCTATCGGGTCGCAAAAAAGATTAAATCGATAAGGGAAATTAAATTCATTGGATGAATTAATTAATTAAGAAGAGTCTTAATTAAATGATTATAAGGATTTAATTAAATCATGGGTTTGGGCCCATGAGACTTTAAGAAAGTCTTGAACCTTAATTAAATCTTATAATATAAATACAAGGTTATAATTAATTGTTTGATACAATTTTATATCACATAACCTAGCCACACAAAGCTTGAAGCTCTCGGCCACCACAAAGCCGTGACCTAACCGCCTCCGCCTTTGGTCATTTTGTGTTTCCGGCCATCTTCATTCGATTTAGAATCATGTGTGGTTATTGTTCCGGTTTAAGAACGAGTCTAGCAACTTGTTCTTAAATCCCCTTTTTGATTTAATCGTGTGGATACCGTAGAGACAAAGGTGCAAACTTTTGTTTGTGACTCGTGGTGCTACAACGAGGATTCTGCATCAAACACGCTACAAGGGTGAGACTCTTATTATCTCTATTCCGATATGAACCATTTTTATAGATCCGCGGTTTTAGTAATCCAAATTTTATTATTCCGCTGCGTTGTATGCTTGTTGGATTACTTACACATTTAGGATTTCATAGCGTCTTGTCAATGTCCCAATTCGATGCCCAACATCGTCTCCTTGAAAGTCCTAGGATCACATCCATGATCAAAATCATTTTGACTACCTTCTAGGAATAATTCAATCTATCGGGAGTTCTTGAAACATTTTCAGATATCCTTGTTGTGTGTATCTCAAAGGTTATGACTTAATTAATTTCACCATTTTCACGTTTCCAGTTGTTTGTGATTCTTGAACCCTTTTAAGTTATATTATCTCGTCATTCTTTTCTAATAGAAATATTTTCTCTAGAAAGATTGTACTTGCGAAACAAATTCCAATTGATAATATAAATGTCCACAAAATAGCATAAGATGGATCAACTATCCAACTTCTCTCCCACTGGCTGCTTCACATAAGCAGAACAATCTCAAATCTATATTTGAATTTCTTTTTCAGTCCATATGCAGTTTTGATCACTATATTTGGATGAATTATGTTCAACAAATATGTAACTTTAGAGAGCTACTGGGAGAGAATCACATTCTCTTTAAGAACTTATTTTTCTCTTGCACTAACATTTAGTGTTCCACATTCGTCCATATGAATCAAATTCAAATACCATCAGCATGTGCCAAAGATAAGTGGGTTTAAGTTATCATCCTTTTATATTTTTAAACATACATCTAATTGTTCATAAGTTCACCAGATTTAATAAAACTTTCATTCTTAAAAATAATCGCATTCGCAAATTTAAAAGAATGTTATTTCTATCAAAATTGGAACAATGTTTCATTAAATATGGAACAAATAAACAACTGTTCAAAAGTAGTTCTGAACTGGTTTAATATTTTACATTAAATAAATATTTTAAACAACTTTTGCAACAACTCTTGCTACAATATTTAGCCTCAGGTAGGTGTCACCTTCCTAGGGCTCTCTACTATTCTCAACATATGCAACTATTTGCAAAGATGTGAACACAATTGGTATCATATACCAAAGAAGTAGAACCAATAGAAACATTAATTTTAATATAAAACATACCCTTTCTAGAACGCTTCTAGTCTTGGTATTCCTTGTAATTTTACGTCAGTGACCAGCTTTGAAAACATAGCTGCTCCTTCTTCTTAGTTGCTACTATATCAATTTTCGTCTTTTGAGGTTAGAAACTATTTCCCTCCTCTTCTTTATCCTTGAATCATTCCTACCATTGGTAGCAGATTTAATAAAAAGAACATGTTTCTCCTTTTGAATCAAAGACTCACGAGCTTCCAATATTTTGACTATAAGATCAAATCTACAGCCAGTTAATGAGGTATTGTCAAATTAAAATTTTCCAATTTCTCAACAAGAGACATTATTTCTACACCATGCTCATGGAACGAAGCCCCAGCCTGCTGGTGAAATGAAATAGCTCTTTTGAGATTACGAATCTTAGTAATCACGTCCAATCACCAAACAACATTTGTAGGTGTTGGAAAATATCAGCAATGTGAACAAATTCCTTATATCTACTTTGAAACTCAGACATTGATGCTATCATATAACACATTGTCTTGAGATCATCATACCATCACTTCTCAAGTGAGGTGATCTCTTCATGAGATGAACCGAGAGACACTTCAACAAGAGGCTTCCCATCAAGGATATAAAGCAACTTTTCAGAAGCAAACACTATTATAAAATCAATTGCCAATCAGAATAATTTGGTTCGGTTAATTTGTTTATATCGAGAATTGATGCAATTCGGATTCACGGCCATCAAAATATTGAGAACAAACATAAAATATAAGCAAAACGTTTGATTAATAATTAATTCAAAAACTATGGACTTTAGTTATTGAATGCTTCCACTAAAATTTTCGAAATCATCACCCTCATGACAAATGAACGGAAAATCATATTTTTTTAGTGGGCTTGAAGTCCAACTAGCTCATTAAACCCCAGAAGTGGGCCTACCAGCTTCATGATACTAAATGTAGGTAACAATTGCATTATATGCAACCCCCAAGATATTTGTCTCGCGATTGGCAGAACCCTACTTGGGCAGGACAATTATGTCTTCTCACGTCAAACTAACCATCCACGGATGAAAATGTCACGGCCAAAAGACCCCATGTGGGTGAGTAATCCAAAAGGTTAACATAATCGCACCCTTAATTAAGTAGCAGTTAAACACACAGCTTTCCCATGCCAGATGCCCCCCACGTGGCGTCTCATGGCTTAACTGTTGATGAAAGAGAGGAAGCGACAAACCCTTCTGAGCTCCCCTTATCAATTTGATATTAAAATTTTTGAATCATATTCAAAATAGGGTTTTAATTTATTTTAAAATCTCATCAAGTCCTCGTTTGTTTGTTTACCGGATTCATGCAACTATGTTTTATTTATTCAACGTCAATTGTGCTAATAAAACATGAACATTTATCATACATCACATGCATAATAAAAATAAATATGGACGATTAAGGCATTTCCCTAATTGATCCACGTGGGCCATACGTGGATCACATGTCTGTTTAAGGTGATGCGTGTATGCAATTCAATCCTATTACATTTTTGCTTCCATTATACATGTCTTGATTCTTGGTGCTTCCGTCTTGCATCTTGATCTCCCACTAATTCTAATGATTTACATTTCAATCGTGAAAACAAGAGAATATGGAGGAACTCTGCTAACCGTATCCATGCTGTCTTCGCACATGGGGCTGCCAAAAAGATTTGCTCTATTCTTTCTAACCATTCCTCAGCTCGTTCCCCTGTTTCGGTTCCTTCAAAGGTTGGGGGTCGGTATGCAAGAAATTGAGTTAAGCTTAGCTCCCCTGGCAACAACTGTTGTTCGGACGGTTCATCATCAAAAGCTGGCGGGGGTAGGGGATTCGTACGCCCCGCACTTGCATTGACGCTCACTGTGTCACCTACCTCCACGTTTGCTGCCATACTGCAACACAAGGGTTAACAACAAGATCCAAAAGCAGTTCATATACACATCGTTAGAAAGGCATAACATGTGAGCATGCACTTCATATGCAACATATGCACACAACATGTTTAAAAGTAAGCACCTAGCCAACTTATTGCTAATGCTACCCTTCACCCGTTCCCGGGTTATCTAACCACTGCTCTGATACCACTAATGTAGGGTCTTCCTACCTTAACATCATATAGTACACATATAATGGACAGAACATGCATTTATAACCTCTTAAGGGTTCCGGTTGTAGCTTGAGCTAAGAAGATTACAGGCCAAAATAAAATTTCCAAAAGCTATTTAGTTACATTCCCAATAATGAATGTTAAAGTTATAGATTTATACTACTCCTAGAGTATAGACTATCAAAATCCTGCATCCTATATTCATCTTGTTCCCTTTTAGCTCACCGCCTGAACCCGTCCCTAGGCCCTTTGGTCCAAAAGTGTACCTACAGGGACAACACATCGTGAGCACATATTTACTTAACATGATATTAAAAGACATACAATAATGCATAGCATCTTAGTTAAGTAAAAGTTATTGGTCGTTCTTCAACTTCCTTTGTTATCCCTGATTCTTGTTCATGTATAAGGGCATCTTACCCCATTGTATGGCATCTTACCATAACATAATCATCGTGTGGCATCTTACCACATGGGCATCTTACCCAATCATATGGCGTCTTACCATATCATAAAACATTGTGTGGCATCTTACCACAGGGGCATCTTACCCACTCACATACATTGGGTGGCATCTTACCACATGGGCATCTTACCCAATCATATACGTCGTATGACCTTATCATAAACTTACTTATCATAAACATCATCATCATAAACGTCACCATAAACATCATCATCGTAAACATCATCATAATCATCATCATAAACATCGTCATCATAAACATCATCATAAACATCATCATCATAAATATCATCATAAACATCATCATCGTAAACATCATCATAAACATCATCATCATAAACATCATCATAAACATCATCATCATAAACATCATCATAAACATCATCATTAAATACAAGAGTATGGTTTACCGTCCGATGCTCGTACGTTTCTTACGTACCTTAATCCCAAAAGTGGAGAAATCGGAGAGCTTTATCTCCTTGAGGTTGTGGGTACTTGGGATGGTTCTACATAACCATACAAATTGATATTAGAAGCTAATCATGGTCCAATATCCAAAAATCCCACAAAAATATCAAAAATGCACATTTTTACACCTCGCGATCGATCGCCGCCTAGGCCCGATCGATCGCGAGATCATACTGGACGAGGCTCAAATTTTTGCATCTGGGCGATCGATCGCCACTTTTGGCGCGATCGATCGCCAGCCTCGCCGATCGATCGCCCAAAGGTGGCGATCGATCGCCAAACGCTACTGGCGCCCACTGCTGGCTCGCGATCGATCGCCAGCACCTGTACATCGAAAAATCGCCATTAATGAGCATTTTTCAAACCTTTCTTCATACCTTACAAATCCAAACTTCCCTACAACATCAATAACATCATAACCCACTAAAACCCGCATAAAACACTTCAAAAACCATACCCCAACCATAAACAACATATACCCAAAACAAACCCACATAAATCATCAAAATTTAACCCATTTCAACACCAAACATCATAAAACTTTTAGGAATGGTTCCATACCTCTTGTAGGCTCCAAATCCTAACAAAGATCACACAAACAAAGTTTTTGTGAAGCTTTCCTTCTCCTTCTTTGGTGGATCTCGAAAATGGGAAGGGTTTGGGGTTGGGAAGTGATTTTGGGGGTTTTTAAAAAGTGAATGGTAAAGTGGGGTTAAAGTGATGGGTATAGGATTAAAAGGGGTTGTTTAATTTAACTAAAAATTGCACCCCAAACTTAACATGATGTATAAAACACCCCAACATGGTATTTTAAAAGCATCTTGACAAAATGCACTAAACTTCATCTAAAATCACATCTTCCTCATATTTAATAATCAACACAATTAAATCATGCTAACATCTCATTACCCAACACATAAATCAATTACCACATGATTCATCATATAAACATAATTAATGCCTTAATCGCAATTAATTAATTTCGGGGCATCACATATGCTTTTGTTAAAGAAATGTTTAAAAGGATTTTGCAATGAAAATATATATGTTTTTACTACATTCAATCGGCCCCTACGTGCTTGGTGTTTTTCCCCAAACACTCACCCCCTTACCTCCCCTCCCAGATAAAATCGAAGACGAAGATATTGAGGAAGAAGAACAAGAGCAATTCTGGGGTTGGTGATCCACTATGAGTCTTCAAGAAAAATTATTATTTTATTTACGCTTCCGTAATTTTTATTTAGTACGAGACATTGGGATTTTGTATTTGAAGTTGTAATGACAATTTTTATTGATTATGGAATAAAAGACTAGTTTTATCATAGATCTGTACACGATACTTGTTGTATCCGAATTTCATATTTGGATTCAACGCCGGTATCATGAGCTCGGGTTTCGGGGCGTGACATTTAGTGGTGTCAGAGCAAAACCAGGTTCCATGATCCCATTGGGAAAATATTTTTGGTTGATATAAATCAACTGAATTATGAATCCCGGACGATCTCATGTCCAAATTATCAGCCCCATCGGACCTAGCTTTCCTGGTCAAATTCGTCGCTGAAGATCCACGCCTGGAGAGTTTTCTACCGCTCCCATTTCCAATACTTTCAAACGTCGATCGACAAGTTCAGTTTGATTTTGGCGAGGAACGATCATAGACGACAATAGCCCTCAATGAATTCCAAAAATTTAGGCACCAATCATCTTTCAAATTTCTTGCCCAAGAACCCTAATTTTTGAAAGATTCCAAATTCGATTAATCAATCAATCCGAACACCATTCCCAAATTAAATATGGTTTTCTATTCCTTGAAATACGTCAAACCAAAGCCCTCTAACCAATCAGATTAACAAACAAAGGAAAGTGCTTAATTTTCGATCGAAATTTCGACCCTAATCAGGAACCCTAGACGAAATTTTAAGCCTAAATTCTCTCGAATCCGGACATAAAATCGAGTTAAATTCAAAGGATTACCATTCATGGTATGGAAAATAAAAGCCCTATACCAGATCTCCTCCTATAACATCGGCAAGTGCTCCAATTTGAACCATACTCACGCCTATGAACCCTAAAATTTTGAGAATTTCCTCAATTGATTTCTCAATCATCCCAACATAAAATCCGAATTTAATCGGGATTATTAATCCTAATATCATCCTCATTAAAAGCCCTCTGAAAAAGTTGAGTGAAAACAAGGGAAGGGCTCCGATTTTGAGCCGTAAATCACGCCCTGTAAACCCTAAATGGTGAAATTTTGACCTACGAATTCTCCAACAATCCGAACATCAATTTCAAATTAATTTCGATTTTTTTTACCGTAATTTAATCCCTAACAAAAACCCCCTATCAAATTGAAATCACAAATTAGTAAAGTACTCAAATAGGAAACAAGAATTACATCCAAACAACCCTAATTGGCGAAAAACTTTCACTATCGATTTTATCCATGATTCGAACACTAAAATCCAATTCATTTCGGGATCTTACTCGAAATCATGCCAGAAGTAAAAGCCCCCTATCGGATCACTCTCCAAAATGAGAGAAGGTTGCCAATTTAAAGCACAATTCACGCCCTTAACCCTAGAAATCTGCGTAAACTCGTACCAAACACTTTTCCCTGAATCCGAACATGTATTTCAATCTGGCTAACTGACTACCTCGCCATGGGCAATAAAAGCCCTATGATTTTGCTCAATTACAGACAAGGAAATGATGTTAATTTGGAACCAACGTAAGTCATTTTCAAATTTATTATGGGTTATTGATCAATATATGATACCCAGTAAAACCCCAAGTCAATTTCGAAATTTAATAGATAATCATAAGGAAAATTACAAATTGGAAAGTCGCTCAAGAAACCCATGAAGTGAAATTTAGGCCTCGATTCCTCTTGACACAAAATAAAAACCCTCCATCAATTTTGATTTTCAGTCAATGGAAAATGGTGGATTTTGGAATTAAAAAAAAGAAAAAAAATTAAATATATATATATATAGATAAAAAAATAAAAAATATGTAAATTTGAGACCAATTTTTTTTTTAATTATTCATTACCATCGTTATTAACCCTAAATTTAATATATCCACTCCCATGAATTTATGGAATGACGACCGGCGCATCGACCAATATGAACTGTAATCTAGAATGTGAAGTAGAGGGACTCAAGCAAAATATAACCGAGCTCCTCGAAGTAAGGGATCATCTACACCAAGAAGTTCTACGGTTCTCCTATTACTACCACCACGCTGACGAACAGCTCTGAGAAGCAAATGAAAAAATCACTAGGCTCGATACACTACACAGGGTGGCAAATGCAAGGCTTCATGCGTCGAATAAACAGATAGAACACCTAAGAGCTCAAAATGAGACAATGGAGATTACTAATGAACACCTGACAGAGACCAATAATGGATTGTTGTTCGCCTGAACAACTTGCAAGAGATCAACAACAACCTTCAAGGCGAAGAAGACCCCAAAGAGGAACCTATGGAAGAGGAAGAAAACCATGAAGAAGAGCATATGAAAGATGGAGAAGACGAGGAAGAGTTAGGTGACGGAGAAGTGATAGACTAGCTCGTAGGACGAATTATGTTAAGATGTTTTAGAATCACTTTAAATTTAAATAAATTCGCTAGAAGCCGTTTGACTCATTTGATTTAATTGTAAGCATCCCAATTTGATTTAATTTTAAGCATCCCAATTATTAATAAAAGTATTGATTTTTTATTTCCATCTATAGCCTAATTCCAACGTGACTTGTTTGTATATTTATCATATACACCTCTGCACGACAACCTTAGAATTATACAAATTTTAGGAAATGGTTGGACGACCTCCTCGTCAAAACCGCAATCCTTGCTATGCTTTTCATCCCAACAATGACAATGTTACTGAGAAAGATGGAAACCAAAACCGTCCACCATCGCCTTCAAGGGCGGGTTTAAACCGTGAGGATTTGCTGGCAATCGCGACTATCGTGGCTACAACTCTCCAAGGATTTGTAAACCCAACTGCCAACCAGCCGACACTATCACCGGTCCAGTAACCACAAGGGATCAAGTATCATTACGAGTCCCTTCGTAAAAATCGAGAACCGACTTACGATGAAAACCCGGACCCAGAAGTAGCTCAAAACTGGTTAAAAGAAGTTGAAAATCATCACTGTTTGCTTGAAGTACCTCTGGATATCAAAGTTGATGTTACGACACCTTTTCTCGTGGACCAAGCTCGAAAGTGGTGGGAAAGCATATCCCCATCGTTGGCGGAAGCAAGGCCGATCACTTGGCAAGGATTCCGCAGTGTATTCCTGAAACAGTACTTTCCAACATCATTTCAAATCCATGCCCTTGGAACTACACCCCAACCATCATGGCAGATGAAAGTTTAAAACTACATCGTTTCAAAAAAGGGTTTGAATAGTCGATTTCAGTAAGCTCTGGCAGTATTTGAAACCACAAACTTCGCAGACCTAATGGGGGCAGCCATTAGAGCTTAAGCCGATATCCAACGTCGAGAGAAAGATTTCAAACGCAAATGACCGCCACCTTAACGACCCTCTGACAATGACCATAGATTTAAGAGACTGAACCACTACAGCAAGGGCCTACTTTTGCACAGACTAATAAGTCCATCCCAAAATGTTCTTTATGCGACCTAGCACATACTGGAGAGTGTCGTAGGGTGAGCGGAGCTTGTTTCTGATGCGGTAAATTTGGTCATAGAATCGCAGATTGTCCCGGGGATGATAAAAAGGGAATTAACACAAGCAATGGAGGCCCTCCCATCAAGCCAAAAGAAAGCAAGCCCAACGCCCGAGTTTATGCAATAACTCAAGAAGAGGCGGAGTATGTGAGTGACGTCGTGGCAGGTACCATTTTACTAAAGAAATTATATGCTTATGTATTGTTTGATTGTGGTGCCACAGATTTGCTAAGTAGTTAAAACTTAGGCCTGTATTACTTGATAAATCTTATAGAGTGGCAACCCCCGCCAACAAAACCCTAGAGACAAGTAAGATCCATCTAGATTGCAAGATTGGCATAAACGATAGAACATTTAGCGCCGACCTAATTCAACTCAACAATGTAGAATTTGACGCCATTTTGGGTTTAGCTAGACACCATACAATAGTTGATTGCCACAACAAAGACGTCAAGCCAACAACTTCAGACAATGAAGAAGTCATTTTCCATGGTAGAACTAAAGCTCGGAGGTCATATCTGTGGCTCAAACTTGGAGAGCCATGAAGGACGGCGAAGAATTGTATCTTGCCACGATAAGCGAGGTGAGGGAAGGAGCCGAATTTAAATTAGAGGATATTCCAATGGTACAAGACTTCCCAGCTGTTTTTCCCGAGGAATTGCCAGGACTACTGTCAGACCTAGAAGTAGAGTTTGAAATCAACGTACTGCCGAGCACTGCACCAATCTCGAACCCACCTTACCCATGGCCCCAGTTGAATTGAAAGAACTTTAGGAGCAACTATAAGAACTTTTGGACAAGAAACAAATTAGACCAAGTGCATCTCCGTGGGGAGCCCCCGTCCTATTTGTGAAGAAAAAAGACGGAAGCATGAGATTATGCATTGATTACAGAGAGTTAAATAAGATCACCATCAAGAATCAGTACCATCTCCTGAGGATAGATGACATCTTCGACCAACTCAAAGGAGCTAAGGTCTTTTCAAAGCTCGATTTGTGGTCGGGCTACCACCAGCTGAAAGTCAAGACGGATGATATCCCGAAAACCACTTTCAGGACGAGATATGGGTATTACGAGTTCACAGTAATGCCATTTGGGTTGACAATGCACCAGCCGCATTCATGGACTTGATGAACCGAGTATTCAAGCCATTTCTGGATAGGTTCGTCTTAGTATTCATCGATGATATCCTCGTTTACTCTCCAAGCAAAGAAGAACACGAAGAGCACCTTCGTCTTAACCTTCAAACCTTAAGAGATAAAGAATTATACGCCAAATTCAAAAAGTGCGAACTCTGGCTAGAAAGTGTTGCATTCTTGAGTCATATCATATCAGCAAGAGGCATGTCAGTGGATCCTAAAATGGTGGAAGCAGTGATGAATTGGCCAATACCAAAGACAATAACAGGAGATTCAAAGTTTCTTGGGATTAGCGGGATATTATCGGAAGTTCGTCGAGGGATTTTCTTCAATAGCCATACCTCTCACCAAACTCACACAAAAGAACTCAAAATTCATTTGGAGTAAAGAGTGTGAGGAAAACTTCGAGACATTAAAGAAAAAGCTAGCATCCACAGCCGTACTAGTTTTACCCACCGAGGACAAGGACTATACGATCTATAGTGATGCATCAAATGATGGCATGGGGTGTGTACTCATGCAAGAAGGGAGAGTGATTACCTATGCATCAAGACAACTCAAACCATATGAACAAAACTACCCTACGCATGACCTTGAATTAGCAGTCGTAGTGTTTGTCTTGAAAATATGGAGGCATTACCTCTACGGTGCCAAGTGTGAAATTTTCACAGACCATCAGAGTCTCAAGTATTTGTTCACCCATACGGAATTGAATATGAGGCAAAGACGATGGATAGAACTCTTGAAGGACTATGACCTTACGATAAGCTACCATCCAGGGAAAGCAAATAAGGTCACAGACGGACTAAGTCGGAAGGGCACATGGAAGATGATTTTAGCATCCCTTTAAGCTTATCCCTACCTCCGAGAAATGATAAAGTTAGGCCAGAGTCAGGATCCCAGCCTAACTAAACTGAAAGAACAAGTTAAGGAAGGGACCCGATTTCACGACAGACAACGATGCAACCTATGGATGAAAGGAAGGTTATGTGTACCAAACGTAAATGACCTTAGACTATATGTGATGACTTCAGCACATAAATCAAAGTTATCCATCCATCCTGGAAGCACAAAGATGTACAAAGACCTCAAAGAAAAATTTTGGTGGATTGGAATGAAGAAGGACGTCGCCGAATTCGTTGCCCGATGCCTGGTATGCCAACAAATCAAAGCCGAGAACCAATGACCTGGAGGACTACTACAACCTCTTGAGATTCCCGAGTGGAAGTGGGAACACATCTCCATGGACTTGGGTTTACCAAAATCAAGACAAAGTCATAATGGAATATGGGTAATTGTAGATAGACTCACCAAATCCATGCACTTCCTACCGGACCGCATGAACTACAACCTCGACAAACTGGCAACCTTGTACATGGGCCAAATTGTATGACTCGTGGAGTTTCAGTGAGCATCTTATCAGACAGAGACCCCATATTCGTATCCCGATTTGGAAGAGCTTTCAACAAGCAATGGGAAGCAAAGTGACACTTAACACCGCTTACCATCCGCAAATCGATGGGCAGACAGAAAGGACAATGCAAACTGTTGAGGACATGCTAAGAGCTTGCACCATGGATTTCAGCGCAAACTGGAGCGAGCTATTATCGTTAATCAAATTTGCATACAACAACAGTTATCATAGCAGCATAGGAAATGCACCGTACTAAGCATTATATGGGCGCAAATGCTGATCACCCCTATACTGGGATGATGTAGGAGAAAAGGGCTATCACCGGACCTGAATTAAAACAAACCACATGTGACAAAATCATTACCATTGAAAGACTCAAGGCAGCCCAAGATCGACAAAAGAGTTGGGCCGACATGAAGAGAAGACCATTAGAATTCAACATTGGCGAAAAAGTCTATGTGAAATGAAAGGAGTCATCCACTTTGACAAGACATGAAAGATGAGACCGAGATATGTGGGACCTTTCGAAGTCCTTGAGAAAGTTGGAACATTGGCTTACCAAATAGCACTACCTCCAAGTCTATCCCGAATTCATAATGTCTTCCACGTGTCACAACTAAGGAAGTACATTGTCGATCCCAGCCATGTACTCGAAACAGAACCCCTGGTGCATCAAGGGAGCTTGGATGAGATTCTGAAGTACGAAGAAGTTCAAATCTGGATCGTGGACACTATCAAATATTGAGGCGGAGAACTATCCCTTACGTCCAGGTTCAATGGTCAAATCACACGGAAAGAGAAGCCACTTGGGAGCTACAAGAAAAGATGCGAGAGAAATATCCACACCTCTTTCAAAACAAAGTTGATTCAAGTTTCAGGGACGAAACTTCCAATAAGGGGGAGGAATGTGAAGACCCCAAATTGGTGCCCTGCTTTATTCCCAAAAAATCTTACCAAGTAACATTTTATCATTTAATTACCAAACAATATCATCCAAATTTGTGGACATGAGTTGTGGATTGAAGGACATGAGTTAGGGGATTTAATCCCATAATTCCTACACTAACCTAAATTAAACCACCCACCACTTCCAACAATTATATATCATACCAAAAAATAGAGAAGAAAACCTATCTTATCACCATCAAGAATTTCGAAACACACACACTACACACACTCAGAATTTCAAAAATCTCAAGGCAAGGAGGAAGAACTCTTGTGTTATTTCGCAACCCGGGATTCATCCTTCACGTTCATTCATCCAACGGTAAGTGGGCTTTTGCTACAATTTCATTTTGTTTTCAAGACATTACTATGATTTAAACTTTCGATTGAATATCAAAGATGAGCATTATGTTTTAAATCTAACAAGTATGTGACATGATCATGAATGAAGGATTTTGCGGAGCAAAGTGCTACGTGTGTATGAGTCACCACTTGATTCGGCGGGGCAAAGTGCTTCATGATGTGGGTGTGCCACATGCATGGGAGCCACCTCTTGATCCTTAAGAGCAAAGTGCTATGCACACGGGAGCCACCTCTTGAATCCAATAAGTCGCTATGTGGATATGTGTAAGCTATGTGTTTATATGTCAGGATCTATGATTTTGTTAAAGAAATGTTTAAAAGGATTTTGCTATGAAAATATATCTGTTTTTACTACGTTCAATTGGCCCCTACGTGCTTGGTGTTTTTCCCCAAACACTCACCCACTTACCTCCCCTCCCAGACAAAATCGAAGAAGAAGATATCGAGGAAGAAGAACAAGAGCAATTCTCACTAGGAGTCTTCAAGAAGAATTATTATTTTATTTACGCTTCCGTAATTTTTATTTAATACGAGACATTTGAATTTTGTATTTGAAGTTGTAATGACATTTTTTATTGATTGTGGAATAAAAGACTGGTTTTATCATAGATCTGTACACGATGCTTGTTGTATCCGAATTTCATATTTTGATTCAAAGCCGGTGTCATGCGCTCGGGTTTCGGGGCGTGACACCAACTATTGGCACATTCGCTTGTATGGCATCTTATGCTAACACACTTATCCGTACAGGCTCGACTAAGCAAGTGTCTACCGTAGCTAAAGCTCTGGTCAAAGGTGTATTTGATTGAGGTATTTGAATTTTAATAATTAAAATTATTATTTTGGATATACTTTAATTGGGCTAAAATATCAAAAAATTGTAAAATAAAAAAAAATTGTGTAATACATTGACATGAAAATCAATTATCAAAATATTGTAATTCATCATTTGTAATGACGATTCAGTTTTTTAATAAAAAAATTAAAAATGAATTCTTCATTCCGGATGACGAAATCAACTTTAAAAAGTTTAATTCCCCATTCTGAAAGGTGAATTCAACTTTTTAACTTCAAAAAGTTAGTCCTTCAATTGGAAAGGCGAATTCAACTTTTATTTTAAATTTTTTTCAAAAAAGTTAGGTAGAAAATCCCGGATGAGTGGAAAATGAAAAAGAGAGAACAAATGATAGGTAATAAAAGGATACATAAAATAATAATGATTTGTATCATGAAGGATATTATTTGATTTTACGGTAAAATAAATTAAATGGTTTTGAACCATATATAAGAATAACCATATATGTTAAGTAATTAGCCCAAAATTAACATATATATACTTATATTACTATATAAAATATGGTAATTAGCCCAAAATTAACTTATATATACTTATATTACTATATAAAATATGGTAATACATACATATACAGTAATATCATTATATATATGTATATTATATAATATAATACATATATATATAAATATATATATATATATATATATAAATTATAATTAAAATAAAAAAATTTAAAATTTTAAATATGGTAATGAATTTGATTTTATGGTAAAATAATAAAATATGGTAATATATACATGTATAGTTATATGTATTATATACAGGTATATTGTTAGTTCTTGATTTTAAAGATGACAAAACAGACCAGACCGATAAAGTCTATATCGAAGCAGACCAGATCGATGTCAACCAGACTGATATAGACCAGATCTATGTCAACAAGATTAGAACATACCAGATCGACGGAGATCAATGTCAACCAGATCAGATCGACCCAGATCGATGCAGAGCAGATCAGAACAGACTAAGCTATTAAGTTTCTTTCTTCAGTCCGAATAATCAACTGCTATTTATTGAAGCATTTAATGTTGCATTTAATGCTGAAAAAAGACCAAGAACTGATGATTACCTTAAATGGTAACTACACAAAGGAAATCTTATCTGACAAGCGCCGAAAGAATAGACTATGAGGGAAAGTGTCTAAAATAAAAGACTGCAGCTTGCTCAGATATTGACCGAAGTATAGAGTTGCACACAAAAGGAAATATTATCGTTGGGAGAGATGATTATATATAGGTGCAATTTATAATGCTCATACAGACACGATACATAAAAAAAAAGATTGAACATGCATACGAGATAAAAGATCAATCAACTTTATCGAGCATTCAGTTGAGCAGAACGCTATCATCGAAAGATTTCATCTTATCGATCTGCTCAAAATTAGAAACACAACTTATTGTTTTATTTGATCAATTAAGGATCATTTGTGCTTAGATTAAAACACTCTATCAACTGTATTTTGTTCTAAGATAGAAGAGTGAGCTCTTAGTAACTATCAGCCGGATTGTGTCTGAACAGATTGAGAGACTAGGTGTTTTAGTCTGGTAGTGGGGTAAATCCAGCTGAATCGGGGTTGTACAACAGGATTGTATTACTCAAAATCTTCTAGTGAATCCTTCTTAAGAAGGGGAGACGTAGAAGCGTTGTGCTTTGAACTTCCAGAAACAATTCTTGTGTCATTTACTTTCTCATTTACCTTTCAGTTTTTATTACTCACAAGTTCAGCAGACGTATTCCGCACTATTATCAGTGTCTGTTGACTTGCAACTAATTGAGAAGCTACTGCAGTACTTAACAGTCTGTAGTAACAAAGAAAAATCGAATTTGAGTCAAGTGTTTATTCAACCCCCCCCCCCCCCCCCCCTTTTAAACACTTCTCCGATTCTAACAAGTGGTATCAGAGCAAGGTCTTCTCAATCTTTAAATACTAAAAATTGATGGCCTCATTCAACAAGATTCACATGTTCAAGAAAGACGAATACGATGACTGGAGAATTCGTATGCAAGCACATCTGAGTGCTCAAGATGATGACTTGTGGTTCGTCATCACTGATGAACCAATGAAGATCATGAAGATCAACACAGCAGCTGCTATTACTAGTGGTGAACCTCAGATGGTCGAAGAGGACAGAGCATCCTGGACAAATGAGGAAAGAAAAAAGCAAATCTGGACAATGTGGCTAAATATATATTGTTCAAAACATTGGACAGAAACATGTTCAACAAAATCAAGATGTGTCCCACTGCTAAAGACATCTGGGAAAAGATTGCTCAGCTGTGTGAAATGAATGATCAAACCAAGGAAAACAAACTCACTGTCGCTCTACAGAAGTTTGAAACATCAAAATGATATCCGGAGAAACTATCAGTGAGTACGATGAAAGAGTAACTAGAATCATCATTGAACTCAACAACCTAGGTAAGGATCTATCCAACAGAGAAGTCACTATAAAGGTCATGAGAGGTCTCCCAAGAGAATGGGATGTAAAAACAATTGCCATGAGAGAATCCAAAGACTTAAACAAGATAGATCTACATGATCTATTTGCTGACTTAAAGGCATACGAGTTTGAACTTGGCATTCGGATTGAAAAAGAACCCAGTACCAGTCAACCAAACAAAGATCTTACTGCATCAGAATCTGTCCACCACAACAGAGATGACTCCTGAACAAATATGCAATGATTCAATGGGACTATTTGTCAAGAAATTGGAAAATTATGAAAAAGAATCAGAAGAACTATCAATCTTATCCAAGGAAGCAGAACTTCAAAAGTAGATCAGATGAGGATGAAATGGACATAAGCTCACTGGTCAGGCAACTCGAGAGGTAAAACCCAACTGATACTATAATTGTATGCCTGTCCAGAAGAGGAATATGCTTCCCAACAGAAACCAAAAACCAAAACAACATGCATACACTCACCATCACATACATCACCCAATAACACCATCACCACTAAAAGCACACACCATACCATACACACACAAACCAATAAAACTGATTCAGGTGTGGGTCCCCAAAAGACTAATCCATTCCGGACCCAAGTAGGATTGGGTACCAACTGCAAAAGTTTGTTTTGACAGGAACCCAAGAAGAATCTTTCAGACTGGTATTTATACAGTGGATGTTCTCGACACATGACGGGAAACATCGAGCTTCTGTCTGATATTACTAAATACACGGGTCTTAAGATCAGCTTCGGTGATAATTCAAAGGGTAAGACCGTGGGCAAGGGTAAGATTGTCCATGGCAATATTATCATAAATGATGTGTTATTAGTTGAGAATTTATGCTATAATCTGATTAGTATAAGTCAACTATGTGACAATGATTATACCAGAGAATTTCATAAACACAATTGCACTGTTAAATCATCTAATGGTAAAACCATGCTAATAGGAATCAGGAATGAAAATACTTATAAGATTAGCTGGAATCATGATCACCCTGATAATCCTACTTGTTTAATCGCTCATAACGATAATAAACATTGGCTATGGCATAAACTCTTGAATCATCTTAATTTCAAGAATATTTCTAGCATATATAAAAATGATTTAGTTATCGGTCTGCCCAAGATCAATTTTGCTAAGGATAAGATCTGTCAAGCTTGTCACATGGGCAAGCAAGTCAGATCATCCTTTAAGAACGAGAATGTCAAATCCTCCTCACGCTGCTTAGAATTATTGCACATGGCCTTGTTTGGTCCAATACTAATAACAAGTTTAGGGGAAATGCGATAATCTCTTGTTGTTATTGATGATTACTCACGTTTTACATGGACTATATTTTTGAGTAGTAAAGATCAGATCGGCCTGAAATTGATCAAGCTGTTGAAGCGCACTCAGAACGAGAAATCCTCTGGGATAGAGATGATTCGTAGTGACAAAGGCACTGAATTCTCAAATCAAACTCTTGAATCCTTTCTAGATGACCAATGGATCAAACATGAATACTCAGCAGCTCGCACTCCTCAACAAAATGGAGTCGCAGAACGACGCAACAGAATGCTCGAGGAAGCAGCAAGAACAATGCTTGCTGACTCTGGAATCTCTCAAAAGTCTGGGCAGAGGTTGTCAATACTGCATGTTATACACAGAATCGGTCCATGATTAATAAGATATTAAATGCAACACCGTATGAAGTATGGACAAATACAGACCGACCATTTCATATTTTCATATCTCCGGCTGCAAATGTTATGTTCATAACAACGGTAAGAATCATCTAACCGCTTTCGAATCTAAGTCAGAAGATGGAATATTCTTAGGATATTCATCTGTTAGCAAAGCATTTCGTTTCTTCAATAATCAAACTCTAACTGTGGAAGAGTCAATTCATGTAGTTTTTGATGGATATCTTGATATTGAGAACCACAAGGAAATGATTCAAAATCAGATGGAAAATATACATCTCGAAGCTAACAGTGATGATGAGAATGCAGTTAACAGGTTAAGAGACAACCCACCAGAACCTAAAGTACCAGACAGACCGGTAGAAGCCACTGAAGTTCTACCAGATCGAGCTAATGTCGTTGATCCGATAGCAATGGATCCCAACGTAAAGATCAATTCTGAAGATATCAGCATTCTACCTCCATCAGGATCAGATGTTCTCGAACCAAACTACAGCTGGACTAAGAGGCATTCACCTGATCTGGTGATTGGAAATCCATCTGCACCCATAAGAATTAGAGGACAGATGATGGATGAATTCACCTACGCTGCATTCATATCCAACTTGGAACCAAAACAGACTGACGAAGCTTTAGCGGACTGCAACTGGATAGAGACTATGCAAGAAGAGCTCAACCAATTTGAACAAAATCAGGTGTGGGGTTTAACTCCCAGACCAAGTGATCAGCCTATTATTGGAACCATATGGGTTTTCAGAAACAAGCTAGATGCAAATGGCGTAGTAGTCAGAAACAATGTCAGACTGGTTGCACAAGGTTTCAGACAAGAAGAAGGAATCGACTTTGATGAATCATTTGCACCAGTTGCCAGACTAGAAGCCATTCGAATCTTTCTTGCATATGCTACTTTTAAAGATTTCAAAGTATTTCAAATGGACGTGAAGAGTGCATTTCTTAATGGCAAACTTCAGGAGAAAGTCTACATCGAGCAACCTCCTGGATTTCTTAATCACTCGTTTCCAGATCATGTATACCTACTAAATAAAGAAGTGTACGGACTTAAACAAGCCCCCAGAGCCTGGTATGACACTCTGTCTCAACTTCTTCTGGATCATGATTTCCATATCATCTCAGTAGATAAAACTTTATTTAAATTTATTAAGGGGGTACTCTCTCAATTCAAATATATATTGATGATATCATTTTTGGGTCAACTAACCCCAAGCTTTGCGAGAAATTTTCTAAGTTAACGCACATCCAATTTGAGATGAGCATGATGTGAGAATTGTCATTCTTCCTGGGTCTACAAGTCAAACAGCTCGATAATGGAATCTTCATTAATCAAACCAAGTACACCAAGGAGCTATTCAAACGGTTTGGTATGGAGACTTGCTCAACTGCTTCAACTCCTATGAGTCCATCAATCAAGCTAGATAAATACGAAGGGGGAACGTCAGTTGAGGTAACAATATATCGAGGTCTAATCGGATCGCTGTTATATCTTAACAACGAGCCTGTCTGATTATGTTTTCTATTTGTATGTGTGCTACATCTCAATCTGACCCTAAACAATCCCACTTCATTGCCTCTAAACTTATTTTAAAATATTTAAAAGGTTCTCAGAATGTTGGTCTCTGGTATATTCAGACGCTAACTATGCAGGATGTAAGATCGATCACAAGAGCACCCGTGGAACTTGTCAATTCTTAGGTGAAAGATTGATCTCGTGGTTTAGCAAGAAGCAAACGTCGATTGCCACATCCACATCTGAGGCAGAATATCTCACCGTTGGAAGCTGTTGCGCTCAATTGTCTGGGTTCAACATCAGCTCAGAGATTATGGCATTCAAGCTGCTGATTCACCAATCTTCTGCGACAACACAAGTACAATTGCTATCACATATAATCCAGTCTTGCACTCTCGAACTAAGCATATTGATGTCAGACATCATTTTATTCGAGATCATGTTGGCAAAAAGGAGATTCGGATCGAGTACATTTCAACAGACCAGCAAGCTGCAGACATCTTCACTAAACCACTCCCCGAGGCTAAGTTTAATTACTTTCATCAAATTCTTGGTTTAATAGATTTATCGTGACATATTTGACGCATGCTTAACTTCGCTTTTAAAGATTTAGTGTTAGTACAGATCGATAATACAATGGCTGTAAAATTCAGACTGGTCCTGATTATCAGACCGATCTCCATCGATCTGATATTATCATATGATCTGACTTAAAACACTATCAATCTTTAACATAGTAATATTTTACAGCCCGGACTGATCGAACTTTAACCGCCTTACTTTAATCTCATCCCGTCCGTTAAAATTGAATTTTAAAATATCAGTCATCGAGATACAGATACGTGTCTAATATCTCTCTATTTATCAGGCTGTACATCACACTCACCATTTTACTTTATCTTTTTACTGCCGTCTGCTTATATCTTCCTAAACTCCTCTCAATTCCATATTTGTATCCTAATCTTTCTAAATGGCAACCATTACTTACAATTCATTGTCTGTTGAGTTCGATGCTATATACAGGATGGGAGATGCAGAAATGGTGTCTATGTTCAAGAATCTGGAATCTTCCGGACTACATAAATTCTTGGAGTGCGGCACGGTGGTATATGAATCGGCGATCAAAGAACTATTTTCCAACGCTGTATCTCACAAGAATTCAATATCTTCTTGAGTGAATGACAAGACTGTTGAAATCTCTCAGGAGCTCTTTACGGAGACGTTTGGACTTCTTACATCTAGAATGTCCGATTTCGCTAACTTGTCCAGAGCCACTTTGGAAGAATTTCAACGCCGAGTATCAGTCTTCGGACTTACACTCAGGCCTTCATTCAAGAAGAAGGAGATGTCTTTCCACTTCCAAGTGCTCTGTGATATCTTCGGAAAGCCGCTACTAAGCAAGGCTGGGAGTTTTGACGCGGTGACGTCTGAGAAGTTCGGAGCGATGGCAGCTATTTTGGACAGAAAGTGGACTGGTCCTCCATTTTATTTGGTGTTCTGCTGGAGATCATCACTTCTGCAAAGCAGGCTGTCTGTTTTGTTATTCCCCTGAGCAAGCTGTTGTAGTCAATGAATATTGAGCTGGGGAAATCTTCAGCACTTAGTCCGCTCAAGGTCATCAATCCTAAAGGACTGGCTCTGTTAAGAACCAATAGTGCTCCCCCAACTCCCACTGATGTATTGACTGTCAAAATAGAGGTTGGTGCAGAACAGGCTACAGAGAAGAAGACATCAAGGGCCAAGCGAAAACTGGTAGTGGTCCAGACTGACTCGGATGAAACCCAGTCTACCTCCACTACTTCATCCCTAACCAAACTCCTACAAAAGAAGCCACGAACCCAACTCACCAAACCTCTGGCAACCTTAAACCCCAAACCCATATCTACCCTTCTTCCGACCCAAGCAGCCTCTGTACTCCAAGCTCCACTCCCAAAATCCCAAGCTCCACCTCAAAAATCCCAAGCTCCACCTCAAACATCCAAAGTTCCACCAAAAATAGCCGAAGTGGTGCCCCGAGTCCCATCCCAAATCCCAACTGTCAAGGGGATTGTAATCAAAGAATTGGGTGATTACACCCAATCAGGGATTAAGCCATCATCTGTTGCTGGAAAGGGCAAAGCTGTGATGTCCCCGAAATGATTAATTGCAATTAAGGCATTAATTATGTTTATATGATGAATTATGTGGTAATTGATTTATGTGTGGGGTAATAAGATGTTAACATGATTTAATTTTGTTGATTATTAAATATGAGGAAGATATGAATGTAGAGGAAGCATGTTGCATTTTACTAAATGCTTGTAAAATGCCATGATGAAGTATTTTATGAATCATGTTAAGTTTGGGGTATGATTTTAAATTAATCCACAACCCCTTTTTAACCCTTCACCCATCACTTAAACCCCACTTTACCTTTACTCTTTTAAAAACCCCCCAAATCATCCTCAACCCTAAACCATTCCACATTTTCGAAATTCTTCAAAGGAGGAAGGAGGAAGCTCCACAAAACTTGAGTTTGTGTGATTTTTATCAAGATTTGGAGTCTTCAAGAGGTATGGAACTCTTCCTAAAGTTTTGATGATGTTTGGTTTTGAAATGGGATGATTTTGAAGTGATTTATGTGGGTTTGGTTGGGTATGTGTTGTATGTTGTTGGAGTATGATTTTTGAAGTGTTTTATGTGGGTTTTAGTGAGTTATGATGATGTTGGTGTTGTTGGAAAGTTTGGGTTTGTATGGTATGAGATTGAGCTTTGAAAATGTGCAAAAATGGCAAAAAATCGCGCACCAGCAGGTGGCGATCGATCGCCTGAAATGAGGCGATCGATCGTTGATGGCCAGTAGCCATTTCACGTAGCAGGCGATCGATCGCCTGAAATGAAGCGATCGATCGCCTCAAGGCAAAAAGTGAGGCGATCGATCGCCTCGTGCAGCGATCGATCGCCGCTGTTTAAAACATGGCAAATGATGTTTTTTGTTGAATTTTTGGTATTTGGCTATTGTTTAGCTTCTAATATCGATTTGTATGGTTGTATGGAACCATCCCAGGTGCCAACAACATCGAGAAGATAGAGTTCTTCAATTTCTCCACTTTTGGAATTAAGGTACGTAAGAAGCGTACGGGCATCGGACGGTAACGCACTCCTAACTCTGACTATGCATTGATTGCATAAGTATTTATGATGATGATGTTTATGATGATGATGTTTATGATGATGATTGTGATAAATAAGTTTAAGATGATGATGTTTGTGAAGATGATATGATAAGTAAGTTTATAATGATGTTATACGATGTTTATAAAAGGGTAAGATGCCCATATGGTAAGAAGCCATACAATGTTATTATGTGGTAAGATTCCACGGGGTAAGATGCCCATATGGTGAGAGGCCATACGATGTTATTACGTGGTAAGATGCCACACGATATTATGATATGGTAAGATGCCATACGATAGGGTAAGATGCCCACGTGGTAAGATGTCACACGATGTTATGATATGGTAAGATGCCATACGATGGGGTAAGATGCCCATATGCACGAATGTGAATCAGGTTCAACAAAAAGAAACTGACGAATAACCAGCATGTTTACTTAACTATGATCTTGTACATTTACTGTTATATTTATAAGATGATGATGCTATAAGATGACGATGCTTATATGATGATGATGCTATATGATGATGATGTTATAAGATGATGATGATGTTATAAGATGATGATGCTATAAGATGATGATGCTTATATGATGATGATGTTATAAGATGATGATATTTATAAAATGATGATACTTATATGATGATGATGCTATATGATCATGATGTTATAAGATGATGTTGATGTTATAAGATGATGATGCTATAAGATGATGATGCTTATATGATGATGATGTTATAAGATGATGATATTTATAAAATGATGATGCTATATGATGATGATGTTATAAGATGATGATGATGTTATAAGATGATGATGCTATAAGATGATGATGCTTATTTGATGATGATGTTATAAGATGATGATATTATAAAATGATGATGCTTATATGATGATGATGTTATAAGATGGTGATATTTATGAGATGATGATTTTAATCATTCATGTCAAGAATTAATGATTATATGCATGGCTATGAAACAGGGACAACCAAAGAGGGTTAATGCGATTAACCAGGAAGTATACGTTACCAATTATTTTCATGCATTTATTTATATGCCATTGCCTTATGATGTTAAGTAACGATGTACATGCTCATGATGGGTTGTTCCTGTAGGTACACTTTTGGACCGAAGGGCTAAGGGTCGGGTTGAGACAGTGAGCTAAAAGGAGCATGAAAGAAGATAGGATACAGGACTTTTGGATAGTCTCTACTCTAGGAGTATTATAATTCTATCGCTTTAACATTCATTATTGAGAATGTAATGAGTTAAGTTTTGAAATTTCATTGTTGGCCTGCATCTTATTAGCTCAAAGCTACAACCGGAACCCTAAGACGTTATAAATGCTTGTTTAGTCCATAAATTGTGTAATATGATGATGTTAAGGTAGGAAGACCCTACATTAGTGGTATCTGATAGGGTTGAATATTACGCGTTTTTATGCTATGATATGTATATGTTTTCGTGTTGATTCTTGGATAATTTTATGGTTTATGGTATATATTTCTCTATTTCAGAAATCAATGTTGAAATTCATAAAAGGGGAAGAAATCAAGCTAAAATGATGAAAAAATGAATAAAGTTGAAGAAAAGAGGAAAAAAACCAGAATCCAAGACACATGTTGCTCCTTCTCCTCAAATTACTATATGTTCGAGCCATGTTTTGGAAATGTGGTCCATATAAAAATTGTAGAACTTTGAGTTATCTTCGCGTGGAAAGCTGATTCATCGAATTCGGAGTTCGTATGAGAAAGTTACGGCCAAAATACGAAACTCGCCAGAAGCAGAAAAAGGCGAAGAAACTTACTGTGAAGGGCGATCGATCGAGAAAGGATTTCAATCGATCGAGAAATGCTGAAATCTGAGCGAAATTCTTACTGGAAGGCTCGATCGATTGGCCACTTTTTCGGATCGATCGGGACGAGCAGTTTTGAGAAAAAAAACTTCCTTGTAGAGTTTGTATGAAAAAGGGAAGTCCATAATTCTTTCCCCTATACATATGGATGAGATTTACAACCCAAAATCAGATTTTAAAACCCTAGGACAGCCTCCACTCTTCTTCCAACAGCCTCCATCTCAGCCCATCTCTTTCCTTCACTCCCAAAAACATCAAGTCATATACCTCCATCATTCTTCCACTCACCAACCTCACGTCCAGAAACCTCTTCACCTTTTATTCCCAACGTCCAGCCTCCATCCTTCACAACCCTTTTCTACCTTTCTATCATCTAACCTTCAACCTTTCACCCTACGATTTTGGAACATCTCCAACAAGGCGATTGAAGAACACGATTGAGAAGGAAGCAAGAAAGGAAGCAAGGATCTACGAACGAAGTCGACATCGGGAGTTCTTCTTTGTCTTTAATTCTTAGTTTTGTTTTGCTTTTCATGTTACTATGTTGAACTATGTTTATTTATCGAGGCTAGGCGATCCTTTGTTATGAACCTTCGATTTGATGATTTAATGATTGAATTCTTATAGTTCTTTGCGTATGTTTTATGTTCTTCATGCTTTTAGAGGATTGATCACCTTTGAATGATGTTAGTATCGTAATTGAGATCGAGAGATGATTTTATGATACTGAATAAATAACTCATACCATGGATTTAAGACCGAGATCGAGAGATGACGTCAAATACATGCGTGATAGCCATAGATTCTAGTAATTGAAAGCTAGGAGTTTTCATGGATCTTATGCAACATTGAATTGTTAAATAAGTGAACGAGAGTTACTTACTGCAATTTGGTGTTAGGTTTAATATAGCTCGAGAGAGTGTATTAGATAAATTGGGAGAACTCGTCACCTTAGAAATATTTGAATATTCAATCGAGAATTGTAGGGAATTACATTGGTGAGCCAAAGTCTCGATAATCTTATCTTGTGGATTTTTCTCGTTTACTTTTATTGACTTGGTTGGATTAGAGTAGTTTAATTTAGCTTAGTTTAATTATCAATTTATTATCGTAGGTAAAATATAGTTAAAAGATATCTTATTTGGTACTTACTTGTTAGTATCTGTGGGTTCGACAATCTGTATCTTCCTATCTATACTAAAACTTGACACCGTGCACTTGCGGTATAGAATCGCTACACTCGAAAATACTGTTTAAAATAAAAGCGATCAAGTTTTTGGCGCCGTTGCCGGGGACTAACTTTAGTAATATCATACTAGGTTCTTTGACTGTAATTTAACCATTTTTTTGTTTATTTATTTCGAAAAAAAAAAATTTATATATATTTATTTTGTTTTTGTTTTGTTTGTCTTGTGAGGTACTTAGAGATGCTACATCAACATGCCTTCACAAGCTTTGCCCAACAACGTTCCGAGCCGTTCTACGCTGTTTGGGAGAGATTCAATGAATTGGCCAACACATTCCGGTATCACAATTTTTCGAACTATACTCTCATGCAATATTTCTTCAAAGGGCTGGATGCACAAACCCGAGAATGGGTATTGAGCGGAGCACTGGTGACTGGGAGTCCCCTGGTTGATAGAGATGAGGACAGTGTGGTGCACCTGTTCAATGATATGGCGGACTTCGATCTTCACTGGCATTGTGATCCTTCACTACAAGGTTGGAGTCACCAATACCCACCGGAGCCTCGCTACCCTATTGATACGCCACAACCATTTGAACATCTCGAAGAGAGGAGAGATAGTTCCGCAGATGTCACGACTCAGTTAGAAGATACCTTAATAAGATTCATGGCATCAACTGAGAACAGTTTGGAGTGCCAAACCAACTCTATGCGCCACCTGGAGCATCAAATGGCGGTCCTTATTGAAACAATTTCAACCAGCTGCCAGGAGGAAGAGACGAGAGCTACAAATCAAGAGGCGACGAATCGAGTTTGGTTATATGATGATGAACACTCAACCAACCAAGTTTGGGGGAGTGATCTTACTAGTGTTGAAGATTCAAGGGAATGCGAGCCTCTTACAAAAATTGAGCTTACATTGGCGGAATTATCCGAGGAATTCCAAAAGGAAGATGAGTCGAGTGTGATGTTGGAGAAGGAAGAGACTTTCGAAGATTCTGATTTGAGCCCATCGATGGAGACATGTTCTATGCCATATGTGGATCCTTATTTTCCATCGATGCCAACTTCACCGCACTACATCCTCCAAAATGCAAAGCCAAATCAAGAATCATTCTCCCGTGCCTGCCATTTAAAGACGAATGTTGTTGGAGCGACGAGCTTACACTGCTACAATCTTGCCAATCTTGAGGGCATACTGAATGAAGACCCATTAGTGGTATCATTCGATACTTACTATGGGCGGCAGCCGCTCTTTGATGGTTGCTTCTGATGGTCAAGCCGACGACTAAAAATCAGCGCTTCTTGGGAGGCAACCCAAGCGTATCCTTTTGCCATTTAGTTTTGTTTATTTTTAGTTTTTGCATTTAGTTTGTTTATCTCTCGTTTCGACTGTTTTATTTGCATTCTTCTCTTGCTAGGTACTTGGTTGGAGCGATGAACCCCTACAACAGTGGAGCTTTCAAAAGCAAATCTTCCTCAACCCTCATGCAAGCGTCTTGATCAGGGGAGTTCACTGTTTCCCTTTTGATTCTTTTAAACATTGAGGGAAATGTTTGATTTAAGTTTGGGGGAGTAGTAGCTTGCATGTTTTACTTGTTTTAACCACATGTTGTGTGCTTAAATGACACTTGAATCGTCCGATTATTATGAGCTAAAATTTTTTTTTTATGAGTTCAAACTTGAGAAAAGAATGAATTATAGTAGTGACTATTCAATGAGGATTTTGATCTCACTATGCATATGAACTTGATTTGTGATTGGACTTGTACATGAATATCCCAATTTGAGTTAGCATGTCAAGAATGAGGAATACTTTGAGCACAATGAGTCATGATCTTGTGGATTGCATGTTGAATAGTGATAATTGTTGTGAACTTGATGATTTGTCTTGAGCATCTTAGAGTTATCCTAGAACTTATTTGATGATGACACTTTGAGGCGAAATTTTATAGTTACAAACTTGACTTGGAAATGATCTAGGCGATCTTTGAAACGTTTGAGCCTTTCAAGCTTACCATGATTCATATCAATCCCTAGTGTCCCATTTGAGCTTTATTGAAAAAATAATGGTATATGAATTGCATATAATTAGACCCCATTCGACATTCTTGGCAAACTCATTATACTTACCCTTATTTGAGCCTAAATGAAAAAAAAGTTATCCTTACCCTAAGGGAGTATAATGAATATCATTCGATGCAGTTGAATTGTTATATCTTGATGAGCTTATTGAAAAAAATGATGAATGAGAAAAGAAAAAGATAGATAAAAAGCCTTGAGAAAAAGATTGACTAAATAAGACCCAAAGTGGCCAAGGCTATAAAAGAAAAAGAAGAGAAGCTCGATGTGTGCGAAAAATTTGAACTGTAAATGATTATACTCTCTTCTTTGCCCGTATCCTATCTTTTCTTTGAAGCCAACACCAAAGGCCTTACATTACAAGCTTAAAAAGTCCTTTTGATCCAAGTCTAGGGAGTAACTATCATTAGTGGAGAAGTTGTTTGAAAATAGGCTTATAGGGTGCTTGATAATAATCTCGACTTTGAGTTGATTAACATGATTTGATCTTGAATATGTGCATGAAACTTGAGACTGACTATATCACACACACACGTTCCGATTTTGAGATATGTTGCTTGAATTAGGAGAAAACATGTCTTGTCAACTTTTGTATATGTGCATGAGATTTCTGAGAATAAAATAAGTCATGAAATAATTGTTTCAAGTATCAAGAATGAACTCTACCTTGTGATTTTAATGTTTAATCGAGGACGATTAAGTGATAAGTTTGGGGGAGTTGATAGGGTTGAATATTACGCGTTTTTATGCTATGATATGTATATGTTTTCGTGTTGATTCTTGGATAATTTTATGGTTTATGGTATATATTTCTCTATTTCAGGAATCAATGTTGAAATTCATAAAAGGGGAAGAAATCAAGCTAAAATGATGAAAAAATGAATAAAGTTGAAGAAAAGAGGAAAAAACCAGAATCCAAGACACATGTTGCTCCTTTCTCCTCAAATTAGTATATGTTCGAGCCATGTTTTGGAAATGTGGTCCATATAAACATTGTAGAACTTTGAGTTATCTTCGCGTGGACAGCTGATTCATCGAATTCGGAGTTCGTATGAGAAAGTTACGGCCAAAATACGAAACTCGCCAGAAGCAGAAAAAGGCGAAGAAACTTACTGTGAAGGGCGATCGATCGAGAAAGGATTTCGATCGATCGAGAAATGCTGAAAACTGAGCGAAATTCCTACTGGAAGGCTCGATCGATCGGCCACTTTTTCGGATCGATCGGGACGAGCAGTTTTGAGAAAAAAAACTTCCTTGTAGAGTTTGTATGAAAAAGGGAAGTCCATAATTCTTTCCCCTATACATATGGACGAGATTTACAACCCAAAATCAGATTTTAAAACCCTAGGACAGCCTCCACTCTTCTTCCAACAGCCTCCATCTCAGCCCATCTCTTTCCTTCACTCCCAAAAACATCAAGTCATATACCTCCATCATTCTTCCACTCACCAACCTCACGTCCAGAAACCTCTTCACCTTTTATTCCCAACGTCCAGCTCCATCCTTCACAACCCTTTTCTACCTTTCTATCATCTAACCTTCAACCTTTCACCCTACGATTTTGGAACATCTCCAACAAGGCGATTGAAGAACACGATTGAGAAGGAAGCGAGAAAGGAAGCAAGGATCTACGAACGAAGTCGACATCGGGAGTTCTTCTTTGTCTTTAATTCTTAGTTTTGTTTTGCTTTTCATGTTACTATGTTGAACTATGTTTATTTATCGAGGCTAGGCGATCCTTTGTTATGAACCTTCGATTTGATGATTTAATGATTGAATTCTTATAGTTCTTTGCGTATGTTTTATGTTCTTCATGCTTTTAGAGGATTGATCACCTTTGAATGATGTTAGTAACGTAATTGAGATCGAGAGATGATTTTATGATACTGAATAAATAACTCATACCATGGATTTAAGACCGAGATCGAGAGATGACGTCAAATACATGCGTGATAGCCATAGATTCTAGTAATTGAAAGCTAGGAGTTTTCATGGATCTTATGCAACATTGAATTGTTAAATAAGTGAACGAGAGTTACTTACTGCAATTTGGTGTTAGGTTTAATATAGCTCGAGAGAGTGTATTAGATAAATTGGAGAACTCGTCACCTTAGAAATATTTGAATATTCAATCGAGAATTGTAGGGAATTACATTGGTGAGCCAAAGTCTCGATAATCTTATCTTGTGGATTTTTCTCGTTTACTTTTATTGACTTGGTTGGATTAGAGTAGTTTAATTTAGCTTAGTTTAATTATCAATTTATTATCGTAGGTTAAATATAGTTAAAAGATATCTTATTTGGTACTTACTTGTTAGTCTCTGTGGGTTCGACAATCCGTATCTTCCTATCTATACTAAAACTTGACACCGTGCACTTGCGGTATAGAATCGCTACACTCGAAAATACTGTTTAAAATAAAAGCGATCAGTATCAGAGCCAGGTTAGGTAACCCGGGAATGAGTGAAGGGTAGCCTTAGCAATAAGTTGGCTAGGTGCTTACTTTTAAACATGTTTTATGCATATGTTGCATATGAAGTATATGATGTTATACTAACATGTTTTATTTCTCTAACGATGTATCATATGAACTGCTTTTGGGTATTGTTGTTAACCCTTGTGTTGCAGCATAGCAACAAATGCTGAAGTAAGTGATGCGATTTCATATGCACTTCTCCGTCGCCCACGCCTCTTGAAGTCTCGACCCCCGCTGGAAGAAGTTTGATAACTGATCAGATTGGTTATGACGGCCTCATTTATTTTGAGGGTAACGAGCTGAGGACAGACTTGATTGTCTGTCAGACTTCGAATGCATTGTGGGCATCGATGTGCTGAACAAGTATCAGGCAGTTGTGGACTGCAGACAAGGACTATCCGATTCAGGTCTGATATGGGAGTCCAATGGACATTCTATGGGGATGGTTCCCGTTCAAGGATTCCGTTAATATCTGCTGTCAAGATGGCACAGTTATTGGAACAAGACCATAAAGGATATCTCATCTATGCTGTTGATATTACCGAAAAGAGGAAAGAGTTAAAGGTTGAGGATGTGCCCGTAGTGGCGGTGTTTCCTGATGTATTTCCGGAAGAGATTCCCAGGTTCCCACCGACAAGAGAGGTCGAGTTTGGGATTAAGTTACTACCAGGGACGTCTACCATTTCTCGTGCCCCGTATAGGATGGCACCAGCGGAGCTAAGGGAGTTAAAGGTTCAGTTGCAGGAGCTCCTTGACAAGGACTATACACACCCTAGCATATTGTCCTGGGGTGCACCAGTCCTATTTGTCAAAAAGAAAGATGGTTCGATGCGGATGTGCATCGATGTCAGACAACTGAACAAAGCCATAGTGAAGAATAAGTATCCGCTTCCGGGGATTGATGATTTGTTTGATCAGCTGCAGAGTACGAGGCTCTACATTAAGATCGATCTGGGGTCGGAGTATCATTAGATTCGAGTTCGAGAGGATGATGTACAGAAGACAGCTTCCAGGACTAGATATGGGCACTACGGACTCTTAGTCATGCCTTTTTTGGGGTGACGAATGCCCTAGCTGTTTTATGAGCCTGATGAACAGGGTGCCCTGACCATGTTTGGATCAGTTCGTCATAGTTTTCATTGACGATGTGCTTATTTACTCTCGAACTGAAGAGGAACATGTAAAGCACTTGAGAACAGTACTCCAGATCCTTAGGGATTGCCAGACCCCTGACACAGCTGACTCAGAAAGGAGTGTCGTTCTAGTGGTCCGAACTTGTGAGGAAAGCTTCCAAGAATTGAAGCGTCGTTTGACTACGACACCTATATTGGTGATTCCTTTTGAGAATAAGAGGTTTGCCTTGTACACGAATGCATCACTGCAGGGTTTGGACTGTGTGCTGATGCAAGATAAGCATGTGGTGGCTTATGCATCGAGGCGGTTGAAACCACATGAGGCTAGGTACCCAGTCCATGATTTGGAGCTGGTAGCCATTATATCTGCCTTGAAGATTTGGAGGCATTACTTGCATGGTACGTCGTTTGCCATCTACACGGACCATAAGAGCCTGAAGTTTTGTTCACACAGGCTGAGTTGAATAGACGACAAAGAAGATGGATGTATTTACTCAAGGATTTTGATTGTAAAATTGAGTACCATCCAGGTATTTGATAGTAGACGCCTTAAGTCGGAAAGTGAAGAGTACTGCTGAGGATGTCATGAGTCTATCAGCTATGATGACTTCTTGTTGCAATCTGGGCTATGATTTTGATGTGGACACGTCGCCGGTGCGAGTGTCGACCTTATTGGCTGAGCCAGACATATTTGAGGCCATTACGAAAGCTCAGAGGTCGGACGATGAAATTCAAAGATGGTCATCGATAGTACTCCAAGGGCAACCATCAAAGTTTAGAGTGGCTGGGGATGATTCCTTAAGACTCGGCAACTGCTGGGTAGTCCCAAATACGCCGGAGTTGCGTAAAGGAATCTTGGAACAAGCTCACAGTAGCCGGTTCAGTATCCACCCAGAAAGAAGAAAGTTGTATAAGGACCTAAGTGGTCAGTTCTGGTGGAGACGCATAAAGCGTGATGTTATGACCTTCGTCAAGAGATGTTTGATCTGCCAACAGGTGAAGGCAGAAAGGCAGAGGCCTGGTGGCGAGCCGAAGAGCTTGGAAGTACCTAAGTGGGAGTGGGAGCACGTATCTATGGATCTTGTGACCCACTTGCCAAGGACGGCCTCTGGATTTGATGCGATCTGGGTGATCATGGATAGGCTAATGAAGGTAGCTCACTTCATCCCTTGTCATGTGTCTTTCACATACCTAAAGATGACCCAATTATATGTGCGGGATGTGGTGAGGTTGCATGGGGCTCCAGTCTCGATTGTGTCTGACAGAGACCCAAGGTTTGCTTCCCATTTCTGGGAGGGTCTTCAGACAGCTTTGGGCACAGAGGTGATACTGAGTACAGCTTATCACCCTCAGTCAGACGGCTAGACAGAGCGTACCATTCAGACGCTCGAGGACATGTTGAGGGCATGTGTTTTGGAGTTTGATACTCCGTGGCAAGATTCAGTGCCACTGATGGAGTCCTCCTATATTAACAGCTATCAGACAAACATTCAAATAACCCCTTTTGAAGCTCTTTACGGACGATGATGTAGGTCACCGCTGTATTGGGAGGACTTGACTAGTAAAGCGGTCGGAGGACCGGATATGATTAAGGATATGTAAGACAAGATTAAGTTGATACGCCAAAAGATGAAGGCGACCCAGGATAGGCAAGCAGCCTATGCCAACAAGCGGCGATGACCGCTAGAATTCCAAGTAGGAGACAGGGTCTTCTTGAAAATCTCACCCTTCAGGGGTGTAGTTCGTTTTGGTATGCGGGAGAAGTTATCCCCGAGGTATGTTGGTCCATATGAAGTATTGCAGCGTATCGGTACTTTGGCCTACCGTTTGGCTCTACCGCCGTCTTTATCTGGGATTCATGATGTTTTTCACGTTTCTATGTTGCAGAAATATGAGCCAGACCCGTCGCATGTTTTACAGCCTACTGAAGTGCAGTTAGACTCAGATGTATCCTACGTTGAACGACCGGTCAGAATTCTGGATCGTGAGGATCACAGATTACGAAGTAAAGTTATACCGATGGTTAAAGTTCAGTGGGATATCGTCGGGGTGTCGAGGAGGCTATGTGGGAGACGGAGCGGCATATGGTACAGCACTACCCGGAACTATTCTCTGGTATGTGATTTATGTTTAGTTTCTTTTGGGGTAAGTGCATGCGATTTCGAGGACGAAATCTTATAAGTAGGGGAGTAATGTGATGTCCCCGAAATGATTAATTACAATTAAGGCATTAATTATGTTTATATGATGAATTATGTGGTAATTGATTTATGTGTGGGGTAATAAGATGTTAACATGATTTAATTGTGTTGATTATTAATTATGAGGAAGATATGAATTTAGAGGAAGCATGTTGCATTTTACTAAATGCTTGTAAAATGCCATGATGAAGTATTTTATGAATCATGTTAAGTTTGGGGTATGATTTTAAATTAATCCACAACCCCTTTTTAACCCTTCACCCATCACTTAAACCCCACTTTACCTTTACTCTTTTAAAAACCCCCCAAATCATCCTCAACCCTAAACCATTCCACATTTTCGAAATTCTTCAAAGGAGGAAGGAGGAAGCTCCAAAACTTGAGTTTGTGTGATTTTTATCAAGATTTGGAGTCTTCAAGAGGTATAGAACTCTTCCTAAAGTTTTGATGATGTTTGGTTTTGAAATGGGATGATTTTGAAGTGATTTATGTGGGTTTGGTTGGGTATGTGTTGTATGTTGTTGGAGTATGATTTTTGAAGTGTTTTATGTGGGTTTTAGTGAGTTATGATGATGTTGGTGTTGTTGGAAAGTTTGGGTTTGTATGGTATGAGATTGAGCTTTGAAAATGTGCAAAAATGGCGAAAAATCGTGCACCAGCAGGTGGCGATCGATCGCCTGAAATGAGGCGATCGATCGCCGATGGCCAGTAGCCATTTCACGTAGCAGGCGATCGATCGCCTGAAATGAAGCGATCGATCGCCTCAGGGCAAAACGTGAGGCGATCGATCGCCTCGTGCAGCGATCGATCGCCGCTGTTTAAAACATGGCAAATGATGTTTTTTGTTGAATTTTTGGTATTTGGCTATTGTTTAGCTTCTAATATCGATTTGTATGGTTGTATGGAACCATCCCAGGTGCCAACAACATCGAAAAGATAAAGTTCTTCAATTTCTCCACTTTTGGAATTAAGGTACGTAAGAAGCGTACGGGCATCGGACGGTAACGCACTCTTAACTCTGACTATGCATTGATTGCATAAGTATTTATGATGATGATGTTTATGATGATGATTGTGATAAATAAGTTTAAGATGATGATGTTTGTGAAGATGATATGATAAGTAAGTTTATAATGATGTTATACGATGTTTATAAAAGGGTAAGATGCCCATATGGTAAGAAGCCATACGATGTTATTATGTGGTAAGATTCCACGGGGTAAGATGCCCATATGGTGAGAGGCCATACGATGTTATTACGTGGTAAGATGCCACACGATATTATGATATGGTAAGATGCCATACGATTGGGTAAGATGCCCACGTGGTAAGATGTCACACGATGTTATGATATGGTAAGATGCCATACGATGGGGTAAGATGCCCATATGCACGAATGTGAATCAGGGTCAACAAAAAGAAACTGACGAATAACCAGCATGTTTACTTAACTATGATCTTGTACATTTACTTTTATATTTATAAGATGATGATGCTATAAGATGACGATGCTTATATGATGATGATGCTATATGATGATGATGTTATAAGATGATGATGATGTTATAAGATGATGATGCTATAAGATGATGATGCTTATATGATGATGATGTTATAAGATGATGATATTTATAAAATGATGATACTTATATGATGATGATGATGTTATAAGATGATGATGATGTTATAAGATGATGATGCTATAAGATGATGATGCTTATATGATGATGATGTTATAAGATGATGATATTTATAAAATGATGATGCTATATGATGATGATGTTATAAGATGATGATGCTATAAGATGATGATGCTTATATTATGATGATGTTATAAGATGATGATATTATAAAATGATGATGCTTATATGATGATGATGTTATAAGATGGTGATATTTATGAGATGATGATTGTAATCATTCATGTCAAGAATTAATGATTATATGCATGGCTATGAAACAGGGACAACCAAAGAGGGTTAATGCGATTAACCAGGAAGTATACGTTACCAATTATTTTCATGCATTTATTTATATGCCATTGCCTTATGATGTTAAGTAACGATGTACATGCTCATGATGGGTTGTTCCTGTAGGTACACTTTTGGATCGAAGGGCTAAGGGTCGGGTTGAGACAGTGAGCTAAAAGGAGCATGAAAAAAGATAGGATACAGGACTTTTGGATAGTCTCTACTCTAGGAGTAGTATAATTCTATCGCTTTAACATTCATTATTGAGAATGTAATGAGTTAAGTTTTGAAATTTAATTGTTGGCCTGCATCTTATTAGCTCAAAGCTACAACCGGAACCCTAAGACGTTATAAATGCTTGTTTAGTCCATAAATTGTGTAATATGATGATGTTAAGGTAGGAAGACCCTACAAAAGCCACTTTGAGATAGTCTGCACCCTCCAATCCCAAATCAGCTGCTCAAACAGCCATTGACATTGCCATGGAAGATATTGAAGACAAAGTACAGACCCTCACTGTCGTATTCGATGAATGGGTCCAGTACAGAACGGTCAACCACTTCAATCTGTTCTTTGGTGAACTCAAGCGGCTGCACAAGATGGAACAGGAGGTTCTGAAGGGTACAGAAATAGATGACGTTCGCATTGCTGTTGTGATGCCCCGAAATTAATTAATTACAATTTGGGCATTAATTATGTTTATATGATGAATTATGTTGATAATTGATTTATGTGTTGAAATTAATTATCTTGTTGAAATGCTTAGTCACATGGTATGCGTGACCTGGGGGTTGCATTTCAGGGTGCATGTTATGCATGTTAGGAAATGGGGTGTTAACATGATTTTTTTGTATTGGTTGTTAATTATGAGGAAGATATGAATTCAGTGGAAGTTTGGTGCATTTTTGTAAATGCTTTTAAAATACCATCTTGGGGTATTTTATACATCATGTTAATTGATGGGGTACAATTTTTATTAACCTTTATAACCCCTTTACCCCACTATACCCACCTCACTTTACCCATCACTTTTAAATCCCAAATTCTCATCCCCAACCCTAACCCATTCCCATTTTCGAAATTGAGCAAGAGAGGAAGGAGGAATCTTCTCAAAATCCTTGTTTGTGAGATTCTTGATAGGATTTGGATTCCTCAAGAGGTATGGAACCCTTCCTAAAGTTTAAATGATGTTTAGTTTTGAAATGGGTTAGCATTTTGGAATTTTTGTATATTTGTTTTTGGGTATATGTTGTATGTGGTTGGGGTATGATGCAGCGATCGATCGCCGAAGACCAGTGGGGAAAAAATGTGGCAGGCGATCGATCGCCATATATGGCGCGATCGATCGCCGCGAGGCAGAAAGGTCAGGCGATCGATCACTACATCGAAGCGATCGATCGGTAAGGTCCGCGATCGATCGCCTCGATGGGCGATCGATCGCCTCGATGCGCGATCGATCGCCTCGATGCAGCGATCGATCGCCAGCAGCTTAAAAGTGGCAAATGATGTTTTTTGTTGAATTTTTGGTATTGGGACTATAATTGGCTTCTAATATTGATTTGTATGGTTGTGTAGAACCATCCCAGGTACCAACAACATCAAGGAGATAAAGTTCTCCAACTTCTCCACTTTTGGGAATTAAGGTACGTAAGAAACGTACGGGCATCGGACGGTAAAACATATTCCTATACTATGACTATGCAATGATTGCATAAGTATTTACGATGTTTATGATGATGATTATGATAAGTAAGTTTATGATGATGATGTTTATGATGAGTAAAGATGATATGATGTTTATGAGGACGTTTACGATAAGATGATGATGTTTATAAGATGATGATGTTTACAAGATGATGATGTTTACAAGATGATGATGTTTATGAGATGATGATGATGATGTATGTTTGACTATGTTATTGAGAATGGTAGAGTGTTCTTGTAGTTGTTATGGGAAAGCGAGGAAGGTACTTACCGCTGACATAGCTAGCGAGGAGATACATCCGCTATCAAGGTGTAGCGAGGGGTATCACAGTACCGCTATATGTCGAAGCGAGGGGGCCAATTGTTCCGCGGACATAACAAGACCAGAAACATCCACATTTCTAATTAACATTGTTGCTTATGAGCATATATGTGAAGTATGATTTTGATCATTTATGTCAAGAACTAATGATTACATGCATGACTATGAAACAGGGACAACCAAAGTGGGTTAATGCGATTAACCAGGAAGTATATGTTAACCAATTATTTTCATGCATTTATTTATATGCCATTATCTTATGATGTTAAGTAACGATGTACATGCTCATGATTGGTTGTTCCTGTAGGTACACTTTTGGACTGAAGGGCTAAGGGTCGGGTTGAGGTAGTGAGCTAAAAGGAGCATGAAAAAATATAGGATACAGGATTTTGATAGTCTCTACTCTAGGAGTAGTGTAAACCTATAATGTTAGCATTCGTTTTTGGGAATGTAATTATTAAGTTTTGAAATTTTATTATTGGTGATAGGCTTAGAATTTAAGTGTTTTTAGCTGTAATTTTGTCCCATTTTTCATACTTTTTCCTGGATGATACTATGCTTGTTGGTGTTTATTTGTCTATTTCAGGAAAATTGGTTAGAAATGGAAGAAATGAGCTAAACTGAAGAAAAATGGCGAAATCGAGGCGAGAAAGAGTTGAAATTGAGGAAGTAAGATTTTAGGAATCTCGATCGATCGGGAATATTTCTCGATCGATCGAGCCAGACAGTGTGCTGAGAAGAAAAGAATTTCAAGTCTCGATCGATCGGAACAATTTCTCGATCGATCGAGCGAGGCAGTAACTTCAGAGCAAATTTTATCAAAGTCTCGATCGATCGGAAGGAAATCTCGATCGATCGAGCGAGGCAGTGAGTTTCAAAGGCTGACATGAACAGTGCACCGATCGATCGGACGCAATTCTCGATCGATCGAGACGCAAATCCGGGAAAATCTTATCTTCCATTTTTGAATGGATTTTCGGGGGATAAAAGGAAATTTCATTTCCATACAAGAAATACCATACCAGACATGATTTAGCTGGAAAATAAGGAACCCTAGCCGCCGCCTAGCGCCGCCGAAGGAGATCCAATCTCCGTTCTTCGTCCAAAGTCGAGCCAATTCATTCCGGAGTGCAAGGAAGGAGCAAGAGAAGAGATTTCGGTGCTACGCACGGATTTATTCCGTCGTTTATCGTATTTCTAGACTCTAATCTATTTCATTTTGATTTTCAATTGATGTTTTTGAGGTCGAGAGACGATTAAACTCTTTTGTATTTGATTTGAAATATTTTGAGTTTATTCTATCGAGTTTTAGTTTCGTTGTGTTTGATTATTGATTCAATTGTGTTTGAGCGCATTGATTGCTATTGTTCATAAATTAATAGCTTGTGTAGATCAAAGTCTAGCTAACTTTGATTGAATCTGAGAGTTATAACCGAGATCGAGAGATAACGTTGTAACACGCTCTATTAATTTATGATGTATGTTACGATTGAGATCGAGAGATGATATCGCATACGTGAGAACTTTGAATTGAAAAATTTAGAGTAACAAGGTTTTGATAATTTATGCAATATTGAATTAGTAAATAGGTGCACGAGAGTGACTTATTCTAATTTAATGTTAGTTTCTTTACAGCTCGAGAGAGTGTATCGAATAATAGCGAAAACCTTTCACCTTTAGAATCATTTGGTTGATAATTTGATAATTCAGTTGAATCACTAAAGATAACATAGTTGAACGACGAGCTTGATAGATTTCTCAAGTGACTTACCTTTGCATATCCGGAACCAATCATTTTATTATTTCTTGTTTAATTTTCGGTCCTTAGTTTAATGTGGCTTTAGATAATCAACTTCTGAAATCGTAGGCTAAATATAATTTCTCTAATCTTATTTGGTACTTATACATTAGTCCCTGTGGATTCGATAACCCGTACTTAATTTTCACTATACTAAAACTTGACAACCGTGCACTTGCGGCAGAATTGCTTCACACTATTCTTTGAAAAATCTTTTGTTTAAAAATAAAGCGGTCAAGTTTTTGGCGCCGTTGCCGTGGACTAATCTGTATAATATCATACGAGATTAGTTAATTGTAATTTAGCCAATTCTTTATTATTTCGATTTGTTTCATTATTTTTGTTAGTTGATTTGTTTTGATTTTTGATTTGTGTATTTTGTTGTCTCCTTTTGTCTGTTTTGTACAGGAATCGTTTCTCTAGTGCATGCTCAGAAGAGAGGAGCCCATTCTCGAGCCTTTCGATCCGGAAATAGAAAGAACTCTACTTAGGCGATTACGAGAAGCTCGAGAGATGGCAGATAATAATGAAGCACAGAACCCAAGGTCAATGATGGACTTTGCGCAACCGGCATTTCATGGATCTTTGTCCAGTATTACGAGGTCGACGATTCAAGCGAACAACTTTGAGATCAAGCCGGCGATCATACAAATGATACAGCACTCGGTTATGTTTGGGGGAGCGGCCACGGACGACCCGAATAATCACATCTCCAACTTTTTGGAGATTTGTGACACATTCAAACATAATGGCGTCTCCGACGACGCCATCAGGTTAAGACTTTTCCCCTTTTCATTACGAGACAAAGCTAAGTCATGGTTGAATTCACTACCTGCAGGTTCTATAACAACATGGGAGGGGATGACGAAAGCATTTTTATCAAAGTACTTTCCCCCTTCCAAGACAGCGAAGATGCGGAACGATATCACAACTTTTGGGCAGTTTGACCCCGAGACGTTATATGAAGTGTGGGATCGTTTTAAGGAATTGTTGAGGAGATGCCCACACCATGGTCTACCCATTTGGTTGCAGGTACAAACTTTCTATAATGGTTTATTTTCTTCTAACCGTTCGATGATAGATGCAGCATCTGGGGGATCAATAATGAGAAAGACACCGGAAGAGGCATATAGCTTGTTGGAAGAAATGGCGTGCAACAGCTACCAGTGGCAGTCAGAGAGGAACACGCCACAGAAGCCAATAGGAGTTCATCAAGTGGATGACTTCACTGCTATTTCGGCACAGCTTGAGGCTATGAACAGAAAGATAGATAGCATTGGAGCATCAGCAATGCAAGTTCAAGCCGTAATCTGTGATTTGTGTGGAGGCGGTCATCCAAGCATCGAGTGTCAGGCAGGTAATTTATAATTAGGAACTTGACTTGGAGATGATTTAGGCGATCTTTGGACCTTTTGTGCCTTTCAAGCCTACCTGTTATACATTATCCTTAGTGTCCCCTCTTGTGCCTTATTGAAAAAGAATGGTATATGCATTGCATATGATTAGACCCCCATTCGACATTCTTGGCAACCTCATTATACCTACCTTGGATTGAGCCTAAAAGAAAAAATTTACCCACCCCTAAGGGAGTATAATGAATCTCATTCATTGTATTAAATTGTTATATGTTGATAAGTTCATTGTGAAAAAATGAAATGAACAAAAGAATGAGCAAAGAGAAAGAAAAGATGTAGAGAAAAGCCTTGAAAAGAAAATTTAAATAAGACCCAAAGTGGCCAAGGCTAGAAAAAGTTGAAGAGAAGCTCAATAGTGTGCGAAAAAAGTATTGAACTGATTCTATTGTACTCTCTTCTTTGAATTCATCCTACCTTTTCTTTGTAGCCGACACCAAAAGGCCTAACGTTATAAGCTTTTAAAGTCCTGTTGATCCAAGTCTAGGAAATAATTACATTAGTGGAGAAGTGCTGGATAGTAAATTTGTAGAGTAGTTCAAAGTAATCTTGACTCGGAGTTGTTATGACACTTTTTGATCTTAAAGATATGTACATTACTCATGTTTGACAAGAGCACACACGCACGTTCCAATGTTGCGATGTATTGTTTAACTTAGGAGAAATTGCTTCTTGTTGAATGTTGAATGACTTTTATTGATGTGTAAGTAGGATTTCTGAGTTTTCACGTGAGTTGTAAAGATGATTCATGCATAGTATTAAGATTAACTTTTCTTTTTGAGCTTAATGCTTGCTCGAGGACGATCAAGTCTAAGTTTGGGGGAGTTGATAGGCTTAGAATTTAAGTGTTTTTAGCTGTAATTTCGTCCCATTTTTCATACTTTTTCCTGGATGATACTATGCTTGTTGGTGTTTATTTGTCTATTTCAGGAAAATTGGTTAGAAATGGAAAAAATGAGCTAAACTGAAGAAAAATGGCGAAATCGAGGCGAGAAAGAGTTGAAATTGAGGAAGTAAGATTTTAGGAATCTCGATCGATCGAGAATATTTCTCGATCGATCGAGCCAGACAGTGTGCTGAGAAGAAAAGAATTTCAAGTCTCGATCGATCGGAACAATTTCTCGATCGATCGAGCGAGGCAGTAACTTCAGAGCAAATTTTATCAAAGTCTCGATCGATCGGAAGGAAATCTCGATCGATCGAGCGAGGCAGTGAGTTTCAAAGGCTGACATGAACAGTGCACCGATCGATCGGACGCAATTCTCGATCGCAAATCCGGGAAAATATTATCTTCCATTTTTGAATGGATTTTCGGGGGATAAAAGGAAATTTCATTTCCATACAAGAAATACCATACCAGACGTGATTTAGCTGGAAAATAAGGAACCCTAGCCGCCGCCTAGCGCCGCCGAAGGAGATCCAATCTCCGTTCTTCGTCCAAAGTTGAGCCAATTCATTCCGGAGTGCAAGGAAGGAGCAAGAGAAGAGATTTCGGTGCTACGCACGGATTTATTCCGCCGTTTATCGTATTTCTAGACTCTAATCTATTTCATTTTGATTTTCAATTGATGTTTTTGAGGTCGAGAGACGATTAAACTCTTTTGTATTTGATTTGAAATATTTTGAGTTTATTCTATCGAGTTTTAGTTTCGTTGTGTTTGATTATTGATTCAATTGTGTTTGAGCGCATTGATTGCTATTGTTTATAAATTAATTGCTTGTGTAGATCAAAGTCTAGCTAACTTTGATTGAATCTGAGAGTTATAACCGAGATCGAGAGATAACGTTGTAACACGCTCTATTAATTTATGATGTATGTTACGATTGTGATCGAGAGATGATATCGCATACGTGAGAACTTTGAATTGAAAGATTTAGAGTAACAAGGTTTTGATAATTTATGCAATATTGAATTAGTAAATAGGTGCACGAGAGTGACTTATTCTAATTTAATGTTAGTTTCTTTACAGCTCGAGAGAGTGTATCGAATAATAGCGAAAACCTTTCACCTTTAGAATCATTTGGTTGATAATTTGATAATTCAGTTGAATCACTAAAGATAACATAGTTGAACGACGAGCTTGATAGATTTCTCAAGTGACTTACCTTTGCATATACGGAACCAATCATTTTATTATTTCTTGTTTAATTTTCGGTCCTTAGTTTAATGTGGCTTTAGATAATCAACTTCTGAAATCGTAGGCTAAATATAATTTCTCTAATCTTATTTGGTACTTATACATTAGTCCATGTGGATTCGACAACCCGTACTTAATTTTCACTATACTAAAACTTGACAACCGTGCACTTGCGGTAGAATCGCTTCACACTATTCTTTGAAAAATCTTTTGTTTAAAAATAAAGCGGTCAATTGGCCTGTAATTCTATTAGCTCAAAGCTACAACCGGAACCCTAAGATGTTATTAATGCATGTTTAGTCCATAATACGTGATTATGATGATGTTAAGGTAGGAAGACCCTACAGCTGTGGATCGCAAAGATCTGTTTTGTGCAAAACACAGGCTGAGGCTTACAAACCTCCTACTCCAAGCCAAGAAAGCAAATTTTGATGTCACCAGCCCGACTGTCAAGGATGACAGCGCGGTCATAGCTCAGCTGGAGATGGACATTTTAACTCTTCATATGGCTGTCTGTCTGCATTGCCAGTGGCTGAACATCTCTACCCCCTCCTCCCAGTCCGGATCACCCAACCGCAAGTCAGACTGAGACAGGGCAGAGTTCTGAGCCGACCATTATTAGGACAGCTGAGCAGCCACTGCCTAATGCTCCGTCTGCTGCAAAGGCTGAGGCAATGGATGTACTGTTGGAATCTCCTACTACTTTCATTCCTTTTGCTTCCTCAGTCTCAGAAGCTCAGACCAGCACACTAGCCGCACCACATACTAATGCCCCTCAAGACTTTGTTGATGTTGATCTAGTTGTGCCCAGCGTTGCAGCTCTACAAATTGAGGAGCATTTTCAACCAAACTATCCTCCAGATCAGTCTGCTGCAGATTTGGCCTTTTTAAAGCAATTTTCTACGGATCTGGTGGAACTTGTCCGGTGCGACACTCGCCAATCTGCTGATTCTTTTGTTGTGCCAACTGAAAAAGGGAAAGAGCTGACTGTGCCACATGCTGAAAAAATTCCAGACTCTGTTGATGATGTTCCATTAGTGGTCAAGTCCCTTCAAAGCTATCTGATAACTTTCTCTTTCTCTCCCAGCGATAAGAGAAGTTCATCAAAGCCAGCGGACTACCTCTCTGGATTTTGATTCATTCAAGGACAAGATGATGAAGAGCATCTACATTATTCAGCGTGGTCTAAACGATAAGTTCTCTCAGCAAGCATCCTATAAGACCAGCCCGATAAAAGAAAGATCGAGCTGGCTTCCGAAGTCAAAACTGTTGTTGCAAAATCCCTCCTTAATCAAGATCATCGCATGGATGCTATCTGCGCTCAGCTTACGCAGATCTTAGATTTCCTTTAGGAGATTGCTGCTCACGAAAAGGGGGAAAAGAATAAATAAATGAAGATCAGAAAGCAGACCAGAACAACGGCTTATAAGAAGATAGATAACTGCCTGTAATGAATGACATATGTAAACGTAATCATCAGACATGTTAATGAAAAGTCTTTCAATCGAAATTCTCAGTCTTATTCATTTATTTTGAATAGTTCATTTATTTTGAACAAAAAGACTTAACCGATCAGAACGAATCTTCTACAAGAAAAAGGACTTTACAAGAAGATTAAGAAGCTAGGTTTTGTCATCATCAAAAAGGGGGAATTTGTTAGTTCCGAATCTTAAAGATGACAAAACAGATTAGATTGATAAAGTCTATATCGAAGCAGACCAGATCGATGTCAACCAAACTGATACAGACCAGATCGACGCAGATCAATGTCAACAAGATCAGACCAGATCAAATCGACCCAGATCGATGCATAGCAGATCAGAACAGACTAAGCTAGTAAGTTTTGTTCTTCAGTCCGAATAATCAACGGCTATTTATTGAAGCATTTAAAATGCTGAAAAAGACCAAGAACTGAAGATTACCTTAAATGGTAACTACGAAAGGAAATCTTATCTGACAAGCGCAGAAAGACAGACCAGAAGGGAAGTCTAAAATAGAAGACTGAAGCTTGTTCAGATATTGATCGAAGTATAGAGTTGCACACAAAATGAACTAATGTCGTTGGCAGAGATAATTATATATAGGTGCAACTTATAATGCTCAGACAGACATGAGACGTATAAAACAAGATTGAACATGCATACGAAAGATCAATCAACTTTATCGAGCATTCAGTTGAGCAGAACGCTATCATCGAAAGATTTCATCTTATTGATCTGCTCAAAATGAGAAGCACATCTTATTGTTTTATTTGACTTAAGGATCATTTGTGCTTAGATTAAAACACTCTATCAACTGTATTTTGTTCAAAGATAGAAGAGTGAGCTCTTTGTAACTGTCAGACGGATTGTGTCTGACCAGATTGAGGACTAGGAGTTTCAGTCTGGTAGTGGGGGTAAATCTAGCTGAATCGGGGTTGTACAACATGATTGTATTACTCAAAGTCTTCTAGTGAATCCTTCCTGCAAAGGAAGAAGGGGAGACATAGAAGCGGCGTGCTTCGAACTTTCGAAAACAATTCTTGTGTCATTTACCTTTCAGTTTTTATTACTCACAAGTTCAGCAGACATATTCCGCACTATTATCAGTGTCTATTGACTTGCAACTAATTGAGAAGCTACTGCAGTACTTAACAGTCTGTAGTAACAAAGAAAAACCGAATTTGAGTCAAGTGTTTATCCACCCCCCCTTCTAAACATTTCTCCGATCCTAACATATATATTACCATATTTTATTATTTTACCATAAAATCGAAAATCATTAACATTTTTAATTTTAATTATATATATATATATATATGTGTATTATATTATATAATATACAAATATATAATGATATTACTATACATGTATATATTATCATATTTTATATATTAATATAATTATAGATATCTTACTATCTTATAAAGAGGGTGCTAGAGAAACCAACTTGGTGAAGCTTTTTTCAAAACCTCAAAATTGTCCTTCAAACTTCTCATTTTTCATGTTTATGTTCCACTTTTTAAAATTTCAAATTTTCTCACTTCTCTCAATTTTCAAGATTTTCACGCTTATCGTAACAAAGATGCCAATGTTTTAAATGACCGCAAGGCCTATACTAATTTAGATAGCAAAATAACATAAAAAAAAATACGGGTTTTTAACTACAAAATCAATTTGAAAAAACTTATTACATCCCAAAAGCCCAAATTAAAAAAAAAATTACAATTATCATATTAAAGTTTACAAGAACAAATAGGGCAAAGTTCAGACTGGTACCATATGCTGAAACTTTATTCATTCTAGTCCAGCAAAAACACTTGCAATCAATTAAGTCCATTTTAGGTTGAAATGATAAAAGTGTCCTTAATAAGAAAAGGCGACAATCTCAGAAATTTTCAGTATCTTCCTTTCAGTACTTCGTTCGAGTTCTTCCTTTCACGACTGTGATTCAAATCTCCTCGTAAATCTCTCTAGCCAGTTACGTTTTTTACAGTTGGTTTTCTCTTCATATCTTCGATTTTTCATTCCATCACTTCGTTCCAGATTTTTGTTTCCAAATCAGGTGTGTAAAAGTGTGTGTGTGTGTGTGTGTATATATATATATATATTGTTTGCTGCCATTTGAGGTTTTATATTTATGATTCATTGATGTCTGTGCTTTTTTGCTCATTTCCAGAATTTACAACCTGAAACTTGCAACGAAGAAGATGACCCAGAGAAAATTTAATTGGTGCACGACAATTATAAAAAGTAATTGGTTCATGACAATTATAAAAAATAACTGGTGCACGAAAATTAATAAAAGTAACTGGTGCAAGAAGATTGAAAATCAGTAATTGATGCACGAAAATTAAAATCAGTAACTGATGCAATAAACATAGAAAAAGTATGTGATGCACGAACTATAATCGCAAGTGGGTGATGCACGAACCATACAATTAAGTAAGTGATGCACGAACCATTTATTTTCGTGCACCAGTTATAGTAATTCGTTCACCAGTTGTTTTTTTTGTAAATTTTGTGCATCAGTTAATTAACACAAAGTTCGTGCACCAGTGTTGTATTTTCATGCATCAGTGTTATATTTCGTGCATCAATGTTATATTTTTGTGCATCAGTTACTTTATGATTTTCGTGCACCAAGGTTATATTTTCGTGCGTCAGTTTTTTTAAAACTTTCGTGCACTAATTGATGCACGAAAATTGAAAATCAGTAACTGATGCACGTAAAATAATATCAGTAACTGATGCACGAAAATTGAAAATCTGTAATTGATGCACGAAAATTAAAATCAATAACTGATGCATGAAACATAGAAAAGTATGTGATGCGTGAACCATAATCGCAAGTGGGTGATGCACGAACCATACAATTAAGTTACTGATGCACGAACTATTTAATTTCGTGCACCAGTTATTGTATTTCATGCACCAGTTGTTAACACAAAGTTCGTGCACCAGTGTTGTATTTTCATGCATCAGTGTTATATTTCATGCACCAAGGTTATATTTTCGTGCACCTATTACTTTTTATTTCGTTCACCAATTACTTTTTATGAGTTGCGTGCATCAGTTACTTTTTATGATTTTCGTGCACCAAGGTTATATTTTCGTGCACCAGTTACTTCTTAAAACTTTCGTGCACCAATTTTTTTATAATTTTCGTGCACCAATTAATTGTTATAAATTTCGTGCATCATTTAATTTTTCTCTGTCATCTTCTTCGTTGCAATATCTTACTGTTAGGCTGCAAATTTTGGAAATGAGCACACAAGCAAGGACGCCAACGCATACCTTACTTCTTCATCCATTTGCATCAGTCAAAATCGTGAGAATTGTTTTTTTTTTAAAATAGACATACAACAGACTTTCGTTGTTTATAAGTTAGCATCGGTATTCAAATTTATAGTTCACATACACACACAGTATACACACACACAAGATGGAATATGCAGAGTATATCCAGAAATTATATGTGCAGAGGTCTTCTTCGATTAAAAAAGATTCCAAATGCTACGAACAATTTAGATGCTTCGAAACATTTTTCATGTACAAACATTTTAGCAAATAATTTTTAGAGATGAGGCGACGAGATGATGATGAAAATAATGATCTGAGAATCGTCGAAAATTTTAGCAGAAAATTTAAGGTGTGGGGCGACGGGATAAGGAAGAACAGAAAAATCTGAAATTAGGTTTATAGTGTATTCAACTGAAGGATATTTTGGTAATTTAAAAATATATTTTCAAACCAATAGTTTAAAAATTGGACTTATGTGAATATAATTTTCTCCTAAGTGTGTTTTTTGGTAAGAAGTTGTTTTTTGCAGATTTATTTGTAATAAGTTTCTGTAAACAGTACATATTTACAATTTCTCCAAACAAATACTGTATATGTACGCAACGCGTGCACAAGAGGTAATGAATTTTGATTTTATGGTAATATATTCATGTATAGTAATAAAATTATATATATATATATATATATATATATATATTAAATAATGAGTTAATTAATTAACATATATATGGTTCATTACCATATTTAATTATTTTGCCATAAAATCAAAATTTCCCTATGATACAAATCATTATTATCTTATATATCATTTCATTATCTATCATTTGTTCTCCCTTTTTATTTTTCACTCATCTGGATTTCCTCATCTAATTTTTTTTTAAAAAATAAAAAAATTTACAATAAAAAGTTGAATTCGCTTTTCAAACTGTTGCCTTTCTGAACGACGAATTTAACTTTTTTACAGTTGTATTCGTCGTTCGGAATGACGAATTCATTTTTATTTTTATTTTTTAATAAAAAAGCTGAATTCGTTATTATGAACAACGAATTACAGTATTTTGGTAATTAATTTTCATGTTACGTTATTTCACACTTTTTTTGTTTTACAATATTTTGATATTTTAGCCTTTAATTGTTGGTATAAATTTAATTAAGAAGATTTCAAATTCATCCCATAACAATATTGTATAAATTATAATAATTTCAAAACATTGTTTTTGTTTGAAAGCCATACTTCAAATCATTCTCTAAATCAAATCCCTTTATTCAAATATTTCATTAAACCCAATTTTCTCCTTGTTTTATTATGTAACTAATAATCAGACAATTTATTTTGCCAAAATACATTGTTGGTCAATTTGTCAGTTAAAATATAAATTTTGTAACTACGAAAATCAAAAAGTTAAGTGAGATATACTTCATCTTAATAGTTTTTGGTGAAGCGATAAATATTCGATATTATAATTGATACCATAACCGATATTGAGTCTCAAAAAGTTGTAAGTTTGGTTCAATAATTGAGAAGAAAATTGTTGATGCACAATTTTTCCAATTCAGAAAACATCGAAACATAATAATTTTTTTTGAATTATAACAATTACAATCATAAATACAATGGCATTACAATATCATCATGATAAATGTAGACATATACACATACACATGAGACTAGAACCCAAGACTTCCTAAAATTGAGGATCTTGGGGCGTCCTTTTTACTACGAGACCAAGGATCCTTGGAAAATAACATTTTCATTATATTATAAAATTTAGGTTACCACTAAGATTAAAAAGTACCCAATTAGGTTACCACTAATTACTTTGACTAGTTCAATTTGGTTGACATTCCAATTGTAGTGTGATAGGAATTGAAGGAATTAGTGGTAGAGATGACGTGGACAACTAACATGTCAAATTAACGCGGTTTCCCAAATGGGAATTAGGCCATTAACATTACTCAAAAATAAAATTGATTTAAATAATTTAGTTTAATTAAAAAAACATAAAGAACATATTTAGAATTCAAAATCCATCTAAGTACATTAGAACCTCGATAATTTAATATATATATATATATTAAATTATTTCTATTAATAAACTCAATACAATATATAAATCAATAACTCCTTAAGATACATATATATTATATTTATGATTAATCTATGAATAATTCATAAAAAAATTATATTTGACACTTTTTAAATTGAAAAAAATATTTGTAATAAGAAAATAAACAATTGCATGTTTAGTGGAAAATTACCGAAAAGTTCCATTATTGAAATGTTGAAATTAGATATTAGTATGTTGTATTTAATATCTATATATGACACTTTTAAATTGAAAAACAACAAATAAGATTCTTATTAATTAAAGACATAATTTGTATTAAAATTTATAAAATTAGAATTTCAAAGTAAAAATAAATAGATAACAATAAGAAAGGGAATAAATAATTATAGTAAATTTAGATGATTAAAATAACACGATGTAATGTTGGGGGTACAACAATTATCTTTATTGTGAGATCGATCGAAACATAATAACTGTGATGTGTATGGTTTAATGGTTTGAGTTGCACTGTTATCAACTATAACTTTTGGTAAAACGGCAATAACTTGATCCTGTAATTGGTATCAGAACCAAGGTCATTTGTTGGATTTCCATAAGTTGCAAGAGTGCAATTATTGAGAGGAGGATATTGGGGTATATCAATTGTTTTTATTGTGTGCTCCATCGAAACATGGCGCTTGTACTGTAGTACGATTTAAATATTTGAGTTGCATTGTTATCATCATTTATAGTTTTTGTAAATATTTGTTAAAATTAAAAAAAAAACAAATGCGAAATAAATTAAGAATGTGAAATGTTGATAAAACATAAAAAAAAAAAAAGTTATTTTAAAATTTAAATAATCCTTTTCTCCACCAAATAAAAAACGAGAGCCGCATTGACGGTGACATCCGCAAATGACCCAATCAAGAATCTCTCTCCATTTCTAGCTCAATCCAAAAGCCATCCTCAACAACAGCGCACGCTTCAATTTTCATCGAGTTCATAATTGAGAAGCTACGAAGATGATGACAATGGAGGGGATGATGGAGGGAGGGGTGTTGGATGATATAATCGGGCGGTTGCTTGAAGGGAAAGGGGGGAAACAGGTTCAGCTTTCGGAGACAGAGATTCGCCAACTATGTGTCTCGGCCCGCCAAATATTCCTATCTCAGCCTTGTCTGCTTCAGCTCAGGGCGCCAATCAGGATCTGTGGTATGATATCGTATTTTCTTTTCTTATTCGGCCCTTTTCGTTTCATTGATTTCTTTCTTTTTAGCATGACATCTTAATTGGTCAATTAATCGACTTGTTAGCTTGCTTGTCTATGTTGGATGGATTTCGTTTTTTGTGATATAAAAATTTTGGATTTTGGTTTTGAAATTCTGATTTATAGGATTGAGGTTTGTTTTTTAGATTGGAGGTTTAGTGAATTTTGGTTTGCTGGGGGAGAAATTCGATATTGTTGTTCAGTGTTGTATACTAGGACATTTGATTCTTTCTTGAAATGGGAGTTGGTCAATCTAAATAAAAGTTATTTTGGGTCTATAATTAATCTACGTTTGATAACTAAATTTTCCTTTTAGTTTACCTTTTATGATCATGGTACGACATAATAGTTCGAATCATTTTCCATGATAGTGTTGGAATATTAGAGCATAAACGAGTATAGTTGGCATATCGAAAGAAAAACTAATTGTCCCGGGTTGAAAATTTGTCTACAAGCCTTTGATGAATTAATGAGTAAACCTAGAATTCCTTTTTGATTCCGTGGATAGCTATTGAAGTTATCAACAAATCTTGCATGCATATAATTCAAGGACAGGAACACACTAAGAGATATGGAAACTTTGGAACGAAACTTGCCATCAGCCAAAGATGAACACCTTGTTGGCAGCTGCGTTTTGTCAAATTCTTTTTTATTTCAGCTCGTGGAAATGTCCAACTCAACTCAGATATCGATGTTATATCTGGCTCGTGTGTCATGACCTGCCACTCACCAATATAGATAGTTGTCTTCATAGATTGGTTGGTACATGACAGCTCGATAGCGTTTTTTTGGTTCAGCCTAGTATGAAGTTGTATTTTTTTTTTTTTTGAAAATATTGATAAAGTACCTATCATTTTTTTCTGGGAGAAATCTTATTGAAATTCTGCAATGTTATCTTTCCTAAACTGATGCATAGAAGATAATTGTCATATGCATCTTAGCATATGTGACTGTGTGAAATAATTTCTTATAACTCATCATATGTAGGTAATTTATGATATAGGTATCCTAGAACATTATTGAGAGGTCAAATGACTGCTAAATTATAATTATCAATGCTTGTTTGATAAGCAACTTTCTTCTAACTTTAATTCATAAGTTGTTTATGTTGTGCTGTTCATTAACACTGCGTTCATAGAAGCGTATAAATTCACCTGGGGTCCATTTGGATAGAAGAATCATGGATTCGAATTTCAATTCCTTAATACTAATATATGTAATTTGTTTGGGTAATTTTTAGAAAAGATGAATTTTAAATCCCTCAACTTCAATTTTAAGTTATTAATGAAAATAAACCAAGAGTCTCAAATATGGAGGTATTTCAAATTCATTCTTCCAAATCCATTACTGAGACGATATCCTTCTATTCAAACACAGTCTTAGAAAATACCAGTCGCGATACTAGACCAGTGTTTCTTCCGATTTTTTATGGGTTCAAAACTAGAGATTTGGAGTGTTCGGCTACTATTTGATTCTTTCTAGGTTTAATATACGTCATAAAGTAATCATACTATGACATTAACAATCATCTCCACAGCCTGAGTCAATTCTCACCTTTGATTCTTTTTCTTTTGTTTGTAGTCATGATTTAAATATTTTCTTGCAGGTGACATACACGGTCAGTATCAAGATTTGCTAAGGCTCTTTGAGTATGGTGGGTACCCTCCTGCTGCAAATTACTTATTTCTTGGAGATTATGTTGATCGGGGCAAGCAGAGTCTGGAAACAATATGCTTGTTGTTGGCTTACAAGATAAAATACCCTGACAAAATTTTTCTCTTAAGAGGTAACCATGAAGATGCCAAAATCAACCGTATTTATGGATTCTACGACGAGTGTAAGAGGAGATTCAATGTTCGACTCTGGAAGATATTCACCGAGTGCTTTAACTGTTTACCTGTTTCTGCACTCATCGATGAAAAGATACTTTGCATGCACGGAGGACTTTCCCCTGAGCTAAACAAGTTGGATCAGATAAACAAAATTCAAAGGCCCACAGACATTCCAGATGGTGGTCTTCTATGTGATTTGCTCTGGTCCGATCCTGATCCTCGGATACGGGGTTGGTCTGACAGTGATAGAGGGGTTTCTTGGACATTTGGGCCAGACACAGTAGCTGAGTTTTTGGATAAAAATGACTTAGACTTGATTTGCCGTGGTCATCAGGTATATTTATGTTTTTTTTTGTTTTTTGTTGACTTGTCTTTTTCGATTGAATGCAACACTTTCCCTAATGCTTTATGTGGTGGAAATATGGAGCTTAAGTTGTTGTATAGTTTAAAGGGTGTGAGTTGCATTGTTATGACCAGTTTATCTTTTGGTATAGCGGCTGACTTTTGTTTTTCTCTTTGTTTTTATATCAAATCGATCTCTTAGAAGAATATTTACAAACAGATGAAATTATAACTACAGGTGGTGGAGGATGGATATGAATTCTTTGCTAAAAGAAGACTTGTTACAATATTTTCGGCTCCCAACTATGGAGGAGAGTTTGACAATGTTGGGGCTCTTCTAAGTGTTGACGGGTCACTAGTATGTTCTTTTGAGATACTAAAACCTTCAGCAACCAGTTCGAAAATTCCTCTGAAAAAGGTATATATCAGCATGCTAATTAATCTCTTGTTTCTGCCGTTCATTTACATGCTCCGACATATTTATATACATGTGAAGATTTTGCTGCTTGGATGAGTTTTCGATGGTTTTAACTTTAGAAATTACTGCTTATTGCCATTTCTTTTCCATTGTTTTTGTTGACTAGCCTCCAAAAATTGGATCCATTTAAATTGGTATAAAGTTCTTCACATTGAGTAAAGGATGGAAAATACATTTAAGTCTTGCTCGCCGTTTACATCTCCTAAGGCGCCTGTGAAGAAAGTGCCTTTCTCAGATTGAGTCCCAACCTCTTTGCTGCTTCGAAGCTCAAGGGTATATCTCTGTAGATTTTCAAGAATTACATTGTAAATTTTTGAGGGACAAGGTGTTTGATTTGAACATATTGTTTGTTTTGTTTATTTCTTTTACCATAGTTTAAATTTATATTTACATGTGTTAACGTGTTCTCTAATACATCATTTTGTACATGTATTGATTCTGCTGCATCTTTTTTGTGTTCTCTAATACATCTCTTTGCCCAAATTTGGCCGGGACCCACGTTCATGTTCTCTGTTGCTGCGCGATTTGAGACTGAAATCTACCCGTTCACTGCGAGGATGTCTCTACGGCGGTCGCCGTTTTATGGGCTACCATCGGCAGCCAGAGGCGGCGGCGGCGGTTCTTGATTGTTTAAGGGTTAGGGTTTCTGTTTGGGGGATTTTGTTGAATTTAGGGAGATTGGAATTTGGATTTCTCAACTTAAGGGCCTGTTTGGTTTCTAAATTCTGAATTACTGGATTTTGACTTGCCTGAATTTTGACTTGTGAAATTAAAACTTTGAATACTTAGAATCTATTTGCATGAAATAAAATTATTTATTATTTTATCATTTTTGTTTATATGGGTAAAATAATTAGTGATGAATAGTTACGAGACAATTTTTTTTATTTCTTGCATAAATATTTTAGTTATTCTAATGATTCAGTTAAATTTTATGTCTGACCTTATTAAACTGAATAAAAGATTTCTGTCTAGAAGTTCTTGGGTCGCATTAATATATATTTTATAAATTAAACTTGAATTATTTCTCGCTATCGATTTATATTATTCAAATTTGCTTATTTCGAGATATTATAATATTCTTGAAGTATAAATAATTGTGTTTGTCTATGCGAAAAATAATAGGCACCAAGGCAAGGTTATTTTTTGACCAGAAAGTAAACACGATATTTGCTTTTAAAGGATGTTTAAGTCTATGAGGATAATAATCGACCCAAAAGAAGGTTATTTTTTGGCTAGACAGTAAATAAAATATTTGCTTCTAAATGGTGTTTAACTCTATGCGAAAAATAATGGGCCAAAGGAAGATTATTTTTTTGCCACATTGTAAAAACATATTTGGCATTATAGTGTGCTTAAATCTATGTAGAAAATAATCGGTTTACCGAAATATTGTAAACACAATATTTGGCATTATAGTCTTGATGTCAAGAAGTTCATTACCAAAATAGCATATCATTTTGCTGCAAAACAAAAAGGTCGAGACAAGCACTATTCTGACTAAGTTTATCTCAATGTGGAACAAAGGAAATAGAACGTAAGGGAGTACTTTATAAAAATGTCCAATCTCGTGACTCGATTAAAGCATTCGGGCTAGAGTTGTCGGAAGACATACCCATGCATTTAGCCTTGATTTCTTCGTCTGCACAATTGACTCAATTCAAATAAAGTTGTCATACCCAATAGGAAAATTGGGATTTGAATGAGTTTGCGTAAAAAGTCCAGGAGGAGGAGAGATTAAAATAAAATATGACTGAAAGTGCCCACTTGACATCTGTCTAACAGGATAAGTACATCATCAAGAGAAGAAAATGATCAATTTAAAAAAAAAACAAAACAAAACACAAAAAATGCAGTCTGGGACTTCACAGCATAAGGAGCAGCAGAAACAAGATAAGGTGACAACTTGTTTCTTTTGCAACGAGGTTAAAGAGCATGTGAATAAGGATTGTCCGAATACATCAATTAACGTGGCAAGGAATGTGATCTTCTTACCTTGGTTTATTTAGAAATTAATTTAGCCTCAATTCCATGTAAAATTTGGTGGGTAGATATGGTTGCAATCTCAAGCATAGCACATTTGGTAAATAGCATCAAAAATGTCAAAGTGTTTTCTAAGTTCGACTGCAAGTCTGGGTTTTACCAGATTAAGATGGAGGAAGCTAACAGGAAGTTCACGACATTCTCCACACCGCATGGACAATATATCTGGAATGTTATGCCAATCGATTGGAAAATGCTCATCAGATATATCAAAGGAAGATGGATAATCTTTTCAATGATTACTTCAGCTTCATGTTCGTGTGTATTGACAACATCCTCATTGCATCAAGAAACATGAAAGAGCATTCTAAACATTTGTAAATCTTTTCAGATGTTTGTTACAAAGAATGATTAGTGCTCTACGAAAGGAAGACAGTGATTGCCACAAGATAGATCGACTTCTTTGGAATTGAAATCGACGAATCTGGAATCATCGTGCAGAATCATATTGTGGAGAAAGTGCAAGGATATCCGGATGACCCCAAGGACTTAAAGCAACTTCAGAGTTTTTTGGGAGTTGTTAATTTTGCTGGAATGTTAATCAACAATCTAGCAAGCCACATGAAGGTGTTCAGTCCATTACTCAAAAAAGATGTTAAGTTCGAGTGGAATGAAGATCATAGACAAGCTGTCAAACAGCTTAAAGAAGTTTTTAGGCAACTACCGAAGCTTGCAATTCCAAACGACGATGATGAACTGGTATAATACACATATGTCAGTGATCATTGGTGGGCTGCAGTTCTTATGAAGCACACACAAGCTGGAGAAGTGACATGTAGATATTGCAGCGGTCTATTTGACAGCAGCGACGTTATCAGATGGCACATCAACGAGAAGGAGTTCTTTTCAGTTCGAAAGACTTTTAAAAAATGGCCGCTATTTTTACTTGCAAAGAAATTTATCTTGAAAATAGATAACACTAGTGTTGTCTTTTCTGACAAAAATAAAATTGAATCAAAATCGGAAATGACTAGACTTTGAAGATGACAAGTTGAATGCCAATATTATGATTATTATATTGTCATTGTGAAATCCGATAAAAATGTTCTTTCGGATTTCTTGACACGAGATGGAGGGACATGTTGCTAGCGATACCCTAAAACGAGTTAGGCATCTTAGGGAACACGTGGAGATCCTTGAACGAGATTTTGGGACCCTTTGTCTCGATGCTGAGGTCGCATGATGACTACAACATGCAATACGGGACCTAGTTTCCTGTCAAATACGAGTTTGCCTTCAGGCCCAACAACGCTTGTTCGAAGGCCTATCCTCCAGGCCGCATCTCTAACAAAAATGAGTGTTTAGAGAACGTGACTCATCTAACCCGGAGGCAAGGGATTCACATACTGTCACAGGTGCTGCAGATGATGCAATTCCTTGAGGATGTACAAGTTGTAGCGAATGTTGAGGGTCACGTGTCATCACAATCTGAACCTTCAAGTCAACACAGCACCTCTTGGGTAAAAGTGGGAGAGTTGAACCTTATGCCACAGACAGTCACTTCTATGGTTCAAATTAACGAGGATTTAGTTTATTCTCCTATGCATGATTACCAGCGCTTTGGGAGAAAACTGATAACCAGATGGGGTATCAACCCAGAAAAATTAATTGTTGATATCTCCAAAAAATACTAGTAAAACCCAGACTTGCAGTCAAACTTAGAAAACACTTTGGCAATTTTGATGCCATTTACCAAATGTTTCCTGCTTGGGACAAAATATACAGAGAAACCAACCATGAAAACCTCTAGAAATTTTTCTATGATATCATGGAATATATATTTGAAAGGTGCCACGTGCATTACATAATCCAAATGGCATTATCCTAAATGCAAATGTACTATAAGGACAAGTGAATGTGGTCTTCTCTTGATCCTCAGGTGCAATAGCTATTTGATTATGCCCAGAATAATAATCTGGAAAACAATAAAAATCATATCCTGCAAGTCTCTCTATCATTTGATCAATGAAGGGGAGGGGAAGTGGTCTTTACGTATAGCTTCATTTAACTTCATATAATCAAAGCAAACTCTCCACCAATGACTGTTATAGCAGGGATTAATTCATTGTTTTCATTTGTATTAACACTCATACCCACTTTCTTAGGCATACATTGCATTGGACTAACAAATGCACTATCCGATATAGGGTAGATAATACAAGCATCCAGTACTTTTATCACCTCACCCTTGAAAACTTCTTGCATTTTTGGATTCAATGTAAGGACAACGCGCCCTGAACCCGCTATTAGTGTATTATCACAATAATGGTGCATGCTTTTATAACAATTGGGAATCCTCATACGTGTCATCTATAAAAGTTTTCATCATTAATCCACTTAATGTTTAATTCCCAATACCGTCCCACTAGCATGAACATACACCTCATAATACACCACATGTTCTCAATTCATCATGCATTACTCCGTAATTAATTGCATGCAACCATACATGAAAAGAGAACTCTAGCAACATTTATACAAACCATATAAACATACAGTTGCGCTCACATGTGAGCATCGAATGAGTGAATGTGTATCTAATGTATAAAGTGTCCTACTCAATACCGATACTGGTACCTCAGCCCTGGAAGCACCTCCGATCAACAGCTCGACCTCAACTCCGGAGCCAGTGTTGTACCTGTTCCACCTGCTCCAACAGAGATAGCCTCCACATGGGGTGAGTGTTGGGATATGCCCTAAGACAAGTCATTAGATGATTGTTTATGACATACAATGTAATATGATTTTATTAATGGCAAATCATTAGTATATATTATTCGAATATCTGTGCAATATGAATTGATATATAAGTTAATGTCCCTAGAATAATATTGTATTGTTCTTAAAGTTGTCCCTAGTCAAGTATTATCATGAATCGGGATAATGATAATACGTTGAGACTAGTATGCTTTGATTGATGAATTGTTCATAGATATGAGATATCAAATCAACACATGGGTACATGTTAGAGAACAATGTACTGGACAGACCCACCATGAGAATGCAACATGGATAGTTATATGAGTGTCATATGCAATTCTCATAGTGATAATAATATATGTAATCCTTACGACTTGTGATCATCAGAGATCCCAACATAAGGAGTTATGTATCTTGATATTGTCAAACGTTACCCGTAACAGGATAAACTATAAAGGCGACTATTGGATACACTACGAATTATGTAGAGGGATGTTGATTGATCGAGATAGGATTTGTCCCTGCTATATAACAGGAGAAGTGTTTGGGCCCTTGATCAAGTAAGACTAAAATGCATGGCCATGCTCGAATGAGTCGATATGAGATATCGAGCTTATTCGTTTATTCTAGTTCTACTTGGGGATCAAGAAATAGAGATTGAATATACGAGTATGACTATTCCATGACTCATGTTCAATCTAAACACAAAGGACAAAGGGATTAAGTTACATGGTTAATATTAACACAAGTTCTAAAGGTTATGTCGAGTAAAAGACATTCTTGTAATTTGGGTAGCCTTGATGTGTTGCTAGACACCGCTCTTTGCTTGTAACGTAAAATGAGATTTTATGTCACTGCCAACATTACAAGATCCTATCGGGTCGCACAAAGATTAAATCGATAAAGGAAATAAAATTCATGGGATGAATTAATTAATTAAGAAGAGTCTTAATTAAATGAATATAAAGACTTAATTAAATCATGGGTTTGGGCCCATGAGGCTTTGTGAAAACCTTTAATTAAATCATATATAATTTGATTACAAGGTGATTAATTTGGTTAACACAATTCATTCTAAAACCTAGCTTCACAAGACACACGGCCGTCGACACACATTGATCACTTGGCTTCTTCATAGTCGAATTGGTTTTTGTGATTTCCGGCCATCTTCCTCGATTGTGAATCGAGTGTGCTTCTTGTTTCGGTTTAAGAACAAATCTAGCACTTTGTTCTTAAACTATTCATTGTTCGATTTGATCGTGTGGATACCGTTGAGGCAAGACCTAGGAGGTGTTGCTCGTGACTCGGAATCGTTGAACATGGTGCTTCGTGGAATCTGCTCAAACACGCTACAAGGGTGATACTTTTATAATCCCTAATCCGATATGATAACCTGGCTCTGATACCACTGTAAGTAATCCAACAAGCATAGCAATGCAGCGGAATAAAAATTTGGATTACTAATACACCGGATCACTACATATACACATATACATTTCTACATATATGTATAATAAAATTATCAATAATAAAATCATGAGATCAATAAATCCCTCTAAAATATTAAGTTTTAGATGCCTTCCAAAATTAAAAGTACTCGTCAAGACTTCGATTGAACATGTGTGGGTTTGCCAAAGCAAAGCACCGTGGCAATCTTGGTAAGGCGCGAAAGGATAATAGTGATATCCGCTTTACTTTAAAATTGGGTATGACTTAACTAGGTTATCTCAATAGGATTGGGAACCTAGAGGCATGGGTTGGATAATAATTCATTTGATGAATTTGAACAAAGTGTTGTTCGTCCAACTATCCAAGAATTACATGTGATGTAATTGACAAAGTGTTGTCTGCCTAAATAACGAAGTCTTGGGTGATTAGCCAAAGCTAACTCAAGATTAGGTGAAATATGGATTTTGGCCCACTAAAGGTTTCGAGGGTTGATAATTTTAAACAAAATTTTGGGAGTGTCATTTAATATAAGACCATATTAAATGATTAAAATCATAAACTTATTTTGCATATTTATATTGTAGATATCCATGGCAACTAACAACGTCACAAGCACATTATCATTGCGACCGGTCCTTGAGAAGGACAAATTAAATGGGACAAATTTCCTAGACTGTCATAGGAACTTGATGATAGTCCTCAAACAAGAAAAGAAGCAATATGTCCTAGAGGAACCCTTACCTGCTGAGGAACCTCCCCTGACGGCTACTAGAGCCGATAAAGATGCTTACAAGAAGCATCAAAGTGACGCACTTGATGTTGGGTGCCTTATGCTTGCCACCATGAACTCTGAGCTTCAGAAGCAACATGAGGAAATGGAGGCGTTCGATATGATCGTGTGATATCCCCGAAATGATTAATTGCAATTTGGGCACTAATTGTGTTTATATGATTAATTATGGTAGTAATTAATTATGTGTTGGATTTATTTATCTTATGGAAATGCTTAGTCATGATAGAGTGACCCGGGAGAGCATTTCAGGGTACATGTTGTGCATATTGGGAAAATTGTTAGCATGATTTATTTGCCATGGTTAGTAATTAATTGTAAATCATGAGTTTAATTGTGATTATGGTGCATTTTGGTAAAATGCCTTTTAAATATCATGTTGGGATGTTTAATACATCATGTTAGTTGTGGGGATACAATTAAACTTGTTTTAATACCTTTACCCCCCACCTTTACCAAAACACTTTTCATTTTCCCCCAAAATCACTTTCCACAAACCTACCCTCCTCATTTTCGTTCTTGAGCTTAAGGGTGAAGAAAATCCTTCCAAAAATCTTGATTTGTGGAGTTTATTGGGAGATTTGAAGTCCCCAAGAGGTATGGATACCTCATTGTTGTTTTTGTAATGTTTTATTTAAGTTTGGTATGGTTTTGAAGGTTTTAAAATGGGTTTGTGTTGGGTTGTTGTGATTTTGGTTGAATGTTGGATTTTTGAGGTGCTTAAAGTGTTTATGGAAGGTTATTATGTATTTGATGTTATTGGTTTGTTGGTAGGGGAGTTGGAATGGGTTGGAATGAAGTTTTGGAGCATTAATGGCGATTTTTCGCGATACAGGGCTCGGCGATCGATCGCCCATTTTTGGCGATCGATCGCAAAGAGGCAGTACGCTCCAGAAGCATTTGGCGATCAATCGCCACGTTTGGGCGATCGATCGGCGAGGGTGGCGATCGATCGCGCCAAATGTGGCGATCGATCGTCGAAGGAACAAAAATCCATGTTCGGGCAGTGTGATCTCGCGATCGATCGGCCCTTTGCCGCGATCGATCGCGAGTCACAAAATATGGTGTTTTTGGATTTTATTGTAGGATTTTTGGTATCGGACTATTATTGGGTTCTAATATTGATTTGTATGAATGTGTAGAACCATCCCAGGTGGCGACACAGCCAAGGAATTGAAGTCCTACCACATCCTACTTTTTGAAAGGTACGTAGAGGACGTACGGGCACCCAACGGTACATGTATCTGGTATACTCATTGTTATGCATTGTGGATGCGAGTATATATGTGATTATGCATTGTGGATGCAAATACATGTTGAATTATGCATGATGATTGTATATGCATATGATGGTTATTGGTGCACATCCCATGAGTCGTGGTCATCCCTTGATGATTTTAATGCTTGCCGCTATTTGGTTTGTTTCCGCTAAATGTGAAGCGAGGGGTGGGAGCGCCGCATGTCACATTTGAGCGTGGTTATCATATAGGGTGAGGAAAGAATATTTGCCGCTCAATGTGAAGCAAGGGGTGGGAGCGCCGCAGGTCCATTGAAGCGAGGTTATTCTATGCCGCCTATATGTAAATAAGTGAGGGGCATTAAAATACATTGCGATGGACAGACTAGGGATTGGTGATTGATATTTGATTTGATGAGATGGTATTATGTCATGACATGTGTAGACCATTAAATAATCTTTTGATTATACTCATGAGTTATGGTACAGGGACAACCAAACGGGAAGCGTTTAAAATGCATGGGAAAAACAGGAAGTGTTTTATTATGATTATGCATTTACGCTTTATATTCATATTGTGTTGTATATGAATGATATTATTGCTCATGTTTGGGGGTTGTCCTTGTAGGTACACTTTTGGCATGATAAGAAGGGCTAAGCGGGTTGAGGTGGTGAGCTTGTGAAGAATTCTTTTGAGAAAGGAAGGACATGATTAATTTTGTATAGTATCTACTCTAGGAGTAGTGTAAAGCTATAATTGATAACATTCATTTGATTTTGGAATGTAACTAATCCATTGATAGTCCTCATTTTGGCATTCTTAAGGCTCATAGTCTCAACACGATTATTTACTCTGATCATTTATATTAGCTCTAATTATGCCTTTAATCCGCACTTAAGGAACTAGGGTCCTTACAGATCGAGCACCTTAAGCAACTGTACCAACAACAAGCAAGACAAGAGATGTATGACGTCTCTAAGGCGTTGTTCCAGTGTAGAATGGTAGAAGGAAGTCTGGTTGGAACTCATGTACTCAAGATGATTGGGTATTTTGAGAATCTGGAGAAGCTGGGTTTTCCTTTGGACCAAGAGTTGGCCACTGACGTGATCTTGCAATCGTTGCCTGAAATCTTCAGTCAGTTTGTCTTGAATTACAATATGATTGAAATTGAAAAGACTCTACGACAGTTACTTGGCATGCTTAAAACTTTTGAAGGAAATAGCAAGAAGTCTAAGCCTACAAATGTTCTTATTGTGAATAAGAGCAAAGGAAAGACTAAAGCTAAGAGCTTCAAGAAGAACAAGAAGGTCTTTGTTAAATCTAAGCCAAAAGCTTCTGCACTTAAGCCAAAGGGAGGGATAGCAAAAGAAGGGAACTGTTTCCATTGCGGTGAGACTGGTCATTGGAAAAGAAATTGCAAATTTTATCTGGAGGATCTCAAGAAAGGAAGTGTGACTTCCACTTCAGGTATTTTTGTTATAGAAGTCAATTTATCTACTTCTTCATCATGGGTATTAGATACTGGATGTGGATCTTACATTTGTGTAAATGTGCAGGATCTCAAAAGGAGTAGGACATTGGCGAAAGGTGAAGTTGATCTCCGATTTGGAAATGGAGCAAGAGTTGCTGCATTAGCTATAGGAGATTATTGTTTAGCTTTACCTTCTGGTTTATCGTTGATTTTGAAAGACTGTTATTTTGTGCCATCCATTACCAAAAACATTATTTCTATTTCTTGTTTAGACAAGTGTGGATTTTCATTTATGATAAAGGACAACTGTTGTTCTATTTATTTAAATGATATGTTTTATGCTAGTGCACAAATGATTAATGGTCTTTATGTATTAAATCTTGATATGCCTATCTATAACATAAATACTAAAAGGATTAAGAATAATGATTCTAATCCAACTTATCTCTGGCATTCTCGCTTGGGCCATATAAATTTGAACCGCATATCGAAACTTCATAAGGATGGAGTATTAGATTCATTTGATTTTGAATCATATGAAACATGTGAGTCTTGTTTAATGGGCAAGATGACTAAAGCCCCTTTCAAGGGACATGTTGAAAGGGCAAATGTTTTATTGGGACTAATACATAGTGATGTATGTGGACCAATAAGTACACAAGCTAGAGGTGGTTTTCAGTACTTCGTTACATTTACTGATGACTTCAGTAGATATGGGTATGTGTACCTAATGAAACATAAACATGAAACCTTTGAAAAGTCAAAGATTTCAAGAATGAAGTACAAAACCAACTTGGCAAGAGTATTAAAATCATTCGATCAGATCGAGGAGGTGAATACTTAAGTCAAGAATTTCATGACTATCTGAAGGAGTGTGGGATAGTCCCACAACTCACTCCTCCGTATACTCCACAATGGAATGGTGTATCCGAGAGGAGAAATCGAACTTTGTTGGAGATGGTTCGATCAATGATGAGTCATGCAGATCTTCCGATATCCTTTTGGGGACATGCTTTAGAAACAACAATATTCATACTGAACCGTGTTCCATCTAAATCAGTGGAAAAGACACCATATGAGATATGAACTGGGAAGCGTCCTAGTATGTCTTTTATGAAGATTTGGGGTTGTGAGGTTTTCATTAGACGTCACGCCACTAACAAACTTGGACCCAAATCTGATAAGTGTTTATTTGTGGGGTATCCTAAGGAAACGAAAGGATACTATTTCTATTATCCCACCGAGAACAAAGTAGTTGTTGCTCGGACTGATGTATTTCTTGAAAGAGAATTTATTTCTAGAAAAACCATTGGGAGACAAATAGAACTTAGTGAAGTTCAACCACAAGAAAACACTGAACCTGAGATTGAGATGGAAACAGAGCAGACACCGCAAGTTGTTGTGGAAGAAGTACCTGCTCAAGAGACACAAACCAGCGTAGGTCTGTAAGAGAACACCGGGAGCCACAGAGATATGGATTTCTTGTGACTTAACAAGGTGACTTACTACTTATTGATGAGGATGAGCCGTCATCTTATCAAGAAGCTATAATGGGGGCTGATTCTGAGAAATGGCAAGAGGCCATGAAATCTGAGATGGAATCCATGTATTCAAACCAAGTATGGACTTTGGTTGACCCACCTGAAGGGGTGCGACCCATAGGGTGCAAATGGATTTTCAAAAGAAAGACCGACATGGATGGTAATGTACAAACCTATAAAGGTCGACTGGTTGCAAAATGTTTCAAACAAATTCATGGTATTGACTATGATGAAACATTTTCACCAGTTGCCATGGTTAAATCCATTAGGATCTTACTTGCAATAGCTGCATTTCATGATTATGAAATCTGGCAGATGGATGTCAAAACAGCTTTCCTTAATGGAAATCTGCTCGAGGATGTGTACATGACACAGCCCGAGGGTTTTGTCGATCCAAAGGATGCTGGAAAGGTATGCAAGCTACAACGATCCATTTATGGATTGAAGCAAGCTTCTCGGAGTTGGAATCTTTGTTTTGATGATGCAGTCAAAGAGTTGGTTTCATCAAAGACGTAGATGAACCTTGTGTCTACAAGAAGGTCAGTGGGAGCATAATTATCTTCCTAATATTGTATGTAGATGACATACTTCTCATTGGGAATGATATCCCTGCCTTACAATCTGTAAAGATTTGGCTAGGGAATTGCTTTTCGATGAAGGACTTGGGAGAAACCACCTATGTATTAGGAATCAAGATCTATAGAGATAGATCGAGAAGGCTTCTTGGCCTAAGTCAAAGTACATACATAGACAAATTGCTTAAAAGGTTTAGCATGCAAGAATCAAAGAAAGGATTCCTATGACACATGGTATATATCTCTCGAAGGAACAGTGCCCTTCAACACCAGATGAGAGACAACGCATTAGTAAGATCCCATATGCGTCAGCTATTGGATCTATCATGTATGCAATGATACGTACTCGTCCCGATGTATCGTATGCTTTGAGCATGACGAGCAGGTATCAAGTTGATCCAGGTGAAGGTCATTGGATTGCTGTCAAGAATATCCTGAAGTATTTGAGAAGAACTAAGGATACATTCTTGATTTATGGAGGTGAGGAAGAGCTCAATGTAATGGGTTACACTGATGCAAGCTTCCAAACCGACAAAGATGATTATCGATCGCAATCTGGATATGTGTATTGCCTAAATGGAGGTGCTGTGAGCTGGAAGAGTTCAAAGCAAGAGACAGTAGCCGATTCTACAACGGAAGCTGAGTACATTGCTGCCTCAGATGCAGCAAAGGAAGCTGTTTGGATCAGGAAGTTCATTTCTGAACTTGGAGTGGTGCCTAGCATTAAAGATCCGATAGAACTCTATTGTGACAACAATGGAGTGATCGCATTGGCTAAGGAACCTAGATCTCACCAAAGATCCAAGCACATACTTCGGCGCTTTCATTTCATTTGAGAAATCGTTGAAAGGGGAGATGTTAAAATATGCAAAGTACCAACAGATGATAATGTATTTGACCCATTGACGAAGCCACTGTCACAGCAGAAGCATGATCGTCATACTAGATCTCTAGCCATTAGGTATATGTCTGATTGGTCTTAGTGCAAGTGGGAGATTTGTTGGGATATGCCCTAAGACAAGTCATTAGATGATTGTTTATGACATACAATGTAATATGATTTTATTAATGGCAAATCATTAGTATATATTATTCAAATATCTGTGCAATATGAATTGATATATAAGTTAATGTCCGTAGAAATAATATTGTATTGTTCTTAAAGTTGTCCCTAGTCAAGTATTATCATGAATAGGGATAATGATAATACGTTGAGACTAGTATGCTTTGATTGATGAATTGTTCATAGATATGAGATATCAAATCAACACATGAGTCCATGTTAGAGAACAATGTACTGGACAGACCCACCATGAGAATGCAACATGGATAGTTATATGATTGTCATATGCAATTCTCATAGTGATAATAATGTATGTAATCCTTACGACTTGTGATCATCCGAGATCCCAACATAAGGAGTTATGTATCTTGATATTGTCAAACGTTACCCGTAACAGGATAAACTATAAAGGCGACTATTGGATACACTACAAATTATGTAGAGGGATGTTGATTGATCGAGATAGGATTTGTCCCTGCTATATAACAGGAGAAGTGTTTGGGCCCTTGATCAAGTAAGACTAAAATGCATGGCCATGCTCGAAGAGTCGATCTGAGATATCGAGCTTATTCGTTTATTCTAGTTCTACTTGGGGATCAAGAAATAGAGATTGAATATGTGATGACCAGGGATTATAGATGTTAATCCCGGAGTGTTAATAACCCCTAAAGTTGTTTTACGTGGCGATTTGGAGTTTAATCGAGGTGTTGGGCCTTCTGGGCTCGTTTATTTGGGTAGTTGGGATCGTTGGATCCAGAGGTTGAGATTGTATTCTCATTCCGGTGAAAAACCTATGAGTTGGGTTTTGGATGTGCCTCGGGATCTGGGGTGCTTTGTGGGGGCGCCGGTAGGGAGTTTTGGAGTTAGAGAGAGAGTTTTTGAAAACAGATGATTTTTAATGAATCATGATGTATTTGTGGGACTATTAGTATTTCGGGGTATTTTTGCTATAAATACCAGTTAAACCTGAGATTTTAAGGATAATTTCATTTCAGCCCCACTTTTCCCTCTCTCTCTCCCGCGCCGCCCATTCCCGTCTGCCCCTACCCCCGCGCACAAAAGCGCTTCGCCCGCCGTCGTTCGGCGCGTCCGACCCACCGGTGGCTTCGTCTCGTCCAGGCGCTCCTTTCTACACCGGTAATTCGAAGTTTCGTCGCGTCTTGGAGTCGAATTTTGCAGGAATGCGTCGATCCCCAAATTTCTAGGGTTCGTCGATTTCGGTCGATTTTCTTCCGATCTTCGTATGTGTAACCTTCCTTACCACTTTTTCGTTGTTCTCATGTTTTCCCCTGCCTTATTGTGAATTATTGGTTCGAATTTTTCCCCAAATTCGTAGGGTATGGGTTCGAATTTTTGGGGGTTTTTGGCAAGGGGTGTTGTTTCTTGCAATTGATCGATATTTACATGATTTTGATGTATATTGAAGCTTAATTGGGTTCGAATTGAGATGTTAGGGTTCGAAAATTTGTAGGGTGTTCTTGAACAATTTTCGATATTGTCTCATTCGTTCCCCTCCCTGCATGTACCCTGCCCCGGGTCTTTTAAAAGGTTAATTGTCGCGTGTTGACAATATTTTGAGGGATATGGGTGTGCTTGAGCATGGGTTGCATGTTCGTAAATAATTGTGAATTATTTATCGTGTTAGCACATCATTCCTCGGGTCATGGAACTCGAGCAAGGTTTGGCTCGGACTTCGGAGATTTAAGGTACGTGCGACGTACGAGCATTACTATATATATTAGAGCATTGTGAAATGCATAAGGTATATTTTGATTGCATTGAATATTGTGCGTATGGTTATATATATATATGTTGATATAGCCAAGGAACGACCAAATCTTGATATCGCCGCTTGTAGCGTGCGTGACACTAGAGTAGGATAACTCTTACAAGATATAAGGGGTACTGGGTTTATATGACTATTATAAGGCATTTGAGATGTCTAGGTTCGTAGAATCATGTATTCATTATAAGACATTTGAGATGTCTAGGTTCGTAGAATCATGTATTCATTATAAGACATTTGAGATGTCTAGGTTCGTAGAATCATGTATTCATTATAAGACATTTGAGATGTCTAGGTTCGTAGAATCATGTATTCATTATAAGACATTTGAGATGTCTAGGTATAATGAAGGATTGGTAAAATAAATGCTAGGCATTTGAGCTATCTGTGATTGATAGCGAGGTTGTGAAATCAGTATTAGATATTGAGATATCTATATTTGCATGTATAATGAATTTGGAATCACTATCTATTGATACTCGAGGATTAGGCATGCGATGGGTTAATCAATGTGTTGATTTACTGATTTTTGAGATTTGATGAGTTTGATGATTGTGAGGACAGGAACAGTACACGGAATCCCGGATGAGGTTGCCATCCAGGGAGTATCATTTAAATTCATTAGTATTTACCTTTGTTGTAAATTATGAATTTTATTATTGTGATTATGGGATTTTGTGTATTGGTATGCTCACCCCGTTGGGGGCTGTCTCTGTTGGGGCAGGTGAACAGGTACATCGATGGCTGTGGAGCTGAGCTCGAGCTGTTGATTTGAGGTACTCCCAGGATCGTGGTACTAGAGCTTGATGGAGCACGGTATCGTATAGAGTACTTATATACACCTGAGGATTATATACATATTCATGATGCTCGCATGTGAGCACGATTACACTTGTATATGGGTTGTATATAAAGGCATGAGCCTATCTCTCTTTCATTCTATGTTGCATGCAATTAGGGGTAGAATTTCTAAATGATATGAGAGTCATTGGTGTATTATGTGGGTGTTGAAACCCACTTTGTTGTCCTCTTGTGTGGTGCCTTCCCTGGCTGGGAATTTACTTAGAATTTCTGTATTCTATTGAGTATTGTGCTTCCCTGGCCGGGAATTGTGTTATGTGTTGTGCTTTTATTTCGGGATAGCTCTATTTATGGGGAGACTCTGCCCAAATTTTTATAAAAGTCCACAATGTGAAAAGTGGCACAAAGGGGATGGAAATGGGCGAACTTTATGAGTCTATTTGTTGTTAGGATGATGATCTTATAACATTGAGTATTAAAGAAAATTTTGTAATTGCCATTCATGGTAAAGTATTATCTGAGCTTCCCGTTTGATTTGTATTGAAAGCATGTACCACACATAGTGGTTAATACACTAATCAAGGGTTAAAGGCTAGGGGTCCTTACATTAGTGGTATCAGAGCAGTGGTTGCTCATTGGGGCTGTTAAGGGCCTAGGAAGTTATTGATAGCACATATTTATGCATGATTGCATTAATGTTGTATGACATAAAAAATTGTTTATGTGCTATTATGATATGAAAAGTGGTATTGCTAACCATTGTGGTTGCAGGAATCGTGTGGAACACGATAGGATGGCATTAATAGTGATGTCTGGCACTCCGTGTGTTACGTGCTAAGGAATCTGATTTTGTAAGAGAATCAGGTAAAAGGGATATTTCCGAGGTAACATGTCTTGGTATACGTATTGACATGCAAGTGGTTGCATATATGTATTGAATGTTGATGCATAGCGTATATGGCTATTAATGTTAACCCTGATGGTTGCAGGTTACAGGAAATATGGAGTACAAAAAGGAATGATGATTATACATATGTACGGGCATCCCAAGGGCAACATGAATTATGTGTTTAGTCATTTAACACAAGGTAAATCAAGGTATGCATAAGATAATGCATTATGATATGATACATGTTGATACGCATCGTTTTGCATATGTATATTGTGAAATATAAAGTGAGGATTTCAATGCTTACACTAAGGTCCATATGAAGCGAGGAAGAATTCCGCTTATATGGAGTAGTAAGAAGCATTGAAATGCACTATTGATATTTCACGAGTCCAGGTTATCCTAGTGAGGATTTCAATGCTTACGCTAAGGTCCATATGAAGCGAGGAAAAATTCCGCTTATGTGGAGTAGTAAGAAGCATTGAAATGCACTACTGATAAGTGACTCAATTCCATAAGAAGCAAGAATTCTGCTGACATGGATTCCATAGGAAGCGAGGAAAAATTCCGCTTACGTGGATTTCCATAAGGAGCAAAATTCTGCTTACGTGGATGCCATACGAAGCGAGGATGAGATACCGCTTGTATGAAGAAGCGAGGATGAGATGCCGCTTGTTAGAATGATGATTCATTCCTTTGTGTTGACACGGATGATAGCGGTGATGTGTCCCGCTGTGTCGATTTATATTCATTTCATTATGAGGACACGGATGATAGCGGTGATGTATTCCGCTGTGTCGATTTATATTTATTGGCGATGGTTCATTCCGCCAGGTGTATTGATAGCGATGGTTCATTCCGCTACATTGATTGGCGATGGTTCATTCCGCCAGGTGTATTTATAGCGATGGTTCATTCCGCTATATTGATTGGCGATGGTTCATTCCGCCAGGTGTAATATTGATTGGCGATGGTTCATTCCGCCAGGTGTATTGATAGCGATGGTTCATTCCGCTATATTGATTGGCGATGGTTCATTCCGCCAGGTGTATTTATAGCGATGGTTCTTTCCGCCAGGTGTATTGATAGCGATGGTTCATTCCGCTATATTGATTGGCGATGGTTCATTCCGCCAGGTGTATTGATAGCGATGCCTCTCTCCGCTATTATGTGGACGATGATTCATGCTCAGGTGTATACCGAGGTTTCATGCCACTTATTATATGACGAGGTGTCATGCCGTCGATTCTATAGCGATGGATTGTGCCGCTATGTACTCAGCACAGGATTTTGCCGCCTCCGAGCGATGGGTGCTGATTACGTACTTTTATTGAACGACGGAGACAGGTATGCCGCTATATTGTTAGCGATGAGGTATGAATTATTGCTATTCTATTAGCATTATTGTAGCTGGCATCCCTTGATATACATGTTTTATTATGCCTATTTTACTAGCATGATAGTGGATGGCATACGCTGATGTACATGTATCGTCACTAGTTGACAATGCCTTAGATGCCATGAGTTGGCATGTGTCGTCACAGGATGACGATGACGATGGTGTAGGAGATGTCTTATTAGACATGCATCATCGTTACGATGATCAGTGCGTTGATTATACGTATTCAGTGGTAGGCCTTGGGTGCCAGTACCGAGCACAAGGTGGTGTGTGCGTCACCGATTGACGTGACCCTTATACCGAACGGGTTGCTCGAGGAATGGATGGATGCGCTGTACATGTGATTGTACCGCAGCTTATGTTAGGGGTGATCATATTACGAGTGGTGATACCCTTGAGGTATGCTCGTTGGAATGGCTTTTGGCCATGTGATTTGACGACAGGAGTAATCATGGAGGAAATTACTCGCTTTCTGTCGATGTGACATGTGGTAGACATGGTCACACCACCCTTGAGGGTGTAGGATGGGTCCTAAGGGAGTAGGATCAGGTTATGTTAAGTACATAGGGACATTGGAGTGTCCAGGGTGTTTAGGCATTAGAGGAATGTTGGGTAAAGACCCACTACTCTATTGATTTTCTTCCCACAGTATGGTATGCCGTGCGGAAACGTCCATCTTATTGGTAGGTTTGAGGTGAACCTAGAGAGGCAGCGACTAGTTTGTCTGCCGTGTGTGTGCAGCACCATGAGGGACTTGCTAGAGCCGTTATACTGCTCGTTGGAACCAAGTTTGGCAAATCGTAAGGTGATACGATGTGGATTGTGGTGGACTCTAGTAGTCACCATGTCATTTGAGGTTGAGGTTGTGCATGCCTCACTGAAACGTGTATACGTTATGTTTAATCTTGGTGAGACTTGTCTAGGACAGCTCATGATGTTGGAGTACCAACAAGAGAGTCATCAGGTCGTTATTGACTCGATCTGAGGGAACCCGTTCATTTGGGATGCAATGGGTGTTATTGTATCCAGTTTTTCCGAACGGTGGTTCGAGACTAGTGGATCTCGAGTTCGATGGCACTTCCCTTGTGAGGAAGGAGGTAGTATTATACCTATTTGGGAATCTTTGAAAGATTTGGTGAGTTGGTACGTGTGGTGTTGATTTTGGGAATCACACCGTGTTGTTGATTTCCTTTTTGTCAAGCATAGAGTTATGCTACTTTTCTTTTTTGGATGGTTAAATCTCTGATGCGAGATATGAAACACCTTGAGATTGGGAATCTCCATGGCACTATGATTATGAGGAATACATCGTGAAGTTAGTTGACTCCCTTTGAGGAGGGATTATCTTGTGTGGGTTAAGGTATTTTTCTTATTGGTGTTTTCCTCCGAGTTATGCGATAGCCTTCCTAAGTTTGGATTGTTAAATCCTAGGATTATCAAGGGATGACAGGAATTCGGATTTGTTGGGTGTCGCTGACGACACAAGCGTTGAGGATGCAATAGGTTTATTGCATGCCCTTCCAGAATTTTAAACTCTGTCGAGTCTCGGTTGTTTATTTCTGATCAGGATGTGATCCTTGGAATATCCGGAGGTGGACATCTTGTGAGATGTCTTTTGTGTGAATCTGTGGCCGTGAGTTGCCCAATTTGAGTTGCAATGATGCGACTGCTCCTTCGATGGAGGAGGTTTGAAAGTGGAAACCAGGGTTGGTATGTGTACACCGTGGTATACTAGAGTTTCCCTCGTAACGATGTATGTTAGACATCGTGAGTCATGATAGAGATGTCATTGAATGATATCTACGATAGAATCGGGAGCGATTCGAATCCTTACAGTTTCAGTTGACTAACTGCTTTTGGATTATTAGCGTTGAGCTGTGCTGACGCTCTTTGACGTTATGATGGATTTGGAAGTCTATTCCACTCCAGAGTTTGACACGAGGTCAACGTTCTCACGGTTGAGGTGTCATTCAGGATGCGTTCTTACTAGTTGTATTAGAACTAAGGATGACTGTCCGATCTTCAGTCGTAAGTATCAGTTGTTTCGCAGTCATGAGAGACTGACTTTTGGGATGACCCGCATCGAGGTACATTTTGCCTCTTGGGTGATATGTTGGTATTGGTAAGTCGCTCTGTTTCAGAGTTTGACGAGAGGTAAGTATCCTCGCGTTTATTAATACGATTCTGATATGGTCACGAATCGAGGTTATGGCTTCATGTTGTTGTGTAGCCTGGGTGTTATGTGATACACCGGTGTTAATTTCGAGGACGAAATTCTTTTAGTGGGGGATATTGTGATGACCAGGGATTATAGATGTTAATCCCGGAGTGTTAATAACCCCTAAAGTTGTTTTACGTGGCGATTTGGAGTTTAATCGAGGTGTTGGGCCTTCTGGGCTCGTTTATTTGGGTAGTTGGGATCGTTGGATCCAGAGGTTGAGATTGTATTCTCATTCCGGTGAAAAACCTATGAGTTGGGTTTTTGATGTGCCTCGGGATCTGGGGTGCTTTGTGGGGGCGCCGGTAGGGAGTTTTGGAGTTAGAGAGAGAGTTTTTGAAAACAGATGATTTTTAATGAATCATGATGTATTTGTGGGACTATTAGTATTTCGGGGTATTTTTGCTATAAATACCAGTTGAACCCGAGATTTTAAGGATAATTTCATTTCAGCCCCACTTTTCCCTCTCTCTCTCCCGCGCCGCCCATTCCCGTCTGCCCCTACCCCCGCGCACAAAAGCGCTTCGCCCGCCGCCGTTCGGCGCGTCCGACCCACCGGTGGCTTCGTCTCGTCCAGGCGCTCCTTTCTACACCGGTAATTCGAAGTTTCGTCGCGTCTTGGAGTCGAATTTTGCAGGAATGCGTCGATCCCCAAATTTCTAGGGTTCGTCGATTTCGGTCGATTTTCTTCCGATCTTCGTATGGGTAACCTTCCTTACCACTTTTTCGTTGTTCTCATGTTTTCCCCTGCCTTATTGTGAATTATTGGTTCGAATTTTCCCCCAAATTCGTAGGGTATGGGTTCGAATTTTTGGGGGTTTTTGGCAAGGGGTGTTGTTTCTTGCAATTGATCGATATTTACATGATTTTGATGTATATTGAAGCTTAATTGGGTTCGAATTGAGATGTTAGGGTTCGAAAATTTGTAGGGTGTTCTTGAACAATTTTCGATATTGTCTCATTCGTTCCCCTCCCTGCATGTACCCTGCCCCGGGTCTTTTAAAAGGTTAATTGTCGCGTGTTGACAATATTTTGAGGGATATGGGTGTGCTTGAGCATGGGTTGCATGTTCGTAAATAATTGTGAATTATTTATCGTGTTAGCACATCATTCCTCGGGTCATGGAACTCGAGCAAGGTTTGGCTCGGACTTCGGAGATTTAAGGTACGTGCGACGTACGAGCATTACTATATATATTAGAGCATTGTGAAATGCATAAGGTATTTTTGATTGCATTGAATATTGTGCGTATGGTTATATATATATATGTTGATATAGCCAAGGAACGACCAAATCTTGATATCGCCGCTTGTAGCGTGCGTGACACTAGAGTAGGATAACTCTTACAAGATATAAGGGGTACTGGGTTTATATGACTATTATAAGGCATTTGAGATGTCTAGGTTCGTAGAATCATGTATTCATTATAAGACATTTGAGATGTCTAGGTTCGTAGAATCATGTATTCATTATAAGACATTTGAGATGTCTAGGTTCGTAGAATCATGTATTCATTATAAGACATTTGAGATGTCTAGGTTCGTAGAATCATGTATTCATTATAAGACATTTGAGATGTCTAGGTATAATGAAGGATTGGTAAAATAAATGCTAGGCATTTGAGCTATCTGTGATTGATAGCGAGGTTGTGAAATCAGTATTAGATATTGAGATATCTATATTTGCATGTATAATGAATTTGGAATCACTATCTATTGATACTCGAGGATTAGGCATGCGATGGGTTAGTCAATGTGTTGATTTACTGATTTTTGAGATTTGATGAGTTTGATGATTGTGAGGACAGGGACAGTACACGGAATCCCGGATGAGGTTGCCATCCAGGGAGTATCATTTAAATTCATTAGTATTTACCTTTGTTGTAAATTATGAATTTTATTATTGTGATTATGGGATTTTGTGTATTGGTATGCTCACCCCGTTGGGGGCTGTCTCTGTTGGGGCAGGTGAACAGGTACATCGATGGCTGTGGAGCTGAGCTCGAGCTGTTGATTTGAGGTACTCCCAGGATCGTGGTACTAGAGCTTGATGGAGCACGGTATCGTATAGAGTACTTATATACACCTGAGGATTATATACATATTCATGATGCTCGCATGTGAGCACGATTACACTTGTATATGGGTTGTATATAAAGGCATGAGCCTATCTCTCTTTCATTCTATGTTGCATGCAATTAGGGGTAGAATTGCTAAATGATATGAGAGTCATTGGTGTATTATGTGGGTGTTGAAACCCACTTTGTTGTCCTCTTGTGTGGTGCCTTCCCTGGCTGGGAATTTACTTAGAATTTCTGTATTCTATTGAGTATTGTGCTTCCCTGGCCGGGAATTGTGTTATGTGTTGTGCTTTTATTTCGGGATAGCTCTATTTATGGGGAGACTCTGCCCAAATTTTTATAAAAGTCCACAATGTGAAAAGTGGCACAAAGGGGATGGAAATGGGCGAACTTTATGAGTCTATTTGTTGTTAGGATGATGATCTTATAACATTGAGCATTAAAGAAAATTTTGTAATTGCCATTCAATGGTAAAGTATCATCTGAGCTTCCCGTTTGATTTGTATTGAAAGCATGTACCACACATAGTGGTTAATACACTAATCAAGGGTTAAAGGCTAGGGGTCCTTACAGAATATACGAGTATGACTATTCCATGACTCGTGTTCAATCTAAACACAAAGGACAAAGGGATTAAGTCACATGGTTAATATTATCACAAGTTCTAAAGGTTATGTCGAGTAAAAGACATTCTTATAATTTGGGTAGTCTTGATGTGTTGCTAGACACCGCTCTTTGCTTGTAACGTAAATGAGATTTTATGTCACTGCCAACATTACAAGATCCTATCGGGTCGCACAAAAGATTAAATCGATAAAGGAAATAAAATTCATGGGATGAATTAATTAATTAAGAAGAGTCTTAATTAAATGAATATAAAGACTTAATTAAATCATGGGTTTGGGCCCATGAGGCTTTGTGAAAGCCTTTAATTAAATCATATATAATTTGATTACAAGGTGATTAATTTGATTAACACAATTCATTCTAAAACCTAGCTTCACAAGACACACGGCCGTCGATACACATTGATCACTCGGCTTCTTCATAGTCGAATTGGTTTTTGTGATTTCCGGCCATCTTCCTCGATTGTGAATCGAGTGTGCTTCTTGTTTCGGTTTAAGAACAAATCTAGCACTTTGTTCTTAAACTATTCCTTGTTCGATTTGATCGTGTGGATACCGTTGAGGCAAGACCTAGGAGGTGTTGCTCGTGACTCGGAATCGTTGAACGTGGTGCTTCGTGGAATCTGCTCAAACACGCTACAAGGGTGAGACTTTTGTAATCCCTAATCCGATATGATAACCTTCGTATAGATCCGGTGTATTAGTAATCCAAATTTTTATTCCGCTGCATTGCTATGCTTGTTGGATTACTTACAGTGAGCATATCAATACCACCATCTCAAACCACAATAACAAAAAACATAATTTACAGAATATAAAGCTGTAAATGTAAAAGATACTCAATGTATAGTATTATTCCCATATGGGATTCCCCTTGTTGTTCCTGTTCTTACAATAATCAAAACCATCAAATTCCCAAAATCAGGTAATCACCACATTGATTAACTATAGCCTTTCCTGCCATGCCAGTTTCATAATCAAATATTGTTAAATCATTATACCAATTACCACAGATATTACATATATCTAATCAATGATTCCATAGTTCTATTTCATCGCTCGCTCCACAATGGCGGCATTTAAACCTCACGCACGCTCAACAGCGGCAGCATCATAACCGATGTTCGCTCAACAACGACAACATCCCAATCATTGCTCGCTCAATAGCGGCACCGCATAATCCTCCACGCATACCATAATGCTTACAACAATCATGCACATGACAATAATATATCTAGGTACACTCGTACGTTACAGTACTTTATGATCCAATAGCAAGAGCCGAACCTGCCTTTGCCTCGAGATCCTGTCAATTAATTGCTAAATACAGTTAATAACTCACAATTAATTTCGCGCCCACAAACACATACCCAAACACGCGTAAAACCTCCAACAACATCATTAACCACGATGATTAACCATCTAAAAGACTCGGGAAAAGCACACATCGAAACCACAACACAAAATATTTTTCAAAATCTCCGACCTACCGATTGATCGGTCAACCCACCGATCGACCGGTAAAAAAAGCAAAATTTGCATTTTGACTACGGCTTTGCATCGATCGATCGGTATCCTCTACCGATCGATCGCTCAACTCTACCGATCGATCGATAGGTGCTACCGATCGATCGATAAATGTCAGAATTTACCCATCGCTAGGCATTTGCACCGATCGAACGGTAAGATGCTACCGATCGATCTGTCGCTGCACAAACCTGAAAACACCATTTTTAAAAGCTTCGAAACCTCAACCAACCAACCACAGCTCCCCCCAACTCCATTTTAACCACAAATAAACACCCTAGGACACTCAACAAGGGTTAAAACACATTTTAAAACAAGAACCAAGATTTTTCCAAAATCTATAAATTTTCCCCCAACTCAAAACTACAACCAAACTCAACAAACTTTCTACCAACACGAAGGTAAAAGCTAGGGGAAGAACATTACCCAATTATCTTCGAGAAACCTCGCTCCGAGATCGACCCTAGCTCGATTCTTCCATGGGAGGAGAAAGGGGGAAAAAGGGAAGGAGATTATCGCGGGAGAAGAGAGAGAGAGAGGAGAGGGAGAGAACAAAAGCAATAACTGAACACTGAGTCCACTTGATATATATACTACCAAGGCTTCAAAAACCCGAGTCTCAAATACTGGCATCCTGACTCATTACAAATCATCCGTGTTCAAAAAATATCTCCCACTCACTAATAACATTAACAACCTCAATCCAAAGCTCCCCAGACTCCAGATCCCACTACCAATAAGATTTCATGGTTTAACACCTTAATGGGGATAAATCTTCACCCTTGGATCCAACAACCCCGATACTGGATTAAATTCCTCAGGATTCTCAACACCGTAATTATCTCATAATTACTCCAATTAAAATCATTAAAGATTATAATCACTCCGGGATTAACACAATAATTTTCAGATATCACATTTACTCCAATTAAAATCATTAAAGATTATAATCACTCCAGGAGTAACATAATAATTTCCAGATATCACATTTATCCTCCACTAATAAATTTTCATCCTCGAAAGTTGCACAAGCGTACTCTACGTACCGTCGAGACCATACAACCCAATTTGGGTATGCAACATTGATTCATAAATACATCATGATCGGAACACCAACCGCGATGACATCGACCTCTCTCCAAATTCTGGAATGGAGTTATCCTCCCAAACCATCACAACCTTAAAAATGTTAACATATCCCGATGTTAACCTTCCAAAAGCAGTTCGTTAACCTTAACTGCTTCCAATCGAATCATTCCTGATTCCAACGTAGCTATCATCTCAATGATATCTCTACGACTTAGTTTACGATGTCAAGCATACATCGCTACCAAGGAAACCACCAGATACTCAGTATACTCTCACTAAACTTGGTTTCCATTATCCAATTCATCTCCAAAGATGTCAATATCAGTGTGTTTCATGGAATCACATCTTGGTTCTAACACACTATCGAAACCTCCACAGAGTCTCAAAATCCCATAAAGGACATGCAAGGAAATCAGTTGCATTCTCACCACTTATGTCGACAACGACACCAAGCGAATTTGAATCCTGGTCATTCCCCGTTACACTTAGAATCAGAAATTCTAATACAAGGATACTAAAGGACCATCTTGACCCAAAACACGGCAACCTCTTCTCAAAAGAGAGTCTACCAATACCTCACAATTTATTTCTCAGAATAAATTGTCCCACCGAGGTTACCAACCTCCATAATTCCATAATCTCTTACCATAGATTTACCAAGCCAAGTTTAACAAAGATGTCCCACCAATATACATATACCGAGATATATATCTCAACGTCAAACTAACCACAATCGAGTTGGGTGTCTCTAATCATATCCACAAGCCTCGAACCCATTTGTCAATCACCCAGTTATCTTACTCAGAAGAGGATAATGATTGACGAACCAACGATTAATGGTGTGAACTCAACATCAAAACCACGCGCATCAACTCATCGAATCTTACAAGATCCCAACAGGTATATCAATACCTCTTCCCTCGCAAGGAAGGTGTCATGCCTCCATGACTTTCCAATCTCGAACCATCGTTCGGAAAATCTGGATACGTTTATACTGAAATGTATCCCTGAACCAATACATACACAATTGGTTCAGGATACACCAATACATACACAATTGGTTCAGGATAGTGTATCCTTATCACTATCTCCAATCGTCCTCAAACCCATATACACGATGTATACGAATTCCAACGATGCTCCGTACTAACACCATAGTACTCAACATTCTTGAGCATCTCCATAGGGACGTCTCCTGGTACGTCTCACAACTAACGCAAAGCCATTACCCGGTCTACCAGCAGTAATGTTTATCATGCTTGATTCATAATCAATTCGCAACTGATACTAAATGTTCCCACAACAGTATTATTCCAACTCTCTCTCCAAGAGATACAATCGATACAGTAGTGTTACCACACTAACTATATCCCACAATTCCGGTTGCGTTTCACCATTGCATACTAAATGCAAGCATTCTCAATTAGAGGTAACAATAACTTGTTAACCCTCTCGTTGGTACTCCCAACCAAGCAGAGCTGAAAGCTCCCTTGAGGTATCTCTCACCTCAATTCAAAGGTATCATAGTGACTACACGAGTGCACTATAATCTCTCAAGGTATCATCATCAATTTGTGACGGTATATGTCAACACATGACATTCACAATTCCTCGTCAACTCGTGATGTTATATGTCGATACATGACATCCCCAATTCCTCGTCAACTCGTGACGTACATGTCAACACATGACATCCCCAATATCATCATCATCTCGTGATGGTACATGTCAACACGGGGCATCCCCAATATCATCGTCATCTCGTGGCGGTACATGTCAACACATGACATCCACAATATCATCGGTAACTCGTGATGGTACATGTCAACACATGACATTCAAAATTCATGCTAATACAATAGCAATATACTATTACTCATCGCTAACACGATAACGGTACTTTGACATTCATCGCCCAATGACGGTATAGAATCCACACTCATCGCTCAATGGCGATATAATCCTCACTACGTATACAGTGATATCACATCATCGCTATGTCTAAAGCGGCATCACATCATTGCTACATATACATCGGTATAATCCATCGCTATGTATACAGTGGCATAACCATCGTTACGTATACAGCGGTAGGGGTGCGCAAAACTTCGGTTTAACCGAATTAACCGACCGAACCGAATAAATTCAAAAATTTGGTTCGGTCAATTCGAAAGTTCGGTTTTAATTTTTTAAAATATCGATTAAATCGGTTTGGTTATCGGTTTTGATTTTAAAAATATCGGTTAACCGATTTAAACAGATTTTTATTATTTTTAAAATCAGTTTTAATCTATTTTTTATTATTATTATTTTTTTTTTTACATTTTTCAAAAATATCGGTTAATTTGGTTACCGACCGAATTAACCGATATTTTATCGATTCGGTTTGTTTGGTTTCGTAAAAAAGTTCGGTCGGTTCGATTTTGTAAAAAAAAATCAGTTTTTTCGGTTTCGATTATTTCGGTTGAGTTGGTAACCAAATTAACCGAATGGTCACCCCTATACAGCGGCATAAACCATCGCTATGCATACAGCGGCATAACCATCGCTACATATACAGCGGCATAAACCATCTATGCATACAGCGGCATAACCATCGCTTGTATACAGCGGCATAAACCATCGTTATGTATACAGCGGCATAACCATCGCTACGTATACATCGGCATAAACCATCGCTATGTATACAACGGCATAACCATCCCTACGTATACATCGTCATAAACCATCACTATGTATACAACGGCATAACCATCGCTACGTATACAGCGGCATAAACCATCGCTATGTATACAGTGGCATAACCATCGCTACGTATACAGCGGCATAAACCATCGCTACGTATACAGCGGCATAACCATCGCTACGTATACAGCGGCATAAACCATCGCTATGTATACAACGGCATAACCATCGCTACTTATACAGCGACATAAACCATTGCTATGTATACAACGACATAACCATCGCTATGTATACAGCGGCATAAACCATTGCTGTGTATACAACGACATAACCATCTCTACGTATACATCGGCATAAACGATCGCTATAAGCGGCAAAGTATTTCGTGTCACAATACACATCGCTATTAGCGGCAACGTATTTCATGTCACAATACACATCGCTACGAGCGCAAAGTATTTCATATGACAATACACATTGCTACGAGCGGCAAAATATTTCATGTCACAACACTCGTCGCTATGAGCGGCAAAGTATTTCGTATGACAATACACATCGCTACGAGCGTCAAAGTATTTCATGTCACAATACACATCGCTATGAGCGGCAAAGTATTTCATATGACATGTAAGGAACCCGTGCCCTTAACCACATTAGTGTATTAATCCATGTATTTAATGCATACAATCATGTAATCAGGGGGAAAACCACATGCAACCATAGCATAATGTACCAACAATAAGATTTCTTACATTATTCTATTCAAATCCCCCATGCCACTCAACCCTTAAGTATGCATCTTATAATACACTAACATTGTTATCAATTCATTTAGCAATTCCTTTATTAATTGCATGAAACATATGAATGAAAAGAGAAAGGCCCTTGCCCTTTTTATACAAACCATATACACATTTAGTAGTGCTCACATGCGAGCATATAATGAGTGAATGTGTATTAAATGTATAAAGAGCCCTACTCAACCGGCACTGGTACCTCAATCCTGGAAGTACCTCCAATCCATAGCTCGATCTCAACACTGGAGTTACCGCTGTATCTGTTCCACCTGCCCCAATAGAGACAACCCCCACACGGGGTGAGCATACCAATACTACCATTCCAATAATCGTAGTACATAATTTACATAATATAAAACTGTAATGTAAAAGATACTCCATGTATACTGTTCTTGTTCTCAAAATAACCGAAATCATCAAAATCCCAAAAGCCAGTTAATCATTTCATTGATTAACTAAATCCGTTCCCTATTTGCCAATTTCCATAATTAATGAACTCCAATCATTTATAAATGTTTATAGATATCACACGTATTTAACCAATAGATCCATAATTCCATTTCATCACTTGCTCAGTAGCAGCGACATTCATAACCAATGTTCGCTCCATAGCGACAACATTCCAACCGTTGCTCGCTCCATAGCGGCACCATATAGTTCACAATATATATCCATTTATTGCAAATACAATATACCATGCATTCAACAATTGCAATAAGATATAATATTATGCTCGTATGTTACGTACCTTATAATTCCGTAGTCCGAAACAAACCTTGTCTTAGTCCCGCGATCCGATGAATTATGTGCTAACACATAAAATAATTCACAATTAATTACAAGCATGCAACCACGTGCCCAAGCACGTTCACAACCTCCAATAATATCGTCAATCCATGATGATTTACCATTTTAACAGACCTCCGGCGAAGCATGCATACTACCCAAAATATTCCATCATAAAATTTTAGCGATAACCAATTGTACAATTGAGTAGTCCATTTTTTTATTAAAGTTCGTCTCCAACCATTCCATTTTTTTAAAGTGTAGCATTCCCATTGGAATGTAGACATTGCCCCGAAAATCGGCTAATTAAACCCCGATTCCAAAATCTCAACTTTTTCAAAAGTTTTGAAAAAGAATTCATCCCAAGGAGCCGCGATCGATCGCCATTTACGCGCGATCGATCGTGAAAACTCACTGCCGGGCAGAACATTACCGCGATCGATCGCCAAGTCTCGGTGATCGATCGCCAGACCCCTCGCGATCGATCGATGAGACGTAGCGATCGATCGGCGCAAAGCCGCGGTCGATCGCGACCTGTGATTTTTCGAAAAACTCGAGCTTTAATGGTGTTTTTCACACCCAACTCAAAACCAACATCCTTTACACTTTCAACACCTCAAACACTCCATTTAAAACCAATAAAAACACCAAAAACACCAATTTGAAATTTAACCAAAAATTCCCAAATTCCAAATCCAACCAAAAACCACAATACTACTATAAAATCAAAGATAAAGACGAGGAAAACATATTACCAACTTTTTTTCAAGAAATCCCGCTCCAAAATCAAGCCTCCAACAGTTTTGCTCCAAAGAAGAAAAGGGAAAGGGTTGGGGAAGAAGGGAGCGCGAGAGAGAGGAGAGAGTCCGTGGAATGACTGAACACCGAGTCCACTTGGTATATATAGTACCAAGGCTAAAAAATCCCGAGTCCTCCACAAATACATCATGATTCATTAAAAATCATCTATGTTCAATAATTACCTCTCAATCTCAATTTTCAATACTAGTCCCAACTCAAAGCACCCCAGACCCCAGATCCCACCAAAAACCCAATTCCAAGGTTTATCACCACGATGAGAATACAATCTCAACCCTTGGGTCCAACGACCCCAAATACCGGATTTAAAATCCTCGGGAGTCCCAATACCACAATTAATTCATAAATGCCACAATTAAAAATCTATTAAGGATCAATACCACACCAAGAATTACACCATTAATTCTCTGGAATCACAATTATCCCCCACTAATAAAATTTCATCCTCGAAATTTGCACAGGCGTAACCCACGTACTGCCAAGACCACAATCCAAACGGATCCACATCGTCGAATCATGAGCGCATCATGAACGACACACCAACTGTGAGGACACCGACCTCGCACCAATTCTGGGATGGAGTAAACCTCTCAAACCATCACAATCTTAAAAGGACGCCAGCATGCCTCGATGCTAACCACCCAAAAGCAGTCAGTCAACCGTACTGCTAGCTACTCGAATTTTCCTTCATTCCAACGTAGATATCACTTCCATGATATCTCCACCGCTTAGACTACGATGTCCAACACACATCGCTACGAAGGAAAACACTGGTATACAACAGTATACACACACTAAACCCAGTTTTCGCTCTCCAAATCCATCTCCATCAAATGAGTAATTGCACCACTTTGCAACTCGGATCGGACAACTCACGGCCACCGATCAACACAAAACACATCTCCACAGAAATCAACGTCTGTGTGTCCTAGAAATTACATCTTGGTCCAAACACGCCATCGAGACTCCGCAAGGTCTCAAGTGTCCATAGAGAACATGCAAAAAAATGATTTGAATTCTCACCACCCGTGTCGACAACGACAACCAACAGATTGAACCCCGGCCATCCCTCGTTTACCCTAGGATTCAACACTCCTAACACAGGGATGCTATCAAACTACCCAGTAATGAATTACCATGACCTTAATACACGACAATCCCTCCTCAAGGGAGTCAACCAGGCCTCACGATCATTCTTCAGAATACATCGTGTCATTGAGATTACCAATCTCAAGGTGTCACAATCTTTCACTAGAGATTCATCCATCCAAGCATACTAATCCGATGCTCGACAAGTACCAAAATACGGGCATTCGTATACACACACCAGTTGTCATGCCTCGATACGAATCATATATGCTTACTATGAGTATGACATAATTATATGGTCATTACGGTATGGTGTGAACTCGAGTTTGGTATGGAACTGAGTATGAAAAATGAAAAGGTCATGTTATGAACATGTTAGTGATATATTGTGGTTGAGGCTATAGCAAGAGAGCTATGCCATGCATAGGAATGATACGAGTACATCTAGTTGATTATTGAGTAAATATAAATTTGAATTTGAGTTTGGAATGTGATGTGTATGTGCATGAAATTTAAGATGGATTAGAGTTTGCATATTTAAAGAGGAAATCAGATTATAATCACATAATACACCACAATTCACCTAGTAACTCTCTACAAATCTCTCTTCAAACCCCTTGCTTCATCTTGCTTTCTTTTCTTGGAATTGAGCTTGGAATCAAGGAAACTTGTTACAACTTAGAAGTTGGCTTGTGTGGTAAGGATTATGTACTTTGTGTACTTGTTTTTATGTTGGTAAAAGATGAGTTGGGGTTGAAGAATATCATTTGGTATTTCTTCAATTTATACATGATATAAAAAGAAAGAATTGAGTTGTGTAGTTAAGGAAACATGTTAATATGATGCTACAGATTGCATTGAACAAGGTTTAATTGTAGGAAGTGAGGTGTGGGAGAAATCTCAATCACATCCAAGACTCTCATTTCAATTATATCATAACTCATTCAACCATGTTATTCTCAATAGATTCCAGAGCAACTTCATTGCTCATTGACCTCAAATTCATTAAAGTTGTATCAACAAGTTGAAATATTTCACGTGATATACATACTATTCATGTATGTATTCAATCTAATGTAGCAGTCGTTCAATAATGACAGATTTCGTAGGTGCTCGTGTGTAAACTCTTTCCCTACTAAGTTTTATCAAACATAAACAGTAATGTATCGATATCGTGATCAATATCAGTATGACACAACTCAGCATACTCAAATATAAACCACATATCGACATCAGCTATTTGACTCCAAATCATGTAAGAGCAAATTAGTCAAATAAGTTCCAAACACATAAGCACATGTTCATTCGTGCCTATTCAAATTGTACACAAGACTCAAGACTAGAGCATTCCCAGTTTATGCTCTGATACCAACTGTGAGGACTCGTTTCTAATCAAGTGTTTAATTATCACACAATGATTATTTATTTGTAAATAGCGGAAGCTTTTTTTAAAAAAAAGTTCTGCCAACAAGTGGCTCTAAAAATTTCGGCATGACCTCCGCGCACGAGGGACATATCAGAAAAAATAAAAGCACAAATATCATATCCAGTGCAGCAAGTAAATACATAATACCATAGCATGCATCATAGACACCCATCACATAAGCCGTACTAAAAATATTTACATCATACCATAGCATGCACAATATATCTCCAGCACACATTTTATACTCAAAATATTTACATAATACCATCAGCAGTAAATAAACAAAAAATATTCAATCAAGACTCGACGGAAATAAACTTAATTTACATAGTTATACTATCCATGACACACCCTGGTATACTTAACTATCATACGACTTGGAAAAGACAAAGAAAACAACCTCAGGTAAGACTTCCAGCGAGCATTCCCTCTTCGGGATCATGGTCACCTGCAATACCTGTCATTGCCCACACAAAGACAACAACAGCCCCCTGCGGGATGAGCCAAAGCGCAATATGAAACTATCAAGTAAATACAACATGCATCTATAAAATGTGATATATGATGTCATGCAATGCAATGCAATGTAATGCGATGCATGAAAGGTACAAATCATCTCGGGATAGCAAAAGTCCGGAATTCAAGAAATAACTATCAAATATCTCAAGATATCAGAACACCGGAGTCCAAAGAAAGGTATCAGCAATCAAAGTCATGCTCGAGCAGGGCGTCGACTCGCTCATCGCTACGACATCTCTCATAGTCGAGCCATCTATGGTCCATCATCCCTCGTGTCTGGGCGACGTCGGCACACTCGTCGCTATGGCATCTCTCAGCTCACTCTCTCCGCCGAGCCATCGGCGTGCCCATCATCCCCAGACACGCATCACAGATACCAACGAAAAAGACAAGGGTATCAACGAAAAAATCGATAGAATCAACATGACTTGCTCAATGTCTATGCGTGTCAATGCATCATGCCAATATCATAATCTCATAAGATGCAACTCAATATGTCCAACATGAAAGTCATATATCGATGTACATTTATTGAAAAAGATGTATTAACAAAACATTTACTTTCATACATCTATATATCAATTATGAATGCTCATAATTCAAGTAAAATCACATAGCCAAGTAATTTCACGTAAGTTAAGTAAGTACAGCAGATCATGTATCAAATAATACAGATACCTATCGTATGTTACAGATCGCAACATACCTTTACTTTCTTTGTTTTAGAAGCTGAAATGTAGTCTTCTTAGTTCCTGAAACTCCCATGTTGTGTATTAATCTATCAAATTCATTAAACACCATTTCATTACTTCTTTATCACTAAAGTTACCTCAACATACTTATATTATAATTTTTAATTATATCCTTCAATATTATTCATCACTTGGAAACTAAACTTAGTTTGGACTTTACTATTATAGCAAGGATGTGAGGCCAGCTCTGAAAAATCATCGACTAACCCCACATTTACTCAAGTATTGCTAAAACATGCACCTACACATGCATTATACTCGCATATGCAGTTTAAAGCAACAGATTCCCAAACATGCAGCATAGTTTCAAATCCAACTAGCAAGAAACTCAAACTCTAACCAAAATACCTTTAAGATTACATGCAATCCATTCATGCGTGATTCATCAAGCTAAAGTTGGATCTAAATGAGTTATTAGTTAAGTAACTAGGAATTTAGAGCATCCCCCCTAAATTCATTAATAAATCGACATTTCTATAAATCTCTTCAAAGCAAGATTAATTAAATTAGACATGATTCAATTAAGTTAAAATCGACCAAGACATGATTTAAGTACCTTTACTCCCACATGCATGAAACTCAAACCTATACTCGCCAATACATCGACAAAAATCGAACCAACTCAACATGAAATGCAAGAACTTCAAACCACTAAATCTCCAATCTGTCCAACTACACTATTTTGTCCACATAAGTTCAAATGTATTAAAATTAATAGATATCAAAGCTGGAATTTCGAAACTCGCGTTTTCTACCTGCTAGTGAACAGTAACGGCGTCCTTGCATGTACGATTCCGGCGACTCACTGCGGCGATAAGGGCGGATACCGGAGGGGAAGGGTCGGTCATGGTAAGGGGAAGGTTTCACACAACTGAATTCAAACTAATTAATGGTGACATGGATGAATTCGAACAAAAATGATAACAGCCCTAAAATCGCAACTCGTACCTTTCCTGGACAAAATTGAATTAATGTGTGACGTTGAATGGTGATTGCCTGGTGTGGAAATGACCATCTGTGAGTTGCTACACGGTGCTGAGTCTGGTTTGTCAGGAGGTGGCCGGACGACGGTGGGCGCACGCCATTTACAGGCAGAGGTCGGACGCGAGCGCAGGAGAAAATAGAGTGTTCGGGTTTCAGTGCGTTTTATAGATGTTTTACTATGTGTTCCGAAAATGCCCAACATTACATATTAATATTTGTATCTTGGCCCGATTTTGTACATCGGAGTGTTATCGATGTACTGATATTATCAATTTTCAATTTACAGCTGGGATCTATATCCACTAATATACTCACAAAATTTAATTCTTTATTTTAATAAAATATTTTAAAAATATTATCAGAGTTTATTTTACCATTTCAAAAATATGTCATGTTCCGATTAAATTATCAGTTGAAATTTATATTGTCAGTTTTACTTCTAATTAATTAATTCCAAATTAATTATTAATAATTTCTTAAATTATATTTAATTAACAGTATTCAAATCTTGGGGCCTTACATTCGTCCACATAAAAGATATAATGTAGTTCCAGGCTAATTAAAGCTTGTTTATATTTTTTAGCCTTCTCTTCCTCCATCCCTTCGAAGTAGCTTACTCCAATGAAACATATTTTAAAGAATTTTGCCATCTTGTCCACGATTTCTTTCAGGGACTCTCTGGCTAAAACTTCTTCCTTGGTACCTGGGTCTCCCATATCCCAGGAAATCTTGACTGATCCTTCCAGACTCATTTTGAGAAGTAAAATGAATCCCTCTTTGCTTAGATCGAGTGTTCCTGCTGCTATTCTCATTGCTGAAACTCATTCATCAATAAGAACTTCTCTGTTTTTAAATTCCAAGATATCCATGTTGAGCATAAGTCCATATGGATGGATTGGATCTAACTGAGATTTTTCGTAAGACGTTTGATGTATATCTGGCCTACGGGAACGGTTCCTTGCTCCAACTGGGGGATCCAAAGTTGCTGAGGTGAAATCTTCCATGTGCGGCATACTTTGATCAACTTCGGGTGGATTGTGTGACCCGAAACTTTCTTGTGGTGGAGGTCTTGGTACAAGCTCCCCTGTCTTGAATTCTACAAGATTTAATCCCGCAAATGAATCAGCAAGATCACGCAGATCTTCCAGGTTGATTATTTTCATTACTTTGTGGGAAGTATGAGCTCTCCTCGTAGGACTGCATCATTTTTTCACTCTCTGTCAAAGGTCTTCGGACCTCCTCTGATTTCCCCTTTTGGTGTAAAAGGGGTTCTGTTCCATAGGACGATGGTAACTACCCTTCGTTTCTTCTTCATGTAGGGCTTGGTCTTGACTCCAACTCCTTAACTCAGTTTTGAACATCTCGAAGGTTTTCAAGAATTTCCTCCTGATGTTTAATCATTATCTTCATCTGACTTTGAATCTGATGGATCTGTGCAGGGACATGATATTGAAGGTAGCTATAACGCTGCACTGTCTTCTGAATCTCTCTAAGATCTTGGGATTCTTAGAAGAATCTTGCTCAATTTCTCAATTGGTTCTCTCATCCTAATCATCAGGTCCGGACCATGTTGGATCATTGGGGTCTGGGTAGGGGTGCTTAACGGATCGGACCGGTCCGGAACTGACCGGTTCCGGATCCGTTAAGCACGAAACCGGTCCGGCATGTTAAGGGACCGGATCGGACCCGGTTTCGGTTTCGGGTTGATCGGGTCCGAACCGATTTTTTCTTCTTCTTTTTTTTATTTTCTTTTTAAAATTTTTTTTTATTTTTTTTTGTTTATGTTTTAAATGTTCCCCAATATTCATCACAAATTCAATATATTTCTTCTTTATTTAAAATATAGATGCATACAAATAATTGTAAAGAGATGGCAATTGAAAATCTAAATAAAAATTATTACTATTTAGCACTCTTTATAATGGATAAGTATTGTTTTGGTGTTCTCTTCTTCTTGCTCGTCATAATGATTTACGAATTCGTCAACCGCCACATCTCTTCTATTCTTACATTCTACTTCAAACCAATCTTTAAGTAACATGAGCATGCATAAAGAATCAGTAGATAGACTACTTCTGTATTCTCCAATAATTCGGCCACATGTTGATAATGCCGATTCAGAAGCGACGCTGGAAGCTTGTACCACATACACGTCTCTAGCCATTTTGGCCAAGATAGAGAATTGTGCTGCATTTGTCTTCCACCATTGTAAGACGTCGAAGTTGTCTTCCGTTAGAAATTGATAATTCAGATAAATTTGCAACTCAGCCGACGTGCTAGTAGAAGGTCATTTTCCCTTAAGTTTTTTCCTGCCCAGCATCCTAAGCAAAGTGATGCCCCCACCTTTAGATTGAGCTTGGGGTTGTTCTTCAGCAGGCCTTTGTTGCGATGATTCACTTGCCTGTTGATTATAATACAATTGAAACATATTTTTGAGAGATTGCATTGTAGATGTCTTTTGATCGTCAACAACCTTCCCCAAAAAATTAGCATAATATTCAAAAAATATCTCAAATGAAGATAAACATTGACTAGGATCTGGCAATGTTACGATACAGTGCACGTGTGAGATTTGTTCCTAATACTTTATAAATTTAGTTTCCATGCATTAACAAAAGCATGCAAGTCATAGTCATCTCTAAATTCTATAAACTTATCAAACATGTTAAATACTAAAGGAAGAAAATAAACGAAAGTTGGATAAGTAACACCGGAGAAGCGTTCTGTCGCTTCTTTGAAAGTACCTTACAATGATATACAATTTTCAACAAATTCTCAATCCTCATTAGTCAAATAAATACTTTCATCACTATCAAACATTTGATATGAATTATAAAATGGAGTTTAAAATATCTTTGTAAGGTAACATAGCATTCAACATATTGTACAACGAATTCCACATAGTTTCTATTGGTGATGGAAAAAGAAGATGCTTTAAACCATTAGATAAACATAATTGTTTCCAATCACACTTAACACGGCTCGTGCACCAATTAGCGCAATATTTCATTTTCTCAATACATGCTGAGTGATTGTCCTCATAACCTGTTCGGATTATTGGGTTTTAATCATTAAAAGCCCAATATTATTATTAATTTTGTTAATGAGAACAAAATTATGGTAAGTTAATTATGAAAGGCAATTAGGCTAAATAAATCCCACATTGAGTAATTGAGGCACTTATGGTTTGTTTATATTGAGATACAAATCATTAGAGTGTAGTTAAGTAGAAAAGATGGGTGCCCCTCGCGCGCCGTCCGTCCGTCCGCTCGGCTCGGCTCGGCTCGGCTCGCCTCGTCGCGTCGCGTCGCGCGTGTCGCTGCCGCGAAGGCAGTCCTATCTTTTTACTACTCGGATTTCTGAAATGACTTTTCATATGCCTGACTTTTCATATTCTGCTGAGTATTAAGTTTTAGACTTTTCACCTACCTGCAGAATTGATGTCAGATTTAAGTGTGAGACTTAAATCCGAAATGAATATGATGTTAAGTGTTGAGACTTTTCATCTAACCCACTATGCATTGTCATTTAAGTTGTGGCCTTTGGTAGGCCTGCTGTTGCAGCTATATAAGCTGCTCCAGCCTCATTCTTTATCTAATCCCGAATTTGCATTTGCATATCATATCATCTTCTTGAGAGTACTTCACACTTCTTAGTGTTCGAGTGAGTCTGTCTGGGTTTCTGCTTCAACCCATACAGAGGTGTTTGGGACGTTGTACCTTGGAACTCTCTTGTCCAGGAGGCCAGAAGTTGTAGGCGGGCAATTTAGAGTTTACGGGCACACGGTTTACTGTGGCCTCGTCCAACAACAAAGTTTCTGCCCAGTTTATTTAAACTGTTTGTTGTAAGTTTTTACTGTTTCGAGCATTTTATTATAACAGAGTATTTGTGATCTTCTTATGTTTTGTCTATTTGTTTTTAAGAAAACAGAACCAACAATCGTAAACTCTAAATTTTTTTCTGTTTTGTTCTGTTTTATCAAAACTCAGCTTTCATATTTACTTAAGATATTGTTCATGAATTTTTCAAAGGTTTAAACCTACTGTTTCAAAACTGTTTTGATATTATTTGTGCTCTCCTATTTGTGTTCTGTTTTAGCTAATGGCTGACCAGTTTACCCAACCACCTGATGTGAATAATGAGATTCCGGTGATCAAAGCTAGCGGTACTGAGAAGTCCAATGCCGTTTTCTCAATTTGAGAAACCGGAAAAGTTCAAGGGTTCCAACTTTAAACGTTGGCAACAGAAGATGATGTTCTTCCTTACCACCTTGAACTTGTCCAGGTTTCTGAAGGAGGAGAAACCGGTGGAGGACAAAGAGGATCCTCAATCTGCTGTGATAGTTGAGTCCTGGATGAGTGCCGACTACCTTTGTCGTAACTACATACTGAATTCTCTTGACGATGCACTTTTTAATGTGTATTCCCCCAAGGAGACTGCTAAGAATCTTTGGGAATCGTTAGAGATAAAGTACAAAGTTGACGACGCAGGCGCAAAGAAATTTGTAGCCGGGCGATTCCATGACTATAGGATGGTAGATGGCAAGAGCGTTGTTGAGCAATGCGAAGAGCTGCAGCTGATATATCATGAACTTGCTGCCGAAGGTATGGGGCTAAATGATGCTCTCCAAGTGGCGATGATGATTGAAAAATTACCGCCATCTTGGAAGGACTTCAAGAGCTACCTAAAGTACAAGCGAAAGATGATGAGTCTAGAGGATCTTATCAGGAGGCTGCGCATCGAGCAAGACAACCGAAAAGTTGACAAGAAATCATTTTGAATGATTTCCAAGGCCAACGTGGTTGAAGTTGGGGACAACTCCCATGGGAATAAGCTCAAACGTATTTTTGAACCCAAGGGAGATACTCAGACAAGGAGGTTCACCGGTGACTGTTATGTGTGTGGTAAGCCTAACCATAAGGCCAAGGACTGCACTCAACGTCAAAACAATGACGGTAAGAGGAAGATAGTCCCTTACAAAGGCATAGGCAAGAGGCCTGCACATGCCCACATTGCTGAGGACAATCTGAGCTCTGACATGGATGACATGCATCTGAGTGCTGTGGTATCGAAGGTGAATCTTGTTGGAGGGAACTCCAAGGAATGGTGGGTGGACACTGGGGCTACTCGCCACATTTGCGCCAACAAATGGATGTTTAAGACCTATCAACCGGTGAATGATGAGCACTGCTACATGGGAAATTCAGCAGTCTCAAAAGTTGAAGGCAAAGGGACGGTTGTGCTAAAAATGACTTCCGGAAAAGAGTTGACTCTTACCGAGGTGCTCCACGTGCCAGAGATCCGAAAGAATCTCATCTCCGGAGCAGTGCTGAACAAGAAAGGCTTTCGGCTCGTGTTTGAGTCCGACAAAGTTATTCTGACCAAGGGTGGTATGTTTGTAGGCAAAGGCTACTTGGCCAATAACCTCTTCAAAATGAGTGTAATGACTTTAGCTCCTAAGGTTAAGTCTAATGTAGAGGTTGATGTTGATGTTAATGCAGCATATGAGGCTGGCACAAGCAAAAATAATGTAATGACTGTTGCCAATGTGGCTAATAAAACTTTAAAGTTTGATTATTCTTGCGAGTCTTTACATTTGTGGCATGGTAGATTAGGACATGTGAATTATAAGTCCTTACAAAGGCTAATGTCTCTTAATCTATTGCCTAAATTTAACATCAATCATAAACACAAGTGTGAGACTTGTGTAGAGGCCAAATTAACCAAGTCATCGTTCCACTCAATTGAGCGAAGCACCGAACCGTTAAACTTGATTCATACGGATGTATGCGATCTAAAGTATGTACAATCTAGAGGCGGTAAAAATTATTTCATAACATTTATCGATGATTGTACAAGATATTGTTATGTCTACTTAATGAGAATAAAGACGAAGCAATTGATATGTTCACTCACTATAAGAATGAAGTTGAGAATCAACTTGATAAAAAGATTAAAATTCTTCGAAGTGATCGAGGCGGTGAATATGAGTCACCATTTGCACAAATATGTGCTGAGAGTGGCATTATTCATCAAACCACTGCGTCTTATTCTCCCGAGCAAAATGGTATTGCTGAAAGGAAGAATAGAACGCTTAAGGAAATGATGAATGCAATGCTTATAATTTCTGACTTACCTAGGAATTTGTGGGGAGAAGCTCTGCTTTCCGCCAACTATGTGCTAAACAGAGTACCACATAAAAAGTTGGATAAAACGCCTTATGAATTGTGGAAAGGTCGTGCACCTAGTTACAAGTTTTTAAGGGTTTGGGGCTGTCTAGCAAAGGTACCAATTCCTCCTCCTAAACGGTCTAGGATAGGACCTAAGACAGTAGATTGTGTATTTATCGGATATGCGCAAGATAGTAGTGCCTATCGTTTTCTAGTGCATAAATCAGATAATGCAGAAATGCATGTAAATACTATCATTGAGGCTAGGGATGCTTCGTTCTTTGAGGAAATCTTTCCCCACAAAACTCCGACAATGCCTGAAACCAATGTTGAGAGAAATGTGGGGGATAGAGAATCTCAAGAGAATGTTGAATCGCCTAGACGAAGCAAAAGAGCGAGAAAAGAGAAATCTTTTGGCTCGAATTTTCTAACATATCTGTTGGAAAAAGATCCGACTACTTTCAAAGAAGCAATGTCTTCACAAGACTCTGATCTTTGGAAAGAAGCGGTGAACAGTGAGATAGAATCTATCTTACATAATCATACTTGGGAACTAGTGGATCTTCCTGCAGGTTGTAAACCACTAGGCCACAAGTGGATCTTCAAGATGAAGATGAAAGCTGATGGTACTGTAGATAAGTACAAGGCTAGACTTGTAGTAAAAGGCTACAGGCAAACTGAAGGTGTTGATTATTTCGACACATACGCTCCTGTATCCCGAAAAACGTCTATAAGGTTAATAATTGCATTTGCTGCATTATATAACTTAGAGATCCATCAAATGGATGTTAAAACGGCTTTTCTAAATGGAGAGTTAGAAGAGGAGGTTTACATGAAACAACCTGAAGGGTTTGTAGTTCCAGGTAAAGAAACGAAGGTGTGTAAACATGTGAAATCCTTGTATGGATTAAAACAAGCACCTAAACAATGGCACGAAAAATTTGATAGCGTCATGCTTTCAAATGGGTTTAAAACAAACCAATGCGATAAGTGTGTCTACGTGAAAGGAGACAATACAAACTATGTAATAATATGTCTATACGTAGATGACATGATAATTGTTGGTAATAACGATAACATCAAAATTACCAAGAAAATGTTGTCACGAAATTTTGAGATGAAAGACCTAGGTCTTGCAGATGTGATTCTTGGAATGAAGATCACCAAACATGCAGATGGATATTTTCTCTCCCAGGGTCATTATGTCGAGAAGATACTTGACAAGTTTGACAAGGGAAATAATACCATCGCTAGAACACCTATGGAAGTGGTGTCAAATCTTTGCAAGAATCGCGGAGAAGGTGTGCAACAACTTGAGTACTCTAGAGTCATAGGCAGTCTAATGTACCTCATGGATTGCACTAGACCTGATATAGCTAATTCTGTCAATACATTGAGCAGATATACGAGTAATCTCAGTTATGAGCACTGGAAGGCAGTAGTTCGAGTTCTTAGATATCTAAGATATACTTCTAACTACGGACTACATTATACGACAGTGTAATTGAAGGGTATTCAGATGCGAATTGGATATCGGACTCCAAAAATATAAAATCTACGAGTGGATATATATTTATAATTGGCGGTGCTGCTATTTCATGGAAATCATGCAAACAGACATGCATTGCTAGATCAACTATGGAATCTGAGTTCATAGCTTTAGATCTTGCGGCAGAAGAAGCTGATTGGCTTTGGAGTTTCTTGGAGGATATTCCAATGTGGTCAAAACTAATGCCACCCATTAGTTTGCACTGTGATAGTCAGTCAGCTATGGGAAGAGCACATAACAATGTGTATAATGGGAAATCACGACACATTCGTCGGAGACATAAATCCGTGAGAAATTTACTAAAAACCGGTGTCATTTCTTTAGATTATGTGAAGTCTAAAGAAAACATTGCTGACCCATTTACGAAAGGTCTGACAAGAGACCGAGTAGAGGTTTCATCGAGGGGAATGGGGTTGAAGCCCATGAAATTGATTTCCAACCATGATGGCAACCCAACCTGAATTGTAAAATCCAATTTGCAGGTTCAATGGGAAAACCGAATTGTGGGGGGGATCGAACAAAGCACTCGGGAAATTGAGTTCCTTACCTAGTCCTGTGATGAAAGAGTGATAGACCTGTACTTTGGGAAGGCTGAGCTCATGCTCTTAATGATTCTTCTATCTCGAGATGATAAAGTGGGGTATTACAGGATACTCTTTAGGAGAAATCACATATGTCGAATGTGAAGGGGCCGCTTCTATGAGATGACCTGAGGGCTAAATCTCTAGAGCATTCGATGAAACATCCAAGGCAGTCCAGGGCCAAAATGGACAACAACGAAAGAACCAATAATAGTGTGGAGATGAAGCTGTGTGAGTATTGTTGTCTTGTTATACATAAAACGTCGAACAGTTCAAGGCATCGCGTCCACTGGTTGACAAGTATATCCGATGATACTTTACTAAGGAAGGTTCAAGGTTAATCACCACCTATCCTGATGCAGTGGATTCTCAAAGTACTCTCAAATCTTCATCTAGGTGCATTGTGTAATTTTTTCGCCATATTGCATTCATGTGGGGGATTGTTAGGATTATTGGGTTTTAATCATTAAAAGCCCAATATTATTATTAATTTTGTTAATGAGAACAAAATTATGGTAAGTTAATTATGAAAGGCAATTAGGCTAAAGAAATCCCACATTGAGTAATTGAGGCACTTATGGTTTGTTTATATTGAGATACAAATCATTAGAGTGTAGTTCAGTAGAAAAGATGGGTGCCCCTCGCGCGCCGTCCGTCCGTCCGCTCGGCTCGGCTCGTCTCGACTCGACTCGACTCGACTCGCCTCGCCACGCCTCGCCACGCCTCGCCTCGTCGCGTCGCGTCGCGCGTGTCGCTGCCGCGAAGGCAGTCCTATCTTTTTACTACTCGGATTTCTGAAATGACTTTTCATATGCCTGGCTTTTCATATTCTGCTGAGTATTAAATTTTAGACTTTTCACCTACTTGCAGAATTGATGTCAGATTTAAGTGTGAGACTTAAATCCGAAATGAATATGATGTTAAGTGTTGAGACTTTTCATCTAACCCACTATGCATTGTCATTTAAGTTGTGGCCTTTGGTAGGCCTGCTGTTGCAGCTATATAAGCTGCTCCAGCTCATTCTTTATCTAATCCCGAATTTGCATTTGCGTATCATATCATCTTCTTGAGAGTACTTCACACTTCTTAGTGTTCGAGTGAGTCTGTCTGGGTTTCTGCTTCAACCCATACAGAGGTGTTTGGGACGTTGTACCTTGGAACTCTCTTGTCCAGGAGGCCAGAAGTTGTAGGCGGGCAATTTAGAGTTTACGGGCACACGGTTTACTGTGGCCTCGTCCAACAACAAAGTTTCTGCCCAGTTTATTAAACTGTTTGTTGTAAGTTTTTACTGTTTCGAGCATTTTATTATAACAGAGTATTTGTGATCTTCTTATGCTTTGTCTATTTGTTTTTTAAGAAAACAGAACCAACATAACCAACTTTAACAGCCAAATTAATCACATGACATGCACATCTAACATGAAAAAAACACCATCAAGCATTGGTTTCAGATATGTCTTTAAATCACGCATCACAGCATTGTTATTCGCAGCGTTGTCTAATGTGATTCAAATACATTATCTTGAATTCATTAATGTCTACAAGTGTTGAATACATATTTAGCAATTACATAACCAGTATGTGCACAATCTAACTTATCTAAAGACAAAATCGTTTTTTGCATACACCAATTATCATCAATCAAATGACAAGTGACAAAAAGATATGAATCTGAATTTACATTTGTCCAAATATCGGTTGTTAAGCTAACCCTACAAGGCAAACTAGAAAGATGTTGAAATGTTTGTATTTCTATATTCAATAAATACATCCATACAATATCTTTTTAGTGTGCCTAGAAATATGTTTAAACATGGGTTGTATAAACGAAGCAAATTCAATAAAACCAGCATGTTCAACTTGTATAAAAGGAAGTTTACATCTAATCACATATCTGACAAATGACCTACGGTTAATTTCAGCAGTTAAAATAAATTTGTGCCAATGAGAACATTAATTTGTGTCTGTGTTGCTTCTCGACCTAATGGTTGTAATGTTGTCTCATCAAAATTATGTTTTTGACTAAATGTTTTTTAAATGTTCCGGTGCCTCCACTGGCACCACAGCTTTATATGAATATTTTATCTTACATAATTTACATATTGCAACGGATTCATTAGTACCTTCTTTTTGAGCGAGTTCAAAGTGATCCCATATCTTATTTCTTTTGGCACGAGTCGGTTGTCTACTCGCTGCTGTAGTGGCGCCGGATGATTCCACTTGTTGTCTCTCTTGGGCTTGGGCAGCAGGAGGTTCGGCAGGTTGTTCGGGTTGTTGCGGTTCGACGTTCATATAGGAACCACCAACATTGAGGTCAACAAAAAAATCATAACTTTCATTTAACTCAGGAAAATTCATTGCCGAAGATGTATTTAGTGATAGACGACCGGGGACGAGACCCCGACTGCGACCCCAGCTACGACCAGCGCCGCTGCTAGTGCTAGATGAAGATGTCATTATTATATAAGTAAATTGTAGAGAGCACAATTGAGAGAAAAATATGAGATTGAAGTATACAAATTTACAAGATAAATTGTGAGGATTTACAAAACAAAACACACATATTTGTAGCTTTTTAAAAAAAAAAATTTATTTAAAAAAAGGAAAATGAACGTTGGCAGCGGCTAAAGAGCCGTTGCCAACGTTCAGCATGGCAACGGCTAAAGAGCCGTTGCCATGCTGACAAAAAATCTTTTTTTATTCTTTTTTAAAAATACTACCGATTTTGGTTCCGAAACCGGAACCAAATAGGTAGCATCGGAATCGGTGGTGCTACTGGTTTGGTTTCCTGGAACCGCCCCGGACCAGTTTCTTACCGGTTCCGGGGCGAACCAAAACTGGTTAGTCCGGTTTTGATTTCGGACTGGAGTAACTAGTTCGGTTCTGGGCCAGGTTCGGATTGACCCGGCACGATAAGCACCCCTCGGTCTGGACAATATCTTCATGTTCGGGATGATCGTCTTCCTGAAGTTCAGCTAACTCGAACTGTACTTTGAGGTTCACTTGATTGAGCCTCTTTGCCATCCTTTGGAGTTTCTTGTAATGGTTATGCCGGGTGTGCATAATCCCGTTCCTCGTAATAGTTTCCACTTATGGTTGAAGCGTTGAGCTTCTGTCATATGCTTCTGATTTAGTGCTTCCAATTTTTGGAAGTACCACCTGTATGAATGACACCTCGAACATTCATTCGGGTCCATATTATCTTAAATCGTCTCCTCCGTATAGGTTACAAATTAATATTCAAGATAGTATTATAGTATTTCCAGAATAAACTTAGGCTTTGATACAAATTTGCAAAGACGGGTCGTACAGGACAAGTTTATTAGAAACATTGTAAACTTTGGGGTAATTTTGAAAAGTGATTAAAGCTCCAGGGGGTATAATACAATTAATCCCTTACCATTTGTAAGGGTAATGTGGTAAAGTGTTGTGGGGTAGGGAGTTAAGATGAAGATAAAAGTATGGTTGGGGAGTTAGAATATAGAATAATGGAAAAGGGGAGTAAAGTTAAAGAAAAATTTGAGTTTGAGGATTTATTTGGAGTTTACCAATACTTTGTCTTCTTTATTTAATATGCCTCGGATTTATTTATTTATTATTCTAATTATGGTTGGTTAAACGGGCAAATTTAATAAAATAATATCAAAATAAAAAATTATTTAAAAACTAATGTTATAGATTTTTTAAGGAAGTAACGTGAATCGCGCATGTTAATCGCGATTCTTTAAAAAATTAATAAACAAAATCGTGAATCAAGAACACGATTTTTATTTTAATTATTTTAATGAAACTCGAATTCAAAGCGCGGTTTTTTAAAAAATATGAAGAAGAAACGCGGAACAACAACGCGATTCTTTAAAAGATTCTTTAAAAAAAATTTAAAATAGAATCGCTGACGTGCTCCGCGTTTCTTGGTAATGAAAACCGAAAAAAAAGTACAACCAGTGACTCTCAGCTTTACAGCTGAGAGTAGGGGTGTGCAATCGGTCGGTTCGGTTAATAACCGAACCGAACTTTGCTATAACCGATAAACCGAACTTCTGATTGGACTAACCGAACCGAACTTTTTTTCATAATAACCGATGTAACCGAAACCGATAAAAATATCGGTTATATCGGTTGATGACCGATATAACCGAATTTTTCTGTAAAAAAAATCAAAACCAATGATGGGGCGTGATTCAGCAAGAAATCTTCAAAAAATTCGAAACAAACACAACAAAAACACAAATCCAGATCGACTTCCAGAATGTATATACATTGCCAAACACAAGAGAAGAGCACACCCAACATATTAGCCTTCTAGATCAAGGAGTCTATCAAATCAGTCCAATGACAGCTTTTCTCAATCGCAACTTCCTACATTGATTTTCAACAAAAACACAAACATCAGCACAAGAGGAAAGTCTAAACCATTACACTGGCTTAGATCAAGGAGTCTATCAATCTATGTACATCAAAGAAAAATAATTTCTTTCGAGCATCATTATCTCATAGCTCGTTGAGACAAAACCAATGTTGGACTGCAGAATAAAAATTCATGAAAACAACATTTTCCAGGCCTTTGAAAAAATAAAATACCTTCTGACCATTATATTTAGCTCGCCTCAGACATTCGCGATACAGCTGCAACGAAGACGAAGGATTCTGTTTTTTATTGAATAACATTAAACTAGAAAATCCATTAAAACTCATCTGTATCTGAATCACTTGAGATCCAAAACTTCCCCTAAATTTTCAAAGTCCACAAATTTAGAAAGCTAAAACAGCTGATCCTAAATCAAATTAAATATTTAAAACATACCATTGTACCAATGTAAATCATGTATCCCCCAGTGTTGTTGAAGAAGAAGCGTCCAATGCAAATTTGGCACAACCTTAAAAAAGAAATGTTAACAAACGAATAAATATATTAAGGAAAAACTCTAAATATATGTCTTAAAATAAAATTTACCAATTTCAAGGTTTTCAGCATCCTCCAAAATCTCTTCAACATTAATTGGTATTGGGCATGAACGGAGCCAATCTTGTGTACAAATAAGGCTTTCCACAACCATAGGAGTCAATGAACTCCTAAAACTATCAAGTACTCGACCGCCGGTACTGAAAGCAGATTCAGAAGCAATAGTTGAAATTGGAATGGCCAACACATCACGAGCAATTTGAGCAAGTATGGGAAATCTATGACAATTTAGCTTCCACCATCCCAAAATGTCAAAAGAATCAGAATACTCCTCAACAATTTCATTGAGATACTTGTCCAGCTCTGACATACTAGTACCACCATCAGCAATTTGTGCCTTCTGTCTCTTGTATTTTGCAAGGATTGATTGTCTTTTCATATCCGTTTGGCTCATTGTTTTTGGTTCAATATCACTTGATTCTTGAACAGGCAACACTTTCGAGGTACAAGGCTCTATCTTCTCTTTATAATTCTTGTACAAACCAAGCAAAGTCTCCTTCACCGCCTTTCCCACTCTTGCACCATTTTCAGCTCCAAACAACTCCTCCAACATGAATTCCACAAAATCCAATTTATGTCTTGGATCAAGCACCACCGCAATATAAAGCAATTTATTCATCTTTTCGGGATCGCCACAATACTTATGATCTCATGTGCAAAACTATTGGAAAGGACATATAATGAACCCGAAACTTTCAAGGTTAGCTCGTAAAAAACTTGCAATAAAGAAGCGAAAAGTCTAACATTATTCCAGTCTGTACTTGTTGGCCTCCCATCAAAAGTGTTCATTCCTTTTTGAGCTTTACCATCTGATCCAAGTATCACCTCTCCATCATTATTCACAATATCCTCCAATTTTTTATATTGAAGATCCAATTTAAAACATGGATCTTGTTCATCATACCGATCAAAAGCTCTTTCAAATTTTTGAGCTACATTCAACATCAAGAAAGTTGAATTCCATCTTGTTGATACATCTAAGCATAAAGAATTCTTGCTTTCTATTTTTTCAATCTTAGCACATTCTTTGAATTTGCTTAATCTGGCGGGGGATTGCTTAACATATTTCACAGCATGTCTGACTCTTGCCACAGAATCGTTTATATCTTTTAAGCCATCGACAACAATCAAATTGATTATATGAGCTACACACCTCATATGAATGTACTCTCCCTTTAAAATAGTAGAATCCCATTTAGACATCTTCCTTCTAAAATTACTGACAGCCACATCATTGGAACTTGCATTATCAACCGTAATAGTGAATACTCCCTCAATTTCCCAATCCATTAAGCAATTTTCAATAGCTAGACTAATTGCTTCACCTTTATGACTTGTAATTGGACAAAAGTTCAGAATTCTTTTTTGTAACTTCCAATTTTTATCAATAAAGTGGGCTGTTAGACACATATAATTGATTTTTTGAATTGAAGTCCATGTATCTGTTGTCAAACAAACTCTTTGTGATACATTACCCAACAAACTTTTCAAATTATCTCTTTCAATTCTATATAAATCAACAATATCACGTGCAACCGTCCATCTTGAAGGAATTCGAAACTTTGGACACACTATTGCCATGAATATTTTAAACCCCTCTCCTTCTACAAATTTGAAAGGGAGTTCATCAACTACAATCATTCTAGCTAAAGCTTTCCTACAAGCATCTTGATCAAATTTCCAAGAAGTTAAACACGCCTCACCCCCTTTTGCACCTGGTTGTAAACTTAATTGTGCTTGAGTTGTTTCAAGCACATGAGGGTGGTTTTTACATGAGTTCATGTGAGCCCTCAAACTAGTAGTTCCGTTCTTATATGGATCACAAAATAATTCCTTCTCACAATAGTTGCATTTGGCTTTAGTTTCTTTCTTGTCATTGATAAATTTTGTGAAGTGGTCCCATACCTCACATCTTGGTTTTATTGTCTTTCGCTTGTTCACCTTAGCTTTAGAATTTGCGCATGCTTCTGTCCCGGTAGAAGGTTGTGGTATGGAACAACTACCATCAATATCCATAATGGACAAATTTTCTTGCGTTGACATCCTGTAGACAAACATTGTATTGAATTAACAGAACAATAATGTCTTTTGTCACCCTACAATATTGTAAATACAGTAACAACTAACAAGTACATCACTTGGTTCAGTGGTTGGAGTTGAATTACATAACAAATTTGTCAACTCGCCCACTGGTAGTCAAGCATGGCCTGTCAGATTTAGTGTTATCTAAGTTGAATAAGGTGTATAAACTACTCACGCATACAATCTCTCAATTTCAGCTTCTTATTTCTATGTGAATAATTGCAGTTCAAATATTTATATTATATTGGTAATAAAAAAATATTTTGTTTCATGAAAAGAACAACAATGGATGGTTCATCTGAGTTTTATGTAAAAAATTGAAAGAGACAATAAAGAAAAATATGCTGCCATAATCATTTTTGCCTGCCGTGCCCTTTTCTAATTCCCAAAAGAGATTAGTATTGTCATCATCATGATCACAAATTGAAAGAAACGTAAGGTCGTAGGTTAGAAAAGGATTTATAAGTAAGAAATTATATGGGCAATAAAAATTGGAACTTGTCATCTATCCGATTACCTTTGCAGCACAGTACCAATGTCCAGCTCCAGGCTCCAGCTGCTTCTCCGGCAAATAAACGTCGGTGATGTGAACTCAGATCTGGGCTTCAGCGGAGATCGAAGATGGCTTCACGGCTTCACCTATTCTCGCTTCATTCCACCGAGCCCTCATTGCATTTCAAGTTTCCTCATATGAGTTAAGGTTGATTGGTTGAATGGGTTATGGACCGAGAGAAATCATTAATCATTGATTCAAGCATAATCCAAATTTTATAAACAGGCCCAATAGCATGGATGGTGGCCCAAATCCAATTTTTTTAATTTAAACAATCTTAATCGGTTTATTCGGTTAACCGAACTTTTAAAAACTAAAACCGTAACCGAAACCGATTTAACCGATGTTTTTTTAAAAAATAACCGAACTACCGAACTAACCGAACCGAACTTTCGAAATTATTCGGTTCGGTCGAAAAGTTCGGTTTAACCGAACGTTTGCTCACCCCTAGCTGAGAGTCACGGGATTTTTTTTTTAAAAAAAAAAATTGTTAAATTTTTTTTTGGTCTTTAAAAGCATTAGGAAACGAAGAATATGAAAGTAGAGAAATCCTCTTGCGATTGAAGGTATGTTTAACAAATTTTATAGAGTAAATTTTCCAATTATTTGTTGTATATATGCATGCAAATTACCTATATTGTGTAATTTTTGTAGGTTTGAGTGTCTTGGTTTTGAGTTTCCAAAAACAAATCTTGATTTTGAGGTATGTTTTCCTGAAATTTTGCAATGATAAATTTTAGATATGTTGTATTTGTTATAAATTAATTGTATTTTAAATTAGAACAATTGTAAAAAACAAAATTTATGGTTGTATTGAAAAATTAAGAAAATATTTATTGGTAAAAAGTTTTATGCGCGAAACTCGCGATTCTTCATAAATTATTGAAGAAAAGCGGATGGTATCCGCGTCTCTTGTACTGAAGATTAATTAATTTCGAAAAATTTGTTTAAAAAACGCGAAGATTATCTACGTCTCTTGTACTGCCGGGAAGTTTAATTCGAAAAACGTTGTGTCTCTTGTACTGAAGTAATTTCGACAAATATGTTTATAAAACGCAACTACTATCCGCGTCTCTTGTACTGACGGAAAAAATTTAGTTTGAAAACGCGGTTGGTATCCACGTCTCTTGTACTGAAGTTTTCGAAAAATATGTTTATAAAACGCGAATACTGTCCGTGTCTCTTGTACTGCCTGAGAAAGTTTAGTTCGAAAAACGCGGATAGTGTCCACGTTTCTTATAAATAAAATATACTTAATGCCTTAAACTTTAATTTTTAAACTTTTATTTAAACATAATATTTAAAACAAAAAAATACTAAAAAATATAAATATATGTAAATACAATATAATTTTTAAATCTATGTAAATAAAATATATTATAAGTATTATTTTATGTCATTTTCCATTTATCATTAATGAGCTGATGCTATATTTTCGTAGATAATATGCCGGTTCAACGTCAAATTGATGTTTTATTGTACTATGATGGTCGCATATCACATGATGGGATGACTGTTAGTTACGATCGATCTCCAATAAGATACATGTTAATGTCTCGAAATATTACAATGTCTGAGTTGTTGGCAAAACTGTATTAACATATAGATATAACCAAAAATATTCGCTTAAAGTTTGGACCAAGCATACATTCAATAATACTTCTGGGCGAGTCGAGCATTTATTAGAAATCGCAAAAGTCAATGATATTTGGTTTTTCTTTGACCCCGAAGTTGGAAATGCTGGTGTTAATTTGTATATTGAGGCAGAAGAAATACACCACAATAATGTGCCTGACATCCAATATACTCAAGAGTTGGGCACATATATGTCAATGCTTACTGATCATAACCTGGAGATACCAACAGTCACACAGGGTCTTGCAAGTATGAGAGTTGAAAATAACTATGCTAGCAGTTCCGGTAATGTGGGCCATAACATGTATAGACTGAAGGGGTATATGATGAATCAAGTGAGGAAGGCAGAAATGTGTACGCCAACGCCGATTATTTTGGTCCTGAAAACCTTGTCGATTCCGAACCAGATGAGGCAGGGCTTAATGTTCATGATGATAGCGGCGAAGATGTAGCAATTGATGTTATATTAGAAACCATGTCCCAACATACCGAGGGTCAATCTGTACATGAAGAGCAAGTTGAACCAATAATGTCCCAAGCGGCATAACCTATGCGCCAACATTTTCATGTTCTTCCATTCTTCTCGACAACATTTTCAGATGTTCCTGTTGACTCTGTTGATATTCCGACTGGTTCCTGGGGAAATTTCTATGATCATGTCAAGGGAAAATTGGAATTGGGTATGTTACTTAAGAGTAAAGCTCATTTGCAGTCGGCAGTGAAGGACTCTCCATTCGGTTTGCTAGACGTGAGTACCATTTTATGAGAGCACAACAAAAATATGGAAAGTAGTTTGTAGACACAATTCTACGGTTATGCCATGTTGGTGGATGGTCCGAGGGATATGTAAAGAGAACATGAATGTTTTCAATTTCAAAATACGGTGGAGACCATACATGCCTGATGAATGAATTGTCGGTTGACCATCGTAACTTGAGTAGGAATGTAATTGCCAGTCTATTGGTGGGGTTCATTCGAAAGGATCCTGCGTATGAGATAAAATTCGTACAACAGACGGTTAAAGATAAATATGGCTTCGAAATATCATATCATAAGGCATGGCATGGTTTGAAAGCTGCTCGGGAGCAAGTGTACAGAACATGGGAGTGCTCAGTCACACAATTGCCAAAGCATATGTCTGCTCTTAAATGTTGCGGAAGCTGAGCCATCTACAAGATCACAAAGACAGATAAATAGACGTGGTTGTGGTACCGGATGAAATATTAGAGTTTCAATAAATAATATTGTATTTTAATGACTGAAATATAAATAAATATTTAGGTTTATCTGTTGTTTCAAATAATCTAATCATTTAAAACTATTATCAACTATTTCTCTATTATTTATAAATTTTATCCACACATTTAAACGATTTTTAATTTTTAAACTTTTCGTAAATTCTAAAAAATATGTATAAAAAATCATTTTTTATAAATCAAATAAATAAATATTTAATAAATATTTTTTATAAATATAATAAAGAAACGTGATTAGAATCATGTTTCTTGTTTGGTTTTTAAAAAAAAAAATTGTAAAAAACGTGGACCAAAGCCACGTTTCTTTATATAATTAAAAAAATAATTATTGAAGAATCGTGTATTAGAAGCACAGTTTTTTAAAATCTCTTTTCTCAAACACGTTTCACCTTATTTTCGTAAATCCTACATTAATTACCAAATTTTTCAAAAAATATTTCATTTCTACGTCATTTAATTAATTATTGGAGTTTTGCGACAGTTTGTGGCTGTGCATCGTCCAGAACGAGTTTTGCGACAGTTTGGGAAGCTGGGCCATCTAGAAGACCACGATGACAGATATACAGACGTGGTTGTGTGGTCGGAGGAAATATTTAGAGCTCAATGTAAACAATATTGCATTTTGTATGACACACGGTTTTTTGGATTAGAAATTTTTAGGTATTAAGAAATTCAGTTAATTCATTTACTGATCGAAGTAGGTAATTTTTTCCTTCGATTCTGTTTATTTGATTTTGATGAAAAAGTTGGTCGGTTTGGTTTGCTCAGAAGAATTTCGGTTCATTCAGCTAATTGTCTAATTGAATTGATCAAATACATACCCCTTGCAAAAAAAGTCATTACCCAAGTCTTATAAGTCATTTTATCATGTGGAAAAGTTATATAATCCAAAATAAAAGTCCGAAAATTGATGTGAGGAAGATATATTACAACAGCCGAAGTGTCTCTAAGCAGCAAACAGCGTTGAGTCTTTGGCAAATTAAAACCCAAATTAATTTTATGGAAAAAAAAAAAGAAGTAAAATTGACCACATAAGTTTGGCTCTATCTACTTTTGGTCCTCTACTTTTCAGAATTCTATTTTAGTGAAATACTAAGGCGGCTATCGATAGGTTATACATCAGGAGAAGACATAATAAGTCATTTGGGATTGCTTAGAGCTATCTGTTTATAATCTATCATCCTAGAAACAAAGCTAGGATACGCTACACTATGACTGACAATGACTTCATACCGAAAATTATGTCTTGGTAGAGTGTTAGTGAAGCGGACCAGTAGCACGATCAGGGCTCCAAGTGGTAAACTGGAAGGCTAGGAAGTCCTCTTGCCCCAGGGTAACGTGCATCCAAGGATCCGGAGCCATTAGTACATACAAATGGCTCCTCTCCTTAGATGTTTCTTATAGCTCTTTAAGAGACCCCCATGCCCATTAAAAGTCATATAATGGTTCCTTAAGGTAGTCCATGTACCATTATGTATCATATCTTTAGATAGTTACCCTCAAGGTGTTAGGATAGGTAGAGCCTTACTGCATTTTCTTTCATGAAATGCTCGGCTCGGTAGCTCTTAGTTCCATTTTCTTTCTTGTACACACTAGGCACATGTTCTAAAATAGTGCAATGTAAGTAGACATCTTACGCTATGTCATCAATGATCGATGTCATAATAGCATTATGATGAAAAAAAAAGGAGTACAAATGCAGAACAAGACCATATTAGTACAGTAAATCGAATTTTGACCACTTACATGACCATAAAACAATGTAAGCAAACTTATAAGAACAATTTTGCAATCTTCCAATCATTTTAAAACTTCATAATAAAATCGTGTATATGAGCATTAATTTCCTCGGCTCTCTCCTGATTGAGGAAATGTCCAGTAGCCTCCAACACAATGCATTCTTCCAGTAATGGCACATCATTCTTGAATCCACCTCCATGAACGTATTCCTTTACACCCGGGGTTGTGTACACCATGTCTTCATCTCCAACGATAAATTTCACCGGAACTTTCACTTTTGCTCCTGTCCATGCTGCTGTTAGCTCCCAATTCCTACACCAAGATCCACCAAACAAGAGTTAAATACGAGCTAGAAATGATAACCCAACACGAAAACTAGCATACTGAGTGGGAGAGTCTCTCAGTTTTTTGTGACAATAGATGGTCACATGGTCTATTTTAAATGGTTTTCGATCAGTATTCGATGCATGCACGTGAGAAGATAGGGCTGAGCCTGAGCTTAAGCATAACTTAGTTTATCAGGACGGAGATCAGGGGCAATATTACATATATGATAAATGAATGAGTCTTACAAATCAAGGGCTCGATAATAGTTGAGTCCACCAGTGAAGCCCTTTTTCTCATATTTTGTAGCATAATATTTCAGGTCTTCTTCTTTAAACCAAGAAGAAAATTGGATTTGATCTATTTCGGATCCGAATGGATTTTCTTTGGGTAGACGGGGAGGGCCGGGTTTACGGTCCGTGAGGATTTTTTTTATCACTGCTTCAGCACCATATTTTGCCATTTCTGATTCCATTTTTCCAGGTTCCTGCACCATTATTATTTTTCCAACAGCTTAATTTGCATTTATCGTAAATTTCAACATCCTGAAATAATTTTATAATTTTAAAAAAGAAGAAGTGCTTAGGAAAAAATTCAATGAATCATTGGATTTTTTAAAATAATTTTAGAAAATTACGAAGTATCGGAATAAGGTAAAATGAGGGAATGCAAAAAAAACAGTAAAATATCAATATCAGGATGGCAATAGCGGAGTGGTCCAAATCCAATTATAAAATAAAAAATATGTTGGGAATGGTATTTTACGGTATTTTTACATTCTCTCATTTTTCCTTATTACGATATTTTTTTTAAAAAATATCGTAATCTTTTAAAAAATCCAGAATTTTTAATAAGCATCGTGAAAAAAATTTGGGTAAACTCATTTAAAATCCTCCTACCAAAACATAAAGCATTCCTCTCTATGTCAAAAATTCTTTATTTAAACTCTCTTTTATACTTCTTTTCTTTATTATAACTCCCTACTTACCTCAAAAGACATAAAATCCCTTACTTTAATTGCATAAAACTCGCTAATGCTTTTAGAATTGTTATAAAAACACCCAAAATCCCATTTTTGCTAATAAACAACTCCTAATAAGGGGGCGCAAATGCAGGGGCCTTAATGAACATGAGATCCTTCAGTTTCTGTCATCTTGAGATGACCAAAGAGCATACTTTTAAAAATGACTCACATTTCACGATGAATTTTTAGCCCTAAAATTCCCTTATTCTAAGAACATGTGAAAATAAATAATAAGCACATCATGCTTCCGTATAACAATAAAAATTTTAACAAACTGAAATACACAATTTTGACCATAACGGCACCAGATGAGGTTGGTTGCAAAGCCACCATAAGTTAGTTTGCAAGTTATCCGACTCTTTCAAAAACTGCATAGCACAACCCTAATTCGTTTCCTACCTTAGGGCGTAAGGTATAATCAATATATAAGAAATATTTAAAGAAATCTGGAGATAGATGGGCAACGGCCTTCGTTTTATTCTTAAAATACTTATAATATCTATTACATTAAAACGTCTCCTTTTGGGAGGAGACGGACTTGTTTAGCCTCTCATATAGATAAGGCTTGACTCAAGAACATAAACTGAAATACGGAACAATATTACAAACGATTATAAAATAAATAAATAAAGAAATTATTACCAAGCTATGAAATTTGAAAGATTACAAAGCTTGGAGACTACAATTTTTATTCTCAGAAAACTATAGAGAATTTTCGATGTCCTTAGCTTCCTGAATGCGTTGGTATTTATAGAAGTCTGGAGGTGGATATGAAATCCGGACTTCAAGCCTTGTTTATAATCAGACGTCATTGCATGCATCTTCTTTCTTGTTTGGTTTCTTATGGTCCCTTATACTTTCAGCAGAAGAGGTTGCCTATCATTTTATTTTCTTTGCATAATGGTATTGGTCCTCGTTAGAATCACATGACTCTTATCTCCATGTGGTCCCTAGAAATTTAGTTTTTGCGGTCCGCGTGGGAATCTTCTACGTTTGCCTAGTCACGCTTTGTCCTCTTTCTTCTGGTCTCTCTTGACAGGGAATCCTTTCCCGAACAGTGGCTCTTTTTGCTCTAGGCAGCTCGGGCAGATGTAATCTTACCATCTTCCCACATGGGCCATGTTGCAAAACTTCCAGCAAGTTTCTTTGGTCGCCAGAATCTTGTTATCCCACAATATTTGCCTCTCTTTTCAAAGATTTTCTCGGCAAATTTCGTTGTGTGGCTTGTCATGGAGTTAACCATGAATGATCCGTTCGCTGTTTTCTGGAAAATTTTGAACTGATACTTGACTTTGTCCATCTCGGTGAGACAGACTCATAATCCCCAGGCTCTTCTGGTAGTGATGCTGTCTTCTCTGAGCAGGCAAACTAGTGTTATTCCTTCTGGTGGTGGCTTTATTTGGTCCATCGCCTTCCAGTTAGGCCTTTGTAACTTCATGAAATGGAAGCTGGGATGAAGGTCTTTTCTTGTAATTTCTGGGGCTTGCAGTAAGGAATTTTAGCTCCAGAACATCTCCTCGTCCAAGTGTATGATTATTTGGCCATGAGTCATACACTCCTTCGTAGATCCAATCCGGTATTTCATGATTTCCTAAAAACTTGGTGTTGTAGTAAAGACTTAGGCATCAAACCACTCACGAACAGTTTCTGGTTTGACACCAGGATGCATCCATATTCTTTGGTATTTCTGACCAGTCTGCTGTTATTTTTCCAGGAATTACACCCACTCTTGTATAGAGTTTCTCCCATGTTCTTTGATATTCCTGCAAAGGGGAAGTTGGGGAAACTTTAATCTCGTTAGTATTAACCTTAGGCTTGTCCGCCGATGGCCTAAGATTAATCTCTCTCTCTTTAACCCCTGAGGTGTTGGGTTGACTTGATTCTTCAGATATCCTATATACCTGGGAATCAATTTTTCCTTCTATATCTTCCTCGAAAGGATCAACACTAGGACTTGTAGTGATGGTACTTGAATCCCCCACACTGGTTGATGACTCCGGCTCTCTGAAACACAACTTTAGCTTCACCGTTGAAGCATCCCTTCGGAGGGAAATATAAAGTATGTCCCATAAGCAGGTGTGAGCCTGCATGGTAGCCTTCATACCTATTGGACCTTCGTGAGATCTATTTCATGTAATTGGCCCACGACCTGGGAATTTATCACAAGGCCGTTGATCTGCTTTTCTAGCTCCTCCAGATTTTCTCTCAGGTGCTTTGATCTTGTCATGATTGAATTGGCTTCAGTCGCTTCCATCTCTCGTTAAGAAATATGCAAGAATATTTTTATCAGATTTCACAATGAAAATATCTTAATCATAATATCGGCATTCAGCTTGCCATCTTAAAAAGGCTAGCCTTTACTAGTTTTGATTCAATTTTATTTATTAGAAAAGACTTAACACTCGTATTATCTATTTTCAACATAAATTTCTTTGCAAGTAAAAATAATGGCCATTTTTAAAGCCCTTTCGAACTGCAAAGAATTCTTTCTCGCCATCGGATAGCTTCGCTGTCTGTGAAGATATCGCTACAATATCTGCATGGCATTCTCTGTCTGGTGTGGCTTTCATGAAAACTGCTGCCCACCAATGACCACTGGCATCCGTGTATAACACAAGTTCATCCTCGTCGTTTGGGATTGCAAGCCTTGGTAGTTGCCTGCAAACTTATGTCAGTTGTTTGACTGCTTGTCGATGGTCTTCATTCCACTCAAATTTAACGTCTTTCTTGAGTAACGGATTGAACACCTTTCTGTTGTTTGCCAGATTATTAATGAACATTCCAGCAAAATTGACAACTCCCAGAAAGCTCTGAAGTTGCTTTAAATCCTTGAGATCATCTGGATAGCCCTGCACCTTCTCAACAATGTGGTTTTGAAGGATGATTCCAGATTCATCAATCTCGATTCCAAGAAACTTGATCCGTCTCGTAGCAATCACTGTCTTCCTTTCGGACAGCACTAATCATTCCTTGTAGCAAACATCTGAAAAGATTTTCAAGTGCGTGAGATGTTCTTTCATGTTTTTTGATGCAATGAGGATGTCGTCAATATAAACGAACATGAAGCTGAAGTGATCATTGAAAAGATTATTCATCTTCCTTTGGAATATCTAGGGAGCGTTTGTCAATCCATTGGCATAACATTTAAGATATACTGTCCTTATGGCGTGGATAATGCTGTGTATTTTCTGCTTGCTTCTTCCATATTGATTTGGTAAAATACACACTTACAATCGAACTTGGAAAACACTTTCGCATTCTTGATGTTGTTTACCAAATGTTCTCTGCTTGGGATAAAGTATCCATCGAAATCCAAGATGTCATTGATTCCTTTGTAGTTGATTACTAATCTTGATTTCTCCATGATTTCGAACAAGAAATCATGGATTACTATATGGAGAAACACCTGCTAAGATTAACTTAAGGTCAACATGTTCCTTACATATTATATGCATGTCCATCCGATCTTTCATATTCATGGGGATTGGTCTGAATCTAACAAACTCATTTTCTTTTTTCCGGCTTTCACCTTCAAGGTAGCTTTGAGCTCATTCTTATTCCACCATGCCAGTGGATCCTCGTTGTAGTTCCTCTGAATTTTCCTTTTAACATCCTCTAGAGTAGTTTGCTCTTCGAGGGTAGCTTCAGGTTGTGGAACCTCGTTCTGAAATGCCTTTTTTAGTAATAACAGGGTTTCTGGAGTAACTTCATCCTCATCCTTTTCTCTGACAAACATAGCATTAACCTAGTCAAAAGTTTGGGAATCCATTTCACTAGGACCTTGTTGTCGGAACTAAATGATTGCTTAACCAAATTTTCGAAGATCCTTCATCTTAGGGTGTCGAAGTTTTCCGTCATCACCATGCTTGCTGTGAAAATGGGGAATTTAATGTGAAACGTCTCCCATAGTCTCTGCACAATAATCTTATGATCAGAAAGGAATGTGAAAATAAGCCTCCTTGTCTCGTTTTCCTGTGTAAAATGCTTGAATGTCTGTAGGAAATTGATTCCTAGCAGCAGATCAGCTCCTGTATCATGGAAATAAATATGTGGAGTATTGCCTTTGTACCAGGGGTACCGCCTGCTCTGCCAATTATTATTTCCGCTGCCTGGACTCCTTCATTAAAAATAAGAATCCGTTTGGAAAAATCTCTTCCGGCAATAGCTGGTAATTTCTCACCAACTTCTTTGGGGAAGATGTCTCTTTTGCTTGTGCTTGTGCTTATGCCAGCATGATGAAGAGTAAGAACCTTGTTGAAGTATCGATCTCCTAAATCGTATGCAATTCTCGGATAGATGTTAAATGACATCTTCCCTGCATACAGATTTCCTGTCACTGATCCCAAACAATAATCTTTGAGGTTCGGGATTCTTTTGTCAAAGATGGCCAGGTTGAGGGGAGAATCAATTCATTCCTCGAAAGTTGCCTTGATTATAACCCTAATGGCTCCAATATGAATCCATGAGAGCGTGTTAGCAACTTCTCTTTTAACCTTGTTCTTAATCTCCTGGATTTCTCTGTAGGGGATTAACTGCATCTCAATTTGGTTTCCTGTGAATTCCATCGGGATCGCAAATTCACATGTTGTCACCCTATGGATAATCTGATGCTTCCTTCTTCCAAGACCAATCATATCCATGGCTTTTTCCATTACTCCAATTGTAAATCCATCATACAGCTGAAGCTTTGGCTCTTCTTTCATGATCCTCATAAGGGTTTTATGAGAAACGGTGGTATGTGAGAAAAACCCTGACGGGCCTTCTCTGATCATGTGTTTAAGGAATTCTCCTTCGCTCTGATTCTGTACTGGATTCATCTCCATTATCAGAATAGATTTCTTCCTCATAGATGCTTTCATCTGAGGGAATGTCCTCAAATTGATACACCTGCATCAAATCCTAGAAATAAACAGCATCATCGAACTCCTTGACGTACTTGAACTGTCTTAGTCCTCGGCTTTGGTTCTCTAGACAATCTGTAGATATATGTCACGTTGCTTCGCATGTCCAACAGTTACAATCTTTGAAACTTTCATTCGCACGAGAATGAGTGCGTCTGAATGTCCTCTTCATTGGTGTTCTGCTAGTACTTGCTTGATTAGAACCAGGACAAGGTTCTACTCCTAGTTGGTCCTAATCTTTACCCAGATCTGTAACTTCGGGTTGTCTGCATTGACCAGAACTTCCTAGGTCGCCATGAAGACCTACTTATTCTTGAACCACTTGGTCTTGACTCCAATTCCTTAACTCGGGTTTGAACATCTTGAAGATTTTCAAGAATTTCTTCCTGCTGTTTAATCATAATCTCCATCTGATTTTGAATCTGATGGACCTGTGCAGGGACATGGTATTGTAGGTATCCATAACGCTGCACTATCTTCTGGATCTTTCTAAGATTTTGGGATATCTTAGAAGTATCCGGCTCGATTTCTCGAAAGGTTGGTTCACCAATCCTCTGGTCCGAATCCGGTTAAGTGGTTGGGGTCTGGAATCATGTGGTTATGCTCATGATGATCTCTCTTGGGCCTCGGTTAACTCGAATTATAGCTTGAGGTTTATCCTGTAAAGATTCATCGCCACCTTCTTGATACTGGTATATGCTAGCAGGGCTAGCATCAATTTCTAGTAAAATATTCCATTTCTGGTTGAAGTGTTTAGCTTCGGCCAGATATCTTTGATTTCTTACTTCCAATTTCTGGAAGTACCACCTGTATGAATTGCACCTCGAACATTCGTTCGGATCCATAATTTCTTGAATCGTCTCCTCCATATATGTTACAAATTAATATTCACGATATTATTATAGTATTTGCAGAATAAACCTAAGCTCTGATACCATTTTGTCTCCGTGCCCCATCAGAGCCAAGGATTGTTATCTTGTCTCGGGTCTACAACCAAGGGTTCGCCATTGGCCCGACCATCAACAACAAGTTACTCCCACATGATAATGGAGTGTCACGACAAATGATACCTATAAGTTCGCTACCGGCTCCGGAGCCCATAGGCAGGAGTTTCGGCATCCCCTACGGAGAGCTAAGGTTCGTGACAGATCACCCAGTAGAGGCTCGAGACTTTTTCATTATGGCTCTGATATCATTTTACGAAAACGGATCGCAAAGGAAAATGTTATTAGAAAAAATAGTAAAACTTTGGGTGATATTTGAAAAGTAATTAAAACTCTATGGGGGTATTATGCAATTAATCTCTTTTAACTTTATAAGAGTAAATTGGTAAAGTGTTGTGGGCTAGGGAGTTGTGATGAAGCTGAAAGTATTGTTGGAGAATAAGAATATAGAATAATGGATAAATGGAGTAACGTTACAGAAAATTTAGGTTTAGAGATTTTTTGTTAGTTTACCCAAAAAATTATCGTTTAAAAAATATAAAGAATTATTTAATAAGCATCGTGTCAATTTAAATCTTTCTGCAGAAGTTCTTTAATGTATTCTTATCAAAGTGTTATTTACCCTTTCATGCTTTATATAAAATTATAAATCGATCATTTGGTCATACATGCCTGTGATCAACAAAACCTTATTAAAATAAGGAATATTAAATATTGATAAATTAACAATTATTAATTTAGAGATTAATTAATATCATAGTTGAATTGTTGTAATAAAATAGATGTAGAATATCTCTTATTATTTTGAAAATAATAATACAACTAAAAAATTGTTGACTTTCTTTATTTAAAGCAACTATGATTTTAAATAATTTGTTGTTGAGCTATGGATAAACAACATCGAAAGTTCTTAATATTTTTTTAAAAAAGTCAAGAGATAACACTCAAAGTGATATATTTCAACAAGAAATAAAAAAAAAATTAAGCCATTTTTATTAAGTCTTTATAGATAAATTATAAATATACCATGTATTAATGTGACCTATATTATTCTCATGTATATTATCTTATAAATTTAACGAATTTTTAATTTAATATATTGTCTCGAAGTCGGATCAACTAAATATATTATTAAATCATCCAATTTATATTGTATGCAACCATTGTTTCCTTCCATTAATTACAAGACTTTATAAATCACGAGAAATTTTATTAAATTATCGAATTTATACTGTATTCATTGTTGTTGACTTCCATTAATCGCAGGACTTTATAAATGACGAGAATCGAATGTTGATCTGGACTTTGATAATAGTTGCACAATTTTCTGCCATTGTAAACAAAGCTGATTATAGTGTTGGAACTCAAATATTACAATATAGTTTCGGAATAATTGTATAATAATTATATCGAAATAATTTAATATTTATCTCATCTAGAAGTTCGAGTTTATAAATATATGATCATTTATTTTTATTCGCTTACACTTTTTGGCTTGTCGGTCAATTGTTCCTTTCATGGGAGGCCATCAAATGGATTTTTGATGTCGATGAAATTATTGTTTTTGAGTTTTGAACACGTGATCTTATATCATTTAAAAAATCCGAAGAGATTTGACAATTTATTATTTTTTGATCACGTAAGTTAATAATATTACTTTAAAGAATTTATATGGTGAGAGTAGCATGGAAGCCAAACCTGGAATCTGCACATGTAATATTCTTCACCAAAGAAAGCTCGCATGCCCTCTACTGGCTTCATCGTCGGATGCCTTGGTCGGAACGGCACCGTCAAAGACACGAAAGCCTTCACCACATCTGGCCGGAACAAGCAGAGGTACCACCCTATCATGGCGCCCCAGTCATGCGCCACCACGAAAACCTGGCCGCCGCCACTCAGTGACTCTATCAACGCCACTAAGTCACCCACAATGTGCAGGCAAGAGTAACTGGAAACTCCTTCCGGCGCATCGGTGTCTCCGAATCCCCGAAGATCAGGCGCCACCGCTCTGTACCCCAAGGCAGCAAAGGCCGTCAGCTGGTGGCGCCATGTGTACCACAGCTCCGGAAAACCGTGGAGGAAGAGCACCACCGGGCCCTCTCCTTTCTCAGCTACATGCATGTTAATGCCATTAACACTGACTGTTCTGTGCTCGATCCCCTCCATTTCTTGCTTCTGAACACACAAACACACACACTGTTGCTGCACTGATGTTTCTTGGAGTTGTTGAGTGAAATTTGAATTGTTTTAAGTAAATGGTTTGGATAAATAATTATTAGAAATGGTATTTGAACAGTCAATGCAGATTTATAGTAAATGCGTACTGCAAATTTAGGAAGCCGTGATCTACGATTAATGTTTGGGGACCTACTCTCCACTGTTAAGGTGTTAAGGGAGTAAATGTGACGGGTGAGACTTTGATTGTTGAATTTATTAACATGTACTACCAGTACCTAAATTATAGGGAGATAAAAAGTATTAATATATAATATGAACTGTAATAATTTATGAGATCAAATTTTAATTTTAGAAATGATAATGTAATTTTTTAGGTATAAATTATCATTTTATAGAGATAAAATATAATTTTCAAATTTTTTAGAATATAAAATAAATTTGACAAGGATGGCAATTAATTGACTTAATGTCCCTCCACTGCCCTTCCTTACCTTGATGGCTTGATATCTCTCCACCCTGAGTAGTGGGTAGATTCAGGGTTGACTTTTAATTACTAAAATTAATTTAATTTTTTTAAATATATATATATATATATGTTTTGGATGCGGCTTAGTTTGATTATTGAAAAAAAAAAGTTTCTAATCAAATCAAATTTATCGGTGTTATTGAATAAGAAACCAAATTGCACATATGAATTATTAGTAATATAAAATCAAAACAAACTACGATTTTTAAGCTTTGAGTTTTTTTCAAATTAAATATTAATTTGATTATTTTTTTAAACATTATTTAAATTATTTGATCCAACCAGTACTGTTACCTTGTTTTTGGTTCGATCTTGTAACAATGAATAATATATGAAAAATACCAAGAATTTACAATGTTGGTTCTGCAACCATGGAAAAGGAAGCCAGAATCGAGAAAAAACAGGATGGGGAAATAAGCCTCCTCCTCTTAAACCCTCCTATTTTTTATCACTAATGGGCCTTAGCCTTTAATTAAATTAAATGGGCCACAAAATGGGTATGGGTCATGAAAATGGGCCCTATTATTTTACGAGACCGGGTCGAGCCCATAGAGCTCGGGTCCAAACCGCACCGGGACAATTATCGGGGTATCAATAGTATCCCGCTCTAGCCGAGCTAGAGTAGCGCTGTATCGACTCCAACTGGTTAGGTTAGGACCCGGATCGGTAGTCCTTTAAATGCCAAACCAAGATGTGACCTCGCGCAGTGCCGAGTTCCCAAGTCATGCTGTCGGTAGAGCCATGACAATTCGAATGTCGATCCTTGATAGAATAGGCGGCTCGTAGAAACCATACGAGTAACCAGTGTAATCGTAATACTGAGCTCCTGTCACTAATAGCAGGTCGTAGTGGGCAGTAGGAATCCGAACTGAAGCTACTATAATTGATAATTCTGAGCTGACAAAGGTGATCGAGAGCCCCGAGGTGATAAAACTGAGCTGAGAAGCAAATAAACATTTCCGAACTCCAGGAATAAGAAATATTCCGAGCAGATAAGACAAATATGGACTATGTTTATCTTGGTTGAGCCGTCCTGAGCAAATAAAGCTCGCCCGACCCAAGCTCCAGAGATGATAAAATAAGTGAAAGAATTATCTCCCAACCTGAGCTCATGAGATAATGTATGAGAAAATAATACCCATCCGACCTGATACGACCAAATATTGCTCGCCCGACCTGATAGAGATATGTACAAGCAAACTACGCTTGCCCGACCCGATCTAAGCTCCGAAGATGAAATATATATGAGCTAATAATACATGTCTGTTATCTTGGCAGGGCTGACCTGCAATAATAACTGTTTTCTGGGCAGGGTTGACCTGTCTGAACTCCGAAGATAATAAACCGAGCATATAAGTCTCGCCCGACCTGAGCTCCAGAGCTAATAGGTATGCGAAGCAGATAAAGTTCATCCGACATACATAATCACTAGATGTGAACAGATAAAACTCAGCTGAACTCCCCAAACTAAAGAGCATCCGAACTCCAGGATGATAAATGCGCGTAGGAGATATAGCTCATCTGAATTTGCAGAGTGACTTGAGCTCTTGAGATGATACAATGCTGAGCAAATAAATCTCGTCTCATCTGATCCCGGAGAATAAATATAAGTAGACAAGACCTGTCCGGTCTGGACTCCAGATAATAAATATGAGCGAATGATTCCCGTCTGATTCGAACTCCGGGGCAGACTATCCAATAAAATCGTGCCTGGGCGGAACTTAATTTTCCAAGTCAAGGCTGACCTTAACTTTCATAGTAGTCAGGGCGGACCTTAACTTTCATAGTAGCCAGGGCGGACCATTAGCTTTCATAGTAGCCAGAGCGGACCATTAGCTTTCATAGTAGCCAGGGCGGACCTTATCTTTCATAGTAGCCAGGGCGGACCATTAGCTTTCATAGTAGCCAGGGCGGACCATTAGCTTTTATAATAGTCAGGGCGGACCTTAGCTTTCATAGTCAGGGCGGATCTTAACTTTTATAGTAGCCAGGGCGGACCTTAGCTTTCATAGTAGCCAGGGCGGACCTTAGCTTTCATAGTCAGGGCGGACCTTAACTTTTATAGTAGCCAGGGCGGACCATAGCATATCTCATCATCTCGTGTGCCTGGGCTGACCATGGCCACACATGTCTGGGTGGACCATGACATATCTCCTCATTTCGTGTGCCTGGACTGACCATAGCCACACATGTCTGGGTGGACCATGACATTATCTCCTCATCTCGTGTGCCTGGGCTGACCATGGCCACACATGTCTGGACGGACCATGACATATCTCCACATCTCAACTCCAACATTCACACACCACTCCCGAACCTCCATACCACTACACCACATCCGAATAAGTTAATCAAAAACCCAGATCAAATAAAGATCAAAAGCTGATGAATAAGGCCTTACTGCGAGATCGCATGCCTGAGCTGATATAATAGGGGCTTACTGCAAGATTGCATGCCCGAGTTATCCCTTACTGAACCAAGGCCGAGCCAAATTGTAGCTAAACTCCAGTCGTGTAGCGACCCTGCGATAAAATACAAAACAGGAGAGACGGAAGGAATCCAAGATAATATCTGTAATTTAAATGCATGACGCAATATCAGATATTATGATAAATGCCCGAGCTCAATAATCTGAGTCAAAAAATCTTATCACATCGTGCTATCATGATAAGCTTGATGTATGAAAAAATAACTAAATTTAGTGAGCACAATGCTAAACTTCAAATGGCTTGAGCTCTCAATATTGAAAAAATGAGTCCCTGGGAGAGCAAATCCTTCGATTTAACTGGAATTTCAGAAGGATTTTTATATGATCTGCAATATCCAAGGATAGATAAAGTAGGAACAATAGCTCTCCCAAAAACATAACGGATTGAAATTTAATAAATAATATTTATAAAACTAAAAAGTTCGGCTATCCTAAAGTTTATTTATTCACATCACCTTGACATCCCTCATCATTTCAATATCCTTCAGTTTTAGAAATAATTACTTTTAAAATCTCGAGTCACCTCTCCTCACACCCAAAAGCATGTAATTTTTGCTTGCTTGAAATTTTGAAAACCACCATCAGCCAAAGCTCTTCTTCATCTGCACCATTACACGTAAATAATAAGCAAAGAATACAACATCCACTCACCTCTCTCTCAGATAAGGACCACCTCCAGCAGCTCTTATCCACTTCACATCGTCGTCCAGTGATGGGTAACAAAATCAGTAAATGTGAATTTGTTCTACCCATCACTTATGCTTGGCTCACATCATCTGTTGCTCTTCCATGTAGTACAATGTTGAGTTGACTTTGCTTCAAAATCGAGGGAGTTAGCCTTGTAGACCTTCAACTTTGAATGAAATATAGATGCCTCCATTTGTGGAGTAATAGCATGACATAGACATTGTTGATATGACATTGAACGTGCTGATATTTCCGATGTCATATCACTATTTCAACAAGAAAACGAACGAAGGATGGAAGAAAAGCACAATTCATTGGACAAAAATTGGAACGAAACATGGAAGAAAAACATGTGTTGAACCAAAATTAAATTTTGACTAGTTAGAAAATCAAAAATTTATATCGATCAATTTATAATTTTCCTAACCTTATATAAAGTTTTTTAGTATCAAACTCTAGTCACATTGTGTTAGTTTGGCTTGGAATGGCACGAGCCACTCAAGTATTCATCTCTGCGAACGAGGTGAAAGACAAGTAGAAGTATGCAAACTTTGGAACTTGATTAGTTCAATAAATAAATTTCATTATTTTAACAATTTAACGTATTAATATTTTTTTAAATATCAAGTTTAACAAGGTTGTAATTTATACTAATTTAATGTTTTAATTAGAAAATCCTTTTTAAGCTTGTTTTCAAGTTGGTATAGCTAATTAATTAATTAATTAGTTCATTATTTGATATTTTGATTGAAGTAGGTGTAGAGAATAGAAGAAGCGAGAAAGTTGCTTATGTTGGTTTGACCACATATGACGTAGACCCAATAATGCACATGTGTGTTGAGTGAAGTCAATGGATTTCGGCCATTTCATGAGAGCGAGGGGACGACAAAAAAAAACATGGCTCGAAGTTATACCTAAAGACTTGAAGTTCAAGATGATTAAAGATAATATTCTGATAGATAGAAGCATTTGGAGAAGACTGACGCACTTATCAAATCCAACTTGATTCTCTCTATTGTTTATGTAGTCCACCCTAAAATAGTGTAGGACTTAAAAAAAAAAAATGTAGGACTTAAAAAAAAGTACAATAATACTCTGCCCCATGCCCAAGCCTTTTCATTTCTCTCCCTAAAATAGTATAGGACTTAAAAAAAAAAAAAAAGGAATAAAGCTTCTTCACAAACGAAATGGGCTGTACACACTATTTGAGGTCAAATGGCTTGAAAGATCGGTAACTTCCCAACTAATTTGTGGGAAGAAGTGATGTTTATCTTGAAAACTACACCTACTCACAGTACATTTGTTTAATACACATGACCCTTCTAAATAAGTAAAATGGTACGTTTGCAAATCCATATTATGCTACATTACTAGTTTGGGACGAGATTTTTTTAGGGTAATTTTGAGATGATGTTGTTGGGGGTAATATTTTAACGTAGATCCAAAGTGTTCAAATTTTTTTGTCCGTGGGACTGATGAGGACCGTTGATGAAGGTTTGAGTATGTTGCTCTTAATCCTCCAGTCGTTTAGGTAATTAATCACTTCACCTTGCTGATTTCAGCTAAGTGATCTGAAATAGCTCTACTTCTTAAAGTGATCGGAACAAGAGATTATATCGAGTTTGGTTTAAGAAACCAAGATGAACTCACTCGAACTAAAATGTTTGAAACTGATTCAGCGAAGTATTATAATCCGAGTAAACACTGGAAAACAAACATGGAAAGAAAAATGCACAGATTTGTATATGGAAGTTCGAATGTGGTATAACTCTTTTACGTCTCCCTCTACTTCCACCGAATGGAAGGATCAGCTAGAAGACTTTGAACTATACAAGCTATCTTTTACAATCTCAATTCGGCCAGCTTCAATTTTACACATTAACTCGTAGTTACTATGTTGTTCCTCAACAAAGCAACTCATCTAAGCATTCAAATTGTGCGGACAACATGTCTAACATTTATGCAAATAACTAATTAATTTAAGCTCATTGGCTACAACTAATAATATTTTATCATATACAAGATTTAATCTTCTAATCAATGATGATGTACATATGTGGGTATGCTCTCAACTGAGGTGATGCTTCTTTTAAACTTTCCATTGGATCGATCTCTCACAATATATTCATGATGAATTGTGTGAGATGCGATCATCCTTATTTAATTTCAATATTCAAGTATATATATATATATATACATATATATATGTGTGTGTATGTGTCGTACTTTCTTCTGACTTTCCAACAGTATATTGATTAGTTGGCTTTCTGCAGTTTGATTGTTTCTTGACCTTGCTGACAACCTTTATAAATGTGATATTGTTGGTGATAGTTTTGCTGGTACCTTGTTATCTATCACTTAGATGATCCCTATTTTCTGTTATTAGGATACTTGGTTGGTGTATATATATTCAGCGAGATAAGTTTGTTCAACATCATCTCTTAATGGACTGATCTTTTCTTGTCTAAGTTCAGTAAGTCATTTTGATGTTCTGGTAGTAGACCAATATTGTTAATCCTCATGTGACTATAGAGATTGGTTTTGTTAATGCTCATGTAAGACCATCGCTACCTTAACACTCTATTAGTGTATTATCACAATAATGGTGCATGATTTTATAACATTAGGGAATCCTCATATATGCCATCTATAAAAAAAAATCGACATTAATCCACATAATGTTCAATTCACGATACTGTCCCACTAGCATACGCATACACCACATAACACACTATGTTCTCAATTCATAATGCAATTATCTTTAACTAATTGCATGACAATCATAAATGAAAAGAGAAACCCCTAACCTTTATACAACTCATATACACATATACGAATGCTCACATGCGAGCATTGAATGAATAATGTGTATCTACTGTATAAACACGTTACCCAATACCAATATTGGTACCTCAGCCCAGAAGCATTCCCACTCAACAGCTCGAACTCATCTCCAGAGCCAATGTTGTACATGTTCTACCTGTTTCAACGGAAACAGCCCCACACTAGGTGAGCATACCAATAGTACAATCTCAATATCATCAATCTCACAATTCATAATTTACAGAATGTAAAGCTGTAAAGTCATAAAGTACTCCCTGTGTGTACCATTACCATATGGGATCTCTCATGATGTTCATGTTCTCACAATAACCAAAATCATCAAACTCCTAGAATCAGTTAATCATTACATTGATTAACTAAACTCATGCTCAAACCACCAATTCCATAATCAGTCATTACAATAACGATTCACAGAAATAAAATATATTTCAATTAATGATTTCTCAGTCTCATCACATCATGTCCCATTGCTCGCTCAACAGAGGCAATATCACAATCCAATGCTCGCTGAATAGCGGCAATATCACAATCCAATGCTTGCTCAAGAGCGACAACATTACACATTGCTAGCTCAATAGCGACATTCCGTGATCCTCAATACATACCATACTATTTACAACAACCATATATTATTCATGCACATGACAATACTATATCTACCATGCTCGTACGTTATACGTACCTTATAGTATAGTAGCAAGAGCTAAACATTGCCTCAGCTCCGAGATCCAGTGAAATATACACAGTTAATAGCTCACAATCACGACTACAAGCACAAGCACGTAAACAACCCCCAAATACATCATCCTACCACGATGATTAATCACCATTATTGAACTAGGCGTACTACTCAAGGCATCTCAACTTAATGTCCAATGAGTTACCGATTAACTCGAATGAGTAGTACGTCTTAATAAAGTTCAACCCAAACAATTCGTTTTAAAGCGTAATATTCCATTTGAAATGTAGGCAATGCCATGAAAATCTACTAAACAAAACCCAACATTTTAGCAAAATCTTGAAAAAAAAACACAAAACAGGGGCCGTGGTCGGTCGCCATTTCCCTCGATCGATCGCGAGATCCTACTACCTGAAAAATAAACAGTCGTGATCGATCGCCGTCCCATGACTGCCTCGTCGCGATCGATCGGTAGATTCTCACGATCGATCGCGGGTATTGTACATCGTCTCAAAATCCAGCGTAATGTCGCGATGGATCGTGGGATCGATCGGCGCCAAGCCGCGATCCATCGCGACTTGCGATTTTCCGAAAAAAAAACTTTGCTTTAATGGCATTTTTCACACCCAAAATCAAAGCCAACACCCACAACACCTTCACAACCCCAAATACTCCATTTAAAGTCAATAAAAACGCACAAAACAACACTTTAACATTTTTACCAAAAATTCCCAAAACCCAAATCCAATACTATACCCAACCAAACTCAACAAAACCACATTCAAAACGAAGATAAAGGCGAGGGGAAGAATGTTACCCAATTGTCTTCGAGAAATCTTGCTCCGAAATCGAGCTTCCATCGATTCTCTTCCATGAGAGAAAAAGAGGGGGAAAGGGGGGAGGGGAAGCGTGAGAGAGAGGGAGAGAGAGAGGAGAGAACAGTGTAATGACTGAACACCGAATCCACTTGGTATATATAGCAGCAAGGCTCCAAAATCCTGAGTCTCAAATACTCACACCATAACTCATTAAAAATCATGTGTGTTCAATAATTATCTCTCACTAACTCAATTACATCACAACCCTCAATCCAAAGCTCCCCAGACTCCAGGTCTCACTACCAACACAATTCCATGGTTAACACCTCAATGAGAATAAAATCTCAACCCTTGGATCGAACAACCCCGATACCGGATTAAAATCATCGGGAGTCTCAACACCACAATTATCTCATAATTACCACAATTAAAATCCATTAAGAATTATAATCACTCCAAGATTAACACAATAATTTCTAGATATCACAATTATCCTAATAAAATTTCGTCCTCGAAATTTGCATACGCGTACTCAAAGTACCACCAAGACCACACTACTCGATTCGAACGCACAGTTTCGATTCATGAATACGTCATGAACGAAACACAAACCGCGAGGACATCGACCTCGCACAAAACTCAGGAATGGAGATATCCTCCCAAACCATCACAATCTTCCAAAAGATATTAACATACCTCGATGTTAACGAACCACAAGCATTCGATTAACCTCAATTGCTAGCTACTCGAATCATTCCAGATTCCAATATAGATATCACCCCAATGATATTTCTATAACTTGGTCCATGATGCCAAATACACATCGGTACAAAGGAAATCACCAGTATACAACAGTATACTCACAATACACTCGATTTCTGTTCTCCAATTCCATCACAAATAGTGTCTTACTTATGAAAGGAATAGTTGCATCATTTGCAACTCCAATCAGGCAATTCTCGGCCATCGATCAACACAAAAGCACATCTTCACAGATGTCAACATCAGTGTGTTCCAAGAAATCACATCTTGATCACAACACACTACCGAACCCTCAACAAAGTCTCGAGATTCCAAATAGAACATGCAAGAAATTCCATTGCATTTTCATCACACGTGTCGACAATGACACTAAAAGAATTTGAATCCTTGTCATCGCTTGTTTACCCTTAGAATCAACAATTACAATACACAACAAACTTCCTTAACCCAGAAAGTGACACCCTCTTCTCCGAAGAGAGTCAACCAAAGCCTCACAATTATTCCTCAGAATAAATCATTCCATCGAGATTACCGATCTCAAGGGTATTACATTCTCTTACAAGAGATTCATCAATCCAAACATACTAACTCTTTGCTCAACAAGCATAAAAATAATGGCCTACATATATACACATCAAAATATATGCCTCAACACAAATACATCACATGAATACTCAATGCAATTCGACTTGGATAGCTCCAATAATACCCACAAGCTTCAAACACAATTGTCACTCGGTTATTCTCACACCATAGAGAACAGTGATTGACGAATTATCGACTAACAGTGTGAATCCAACATCGACACCATTTGCATCAACTCATCGAATCTTTCAAAGATTCCAAACAGGAATTATCAATACCTCTTTCCTCACAAGGAAAGTATCATGCATCCACGACTCTCCAAACTCGAACCGTCGTTCGAACAATCTAGATATATTTATATTGAAATGTATCCATGAACCAATAACTACATAACCAAATCCGGATAGTGGGTCAGTGCCACTATCACCAATCACTATCAAATCCGCATACGCGACGTATACAAACTCCAACAACGCTCCATACTAACATAATATTATCAGATACTCTCAAGCATTCAACTAGGGATGTCTCCTCGTACGTCTCACAAATAACACAAAGCAATTACCGGGTCCATCCCAGTAACTCTCACCACGGTTGATTCATAAGTCAACCCGTAGCCGATACCAACTGTCTCTATGACCGCATCGTTGCAAACAAAAACCAACATACATCACTATCTCCTCATGATATACAATTGATATAATAGTGTTACAACACTAGCTATATCCATAACTCCGGTCACGTTTCACCATTGCATCCTCAATGCAAGAATACTTAATTTGAGATATCAATAACTACTTGTTGACACCCACGTTGGTACTCCCAACAAAACTGAGCTGTCACAACACAATTTCTTCGACGCATTTATACGTATGAACGCTCCCTTGAGGTATCTCTTACCTCAACTCAAAAACTTATAGTGACTACACGAGTCCACTATAACCTCTCATCATATCATCGTACGATTCAATATACTCGGTTGCGACAAGCAGTATAGTGGCTACTACAAGCTCACTGTTAGGATCGGTCCGGAGTGTTTAGAGGGGGGGGTGAATGAACACTCCTTACAAAATTAATCCCTTGTGATTTCTTTCTGATTAGTGAAAGAAATCTGTTACTTAATCAACTCTTTGAACAGAACAGACCACGAATAAGTAAGTGCGGAAACGGTCTGCTCTTGTATAAATAAGAACAGCTCGATGGCTAAGTGCAGAATGATAAGACACAGGATATGTTTCTGGAAGTTCGAAGGTGGTGTAATCCTTCTACGTCTCCCCTTCTTCCAATTAAGGAAGGTTTATACTAGAAGACTTTGATTTATACAATCCTGTTGTACAAACCCGATTCAGGCTGGATTTACCTCACTACCAGTCTGAAACTCCTAGTCACTCAACCTGCTCAGACACACTCTGTCTGACAGTTACAATATGTTGCTCACTTCTATTTTTCAATACACAATGCGCACAGTGATCCTACAATGATCAAATGTTACAAAGTAATTGCGCTTAAATGAATAACTTCAGCTCGAAAGCTTCTGTACTTTGTGAGCGTGTGCTGTTTAGCTTTCTTGTATATTTTTCAATTGATCAGCGTGAGTTGTAGAGTCAAGAGTGTTTTGCATCTGTTTGTTGCATCCTTTTATAGTTGAAGGTGGCAACGGCATTGTTTCCCTTATTGTGCAGCTATGACTCTTTTTAGACTCTGAGAAAGCTACAGTCTTCTTCTTCAGGATACTTGCCGTTCGGGTATATGCTTTCGGCGACTGTCAGGTAAGCTCTTCTTTGTCTTCTTACCTATTATGGCAATCTTCAGTCTTTGGTCCTTTGTAGCATTAATTGCAGCATTAAATGCTGCAATAAATATCCGTTGATGATTCGGACTGAGAAGCCATCCTTTATGTATCCTTGACTGCTCTGATCTGATAAAGGTTGAGATCGATCTGAAGCATCGATCTAGTCATTCTGGAATCCATCGATCCGGTCTGATATGTACTCTTCTTTATCAGTTTGCTCTGATATGTCCGATCGATCTGGTATGCCTAGTTTCCATCGATCCGGTCTGAAATGCTTTGCCATCTTGCTCTACTGAGACCGATTGATCTGGTCAATCTGATTTCTATCGATCCGGTCTGAACTATTTTGTCATCTTTAAAATCTCATCGATAAGGTCCGGAACTAACAAATTCCCCCTTTTTGATGATGACAAAACCTAGCTTCTAAGTCTTTTTAACCAGTCTTGATAAGAGCTCTGAAGCGAATGCTTTTGGATCGATTACTTCTTTGTTCAAAATAAATGAACATCATTGAGTTTGATCGATTCAATCTTTTATTATTAAGCCTTTATTAAAGTTCAAAATAAATGAACAAGGACTTAATCAAAAGAAGGATTTTATTGATCATCAAGAAATCCTAAATACAGACAGTCTGATAAGTTAAATGACTAAGACTGCTATCTTCTTGAGCTTGGAGGCGGCTTGAAGTCTGTCTTCTTTTCCCCCTTTTTGTCAGCAGCAAGCTCTTGAAGGAATTCAACAACTTGGGCTAGCTGCGCGCTGATAGCGTCAAGACGAACGTCTTGAGCACGGAGGGAGTTAGAAACAGATGCTCTGACTTCAGTGGCTAACTCGACCTGCTCTTTTCTCAGACTGTTCTTGTAGGAGGCTTGTTGAGAAAACAGATCGTTGATGCCGCGCTGGAGGCTTCCGATACTGGCAGTCATTTTCTCTTTGAAAGAATTAAAGTCCAAAGTTGTGACTCTTTGACTTTGATGAACTTCGAGAATTCGTTGAGTTAATGACAGACAGTTATCAGAAAAGTGCTGGATAGTCCGTGCCAGGGATGGAGGTGCATCAGATAGCTGGCTGGGAGAGTGATCTGATGATGACATAGCAGGAGCATCTGCTTCAGCAATCGGCACGATGGAAGAAATGGCAGCTTGATGAATTTCGGATCGGATCAGAGTGACCAGATCCGAGGAAAAACTATGAATGAATGCCAAATCTTCATCTGATGGTCCCGGAGGAGAGTGGGGACTGGAAGGTTCCTCATCTTGGAGAGCTGCAACCACTGTAGATACCACCAAATCCGGATCGAGATGGTCTGGTACTTCAGTTGTTGCACATGCTTCAGCTGGACTGTTTTGAGCAAGGGAGGCTGATGACTTCAATGGAATAGATGTTGTCGGAGAATCCAACAGAACATTCATTGATTCATCATCTGTTGCAGACGGAGCATTAGGCAATGGCTGCTCCGCTGTCTGTTCTGGTACGAGTTCTGCAGGCTGATCTTCTGTCTGTTTTGCTTCAGCAGAAGGGATAACCTCGATAAAAGGTTCTGCCAGAGTCTTGCTGACAGAAGGATGATCCGGGCTTGTGGCTGGAGTGGAGATACCTAGCTTCTGTCGTTGAAAGCGGACAGCTAGGGATAGAGCATGAATATCCATCTCAAGTTGAGCAATCACAGCCCCATCATCTCTGGCAGTAGGAGAAAGCGGATCGAAGTTCTTCTTTTTGGCAGTGAGAAGCAGATTGGCCAGTCTGAATCTGTGTTTTGCCGTGAATAACTCTCTGCGCTGCACCGCAAGTCGAACATCATCAGTTTCTGTGCCTCTCAGAACCTCGTCTTCCATCTTCTTCAGTCTGTGCAACTTTCCGTAGAACAGATCAATGTGGTTGACAGTCCGGTACTGGACATATTCATCAAAGACCATAAGGAGTTCAGCTAGCTTCTCATCAACATCCTCCATAGCGATGTCGATGGCAGTCTGTGCAGCAGATTTGGGTTTAGAAGAGATGGGTTCTGAGAGAATGGCTTTTCCCTTGCCGGTGGAGGAAGGGGACTTAATCCCTGATTGGGTATAGTCACTCAACTCAGTGATAACTATCCCTTTGACCACGGGATTGGCAGAGGGAATTCTAAGAGTGACTTTGGGTGCAGGGGTTGAGGCTTGTGAAGGCTGAGCGGGGGGTTGAGGTGCAGGGGTTGCTTTAGTGGGTGGCAGTATGGGTGGAGGTAGATGTCTGGTTGGTTTGGTAATCTGGGTTCGGGGTTTTTTTGGGAAGTGGCTTGGTTGGGGATGAGTGAGCAGACTGGGTTTCTTCTGAGTCAGTCTGAATGGTCAGCTTCCGCTTGACCCGAGGTTTGCGCACATCAGCTTGTTCCTCGTCCTTCTCAATCTTGACTGAGACCAGAGTTGTAGGAGTAGGCGGAGCACTCTTGGACTTCAGCAGTGCAAGCCCTTTGGAGTTAAGGACCTTAAAGGGGCGGAGAGCAGACGGCTTGCTCAGCTCGAGGCCTAAGGACTCCAAGAGCTTGCTGAGAGGAACAGCAAAGCATACGGCGTGCTTGGATGCAATCACCGTTTCCAGCAGTACTCCAAACAGAATCATGGACCAGTTTATCTTCTGTCCAGATACAATAGCTGCCATAGCCCTGAACTTCTCAGCGGTTACAGCATCGAAGCTTCCTGCTTTACCCAAAAGTGGCTTGGCTACCACTTCGCACAGCACCTGGAAATGGAAGAGCATTTCCTTCTTCTTAAATGAGGGTTGCAATCGGTGGCCAGAAATGGAAATCTTCCCCTGAAGATCTAAGAGAGATGCTGGAGGAGTCTGTCCGAACTCTGTCAGGCCGGAACTGGGGAGGCCAAAGGTCTTGGCCATTGTTGTTGGCGAGATCTCGAAAGATTTGCCCTGGACAGTTGTAGAGATGGATGACTTCCGGGAGACGGCGTTGGCGAACAGCTCGCGGATTTCTGGTTCATAAACAACGGATCCGCACTCCAAAAAATTCCGTAAACCAGATGATTCCAGGGCTCTAAAAATGGACACCATCGCAGCATCTTCTTCCCTGTAGATATCATCAAACTCAACGGAGAGTGAGTTATGAGTGATGGTAGCCATATGAAAGAAGTTTAAAGAAGATGCGAAGAGTAAGAGAGTAGGAGAGTGAGAAGGTAGAAAGCGGTAAACTGTAAAAAGTGAATAAGTGTGAAATGTTCAGCCCGCTAAATAGGAGAGAGAAGACACGTGTCTTTATCTCCAAGACTGAGAAATAAATTATTCAAAATAAACGGTCAGGATGAAGAAAGATAAGGCGGTTAAAGTACAACTAGTTAAAAGGTTAATCAGTCCGGGCTGTTTTTTTTTTTTTTTTTTAAAAACAAATAATTGTCCAAACAGATCATAGGATAAAATCAGACTGACAAGGATCGGTCTGAAAGGTCGGACCGGTCTGTGTCTTTCTGAACATTGTATTATCGATCTGTAGTGACAAAAATCTTTAAGAGCGAAAAGAATAAAAACATCTAAACTAATTAAGATAAGTCAATTAAACCAAGAATTTGACGGAAATAATTAAACTTAGCCTCAGGAAGTGGTTTGGTGAAGATGTCTGCTGCTTGCTGCTCTGTTGAAATGTGTTCGATCCGAATTTCCTTTTTGCCAACATGATCTCGAATAAAATGATGTCGAATATCAATGTGCTTTGTTCGAGAGTGCAAAACTGGATTATACGTTATAGCGATTGCACTTGTGTTGTCGCAAAATATCGGAGAGTCAACAGCTTGAATGCCGTAGTCTTTGAGCTGGTGTTGAATCCAGAGCATTTGAGCGCAACAGCTTCCAGCGGCTAGGTATTCTGCCTCAGCTGTGGATGTGGCAATAGATGTCTGCTTCTTACTGAACCAAGAGATCAATCTTTCACCTAGAAATTGACATGTTCCACTGGTGCTTTTACGATCGATCTTACACCCAGCGTAGTCTGCGTCTGAATATCCGATTAAGCTGAAGTTTGAATCTTTGGAGTACCAAAGACCAACGTTCTGAGATCCTTTTAAGTATTTCAGAATACGCTTGGCAGCAATGAAATGAGATTGCTTTGGTTCTGTCTGAAATCTGGCGCACATACAGACTGAAAACATAATATCGGGCCGGCTCGCTGTAAGATACAATAGCGATCCGATGAGTCCTCTATACATGGTTACTTCAACTGCCGTTCCCCCTTCGTCCTTGTCTAACTTGATTGTTGGACTCATTGGAGTTGATGCAGTTGAGCATGTTTCCATTCCAAATCTCTTGAGGAGCTCTTTGGTATACTTGGTCTGATTGATGAAAATGCCATTGTTGAGCTGTTTTACTTGAAGACCCAGAAAGAATGACAATTCTCCCATCATGCTCATCTCGAACTGTCCCAGCATTAACTTAGAAAATTTCTCGCACAATTTGGGGTTAGTTGACCCAAAGATTATGTCATCAACATAAATCTGAACTAATAGGGTATCTTCCCCCTTAATGAATTTAAAGAGAGTTTTATCTACTGAACCGATCTGGAAATCATGGTTCAGCAGAAATTGAGATAAAGTGTCATACCAGGCTCTTGGAGCTTGTTTCAGACCATACACTGCTTTATTCAGTAGGTATACATGATTAGGATACGAATGGTTCTGAAATCCAGGTGGTTGCTCAATGTAGACTTCTTCCTGAAGCTTTCCATTAAGAAAGGCGCTCTTGACGTCCATCTGATATACTTTGAAGTCTTTAAAGGCAGCATATGCAAGAAAGATTCGGATTGCTTCAAGTCTGGCGACTGGTGCAAATGATTCATCGAAGTCGATTCCTTCTTCTTGTCTGAATCCCTGTGCCACCAGTCTGGCTTTGTTTCTAACCACAGTTCCATCGGCGTCTAGCTTATTTCTGAAAACCCATCTGGTTCCAATAACAGGCAGATCGCTTGGTCTGGGAGTTAGACTCCAAACTTGATTTTGTTCGAATTGATTAAGCTCTTCTTGCATTGCTTTAATCCAGTTGAAATCAGTCAGAGCTTCATCGATCTTCTTGGGTTCCAGAGTTGAGATGAAAGCAGCATGAGTGAACTCATCCATCATCTGTCCTCTGGTTCTAATCGGTGCAGAAGGACGACCAATCACTAGATTAGGTGGATGCTTCTTAGTCCATCGATAGCTTGACTCTGGATTGTCTGGTTCGGTCGGAATAATAGTAGCAGCATGATCTGCATCTACTTTAATATTTGAGTCAGGAGCATCTGGATCAGCTCGATCTGAAGAAGCTTCAATGGCCTGATCCGGTATGTCTGGCACTTCTGGTTCTGGTGGATTGTCTCGTGACCTGTTAGCTACAATCTCATCATCACTGTTAGCTTCGAGATGGATATTTTTCCATCTGATTTTGAATTGAATCTTTGTTGCCCTCAACACATAATGACTCATCAAAAACTATATGAACAGATTCTTCTACAGTTAGAGTTCGATTATTAAACACTCGATAAGCTTTGCTAATTGATGAATATCCTAAGAATATACCATTATCTGACTTAGCTTCAAATGCTGTAAGATGACTCTTACCATTGTTGTGAACGAAGCATTTACAGCCGAATACATGAAAGTGAGAAACAGATGGTCTGTTACCAGTCCATATTTCATATGGAGTGAGATTCAGCTTCTTGTTAATCATAGATCGGTTTTGAGTGTAGCAAGCAGTATTTACAGCTTCTGCCCAGAACTTTTGAGAGATTCCAGAATCAGCAAGCATTGTTCTTGCTGCTTCCTTGAGCGTTCTGTTTCTTCGTTCTGCAACTCCATTCTGTTGAGGAGTTCTGGCGGCTGAAAACTCATGCTTGATTCCATGATCTTCTAGAAAGGATTCAAGATTCTGATTTGAAAACTCAGTGCCTTTGTCACTTCGAATCCTGTCTATGCTGGATGATTTCTCGTTCTGAGTGCGTTTCAGCAGCTTGATCAACTTCGGACCGGTCTGATCTTTACTGCTCAGAAATATAGTCCATGTAAAGCGTGAATAATCATCAATAACAACAAGAGTATACCGCATTCCCCCTAAACTTGTTATTGGTATAGGACCAAACAAGTCCATATGCAGTAATTCTAAACAGCGGGAGGAGGATTTGGCATTCTTGTTCTTGAAGGAGGATCTGATCTGTTTGCCCATTTGGCAAGCTTCGCAGATCTTATCCTTAGCAAAGTCGATCTTGGGCAGACCGATAACTAAATCATGTTTACACAGGCTAGCAATGGTCTTAAAGTTGATATGATTCAAGCGCTTATGCCATAGCCAGTGTTTATTATCATTGTTAGCGATGAAGCAAGTAGGATTATCAGGTTGAGCATGATTCCAGTTAATCTTATATGTGTTTCCATTCCTGGTTCCTACGAGCATGGTTATACCGTCTGATGATTTAACAGTGCAAGTGTGTTTATGAAATTCTACAGCATAACCATTATCACAGAGTTGACTGATACTAATCAGATTATAGCACAGATTTTCAACTAACAGCACATCATTGATAATAATGTTACCATGGACAATCTTACCCTTGCCCACGGTCTTACCCTTTGAGTTATCTCCGAAGATGATTTTGGGTCCAGTGCATTCTGTGACTTCAGACAGCAGCTTGATGTTTCCAGTCATGTGACGAGAGCACCCGCTGTCCAAGTACCAATCTGATGCGAGATTCTTCTGTACCTGTCATCACACATATTTATTGTTGGTACCCAATCCTATTTGGGTCCAGAACGGATTAGCCCTTTGGGAACCCACACCTGTATCAGCTTTAGTGGCTTGTGTGTGTAGGGTGTGCTATGTGCTGGTCTGTTTCGATGTTGTGTGTGATAATGTGTGCGCTGTGAAAACCTTTGATTTTCATAAGGTAGTCTATATCTTCGTTGAATCGGTTTTGAGTTATAGTAATTGTATTGTCTTCCTTGCCTTCGATCTTGCATTTTTGAATTTGGTCTCACAAACACAAATCTCGCTGGTGCCTTATCGTTGGCTTGGTCGACATAACCAATCCCTTTTCTCAAATTTTGATTTACGTAAGAGACTCCTGTTTGAATCTTAGGTGCTTCAGTTTCATCTACTGTGCTGGATTTAACAAATGTCATTTGTTTGACTTGATTCTTTACCAGCAACAGCTCAGACTCATCTTTGGTGCATTCTTTGGTGTCAAAGCCTATGCCGGTGAAATCACCGACATTTCTTTGAGCTTCTTGTAATTCTTCCAATGATGTTCTGGATTTTGTCCATGTTTTGAATATATGTGAGAGCTTAGCATTTTGTGTGCTAATTCTCTTATTTTCTTCATGGAGCTGATCATAAGAGATTTTCAGCTTATTCAGCTCGATCTGGAGATTTTTGCACTCACCCTGCTCAGAGCAGCTTGGTTTGTTGTGCTCATCCATTTGAGTACTGATTTTGGCTTTATTCTTCTCAAATGATTCAGCTAAGATCCTATAATCATTTGCCATGTCTTGCAGTGCGGACATGAGCTCTTCTCGTGTAAAATCATTTGATTCAAATTCAAATACCTCATCTGTCTGACTCATTTCTTCATCTGCCATCAGACATTGAACTTCTTCTTCGCTTTCGCTGGAAGAATATTCAGAGCTGTCTGAATCGGAATCAGTCTGAGCCCATTTGCTGTTTCCTTCCTCAGCAACTAAGACTTTTTGGGATTTTCCATGATTCTTGCGGTCTTTGTGGTGCTTCTTCTTTCTATCATCACGATGCTTCTCTTTCCTTTCTTCTTTCTTCGGTCTGGTGCAATCTGCAATAAAGTGTCCGGTCTTACCACAATTGTAGCAAGCCTGATCGTTAACAGTATCATCTTTTCTTGATTTATAATGATGAGAGGGTTTGAAGTTCCTCTTATTTTTAGACATAAATTTACCGAATTTCTTTATAAATAATGACATAGCATCGTTACTCATCTGTTCAGCAGATCGGTCTGATGTTGAAGCGATCTGGTCTGGGATGGCTGCCAGGGCCTTGTTGGGTTGAGAGATGAATGGCTCTGCTTCACCTCTGCTTATTAGCTCAAACTCATAGGCCTTGAGGTCTGCAAACAGATCATGAAGTTCAACCTTGTTAAGGTCTTTTGATTCCCTCATGGCAATGGTCTTTACATCCCATTCCTTTGGCAGAGCTCTCATTACTTTCAGAGCGATCTCTCTGTTAGAATATTCCTTCCCCAGACCATTCAGTTCATTTATGATGCTGGTGACTCTTTCATCAAACTCATTTAGAGTTTCACCACTTTTCATCTTTATGCTCTCAAATCTTTGAAGAGCCACAGTTAACTTGTTTTCTTTGGTCTGGTCGTTGCCTTCACATAGCTGTGCTATCTTCTCCCAAATTTCTTTGGCAGTAGAGCACATTTTGATTTTGCTGAACATGTTCTTGTCCAAAGTTTTGAACAAGATGTCTTTGGCCACATTGTCGAGGTTTGCTTTCTTTCTATCCTCATTCGTCCAGAGGGATCTGTCTTTTTCTACCATTTGTGGTTCTCCACTGGTAGTGGCGACTGCTGTATTTATTTTTAGGATCTTCATTGGTCCATCGGTGATGACGAACCACATGTCGTCATCCTGAGCTGCCAGGTGAGCTTGCATTCTGATTCTCCAGTCATCATAATCTTCTTTTGAGAACATGGGGATTTTGTTGAATGATGCCATCAGCTTAATATTCTTTGTGCTGATTAAGATGACCTGCTCTGATACCACTTGTTAGGATCGGTCCGGAGTGTTTAGAGGGGGGGGGGGGGGGGGGGGTGAATGAACACTCCTTACAAAATTAATCCCTTGTGATTTCTTTCTGATTAGTGAAAGAAATCTGTTACTTAATCAACTCTTTGAACAGAACAGACCACGAATAAGTAAGTGCGGAAACGGTCTGCTCTTGTATAAATAAGAACAGCTCGATGGCTAAGTGCAGAATGATAAGACACAGGATATGTTTCTGGAAGTTCGAAGGTGGTGTAATCCTTCTACGTCTCCCCTTCTTCCAATTAAGGAAGGTTTATACTAGAAGACTTTGATTTATACAATCCTGTTGTACAAACCCGATTCAGGCTGGATTTACCTCACTACCAGTCTGAAACTCCTAGTCACTCAACCTGCTCAGACACACTCTGTCTGACAGTTACAATATGTTGCTCACTTCTATTTTTCAATACACAATGCGCACAGTGATCCTACAATGATCAAATGTTACAAAGTAATTGCGCTTAAATGAATAACTTCAGCTCGAAAGCTTCTGTACTTTGTGAGCGTGTGCTGTTTAGCTTTCTTGTATATTTTTCAATTGATCAGCGTGAGTTGTAGAGTCAAGAGTGTTTTGCATCTGTTTGTTGCATCCTTTTATAGTTGAAGGTGGCAACGGCATTGTTTCCCTTATTGTGCAGCTATGACTCTTTTTAGACTCTGAGAAAGCTACAGTCTTCTTCTTCAGGATACTTGCCGTTCGGGTATATGCTTTCGGCGACTGTCAGGTAAGCTCTTCTTTGTCTTCTTACCTATTATGGCAATCTTCAGTCTTTGGTCCTTTGTAGCATTAATTGCAGCATTAAATGCTGCAATAAATATCCGTTGATGATTCGGACTGAGAAGCCATCCTTTATGTATCCTTGACTGCTCTGATCTGATAAAGGTTGAGATCGATCTGAAGCATCGATCTAGTCATTCTGGAATCCATCGATCCGGTCTGATATGTACTCTTCTTTATCAGTTTGCTCTGATATGTCCGATCGATCTGGTATGCCTAGTTTCCATCGATCCGGTCTGAAATGCTTTGCCATCTTGCTCTACTGAGACCGATTGATCTGGTCAATCTGATTTCTATCGATCCGGTCTGAACTATTTTGTCATCTTTAAAATCTCATCGATAAGGTCCGGAACTAACACTCACTATATTACTGTAACAATAAATCACCATACCTGGCTAGCAAATCTCAGCCTCCCAAGGTTTATACGAAACCTATTAACGTGTCATACGTCAAACCCCGGTATACAATATCGTATCATCCTCATACCACAACCGCTCTCCCAATTCATGAATCGCATCATGAACTTAATTATCGTATTACAAACAATTAGATATAGTAGACCACCATCTAACATTTCTCTACTACCGATACACAAGAGATGTTCCAATGTCCTAAACCAATCATAACCCAATCCTAACTCATTAGGATTTATCTACATATTCTAACGTGTATGAGCATTCATAATCATCATACATCACATCGATATACAGATGTAGGTTCACTGAAAACTACAAACACTACAAGTCGCTTGGCCACAACCAATTCAACGAGTATACCCAAAGGTATCGTAGCACATTTACCTCAATACATTGTGCAGTACTCTTATATGTACGGCACAACCATTTACTAATCGAGCAGACCTGATCGGCATGATGGTCTCATGTCGACCTGTGACACCCAACCAATGGCACTCAACCATATAACTCAATACATACATCTATATATGTATTATCCATCGCAACGGCGGCACAAGTTACCTGTCGCCCGGCATACCGTATCTTTGTACAATACCTCAACCACGTGTGACTGTACATGTCAACATATGACGTTCACCATATCCTCATCAACTCGTGACAGTGCATGATAACACATGACATTCACAATATCCTCGTCAACTCGTGACGGTACATATTACAGTGGTCGATACCATCTGAAATTAACACGTCATCGATATACATTGCTAACACAATAGCAGTATAATATTCATCGCCCAATGGCGGTACATGGTAGCCTTTATCGCGTACGCCCAAATTAACCCTCCTCAAGTTAATAGCAAAAATATGTAGTAGCGAGAGTAGGGATCGATCCCACAGGGAAGATAGTAATTTTTCGTGTCAATTTAAAAACAAATAGTAAAAAGGGGGGTTTTGAGTTGAGTGATTACTACTAAGCAAATTTTACGAATTAAACTAATTAACGAGATTAACTAAAACTGTTTAAACTTATGAGAGCGAAGCGATTCTTGGTTGTCGGTCAACTTTACTTTTGGAAAATTCTCCCTTGATCATTAAATCACAAACATTCAAATTCCTTCAATATTCATCGATTGGAAATTTAATTCCTACCCACCTTAATCGTAGTCAAAAAGAAAACAGCATTCAATCCGATCCTTATCAAATCTCTAATCAAAACTACAGCCGTTAATGATTAAATCAATGATAGAATTCAAAACTAGTGAGTTCGATAAATCTAATCAATAGAAACTACAGCCGTTAACTATTGATTACCCAATCGTTTCTCCTAAGAATTCAACAACACCTACAGCCGGTAATTATTAATCTTAGTTGCTTCTTAATTAGCTATCGATTATGCATATGAATACTAGGTGATCAATCTAATAAACAAACACAATAATCATTGAAATCGATACCAAGAAACAGGATTGAAATCGAAATTAAATTCAACAAACAACTCAAAATTCTCACAAGAGATTTTAATCCAAAAGCAAGTCTTCCTTAAACCAAGAATCTAAGAGTTTATCCTAACATAATTGAATCTAAAATTAACAACATATGGTTCGAAAACATTAGATAAACAAAGGAAAAGAAATTACTAAGATGAATCACGATTCCGGCTTGTCGATTCCGGTTCCGTTCTTCACGTTGTTCTTGATAAAACTTGAAAGAAAATTATTCTAAAAAACCTAACTTATTCTAAAATCCAAAATCTGTCTAAGAAGAGGTGTAAAAATCGAGTTTAAGGTTATGGAGGCTAAATATTAGGTTACAATCTTTTAAACAGGGTAAAAGACTTAATTTCCAAATTCTCGGACTCTTCGGTGATCGATCGCTATGAATGTGGCGATCGATCGCTTCATTATTTTTTTTCAGCAAAAAGCTTGAGGCGATCGATCGCTATAAAGTGGCGATCGATTGCTTCCCTCCAGTAGCCTCAGGCGATCGATTGCCTCTTCCATGCGATCGATCGCCACCTCCAAAATTACGTTTTTGCTCTTTTCTTGATCAACTTTGAGTCCTTATCATGTCCATGTCTTTTCTTGGACTTTATACATCATTTTTAGCTCATTTTCTTCGATTGTACCTACAATTACACAAATGTACGATTAGGTAGCATACTTATCCAATTATCCATCAAAACCTACCAAATCGTAGACAATTAAGCGCTAAAGATGTGTCTATTTCTAGTCACATCAAACTCCCCCATACTTAGCTTTACTCGACCTCGAGTAAACAAATAAAACTACAATATTTTTTGTTAGCTCATAGGTTCATAACAAAGCAACTTGTCCTCACTTTAATGCCTCAACAATTTTAACACGCACAGTAATGAAAGGTGGTGAAAAGTTAACAGTGGAACAAGTTCAATCCCTAAACATTTCATACTCAACAAAGTAGTGAACGTGTGTGTGTGGTCATAAACAAGTGTTGTGTACAAATTGTAGATCCAAAATATGTAAATCCATAATAGTTCAAGTCATACGCTAACACAAGTATAAGCTCACTTGCACACCCTTCTCCACTATCTTAGCTACTTTGCAAACATAAATCAAGTAGGTCTTTATTAGCTTGTAGCTTGGCCTAGGTATTGGCTTATGAAAGAAAGGATAAAGATATATCAAACAAGAGAGTATGATGAAATGCACACTAAAACTTCTCTTCTTGCATGAATTTTTCAAACCTTGTTCATTTTTTCAAGGTTTATTTCAACATTTTTTTTTCTTTTGTGTGCCTTGGTTCCCCTTGGAGTCATAATTTTATCAAAATTCTCAAGGCATTCCTTTTCTTTCACACATTCCATTCTTTTGACAATAAAGCTTATTGATAACATAAGTGCATGTGAATGAAACGCATCATACTCCCTTCAAAGGTATGGATAGAATTCATATTTAGGCTCATTAGGGAAGGATGATAAGCTAGTCAGAGAATGTCGAATGGGAGTCTTTAGTATGCTTAGCATACTACCATTCTTTTACATTAAAGCTCAAAAAGGGTACTAGAGATTGATTTTGTTTACATGGTAGGCTTGAAAGGCTCAAACGCATCAAAGATTGCCTATATCACTTTCATGTTTGCAAGTAGTCTAGACATACGCCTCAAAGAGCATGTAGTTAAGTTCTAGCATGTATTAGAGACTTCTTAAGACTATCACAAAGTTCACACAATCTTCACTAAGTTATGCACACTTCACAAGCCATGACAATAATGTGCTCAAAATATTCAAGTACTAAGTTAAAGTAAAATTTGCATTAGAGTTCAAAGTGTTCCAAGGTTAACAATTCACCTATGTTCAAAAGCATGCATGATATCAATTAGGTTTCATCATGGGCTAGTGATTCTAAGCATGTGTTCATTACTAACTATGAGCTCAAAATTTTTCAAATTTTTGATTTTTTTTGTATTTTTGTAATAGAAAAGCAATAATACACCATTAATCCCTCCCCCATACTTAAATCTGACATTGTCCCCAATGTATGGCAAAAATACAAGAAAAGAGAATCTAATTACTAAAGCAAAAAAATAAATAAAAGGGAGAAAGGAAACTAACTCCCCTTGGGTTGCCTCCCAAGCAGCGCCTCTGTTTAACGTCGGTGGCCCGACGCTAGTCCTCGTGCTCAGTCGAAGTGAGGTGGATCCTCTAGAGCCACCTTGATGTCTACTTGCCCTCCTTCTTCATTTTGGACACCTTCATAGTAGTGCTTCAATCGGTGACCATTCACCTTGAATGTCTTAGTGGTGTCCAAACTTTGAATTTCCACTGCACCATGGGGATACACATTAATAACTAAATAAGGCCCATGCCACCTAGAACGAAGCTTACCTGGAAACAGGCGAAGGCGTGAATGGTAAAGGAGAACTTTTTGACCAACTTCAAAGTTTCTCCTTGATATCATCTTGTCGTGAAAGTCCTTCGTCTTTTCTTTGTAAAATCTAGCACTCTCGTAAGCTTCATGTCGTATCTCCTCTAGCTCTTGCAATTGCAGCTTCCTATGCACGCCACTCTCATCATAGTTCATGTTGAAATTCTTCACTACCCAGTACGCTTTGTGTTCCAACTCTACAGGGAGATGACACGGTTTACCAAAAATCAGTCGATAAGGGGACATACCTATTGGAGTCTTATATGCGGTTCTGTAGGCCCACAGTGCATCGTCTAGTCGAAAGCTCCAATCTTTCCTTGTCGGGTTTACCGTTTTTTCCAATATGGCCTTGATTTCTTGGTTAGAGACCTCGGCTTGGCCATTTGTTTGCGGGTGATAGGCAGTGGAGACTTTGTGAGTGACGTGGTATTTCTTGAATAGGCTTTCCACTGTCCGATTGCAGAAGTGCGTACCCCTATCACTGATGATTGCTCTCGGGATTCCAAACCTAGAGAAAAAGGTTATGTTTGATAAAATCTGCAACAACCTTGGAATCGTCAGTACGGGTGGCTATAGCTTCCACCCATTTCGACACATAATCAACAGCAAACAGTATATAAATATGACCATAAGACATAGGAAAGGGTCCCATAAAGTCGATGCCCCATACGTCAAAAATTTCAGAAATGAGAATGGGTTGTTGGGGCATCTTCTTTCGTTGGGAGAGATTACCGGTCAATTGGCATTGTGCACAGTTCTTGCAGAAAAGATATGCGTCACGAAATAGGGTGGGCCAAAAGAACCCACACTCTAGTACTTTCCTAGAGGTCGCTTGGCTCCAAAATGTCCACCACAAGCATATGAATGGCAAAACATTAAAATGTCATTTACCTCAGTCTCGGGTATGCAACGTCGAATGATTTGGTCCGCGCAGTTCTTCCATAAGTAAGGATCATCCCATACATAATACTTGGCATCACTCTTGATCTTAGCTCGTTGAGACCTAAACAATTCAGGGGGTAGCACATTAGAAGCTAAGAAATTCACAATATGAGCATACCATGGAAGATTGTCGTTTATGGAGAATAGGTGCTCATCCGGGAATTCCTCCTTCAAGCAAAGCTCATCCTTCACATGCGGTAGACGGCTCAAGTGATCCACTACTTTGTTCTCGCTGCCCTTCTTATCCTTGATTTGTATGTCGAATTCACTCAAGAGCAAAATCCATCTTATCAGCCTTGGTTTTGCCTCCTTCTTCGTCATCAAATAGCGAAGAGCTGCATGATCAGAATAAACAATAACTTTAGTACCAAGTAAATAAGATCTAAATTTTTCAAGAGCAAAAACAACTGCTAAAAGCTCTTTTTCAGTAGTAGAATAATTTCGTTGGGCATCATTCAAGGTTTTTGAGGCGTAGTAGATGGCATGTGAAGCATTGCCCTCTTTTTGTCCCAAGACAGCACCAACCGCATAGTCGCTTGCATTGCACATGATCTCGAAGGGCTTAATCCAGTCGGGTGGTTGGATGATGGGGGGGGTAGAGGTCAATGACTATTTCAGTGTATCAAAAGCTCTCTTGCTTTCGGCATCCATCTCAAAAGGGACATCCTTTTGTAGTAGCTTACACAAAGGTGTAGCTATCTTGGCGAAGTCTTTGATGCACCTCCTGTAAAAACCTGCATGACCAAGAAAAGAGCGCACATCCCGGACACAAGTAGGGTAGGGTAAAGATTGCATAACATCAATTTTTGCCTTATCTACCTCTATACCATTAGCAGAAACAACATGACCCAGCACTATACCTTGTTCGACCATAAAATGACATTTTTCAGAATTTAAAACAAGATTAGTATCAATGCACTTTTTCAATACCAGTGTAAGGCTAGATAGGCAATCCTTGAATGAGTTACCGTAAACAGTAAAGTCATCCATGAATACTTATAAAATATGTTCAATAAACTCAGAAAAGATACTGGCCATACACCGTTGAAAAGTGGCTAGGGCATTGCAGAGTCCAAAGGGCATGCGACGGTATGCGAATGTGCCGAAAGGACATGTGAAAGTGGTCTTCTCTTGGTCCTCCGGAGCGATTGCAATCTGAAAATAGCCAGAGTAACCATCAAGAAAACAATAATAGGAATGTCATGCTAACCTCTCAAGCATCTGATCAATAAAAGGTAGAGGGAAGTGGTCCTTTCTAGTCACAGCGTTAAGCTTCTTGTAGTCAATGCACACTCGCCATCCATTTTGAATGTGTGTGGGCACAAGTTCATCGTCTTTATTCTTTATCACAGTGATACGGTCTTCTTTGGAACCACTTGAACTGGACTAACCCATTGACTATCAGATATAGGATATATCACGCCAACCGATAAAAGTTTCAGAATCTCCTCCTTCACCACATCCATCATGGGTGGGTTTAGCTTCATTTGGGGCTGACGTGTAGGGCTCCATCCTTCCTCTAGTAGAATTCGGTGCATGCATGTGGAGGGACTGATTCCCTTGATGTCTGCGATTGTCCAGCCTATAGCAGTCTTGTGCTCCTTGAGCACATGAATCAGGTCCTTCTCTTGTTCATCCCCCAACTTACTGGAGATGATCACTGGTAATGTATTACCTTCACCAAGGAATACGTATTTAAGGTGGGTAGGCAGTGGCTTCAGCTCGATGGTGGGTGCCTGCAAAACAGATGGAAGAGGTCTAGCATTAGAAATAGGCAGTGATATAAAAGAAACGTTACCTGACTGAAATATCTCAGGTGTATCATCCAGCGCATCGATGATGTGCTTCACTTCGTCCACGAGGGGGGTGTCCTCTTCTTCCTTCTCCATATCCATGGTGAGAGTGCTTTCCAATTCTTCTTTGCCTACATTCTCAAAAACTTCCTGTGACAGGTAATCAATGACATCAATAGAGTACACAGTATCATCATTATTGCAAGGATATTTCATGGCCTCATAGATGTTAAATGTAACAATCTCACCATCAAATTCCATAGTGAGGGTACCACTATGCACATCTATCTTAGTCTTAGAAGTTTTGAGAAATGGTCTTCCTAACAAGATGGGGCTACTTTTATCACCATTCTCCATGTCAAGGATATAAAAATCAGTTGGGAAAACCAGTTCATTCACTTTCACTAACACATCATCAATTAAACCCCTAGGATATGCACTAGATCTATCCGCTAACTGAATTACCACTCCCGTAGGGTTCAAAGGACCAAGTTGTAAAGAAGCATAAATAGAATATGGTATGACATTAATTGATGCTCCTAAATCTAACATGGCCTTTTCAAGGCGAGTGTTTCCAATAGTGCACGGGATAGAGAACATACCTGGATCATTACACTTGGTAGGGATTTTTTCTTTGTATCACCGCTGATACGTTTTCACCTAGTTCAACCTTTTGGGGTCCCTTCAATCTATGACTCCTCTTGGCAGTGCATAATTCCTTTAAAAACTTCGCATAGCGAGGTACTTGTTGGATGGCGTCCAACAATGGGATGTTTATCTCACATCTTCGGAAGGTCTCATATAGGCCTTTGAGTCCAGCGTCTTTCCTGTTGTCTTTTAAAGCTTGGGGAAAAGGGGGTGGTATTTTATATTCAGAAAAAGAGGGAGGTTTACCTTTTGGTGCCTCGTGTACTATCCCGGACTTTTCTCCAACTTCCGCTTCCTTTTCTTCCTCACTCTTGGGAGGTTCTTTCTCCGTCTTCTCCGGCGTCTCCAATTCTTTCCCACTCCTAAGTGTGACTACACTTGCATTTTCTCTCGGATTCACCACTGTTTGGGATGGAAGAGTGGTTGATCTGTTTGCTTCAACTCGATTAAGAGCAGTGGCTAGTTGACCCACTTGGGTGTTCAAGGTTTGCATACTCGATCTTGTTTCCTGTTGAAATTTAGTAACATTGTGAGCAAGATCTTGAATGATAACCTCTAACCTGTCAGTAGTAGAAGGAAAATTGGATTGGTGTGCCCTCTGAAAAGGTGGTCTGTATGGCAGAGGATGTTGTGGCGCTTGAGGAGGAACATGATTTATTGATTGTGGTCCATAACTCAAGTTAGGGTGTTCTCTCCATCCTGGATTGTATGTGTTGGAATAAGGGTCATGTCTTCGTTGGGGTTGTCCCGGAAATCCCCCTGCTACATGTACTTGCTCGGCTGATGTCTCTTGAAGTGCCGGGCATGCATCAGTGGTATGACTCATCTCCAAACATATGCCACATGGTTTCACTGTCTGTCCATTTCCTCCGGCCATTTGACGAACAAGGGAGGTGAGGCTAATGAGCTGTTGTTCTAAGTTGGACACATTTGCCTCTCCTTATTTCCTTTGAGCTGGTTCCACTCGAAAGTTGACAAACTGCTGTGAGTTGGCCGCCATGTTAGCTATCAAGCTTTTCGCATCCTCTGGTGTTTTATCGACAAAGGCTCCTCCACTTGCAGCGTCAACCAAGTTCCTGTCATTGGATAACAAACCTTCATAAAAGTATTGAATGAGTAAATGTGCACTTATCTGGTGTTGTGGGCAGCTTGCACACAACTTCTTGAAGCGTTCCCAGTATTCATGCAATGTTTCGCCCGAGTACTGTCTGATGGAATAGATCTCCTTTCGTATGTTGGCCGCTCGTGATGCTGGAAAGTACTTCTCCAGAAATGTTCTTTGGAGGTCAGTCCATGGTGTGATTGAGCCTGACGGTAAGTAGAATAGCTAGTCCTTTGCAGCGTCTTTTAGAGAAAAAGGGAAAGCCCTTAACTTGATCTGATCCTCAGTAATTCCGGTCGGTTTCATGGTGGTGCAAACCACATGGAACTCCATCAGGTGCTTATGGGGATCCTCGCCTGCAAGTCCATGAAAGGATGGCAATAAGTGAATTAAACCAGATTTGAGTTCGAAATTTACGTTATTTGCGAAGGCAGGGTAAGTGATGCAGAGAGGTTGTTGATCCAAGTTAGGATTTGCCAACTGCCTCAAGCTTTGATTTGCAGCCATCATGGTCCTCTCTTCTTCTTCTTCAAGTCGTCTTGCTTCTCTTCTTCTTTGATGTAGTGTTCTCTCGATCTCAGGATCGTAGTGAAAGTTATCTTCGTGATTAAACGATCCACCTGTACTCATCAACAAACCAAAGTAGTAATGCGGGATAACAAATAATAAAAAAACTCGACACAAATTAATACCAATGCCTTCCCCGGCAACGACGCCAAAATTTGGTAGAGTTTATCGCATACGCCCAAATTAACCCTCCTCAAGTTAATAGCAAAAATATGTAGTAGCGAGAGTAGGGATCGATCCCACAGGGAAGGTAGTAATTTTTCTTGTCAATTTAAAAACAAATAGTAAAAAGGGGGTTTTGAGTTGAGTGATTACTACTAAGCAAATTTTACGAATTAAACTAATTAACGAGATTAACTAAAACTGTTTAAACTTATGAGAGCGAAGCGATTCTTGGTTGTCGGTCAACTTTACTTTTGGAAAATTCTCTCTTGATCATTAAATCACAAACATTCAAATTCCTTCAATTATTCATCGATTAGAAATTTAATTCCTACCCACCTTAATCGTAGTCAAAGAGAAAACAACATTAAATCCGACCCTTATCAAATCTCTAATCAAAACTACAGCCGTTAATGATTAAATCAATGATAGAATTCAAAACTAGTGAGTTCGATAAATCTAATCAATAGAAACTACAGCCGTTAACTATTGATTACCCAATCGTTTCTCCTAAGAATTCAATAACACCTACAACCGGTAATTATTAATCTTAGTTGCTTCTTAATTAGCTATCGATTATGCATATGAATACTAGGTGATCAATCTAATAAACAAATACAATAATCATTGAAATCGATACCAAGAAACAGGATTGAAATCGAAATTAAATTCAACAAACAAATCAAAATTCTCACAAGAGATTTTAATCCAAAAGCAGGTCTTCCTTAAACCAAGAATCTAAGAGTTTTTAGCCTAGCATAATTGAATCTAAAATTAACAACATATGGTTCGAAAACATTAGATAAACAAAGGAAAAGAAATTACTAAGATGAATCACGATTCCGGCTTGTCGATTCCGGTTTCGTTCTTCACGTTGTTCTTGATAAAACTTGAAAGAAAATTATTCTAAAAAACCTAACTTATTCTAAAATCTCCAAAATCTGTCTAATAAGAGGTGTAAAAATCGAGTTTATGGTTATGGAGGCTAAATATTAGGTTACAATCTTTTAAACATGGTAAAAGACTTAATTTCCAAATTCTCGAACTCTTCGGCGATCGATCGCTATGAATGTGGCGATCGATCGCTTCATTATTTTTTTTCAGCAAAAAGCTTGAGGCGATCGATCGCGATAAAGTGGCGAACGATCGCTATCCTCCAGTAGCCTCAGGCGATCGATCGCTAGAATGTGGCGATCGATCGCTGCTTCGTCAATTTTGTTGCAAAAGTTTCTGTCCATAGGCGATCGATTGCCTCTTCCATGCGATCGATCGCCACCTCCAAAATTACGTTTTTGCCCTTTTCTTGATCAACTTTGAGTCCTTATCATGTCCATGTCTTTTCTTGGTCTTTATACATCATTTTTAGCTCTCTTCGATTGTACCTACAATTACACAAATGTACGATTAGGTAGCATACTTATCAAATTATCCATCAAAATCTACCAAATCGTAGACAATTAAGCGTTAAAGATGTGTCTATTTCTAGTCACATCAGTACACTATCGACAACGGCGGTATACAAGTATACTCATCACCCAAAGGTGGTACACATATCTCATTGCTGATACAATAGTGGTACATCGTCCACAATGGCATACTTATCACATCGCTAACACAATAGCGGCATATCGCCCACAGTGACATACATATCGCGACACCATAGCGGTACATCGCCCACAATGGCATACATATCACATCGCTAACACAATAGTGGTACATCACCTACAATGGCATACATATCACATCGCTAACACAATAGCGGTACATCGCCCACAATGGCATACATAATATACTCATAATAGCAATAAATAAAATTACATACTTAACACAATGAAATGTAATAATACTTACGATACACAGTGGATCCACAATTGATCCATTAAATTATCCATGTTTTCAACATAAATTTTCCACGGAATATAATTTCATATCAATACACATATTGATATACTCATCGCTAGTATAATAGCGGTCCAATAATAGTCATCGTCAATACCATGATGGTCCAATAATACTCATCGTCAATACATGATGCTCCAATAAGGCTCATCATCAATACATGACGGTCCAATAATACTCATCGTCAACACATGACGGTCCAATAATACTCATCGTCAACACATGATGGTCCAATAATACACATCGCTTCGTGTAACAGCGGCAAGTAGTCCATAAATATAGCACTTTGCTCCGCAGGCTCAAGAGGTGACTTCCATGCGCGTCACTTTGCCCCTCAGGCTCAAGAGGTGGCCCCCATACGTGTAGCACTTTGTCCATTGACTCAAAAGGTGTCTCACATTCTATATAATTTCAACGGTACCCCAATATCTCAAATCAAATATTAATACATGCGTATAACTTCACATATACTTGCATTCTCATAATCACAACGTACTCATACTCGATCATCGTCTCGTCTGTTGTTATCAACCAACAACACAATATTGTCAACATTTCTTGTCATCAGACATCATATCTCGTTTCTCATTCCCTATTTCTCAACACTATATGCATATATATAACAAGTGCACACCTCAAATAAATGCATTTATCCTTCCATTAGTAACAATCTCAAATCATTATTACTTCACATTCAACCAACGAATACTATTTAAATAGTTACCCACTTATTGTCATCATCAAACAATTTCAATTCAGTGGGTATATTCATTACATCACCGGTTATCGCTCAATATCACATTTCTCGTATTCCATATGATCATATAATCACAATGGTTAGCAATAATACAATTCTCCATTATTTCATAGCATAAAATACGCATAGAAGCAAATACTCATCGCACCGCACAAATGCCAAACTATAATCATGTAAATTAGTGTGACATTCAGTTATATCAACACATCTCTTGGCCCTTAAACATCCCAAAGAGCTAACCACTGCTCTGATACTACTAATGTAAGGCCCTCGCTACCTTAACCCGTTATTAGTGTATTATCACAATAATGGTGCATGCTTTATAACATTAGGGAATCCTCATATATGCCATCTATAAAAAAATTCGACATTAATCCACATAACGTTCAATTCCCAATACCGTCCCACTAGCATACACATACAACTCATAACACAGTAACATGTTCTCAATTCATAGTGCAATTCTCTTTAACTAATTGCATGACAATCATAAATGAAAAGAGAAACCTCTAACCTTTATAAAATCCATATACACGTATATGAATGCTCACATACGAGCATTGAATGAATAATGTGTATCTACTGTATAAACACATTACCCAATACCAATATTGGTACCTCGGCCCCAGAAGCATTCCCAATCAACAGCTCGAACTCATCTCCAGAGCCAATATTGTACATGTTCTACCTGTTTCAACATAAACAGCCCCCACACTGGGTGAGCATACCAATAGTACAATCTCAATATCATCAATCTCACAATTATAATTTACAGAATGTAAAGCTGTAAAGTCATAAAGTACTCTCTGTGTGTACCATTACCATATGAGATCTCTCATGCTGTTCATGTTCTCACAATAACAAAAAAATCATCAAACACCCAAAATCACTTAATCATTACATTGATTAACTAAACTCATGCTCAAACCGCCAATTCCATAATCAGTCATTACAATAACGATTCACAGAAATCAATTATATCTCAATTAATGATTTCTCAGTCTCATCACATCCTGTCCCATTGCTCGCTCAATAGCGGTGATATCACAATCCAATGCTCGCTCAACAGTGACAACATTACACATTGCTCGCTCAATAGCGGCATTCCATGATCCTCAATACATACCATAATATTTACAACAACCATATATTATTCATGCATATGACAATAATATATCTATCATGCTCGTACGTTACACGTACCTTATAGTCTAGTAGCAAGAGCTAAACCTTGCCTCATCCTCAAGATCCAGCGAATTACTTGATATACACAGTTAATAGCTCACAATCAATCATAAGCACACGACTACATGCACAAGCACGTAAACAACCCCCAAATACATCATCCTACCACGATGATTAATCACCATTATTGAACTATGTGTTCTACTCAAGGCATCACAACTTAATGTCCAATGAGAAACCGATTAACTCGAATGAGTAGTATGTCTTAATAAAGTTCAGCCCAAACCATTCGTTTTAAAGCGTAACATTCCATTTGAAATGTAGACATTGCCATGAAAATCTACTAAACAAAACACAACACCAAAAGCCCAACATTTTAGCAAAATCTTGAAAAAAAACACAAAACAGGGGCCGCGATCAATCGACATTTCCCGCAATCAATCGCTAGATCCTGCTGCCCGAAAAATAAACAGCCGCGATCGATCGCCATCCCATGCCTATCGATTGCCAATGTCAACTGCCTCGCCGCGATCGATCGCGGGTACTGTACATCGTCTCAAAATCCAGCGTAATGTCAATATCGATCGCGGCTTGTCGATCAGCGTCAAGCCGTGATCGATCGCAACCCGTGATTTTTCGAAAAAAACTTTGCTTTAATGGCGTTTTTCACACCCAAAATCAAAACCAACACCCCCAACACCTTCACAACCTCAAATACTACATTTAAAGTCAATAAAAACGCCAAAAACAACACTTTAACATTTTTATCAAAAATCCCCAAAACCCAAATCCAATACTATACCCAACCAAACTCAACAAAATTACATTCAAAATGAAGATAAAGGCGAGGGGAAGAATGTTACCCAATTGTCTTCGAGAAATCTCGCTCCGAAATCGAGCTTCCATCGATTCTCTTCCATGAGAGAAAAAGAGGGGAAAATGGGAGAGAGAGAGAGAGAGAGAGAGAGAGAGAGAGAGAGAGAGAGAGAGAGAGAGAAAATAGTGTAATGACTGAACATCGAGTCCACTTGGTATATATAGCACCAAGGCTCCAAAATCCCGAGTCTCAAATACTCGCACCATAACTCATTAAAAATCATGTGTGTTCAATAATTATCTCTCACTCACTCAATTACATCACAACCCTCAATCCAAAGCTCCCCAGACTCCAGATCTCACTACCAACACAATTCCAAGGTTAACACCTCATTGGGAATAAAATCTCAACCCTTGGATCCAACAACCCCGATATCGGATTAAAACCCTTGGGAGCCCCAACACCACAATTATCTCATAATTACCACAATTAAAATCCATTAAGGATTATAATCACTTCAGGGTTATTACAATAATTTTCGGATATCACAGCTCAGCTGGACTCACATAATTTAGCTTGTAGTGTTTGATCAGTTGTAAGACCCTAACGTCTCATGACGACAAAATGGATTTATGACGTCATAAGGGTGACAATTATTATTTCTTTAGAACTCTCAATACATTTCTCACAATAATACTGTGACTTTTTTTTAAAACAAATTCAACACAGTTTCCCGTAATTTGGACAACCAAGTAAACCATATATAATAACAATCTAATAATAACCATTTTCCTCGATCAATAATCAACAATATGATCAATTTCTCAATACTCAACTCCTAAAGCTCATTCTCATCAAAATTTAAAACACAAAATTCAACCAAATAAAAATGGAAACTTTGAATGTTTATACAGACCATATACATGCCTCCAATGACTCACAGAGCGAGCCATGAATAAATGAATGCAAATCGAATTACTTAAACATTATCTATCATCATCAATACTCGTACAATATATCCGAAGTGATTCTTTGCAATGAATTTGGGGCTTACTTCCTGAAATGACATTGTATATTCTTACTTATTTCAATAGAAACATCCTACTACACAGGGTGAGCATACTCTAACACCATAATCCAGATCATATCAATATATAAATCGTAAAGCAGTAAATTAAGATTATTGAGTATTTATAAAATGTTCTCCCTGTATTACTTCCAAACCAGTATATCTTTCACTTGTTGTTCCTGTTCAATCTTACACAATTCCATAACATCAATTTCAATATCGTTATTCAAAACATAATACTTATCATTGCAATAAACTCAATATAACCAAAATTCACAACTACTCTTTCAACTACAACCATTTACCAGCGGCACTTTGCCCCACTTATTAGTTATAATATAGGCATTTTGTCCCCGCTTATTAGTTATAATAGCGGCACTTTGATCCCGCTTACTGATTATAATAGCGACACTTTAACCCCGCTTACTGATTATAATAGCGGTACTTGGACCCCGCTTACTACAGATATTAGCGGCATTTCGACCTCGCTTAGAATTTATAATAGCAGCACTTTGACCCTGTTATCTTTAGTATAATAATTTAAACCATAACAGCTATATCATTTACCGTTATTAACTTAACAGATTATGTACAACTAAATATCCAACATATCACAACCACTTATATCGAACACATATTTCAGTTCCGTATACTTACGTATCATTGTTCATAGATCGACGTCTCATAGGTGCATAATCATTAAATTACCTCATAACATATATACTCGTATGTCACTACGTATATTATAGTCCAGAATCAAGATCAATTTATACTCCTCAGTGTCTTTGTACTCGAGAAGATTATGCACAAATTCAACATGTCAATACAATATTATTTCGATATCATCACTTATATATCATAAAAATCCCCTTTTCTATTATAAGCATTCATGCTCAAAACTGTGACCATAATTCAAGAAAACAACGAATCACCAATAGATTAATCAAACCGTTGAAAAAAATAAGTTGTCAAGATTTTATCCCTACCGATTGATTGGTAAACTTGAACCGATCGTTAGGTGCAACTCAGAAAATTTCTCCACATTTTCGCATTTTACCAATCGATCGGTAGTTTCCTTACTGATTGATCGGTAAAAACCCAAATTTGTTTTCTTTCCCCTGCGACAATCGATTAGTAGGTTGGCGCCGACCTCTTGGTGGCTACTGTTGTTCAAAAAATTGCCATTTCAACACACAATAACCTCATACTCAACATACCAACATTCTATTAACATCAAAATTTTACCAAATAAAACACATAATGGCAAGAAAATTAAAATCTCAACCAATTAACTAGTTAAACAAATCAATAATCTTCATGTTAACACTAACCTTGAGCAATATGTAAACCACAATTTTCTTGAGAGAAAAAGGGCAAGAATCGATCAAAGAAGAGGAGAAGAGATGATGATTTAGTGTGTGTTTGTGTGTGTAGGAAGAGATGATAATAAAATTCTTATTTTGCAAATTAGTCCCTAAGCTTCCATCCACCTTACAATTTTACCCCTTAGATTTATCCAACATTATAAATTCTACCTGTAGTTATTTATCTCAATTCCAATTCACCATTTCACACTACCATACTCAAGAATTAATTTCAAATTCAATAATTATTCCACTATTTCAAACTCATAATTACTTTAATCATTTCAATAATTCACAATTAATTTTAAGGTATCATACTTCTCCCATACTAGATGAAATTTCGACCTCAAAATTTAAAACATACTTATCTGCAATAACAAAATAAACATAACACACATGTATATATTCCTGAAGTGTCAAAGGCGTCATACCGTTGAAATATCTTACACGGTCACATATGGTCTGTCCAAACCAGAGTCCGAACAAGACTTTCTATATATGAAACATTCAACTCTAATTCCACCCTCGAAGTTTCTAAAAAACATAAACAATCTAATATCCACTTTCGTAATATTTACACATGGAATATTTCAAGATTACTAAACAAAGAAAATCGACAACGATAATCTATAAGATAGAATGCCACTTACTGTCATATCAGTTCTACATTTTCCCCATCTCTTGAATCAGTTTTGATTCAACTATAAATTTTCCCCATCTCCTGAATCAGTTTTGATTCAACTATACATATTGTATCATTTCAAAGTAATAGAAATGTAAAACATCGCTCATGCAATTATTTAAACAATAATAGTCAAATACTCGCTTGCTACATAACATTATTAGAGACTCTGCATTTAACATAGTATTTGACCAATTAAATTCAAGTTCTATCACACCTATACATCAATGACATTCTTAGTGTTTCAAACCAACACTCTCAAAATGATCATTCATATGATTTCCTTATATTCTAACCTCATCATTTTCTAATCATTCTATTAGCCTTCATTATTGTATATTCGGTTATTCTGTACTCAGTCACCCTTGATTAAATATTCACCATTTATCTCTCAATAATAATTTGCATATTTTACAAAAAATGTTAGTTTGACCGTATACAACAGTTCTACCTAAACAACAATAGATCTGCATGAGCCAAAATAGATCAAACCCTTTGATATGTGTTGGAAGCTTGGAAATGGTCAAAAAGATAAGTAAGTGATCACAACAATACTTTCTAGAACAACGGCAAACCCAATTTATCTATCCGCAATTCTCCTTTGATATGTGTTCGAAGCTCGTAAAAATTCTTGAAAACCTGATTAGACATTGTGTCACAACTTTTAAATTAGCCAAGCAGTCTGCCACCCTATTTGTGATAGAGCACACAGTTAGCATATGTATTTTTGGAGCGTTTTCAATCATCCCTGAATGCACTCTCATGTAATTACTTCCCTAAATTAGCAGATTCTACTCACCTTTGTATAGGCTAGATTAGTGGTACTGATAAGCTCGATTAGTGGGCTTTTCATCCCTATTTATACTATAATCATCCTTGATTATATAGAAGAATTACAACAAATCTTCATGGTATCAGAGCACCCTCTGTCTTGAACAGAATTTGATCCTTCTTATTTTTTTTCCTTCTCGTTTCACCTAGCCATCTTCATCCCTCCAACCTACAATCAATGGAGAATTCTCAAGATCTGTCACCATGTCTTTGAACACCGTCCCAGCGCCATTGAATAATGTAGCTCAAAGCAATGTTTCCCTCACTAATGGAAATCTGATATCTCTTAATGCATCCTCTCAGATCCCATTCAAACTTTCAAAAAATGGTGCCAACTATGCATTATGGAGACCCCAGATGACCAATCTCCTCTTTGGTTATGGACTCCTCAATTTCGTCGATGGAACGGATACTTACCCGCCACAAATTGATCCTCGATATCATCTATGGACTCGCCAGGATTGTCTCGTTGGAATTCAGGCCACAGTTAATAGTACAATCAGCCCCACAATAAATAATTGCACCACCTCTGCCAATGCCTAGAACAAATTGGAAACAAGCTTTGCCAATCAATCCAACACCAGGATGCTCTCTATAATATCCTCCCTCATGACAAACAGGAAGGAAGGAAAAACTGTAGCTAAGTACATGAATACAGTGAAAAGTCTTGTTGATGATCTAGCACTCGTTGGGCACCCTCTCAATGATGCTCAAATCATGTCATACACACTAAACGGATTAGCTAATGAGTTCAAAGAATTATCGGCAACTGTTCGTGTTCGTGACACACCTATCTCCTTTGAAGAACTCTATGATAAATTACTTGATGAAAAATTAATCCACAATCATGGAGAATCCAAGGAAGAAGAAGTGCAAATCACTGCACACTTCACTCAAAGAGGCCGTGGTGGTCGAGGCAATTATCGCAATAGTCGAGGAGGCCATCGGGGTAGCCACAATGGCTCGGAAAACAATCATAGTGGACAAACCCTCCTGCACAATTACATACAAACAAATCGTCAGCAACCAACTCGACATCCAAACTCCCATGGAAGGGGTATGATTTATTCTAACTACCCATCAGACTCACCCTCTTGGAATCCAAACTTTAACTCCAGGGGTCACAGCCAGCCCCACATTGTGTGTCAATTGTGCAACAAACCTGGACATACTGACAAGACTTGTCGATCACGTGGACAACCTTCAACTTATCTCTCTAAACCTCAAGTAAATCTAGCAGAAGGCGAATCAAGCAACACTAACAACTGGATTCTTGACTCCGGAGCCACCCATCACATCACTTCAGACCTACAGAACCTCTCCATGCACTCTAACTATGTTGAGGATGTTGTGGTCGGTAATGGTAATGGTATCCCCATCTCTCATGTTGGCTCTTCCTCCATTAATTCTCCTACTACCTCATTTACATTGGATAATGTTTTGTGTGCACCCTTGATAAAAAAGAACCTAATATCTGTTTCACATTTTTGTAAACAAAATGGTGCATCAATTGAATTTCATCCTGATTTTTTTCTTGTGAAGGACTTGAATACAGGGCATCCTTGGAGAATGGCCGGAATAGACACAACTTGTATGAGTAGCCATCTTCAACCTCACATATCCAGCAGTCCACTCTCAATCCATCCACCTCAATTGCTCTCTCCTCGCAACTATGGCATCAACCTCTTGGTCATCCCTCTACTCTAGTTCAAAAGCAAATCCTAGATAGTAATAATATTCATTCTTCTGGTTCATCAGCACATACAGTGTGCGACTCTTGTCTTTGTAACAAAAGTCATAAACTCTCATTTTAAACTTCGTCTATCAGTTGTGACAAACCCTTTCAAGTTATTTATTCGGATGTTTGGGGCCCTTCCCCTATCACTTCCCTTGGAAATTTTCGATATTATGTTATATTTATTGATTATTTTACAAAGTACACCTGATTATACCCTCTAAGTTGAAATCTGATGTACTTAAAATCTTTGAGAAATTCAGCAAACTTATCGAAAATTACTTTAACACCAAAATCAAAACCATATACACAGATGGTGGTGGGGAGTATCAAGCACTGTCTCACCTCTTATCAAAACTTGGAATCCAACATCTCACATCTCCACACTATACACCCGAACATGTTGGCTCCGCTGAACGCAAACATCGTCATATTGTAGAAACCGGCCATAATGCTGCCATTCCTCTTCGTTTTTGGCCACGAGCCTTCCAAACTGCCATCTACCTCATTAACCGTATGCCGACACCTGTTCTTAAACACGATACAGCCTACCACAAATTATTTAGTCATAACCCCAACTACACCTCCCTCCGAGTCTTTGGTTGTCTTTGTTACCCTTGACTTCGTCCTTACACTACTCATAAACTCGAATCTCGTTCCCGACCATGTGTGTATCTCGGCTTCTCCCTTCCTCACCACTCCTTCCTCTGTTTTGACATTCAATCACAACGTCTCTTTATATCTAGACATGTTGTCTTCTTTGAGCAAATATTCCCCTACAAACCATATTGTCTCATGATATATGCATCTCTCACAACATATTCTCCAAGTATCTTTCCACCTTCACAGAAAAACATTCCACTCAATTAACAACAACCACTGATGAATCACCACAACTTATCACCTCAGCCCCATCACCACCTCACTTAATTCCAATAACTCCTTCCGATCCATTCAACACTCAACATGTTGTTACTTACTACTCCGTCTTCTCCCAGGACTGCTCCTTGTCGGTCTCCAACACAGGTAAGAAATTTTTCCCTTCACTTACCACATTTGTAAATCCACATGCTGGTGGCACACTTAATATCACCCAAAATGACCAACCATCCGCACATAATCACTCACAAACCAAAACATCAACCATCTTGTCACGTGTTATAACCTGTGCCCAAAATAACATCTACAAACCAAAACAACCCTTCTCTATAAATACCACTACATCTCCTTCCCTTTCTCACCTAGAACCTACATCCTTTACTCAAGCCAACAAACATTCACAGTGGCGTGATGCTATGCATGACGAATTTCTTGCTCTTCAGCATAATAGAACCTGGTCCCTTGTCCCATTCTCTCCCACACAAAACATTGTTGGCTGTAAATGGGTTTACAGGATCAAGAGGAACTCAGATGGTTACATTGCTCGATATAAGGCCCGTCTAGTAGCTAAGGGATTTCACCAACGATCGGGCATTGATTTTACTGATACGTTCAGCCCAGTCGTCAAACCAGCCACCATCCGTCTTGTTCTTACTATTGCTGTGGCTCGTGGTTGGACTTTAAGCAGTTGGATGTTAACAATGCCTTCTTACAATGTAATCTCTCTGATTGTGTCTTCATGCAGCAACCACAAGGCTTTGTCGATACTCAATATCCGTCTCATGTTTGTAAGCTACAAAAAGCCATATATGGCCTTCGTCAAGCTCCTCGGGCATGGTACAATGAACTTCGATCCTTCCTTCTAGCATATGGCTTCATGAACTCTAAAAGTGATGCTTCTCTCTTTATCTACAATTCAGCAGACAGTGTTATGTACTTACTTGTATATGTAGACGACATTATTCTCACCGACAATAACTCCTCTACTATAAGTGCCTTCACTACTCGACTATCCAATCGGTTCTCCCTTAAAGATCTTGGCACGCTCAGCTATTTCTTAGGTGTTGAGACCCATCGAACTTCTAATGGTTTGTTCATGTCTCAGCAGAAATATATTATTGATCTGCTTCAGCGAACTAACATGCGGGATGCCAAGGAAGTCAATACACCATCCGCTACCTCTGAAAAACTCAAACTTGATGATGGTTCCCCCGGTCATGATCCAATTGAGTATCGTCAAGTGCTTGGCTCCCTCCAATATCTCTCCCTCACACGGCCAGACGTAAGCTATGCCGTCAATAAATTAGCTCAATTCATGCATAAATCAACCTCTAATCATTGGCTTGCTGTAAAAGGGATCTTTGATACCTCAAAGGCACTTCTCACTATGGTATTTTCATTTCGGCTAAATCTCCAATTACTCTTCATGCCTTTGCTGATGCTGATTGGGCTGGGGATGCTGATACACGTCACTCTACATCTGCCTATGTTGTATTTCTTGGTTCTAATCCTGTTAGATGGAGTTCTAAGAAACAGTTTACCATAGCACGCTCCTCAACCGAAGCTGAATATCGTGCCATTGCAGCTGCAACTGCTGAGGTGAATTGGCTCACAAACTTGCTCCATGAACTGGCTATCCCACTTCGAACTTCTCCAACAATTTACTGCGACAATATTGGAGCTACTTATCTATGCTCCAACCCGGTCTTTCACTCACGTATGAAGCATATTGCAATCGACTTTCATTTTGTACGCGATCAAGTATCTCGCAAACTGCTTCACATTTCTCATGTCCACACAACTGATCAACTTGCGGATTCTCTCACCAAACCTTTGGCTCGGCAGCAATTCCTTATCCATCGCTCCAAGCTTAGCATCCTTCCTGGACCCTTGCGCTTGCGGGGGCATGATAGAGCACACAGTTAGCATATTTATTTTTGGAGAGTTTTCAATCATCCTTGAATGCACTCTCATGTAATTACTTCCCTAAATTAGCAGATTCTACTCACCTTTGTATAGGCTAGATTAGTGGTACTGATAAGCTCGATTAGTGGGCTTTTCATCCCTATTTATACTATAATAATCCTTGATAATAATATAGAAGAATTACAGCAAAATCTTCAATTTGCCTCTCGAAAGCAATGAGTATTCGATGTGAACATGAAATCAAATGATTGTAGATCTTCCACCTCACTGAAAATTGACCATGGAATCGAAGCTTTTTTGTTTAAAATTTGAACCAGCAGCAGAGAATCCACTTCTATTTCTAAGGATTGAACATCATTCTGATTGCACAGTTGAACTCCATACAAAAGAGATTTGGCTTCCGCATGAACACTTGTTAAATTGCCAAAGTGAGTTGAAAATCCAAAAATGAAATTACCGTTCACATCTCGAAGCACACCTCCCCCTCCATTGGGACCTGGATTCCCTTTAGAAGCACCATCTGTATTTAATTTATAAAAATTACTTACCGGCTTCAACCATTTGACTTGCTTGATGAAAATGATGTTCTTTTGGATCCCATAAACATATATACAAAATGAATTCCAGTCTCGATCAATAAACTTGAATGTGCTGAATTTTGACGCGAAAAGCAGCCTAATATCCGTAAACATAGCATCGCACATTTTATCAAATCTGATGCTTATATTATCATATAACGCTGCATTACGAGCTTTCCATAACTCCAAGCAAATGTATAGCGGAGTAATTTGCATCAGAAATCTTATGTAGGCATTTGAACTGTTTTTAAACCACCATGAAGCTATAATAGCACGAATAGAACTCTCCTTTGAAGAATGGATAACCAAATTTGTTCAAGAGATTTTTTGCTATGGGACTAGAGACGAAAACATGATCAATGGATTCTTGCGAAGGGGTTCTGCATCAACAACATTTTGATGGTCCATAGAATCCAAATTTCTGAATAATATCATGCATAGGTATACGACTTCGGATAAGTCTCATCATAAAGAAAGATATTTTTAGCGGTACCTGAAGATGCCAGAGTGAACGAGATAGCCATGATCGATTGGATGATTTACGGATAATAAGGAATGCCGATGTTGGAGGCTGCAAACACCTACTAAGTAAGTTCTCTAACCTATAGCATGCGTTTCCAAGTAAGAGAAGTAGCACTTGACAGAGTAGCAAAATTGGGATGAAGCACACCACAATACTTGCGATGAAGAAAATCAGCCCAAATAGAGCTCGAATTCCTGAATCTCCACCAAAGTTTTACAGAGAAAGATGTATGAAAGTCAACAAGTGATCGGAATCCAGCCCCTCCTTCGTCCACTGGATAACATAAGTCTCTCCATTTGATCCAATGTCGATTATTCTTCTCATTATTTTCACCCCTCAGAAACTTAGCAAAAATGTTTTCCAACATATTCAGAACACTTTTAGGAGGGTTTGTAGCTGAAAGAAGGTATGTCGAGATTGAAGACAAAACATGTTTAATAAATATTATCTTACCTCCCGAAGATAAAAATCGATTCCGCGATGATAAAATACGTCCGTAATTGAATGAGTATAGGCTGCAAAGTAGGTACTTTTTCTGCGTCCTTCATACATCGGGCAACCTAGATAAGTGACTGGAAATTGGCGGTGAGTATAACCTGTGACATGAGCAATGCGGTTTCTTCTGCATAGAGGCAGACAATTACTGACCAGGAAGCAACTTTTCGATTTATTAACTTTTTGTCCAGATGTTTCCTCATAAGCATTAAGACATGATAGAATAAGGAGTAAGGAGTTTGATGAGCCTCCAGAGAATATGATAACATCGTAGGCTAAATGAGTTATAGGCAGACAACCACGTGTCACCTTGTACCCAATGAAAGAGCTATTTTGAGACAACAGATTCAAGGATCTTGACAAAACTTTTTGGGGAAAGTTTAGGACTAAAAGTTTGTTCATCCTAGTTCATGTAAAAACCATGCAATCATTTAAATACATTTTATTTTGAAAAGACAAAATCACTCTTTAAACCTACATTTTCCATCGGGGCTTTTCCATCTTCTTTCCCGACTTCATTCAAGCTCATCATTTCTTCTCTTATTTCGATTTTTTCCAGACTTCATTCGAGCTCTTCTTTTCATCTCTTATTTCGTTCCAATCTCCTCGTAAATTCCATTCCATTTCTTCATTTTTTGGGAGAACATTATGTGACTACTGTTTTATATGGCTCCAAAATCAAGCAAGAGTATTAGGGCAAAATCTCCAACCGGCAACACAAAGAAAAACCTTGAGGAAATCTAGTATGTAACGGCTGGATTTTCGCTTCCTAATGAATGGTTTTTGATATATTTATGGTTTTTTAATTTGGTTTATTTTTCGATTATTGTTGTTTAAATGGCATTGTTGAGAATTTAGGGTTTGAATTTTTTTCTATTGCGATTAAGGTTAGAAAGGTTTTTTTTTATTAAGGTTTGTTTCTTTTCCCGATTATTGTTTCTGATGCACGAAATATGCATGTAAAGGTATTTTTTGATGCACGAAAAATTATTTGTTTAGTGGGATTTATTTTAGATCGTTGTGTCAAGGTCTTCTGATGCACGAAATATCCATGTAAATGTATTTTTTATGCACGAAAATTTATTTGTTTCGTGGGATTTGATTTTAGCTCGTTTGAATGGTTTAGTGTCGAGGTATTTTTGATGCACGAAAAATCCATGTAAATGTATTTTTGGTGCACGAAAAATATGGGGATTACAGAATGGCAATCAATATCTTTTTTTTTTTTATTTCGTTAGTGTCAAAGTGTAGTATATAATCACTAATGTACCCTTAATTGTTGTTTTCATCCCAGCATCGCCTCCGCCCTCGCCAAGCGACCAAGATATAACCAAAAAATGGAACAGATCTGCATTTTACAGCGCAAACATGCAGGCGGTGGTTTCAGACCTAAAGAAACTTAATCTTCGAGAAGAACATTTGGTAGTGTTGCAGCGAACACCATTTTGGCTGATTGTGAATGGACTTTTGACTGACCGAGTGGTCTTGATCATTGCAAGAAGCGTAATCTCCCAATTATGGAAATAATTTCTTGCTTCAACAAAGATTCGGCTGAATTCACATTTGGGTATTACAGAATGGCGATCAATATCAATTATGTCCGTTTAATTTTTGAAATAAGGATGGCATTGAAGACATTGATATGCAGTTGGTAGATTATCCACGCACATCATTCTTAAATAGGTGCTTCCGTGAGAAGGAGTCCAAAAGTGATTATAGAATGAGCAAGAGCTCGATTTACAAGAAATTGACATCGAAAGTAGCAGGTCGGGATTCTATTACTCTACATGATGTTGCCAGATTGGTGACACTTTACTTGCTGGCAACATTCTTCATCTCTACAAAATCATCAAACCTGTCATGGGCGTACACTGCCTTGGTGGATGACCTGGATAAAATTTGCACGCACAACAGGTCAGACCACATATTAAAATATGTTATTCAGTTTAGTTCAATCGAACACAAAAAAACACTATGGATGTGTTCCTCTAATACCTGTAAGTCGTATTGTAATCCCCACTTAAATTAATTTCTTTATTTTTTGTTGATAACATTGTTCACATTTATGTGTAGTATTGGCTATACGAGGACAAACCTGATTGATCCAGTCGATGTGAACTTGGTCCCAAGGTTCATGAAATGGAATCTTGAAGAGTTATACAAAAAGCTCCGGTCGACTAAAATCAAGGAGCTTGACCGTGGTTACGTAAGTATTAGTGAACTCCATTTATTATGTATGTAAAATCACTTATGGTGCATGTATAATAACACATTAATCTACTGTAAAAGTAAAATGATGCACGAATATTTTCATATTGGTGCACGAACATTTTTATATCGATGCACTAACATTTTTATACTGGTGCACTAACATTTTTATACTGGTGCACGAACATTTGAACTTATATTGGTGTTGAAACTTATATCGATGCACTAACTTTTGAACTTGTAATGCACGAACATTTTTATACTGGTGCACTAACATTTGAACTTATATTGATGATGCACGAAAGTTATATTGGTTCACTAACATTTGAACTTGTACCTGTGCAGAACTTTTTTATACTGGTGCACGAACATTTGAACTTATTTTGGTGTTTGAACCTATACCGATGCACTAACTTTTGAACCTATACTGATGCACGAACATTTTTATACTGGTGCACGAACATTTTTATATTGGTGCTTTAACATTTGAACTTATATTGATGCACGAAAGTTGTACTGGTGCACGAACATTTTTGTATTGGTGCTTGAACATTTTTACACTGGTGCACTAACATTTGAACTTGTACTGTGCACGAACATTTTTGTATTGGTGCACGAACATTTTTGCACTGGTGCACTAACTTTTAAACTTATATTGATGCACAAAATTTATATTTGTGCATGGTAGCGTTTATCGCGTACGCCCAAATTAACCCTTCTTCAGTTAATAGCAAAAATATGTAGTAGCGGAAGTAGGGATCGATCCCACAGGGAAGGTAAATTTGTTTCGTATCAATTATCAAACAAATAGTAACAATGGGGGTTTTGGATTGGATTACTACTACTTAGCGAATATCAAACTAATAAACGAGTTTAACCAAAACGATTAAAACTTATGGGATTAAAGCGATTCTTGGTTTTCAGGTAACCGTACTTTTGGAAAATTATTTTTTTGTCATCAAATCAAAACATTCGAATTCTTTCGATTATCTATCGACTGGAAATTCAATTCCTACTCATCTTATTCGTAGTCAAAGAGAAAACAGCATTCAATTCAACCCTTACCAAATCTCTAATCACCACTACAGCCGTTAATGATTAAATCAATGATAGTTCTCAAAACTAATGAGTTCGATAAATCTAATCAATGAAAACTACAGCCGTTAAAATTGATTACTCAACCGTTTCTCCTAAGAATTCAATAACACCTACAGCCGGTTAATTATTGATCTTAGTTGTTTCTTCACAAACTATCGATTATGCAATTGAATATTAGGTGATCGGTCTAATACACAAACACAACAATCATGGCATTCGAATTTTGAGAAACAAATTGAAATCGAAATCTAATTTAACAATCAAACCGAATTCTCATAAAAGATTCAAATCCAAAAGTAGGTATCCCTTCAACCAAGAATCAAAGGATTTTAGCCTAGCATAATTGAATCTAAAATCAACAACATATTATTCAAAAACATTAAAATAACAAAGGAAAAGAAATTACTAATAATAGTCACGATTCCGGCTTGTCGATTCCGGTCCCGTTCTTCGTTGTTCTTGACAAAACTTCAAAGAAAATTAATCTAAAATCTCCAATTATTCTAAAAGTTGGAAAAACTATCAAAAACTGCTGCTAATGAGGCTTAGTCTCGAGTTTTAGGGTATGAGAGTGATAAAAATGGGATACAATCTTTTAAACATGGTAAAAGACTCAATTTCCTAATTTCCGGACTCTTCGGTGATCGATCGCCTGATGTGTGGCGATCGATCCCTAGTTTATTTTTTTCCAGCGAATTTCTTGAGGCGATCGATCGCCACTTTATCGCGATCGATCGCTGGGCTCCAGTAGACTTTGGCGATCAATCGCCTGGCATTCGCGATCGATCGCTGACCCGTGAATTTTGTTGCAAAAGTTTCTGTCCATAGGCGATCGATTTCCTCTTCCAGGCGATCGATTGCCACCTCAAAAATTACATTTTTGCCCTTTTCTTGATCAACTTTGAGTCCTTGTCATATCCATGTCTCTTCTTGGTCTTTACACATCATCTTTAGCTCGTTTTCTTCGATTGTACCTACAATTACACAAATATACGATTAGGTAGCATACGTATCAAATTATCTATCAAAACCTACCAAATCGTAGACAATTAAGCACTAAAGATGTGTCTATTTCTAGTCACATCAAACTCCCCCATACTTACTCTTTACTCGACCTCGAGTAAATAAATAAAACTACAATATTTTTGGTTGGCTCATAGGTTCATAACAAAGCAACTTGTCCTCACTTTAATGCCTCAACAATTTTAACATGCATAATAATGAACGACGGTAAAAAGTTAACAGTGGAACAAGCTCAATCCCTAAACATTTCGTACCCAACGAAGTAGTGAACGTGTGTGTGTGGTCATAAACAAGTGTTGCATACAAATTATAGATCCAAAAGATGCAAATCCACAATAGTTCAAGTCATACACTAACACAAGTATAAGCTCACTTGCACACTCTTCTCCACTATCTTAGCTACTTTGCAAACATAAATCAAGTAGGTCTTTATTAGCTTGTAGCTTGGCCTAGGTATTGGCTTATGAAAGAAAGGGTAAGGATATTCAAACAAGAGAGTATGATGAAATGCACACTAAAAGCTTCTCTTCTTGCATGAATTTTTCAACTTTGTTCTTTTTCACAAGGTTTATTTCAACACTTTTCTTCTTTTGTGCCTTGGCTCCCCTTGGAGTCATATTTTTATCTATTTTCTCAAGGCATTCCTTTTTCTTTCATGTATTTCATTCTTTTGAAAATGAAGCTCACACAATTAATTCAATGAAGTCCTAAGTGCATGTGAATGAAACACATCATACTCCCTTAAAAGGTATGGATTAAAATCACATTTAGGCTTAAAGGGTAGGATGATAAGCTAGTCAAGAAATGTTGAATGGGGGTCTTTAGTATGCTTAGCATACTACCATTCTTTTACATTAAGGCTCAAAATAGGTACTAGAGAATGATTTTGTTTACATGGTAGGCTTGAAAGGCACAAACGCATCAAAGATCGCCTATATTACTTTCATGTTTGCAAGTAGTCTAGACATACGCCTCAAAGAGCATGTAGTTAAGTTCTAGCATGTATTAGAGACTTCTTAAGACTATCACAAAGTTCACACAATCTTCACTAAGTTATGCACACTTCACAAGTCATGACAATAATGTGCTCAAAATATTCAACTTACTAAGCTAAAGTACACTTTGCATTAGAGTTCAAAGTGTTCCAAGGTTAACAATTCACCTATGTTCAAAAGCATGCATGATATCAATTAGGTTTCATCATGGGCTAGTGACTCTAAGCATCCGTTCGTTACTTAACTATGAGCTCAAAATTTTCAAATTTTCGATTTTTTTTTTATTTTTGTATTTTTGAAATATAAAAGCAAAACTAACTACTAATCCCTCCCCCATACTTAAATCTTACATTGTCCCAATGTAAGGCAAAAATAGAAGAAAAGAGAAAAGTTTAAACTAAAAAGCAATAAAAAAACTAAAAATAAAAGGGAGAAAAGAAACTAACTCCCATTCGTTTGCCACCCAAGCAGCGCCTCTGTTTAACGTCGGTGGCCCGACGCCAGTTCTCTATCAAGGTGGTTGATGCAGTGTTGCTCTATCCTTCCTTAACCACCTCAATATCTTCTTCACTCCTCGGTATCTCGGCTTGTTGCTCTTTGAGTGGTCGTCCCCAGTCTTTGCTCCTTCGTCACTTGATTGACATGGTCGATCCGGAGGGTGCTTCTTTTCAACGGTATGATCCTGCAATTTAGAAATAAGATGGTCAGCAGTACCGTGAGTAGGTAACGCAGCAATAGTATGAACGGTATGTACTAAGTTAGAATCCATACCTTTCTTGTCGTCAAGGCCATCAGTAGCCCTTCCCATTTCCCACAACTCATCATTATCAAAATCAGAATCATAATTATCATGTACATCAATAGCGTAACTAGAATGTTCAAAAAGTTTAATGGGTTCATACATGTTGAATTTTGCAAATTTACCATTAGAATCCAATGTGATCATACCGCTATTCATATTGATTACTGATTTTGATGTTTTCAAGAATGGTTTCCCTAAAATAATTAGACTAGAAGGATCATCATTTCTCATGTCTAAGACACAGAAATCGGCTGTGAAGACCAAGTTCTTTACATGCACAACTACGTCCTCTACTATCCCCTTAGGTATGACCGTGGATTTATCAGCTAAGTGAATAACTGCGCTATTTTTTTTAAAGGTCCCATTTTCAGTTGAGAGTACATTGAGTAAGGCATGACATTTATGGATGATCCTAAATCGAGCATAGCCTTCTCAATCCTAATAGCACTAATCTCACATGGGATAAAGAACATACATGGGTCATTGCATTTAATGGGGATGTGTCTTTGGTTGTCCGCCGAAACATTGTCATTGAGCTCGACCTTGGGCTGCCCTTTGTGTTCTTTGCTTTGATCCTCATTCACGGTCTCCTTTAAGGGGTTAGCATGTTGCGGTTTCTTCTTCATGGTCTCATGCAATGGGGCTTGCTCTTTGCAGCGTGGACTTATCTCGTAGAGGTCTTTGAGTCCGGCACCTTTCCTATTGTCCTTTAATGCTAGGGGAAACGGGGGTGGTACTTTATATTCAGAAAGTTTAGGGAACTCACCTCGTAGTTCCTCCCCTTGCATTGGCTCTTCAACGTCTATCTCTTTCTCCGTCATCTCTTCTTTCTGGGGTGGCGTCAGTACCACCTTCTCTTCAGCTGCATCTTCATTCACATTCACTGTGATAACACTCACATTTTCCCGGGGGTTTATCTCTGGTTGTGACGGCAGTCCATTTGAAATCCTTGCTTCGATCTTGCTGATTGAAGTTGCCAATTGTCCCATCTGCGTCGTCAAGCTCTGGATGCTCGCCCTCGTCTCCTGTTGAAATTGTAAGCTATTTTCAGCAATAACTTTAATAATATGTTTTAACCTGTCAGAAGGAGGGTGCACTGGCAGTGGTGGAGGTCGCTGATATGGCGGTCTGTAGGGTGGAGGTTGGTGCATCTGTGGGTTCCCATAGCCTTGGTTCGGATGGTCCCTCCACCCTTGATTGTAGTTGTTTGGTGGATGGTCATAATTCCTTTGTGGTGGCCCTGGGAATCCTCCCGCTGCATTCACGTTCTCAGCGGCTGTCTCTTGTAATGAGGGGCATGCGTCCGTGGGATGGTTCGCAGCCAGACAGATTCCACACGGCTTTATCTTCCCTACATTTCCACCTGCCATACCACGCACAAGAAAAGTGAGGTCTATCAGTTGTTGTTCTAGGTTTGATACGTTTACCTCTTTTCTTTGCGGTTGTCCATGGCGCACAGATCCGAATTGTTGGGAGTTGGCCGCCATGTTAGCTATCAAGCGTCTAGCTTCCTCCGTTGTTTTATCTATAAATGCTCCTCCGCTTGCCGCATCCACCAAGTTCCTATCACCAGAAAGTAAACCTTCATAGAAGTATTGGATTAGAAGGTGTTCACTTATCTGGTGTGGACAACTTGCGCACAACTTCTTAAATCTCTCCCAGTACTCGTGCAGTGATTCCTCGTAGAGCTGCTTCACACCATATATCTCTTTCCTCAAGTTCGTTGCCCTTGAAGCTGGGAAGTACTTTTCTAGGAATACTCTTTGTAAGTCAGTCCACGTGGTGATCGATCCGGATGGTAAGTAGAAGAGCTAGTCTTTTGCAGCCTCCTTTAGAGAAAATGGGAACGCTCTTAGCTTTATTTGATCCTCAGTGATTCCGGTCGGCTTCATGGTAGTGCACACCACGTGGAACTCCATCAGATGCTTATGCGGGTTTTCACCTGCAAGACCATGAAAAGCTGGCAATAAGTGAATTAAACCAGATTTAAGTTCGAAGTTTACGTTATTGGCCAGAGCAGGGAAACTGATGCAGAGCGGTTGTTGATCCAAGTTAGGATTCGCCAGCTGCCTCAAGCTTTGATTTGCAGCCATCATGGATCTCTCTTCTTCTTCTTGTTCTATAATCCTTCGTGCTTCTCTTCTCCTCTGATGTAGCATCCTCTCAATCTCAGGATCGTAGTGAAAGTTATCTTCGTGATTGAACGATCCACATGTACTCATTAACAAACCAAAGTAGTAATGCGGGATAAAAATAAAAAAATCGACACAAAATAATACCACTGCCTTCCCCGGCAACGGCGCCAAAATTTTGTAGCGTTTATCGCGTATGCCCAAATTAACTCTTCTTCAGTTAATAGCAAAAATATGTAGTAGCGGAAGTAGGGATCGATCCCACAGGGAAGGTAAATTTATTTCGTATCAATTATCAAACAAATAGTAACAATGGGGGTTTTGGATTGGATTACTACTACTTAGCGAATATCAAACTAATAAACGAGTTTAACCAAAACGATTAAAACTTATGGGATTAAAGCGATTCTTGGTTTTCAGGTAACCGTACTTTTGGAAAATTATCTTTTGGTCATCAAATCAAAACATTCGAATTCTTTCGATTATCTATCGACTGAAAATTCAATTCCTACTCATCTTATTCGTAGTCAAAGAGAAAACAGCATTCAATTCAACCCTTACCAAATCTCTAATCACCACTACAGCCGTTAATGATTAAATCAATGATAGTTCTCAAAACTAATGAGTTCGATAAATCTAATCAATGAAAACTACAGCCGTTAAAATTGATTACTCAACCGTTTCTCCTAAGAATTCAATAACACCTACAGCCGGTTAATTATTGATCTTAGTTGTTTCTTCACAAACTATCGATTATGCAATTGAATATTAGGTGATCGGTCTAATACACAAACACAACAATCATGGCATTCGAATTTTGAGAAACAAATTGAAATCGAAATCTAATTTAACAATCAAACCGAATTCTCATAAAAGATTCAAATCCAAAAGTAGGTATCCCTTCAACCAAGAATCAAAGGATTTTAGCCTAGCATAATTGAATCTAAAATCAACAACATATTATTCAAAAACATTAAAATAACAAAGGAAAAGAAATTACTAATAATAGTCACGATTCCGGCTTGTCGATTCCGGTCCCGTTCTTCGTTGTTCTTGACAAAACTTCAAAGAAAATTAATCTAAAATCTCCAATTATTCTAAAAGTTAGAAAAACTATCAAAAACTGCTGCTAATGAGGCTTAGTCTCGAGTTTGATAAAAATGGGATACAATCTTTTAAACATGGTAAAAGACTCAATTTCCTAATTTCTGGACTCTTCGGCGATCGATCGCCTGATGTGTGGCGATCGATCGCTAGTTTATTTTTTTTCAGCGAATTTCTTGAGGCGATCGATCGCCACTTTATCGCGATCGATCGCTGGGCTCCAGTAGACTTTGGCGATCGATCGCCTGGCATTCGCGATCGATCGCTGACCTGTGAATTTTGTTGCAAAAGTTTATGTCCATAGGCGATCGATTTCCTCTTCCAGGCGATCGATTGCCACCTCCAAAATTACATTTTTGCCATTTTCTTGATCAACTTTGAGTCCTTGTCATATCCATGTCTCTTCTTGGTCTTTACACATCATCTTTAGCTCATTTTCTTCGATTGTACCTACAATTACACAAATATACGATTAGGTAGCATACGTATCAAATTATCTATCAAAACCTACCAAATCGTAGATAATTAAGCACTAAAGATGTGTCTATTTCTAGTCACATCAGTGCACTAACATTTGAACTTGTACTGGTGCACGAACTTTTTTAAATTGGTGCACGAACTTTTTTGTACTGGTGCATGAACTTTTTTATACTGGTGCACGAATATTTTTATATTCTTGATTTGGAACTTATATTGATGCACTAACATTTAACTTATACTGGTGCACAGACATTTGAACTAATATTGGTTCTTGAAACTTTATACTACTAATCTATACCACTATAAACAATTGGATGCAGATAAAGGAAATAAGTTTGTCAATGTCAATTGAAGAAGGTGAACTTCTGCACTTCATTGTTAGCGATAAACCAGAATCACCTATCTCTTCTCATTCAACCCAACAAGACAACCAAGAACAACAAAATGAAGAACCAACAATTGTTGAACCACAACCTGCAGAACAACAAATAATTGATGAACAACCTATGACAGAAGAACATCCGAATAAGTCAACAATCCTGTTTTATGCATCTACACCAGATACCACAATTGCCGAGGTTTTGATTGATCCGAGTGATCATAATACAGAGGATAATTTATACGATGACCACAACATATCCAATGATGATACCTTGGTGGATGTGTTTGTCAACAACGAGCCAGAAGATGTGGATTCTGAAAGTCCTCAGCCGACGGAAACATCTCAAAAATCAGAATTTACTCAATATGAAGAATTATTGGCGCAACTTGAAGAAATAAAGGCAGCGTTTTTGACAAAGGAAATGGAGTTGCGGGAATTACAAATAAAATTTGATTTCTTTGTTCAAGAGAAGGAAGTAATGTCTACACCAGAATTCCTTGAACAAGCAGAAATCAGGATACAACTTGAGGAATCAAAAACAATACTTCTGCTGAAGGAAGAGGAGCTGAAAGACTTGCATACAAGATTTGATGAACAGAAGAAACAAAGGAAGATCTTGAGAATATAATTGTACAGCTCCACGACCAAATTCAAGGAATTAAACATGATAAGGACAAACTTGAGAACGAGCTGAGCAACACACAAGCAATTAGTCAGATGTTGAATGACGAAAATCAGAAACTCGTCAAAGAAAATGCGGAACAGACATCGATGGTCAAACGTATCAAGAACAGAATGAGCAAAAAAGATAAGGACCACACTTACCCTGAGCATAAAAATGCTAAGAGGTCAAAACAAAATGAAGAAACGGAAGAAGAAGATAAACAACAAAATGTAAGCAAGGACATCATATTATTGCAGGACGATGATAATTTTGAAGATAAGGTGAAAAGTGCAAAAAAGAACAAGGAAGGGCCATTCATTTTTAAAACAACAAATGTTGCCTTCAAACGATTGACAAAATAGAAAGAGATTTCGTAATGGAAGTTAACAAGGAGCATGGACAATGGTACGCCTTCATTTTTTTAAAAAAAATTATTATAAACACTGTTCGAAACCAAAATTGTTGCACTTTATCATTCTGTGCACGGGAGTCATATGGACGGACAATACATCACAAAAGACAATACATGTTCGAGATATTGACACCATTCTCAACGGACTGTCAATTCACAATGATGTAAGCGATTTACATTAACCATTTCTCTTAAGTCATTAACAAATTATTTGTGCACTTATTTAGATGTTGATATTCACTTAACTTATGATAATATCTTATCATGACTCTCAGATTATTGACCGTTGGGCCATCATTATCAACATATTCATGGCGAAAAAAGGAGAGAAGAAGTTGTCATATGTATTTGACAGCATGTGATGGGTAATAAAACTCAACCTAATCATTAAAATTTTGTTAAATTTTTATACATCATTTTTTTTTCCATCTTGATAGTTGTATGTTGTACAGATGACAAAATCGGTGTACTGCCAAGAGTTAGCAAAAACACCAAATTGATGACAAGCTAGCTGAGGTCATGAATTACTGTTTCTTGATTTTCCCAATAAACACATGCGGTTGTGAGGACCCACTTGTCACATCTGGCTACCACTGGACATTGCTGGTATTTGATACTCAGGAATGTCAGTGGATGCATTACAATTCTCTTAGGCCACGAAGGGAAGAAGAAACCGATTATTACTTTGAGAGGGCAAAACTACTGGTAATTTTGGTAATTAGTTTGCTTTGTCCAAATACTATAAGTAAATTAACAAAATAATATGAACTCTTCTTAAATTTACAGAGAGAATACGTCAATGAAAAAATGGAAAAAATTATACAAGAGGACCCCATATCAGAGGGTGTGCAACACAGATAGAGCGAATACAATTATGATATTGAGCCATACAAAGAAGCAGCACAACAGAAGCCTGGCTCCATAGACTGTGGCATATTCGTCTGGATGAATATGGAGAAAGTTATGAGAGGGCAACAGTGCCAAAGCATTCAAACTTGGATTAGAATACTGGTTACCGGGTTAAGATGTCGAAAATGATAATTCAAGATGCAAAAGGCTCGTAGTTCTTGATTTCTAACTTCTTCAAAATGTTTCTTGGCTTCTACATATTAGCGGCAAATATTCTTCATCTCTATATAGTATCCCTCGCTATAATATGACAGCGGCGCGTTCTTCGCTTCTACATATTAGCGGCAAATATTCTTCATCGCTACGGTATGACAGCGGCATTAATACCCCTCGCTATAATATGACAGTGGCGTGTTTTTCACTTCATATTAGCGGCAAGTATTCTATCATGTAATAGCCCTCGCTATGACATGACAGCGGAATCAATACCCTTCGCTTCGACATATCAGCACCATAATATCCCTCGCTATAATATGACAGCGGTGTGTTCTTCGCTTCTACATATTAGCGGCAAATATTCTTCATCGCTATGATATGACAGCGGCAAGTATTCTATCATCGCTTCAACATGAAAGCGGCAAGTATTCTCCTTGATATCTCATCATACATGTATCAATACAAAGATGCCAATATTGCAGTTAATACCACAGTTCACAAATCCTACTATGTTATATCGGCGGCTCAATGATATCCTCGCTTCGACATATCAGTGACCCTCGCTACGATATGACAGCGGCAAATATCCTGATACATCGCTAGTCGATATACCCGTAGCGGTACCAAAATTACAATACCTTTGCAAGCACAATAACTCATGTGTAAACTGCACATACCTGTATCCATAATCATAGGGTAGCCATACCAGATCGTGCCATTGCATGTTCTATCATCCACAATTTCTTATCCTCAAACAGCATATCCAGTTTCTCATTCCCTGATTTTTCCTACAAAATCAGATTCCTCAGCACTTATTACATCAAGTGCCAAACATTACCATTAATGTCATCCCATCGTATCCCATATGATCCCTGCAACTACCATGGTTAGCAATAATGCATTCCATTTACAATCCCATATCATAAACGCACATAAGCAATTAGTTGTGTCACACAACACTAACTACCATCATGCATAAATATGTCCTACCTGTTTCCATCAACATGTTCTTAGGCCCTCAACAGCCCCAAAGAGCAAACATAGCTCTGATACCACTAATGTAAGGACCCCGTGCCCTTACCCGCTATTAGTTTATTAACACATGTATTTAGTGCATACAATCATGTAATCAGGGGGAAACCACATGCAACCATAGCATAATATATCAACAATAAAATTTCTTGCATTATTCCATGTAATGTCCAATTTCCCCCAACCAAGTCCACTTACATAGCATGCACCCTTATAATACACTAACATATTCTCAATTCATTTAGCAATTCCACAATTATTTGCATGCAACCCATAAATGAAAAGAGGAAGGCCCATTCCCTTTATACCCATAGACACATATAACAATGCTCACATGCAAGCATCAAATGAGTGAATGTGTATTTAATATATAAAGTACCCTACTCAATACCGACACTGGTACTTCGGTCCTGGAAGCACCTCCAATACATAGCTCGATCTCAACTCCGGAGCTACCGCTACACCTGTTCCACCTGCCCCAACAGAGACAGCCCACACACGGGTGAGCATTTCAATACAACCATTCCAATAATCACAATATCATAGTTCATAATTTATAGAATGTAAAGGCATGAATTTTATAAGATACTCACTAGATAGTATCATCCTCATAAGGATCCCCTGTGCTGTTCCTGTTCTCAAAATAACCGAAACCATCAAATTCCCAAAAGCCAGTTAATCATTTCATCGATTAACTAAATCCGTTCACTAATTACCAATTTCCATAATTAATAAATTCCAATCATTTACAAATGCTTATAGATATCACATGTAAGGACCCTAATCTTTAAGTGCGGAATCAAGGCATAATAGAGCTAAAATAAACAAATCAGAGTCTAAAAGAACATGTTGAGTCTATGAGCTTAAGCATTACATGCCAAAAATAAGGACTACCAAATGGATTAATTACATTCCAATCAAAAGAATGTGTGCAACTATAGTTTTATACTACTCCTAGAGTAGATACTATCCAAAATAATCCTGTCCTTTCATCCTCAATAGAATGCTCGTCAAGCTCACCACCTCAACCCGTTCGAGCCCTTCTATCATGCCAAAAAGGTACCTACAAGGACAACCCCCAAACATGAGCAATAATAATCATTCATATTCAACACAATATGAAGATAAAGCGTATTTGCATAATCATAATAAAACACTTCCTGTTTTCCCCATGCATTTCAAACGCTTCCCGTTTGGTTGTCCCTGTACCATAACTCATGAGTATAATCAATAGATTATTTTAAATGGTCTAAACATGTCATGAACATATACCATTTCATCAATCCAAATACTGATCACCAATCCCTAGTCTGTCCATCACAATGTATTTTAATGCCCCTCGCTTATTTACATATAGACGGCATAGGATAACCTCGCTTCAATGGACTGCGGGACTCCCACCCCTCGCCTCTCATTGAGCGGCAAATACCCTTTCCTCGTCCTATATGATAACCACGCTCAAATGTGACATGCGGCGCTCCCACCCCTCGCTTCACATTTAGCGGAACCAAACCAAATAGCGGCAAGCATTAAAATCATCAAGGGATGACCACGACTCATGGGATGTGCACCAATAATCATATGCATCTATAAACATCATGCATAACATGTATTTGCATCCACTATGCAATACCACATATATACTTGCATCCACAATGCATAAACAATAAGTATATAAGATACATGTACCGTTGGGGTGCCCGTACGTCCACTACGTACCTTTCCAAAAGTGGAATATGGTAGGACTTCAATTCCTTGGCTGTGTTGCCACCTGGGTTGGTTCTACATATTCACAAATACCAATATTAGAATCCAATAATAGTCCAATACCAAAAATGCCACAAAAATAACCAAAAATACCATTTTTGGTGTCTCGCGATCGATCGCCATAAGGCCCCGATCGATCGCGAGACCTCACTGCCTCGGGCAACAATTTTAAACAATCCGCGATCGATCGCGGAGCTTGCGCCGATCGATCGCGGCCTCGCCGATCAATCGCGCCAAACTCGCGATCGATCGCTGAAGCTCACTGCCTCAGCTCTGTTGCTCGCGATCGATCGCGAGAAGGCGCCGATCGATCGCCGAGCTCTGGGCAAGCGAGAATCGGGCACTATTCACCCTTCTCCTTCCCAAACTCAAACAAACCCACATAACTCAACAACAACCACACCCAACTACTCAAAACCAACAATAAACATCTACATAAACTCAAATATGCAACATCCAACCAAATTAATACCAAAACCACAACAACCCAACACAAACCCATTTTAAAACCCTTCAAAATCAACCCAAACTTAAACAAAACCTTACAAAATTTACAATGAGGTATCCATACCTCTTGGGGACCTCAAATCACCCCATAATCTCCACAAAAACAAGATTTTGCAAGAACTTCTTTTCACCCTTGAGCTCAAACTCGAAAATGTGAAGGGGAAGGGTTTGGGTGTTGTTTTTGGTAAAGTGAAATGAATTGGATGGTAAAGGTGGGTTTGGGTATAAAGAGTGAGTTATTTAATTAAAAAGCATACCAACAATTCCATGGTGTATAAAACACCCCAACATGATATTTTTCAAAGCATTTACTCATAATGCACCAAATATCAATTAAACACATGATTTCTAATAAATTGCTAACCAAGGCAAATAAATCATGCTTCCAATAATATTTACCCAACATGCACCACATGCACCCTGAAATGCAACCCCGGGTCACCCTATCCACATGACCATGCATTTCCATAAGGTAAATAAATTCCAACACATAATTAATTACCACATAATTAATCATAATAATCGTAATTAATGCCCAAATGCAATTAACCATTTCAGGGATATCACAATACTCCCCTACTTATAAGATTTCGTCCTCGAAATCACATGCACTTACCCCAAAAGAAACTAAACATAAACACATACCAGAGAATAGTTCCGGGTAGTGCTGCACCATATGCCGCTCCGTCTCCCACGTAGCCTCCTCGACACCCCTGCGATCCCACTGAACCTTGATCATAGGTATCACTTTGTTCCGAAGTCTACGGTCTGCTCGATCCAGAATTCTGACAGGCCGTTCCACGTAAGATATATCTGACTCTAACTGAACTTCGGAAGGCTATAAAACATGCGACGGATCCGGCTCATACTTCCGCATCATCGATACATGAAACACATCATGTATACCAGATAAAGAAGGCGGCAAGGCCAGTCGGTAAGCTAAGGTGCCAATGCGCTGTAAGATCTCGTACGGTCCAACATACCTCGGAGACAGTTTCCCGCGCATCCCAAATCGCACAACACCTCTGAAAGGCAAGATCTTCAAAAAGACCTTATCTCCCAACTGAAATTCCAACGGTCTCCGCCGTTTATTTGCATAAGCTGCCTGTCTGTCCTGGGCCGCTTTCATTTTCTGCCTTATCGTCTTTATCTTTTCTTCCATCTCCCGAATCATCTCCGGTCCTCCGACCGATTTGCGGTCCAAATCATCCCAACACAAGGGTGATCTACACCGTCTGCCATAAAGAGCTTCAAACGGAGCCATCTGAATACTCGCCTGGTAGCTATTGTTATAAGAAAACTCTACCAAAGGCACTGAATCCTGCCAAGAGGCATCGAACTCCAAAACACAAGCTCTCAGCATGTCCTCGAGCGTCTGGATAGTGCGCTCGGTCTGTCCATCCGTCTGAGGATGATAAGCAGTGCTCAATCTGACTTCAGTTCCCAAAGCTGACTGAAGGCCTTCCCAGAAATGAGATGTGAATCGCGGATCTCGATCTGACACTATGGAAATGGGGATCCCATGCAATCTCACCACATCTCTAATATACAACTGCGCCATCCTCAAAAATGTGAAAGTCATGCTATAGGGGATAAAATGAGCCACCTTGGTCAATCGATCCACAATCACCCAAATAGCATCGAAGCCTGAAGCACTCCTCGGCAAATGAGTCACGAAGTCCATGGAAATGTGCTCCCACTTCCACTTCGGTATCTCCAAGCTTCTCAACTCGCCGCCAGGTCTCTGTCTCTCTGCCTTAACCTGCTGGCAGATCAAACACTTCTTCACAAAAGCAACGACATCAGACTTCATCCTTTTTCCACCAAAACTGACCACGCAGATCTCTGTACATCTTCTTCCCGCCCGGGTGGATGCTAAGTCTGCTACTGTGAGCTCGCTCCAAGATCCCTTTACGCAACTCCGGCGTACTCGGAACCACCCAACGGTCACCCAATCTCAAAGACCCGTCATCGGCCACTCTGAATTTTGTTGGCTGACCAAGATGTACTAAAGATAACCACCTCTGAACTTCATCATCTGACCTCTGAGCTCTCCTGATGTTCTCATAGATGTCTGGCTCGGCTAACAGAGTCGATACATACACAGGCGATGCATCTATGTCAAAGTCATAGCCCAAATGACAATAGGAGGTCATCATAGCCGACAGATGAATGACGTCCTCAGCAGAACTCCTCACTTTCCGGCTCAAAGCGTCTGCTGTCAAATTGGCTTTCCCCGGATGGTACTCTATCTCGCAGTCATAGTCTTTGAGTAGGTCCATCCATCTCCTCTGCCTCATGTTCAGCTCTGCCTGAGTGAATAAAAATTTGAGGCTCTTGTGATCCGTGTAAATGGTAAACGAAGTACCACAAATAATGCCTCCAGATCTTCAGGGCGAAGATGATAGCCGCCAATTCCAAGTCATGAACTGGATATCTGGTCTCATGCGGCTCAACTGCCTCGATGCATAAGCTACCACATGCTTATCTTGCATCAGAACACACCCAAGGCCCTGCAGCGATGCATCAGTATACAGAACAAATCTGGAGTTCTCCGTAGGGATCACTAACACTGGCGCCGTCGTCAACCGGTGCTTTAATTCCTGGAAGCTCTCCTCACAAGCTTCTGACCAAAAGAAAGGCACACCCTTCTGAGTCAACTGAGTCAGCGGCTTGGCAATCTTCGAAAAGCCCTCGACGAAGCGTCGATAATACCCGGCCAAACCAAGAAAACTCCGGATCTCAGGCATAGAAGTGGGGGCAGCCCACTCCATCACAGCCTCAATCTTCTTGGGATCTACAGATATCCCGCTGCTCGATATGACATGCCCCAGAAACACTACACTGCTCAGCCAAAATTCACACTTACTGAGCTTAGCATATAACTGATGCTCTCTTAGAATCTGAAGCACTGTCCTCAAGTGTTTCACATGCTCCTCCTCGCTCCGGGAGTAGATGAGAATGTCGTCAATAAACACAATGACGAACTGATCAAGATACTGCTGAAACACTCTGTTCATCAGACTCATAAAGACTGCTGGAGCATTCGTCACTTCGAACGGCATCACTAGGAACTCATAATGTCCATATCGGGTCCGGAACGCTGTCTTCTGCACATCTTCCTCTCTGACCCGAATCTGATGATACCCAGATCTCAAATCAATCTTGCTATACACCCTGGTACCTTGCACTGATCAAACAAGTCATCTATCCTTGGGAGATGATACTTGTTCTTCATTGTAGCCTTATTCAGTTGCCGGTAATCGATACACAACCGCATCGAACCGTCCTTCTTCTTCACAAAGAGAACTGGTGCGCCCCATGGCGACACACTCGGGCGTATATATCCCTTGTCCAAGAGATCCTGCAACTGTTCTTTCAACTCTCTCAACTCAGCCGGTGCCATCCTGTAAGGTGCACGAGAGATAGCGGATGTCCCTGGTAATAGCTCGATCCCAAACACAACTTCCCTAGCCGGTGGGAATCCTGGGATCTCTTCTGGAAATATATCAGCGAACTCTGCCACTACTGGCACATCCTCAACTCTTAGTTCCTTATCCTTTCCAGACGTGTCCACGGCATAAATGAGATAGCCCGTGTGGCCACGTTCCAACAACTGAGTCATCTTGATCGCTGAAATCAACGGAATCTTCGCACGAGAACCGTTGCCATAGAAAGTCCACTGACTGCCCAACTCAGGTCTGAACTTCACTGTCCTCTGCCGGCAATCTACCACTGCCTGATATCTGTTCAGAACATCTATACCCAAGATGCAGTCGAAGTCTGACATACCCAGCACAATCAAGTCTGATCTCAATTCGTTGCCCTCAAAATAAATGAGGCAGTCTGCCATAAACTGATCAGCAACGACATTTCTTCCAGTGGGTGTCGAGACAAGGAGAGGCGTGGGTAAAGAAGACGTGCGCATATGGTGTCTTTCCACAAAACCCACCGATACAAAAGAATGGGAGGCACCTGTATCGATCAAAATAAAAGCAGGGTACGTAAATAAATAACACGTACCGGCGATCACCTCCTCTGGGGCTGCCTGGGCCTGCTCCCTGGTCAGTGCATACACCTGCCCCTGGGGTGGTCCTACTGTCTGACCTCCCGATGGTCGAGGCCCAAACTGCTGCCTCTGCTGCACTGTCCTATCCTCAAACCTCGGCCTGCTGCCCTGATACTCTGACTGTCCTCCCCGTGTGGGGCAATACCGAGCGATGTGGCCCATCTTGCCACAGATATAACATGCAGGACACTTGTTTGAAGAATGTGGCCCTCCACAATTGTTGCACCTCGGCTCTCCCGGCCTATCCCCTTGTGAAGAACCTCTATTGGCCGTCCAATTGCCCTTCTTGCCATCCTGTTTCTGACTAAAATGTTTCTTTCCACCATACCGCGAAGATGAAGAGGCACCACGGGGTTTAAATGGCTCACCCCGAGGCCTCAAGCTGTCACTAGTCTGCCTCTGTTGCGGTACGGGTGGTGGCATAGCGTAAGCTCCCACTCCTAGCTCAGCAAGCTCCGCTCTTGTGAGAGCATCATCAAAAGAAGTTGGGTTATTGGTGATAACCCGGTCATAGAGCTCCGGTCGCAACCCCTTCATGAAATTCCTCATCTTAGCGTGTCCACTGGTGGCAATGTGGGGAACGTACCTCAGCAATGAAGAGTACCGTGTGGCATAGTCTGCCACTGTCATGTTCCCCTGCTTCAGACTTGTAAATTCATCCTCCTTTGTCTGTCTTGCTGCTGCGGAGAAGTACCGATTCAAAAACCTAGTCCTGAAGAGTGTCCAGTCGATCACAGCACCCAGTGCTCTCATTTCCATTACTGTGCTCCTCCACCACATCAGAGGTTTCTTGGCTAATTGAAACTCCGCCAGCCTCAGCCAAGCTGTCACAGCACAAGGAGCCGATACAAAGATCTGCTCAAGTCTTTCCAACCACTCTTCAGCCTCTTCTCCGGACTCTGTCCCCTCAAACCGGGGCGGATGGTAAGACAGAAATTGCGTCAAGCTAATCTCACCCGGTAGCAATAACTGAACCACTGGTTCCATGCCTACGGCCAGTGGAGGTAGAGGGTTCACTTGACCGACGCTTGCGTTCACACTACCAATATCTCCAACCTCCTCATTAGCAGCCATGCTGTAATACAAATGTTAACAACAATTCCAAAGCAGTATATATGTTATGCCGTTAGATAACAGGAATGAGAATAAGCACGTTAGTATAACATGATATACATTAATATGCACCACATGCATAAACATGCTTCAAATGTAAGCACCTAGCCTATCATGCTAAGGCTACCCTTCACTCGTTCCCGGGTTCTCTAACCACTGCTCTGATACCACTAATGTAAGGACCCTAATCCTTAAGTGCGGAATCAAGGCATAATAGAGCTAAAATAAACAAATCAGAGTCTAAAAGAACATGTTGAGTCTATGAGCTTAAGCATTACATGCCAAAAATAAGGACTACCAAATGGATTAATTACATTCCAATCAAAAGAATGTGTGCAACTATAGTTTTATACTACTCCTAGAGTAGATACTATCCAAAATAATCCTGTCCTTTCATCCTCAATAGAATGCTCGTCAAGCTCACCACCTCAACCCGTTCGAGCCCTTCTATCATGCCAAAAAGGTACCTACAAGGACAACCCCCAAACATGAGCAATAATAATCATTCATATTCAACACAATATGAAGATAAAGCGTAAATGCATAATCATAATAAAACACTTCCTGTTTTCCCCATGCATTTCAAACGCTTCCCGTTTGGTTGTCCCTGTACCATAACTCATGAGTATAATCAATAGATTATTTTAAATGGTCTAAACATGTCATGAACATATACCATTTCATCAATCCAAATACTGATCACCAATCCCTAGTCTGTCCATCACAATGTATTTTAATGCCCCTCGCTTATTTACATATAGACGGCATAGGATAACCTCGCTTCAATGGACTGCGGGACTCCCACCCCTCGCCTCTCATTGAGCGGCAAATACCCTTTCCTCGTCCTATATGATAACCACGCTCAAATGTGACATGCGGCGCTCCCACCCCTCGCTTCACATTTAGCGGAACCAAACCAAATAGCGGCAAGCATTAAAATCATCAAGGGATGACCACGACTCATGGGATGTGCACCAATAATCATATGCATCTATAAACATCATGCATAACATGTATTTGCATCCACTATGCAATACCACATATATACTTGCATCCACAATGCATAAACAATAAGTATATAAGATACATGTACCGTTGGGGTGCCCGTACGTCCACTACGTACCTTTCCAAAAGTGGAATATGGTAGGACTTCAATTCCTTGGCTGTGTTGCCACCTGGGTTGGTTCTACATATTCACAAATACCAATATTAGAATCCAATAATAGTCCAATACCAAAAATGCCACAAAAATAACCAAAAATACCATTTTTGGTGTCTCGCGATCGATCGCCATAAGGCCCCGATCGATCGCGAGACCTCACTGCCTCGGGCAACAATTTTAAACAATCCGCGATCGATCGCGGAGCTTGCGCCGATCGATCGCGGCCTCGCCGATCGATCGCGCCAAACTCGCGATCGATCGCTGAAGCTCACTGCCTCAACTCTGTTGCTCGCGATCGATCGCGAGAAGGCGCCGATCGATCGCCGAGCTCTGGGCTAGCGAGAATCGGGCACTATTCACCCTTCTCCTTCCCAAACTTAAACAAACCCACATAACTCAACAACAACCACACCCAACTACTCAAAACCAACAATAAACATCTACATAAACTCAAATATGCAACATCCAACCAAATTAATACCAAAACCACAACAACCCAACACAAACCCATTTTAAAACCCTTCAAAATCAACCCAAACTTAAACAAAACCTTACAAAATTTACAATGAGGTATCCATACCTCTTGGGGACCTCAAATCACCCAATAATCTCCACAAAAACAAGATTTTGCAAGAACTTCTTTTCACCCTTGAGCTCAAACTCGAAAATGTGAAGGGGAAGGGTTTGGGTGTTGTTTTTGGTAAAGTGAAATGAATTGGATGGTAAAGGTGGGTTTGGGTATAAAGAGTGAGTTATTTAATTAAAAAGCATACCAACAATTCCATGGTGTATAAAACACCCCAACATGATATTTTTCAAAGCATTTACTCATAATGCACCAAATATCAATTAAACACATGATTTCTAATAAATTGCTAACCAAGGCAAATAAATCATGCTTCCAATAATATTTACCCAACATGCACCACATGCACCCTGAAATGCAACCCCGGGTCACCCTATCCACATGACCATGCATTTCCATAAGGTAAATAAATTCCAACACATAATTAATTACCACATAATTAATCATAATAATCGTAATTAATGCCCAAATGCAATTAACCATTTCGGGGATATCACATCACACTTATCTAAACAATAGTTACATAATCCCACTTCATCGCTTGCTCAGTAGCAGCGGCATTCATAACCGATGTTTGCTCCATAGCGACAACATCTCAACCATTGTTCGCTCCATAGGGGCAAGATATATTCCACAATACATACACATTTATTACAATTAGAATATACCATGCATTCAACAATTGTGATAAGATAGAAGGTTATGCTCGTACGTTATACGTACCTTATGATTCCGTAGTCAAAACCAAACATTGCCTTATTTTCACGATCCGATGAATTATGTGCTAAACACAATTAATAATTCCCAATTAATTACAAGCATGCAACCCCGTGCCTAAGTACGTTCACAATCCCCAATTATATCATCAATCAATGATGATTAACCATTTTAAAAGACCCCGGGTGAAGCATGCATCGCTTCCCCAACAACAAAACAATATATACCATAAAACAGGGCCTCTCGATCGACCGGCCAGAAGTGCTCGATCGATCGAGAGCTCCAGAAATTTGATACCCAAAATTTGCCTTCGCTCGATCGATCGAGTAGCCTTCTCGATCGATCGATCGAGTAGCCTTCTCGATCGATCGATCGAGTAGCCTTCTCGATCGATCGACCGACCATCTCGATCGATCGGCAACTTTGCTCGATCGATCGAGCGTACTGTTCATCGTCTTCCAATTTTACAAAATCGCACGATCGATTGACGTCCCCTTGCCGATCGATCGAGAAGCTCTGTAAAAGCCTGAAAATGGCGTTTTTGAGTCTAAAACCCCAAATAAACAAACCCAACACCCATGAAACCAATATTCCTCAATATAAATTCCGTAAAACCCCTTAAACATTCCAACCCAAAAATCTTTAAAATTTTAAAACTCACTCCCAACCTTACACTTAACCAAACACCACAAAATCATAATCAATACGAAGATAAATGCGAGGAGATGAATAATACCTAATTATCTTCGAGAAATTTGGCTCCCAAGTCGAGCCTTCAACGATTTTGCTCCAAGGGGGAAAAAGGGAAGGGTATGGGGGGAGATTGGCGTGAAAGAGGGAGAGAGAGGAGAGAATGCCTGAACACCGAGTCCACTTGGTATATATAGTACCAATGCTCAAAAATCCCGAGTCCTCCACAAATACATCATGACTCATTAAAAATCATTTGTGTTCAATAATTACCTCTCAATCTCAATTTCCAATACTAGCCCCAACACAAAGCACCCCAGACTCCAGATCTCACCAAAAACCCAATTCAAAGGTTTATCACCACGATGATAATACAGTCACAACCCTTGGATCCAACGACCCCAAATATCGGATTTAAAATCCTCGCGATTCACAAAACAAGAATTAATTCATAATTGCCACAATTAAAATCCATTAAGGATCATTACCACACCGGGATTTACATCATTTAATTCCCGGGCATCATACTTATCCTCCACACAAATCTCACATTTATATTTTAAGTTAACATTCACTTGAAGCGATAAATTTAACTTTAAAAAGTTTGCATAGTGAATTATAATTTACATTACCAACCGATCATCATTAAATCATAAAACTCAATCAAATGAGTGAAAATAAATTTGATTACATTCAACCGAAAAAAGACTAATTTCCATATAAACTTTTTCCCTCAAACACGAAGTTTGATTAATACAATCCTTGCCAAAATCAAAATACTAATCAAACAGTAAGCATAAGATCAGATAAATCTGTCATCTTCGGTTACATTGGCTTGATCTTTGCCTTCCCTTGATTGTCTATTTTATTGCGACAATCATTGGCCATATGATTGGGCTTCTCGCATTTATAGCACTTTACTTTGAACTTTTTGGTCTTCCCACCCTTGGATGCTTTACCGTCAAACTTTCTATTTGTTCCGGTATTTTGTTCAACCAAGTTAGCCCTTGCTTACATATGGTACTTTACGGCATTCCTTTCAGAATTCTTATTGTCCTCCTCGATTTGTAGATGAACCACAAGTTCTTCAAGACTCATTTTCTTCCGCCTATGTTTGAGATAATTATTAAAGTCCTTCCACATATGATACAACTTTTCAATCATAGCGGCCACTTAAAATTAATTACTTAGACTTATTCGCTCCACATGTATATTGTGCATGATCACTTGTAAATCTTACACTTGCACCATGAGTGGCTTGGTATCAATCATTTTGAAATACAGGAATTTTTCAACAATGAATTTCTTTATACCGGCATCCTCGAATTTGTATTTCCTTTCCAAAAATTCCCACAATTCCTTTGCGATTTTCACAGGCAATAAACATTGTAAAGTTTATTGTCTAGACCGTTTAGAATATAGTTTACAAAGAAAATCACTTAGTTTCCAACGTCAACTGCAACCCTCTTTTGGGTGTCGATTTCATCTTCTTCAACTGTAGGAACATCCTCGATCAAAAACCTTGTCAAACTTAATGTGGTCAAGTAGAACAACATCTTTTTTTGCCATCTTTTGAAGTCTTTTCCCTTGAACTTCTCGTGCCTTTCTCCGTGATGTCGGACGTCATTGTTGCACTCGTAGAAGCCATTTGTTACAAAATATTGTTTCAAGATTGATGAAGTTATTATATATCTCAAGATGTATCTTTTAAGCAAAGTAACAAATGGCTTTGTAGGATGAAGTCGATGCTAGATTTCTAATCTCAGTCCTTGAAATAATATTGTCAACCTATGATGCTCCAAGATACAACGACTATGATTCACGATAGAAGCACTTCAAATCATGAATCCTTAAACTACAAAGGTTTAAGACACTCAAATAAGAACAGGGGATGTATACAGAAATTTGCTTTGATCTTGTGTTTTAATATATGCAAAAGTGTGTTTAATTCTTTCAATGATTGTTCAATTTATACTTGACCAAGAGATATCATTTGGCAACATTACTTCATGAAAAATCGCACCCGCACGCGAAGGGATACACCATTTAATGAAAAAACTGCAAAACATTTTTCTGGAAAGAAGTGGAGGCGCTCGAGCGCCGCGTCTACTGCCCAAAAAACTGGGCAGCCCTCGGATGTTGACTACGCTGCTGGGTTATTTTTGGGCAATTTTTTTCGTCCATTTTTATCGTTTTTCCTCCATTCATATTTTTCGAGTTTTCCGTTCTTTATTTCAATTTATTACATATATTTCCAACAGCTTATCCCTACACTTTGTATGAATCAAGTAATTGACTGTCATAATTAAAATTTGTCCTCTAAATCGCACTGACGCACTGTCGACTCGGGAAACCAGGATGCTTATCCCTACAGACACTATAGTAGGAAACCAACTAAAGATTTATTTAAAAGAGTATTATATTTAATGCTGTCTACCTACGTATTTAAGTTGAATGTTATATGTTTTAACTTTGACTGCAATCATGACATGATTTATATAAATCATTTTTGGGAGAATTTTTCACAAAAACGATAAAAAAAACTTGGTGTCTAAAACACTCTTGTATCTTTTTTAACTATATATAATTTTTACTACTGAAAATCCAAAATTTCAAAAGTTAATGCAGTAATTAGTTTTAATATTTGTGTTTTGCGAAAATGTTTTTGAGAAAAAGAATTTCATAAGGAAAGATATGTGTATTCAATGTGCTAAATTCATTGGTTAGTGAATATTGTTTTCTAGAATTATGATACATACATAGAGATGACCACGGTTCAGAACCGACGGCTAGACGGTTCGGAACTGTCTGTTAAAAGGTTCAGAAGAGCTCGACCCTTAACCTTCGTAGACGGTTCCGGTTACGGTTCGTGAACCACTGGTTATGGTCCGACCCTTGTCTTTAAAGAAAGTTAAAATTACATTATAAGATTTTTACTAAAATTAAGAGTTTGAACATATTTTTTATAAATAATGATCGTAAAATATAAGAACATATAGTTAAACTTTTATAAATATACAGAATTGGAATTGAGAAAATCATATTAATTTAACATATATTAATTTTTTTATAAATTTATTGTAATGAAGAAAATAATATAACTGCAAAAATATAATTGACGAGCTGATAATTGAGAACGTTGTTGAAGTGATAAAGTTGATGACGTCGAGATAACAATTATACTATATAGCCTCATTTTCGAAAGAAATTTTTTAAAGCATCGATAACATTAAATATTTTTTCCTACAATTTATTTTAATTAAAAAAAAAATTAAATTAAATTCGGCTGTTCTCGGTTTTTATAACCCATGAACTATAGGCGGGCCGGTTACGATTCGAAATCGTCGAACCGGGTCAACGGGTAATCAGCCCGTTAACCGTGGCCATGTCTATACCTACACAATATCCTACGGAAAATTATTTAATTTTTAAAATCAAAAGAGATCAAATATGCCAACATAGCCAAATAATAATACCAAAATTGGTCATTATAAAATGAAAAATAAAATAAAAAATAAAAAAAAACATTGTATACAAACTCCAAATTTCACCTATTATGACATCATAGTACGAGAACGAGGAAACATGATCATATGCGTCTATAAATCAATTCATTCCTGAGATTAATCACTCCCCCCTATAGAACAATTTGAGGAAAGAAAACGACTTGTTTTCGGGTTGCGAAACCGGGCTTGGAGCCGGGGCCGCAGCATATGAATCCGCAGTTGGAGGAGCTGCTATACTCGATTTGGGAACCGAACCCGAATGATCGTGTGACTCCTTTTTCGGGCTCGGATCACTACTAGCGACATACGATGATTTGTCATGTTTCTTTTTGCCTAAATCCTTCACTTCTTCGGGTGTCACTTTCGAATATTTAACATTGTCATCATCTTTAGGCAAAGGGAAAATGAACTCCGGAGCATACGGGACTTTGCTTTTCTTTACCCATCTGTTTCCTTCGATGAACTTCGAAGCAGTGAATCGTTGAATCCTGTTTGCTGGAAGTTCCTTAACACCACGCCAGGTAACTCGATGCGATTTATCAGCACCAGGGCCACGATTGTTGAATTCGGTGTAGAAAAGCGTTTTCAGGGCATAATGTCCGCTCCAGGGTAGCCATCCCTCAGGCTGGATCAAATCATCCAGGAAAGATTCCAGGATAATGGTTCTTGAGTATTCTTTCCAGGGCCTGCCGAGGAAGGACTTGAGCTTTTGCCTGAAGGGGTAGTACGCCGGGTCGGAGACGAATGAGCAGTTCTGTAGGACGAGTCCTGTCGGCTGACGCATGTCCTTTCGACCTTGTGCAGTGACGATATTTTGTTGATTGTCGAGTGGTTTTCGGACGAGTAATGTGCAGCCCTGGAAAACGGCTGCGCTGTCCCCGAAGATGAAATCGATGGTACCTGAGATCACACAATCTCGGTAGAACTGGCGGTACGTGTGCGCATAGAGGGTGTCTTGGTATCCATCCATTTGGCAGTTGTAGAAGATCACTTTATCGGCGCTGACTCGCAATGCCACTGCTTGGTGCTTCTCCGGACCAGCTGAGTTTTCGAACCCGATGTCTTTGGCAATGAAGTTGTCTCCTTGCACGGCTGAGAGTTAAATAATGAAATCCCATTATCAAAAGCTCGAGTTGATGAAGCGAGAAAACAGTAGTTTATAAATTAAAGAGAAATTAGGCGAAAAACGAGTGTGAATTATACATACCAACGGTTGCTGTCTGGTAAGTGCTGGTTCCATCAATGAAGTTCAGATTCCCAGTAATTTTAGTTTTTGTTGGGCCATCTCCAATGATCATCAGATTCGTCATGCTGCTATTAATCTTCACTTGTTCTACATAAGCACCCTCTTTGATATACAAAACAAACCTCTTATCACTGTTTTTAGGTACATGTTGCAGAGCTTCGTTAATTGTGGTATATTTACTACTCCCGTCCTTGGCCACGACCAGGTCTGGCTTAATCTCATCGAGTGAAGCACTTAGTAGCTTGCGCCCGTTGAAATCTAGCCAATCCGGGATCTCATCGCCATGTCCCAAAACGGGAAGTTCCTCCTCAGACAAGAGACGGCGACTAGTACTAGTACTGAACCCTTCAACACCCATAGAATCAAGCACCGAGGAGATATCCACCACCATGGCCAGGCCATTGCTGCTCATTTGCATGGACTGTGTCAGATACTCTCTCATTTTCTGTCCAGCATCCCCGGGGACGTCTTCGAATCCATCAAGGCATGTTTCTTGGTATGTTATCGCGCCACTGAGCCATACCTTCAAGTCCGCGAGCACGTCATCCACATTAATGAAGTCGAGGTCATCGAACCTCTTGTAGGACCTCCGTAGGTCATTAACAGCACGATCAGCAAGCTCACGGCAGTTTTGGAGGGCGGCTTTTGCCCGGGGATCACTCTCAAGTTCTTCTAAAAGAGTTGAATTCTCGGCTGCCTCGTTTATGTACTTGATGGCAGCCTGGAACCCAATCTCAATGAGCTTTTTCGGGTCGCTGGTGTTGTTCCCACCGGACTCGAGGGACTTGACGCAAGCTTCTTGATAATCTGTGGACTGGCAAATGGTTTTGATAGCCTTCTGCGAGGCCGAGACATCCACGTCGGATTTGTCGTCATCTTCAAAGCCTATGGTAAGAGCTACGACCATAGCAACAAGGATTAAAGAACAAACACTAACAACTGCGATCTTTTTCTTCCGATCGTCCGCCATATTGAGTTATAAAAATATCGCGAAACGATAGGATAGATGATGAAGCGGAGAAGGGAGACTCAGTCAGGCCCTCTCCCCTTCAAGAATTTGATGAATAATAAACAAGACCCTTTGGCTTTGAGAAAAAATATTGTAAATGATTTAGAAATGGAAACCAATGGTGAATTTAAAAGATAGTTAATTCAGTTATGAAACATGAGGTTTGGAGGGAAAAAAGAGTGAACCAATAATTTGTTTTACCATAAAATAAAAAGGGATGGCTTAAAATAAAAATGGAGGTCAAAAGGCTAGGAGACATTTCATAACAACCACCACACGAATGCCCTCTAGAGTTTTGACTATTTTAGGCAATGCTGACAAATATTAAAACTGTGAGTTATCTGAATTTTGTTTGGTATTGAGTGATTTATCTTGATTCTAGCAAGAACTACATTGAACACAATTGAATGTAAACTTTGAGACCATTCAATTTTTGTCAATTACTTGAGCACTTGTTACCCACAAGATAAGTGGGGGTATATATGAACCAATTGAATTTGTAAAATTTTATAAACTCGAGCTTCGATTCGATCAAAAAATATTAAATTTTTAACCTTCAATTCGGGCTCATCAATTTAAAAAATAAAGAAATTAAAGTTCGAGCTCAAGCTTGCAAGTTGCAACTTTGGCTTGTGAGTTGGCTCATTGGTTCAGCGTGATCTCACAAGTACCCTTCTATGAAATAGTTCGGAGTTTTTTTTAAATAGATTTTTAATAGATAATGGATATAATTTTACAAGAAATTAACTACCTCTAAATACATGAAGAGTTCTAATGAAGGAGATCCCTTACTCTAGAACATGATAAGGATATTTGTTTTCTCATGGGAAGACTTATTCCTCAACATCCATACCCTTTTTGTTTTTTTTTTGTTGGTAATAATAATAACAGCACTCACATAAATATATGGAACCAATTTACAGTCAGAATAGCTCACTAATTACACAGATACATGTTTAAGCATTCTCTACGACTATGACAACTCTGACTTCAACTTGCATTAATGGAAGGCCTTATAATTCAACCTATCAAACACCATGTACTATAGAAGACATGCCAAATCCTCAAAGAAAATTCAAAATTACGACAATTCCTCGTTAAATCATAGATCCACAAATTAAAGCTGATGTTTCAAGAAATTATCCCATTTGTGTATAACTTATCTGCACCTTCTGCTTGAGAATAACTTAAAGATGGAGGACCCGACAATTTGATCCTTAGATGGCACAAACAAACTGGCGTTCCAATACCAAGGGTGGAGATATGGAGAAGAAACATCCGGACAATACGATGAGGGGTGAATGATGACCCAGTCTCGTTCTCCGGCCTTAGCTTCTCTAGTTCTCCTTCGAACCAACAAATTTCCGACATCACCCCCTATGCGCTTCGCAGAAGTACTAAAACTGCATCTTCGGGCACAAGTTCAATCATTAGTAACTTCCAGTTTTAAAAGAGCAGTGGCTTTTCCAATTGGTTCTTCATCAAAGATTTTGTCTTCTTTTAAGGTTCCATGTTTTTGTTCTACGGCCCCGGAACAAGACTTGGTGGCACGATAATGCATTTGCCGCCCTTTCAACAGCTTCCCCGTCATCAAATGCTATTACTTTTACAACCCATTCGTTGAACGAGACATATTGTACATAATAAAGAATTTTGCTCACCATTGACTTTGTTGGAATTTCAAAATGTAGATTGAAACTCATGCTCGATATCGAAGATGTTGCATCCCACGGTATATTTAATTCGCCTCCTGTTAAGAAGCTCCATGCTGAGGTTCTTTTGGTGTTGCAGTTCCCACCACTTTCTCTGTACTAGACCGCACATACTTAGAGGGAAACCAGACAAGTGCTTGTGGTGAAGATTATAAATTACCAGCATTGAGCCAAAATTTGCTTATCCAAACATTAAGAGGAAAAATTGCTCGAACTTATTTTTAACACGGTTTCAATAAGTGCAGGAGAATTCTACACTTGTTAAACCATTTTATACATAAACTTTACACTTAAATCTTCACTTGAGTTGATTGAAACTGTTTGCATTCTTTGGGATTTTTTCGTTTAAGTGCAATATCTACAAGCGTGTTTTACGCATGGAAAATACCGCAACAAGGGATGACATAGGATTGGTTTATCTTTATCATTTTATTATTAAAATTAGGATTGGTTTTTGAAGTTAAGATTAAGATTGATTTTTTTTATTTTTCTTTAAAGCTTATCTATGTGGATAAGATCTTTATTTAGATTTATCAATTGAGGTGTTTTATTTTTCAGAAACTAGGATGCATGGTTGTATTTATATATGACTCTTTATTTATATGAATGAAGGCAAGTATTTACCCAACAAGTTTTACAAGTCCTCGTTGGACACCTTGGCTCAAAATTCCCCTTCCTTTTCCATGAAAGCACGCAGCAGCAATCCTAAAACCAAAGAAAAACTTGAACAGCCAGATATCATTGCTTTTAACTATCGCCTAATAACTCGATTCTACATACGTAACAGGATGGTACCAGAATCATACCAACTTCGAATAAGAACCTCGATACCATGGACTCGTATCTCGTGTTGACATCAGAACGTGTAACATCCAAGTAAACAGACGATTTATCGACAACAGACCCTCCCAACTCTTTACTATCCATATCATATAAACTTAAACTATTGATGAATATTATATTCCATACTAATATTTATGATGTGTAACATCGAATATATGAATTATAAGTTGGGAATAATTTCTGATTTTCTTTTTGTTGTCCAATAATAAATAAAAATCAATTTGTGGATAGCCTCATTTGTTTCAAAAATCAGACATGAAATTAGGATTCTAAATTTTCATTGTCTACATGATTTAAATATTTGTTGATAGCCTCATTCGTTTCAAAAGTCATGAAATTAGGATTCTAAATTTTCGTTTTCTACATGATTTATCGTTTTCTACATGATTTATTGTATTTAAATAGATAGTTTGTTTGTATATTCAATAGATGTTTAATCCATAATGGGTAAATTTGACAATAAATATTTACTGAAATTGTTTGATATATTTCTTATTATTTATAAATTTGATTGAAATATTACATATTATGACATATTAGATTTATCCATCTTGACACATTAAATTTTTTCCCACATTTGTATATAGTTTAGCCCACTCAACTTTAAAATTCATGTTTCGCCCCTGTTTCAATGAGATTGGTGCAAGTTGATTCCACATGACATGTGAATTACTTAATATATCAATAAGGGTGTGTTTGGTAGGGGTGATTGAATGTGATTGTTGAATGTTAAACTACTTTATCCATTGTTTGGTTGGTTTTTTAATAAACCATCATAATCATGTAAACACATGATTATGTGATATTAAGGTTTGATAAATAAACCTACCAACTCACATGGGTTTAGCAATCCTTAGGTATGATAATGTGTGCAAATATCAATAATACCCTTTACTTCATTTTATATTATTTTTATTTTATATTTTAAATAGTTTTGTAAATATTATAATTTTTATACGTATACATTCATTTGTAATATTTTATTAATAATTAAATAGTTTACATAAATTTAATCTTTTTATTAATTAAATTGAAATAGTTATAATAATTAATTTTATTTATTTATTTTCATGTTTTGGTTTGTTTGTTTGGCCGAGGAGTTTGATATAATATAAATCTATGGTCATGATTTATAAATTATGAAGATATTATTATGTTTTGGTTTGAAAAAATATAATTATTTATATAATTTTATTGTTATTAAATTGATAACGGTTATTCAATTATGAAGTATTTACAAAACACCCCAAACTTGAAATTGAGTCTTTTCGATCACAGTAACTTTCTAAAATAGTAATTTTATTAATAATTTTTTGTATCAATGAAAATTAGCTTATAAAAGCTTATAATGAATAATTCTTTATAAATTATATAAATTTAATTTGTTTAAATAAATTGAAATATTTTATTAATATGTATAAATAAATATTTTTATTAAATAAAAGAATTATTCTAAATAACATAATATGGAATATCCTAACCAATAATCTAATAATCTCAAACTCATTCAAGGATATTTCAGTCATTTTAGTACCTACTTTATATCTATACAATAGTTAATCAACTATACCAAACACATTATTATTTTTCATTGTATTACTAATCATAGACACCAAACGCATGATTATTTATCATTAGTTTAATAAACAACTAAATTATCCACCAGATTATCTATCCATCACTTATCCTATCATACCTACCAAGCACAACCTAAAGGTATAATTATAGGTTGATCATAATCCTTTGCTCGTAAATTGTTCAAATGAGAGAATTTTGCAAGGTGAATTTCAAGAGATTTCAAAAGATAAGTCATGTTACATCTCTAAAGAAAAGGTCTAGATTTAAATGGCCAAAGAAAAGAAGTCTTTTGTGATTACCTATAGCCACTATAAAACAAACCATAGAAGTTGGTCATATACCAAGCTTAATACCAATATTGTTCAAATGAAGTCCATCCTCGTGTTAGGCCATAAGCCTCGGGAAGGTTTGGAATTAGGTGTATAAACGAATAAAACATGCTCACAAACTTTTCGAGCTTGTTCGAAAAATATTTGATTCATATTCGAAATTCACGAATTCGAGCCAAACTCGAACATGTTCGAACTTTTTTTCGAGCCAAGCTCAAGCCCAAATTACTTTTGTTCGATAGTTCGCGAACCTTTCGGGTATTTATTTTCGAGCAATAGTTCGAATAGCTCGCGAACTCAAACTCGAACTTTGATTCGAGCCAAACTCGAGCCGGATTTTTAAAAATGTTCGAACTTCGAATTGAACTCGAGCTCGAATATAGCTATTTCGAGCTGATTCGAACCTTAAAATTTTATGCATATTCGACTCGATTCGGTTCGTTTACACCGTTATTAGGAATCCAAAAGACTAGAAATAGTTTATTAGGTGAGGAAATCCATCCGATCAAATATATCATGTGTTAAAGCCAACCACATCCAGTTCAATTCAGTCCACCAAAGTTAAGGATCTTTAGCAGTAAATGAAGAAGTTAATTTAACCTGTGTCAGCCACATTAACGAAACATCTGAAGTGGCACAGGGGGAGAGCATTCATTTGCATACTTATGGATCATGTAAATAAAACCATTATTGGCGTTTCGAATCATTTGCAAAATGGCCGGATTGTTATAATCAATTAATCAAATTATTATCTCATATCCTTACGATATGATAAATACATAAGAAATTTGTCAATTACATAATAAAATTGCCAATATTTTTGGCAGAATCGACTATGACAGAGTTATTTGTATAAATGATTTAAAATTCAAATCTTTCAGATGATTCCAAGAATCCGATTCTTTTTATGTATGATGTCTTCTCTTCAGACAAAATCACCATAAAGCTGTTAAAAATTATTCACTATAAATACGAACAAAATTAGGAGTGTTCCTTCAGAGATTCTGATTTTCAATCATAAGAAGAAAATATCAGAATTAGCATGGTTTACTGTAGTCAAAATATCACTAGGAACACTGAAATTTTGATTTTTTCGTTTTGAGAAGACATGCATTACTCAAAAAACCAAATTATAAAGAGCGACGTTTTCAAATTTTATGATAGAATTAACCAGAAACAGAAAAAAAAATATTGATCTCGAAAAGGTGTGAAGCTCAGATAAAGATGTGAGAAAAAGAGTATATTCCCTGACCTTACACAAAGAAGGTCTCGTAATGAGCTGGGATTCAAAACATGTCATCACTGCAAACACCCTTTTCGCATTTTTGTCAACACGAAAAATTAAATCAGGGGTAGAGGAGGGAAGAGGGAAGGCTGCGGCGGGACTAAGGACTGCCAGAGGTGAATTCGGCCGTGGAGTGGGGAAGCAAGCAGCGAATTGGCAGGCAATGGGGAGAAGCGGAGGTTTAAATAAAGGGAATAGAATTTTTAGGGTTTTGGCGGAGGGCTTTATGTTATTAACGGGCCGCGGCTAAGTAGGAAGGTTGGGCTACTCTTCTTGGGATGGACTTTTTTTTGTTTTTTCGGAATAACTTTATGTTGGTAACCACCGAAGAAAGATTATTTCGCCAGTCCGATGACAAAATTTCAAATCGTTTATGTCGAAATTCTATGGAAATGACCAAAATACACATAGAACACTAATAGATAAATATAAATCATCATCCTCTTCGGCTTCAAAAATCATTTCTTCAAATTTCTCCATAGTTTTTACTCAAATTTGTGTTCGATATTCCACCATTTCACAGAACAACTCCAAAAGCATCTTCTTCTACTACTCGATTAATAAAAATAGGGGCAGTGTTGTGAAAATAAAATTGAAAAGCGTAAATGGATGTATAGTTGTTGCAAAAGCATCTTCTTCTACTACTTGATTCGGTTGATTTGGTTTTATATTTCTTATAAATTTCAATTTTGTTGTAATGACAATATTTGGAGATTTTGCATGTGAAATCCAAAACTACGGTGCATTAAAGATGTTCGATGAATGGTTTGAATATAAATTTTGAATTTTTTACTTTTAACAAGGTGGTGCACTTAATTTTAACAAATGCACCGCTTGACTACGATGCAGCATCATGCCTTCACTGTTAGACTCAAAGGTGCACTGTTCAAAACACTTTTTTTTATATTAAGATGGTGGTGCACTTAAATTTAACAAGCTTGTGCATTTAATTTTAAATAATGTGATGTACTTAATTTTAAGAAGTACACCGCTTGAGTCTAGCAATGAACTCATCAAAACTCAATTTTTATATTAAGATGGAGGTGCACTTGCTTATATTAAGGTGATGCACTAAATTTAACAAGGTGTTGTATTTAGATTTAAATAAGATGGTGATTTTAACAATGCGATGAATTAATGTTAACAAGTGCAGCGCTTGAATATAGTTGGGCACACGGGATGCATGCACCACCAGACTCAAGCGGTGCACTTATCAAAACACACATTTTTGGTGTACTTGGTTAATGGTGTACTTAATTCTAAACAATGTAGTGACATTAACAATGTGGTGAACTTAATTTCAACAAGTGCACCGATTAAGTTCAAATGTGTACTTAATCCTGTGTAATGTGGTTGACTTAATTTTAACAAATGCACTAGACTAAAGCGGTGCACTTATCAAAACACACGCCTTTTATATTAAGATATTGGTGCACTTGTTTATATTAAGGTGGTGCACTTAAATTTAACAAGGCAGTGCACTTAATTTTAAACAAGGCAGTGTAGTTAATTTTAACAAGTACACTACTAGACTCAAGCGACGCACTTAGGGCTGCTTAATGGACTGGGTCAATCCAGACTCGGCCCAAAACCGGACAGATTAGCCTTTCTCGGAACCAGAACCGGGCTAACCGGTTTCGAACAAGTCCGAAACCTATTAGATACCGGATCGTATCGATTTTACCATTCCGAAACCGGTATCTTACCGGTTCCGGACCAAACACATTCGGTTCCGGGCTGAACCGAATCTGTTATTTTTAAAAAAATTAATTTTTTTTTATTTAGATAAATATATTCGAGGTTAGTTTACAAAACAAAGGCGCGCTAGCTCAATTGGTTAGAGCTGCAGAATAGAAGGCGATGGCCGCATTTTCAAATCCTACAAGCAACAATTTCCTCATTTTTTTTGAAAAACAATAGTAATTCCAAAAAACCGATTGGACCGGAATCAGATCCGATCCGGTTCCTTAACAGATCGGACCAGTTCCGGGATTATTGGATCTAGAACCGGCCAGTTCAGCCCTAGGCGCACTTATAAAAAACACACATTTTTTTAATATTAAGATAGTGGTACACTTACTTATATTAAGGTGCTGCATTTAAATTCAACAAGATAAAACACTTAATTTTAAACAAGGTGGTGTACTTAATTTTAACAAGTGCACTGCTTGAGTATAGCGGTGCACATATTCCGCGTGCACTGCTGATAAGTGTCATTTTTATACTTTCTTTTTATATGTTTTCTCCTTGCTTTTACGCTCATTCTTGGATATATTTATACTTTTTGGTGATAAATTGTTATATTGCAAGAATCTATGTAAAAGTGAGAGAAAATGAAGACAAGATGGAGAATAACTTTAAAAAGGTGGAGAATAAGCGTTACGAGGCATCATGTTGACGAAGAGATGCAAAACTCGCGCCGAAAAAGAAAGTTGTTGTAGCAGTTACTATAGCACGTTATCAATCGGGGATTTTCACCGATCGATCGCCGAAGGCCGCCTTTGAAAAATAATAATTACTGTAGAGCGACCGATCGCGAAAAAACAAAGATTGATCGCCAAACGTGTTTCAGACCAGAAACGTTCGCGGCTGCTAGGGTTTTAACAATAAGGAAACTTATTTATTGTTGACTCTTGTAACTTGTTTAAAAAGGATCTTCAACCATATCATCATATCATCCATTGAAGACCATCTTTTACACCATGTTTTCAGAGAATTGGAACAACTCCAACAAGAGAATCAAAGAACGCGCTCGAAAAAGAAGCGATGGAAAAAGCAAGAATCAACAAACTTAGTCGACTTGAGAGTTTATTCCTATTTCTAAGCTTTATTTTTATTTATTTTGAATTACTAATGTTTTTTTTATAAAAAACATATTTGAAAATTGTTCTTTCAATTTAATTATGAACTAAGTTTATTTTATGAAGCTTTCAGAATCATTTGCTTAAACTTATAATTGATTATTGTTCTTTGATCGATTTCTTATATCTCTAACTGCATATGTTATGATCTTAATGCTTTCAAAGATTAATTACCTTCGAATGATTTTAGGAATTATAATTGAGATCGAGAGATGATAAATAACTTATGATGTGGATTAATAACTCATGCTGTGAATTTCAGATTGAGATTGAGAGATGAGATCAATCAGACTTGTGATAGCAATAGATTAACCAAAATCGAAGGCTAAAATTTTTCATATAGAGTTCATGCAATATCAATTTGTTAAATAAGTGAACGACAGTTACTTACTGTAAATTGATATTATGTTTGATATAGATATTCAACAGAAAGTAATAAGAGAATTGTAGGCTCTGCAGTAGATGAACAATTGCGTGATAATCTTCCTAAGTGGATTTTTCTCGTGTTCTTCGTAGATTATTATAGTTTAAAGAGTCTTATTTGGTACTTATAGTTAGGTTATGTGGGTTCGACACTCTTACTTAATATTTACTATACTAAAACTTGACACAGTAAACTTGCGGATTAAATCATACGAATTGAGTTGACACTGTAAACTCGCGGATTAAATCGTACAAATTTAGTTGCTAGAAGTTTTGTGTTAAAGAAAAATCACGATCAAGTTTTTGGCACCGTTGCCGTGGACAAATTTTAGTAGAGATTTTTTTTGCTGTAATTTAACAATTTTTTTATTTTGAATATAATTAATTTTTTAATTTTCAAACATTTTTTTATTTTTAAAAAAATTGTTTTCTTGTGAGGTACTTGGAGATGTTTCATCAAGAAGTCTTCACAAGCTTTGTCCAACAACAGTTAGGACCGTTCTATGCAGCTTGGGAGATATGCAATTATTTGGCGAATAAATTTTGGTATCATGACTTTTCAAATTATGCTCTTCTTCAATTTTTCTACAATGGATTGAATGAGAAAACACAAGAATTGGTGCTTAATGGAACTCTGGCAACCGGTAGCCCCATATTTAATGGAGATGAAGACATTGTGTTGCACATATTCAACGATATGACAGACTTCAACTACCAATGGCATTGAGATCCTTCACTACAGAGCTGGAGTAACCAATATCCACTAGAACCTCACTAAGCTCATCTTATAAACCAACCATCAAGCATCAGGAGAGAAGAGATACAATTCTGATGAATTCATGTCTCCACTGGCGTCTTAGACAATTCTAGAAAACCAGACCAACTATATACGTCGCCTGGAGCATCAAATAGAGATTCTTACAAAAATATTTTTAGTGAGCTGCCAAGATGATAAGACTAGACGTAATCAGGTCTGGTTACGTGATGATGGTTACTCAACCAACAAAGTTTGTGAGAGTGATCCTACTCATGTGGACGATTCAAGGTAGTGTGAGCCTCTTCAAGTGATTCAGCCTACATTGGAAGGGTTATCTGAGAGGTTCCCATGGAAAGATGAGTCAAGCATGATGTTGGAGAATGAGCAAATTCTCGAGAAGATTGATGAGCACTCATCTATGGTGATATATAATATGACATATGTAGAACCGTTCTTCTCATCGATGCTAACTTCATCATACTATGTCCTCTACCATATTGAGCCAAAATTAGAATTTTCCTTTCATGCCTATCAATTCTAGACGAGTGTTGTTGGAGAGACGAGCTTAAATGATCATCATCTTGCAAAGTTTGAGAGCATAGACAACCAAGACCCATATGTAATGTCATATGATACTTACTATGGGCGGCAACCATTATTTGATGGTTGCTTCTGATGGTCAAGCTGATGACTAGAAATCAAGCGCTCATTGGGAGGCAGCTCTGGCTCTTCTAAATTTCTCTTTTAGTTTTTTACTTTATGTTTTTAGTTTTGCATTCTGTAAGGCCCCGACGTCTATCTCGTGGATAATGCATTTATAGCGTCATATATGTATGTAAAATTTCTTTCCTTAAGACTCTCATTACATACTTGTCGTTTATGGTGTGAATTTTATAAAAGTTTTCAACAGAGTTCCCCCATAAGTCGAACACCCGGGTAGCAATCTAAATATCAATCAATCAATACTGCTTCTCCCGGTCCATGACAAAAAAAAAACATAATCAATCCCCCAATAAAATCTTCAAAATGATGTGTTGATAAGATTGAGATATTTAAAGTTTATCTTTAGATCATTGTTAGGATTTAAGTTTATCTTTTCAATATTCAAATTAGAGATAGATTTTATATTAGTGTTCTATATATATTAGACACTATATTGTATTTTGATTAACTTGAAGAAATACAAATAAAATAAAAAAGAGAAGAGAACGAGTTTGTTCATCTCAATTTTGTCTCCAAGATTATTTTCGCCTTTATGGTATCAGAGCTTTAAAGGCATTTGTTTTATCTCATCTTTCACCCATCGTTCTCGACGTTTACCATGGCAAATTTCGGAACTTCTGGTGCTTCGAATTCTACGGGCTCTTCAGAGATTTCCCAACCGATTGCCACCACCAATCCCGCTGCCGTCTTTGAAACGTCGTCCCTTCATCTCACAAACCACAAATTAAACGGAAAGAATTACCTCCAAGGGAAAATATGGGTACCTTGATGGTTCGATCCCCAAACCATCGCCCGATGATCCATCGTACCAGACTTGGGACATCCATAATTCCTTGGTTATGGCTTGGCTGCTTTCTACGGAGGAAGGTATCAGTGACACGTATCTCTTCCACCCTACGGCCAAAGCGATTTGGGACGCCGTCACCCTTGCTTATTCCGATCTCGAAGACTCATCCCAAGTCTTCAAATTACGTAATCTTGCACGTAATTTGATTCAAGGGGACACCGATGTTACTCAGTATTTCAGTGCCCTCCAACGACTTTGGCAGGAATTGGATTTATTCACAATCCATGATTGGAAAGATCCTGCTGATGGTGTCTCCTTTTGGAAGATGATGGCCAAGGATCGCGTTTATGATTTCTTAGCCGGCCTAAATAGTGATTTGGATGCTGTTCGTGGCCGGCTCCTGGGGATGAAACCATTGCCCTCCATTGACGAGGTATTTGCAGACGTCCGTCGAGAGGAAAATAGGAAGCGCGTGATGCTTCCCAAATTGGAACAAGGACTAGATTCATCGGCTCTTGTACTACACACTCCGGCCGACAACTCTGCACTCGGGTCAAGGATGGCAAACCATGGTGTGAGCAGTGTAAACGTCATTATCACACGGTTGATACATGCTGGAGGATTCATGGAAAACCTGTCGACTAGGTACCAAACAAATTTAAGAATCGTGAAAAGAATCATCACGCCGCTACTGCTTCAGACGCTAAACCCTCCACATCAGAGACCGGTTTTTCGAAAATACAGATGGATCAACTTCTGAAACTTCTTTCCGACACGGGCAATTCATCTCTAATATTGCGGCCAAATGTACAACTTTCACTGCCCTTACTACCCTAAATACCAATGCTGCATCTTGGATTATCGATTCGGGGGCGTCGGATCATATGACTTCAAGTAACTCTTTGTTTACTTCTTACTTGCCAAGCCCGGATCTCCCACGTGTAAAAATTGTAGATGGTTCATTTGCTGTGGTTGCCGGCATGGGTGACATACTACTTACCCCATGCCTAACCCTTAAAGATGTTCTTTATGTGCCTACCTTATCATGCAATTTACTATCCATCAGCAAGTCGACTAAGGATTTGGACTGTTATGTTTATTTCACAGCCTCTATTTGTGTGTTTCAGGACCGGATTTCGAGGAAGAAGATTGGAACTGCTAAGGCTCATTCTGGACTATATTACCTTCAAGAAGATTCTTTCGTGAGTCACCTCATCCACTACCCTCTTGCTGCTTCATCTTGTTCGCGCACTCAACAGATCATGCTTCTGCATTATAGACTAGGCCATCCAAATTTTTTTATTTAAAACGTTGTTTTCCTTTTCTATTTAAGGCTAAAGATTTTTTCCAATGCGAGTTTTGTCAATTATCTAAACATATTCGTGTTCATTTTCCCCCGATTCCATATCAACCTTCAAAACCATTTACTTTAATTCATAGTGATATTTGGGGTCCTTCCCGTGTGTGTACTCCTTCTAATTATCGTTGGTTTATTACGTTTACTGATGATCATACTCGTGTTTGTTGGGTGTATCTTTTAAAAGAGAAATCTGAGGCTAGCCAAATTTTTCGTAACTTTTTTACCATGATCAAAACACAATTTCATACCACCATTCAAATTTTACGAACGGATAATGGTACCGAGTTCTTTAACTCAATACTTCAGGATTTTTGGCTACAAATGGCCTCATTCATCAAAGCTATTGCGTAAACACACCTCAACAAAATGGCATTTCAAAACGTAAAAATCGACACCTGTTAGAAGTTGCTCGGTCACTCTTGTTCACTTCCAATGTTCCAATGTTTTTTTGGGGTGATGCTATCTTAACAGCATGTTATTTAATTAATAGGATGCCCTCTTGAGTTCTAAACTTTCAATCACCCCTTTATTGCTTACACCTTGTGTTTCCTCATTATCGGGTGTTTTCCGATCTCGAACTCAAGGTGTTTGGTTGCTCGGCTTTTGTTCATGTTCATGATCATAATCGTAATAAACTAGACCCTCAGTCACATAAATGTATTTTTTTGGGTTATTCCTCTACCCAAAAGGGATATCGTTGTTATTCAATGGTCTTAAAAAAATATTTTACATCTCGGGACGTCTCATTCTTTGAAAATGAACCATTTTTTTCCTTTCCAGCCATCGGAAAATCATAGCAAGGGGGAGAAATTGTTGATTTCTGACACTGTCCTCCCCAAGCAGTATGAATTTCTGAGTAGGTTTCTTTCTTCGTTGGATTTCCCTTCTGATATTGCTTCATCACCAGCCAAACCTTCGACTACAGAACCTTCCTCAACCCATTCTCCTCCTATCGGCCAGTCAACGGCAGGGGGAGGATTACTTCAGCCTGTTTCCCTCACACTACACACGGAAGAAATATTTAAAGGTAATAGAACCAGTGGTGGACCTTGACAGCCCGTCTTCAGATTCGAAATCCGAGTCACATGAGGTAACAGATAATATTGAATTTAATGCTTCTTGTGATTCTGATATAACCTATAACATTAAGAAAAGGGACCAGGTCTTGTACGCAACATTCTTTGGCCAAATTTGTGTCATATGGACACTTATCATCTTCGGTTAAAGCTTTAGTTTCAAATCTCTCGAACATCACAGTTCCTACCACAATACATGAGGCATGGAATGATCCTAAGTGGAAACTAGTTGTTATAGAAGAAATACAAGCACTGGAAAAAATGGAACGTGGGTAATTGTTAAAAACACCCAAAGAAAAGAAACCAGTTGGATGCAAGTGGGTTTTCACTGTTAAATACAAGACTGATGGCTCTATTGATCGAAACAAAGAAAGATTGGTTGCAAAAGGGTATACACAAACCTATGGTATTGACTATCAAGAAACCTTTGCACCAGTGGCCAAAATCAACACAGTGAGAGTGTTAAATGGTGATCTTGAGGAGGAAGTATACATGACTTTACCACCAGGTTTCGATACAGAAAGCAATAATGACAAGGTATGCAGATTGAGAATCATTGTATGGACTAAAACAATCTCCACGAGCCTGGTTTGACAGATTCACTAAGGCAGTCCTAAAACTTGATTATCATCAGGCCAAAACAGATCACACATTGTTTTATAGACATAAGAATGAAAAAAAAACTCTTCGTATTGTCTATGTAGATGATATCATATTAACAGGAGATGATCAAGAAGAAATGGAGATTGAAAGAGAAACTTGCTGTGGAATTTGAAACGAAGGATCTAGGAAAGTTAAGGTATTTTCTTGGTATGAAAATAGCAAGAAACAAGTCTGGGATTTCTGTTTCTCAAAGGAAGTATGTGATAGATCTTCTAAAGGAGACAAGAATGCTAAGGTGTAAACCTATTGATACTCCAACGGACGCGAATATTAAATTAAACAAAACAATGAGCAGTAATCATGTAGATAAAGGAAGATATCAACGTCTAGTTGGTAACCTGATTTATCTTTCTCACACCAGACCAGATATAGCCTTTCCAGTAAGTTGTATAAGTCAGTTTATGCATGCTCCATTGGAAGAACACATGTTGGCAGTCTACCGTATCTTAAGATACTTAAAAGGGACATCGGGAAAAGGGTCTGTTTTTCAGAAAGACGGATGCACGAGATGTTGAGATTTATACTAACGCTGATTGGGCTGGTTCAGTAAGTGACAGAAGATCCACAGCAGGATACTGTTCCTTCGTATGGGGAAACCTAGTAACTTGGAAAAACAAGAAGCAACCAGTGGTAGCAAGAAGTAGTGCGGAAGCCGAATTGAGATCAGTTGCTCACGGGGTTTGTGAATGCTTATGGTTGAAAATGTTGCTTGAGGAACTAAAATTAAGTATGACAATACCTCTAAAACTCATGGGCGATAACAAGGCTGCTATTGATATATCTCACAATCCAGTACATCATGATCAAACAAAATATGTGGAAGTAGATCGACATTTTATCAAAGAGAAGATTGATGAAGGAATAATCAGCAGTCTATGTTCCAACATCAGCACAAACTGCTGATAAATAACAAAAGGACTATTTAGACCCATGCTAGAAAAATGTGTGGACAAGCTGGGAATGCACAACTTGTACACTCCAACTTGAGGGGGAGTGTTGATAAGATTGAGATATTTAAAGTTTATCTTTAGATCATTGTTAGGATTTAAGTTTATCTTTTCAATATTCAAATTAGAGATAGATTTTATATTCTAGAAGGGATAGGTGTTCTATATATATTAGACACTATATTGTACTTTGATTAACTTGAAGAAATACAAATAAAATAAAAAAGAGAAGAGAACGAGTTTGTTCATCTCAATTTTGTCTCCAAGATTATTTTCTCCTTTATGATGTATCTAGATGGTCGAGCAAGGCACACATCATATCAATCAACTCAGTCTATAATGCATATTTTCTCATAATGTAATGCACATAAACCAATCAAATGAAAGGATAGAATTCCAATACTTTATAAACCATATACAGGCGTATCAATGCTCACAAACGAGCATTGAATAAATGAATATATATCTGCTTGCATAAATCATAGTTCATTATATTGATACTCGTACCACGCTCCTAGGAGCGTTCTCATTCAATGGCTCGAGCTTACTTCCAGGGACAACATCGTACATGTTTCAACAGAAACAGCCCCCTACATAGGATGAGTATATCCCAACACGATAATCATAATTGTAACACTATTCACAAAACAATAATCGAGATCATATCAATAAACACAACTGTAATGCAGTAAAATAAGATTATCGAAAGTCTAATAGAAGTACTCCTTGAATGAACATGACCCATTATAAGCTTTCCTGGGCTGCTCATACTTCAATATTCCACAAATCTACAATCATCAAGTTTACTGTTATTATTTCAAACATGATGCTCAACATTGAGATAAATCAATATTCGAACAATATGTTGCTCAAATCACTATAATGAATACGAAATTTCACGTTTTGTTTATAACAGCGACACTTTGTCCCCGCTTAATTATAACAGTGGCACTTTGTTCCCACTATATTTACAATAGTGACACTTTGTCCCACTATAATTTTGACAACGGCTTGACTCTTTTAAATTATAACAGTGACACTTTGTCCCCATTGTGACTATGATAGTGCCACTTTGTTCCCACTGTAACTATAATAGTGACTTTGTCCGCACTATTTATCCTCTCTGTGACTATAATAGTGGCATTTTATCCCCACCATGATTATAACAGCGGCCCTTTGACCCCGCTTAAATTACCATTGCTTAAACAAAAACTACTATACCATTTACTATTATTAACTCAACATAATACTCGAATTATGTAAAATTATATATTCACCATGTCTCAAACATTAAACCAAACTCGCGTGATCGAATTCCATATATTTATGTATCACATTTTGTAATTGACATCACATATATGCATGAACATAGAATAACTTCATAGCATACATGTTCGTATGTTACTACGTATTGTCCGAGATACTGATAGATTACATTCCTCGGTGTCCTTAAGCTTGTGCATGCTCTACATATGAAATCAATTCATTTTTAACATACAAGTGCACATACCTTCACACGTAATACATGTCCATGATCATTATACTATCATCAATTCATGATAAATTGCTACTTAAAATCCTTGGACAATGAATTTGTTGGCATCCCAACACAAAATAAATTTTCAAAATTTTAACTTTATCGATCGATCGGTACCCTACCTACCGATCGATCGGTAAAACATAAAAATTACATCTTTCAGTAGGCACTCTACCGATCGATCGCTGGAGGCTACCGATCAATCGGTTGACCTCAAAACTTATACCTTCCCCTACGCAATTTACCGATCGATCGGTGGGTTGCTACCGATCGATCGGTTCCTGCTGAAACTCGAAAAACACAATTTCTAACACACAACAACCTCAACCATTACAATACATACCCATTCCACTCCCAAAACTCAACATAACCTCATTTATACTCAACATAATATCATTTCATCAACATAAAACTCAATCCCCAAACTTTACCAAACAAAACACATAATGGAAAGAAAATAAAATCTCAATCAATTAACTAGCTAAACAAATCAATAATCTTCATGTTAACACTAACCTTGAGCAACATGTGAACCACAATTTTCTTGTGATAAAAAAGGCAAGAATAGATCAAAAGGAGAGAGAATAGGGAAGGATTTGAGTATGTGTTTGTGTGTGTAGGGAAGAATGATAATATTACTATCATTTTGTAAATTAGTCACTAGACTTTAATCCATATTATAAATTTTACCCAATATATGTTTATCTCCAATTCAATAATTATTTCTGGTAGATTTTATCACGTACACCCAAATTAACCATTCTCAAGTTAATAGCAATAAGTATGTAGTAGCGTGAGTACGGATCGATCCCACAAGGAATGATGAATTTTGTGTTAATCAATGCAAACGTAAATAAAATGGGTTTTTTGAAATAAATTAAACTAATACTATGAAGCAAAAAATCTAAGAAGACTATGAATTAACTATCATGCAAGAGTAAAATAAAATTGATTAAATTATGAGAAAAGCGGTTATTGGATTTCGGTCGCCTTTATAATGGGGTTTATTATGTTAATCATCAATTCTCACAAAGGTTCAATTTGCATATGAATATCCGCCTTGAAAAATTAATTCATATCTCACCTTAATCGTATTTAGGTAGCCCACGCGCTCTATCCTAACCCTTATCAATCAATTAACCAAAATATACGCAATTAAGATTAAAAGATGATAGATTCATAAACTAGTGAGAAAAACGAAGCTAGACAATATAATCCATGCGTCTATATTTAATCTAGTTGAATGTTATTCCTAAGGATTTAACAATCTCACACGCGCAAAATTCTTAATCTTAGTTGCTTCATATAACATTAGGTGATCAATCCAATAATTAGACACGACAATCCTATCAATCAAGTCATAGAAAAACAATCAATACTCATTCAAAAATTGATTAAAAAGAACATGAATTTCATAAGAAAAATAAATCACAATGCATTGTCTTCCTTAACCAAGAATCAAAAAGATGTTTAGCCACTCATGACTAAATTAAAAATAATCAAATTCAATAAAAAAAACATAAAAGAAAACAAATTAGGCAAACTATGTAGATCTTCACTTGTCGAGGTTGTCACGCCCGCCTTCGTTTCGATCTTTGTCATCGTCTTCGAACTATGATGAACTAGATAAGAATTATCTATGAAAAGTATGCAAAAAGTATGTGAAAAGTCCCCCTTCAAGGTCATGGTCGTGGGGTATTTATAGGAGGAGGAAGAAGGGTCTAGAGTCCTTGAAGCATGGAAAGAAATCAAGTGTTTTATTTTTACTTGAACTCTTTTGGTGATCGATCGGCATAAACCACCGATCGATTGCTGGTTATTTTTTTCAGAATTTTTAGCTCGACGATCTATTGGTAAGACCAACTTTTTGTTGCGTGATTTTTCTGTCATGCTCGATCGATCGAGCTTTTTTGGTCGATCAACCACGTGCCTCAGTCAACTTCTATGCATTTTTCTTGGTCTACTTTAACCTCTTGTCAACTCCAATGCGTTTCTTGTTCCTTATTCGCCCTTGTTAGCTTGATGTCTTCGATTCCGCCTTACACAAATATATGATTAGGTAGCATATGTATCAAATTAACTATCAAAACATACCAAATCATAGGCAATTAAACGCAACAGATGTGTCTATTTTTAGCCACATCAAATTCCCCCATACTTAATCTTTTCTCGACCTCGAGTAAATCAGACAAAACCACAATATTTTTGTTGGCGCATAGCTTCATAACAAACTAACTTGTCCTCACTTTAATGCCTCAACAATTTTAAACATGCATAGAAGGAAAGGCGGTGAAAAGTTAACAGTGGAACAAGTTCAATCACTGGACATCTCATACTCAACAAAGTAGTGAACGTGCATGTGTGGTCATAAACAAGTGTCATGAACAAATTATAGATCCAATAAATGTAATCCCACAATAGCTCAAGTTATACACTAACACAATTATAAGCTCACTTGCACACTCTTCTCCACTATCTTAGCCACTTGCAAACATAAGTCAAGTAGGTCTTTATTAGCTTGTAGATTGGCCTAGGTATTAGCTTATGAAAGAAAGGGTAAAGATGCATCAAACAAGAGCGTATGGTGATATGCACAATTTAAACTTCTCTTCTTGCATGATTTTTCTCAAACCTTGTTCATTTTTGCAAGGTTTAATCAACTCTTTTCTTCTTTTGTGCCTTGGCTCCCCTTGGAGTCATATTTTTATCTATTTTCTTAAGGCATCCCTTTTCTTTTATGCATTTCATGCTTTTGACAATAAAGCTCTCAAAAATATATGAATCATTGATAACAAGTGCATGTGAATGAAACACATCATACTCCCTTCAAAGGTTTGGATTTAAATTCAATGTTTGGCTTATTAGGGAAGGATGATAGACTAGTCAAAGAATATTGAATGTGATGATTTGTATGCTTATCATACAATCATTCTTTTACATTAAGGCTCAAAAAGGGTACTTAGGGATAATTTTATTTACATGGTAAGCTTGAAAGGCGCAATCGCATCAAAGATTGCCAATATCACTTTCATGTTCGCAAATAGTATAGACATACGCCTCAAATAGTATGTAGTTAAGTTCTAGCGTATCAGAGACTTCTACTATCACAAAATTCACACAATCTTCACTACGCCATGCACACTTCACAAGTCATGACAATTCGTGCTCAATAAATTCGACTACTATGTCAAAGCATAATTTACATCAAAGTTCAAAGTGTTCCAAGGTTAGCAATCCACCTATGTTAAAAAGCATGCATGATATCAATTAGGTTTCATTGGCTGGTGATTCAAAAGTATGTGTTCATCATTCACTATGAGCTCGAAATTTCCAAATTTTCAAAAAAAAAATTTGTATTTTTATAATAAGAAAGCAACAGCACACTACTAATATCTCCCCCATACTTAAATCTTACATTGTCCCTAATGTAAGTCAAAAGTGTAGGGGAAGAGGAAAGTTAACTAAGAAAGTAAATAAAAAATAAACAGGAAAAGGGAAAATAACTCCCCTTGGGTTGCCTCCCAAGCAGCGCCTCTGTTTAAGGTCGGTGGCCCGACTCCAGTTCATAGATCACGTGATGCTTGGTGGATCTTCAAGTTCCACCTTCTCAACAGTTTCTTGTGGAATACCTTCGTGATAATGCTGAAGTCTGTGACCATTAACTGTAAATGTCTTTGTTGTGTCCATGCTTTCTATTTCCACTGTACCATGAGGGAAAACAGGGGTAACTATAAATGGACCATGCCATCGAGAATGCAACTTACCGGAGAATAGTCGAAGGCGAGAATGGTAGAGGAGAACTTTTTGACCAACTTCAAATTCTTTCCTCGAGATCATCTTGTCAAGAAATGCCTTCGCCTTTTCTTTATAGATTCTTGAGCTCTCATATGCCTCGTTGCAGATCTCCTCCAACTCTTCGAATTGCAGCTTCCTTTGCTCTCCACACTCATCAATTTCCATGTTGAACTTCTTGATAGCCCAATAGGCTCTATGCTCCAACTCTACAGGAAGATGACAAGGTTTACCAAAATTATTCTATATGGAAACATACCCATTGGCGTCTTGTATGCTGTCCTATAGGTCTAGAGTGCATCATCCAATCTTAAGCTCCAATCCTTCCCCGTAGGGTTCACTGTCTTTTCTAAGATGGCCTTGATTTCTCTATTAGATACCTTGGCTTGTCCATTTGTTTGGGGGTGGTAGGCGGTTTGTAGGACTCCAAATCCTAATCTCGACATTAGTGCATTTTTCAACATCATTAGTGCATACATATATACGAATTGGGAATGCTCATTACATGTTTCGTACTTATGGTATAACCTCTATAAAATTTCTCGACAGAAATTCCCGCGTAACCTGATTCCCAACCCAACTTAATTCACAGATGTACACACTTTATAATGCACTAGTCATTTTCTCAATTCATTATGCAAATAAGTCCATAACTAAATGTGCATCCAATACCCAAATGAAATGAGAAATATCAATGACATTTATACAACCTATTTATATATATACCATCACTATGCTCACAAGCGAGCATTCAAAAATAAGTGTAAATGTGGTTGTATAATCACATTACCAATACCAATATTGGTACCCCGCTCCCAGGAACATCCTTGTCCTACGACTCGTACTCATTTTCAGAGCCAATGTAGTACATGTTTTACCCGTGTCAACAGAAACAGCCCTACATTGGGTGAGCATACTAATAACATATTCACAAGATCAACACATTCACAAATAATAATTTACAGAATACAATGCTGTAAATCAAAGGAATACTCCCAGAGTACACAATGCACATAAGAAATCTCCTGCATTGTTCCTGTTCTCACAATACCGCATTATCAACCAATAATCGATAACCACAATCGTCAATCCCACAATCGATAATAATCTATAACCAACAATAATTTAAATCATTAAAACAATGATTTATTGAAATCACATGCATTTCAATTACCAGTTTACACTTTAAATCTCATGATATTACCTCGCTCAATCCATAGCGGCATCACCATAACCATCGCACGCTCAAAGGCGTCATCATTATAAACCATCGCACGCTCACTAGCAGCATCACATTAATTCACCTGCTGAACTCAAACTCTAATAACACATATCTCAACAAATGTGTCAATAAAATATACTTTCAGAGTTTGTACGTCATTACGTACTAATTCAAATAAAACAAGAATATCATTCTTTAAACGCAACAATAATGCATCTACCTATGCCCGTACGTTACACGTACATTATGGTCGACGATATGATTAGACATTCTCTACATTCAGAGGTACGTACAGTATCTATATTGAATATAATTCAATATTATCATTAATAATCCCAAACAACGTCAATATTCATCTAACAGATACACTGGCCTCCTATCAGTATCAATTACAATTTCTCATACTCCATATACGATTCCAAACACCCTTTTTATCATTTATTAACTTGAGTTATGATCTAACTCAAACATGTAATACATGTCTTACTAAGGTTCAATACATGTAACCTTATTCCATTATTACCAAAACTTCCCCAAAATTCATGATCATCGTCAAAATCGATTGCACATATTCATATCTCAAAATTCTCAACAAAATATAATTTTTTACAATTTTCAGGATAAAGATCGATATCTATCATTATAGCGACCGTTCTCTGGCGGCAGAAACATTTTTTTGCCAAAATTTCACTCTCGGCGATGGATCGCTGAGCATTTTTTCATCAGGCGATCGATCTCTACATTAACAGAGATCGATCTCTGACACTGTTCATCACCACCAATTTTGATTTTTCTCCGGGCGATCGATCGCTGCATACCTAGCAATCGATCGCTAGCCTTGTTTTTTGTCAAAATTGGGATTTTCATGCATAAACTCATACCCAACACAAAGCACAACCATATCCTCCCATAACCCAACCAAGACACCCTAAAACACCATAATTCTTCATTTTAAACAGCATAAGACAAACCCTAAATCAAACCCCCAAATCTTTACCAAAACTTCAAATCACATAATCTCATTTACAATTCAAAATACCATTAAAATCAAGACTAAGGTGTGAAATAACTTACCCAAGCTCACTTGATCCTCATATCAAGAATCCTATCAAAACCAAGCCTTGGTTCCACACCAAAATGCAAGGACAATGAAGAGGGGGAAGGGAATTTTGTAGAGATTTAGTAGGTGAAAATGGTGAAATGTGTGAAGATGAATTGGGTATGTAGAATTCATTTTGCAATTAAGTCCTCCAACTTTAATTCACACAAATTTCACTCCAAATTATTATTTATCTAAAGTCCCTAGATATTGATCAACTTCAACTATTACCCTTCAATTTCAACTCACAAATATATTCGTAATCCACATGAATCATTTAAATCAATTACTAGTTCAATAATTATGACTCGATCATAATTCTCAACCACACTCGATTTATTTTCGAAATCGAGTTCAAATATAAGATGGTATATATTCCCAATTATCTCTTTATTATTACAATAGACTACATGTAATTCGAGTAATTATGTTTCAGGCATTACACACCTTGTGTGTCACATGATATTTCTTGAGTAAACTCACCACTATACTATTGCAAAAGTGGGTACCCCGGTCAGTTATGATTGATCAGTGGGACTCCAAAACTAGAGAATATGTTATGCTTTATAAAACATGCAACCACTTTAGAATCATCAGTCCGGGTGGCTATAGCTTCCACCCATTTCGAAATATAGTCCACAGCAAGTAGTATATATATGTTACCAAAAGAATTAGGGAAAGGTCCCATGAAGTCCATGCCCCATACATCAAAGATTTCACAGATAAGTATGGGTTGTTGGGGCATCGCTTTCCGTTATGATATGTTACATTCAGTACATGATTTGTAATACTAATATGCATCACGAAAAAGAGACGCCAAAAGAAACCACAGTCTAATACCTTCCTTGCGTCCTCTTAGCGCCAAAGTGCCATCCTACTTTCTATGAATGGTAAGTATAGGGGTTACCTCATTTTCAGGAATGCAACGCCGAACTACTTGGCCAGCACAATATTTCCATAAGTAAGAGTCGTCCCAAGCGTAGTACTTGCGTCGCTCCTAATCTTTGCTTTTTGAGTCATATTCAAATTGGTAGGAAGAATATTAGTAACTAAAAAATTCACGATGTCGGCATACCATGGTAACACGTTGCGTGTGGTGAAGAGATGTTTGTCCTGAAATTCTTCCTTTAAGAACGGTTTATCCTCCATGTGAGTTAAGCGGCTTAAAATGATCCACAATTTTGTTTCCCATTCCCCGCTTGTCTTTAATCTCCACGTCGAATTCACTCAAGAGTAAGATCCATCTTATTAGACTACAAAAACAACAGTGAAGAGCTCATTTTCAGTAGTAGAATAATTTCGATGTGCATCATTCAATGTCATAGATGCATAGTAGATGGCATGAGAGAATCTTTCCAATCTTTTGGTCCAAAACGGTGCCTACTGCATAGTCGCTTGCATCACACATGATCTCAAATGGCTTACTCTAGTCAGGTGGTTGGATGATGGGTGTGGATGTCAAGGATGCCTTCAATGTGTCAACTGCAGACTTGCATGCCTCATCAAACTCGAACACCACTTCCTTTCGCAATAATTTGCACAATGGTCATGCAATCTTGGCGAAGTCCTTGATATATCTCCTATAGAAACATGCATGGCCAAGAAATGAACGCACATCCCGCACACAAATAGGGTAGGGTATAGATTGAATAATGTCAATTTTAGCTTTATCTACCTCCATACCTTTGGAAGAAACAACGTGACCCAACACTATACCTTGTTCCACCATAAAATGACATTTTCAAATTGAGCACAAGGTTAGTTTCTATACAACGCTTAAAGACAAGTGTAAGGTTAGTTAAACAATCATTGAATGAGTCACCATAAACAGTAAAGTCATACATGAAAACCTTTAATATATGCTCAGTGTACTCTGAAAATATACTAACCATACACCGTTGAAAAGTGGCATGTGCATTGCAAAGTCCAAAGTACATGCACCTATAAGCGTAAGTTCCAAAGGGGCATGTAAAAGTTGTCTTTTCTTGATCTTTAGGTGCAATAGAAATATGAAAGTAACCAGAATATCCATCAAGAAAGCAATAATAAGAGTGTCATGCTAATCTTTCAAGCATTTGATCAATGAAAGGTAAGGGGAAATGATCCTTGTGGGTCACGACATTCAGCATCCGATAGTCGATGCAAACTCTCCATCCATTTTCAATGCGGGTGGTGACCAATTAATTATCTTTGTTCTTCACCACGGTGATGCCAGTCTTCTTTGGAACTACTTGGGTCGGGCTCACCCATTGACTGTCGGAAATGGCGTATATCACTCCAACGACAAGAAGCTTGAGGATCTCTTCTTTCACAACTTCCATCATCGGTGGGTTAAGTTTTCTTTGCGGTTGGCGTGTAGGATTACTTTCATCTTCAAGTAGGATCCTATGCATGCATGTAGAGGGGCTTATTTCTCTAATGTCAGCAATGGTTCATCCTATGGCTGTTTTGTGCTCCTTGAGTACTTGAATGAGTTCCTTCTCTTGGTCATCTCCCAACTTGCTAGAGATAATTACCGGTAGTATATCTCCTTCTCCAAGGAATACATACTTTAGGTGGCTTGGTAATGACTTCAACTCAACGGTGGGTGCCTGATATACAGAAGGTAGTGGCCTAGTGTTAGAAATGGGCAATTGATGTGACTAGAAATAGACACATCTATTGCGCTTAATTGTCTACGATTCAGTATATTTTTGATGGATAATTCGTTGCATATGCTACCTGATCGTATAATTGTGTAAATGTAGGAGAAATCGAAGAAATCGAGCTAAAAAAGGCGAATAAAGACCAAGGAAAGCTTTGGAGATGATAAGGACTCAAGGTAGATCAAGAAAAAGGCTAAAAATGTAATTTTGGAAGAAGCAATCGACCGCATGAAGGAGGAGATCGATCGCCTATGGACAGAAAGTTGAGCAACAAAATCTGCGGGTTAGCGATCGATCGGTAAAATGACGCGATTGATCGCAAAAGTCTTCTGGAGCCACGCGATCGATCGGTAAAAAGGGGCAATCGATCACCTAATGAATCTGCCAAAAAATTGCGATCGATCGCTAGCTTGTAGCGATCGATCGCCAGCAGTGTTTTGGAAATTTTGGAGTCTTGATTTCTTTCCTTCTTACATGGACTCTAACCTACCCCATCAGCCTCCCCACCTTTATAAACTCGAAAATCAGCCTCTTTAGATGAGAATTTGAGACTTTAGAAAATAAATTTAGAATTAGAATAAATTTTCTTTCAACTTTTTGTGAAGAACGCTTTGAAGAACGAAGAACGAAGACGAAAGCGACGCTCCGGAATCGTGATTCCTTTAGTAATTCTTCTTTTTACTATTAGTTTAATGATTTTAAGAATATATTTGATTGTTTTTAATCCAATTATGAGTAGCTAAACACTTTGATTCTTGGTTGAGGGATACTTGCCTTTGGAATAAAAACACTTGTGAAGATTTTGGTTTGATTGTTGGATTTTTAATTCAATTTCAATTAGTTTTTCAGATTTTGATTATTATGATTATTGTGTTTGATTGATAGATTGATCACCTAGTAATCACATACACAATCTAATACTAATTAAGAAGCAACTAAGATTGATAATTACCTGTTGTTGGTGTTATTAAATTCTTAGGAAAAACGATTGGATGATTAATTCTAACGGCTGTAGTTTTTGTTGATTAGATTTATCAAACTTACCAGTTTTTGAAGCTATCATTGATTTAATTCTAATGGCTGTATTTTTAGGTCAAAGATTTGATAAGAGTCGAATTGAATGTTGTTTTCTATTTTGACTACGATTAAGGTATGGGAGGAATTAAGTTTCCAATTGATGAATAATTGAATGAATTCAAATGTTTAGTGATTTGATGATCAAGTTAATAATTTCCAAAGGTAAAGTTGACCAAAAACCAAGATTTGATTTTTTAATCTTGATAATCTAGTGATTTGTTTGCTTTAGTTTAATTAAGTTATAGTTAAGAATTTCGAAAAACCCCCTACTTGTTACTTTGTTTTTTTGTTAACACAAGAGAATACCCTTCTTCGTGGGATCGATCCCTACTTTCACTACTACATTAGTTTTATAAAAGGTGGGGTTAATTTGGGCGTACACGATAAACGCACACCAATTTTTTGCGCCGTTGCCGGGGAAGGCGTTTACTTTTGTGTTAACTTGATTTTTTTTTAGTGCTACTTTGGTTTGTTAATGAGTACAGGTGAATCGTACGATCACGAAGATAATTTTCACTACGATCCTGAGATCGAGAGGACACTACATCAAAGAAGAAGAGAAGCAATGATACTTGAGTAAGAAGAACAGAGGAACAACATGGCTGCGAATCAAAGCTTGAGACAGTTGGCGAATCCTAACTTGGATCAACAACCTCTCTGCATCATGTTCCCTGCGCTTGCTAACAATGTAAATTTTGAACTCAAATCTGGATTGATTCATTTATTGCCATCTTTTCATGGTCTTGCAGGTGAGAACCCGCACAAACACTTGATGGAATTGCACGTGGTATGCACTACTATGAAGCCGGCTGGTGTAACGTAGGAGCAAATCAAACAACGAGCCTTTCCATTCTCTCTAAAGGATACTGCTAAGGATTGGCTATTCTACCTACTCTCCGGATCTATCACCACATGGACGGATTTGCAAAGAGTCTTCCTTGAGAAGTACTTTCCAGCTTCAAGGGCAACCAACATAAGGAAGGAGATCTATGGTGTGAAACAATACCAAGAGGAGTCGTTGCACGAGTACTGGGAACGTTTTAAGAGGTTGTGTGCAAGCTTCCCACAACATCAGATAAGTGAACACCTTTTAATTCAATATTTCTATGAAGGTTTACTTTCTGGTGACAGGAATTTAGTGGATGCGGCAAGCGGAGGAGCTTTCATTGACAAGACAGAGGAGGAGGCAAGGAACTTGATAGCAAACATGACGGACAACTCCCAGCAATTTGGACATGTTCAACATGGACAACCGCCAAGACAAGAGGTAAACATATCAAATCTTGAACAACAACTGATTGATTTAACGTTTCTTGTACGTAATCTTGCAGGTGGCAATGTGGGGAAGATGAAGCCATGTGGAATCTGCCTCGCCGTAAACCATACCATTGATGCATGTCCATCCCTACAAGAGACATCTACTGAGTACGTGAATGCTGTGGGAGGATTCCCAGGTCCACCACAAAGGGGCTACGGACCATCCATCAAGCAACTACAACCAAGGTTGGAGGGACCATCCAAACCAGGGCTATGGGAGTCAACAAATGAACCAACCTCCACCCTATAGACCGCCATATCAGAGACCTCCACCACCGCCAGTGCACGCCCCTTCTGACAGGTTAGAGAATATTGTTAAAGTTATTGCTGAAAATAGCTTGCAATTTCAACAGGAAACGAGGGCGAGCATCCAAAGCTTAACTACGCAAATGGGGCAATTGGCGACTTTGCTCAACAAGATTGAAGCAAGAATATCCAATGGGCTTCCTTCACAGCCAGTGGTGAACCCGAGAGAGAATGTGAGCGCTATAACATTGAGAAGCGGCAATGAAGTGAAAGATCCGAAAAAGGTGGCACTGATACCACCCAAGCACGATGATGAGAAGGAGGCCGAAGTTGGAAGCAAAAATGTCGTAGAGACTGAGGCACACCATCATAAGTTCCCACCCCTTTCTGAATATCAAGTTGCACCCCCTTTTTCCCCTTGCCTTGAAGGATAATAGGAAAGAAGCTGGACTTAAGGGACTCTATGACACTTTTCGGAGATGCGAGGTAAATATTCCATTACTTGATGCTATTAAGCAAGTACCTCGTTATGCAAAATTTGTGAAGGAACTGTGTACTGCGAAGAGAAGTCAAAAACTGAGAGGGAGCCATACAATCGAATTAGGTGAGAATGTTTCTGTGGTCATCCAAAGAAACACTCCCACAAAATGTAAAGACACATGTATGTTCTCCATCCCTTGTATGATAGGAGATAACAAAATCGAGAAGGCCACGTTAGATCTAGGAGCATCAATTAATGTCATGCCTTACTCCATTTATGCATATTTGAACCTTGGACCTTTGGACAGAACTGGGATTGTGATTAAATTGGCTGATAGGTCCACTGTTAATCATCGGGGGGTGATAGAGGATGTACTTGTGCGAGTGAATGAGTTGATTTTTCCTGCGGATTTCTATGTGATTAATATGGAGAATGGTGATAATAGTAGTCCAATTTTGCTAGGAAGACCATTTCTTAAGACATCCAAGACAAAGATTGATGTCCATAGTGGCACATTGACTATGGAATTTGATGGTGAAGTTGCTAAGTTTCATATTTGTGACACCATGAACTTACCTTGTGATGAATACACTAGTTGCACTATTGACACTATTGATAACTTTGATGATAATGTTTTGTGTGAATTGGCGAAGGCTACTGATGGCATGGATGAAAAAGGAGGTATGGATTCACATCCTATGCATACTTTTCATACTATTGCTTCGTTATCTACTGATGATACTGCCTGACCCTCTCTCTTCTCACTTACGGGATCATACCTTTGAAAAGACACACCCTCCTGATCGACCACAGCAAGCAACAAATGAAGGGGGAGGAATAAGGACTGCCGATGACCTCTCCAAGAAGAGCAAGGCAAACAAACAAAAGTTCCAGGGACTAAAGAAGATATTGAGGTGGAAGAAAAAGGATGGAGCGACACCGCATAACCCACCATGATGAAGGACTGGCGTCGGGCCACCGACGTTAAATAGAGGCCGCTGCTTGGGAGGTAACCCAAGGGAAGTTAGTTTCATTTTTTCCTTTTTATTTTTATTGCTTTAGTAGTTAGACTTTTATCTTTTCTTGTATTTTTGTCTTACATTGGGGACAATGTCAGATTTAACTATGGGGGAGTGATTGGTGGTGTGTTATTGCTTTTCTTATTACAAAAATACAAAAAAATCGAAAAATTTGAAAAATTTTGAGCTCATAGCTAATAATGAATGCATGCTTAGAATCACTAGCCCATGATGAAACCTAATTGAAGATATGCATGTTTTTGAACATAGGTGAATTGTTAACCTTGGAACACTTTGAACTCTAATGCAAATTTTGCTTTGACATAGTAGTTGAATATTTTGAGCACAATATTGTCATGTGCATAGTTTAGTGAAGATTGTGTGAATTTTGTAATAGTCTTAAGAAGTCTATAATATATGCTAGAACTTAACTACATGCTCTATGAGGCGTATGTCTAGACTACTTGCGAACATGAAAGTGATATAGGCGATCTTTGATGCGTTTGAGCCTTTCAAGCCTACCATGTAAAGAAAATCAATCACTAGTACCCCTTTTGAGCCTTAATGCAAAAGAATGGTTGTATGCTAAGCATACAAACAACCGCCATTCAACATTCTTTGACTAGCTTATCATCCTTCCTAATAAGCCTAAATATGAATTTTATCCATACCTTTGAAGGGAGTATGGTGTGTTTCATTCACATGCACTTATGTATTCAATGATTCAAATGTTTGTGAGCTTCATTATCAAAAGAATGAAATGCATGAAAGAAAAGGGATGCCTTGAGAAAATAGATAAAAACATGACTCCAAAGGGAGCCAAGGCACAAAAGAGAAAAATATTGAAATATACATTGCAAAAACAACAAGGTGTGAAAATGAACAAAGTTGAAAAAATCATGCAAGAAGAGAAGTTTTAATTGTGCATATCATCATACTCTCTTGTTTGATATATCTTACCTAGAGATGTCAAACGGAGCGGACGGCACGACGCACGGCACGACGCACGGCACGAGCACGACACGTCACGGAGCGGCACGGCACGGTACGGCACTATAGCATGGGCCGTGCCGGGCCATAGGGTGCCGGCCCGTGGGCCGGCACGGCACGGCACGAATAGTAAAAAAAAAAAAATTTTAAAACTGGTAGCGATCGATCGCCACCTAACTGGCGATCGATCGCCCAGTTAGGCGATCGATCGCCAGTTAGGTGGTGATCGATCGCTACACCAAAAAATAAAAAAAAATAAAAAAAACTTGAAATGGGCCGTGCCGGCACGGCACGGCACGAAGCACGGCACGTAGGGGCCGTGCCGGGCCCGGCCCCTTGTGGAAATGGGCCGGCACGGCACGGCCCATTTTCGAAATGCGTCGGCACGTGCCGTGCCGGCACGATTAAACGGGCCGTGCCGGCACGGCACGGCCCGTTTGACACCTCTAATCTTACCCTTTCTTTCATAAGCCAATACAAAGGCCAAGCTACAAGCTAATAAAGACCTACTTGATTTATGTTTCAAAGTGGTTAAGATAGTGGAGAAGAGTGTGCAAGTGAGCTTATACTTGTGTTAGTGTATAACTTGAACTATTGTGAGTTTACAGCTATTGGATCTATAATTTGTACATGACACTTGTTTATGGCCACACACGCACGTTCGAAAAAACCCCTAATTGTTACTTTGTTACTTAGTTTTTTCGTTAACACAAGATAATACCCTTCTTCGTGGGATCGATCCCTACTTTCACTACTACAATAGTTTTATAAAAGGTGGGGTTAATTTGGGCGTACACGATAAACGCACACCAGCAATGAACAAATGAAACATTACATTGTATCTCGGGCGTGGTATCCAAGGTGGTGATGGTGTGCTCCACTTCGTCTCCAAGTGGCAACTCTTCCTCAAAATAGGTGAGTGGGGTGGTGACGGCTACCTCCAATTCATCTTTACCTGTGAGCTCAAAAATACATTGGGACAAGTAATCAATAATATCGATAGCATAAACAATGTCATCATCATCACAAGGATATTTCATGGCGTCATGTATATTAAATTTAACGACATCGCCATCAAATTTCATGGTGAGTGTGCCACTATGAACGTCTATCTTAGTCTTGAAGTTTTCAAGAAGGGTCACCGTAACAATATTGGACTACTATTTTCACCCTTTGCCATATCAAGCACACTAAAAAACAGCAAGGAAGACCAACTCATTCACTTGCACCAATACATCCTATAGAATTCCTTTAGGGTATGCGTTAGATCTATCCGCTAATTGGACAACCACTCTAGTCTCACTTAAAAGTCCTAGATTTAATGAAGCATAAAGAGAATATGGCATGACATTTACTGATGCTCCTAAATCTAGCATGGCTTTTCTAGGCATATATCACCAATTGTGCAATGGGATAGTGAACATACCTGGGTCCTTGCACTTGGTTGGGATCTTTCTTTGAATGATTGCTGATATATTTTCCCCCAACTCTACTTTTTGGCATCCTTTTAGCTTTTGTTTTCTCTTGGCGGTGCACAATTCCTTCAAGAAATTTACGTAACGGGGTACTTGCTTGATAGCATCCAACAGCGGAATGTCACCTCACATCTCCGAAAAGTGTCGTAGAGTTGTTTGTTGCTTTCATCCTTCGTATTTTCCTTCAAGGAAAGGGAAAGTGAGGTTCAATCTTATTAGAAAATGAAGGGGACTTACCTTTTGGTTCCTTGTCTTTTATGGAGTCCTTTTCCATCGGCTCGATTTCTTTCTCCTCATCATGTGGAGTATCCATTGGCTTCTCCTCATCTTGCTTCTCAAGTTCCTTCTCACTCCTTAGTTTAATTGCACTTGCATTCTCCCTCGGATTTACCACTGGTTGTGATGGTAAGGTACTTGATCTTTGAGCTTCTATGCGATTTATTGTGGTGGCCAACTGTCCCATTTGAGTATTCAAGCTTTGGATGCTTTCTCTTGTCTCCTGTTGAAATTTTACATTGCCACTAGCAAGCTCTTTAACAATATTTTTTAAATACTCACCAGGGGTAGGGGTTGGAGTGGATTGTTGTGGCCTTTGGGCTGGTGGCCTGTAGGGTGGCGGGTGGGACTGCATTTGAGGTTAAGCTTGATTACCATATCTCAAGTTTGGATGATCCCGCCATCCTGGGTTATAGGTGCAAGAGAAAGGATCATATCTCCTTTGTGGTTGCCCCGGAAATCCACCCACTCATTAGCTTGCTCACTGGATGGTTCTTGAAGTGTGGGATATGTATCAATGGGATGCCCCAATAATGCATATATTCCACATACCTTAGCCGTTTGTCCATTTCCTACTGTCATCTGTTGAATAAGAGATGTTAAACTTATCAATTGTTGTTCTATGCTAGAAACGTTTACCTCATTATGTCCTTTGGCCATGTGATCATGCCGAGCACTTCCGAATTGTTGTAAGTTAGCAGCCATGTTTGCAACTAAGTTCCTTGCATCCTCCGGTGTCTTTTCAATAAAAGCTCCTCCACTTGCAGCATCCACTAAGGTCTTATCACTAGAAATAAGACCCTCATAAAAGTATTGAGAGATGTTCACTTATCTGATGTTTTGGGCAGCTTGCACACAACTTTTTGAGTCGTTCCCAATATCGTGAAGTGATTCTCCATGGTGTTGTTTGATCCCATAAATCTCATTCCTTATATTTGTAGCTCTAGATGCTAGAAAGTATTTCTCCAAAAAAAATCCTCATTAATTCGTTCCATGTAGTGATAGATCCGGAGGGTAGGTAGAATAACCAATCCTTGGCAGCATCCTTCAAAGAGAATGAAAGGCTCGCAGTTCAATTTGCTCCTCCGTTACTCCAGGCGGCTTCATGGTATTGCAGACTACATGAAAATCCATCAGGTGCTTGTGGGGATCCTCACCTGCAAGGCCATGGAAAGAAGGTAAGAGGTTTATTAGTCCAGATTTTAATTCAAATATAATATTAGTTCCTAGAGCAGGGAAAGTGATGCAGAGGGGTTGTTGATCCAATGTAGGATTCGCCAGTTGTCTCAAGCTTTGATTTACTGCCAATGTTACTTTCTCCTCTTCCTCAAATTGAGAGCAAGTATGGGATTGAAATTCCTCCGTTGTGCCTCAATTTTCTCTTCTCCTTTGGTGCAAAGTCATCTCGATCTCAGGATCGTGTGTGAATTCTTCATAATTAGAAGTCTGACCTTCACTCATTAACAAACCAGAATAGTATAGTAAAAAAAACATTAACACAAAATAATCGTTGCCCTCCCCCGCAACGGTGCCAAAATTTGGTAGCGTTTATCGCGTACGCCCAAATAACCATTCTCAAGTTAATAGCAATAAGTATGTAGTAGAGTGAGTAGGGATCGATCCCATGAGGAATGACGGATTTTGTGTTAATCAATGCAAAAGTAAATAAAAGGGGTTTTTTGAAATCATTAAACTAATATTATGATGCAAAAAATCTAAGAAGACTATGAATTAACTATCATGCAAGAGTAAAATAAAATTGATTAAATTATGAGAAAAACGATTCCTGGCTTTCGGTCGACTTTACAATGGGGTTTATAAGTTTATTATCTTAATCATCAATTCTCACAAAGGTTCAATTTGCATATGAATATCCGCCTTGGAAAATTAATTCATATCTCACCTTAATCGTAGTTAGGTAGCCCATGCGTTCTATTCTAACCTTTATCAATCAATTAATCAAAATACACGCGATTAAGATTAAAAGATGATAGATTCATAAACTAGTGAAAAAAACGAAGCTAGACGATATAATCCACGCGTCTATATTTAATCTAGTTGAATATTTTTCCTAAGGCTTTAACAATCTCACACGTGCAAAATTATTAATATTAGTTGCTTCATATAACAAGCGTTAGATTGCATGCACATTTACTAGGTGATCATTCTAATAATTAGACACAAGAATCCTATCAATCAAGTACAGAAAAACAATCAATTCTCATTCAAAAATTGATTAAAAACGACATGAATTTCATAAGAAAAATAAATCACAATGTATTGTCTTCCTTAACAAATAAACAAAAAGATGTTTAGCCACTCATGACTAAATTAAAAACAATCAAATTCAGTATAAAAAACATAAAAGAAAACAAATATGGCAAACTATGTGGATCTTCACTTGTCGAGGTTGTCACGCCCGCCTTCGTTTCGATCTTCGTCGTCGTCTTCGAACTATGATGAACTGGATATGAATTATCTATGAAAAGTATGCAAAAGTATGTAAAAAGTCACCCCTTCAAGGTTTGATGGTCGTGGGTGATTTATAAGAGGAGGAGGAAGGGGCTAGAGTCCTTGTATGATGAAAAGAAATCAAGTGTTTTATTTTTATTTGAACTCTTTTGGCGATCGATCGGCACAAACCACCGATCGATCACTGGTTATTGTTTTTCAGAATTTTTAGCTCGGCGATCGATCGCCCAATCTCGGCGATCGATTGGTAAGACCAACTTTTTGTTGCATGATTTTTCTGCCATGCTCGATCGATCGAGCTCTTCTGGTCGATCAATCATGTGCACCAGTCAACTTTTATGTATTTTTTCTTGGTCTACTTTGATCCATTGTCAACTCCAATGTATTTCTTGTTCCTTATTCGCCCTTGTTAGCCTGCTTTCTTCTATTCCACCTACATTTACACAAATATATGATTATGTAGCATACATATCAAATTAACTATCAAAACATACCAAATCATAGGCAATTAAACGCAATAGATGTGTCTATTTTTAGTCACATCAATTTCTCAACTCCAATATTCATCTCACTAATTAATAATCATAACTCAATCATAGACTTCAATTAAACTTGATTTATCTCAAAACTGAGTCCAAATGCTATTACGATAATCATTCTGTAGTTATCTCTTAACTATCACCTAAAATCCAATATTTTTATTAAGGTATTTACGTTCCAGGCATCACACATTCAGTTTTGAATATCTCTTGTGCCAATTATTATATGATTTTGATTCTTTCTTCTTACAAGGTATGATTCTCGATCCAGACGCTCCCTTACAACAGGAGCTAAGGAAGGCCAGATCACCCTCAGTCCTCATGCAATCTTGTTGATCAGAGAAGTTTACTGTTACCCTTTTGATTCATTCAAATATTGAGGACAATGTTTCATTTAAGTTTTGGGAAGATGCTCATATGCTTAATCGTTTAAACTGGTTGTTGGGTGCTAAAATTGAGACCTGATTGTCTTTGAGCAAGAAATGTTTTTTTCCTTTTTTTAATAAGGGTTCAAACTTGAGAAGTGAATGAATTACACTAACTATTATTCAATGAAATTTTGATCTCACCATGCATGTGGACTTAAATTTTGAGCATTGTTAGACTTGTACGTGAATATTCTGTTTTGAGTTAGCATGTCAACCACTAAACTCATGTGACACACTTATCAAAACACATACTTTTTGTAGTAAGGTGGTGGTGCACTTGTTTATATTAAGGTAATACACTTAATTTTAATAAGGTGGTGCACTTAATTTTGCACCGCTTGAGTCTAACAGAGCAATTATCAAAGCACACATTTTTTATATTAAGGTGGTGGTGTATTTGTTTATATTAAGTTGGTACACTGTTTTTATTCATAATTGAGCCTATAGTTATAGGGTACACTTTGTAAATGTGGCAAACCCGATGCACGAAACTCCCGCAATGCGAGGTATCTGGGAGGGGTCGGGTCTATTGGTCATAATGTATGCAGTCTTTCTTATACATACATTAGATTGATATATTTTAACCCAAAACCGATGTTGGTCACAAATTTATTTGATCGGACTCACCACCTAATTTTCTTGTAGCAATATCCAAAAATCATGAAATTAAAGTATTATCTAGAGAAACCCAGAGTGGCGGGTGTTGGGTTTTTTTAACTAAATAACCCTAATTAAATAAACAATTATCAAAATAACCCCAAATAAAACAAATTTAAAAACTAACCTTAGACACCAACTGGGTTGGCGTCTTTAGTATGTCACGCCAACCCAGTTGGCGTGACCATATAAAATATTTGTCACACCAACTGGGTTGGCGTGACCAGCGAAGGTCATGCCAACTCGGTTGGCGTGACCAACGTACAATAATGGTAACGCCAACTCGGTTGGTGTGACCTTTGTTTTTATATGTTGACGCCAACTGATTTGGCATGACCTTTAAAATATAGTCACGCCAATCCAGTTGGCGTCTGTATTTCTGCACTATAAATACAACCCTCCGCCTCTCATTTTTCCCAGACATTTCACTCGAGTTTCTCACTTTTATTATTTTTGTTATATGATAAAATTATGAGTATGCTCTGTAGTTACAGCTTTAGTTGATCTTCTACATCAGAAAAGATGTTATTAGCTACTAGTAATATTTAATTATCTATAGTTATCAAAATATGTCTATTCAAGTTTTATTTTATTGGGGGGTAATATTATACAAGATTGTGAGTTCGTCTGATATGATCGTGGTCCATCAAAAGGTATAACCATGCGGCATACAATTAATTTTCTACAATTATTAAATAAAGTATATGATATCACTGGGTTCGATCGCAACCAGTTTCTTTTGAAATTATATGCTAGGCATATGTTCAAAGTTTTTTCGGGGTTACGTCAGACTATTTTACCCATAGACGATGATTACAATTTAGCATGGCTACTTGATTCAGAACAGGGTCATAGTTGCTTGGAATTTTATATAAAAGCAGAACCAAGGAATTATGATTCTATTCCAGAAATGCCAATGAGTAACAGTTTTCAGAAGGATTGACAACATCTATTATTCAAGAGACGTATGTTGCTCGACATCAAGCTGAAGGTTCATATAGTGGTAGAGACCGAGATGATCATCCAGTAGATGTTGATAATGTTGCTGATGAGCCACGAGCAGACATTTTTGCTGATTTTGGTGATGAAATTCATTTTGAACCAGAGGGGATTCCATCTGATGATGAGGCTGATGCTGATGATGATGAAGTTGTTATTGGTGTGATGGGAGGAGCAGTTGAAAACCAAGAGGAGGAGGCACCAATGAGACGAGAAGTGTCAGTTACAACCATGACAAATGATCGTAATCTTTATCCAACAATCCCATTCTTTTCCATGACACATCCAGAAGTTTTTGGAGATTCGATCGATAATCCAACAGGCCGTTGGGGGGAGTTTTTATGATTACTCCAAAGGTGAAATCTATTGCAACATGGTCTTCAAAGATAAATTAAATCTGCAGGCAGTTGTGAATGATTATTCAGTACGTGTTGCAAAACGTGAGTACCACATTGTTAAGAGTACAAAAACATTGTGGAAAGCAATATGCAAACACGGTACAGAGGATATACCTTGCAGATGGTACCTGCGTGCATGTTTGGATAAAAAAGTTGGGTTATTCAAAATAACCAAGTATGGTGGTCCTCACACTTGTCTGCTGAGTGAGCTGTCGCTTGATCATTCGAACTTGGATAAGAACATGATTGCTAGCTTGTTATTGGGAATCGTTCATCGTGATCCAGCTTATGAAATCAAGTATGTGATTCAAACAGTGAAAGATAAGTATGGATCTGAAATATCATATGCAAAAGGCTGGCATAGTTTGAAACGTGCAGTACGGAATGTGTATGGAACATGGGAGAGCTCGGTCAATAAATTACCTTTCTATATGGGAGCTTTGCAAAAATGGAATCCAGGCACAGTCGTGGAGTGGAATAATCTTGATAATGCAAGACCAAGAGAAAACTTTGAGTTATGTTCTCTGGGCCTTCCAACCATGTATAGATGGTTTCCGGCACTATCGTCAAGTTATTACAGTGGATGACACACATCTATATATAAAATATTAGCATAAGATGTTGATTGTTGTGTCCATGGACGCGAATAATCAAGTGTTACCGTTGGCATTTTCAATTGTGGATGAAGAGAACTATTTGTCATGGAAATGGTTCTTGGAGATGGTTAGCAAACACATTCTTGGAAAATCTGGCGGCATGTGTTTGATTTCTGATCGACATCCGGGCCTTATTGCAGCAGCCGAATGTATCCCTGACTTCAAACCCCCACGTGGAGTGCATCGATTTTGTTTGAGATATCTTTGCTCAAACTTTAATAGTCGTTTCAAAAACGTGCACTTAAAAGACTTGTGTTGGAAAGCTGGATCAGAAAATCAACTGATAAAGTTTGAGCGTATGATGGAAGAGATCAAAACCATTGAACCAAGGGCTTTTGATTACCTGAATCGGATTGATAAATCTCAGTGGACACTTTCGAGCGTCCTAGTTGAGGAGCTAAACTTTCGAGCCGCGACCATGCCCAAATCTAAAATATTAACATGAATAATATAAATAAAATATGCAAGAAATATTTTTTCAGTATTTTAAAATAAAGGTAACAATTACCTGTAGGAGTTGTAATGCACTACATATTACTTTTTTCCCTCTCTCTGCTGAAGTGCACAACTCACGATATAAGAATGCCAGCACAGCACTACCCCAGCTAAAATTACCAACAGAACTGATATCGTCTAATTTCTGTATGTATAATAATTTTACAGTATTGCCGGAGCTATCAGGGCACATAATTCCACCTATCATTAATAACACAACCCTGTGCATATTTAGCAACCTCATCCGCCGTACTATGCAAATGGAGGCGATTATTCACTAAATGATTACTCAACGCAGACATTAACAAACATGCACCTTTAAAGTGAACCGGATCTGGTGTAAATCCCAAATGACGATCACAATATTCTTGCCACTCGGGTATTGTCTTATCATAATTGGTGCCTGACACTGCAAGACCATTTATTGGCAAACCCCAAATAACTGCAATGTCTTGCAGTGTAATAGTCGCCTCTCCAGATCTAAGATGCAATGTGTGTGTCTCACGACGCCATCTCTCTACTAACGCCATGATTAGATGATGGTCAAGCGTAATCTTATTACACCTATATACACGATAAAATCCAAACTCATTTAACATACTTGCAACATGTATGTCTAATGGGCTAAGATCCCAAAAATAGCCACCCTGATTTCTCACACGCAAGGGGCGATCAATATCACCTGCCCATACATCTTCAGAACGATGACATAACTGCAATGACAAGAGATGATCGTCAATTGGGCCTGGTACGGTCATCGGATCCATCCTATTATATGAAACAAAAAATATATTAGTACATATAGACAGCATAAAGTAAACAAAATAATGTAAAACTGATAAAACATGACGAAGCCCAGCAGCCACCACCGACAACCACCAGCCATCAGCAACCGAGCGACCTGCGGCGGCGGCACCGACGGACGACAATGACCGACGGGCGACAGAAACGGCGTCTGGATTTTTACCTCTAAATTTTAAAAATATGAAGTGACTGGAAGCAAAATGAGAAAAAAAAGATTGTTGGAGATGGAGGTTGCTGGCCGAGGAAGAAGGTGGCGAGCAAATTTATAACCCCAAATCACGCCAACTCAGTTGGCGTGATTATTAATTGGTCATACCAACCGAGTTGGTGTGACGCGTTATATTAATTGGTCATGCCAACCGAGTTGGCGTGACGCGGCATTAAGAATAGTCACGTCAACTCGGTTGGCGTGACCATTATTTTATATGGTCACGCTGTAAGGACCCCCGTGCCCTTAACCCGTTATTAGTGTATTAAGCCATACCATTAGTGCATATAATCATACTATCATGGGGAAAACCATATGCAAGTGCAACACCATATGCTATCCAGAAAATTTCTTGCATTCAATCCACATAATATTCAAATTCCCCAACCAAGATTATTCATATAACATGCACCCTCATAATACACTAACATGCTCTTAGTTCATTTAGCAATTCCGTATTTAATTGCATGCAAACCATAAATGAATCGAGAAGAGCCGTAGCCCATTTATACATTCCATATACACGTAAAATGTACTCACATAAGAGTACCCAATGAACACTCATGTATCTAATGTATAAAAGACTCTACCGGGTACCGTTACTGGCACTTCAATCCTGAAAGCACCTCCCAAGCGCAGCTCGATCTCAACTCTGGATCTATGCACTTATTCAACCAGCTCTGGTACCTCGATCCTGGAAGTACCTCAAATCAACAGCCCGAGCTCAACTCCAAAGCTGCTGCTACACCTGTAACACCTGCCCCAACAGAGACAGCCCACACACGGGGTGAGCATACCAATATCATCAATCCAATAATCATAATATTGCAATTCATAATTTACAGAATGTAAATGCCATAATTTAAATGATACTCCCTGGGTGGTAACACCCTCATCCGGGATCCCCTGTATTGTCCCTGTTCTCAAAACAATCAAACTCGTCAAATTCCCAAAGCCAGTTAATCGTCACGTAGATTAACTAATACCGTTCTATTATGCCAGTTCCATAATCAATATGGTAAAATCATTATATAAAAGACCGTAGATCTCACATATATCTAACCAATGATTCCATGTTCCTATTTCATTGCTCGCTCTACAATAGCGGCATTCTAAACCCCGCGCACGCTCAACAATAGCGGCGTCATAACCGATGGTCGCTCAACGGCGACAGCATCCCAAATCATTGCTCGCTCAATAGCGGCACCATATGGTTCCCAATGTATAATCCATTTGACGCAATTACCATTTACCGTGCATATCGTTATCCATTTATAGCAAGTATCATGCACCATGCATTTCAATACCTATTCGATGCAATTACCACGTGCCACATATTTCAATGTCCATATAATGTAATTATCACACACCATGTGTTCCAATGCCCATTTAATGCAATTATCACATACCATGCATTTTACAGTTGCAACATTATAATAGGCTATGCTCGTACGTCATACATACCTTAGAATTCCGTAGTCCATGTCAAGCCTGGCTTGAGTTCCATGCCCCGAGAAACATGTGCTAAAACACATAAATATTTCACAATTAAACATAGGCATGCAATTGCGTGCCCTAGTACGATCACAACACCAAATAGTATCGTCAATCCATGACGATAACCAAATTATAAAAGTTCCCGGCTAAGCATGCATAATACCCCAAAAATAGTGTCAATCCATGACAATTAACCTTTTAAAATAACTCGGGGCGAAGCATGCAAGACACCCAAAAAGAGTCAAGAAACAACAAAAGGGGCACCAACATACTGGCCATCTCGATCGATCGAAATTTCATCTCGATCGATCGAGAACCACCCTCCGATCGATCGGTCAAAATACCGATCGATCGGTCCACTGTTCCAAAGCCACAAAAACATTCTGCCATGCTCGATCGATCGAAAATATTTTCGGATCGATCGAGCAGCCCTGTAAACGCGAGAAACCTCCAAGAATGAGCTCCTTTCAACACCAAATCACCTATAACTCAAACCCACTTCAATTTACAACATAAAACCAACCAATATACAACAAAACTTTACCCTTTGAGCTTCAAGATTCTAGCAAGAAATCATGAAAATTGCTCTTTTCCAAAGCTTTCTCCTTCCTTTCATGTTGAGGAACAAAAATGGTGGGTTTGGATGAGGTGAAGGCAAGGTCAAGACATAAAGGTGATAGGATGGGGTGGATGGGATGTAAAGGAGGGGGAATGGTTCTTTTAACATTTTTATAACATGTATTAAATAATTGTATGGTATGAAAATTATGTCCAACATGACATTTCGAAACCCCTCTTCCAATTATGCATTAAGACTCACATTAGTCATGTTTTAATTAAATAATTAAAACCCACTCCGATCAAATCATACAAATAACCAAAATTCCCAACATTCAACGAATGCATCCCGGATCCCGACTCTCACCAAAAACCTAAATCATAGGTTTTTCACCAAATTGAGAATACAATCTCGACCTTTGGATCCAACGATCCTAAATGCCCGATTTTACAACCTCGGGAGACCCAAAACCGCAATTAATTCCTAATTGCCACAATTAAAAATCCATCAAGGATTAATACCACACCGGGATTAACACCATTAATCCCCAGACATCACAATTATCCCCCACTAATAAAATTTCATCCTCAAAATTTGCATCGGTGTTCTTCATGAAACACCAGGACCACACAACCAAACAGAACCTCAACCCCGACTCTGGTCCACATCAGAATCGAATTAACAACTGCGAGAACACCAATCTCGCACCAAGCCCTAAAATAGAGCAAACGCCAAAATCCATACAAACCCAAAAAAATAACAACATACCTCGATGTGAATCGTCCCAGAAGTCAGTCCACCACGACTACAAATCAACCAAATTTCCCTTGGTTCTGACATAGATATCACTCTGTGATATTCATCACTTGCCCATGATGCTTGACACCGCATCGTCATGATGGGGACCACTAGTATACATCAGTATACTAACAGAAAATCCGGCTTTCGCTTCCCAGTCCATCTCCTCCAAAGGAGTAGTTGCATCACTTGCAACCCGGATCGGGTTACCCACGGTCACCGATCCAGACAAAGCACATCTCCGAAGATGTTTACACCGGTGTGTTCCAAGAAATTATATCTTGGTCCCGACACACCATCAAGACTTCACAAAGTCTCAAGTTCCACAGAGGTCATGCAAGACAATCAATTGCATTCCCGCCACGCGTGTCAACCACGACACCAAACAAATCCGAGTCATGGCCACCCCTTGTCTATCCTGGGATTTAACAATCCTAAAACAGGGAGTCTATCGAATTAACCAGCAAGAACTACCATGGTTTCAAAACACGACAATCCCTCCTCCGGGGGAAGTCAAACAACCCTCACGATCATTCATCAGAATGCATCGTGCCATCGAGATTACCGATCTCGAGGTTCCACAATCTCACACCGGAGATTCACCAAACCAAGCATACAAACTCGACGTTCAACAATGAACAAAATAACATTGGCATTCGTATACACTCACGGCATACATGCCCAAACACCAATCACAACATGCATACACACTGCAATAGACTCGGGTATCTCCAATCATACCCAAATCCCAAAACCAACTGACAAACCTGGATTATTCTCACCCCACGGAGAATGATGGTTGACCAACCAAAACCAAAGGGTGTGATTTCAACATCAACACCACAAGAACCAAAACAACGAATCTCCCCAAAAGATTCAACCGGTAGGTATCATAATACCGCCTTCCTCTCAAGGAAAAAGTCATGAATCCATGATCCTCCAATCCTCGAACCACCGTTCGGAAGACCTGGATATATTTATACTGAAACCTATCCCGGAACCCAGAAATACACAACTGGTTAGAGTAGTGCATCAATACCACCATTACCCGATCCAAAATCCGTATACGCCATGTATACACATCCCAACGTTGCTCTGTACTAATGCCATAGTACTCCACAATCGAGCATCTCCCCGGAGACGTCTCCTCAAACGTCTCACCGAGATAAGAAATCCATTACTCGGTCCAACACCAGTAATGCTTACCATGTCTGATTTACAATCAATCCACGACCGATGCAAGCTGTCTCCAAGACAGTACAATCCAAATCTCTCCACGAGACAAAATCAATATAGTAGTGTCACCCCACTAACTATATCTCACAAACCATTGTGACTCCCATTGCATGCCATATGCAAGGATGCTCAACTAGAGCTAACAACGACTTGTTGACACTCACGTTGGTAATACCAACAAAATTGAGATGTCCCAGTACAAGTCCCTCAAAACAATGGTGTATAAACGTCCCCGTGAGGTATTCCCTACCTCAATCACCATGTCACATAGAGACTACAAGAGTCTATCATAACCCTCATTGTATCACCATACGATTCACCCATCTCGAATCCAACGAGCAGCATAAAGGCTAACACAAGCCCACCAAAGTACTGCAACCATACATGGCTAGCGATTCGCTGGCCCCATAGGCTTATACTAACTACCAACGTGACACATGTCTCAACCCGGTATACCATACCGTACAAACCATTAGAGTTGTGGGTCATCACCCAACATATCTATAAAACACCAAGCACAATGGACATCCAGGTGTCCTTGCTTAACTACCAAGCAATCTCCATTAGGACTTATTCCACACCCTCAGGGTGGGTGTAACCATGCCTCCCCACATCACAACAAGCGAGTAGTTTCCTCAATGACTACTCTTACCACCAATCACTTGGCCTTAGCCATCCTAGCGAGCATACTTAAGGGTATCACTGCTCGACAAATATTTACCTCTATATCATGATGTGGTACCCTCACCGGTACAATGCATCCAATGCTCCATCGGGCAAACCTGCTCGGCAAAAGGTCTCGTCAACTAGTGACCCAGACTCTACCATGTGCCCACCATCGGCACTCTAACCATACAACCAAATACATAACATGAATGTATTATTCACCAAAACGACGCCACGCATCCACATAGACATCCCAAATAACATCGTCAAACATATGCCGGTACCTGTCGATACACGACACTCATAATCTCATCGTCAAACACATGACGGTGCATGTCGATACACGACATCCATAATCTCATCGTCAAACACATGACGGTATAAAACAACACATAGTATTCACAATAATGATAACAAAAGTAATATGCCATACCTCATCGCTATCAAGATAGCGGAATACCTGTATCCATCATTCACCAGCGGTACACAAGCAGCACCCATCGCTCATAGGTAGCATAATCCAGTGCTACGCACATAGCGGTATAACCCATCGCTATAGAATCAGCGGCATGATCCCCCGCCATAGAGTCAGTGGCATAAGACATAGCCATAGATATCCGGCGGTATGAACCATCGTCATAGATGTAGCGGAATGTACCATCGCCAATAGAATACCCGGCGGCATGAACCATCGCCAATAGAATACCCGGCGGCATGAACCATCGCCAATAGAATACCCGGCGACATGAACCATCGCCAATAAAATACCCGGCGGCATGAACCATCGCCAATAAAATAGCGGAATAATCGCGGACTCAAGAGGTACTCACACTCATGTAGTACTTTATTCCCGATCGCATCGCTACGTCATGACAGCGGCATCATCGCTTCGACGTGACAGCGGCATGTATCATCGCTTCGGCACGACAGCGGCATCATCGCTTCGACATGACGGTGGTACCATCGCTTCGACGTGACAGCGGCATTTACCATCGCTTCGACACGACAGCGACATTTACCATCGTTCCGGCATGACAGCGGAAATACCCCTCGCTTCGACATATTAGCGGCATAATATCCCTCGCAATAGTAATATGACAGCGGCATTATCCTTCGCTTCGACATATTTGCGGCAAATATTCTTCATCGCTATAATATGACCGCGACAAGTATTCACATCGCTACGACATGCATGCAACCATAATGCATAACCTTTATTCCAGTAATCATCGCCATGAGTGTATTTTAATGCACCTCGCTCCAACATTTAGCGGTAAAGCATTAAAATCATCACTCCAATGTATATCTATGCAACCGTAATGCATATCCCGTATTCCAATAATTGTTTCGGCACGACAGCGGCATCATCGCTTCGACGTGACAGCGGCATTTACCATCGCTTTGACACGACAGCGGCATCATCGCTTCGGCGTGCATGCAACCGTAATGCATAACCTTTATTCCAGTAATCATCGCCATGAGTGTATATTAATGCACCTCGCTCCCACATTTAGCGGTAAAGCATTAAAATCATCACTCCGATGTATATCTATGCAACCGTAATGCATAGTCCATGTCTCATATGACCCTGCAACCACCATGGTTAGCAATAACATATTCCAATTATGAACTCATATCATAAATGCACATAAGCAATATAGTTGTGCCACGCAACACTAACTACCATCATGCATAAGTATGTGCTTCTCATTCCCATTATCATTTTCCTAGGCCCTCAACAGCCCCAAAGAGCTAATCACTGCTCTGATACCACTAATGTAAGGACCCCCGTGCCCTTAACCCATTATTAGTATATTAAGCCATACCATTAGTGCATATAATCATACTATCATGGGGAAAACCATATGCAAGTGCAACACCATATGCTATCCAGAAAATTTCTTGCATTCAATCCACATAATATTCAAATTCCCCAACCAAGATTATTCATATAACATGCACCCTCATAATACACTAACATGCTCTTAGTTCATTTAGAAATTCCGTATTTAATTGCATGCAAACCATAAATGAATCGAGAAGAGCCGTAGCCCATTTATACATTCCATATACACGTAAAATGTACTCACATAAGAGTACCCAATGAACACGCATGTATCTAATGTATAAAAGACTCTACCGGGTACCGTTACTGGCACTTCAATCCTGAAAGCACCTCCCAAGCGCAGCTCGATCTCAACTCTGGATCTATGCACTTATTCAACCAGCTCGGGTACCTCGATCCTGGAAGTACCTCAAATCAACAGCCCGAGCTCAACTCCAAAGCTGCTGCTACACCTGTAACACCTACCCCAACAGAGACAGCCCCCCCCCCCACACGGGGTGAGCATACCAATATCACCAATCCAATAATCATAATATTACAATTCATAATTTACATAATGTAAATGCCATAATTTAAATGATACTCCCTGGGTGGTAACACCCTCATCCGGGATCCCCTGTATTGTCCCTGTTCTCAAAACAATCAAACTCGTCAAATTCCCAAAGCCAGTTAATCGCCACGTAGATTAACTAATACCGTTCTATTATGTCAGTTCCATAATCAATATGGTAAAATCATTATATAAAAGACCGTAGATCTCACATATATCTAACCAATGATTCCATGTTCCTATTTCATTGCTCGCTCTACAATAGCGGCATTCTAAACCCCGCGCACGCTCAACAATAGCGGCGTCATAACCGATGGTCGCTCAACGGCGACAGCATCCCAAATCATTGCTCGCTCAATAGCGGCACCATATGGTTCCCAATGTATAATCCATTTGACGCAATTACCATTTACCGTGCATATCGTTATCCATTTATAGCAAGTATCATGCACCATGCATTTCAATACCTATTCGATGCAATTACCACGTGCCACATATTTCAATGTCCATATAATGTAATTATCACACACCATGTGTTCCAATGCCCATTTAATGCAATTATCACATACCATGCATTTTACAGTTGCAACATTATAATAGGCTATGCTCGTACGTCATACATACCTTAGAATTCCGTAGTCCATGTCAAGCCTGGCTTGAGTTCCATGCCCCGAGAAACATGTGCTAAAACACATAAATATTTCACAATTAAACATAGGCATGCAATTACGTGCCCTAGATCACAACACCAAATCGTATCGTCAATCCATGACGATAACCAAATTATAAAAGTTCCCGGCTAGCATGCATAATACCCCAAAAATAGTGTCAATCCATGACAATTAACCTTTTAAAATAACCCGGGGCGAAGCATGCAAGACACCCAAAAAGAGTCAAGAAACAACAAAAGGGGCACCAACATACTGGCCATCTCGATCGATCGAAATTTCATCTCGATCGATCGAGAACCACCCTCCGATCGATCGGTCAAAATACCGATCGATCGGTCCACTGTTCCAAAGCCACAAAAACATTATGCCATGCTCGATCGATCGAAAATATTTTCGGATCGATCGAGCAGCCCTGTAAACGCGAGAAACCTCCAAGAATGAGCTCCTTTCAACACCAAATCACCTATAACTCAAACCCACTTCAATTTACAACATAAAACCAACCAATATACAACAAAACTTTGCTAGGTTGGTAGCTTACCCTTTGAGCTTCAAGATTCTAGCAAGAAATCATGAAAATTGCTCTTTTCCAAAGCTTTCTCCTTCCTTTCATGTCGAGGAACGAAAATGGTGGGTTTGGATGAGGTGAAGGCAAGGTCAAGACATAAAGGTGATATAATGGGGTGGATGGGATGTAAAGGAGGGGGAATGGTTCTTTTAACATTTTTATAACATGTATTAAATAATTGTATGGTATGAAAATTATGTCCAACATGACATTTCAAAACCCCTCTTCCAATTATGCATTAAGACTCACATTAGTCATGTTTTAATTAAATAATTAAAACCCACTCCGATCAAATCATACCAATAACCAAAATTCCCAACATGCAACGAATGCATCCCGGATCCCGACTCTCACCAAAAACCTAAATCATAGGTTTTTCACCAAATTGAGAATACAATCTCGACCTTTGGATCAACGATCCTAAATGCCCGATTTACAACCTCGGGAGACCCGCAATTAATTCCTAATTGCCACAATTAAAAATCGATCAAGGATTAATACCACACCGGGATTAACATCATTAATCCCCGGACATCACACACGCCAACTGGGTTGGCGTGACACGCTGAAGACGCCAACCCAGTTGGCGTCTAAGGTTAGTGTTTAAATTTGGGGTTATTTTGATAATTGTTTATTTAATTAGGGTTATTTAGTTAAAAACCCCGCTTGGTGTTGCTAACATAAAGCCGTTATTTTTGTCAACTATTGGATCAATTATTATTTTTCTTTATCCGTACACTTCAATAGATTAATTTTTACTTTTTTTGAAATATACAATATATTAACTAAATGAAAGCCAACACAACAATTACAGCAAAAAGCATAAATACCAACAAATAGAAAATCCACAGAAGCCTAACAAATAAAACAAGTGCACTAACAGTACATAAGAGGCTCCGCCCAGCGAGAGCGTGACTGCCACATGGATAGATGAAATGAATCACGATAAAAGCAGAGTACTGGGACCAAAAATGTGTCGGTCACCTTAAACCATGCAGCCCAGAGTATGGACAAGTAAGGTGACTGCCTTCAAACACAAGTGAAGGTACAAAGAGGGATAAATGAAGAGCATAAACTGAGAGAGAGAGAGAGAGAGAGACGCGAGCCCTCGCATCCAAAACCCATACGTAGATATATATCACTGGATGGCGTACGAAACCAACATTCATCATAGTCAATACCAGACATAACTCCAACAAGGAAACAAACAAACAGAGCCACCACGATAAAGACAAAATATAAGCAAAAAGAAATCCAGTGATAGGCATCTGATAACAACTAGACGCATAACTAGTACTGCCGATTAAAACAACAACTAGAGAAACATAGAATATACAGATAGAAAAGCAGTAGCAAAAAGAGTAAACTTGTACGACTAGTTAGGCGCGTGTAAAATAATGCCCGGGTTACACCCAAATCCCGGGCATGCCAACCGAGAAGCCTCATGTTGTACGACGAGGTTGCGACGCAACCAACGCTAGGGGCGGAGCCAGGATTTTAAATTACATGGGGATGGCTTCACACTACAAATGAATCTTCGAGCAGAGGAATGTGAAGGAGAAAACTAAAACACCATCGCAGAACTCGATAGGGCTAATATCATTTTTTGGGTAGGGCTAAAATATTATATTTTAAAATTTTCAACTACTAATTTTTTTAGAAAAAAATGGCTTGGGATGCCTGGGGTGGTTCCACCCCGGACCACCGTCAGATCAGTAAAACACACCCAAATTGGGGTAGAAGCCCAAACCTACAGACAGAAGGCAAAAACCCAGGACGAGCCCTGTCTGCCACTTCCATCGCCTAAACCACCGCTGAATCCGCCACCATCACAAGCATCGCCGTCGCCAAAACCCCTGTCCCCAACTCGACCACCACCACTACCATCTCCAAAACCGCCCCAAATCCCCAACTCGATAGATTTAATTTTGATTGTATAAATATCATTATGATATAATAATGAAAAAATTATATAATGTATTTACATGTAACTTTAAATAGTTGTAATATTTAATATTTTTTAATTAAATATTTATAGGTAAATAATAAAAAAATCTTAGATCAATTTACAGAGTCAATTAATGTAATAAATAATAACCTAAGGGGGAGTTTTATAGATAAATTAGTTGGCGATAGATTATTATCCTTATCAATATAGATTTGTAACCAAAAAATAAAAGAGTCCTGAGTCATTCTTTGAACTCTCTTTTCTATTTTCTATTTCCTCTGTTGTGATCGGTCATGGTGCTTGTAGGGAGTGAATGTCTTCGGGCAAAACGAAATGCGTTTCTTTATTCTCGTCGCCAACGAGCCGAAAGTATGCGCGTTTTTATCCTCGTCGCAATGCGAGCCACAACGAAACGAAAATATCCACAGTTCACAAACCTCAAATCGTATTCATCGAATCAAGACAAACATGGCCTTTCAAAATAGTTTTTCACACACAATAAAATGTTATTCAAAATTCTATTTTTCAAAAAAATACATTTCTTATCAAAAATCATCTTTCAAAATAATTCTTGCATGCTTACTATTCGAAAATCATTTCAAAATAAACAATACGAAATACTTAAAATAATTTGCGGAAAATTACAACTTCCTTTACGTACCTCGAAGCTTCCTATCAACGATAAATCTACAAATCCTCCCAAAGTCTCCAAGATATCAAGGATTTCCTATTATCCATTTCAACATTATTAAAATCATATTCAATTAACTTAGTTCTAACACAACTAACAAAATCCTAACTCTCTGAAATCTATCACCATTTTCGATTTAACATTCAAAATTCCAGAATATGTTTCGAACTAGAATTTCCATTTCCAGAAAAACATTTCAGTAAATATTCAAACTAAATTCCAGAACATTTTCAACCTTAATTCCAGAAAATTCGAACTAAATTTTCAGAAAAATTCTTCAAACTTTGATTCTGAAAATATGGTGTTTTTCTTGACAATTAAACCCCTAAAATTCCAATTTAAATCCAACTAACCTAAACACAATAATTAAAAATCGAAACAGCAATTAAAATTGAAAACAGAAAATTTCGAAACTTAAAAAAAAAAATTCGAATTCATACCAATTGATGTCCAAATCCGAATTCCTCTTGATTGCTTGCTACTACTCGAATTTGGATGGATTTTCGAACTCAAAAATCAAATTTACAAAATCTGAGATTTCTTTTCTGAACTTGAAATCAGACGGAGAAAAAATGGCTATGGATTCTTGTTTGACAGAAACTTAATAGGGTTTATACCAGTTACAATTGGGAGTAGATAAATGGACGAAGAGGAGGCGATCGGTTGTGGAAGACGAAGGCGAAACAAGCAAAGGAAACGGACGAATGAATGTGAAGCGAAGGTGCAGGAGTGGAGACGTAAAGAAAGTGAAATGGAAAAGCGCGTTCAGTTTTTTTTTTATTTTTCTTCACGGTTTCTCTTCTTTTTTTTTAAAAAATATAAATGTTAATATTATTACTATTATTATTATTGTTATTATTTAAATTAAAAATTTGGACCAATAATTTTCATTAAAATTGGGCCATTACAATCTCCATACATTCTAAAAAGTTTCGTCCTCGAAACTTGTATCATGTTTTATATCTGGATACTTAGAATACAGTTCTTCTTCTTTTTCCCATGTCGCTTCATCAGGCGAGTGATTGCTCCATTGAACTTTTACAAAAGGAATTGTCTTAGTTCGTAGAATTCTCTCTTGACGGTCGAGTATCTTGATAGGATATTCTGAATATGTACACTCCTTGGATACTTCAATCTCTGTTGCCTTAAGCACATGACTTTCATCTGGAACATACTTCCTGAGCATCGAGACGCGAAATACATTATGTACTCGATCTAATTCCGGAGGTAGAGCAAGTCGATAAGCCAAAGTTCCGATTCTTTCCAGAATTTCATATGGTCCTATGAATCTTGGACTTAACTTCCCATGCTTGCCAAATCTCATTACTCCTCTGAATGGTGATACTTTCAAGTATACCTTATCTCCTTGCTGAAATTCTAAATCTCGTCTGCGAACATCAGCCCAACTTTTCTGTCGACTCTGAGCTGTAAGTAATCTCCGTTTGATGATGGAAACATTTTCATTCGTGAGTTTGATCAACTCTGGTCCTTCCAATACTTTCTCTCCAACATCAAACCAACACTGAGGTGTTCGACATTTCTTCCCATACAAAGCTTCGAATGGTGCCATTTGAATACTGGATTGATAACTGTTATTGTACACAAACTCTGCCAGTTTCAGATGACGATCCCATTGTCCTTGAAAATCCAAAATACATGTTCTAAGTAAATCCTCGAGAATCTGAATCGTTCTCTCAGACTGTCCGTCCGTCTGTGGATGGAAAGTTGTGCTGTATTTCAAATTCGTTCCCAACACAGATTGTAAACTCTTCCAAAATTGTGAGGTGAATCGAGCATCTCGATCAGATATGATGCTGACTGGTATCCCGTGCAAACACACCACTTGATCAATATAAAGTCGTGCTAAATCATTCATTGATGTGGTCTTCTTCATTGGTATAAAGTGAGCACACTTAGTAAGTCGATCAACAATAACCCAAACTGAATCTTTTTGTGTTGTAGTCTTGGGTAATCCGGTCACAAAATCCATAGTAATATGCTCCCATTTCCAGTTTGGTATATCCAAGTTTCTCAGTGTCCCTGCCGGCTTTTGTCTTCCAACTTTCACTTGTTGACATACTAAACACTTAGACACAAACTTTACGACATCTTGCTTCATTCCTGGCCACCAAAATAATTGTTTCATATCTTGATACATTTTATTCTGTCCTGGATGCATGGCCAATATTGTCTGATGGGAATCTTGTAAGACTTCGCCCCTGAGTGTTGATACAGCTGGAACAAATAGTCTATCATTGAATCTCAATGTCCCATCTTCATGCATTCTAAAATTTTCTTGGTTTGATTGAGCCTTTTGTGATAAAGTCTGCCACATAGGATCCTTTGATTGTGCTTCCTTAATCCTGAGAATAAGATCAGGTTGCACCATGAGATTACACAATACCGTCGTCCCATTCTGGTCGTCTCTTAATTCGACATTCAGATTTAACTTTGACATCTCGTCAATGAGTTTCTGTTGCGTAGTCAATAGCATTGATCCGTAACTCTTCCTGCTTAATGCATCAGCTACCGCATTACTCTTTCCAGGATGATAGTGCAATTTCACATCATAGTCCTTGATCAGCTCTAACCATCTTCTCTGTCTCATATTCAAATCCTTTTGAGTAAAAATATACTTTAAGCTCTTGTGATTAGTGTAGATATCACATGTGGTTCCGTACAAGTAATGTCGCCATAACTTCAGCGCAAAAACCACTGCTGCCAGTTCCAGATCATGAGTGGGGTACCTTATCTCGTGTTCTTTCAACTGTCGTGAAGCATATGCAATCACCTTTCCATTTTGCATAAGTACACAACCTAACCCCTCCTTTGATGCATCACTGTAGATACAAAATCCTTCATGTCCATCTGGCAGTGTAAGAATAGGTGCCGTCACAAGTAGATCTTTCAACTTCTCAAAACTTGCCTGACACTTAGAATCCCATTCAAACTTTACTCCCTTTCTAGTTAACTTTGTAAGGGGTAATGCAACTCGAGAAAATCCTTCCACAAATTTTCGGTAATATCCAGCCAATCCCAGAAAACTTCGAATTTCTGTTACCGATGTCGGAACTTTCCAATTGGTAATGGCTTGAACCTTTGCTGAGTCTACGCGAATTCCTTGAGTATCAATGATGTGTCCAAGAAATGATACAGAATCCAACCAGAAGTCACATTTCTCGAACTTTGCAAATAATTGATGTTGTCGTAGTCTCTCCAATGTCATCTTCAAATGCTCTTCATGTTCTTCCTTTGATTTGGAATAAATCAATATGTCATCAATGAATACTATGATGAATTTGTCGAGCCATTCTCGGAACACGTGATTCATTAATGCCATAAATGCTGCAGGTGCATTCGTAAGTCCGTAAGGCATCACCAGAAATTCATAATGTCCATATCTGGTTCGAAATGCAGTTTTGTGAATATCTTGCTCCTTGATTCAGAGTTGATGATACCCAGATCTCAAATCAATCTTCGAGAATATTTGTGCACCTTGTAATTGATCGAATAAATCGTCAATCCTTGGTAGCGGATATTTATTCTTCACAGTGATTCGATTCAACTCCTTGTAGTCAATGCACATTCTCATGCTACCGTCCTTTTTCTTTACAAACAGTACCGGTGCTCCCCAAGGTGACACACTAGGCCTTATGAAACCTTTATCTTGTAGTTCCTTCAATTGTCCTTTCAATTCTTTTAGCTCTGCTGGTGCCATCCTGTAAGGTGCTTTGGATATCGGTTCTGATCCCGGAATAATATCAATAGAAAATTCCGTGCTTCGAATTGGTGGTAGTCCTGGCAAATCCTCTGGGAAAACATCTGAGAATTCTTTCACCTTGCAAATCTTATTTATTTTTGCTTCCACTTCAGAGACATTGCCACAAAATCATTCATGCAGGCTCACGCCTTCATAACAGATCTCTTTACCCGAATTCGTTTGTAGGGTGATGATCCTTCGGTAACAGTCAATGCGAGCCTTTGCACTACTCAACCAATCCATTCCAAGAATTATGTCAAATTCTTTCATGTTGATGATGAGTAGATTGGCTTTGAATTCTTCGCTTTCCACAATCAGTGTTACATCATTGCATACATATTTAATTGTGACTGTTTTTCCTAATGGACTCAATACTTGCATTAAGTATAACAGTGGACTGAAGTGCAAATCAAGTTTCTAAGTGCAAATCAAGTTTCTCCACACAAGATTCAGAGATAAAGGAATTTGAAGCGCCAGAATCAAATAACACATAAACATCTTGATTCAGGAATTTAAATTTACCTCCGATCAATTCATGATCATCTTCAGTACGGACAGCATACAATCTAGTTGGATTGCGCTGTTGTTGTCCACGTGGTTGATTTGTTCCTGAGGTTTGTTTCAGACTGGGACAATCTCTAATCCGATGATCTTTAGATCCACATTTAAAGCAACCTCCAGAGTTCCAGTAACATTCCCCAGTATGACTAAAATTACACTTGGGACAGACTTCATTCTTCTTAGTTTCAACGATCATCTGTCTGCGAGCTGGCGGTCTCTGATCTCTGTTTCTGAATTCAGGCTTTCTCTTTCGATTTTGAGGAGTCTCTAGATTCCTCAATTCAGATTCCACGAACAATGCCCTCTCCATGAGTATATCAAATTTTGTATCCATGAGAGGTGCTACTTTGAGCCTGATGCCAGTGCGAAGACCTTGTCTGAACCTTGTAATCTTGCTGTTCTCAGACTGCAAATACAAAGGACAGAATCTGCCCAGCTCTTGGAACTTCCTCAAATATTCCAGCACAGTCATATTCTCAGTTTGCCTCAGCCTCAAAAATTCATCTTCTTTAGCCATTCGGACAGCGTCAGGAAAATATTGTTGCAGAAATTTCTCTCTAAAAATCGTCCAAGTAATGGAGTTTCGTTCCATACTTACTTCCACTGAGGTCCACCAATGCTTTGCATTTCCTTCCAGAAATGGAGTCACTATCGTAACTTTTTCTCCATCGGCAATGTTTATGGCCTTCAGTAATTCTTCAATCTTAGTCAGCCATTCCTCAGCTTTCATTGGATCAGTCTCATTTCCAAAGTACGGTGGTCGGAGTGCTCGGAATCTCTCAAACTCAGTCCTTCTCGGTGGTTCCGGCTGTAGTGGTGCCGAAACAACATTTTGTTGTAACACTCCTGCTATGATGCGACATATGTTCGTGATGTCCACCTCATTCATTGATCCCACGTTTATATTTGGGACTCCATCTTGACCTTGATCCACATTCCTATCTTGACCATCTCCTGAGTTGCGATTCGAGTCCTGTTCTTGGCTACCACTCAGATTGCTACTGGTTCTTCCTCTAGCCATTTGAAATATTAAAAATAGAGTTTTATTGATACTAGTTTAAACAAAACAAATAAAATGTTTAAGGCAAGTAAAAACAAGTAGGCACATAAGTTCAAACACACACACATATAAAATCTTAGGTACTGATTCAAACTTAACTCCATTACTCTAAATCCAAAAATTTTCCCAACAAGTCAAACCTAAAAATATACTTATTCTTAAGGCAAAGGTCTAATCCCAAACATATAAACCTGGCTCTGATACCAACTGTGACGGCCCGCCCAGACGGGTCGCCCGCCGTATTCAATTTCTTGAATACAAGGCTACACTCAATTCAAAAACTTAATATTACTTTGAATTTATGAACTTATGTCTAGCGGAAACGTTTTTAATTCTTATCGAATGTTTGACTTAATAATTTTTCCCCGTGACTTTTATCTTAGAAAAATTTGGGCAGAGTCTCCTCTTAAAATTTGTGCCCTGTGATCTACCAGATCACTACCACCACAACACCAAAATCGTAAAAACCAAAAATAAACTAAAATAAACCTCAATTACCAAAAATCCAACTGAAAACATAAATAAATGTTTCATGTCCTCAAAATAAACTTAACATGCCAACATACTCAAAACTTCATAATAAATCTAAATATCCTCCGCATCGTCTAAGTCTTCAACTCCATCTGTAATATGTCACATTACAGGTAAAGGTAAGTTGCAGCATTTTTATAGTAAGCATAATAAACATTTGATAAAATATCAAAAACATCATTTTTCATAATGTGACGAAAAATAATACAATTTCATATCAAAATAACTTT